>OX451741.1:1160871652-1162116952 GCA_948472305.1 Vicia faba
TTTTTGGTCAACATATCATTTTGAAGCCACAAACATCATTTGATCAATGCTTGATCATGATTCTCAAAATTTGGCTCAAAAATCATCAAGATGCAAAAGTTTCCTTATTTGGACAACTGAAAAAGTCAACTGAAATTGACCAGGGCATAACTTTCACATGGATTATCAGAAAAATTCCATCCAAAGCTCATTTTGAAGAGAAAGACATTTCCTACAACTCATCTTCATACTTCAAGTCCAAGAAATGCTCTCACAAAAAGTTATCAATTTCAACATTATAGGTCATTTTCAAAAGTCAACAAAAAGGGACTTTAAGTCAAAGGCCATAACTTGAGATTGGTAAATCAAAATGACATGGGACCAAAGACATTGGTTAGAGAACTCAAAGACCTTTCCAAAATGTCCAAGAACATGAGAAAAGCTTAAAAATTGAGCAAGTTATGCCTTGTGGAAGTTGGGAAATTTTTGGATATTTTGAAAAGTCAACATTACTTCAAATGACCTAAAATTGCTAATGGGCCCATTTTTCTTCCATGATTCATCATTCCAAGCATGTGCACGACCACTTGGCCCAAAGGGAAGTATTTTCTCATTTTTTATTTATTTATTTGAATTTTTATTTATATTAATTCATTTAAATCATTTAAATATATGAAAAATATTTAACTCACCCTAACCAATCTTTTTATACATATTTTAGACTCAATATTTCGTGCCTAGCTAAATAAGGAAAGAATTGGACTGATTGATCATGATTGAGAACAAAGAACACATGGAAAAGATATGAAAAGATCCTTAGAAAATCAAATTTCCAAATCAATGAATGCAATGGATTTGATTGAGTTTTTTTGACCTAATGCACTCACTACATATGCTAGAACACAACCCTAATGAGGATGAACACTAAGCTGCGCAAAAGAACACAAATCAAACTTGAATTTTTTCTCTAAAAACTCAAATCTGAAAAACACTTTTTAGGTGGATTCAAGGCACGAAACTTGTTTCAATAGCTTCCTCAAGGTCCCCTGAACGATTCCCAATCAAGAAGACTCATCAAAGCCCAAGGAATTGGTATACAGAACCTGAGATATCTCATGAAAATTGCATAATCGTATTCTCCAATCTAAGCATTTTTACAGCATTTTATTCATGGATTCATGTTCATTATGAAGTTCTGAAGCTAACCAATATATTTGATTGTGTTTTTATGCGTTGTATACAAATATGCCATGTTTGATTTTTAGGGTTTACAGAGTTCTAAATTGGGGGTTTCTTGTTAAAGAAAAATTGGTCCTCCAGACCAAGACCATTCAATTCAGCGCATGGAGATGAAGAAGAAACACCCATCGCGCCCAATTTATGAATGCCTGAGCTCTAGTCGCTATTTTCTTGAAAAGGGCCTAAGGAAACATATGGAAACCGTTGCCTATGTTATTAGTATTTCAGAAAAAATAAAAACAGAACGAAGAAGATGATGTGGTGGCGAGGCTTGATTGGTCTGTTTGGAAAATTCGCGCGCGTTTCCAAGCATTAACCCACTTTCTTTTATATTATTTGTTTGTTTATTATATAACAAATGTGTTGTAGTGGTCCAGTGGCGAGCGAGAACGTTGGCAATGTATATGACCTGGGTTCGAGCCCCAGGTCTACGTTATTTCCATATTATTTTGCAAAACGTATTCATATGCAATTTCCAGGTTGGAGCATACCATACGCCCTCCAGATCAAACCATACACGCGTCCTGGGAGATCAAATCAAGGGCATGGATCTCAAGAACACGCTACGCCCTAGTCAACGCACCACACGTGATTCAAAAAAGTCTACCAGGCCTTGCTAAATGGACCAGATTGCTAAGGCCAAAACCTCCATATTGGGGTCTGAACCCCCCCCCTGGTTTGCAATTCTCTTATTTTTCTTATGTCTTATTTTCAATTTTTTTTTTATTCTCTTTATTGTTTTTGATTTAATTAATTATTTTTACAAAATATAAAAAATGCCTAAAAATCAGAAAAGATAAAAAAACATAATAAATATTTTTATTTTAATATTTTCTTGTAAATAAATGCATGTAAATAAATTTAGTTTTAAATTAGGTTGCAATTTTAATTCTTTTCATGATAAAAATATAAAAAAAACATAGAACTAGGTTTAATAGATGTTTTATTCTTTTTTTAATTTTTCTTTTTCACAATAATGTTATTTATTTTATTTATTTTCATAATTAAAATTGTATAAAAAATTAGGTTTAATTTAGGTTAAAGTTTAATGCTTTCTTAATAAATTAAAATAAAGTAGAATTAGGGTTAGTAGTTAATTTTAATTAATCCTTTCTTTTTTCTATTAAATCTTAAAAATACCAAAAAAAACAAAAAAAACAATTTATTTTCTTAAATTAATTAATTCATGTAATTTTAATATTTTGCAAAAGGGTCCAACGCCCTCGTTTCATTCTTAATTTCTTATTAATTCGCGTATTTATTTTATTTTTGCTTAAATAATTATGTACCTCTCCCGAAGCCTTGTAATTACTTCTCGCACTTTACTTCTTTATTTTCTGTCAAATCGGGTCCTGGATTAAATTTGGCGATGTGGACCCGCACCTTTGTAATAGTTTAGAACTTTTAATTTCCGCATCTTTTTAACTGTTAATAAATGCATGCAAGAATGAATGATAAAATAAAAACAAACGCATAGATCACCTTGACATGAATAAGACAAAATAACTGAACATGACACACAAATCACACACCACCCCTAGGGTACGCCTCACTGTTGCCTTGCCTCGAAAGGTGATCGTCGAGTAGAGGATGTCTTAGTAAGTCCTCATGATCCGGGAACCTGGCATGAGGGTAGCTTCTAAGGTGTCTTCCTATTGCTCTGGTGATTACCATGTCCCGAACCTCGAATTGACCCGAACACCTCCAATGGTGGTGCTACCTACCTCTCAATGGTGGGATGGCACTACTTTAAAGGACATTTACACAGACGAATTCCTTAGGGTAGGTAGGTTCTCGTAGATACTTGCTCTAAATTTCAAAATAAATCAAAAATACTTTTCACACCGACACCTTTTCAAAAAAAGCTTTCGAAAGCAACTTTTCAAACACTCTTGAGGACCGATACAAGAGTCGAACTGAAATTTTCAAAGAAACTTTTTTTAAACCCACAATTGAAAAGCGAACAAACAATTTTTGAAAACACAAGTGAGCAAGTGTCTAAGAGCCCATGGATAACCATGGATAGAAAGGGTGCTAACACCTTCCCTTTCTATAACCTACCTCCCGAACCGAGAGCAATCTCTTTAAGGAATTTTTCTGTGCTTTTGTCCTTTCCATTTGGAGAAAATAAAAGACGGTGGCGACTCTTGCTTCCGCGACATTTCGCGAACCAGCGTTAAATAGTCAGTTCCAGATCCACCGATCACAGAACTGGCGACTCTGCTGGGGAATATCTTTTAAAGTGGGGTGCACCTTAGGGTTAGTTCATAACTGTGTTTTCAATTGTTTTCCTTGTGTGCTTTAAATTGTGGGTTGCTTGGGAGTTCTATAGATCCTAACTCGGATCTGGGGGATACCTTCTTAGAAAGTAGCAACAAGGCTGTGAGGGAACTGTGCGGGGTATACCGACATGGTTGAAACAGTCTGCTACGTTGATGTGGCACTTTGGTGTGTACCGGTAACCCTTGAGTTCAGTCAAGGAGCGTACGGGGCCTCCGCGTGGTGTCGTGAAGCATCAACAGACCTTAGGAACCTTAATTGAGCTATCTTGGCCTCTTTAGGGTAGTGAGATAACTGACTTTGGTGCAGTCCGAGGTTGGTCGATACTCGATACTACACTCAATTGAGGGTTGCTTTCCTGGAATATTTCGGTCGCCAGTTCAGTGGCTAAATCGAAACGATGAACAATGAAAGCAATCTCGTGATATTGGGAACCTTAGAACCCGGTTACTTTGATTAGGACAGGTTGAACCCACCAACTTCAAGAGGGTACTACCCAGACCCCATGCTGGCCTTAAACCTTAAGGGCTTGTCTTGTGTGCCTTGTGTGCCTTACATGTTTGTCTTTGTGAATATTTGTGGTTGTTTAATCATAGCATCATGACATCATTCAGCATCATATGCATTGACTAACCATTTCAGGGGTTCGAATTTTCATCTTTGTTCTTATTTTGTAGGACATGGAAACTGTTCGTAGAAAGACAATTCAAATCAGTCTTGTAAGGGTACCTCCTCAGCTTAAGGAGCTTATATCCAGGATTCCTGAGAACTCTTCATTCAGTGAAAGACATGGAAGCCTCATCAGCTTGGTCAACACCAACATTGAGGAAGATATGATCAAGGTCCTGTTCCAATTCTTTGACCCTCTGCATCACTGTTTCACCTTCTTGGACTATCAGTTGGTACCTACATTGGAGGAGTTCTCCCGGCTCCTGAAGATCCCTATCCTTGATCAGCTACCCTTCAACGGTACAGAAAAGGAACCTAAGCTTGAAGAGATTGCTAAAGCCTTGCACCTACAGTCATCTGACCTCAAGGGACATTGGGAAGTTAGAAGTGGTATCAAAGGGTTCTTAGCCAGGTTTCTGTTTGAAAAGGCCCATGAATGTTGGAACTCCCTTGACTTACAAGCTTTTGAAGAGGTTGTGGCCCTCCTTGTCTATGGTTTGGTGTTGTTTCCTAACCCAGATCAGCTTATTGATATCAGTGCTGTCCAGATCTTTATGTCCAGGAACCCCATACCTACGTTGATGGGGGACATCCTTCACTCATGTTACACTCAAACCATGAGAAAAAGAGGTGTCCTTATGTGTTGCACTCCTCTCCTGGGAAGGTGGTTTATTTCGCACCTTCCACAATCAGTCTTGAAGAATGAGCGGGGTTTGAGATGGTCACAGCGGTTGATGACTCTTACACATGCAGATATACATTGGTGCCCTAGGTCCAGAGAAGATGTCACTATCATTGATCGTTGCGGGGAGTACCCTAATGTTCCTTTACTTGGAATCAGAGGAGGTATTACTTATAGCCCATGCCTGGCTTGGAGACAGTTTGGTTATGCTCGGAGGGATGGTCCTCATGACATGTTAGTTCCTGACATAGTTTTTGACTTCGACGACGATACTCAAGGACTTCGCCAGAGATTTATCAGAGCTTGGAGGATGCCCAGTAGGATAGATAGCAAAACACTGGGGCACAGGAACTCCATCCCTTTGGAGCCTTATCTCAAGTGGGTACGCGCCCGCTCCCAGAAGTTAGTGATGCCTTATCCCCATATGCTCCCAGTAATCAAGGAACCAGTCCTGGAAGGGGAAGGGTCCTACACTATTCAGCACCCTGATATGCCCACATCCTGGGAAGAGATGCAGAATAGCTGGATCCAGCTTAAGGAGGAAAGGAATTCTCTTGAGACTAGTCTACATGCCAGTGAAAAGAAGGTCTTGGAGCTCACCCGTCTGTTGCATGAGGAGAGGAATCTCAACACTTACATAGCTCCAAAGAGGATGCGCAGTGTATTTTGGGATTGATTTGATTTTTGTACTTTTGCCCATGAGGCCTTAATGTATCAAACAATGATTTCCCTAATGATAACGTGTGTTCCTTTTTGTCTACAACAAAGTTGAATTTTCGAACCCTTGAATGCATTGCATAAACACATCTCATTCATCATGTGCATAGCAGGTTTTTCCTCTTTTCAGGTTGCTTACAGTTCTTCGCTGTTTATTTCAGCATCATGAATCCCGAATCTGCATCAACTGAGACATCAATCAAGGCTCTTCAGGTGCAGAATGCACAATTCCAGGAATTAATCAAGGGTCTGGCTCAAGGCCAAGAAGAACTGAAGGCTATGCTCCTGAAGAAGGAGAAGAAGAAGAAGAGAAGAACTGTTCTGTTCAACTCGGGCCGAAGGTTTGGCAATACTCTGTAGCATGAAGAGGCTGGTTCTTCTGTTGGCAAGAGTCCTTCTCAGGCAGAAGCAAGGGTTCCTAGTCCGGTAGTCTCTGACAACGAGACTGATTTTGATGAAGAGCAGTACCCTCCTGCAGACGACAGATACAAGCAACTGGAGGATAGGTTGAAGGCCATGGAGGTTCAACAGGTACCTGGGCTGGATTTCGGAGATCTGGGTTTGTCAACTGGTGTGATCATCCCTCACAAGTTCAAAGCACCATCCTTCTCTAAGTATGACGGGGCGTCTTGTCCCAAGCTGCATCTAAGGTCCTATGTTCGGAAAATTCAACCGTACTCTGCGGATAAGAATTTATGGATCCACTTCTTCCAGGAGAGTCTTTCAGGGACTCATCTCGAATGGTTCTATCAGCTGGATGGGACCAAGGTTCGTAACTGGGAGGAGTTGGCTACTGCTTTCTACAAGCAGTATCAATATAATGCCGACCTTGCCCCCACACGTACCCAACTCCAGGGTATGTCGTTAGGTGCAAGCGAAGGTTTTAAGGAGTACGCTCAGAAGTGGAGAGACCTGGCTGGTAGGGTGCAGCCACCATTGACTGATCGGGAGTTGGTAGACATGTTCTTGGGGACCTTATCTAGGCCGTTTTTCAACCATCACATCGGGAATTCTTCTGCTGGGTTCACTGATTTGATTCTAACTGGAGAGAGAATTGAAGCTGGGTTGAAGTCTGGAAAGATTGCGAAGGGTGCATCGTCTAGTTCGGAAAAGAAACCCTTCAAGAAAGAGTCTAGTGCCGTGTATGGTTCCAAGAGATCAGAGAGACCTGAGCGCCGCCAATCTGTCAGTGCGGTAATGATTGTTAAGCCTGCTGCCGCTCCCCGGCCAAATAATCCTCAAAGGACTGAAAGACCCCGGAGAGAGTTTACCCGGTTAAGCATGACCCTATCGCAGATCCTGCCACAGTTGCTATCCACCAATTTGGTGACTGTCAGGGAGGCTCCGAAGTTCCCGAATACTGCATCTCCCAAGTACAACCCGAATGCTCGTTGTGCTTACCATTCTGATAGCCCGGGGCACGCCACTGATGACTGTTGGGCGTTAAAGAACAAGCTGCATGACCTTATTGACGCCAAGGAGGTACAGTTTGAGGCATCTGAGAAGCCTAATGTAGTGACAGCTCCCCTACCTGCTCATGGAGTAAATGCTATTGGGGACGAAGAGGAAGTTGACGAAGCTGAGTTTGACAGCTGGATCTACCCGGCAACCGACGGTGGACTTAACAATTGGAGTGCAAAAGACAATCTCCCTATTTCTCTTGTTACTGAGTAATGAATTCTTATGTTTTGTTATTTTGTAATAAACAATAAATAAACTCTATGGCCCGGTGTCTTACCCGAGGCACCGTGGTATCATTTGTGAGGGCTGACAAACTGTCATTTCATATATCATGAATGAAAATCTTGGACGTATTTTCGCATTGTAAATATTGTGCTCCTTTTCTGTCTTTCTTTCCTTTACATATATTTTAAAACAGCTGTATTTACACACACACTCATTCATACAGGTTCCAATCCACTCTGGATCTCACTGATAACAACTCTGCTACTGCCAGTTATGACTTCGAAAATCCGATCAACTTAGCCGAAGACGAAGGTGAGGATGATTGCGAAGTGCCTGGCGAGCTTGCAAGACTGTTGCTTCAGGAAGAGAGGGCAATTCAACCCCATGAGGAGCCAGTGGAAACCATAAACTTGGGTACAGAGACAGACAGGAAAGAGGTAAAGATTGGTGCCAACCTAGAGCTCAGCGTGAAGCAACGGTTAACCAAGATGCTGCATGATTATATGGAGATCTTTTCCTGGTCCTACGAAGACATGCCCGGATTGGATACCGATATTGTGGTCCATCATTTGCCAACTAAGGAAGACTGCCCTCCAGTTAAGCAAAAGGTCTGTCGGATGCGTCCAGAGATGTCTGAGAAGATTAAGGCTGAGGTCATGAAACAGTTTGATGCCGGGTTCCTTGCAGTGACTTCTTACCCTCAGTGGGTTGCTAACGTGGTGCCGGTACCTAAGAAGGATGGAAAGGTCAGAATGTGCGTTGATTACAGGGATCTGAACAGGGCCAGCCCCAAGGATGACTTCCCCTTACCTCACATTGATGTCCTTGTGGATAATACAGCTCAGCATAAGGTGTTCTCTTTCATGGATGGTTTCTCAGGTTACAATCAGATCAAGATGGCACCTGAAGACATGGAAAAGACTACATTTGTTACTCAGTGGGGCACCTTCTGTTACAAGGTCATGCCATTCGGGTTGAAGAATGCTGGGGCAACCTACCAACGTGCCATGGTTGCTTTATTTCATGATATGATCCATCATGAGATAGAAGTGTATGTGGACGACATGATCGCAAGGTCCCAGACTGAGGAAGAGCACCTAGATCATCTGCAGAAGTTGTTTGACCGGTTGAAACTATATAAGCTGAGATTGAACCCGAACAAGTGCACCTTCGGGGTAAGATCTGGAAAGTTGCTAGGCTTCGTGGTCAGTGATAAGGGCATTCAAGTGGACCCTGCTAAGGTCAAAGCTATTCAAGAGATGCCAGTTCCTAAGACAGAAGGAAGTCAGAGGCTTTTTAGGGCGCCTGAATTACATTGCTCGGTTCATCTCACACCTAACTGCTACCTGTGAGCCAATCTTCAAGCTGCTGAAGAAAGATCAGGTAGTACGTTGGAACGATGAATGTCAGGCTGCTTTTGACAAAATCAAGGAGTATCTTCAAGAACCACCTATCCTTATGCCACCGGTTGAAGGGAGACCTCTGATACTATACCTGACAGTGCTTGACAACTCAATGGGGTGTGTGCTGGGGCAGCATGACGAGTCTGGCCGAAAAGAGCATGCCATTTATTACCTTAGCAAAAAGTTTACCGACTGTGAGACCCGATACTCACTGCTTGAGAAAACTTGTTGCGCTTTGGTATGGGCTGCTCGCCGGCTGAGACAGTATATGCTGACTCACACTACCTTGTTGATCTCAAAGATGGATCCTATAAAATACATATTCGAAAAGCCTGCTCTGTCTGGGAGAATTGCAAGATGGCAAATGATCTTGACGGAATACGACATTCAGTATACAACCCAAAAAGCCATCAAGGGAAGTGTATTGGCAGACCACCTGGCACATCAAGCTGTAGATGATTATCAGTCAATGAACTTTGAATTCCCGGATGAAAGCATCATGATTGTGACTGATTGTGAAGTACCTGGACCGGATGAAGGACCTGAACCAGGATCCCGATGGTCTATGCACTTTGACGGAGCTTCCAATGCTTTGGGAAATGGTATCGGCGCCATCATCATATCTCCTCAAGGTACTCATACTCCACTCACTGCCCGGCTGTGTTTCAACTGTACCAACAACATGGCAGAGTATGAGGCGTGCATCATGGGTCTTCAAGCTGCGATCGACCTAAGGATCAAATTTCTGAGTGTCTTCGGAGATTCCGCTCTTGTGATCAATCAGATCAAAGGAGAGTGGGATACGAAACATCCAAACCTGATTCCTTACAGAGAATGTGTGGTGACCCTGATCCCCCACTTTACAGAGATAACCTTTGAACACTTCCCAAGAGAAGAGAATTAGTTAGCGGACGCGTTAGCTACAATGTCTTTAATGTTCAAGGTCAAATGGGATAACGAGGCTCCCCGGATCATCATCTGGAAACTGGACGAACCGGCATACTGCTGTGATCTCGAGACTGAATTGGTAACAGAGAAGCCTTGGTACCATGAGGTGAAGAGATACTTGGAAGCTCAGGAATACCCTGAAGGCGCCTCTATCAATGATAAGAAGTTCCTGAGAAGGTTCGCAGCCAAGTTCTTCCTTAGCAACGGCATCCTGTACAAGCGAAACCACGATTCAACTTTACTGCGTTGTGTGGATAAGACTGAAGCAGAAAGAATCATGGAAGAGCTACATGAAGGGACCTTTGGTACGCATTCCAGTGGACACACTATGGCTAAGAAGATCCTACGGGCAGGATATTACTGGTCCACAATGGAAGCTGACTGTTACCAACATTCCAGGACATGCCATAAGTGCCAGATTTATGCAGACAAGGTGCATGTTCCTCCGGTTCCCCTAAATGTTCTGACTGCGCCTTGGCCGTTTGCAATGTGGGGCATAGACATGATCGGCGAGATTAAACCTACGGCATCCAATGGACATCGCTTCATCCTAGTGGCGATTGATTATTTTACGAAGTGGGTTGAGGCAGCATCCTATGCTACGGTAACCAAGACTGTTGTGGCACGGTTCATTCGGCACAACCTGATCTGTCGGTACGGCGTCCCTGAGCGGATTATTACAGACAACGGTACCAATCTGAACAACAAGATGATCGCTGAGCTCTGCGAACAGTTCAAGATACAGCACCACAATTCTTCTCCTTACAGACCGAAGATGAATGGGGCTGTAGAAGCAGCAAATAAGAACATCAAGAAAATCGTGCAGAAGATGACAGTGACTTATAAGGATTGGCACGAGATGTTACTGTTCGCTCTACATGGGTACCGTACCTCAGCTAGGACGTCAACCGGGGCAACTCCTTTCTCTCTGGTTTATGGCATGGAGGCAGTCTTGCCGATCGAAGTGCAAATACCCTCTCTCCGGATAATGAAGGATGCAAATCTGAACGAAGATGATTGGATCCAGACACGACTTGATCAGCTCAACCTCATTGATGAAAAGATACTTGCCGCTATCTGCCATGGTCAGACGTATCAGAAACGGATGATCAGGGCATTTAACAAAAAGGTCAGACCACAGGAATATCGAGTTGGGGATCTGGTAATCAAGAGAATCATCCTTCCTCAGAGTGATCCAAGGGGCAAATGGACCCCCACGTACGAAGGGCCATTTGTGGTTAAGCATGTGTTCTCAGGAGGAGCAATGATATTAACCAACATGGATGGTGACGACCTTCCTCACCCCGCCAATACGGACATAGTAAAAAGATACTACGCATGAAAAAAGACCCGCTAGGCTGACATGCCTAGGCAAAAATCAGGGCTTCCCGGCGAACCAAAAGGGTTCGGGCAAAATGAAGGGATGAAAAATAAAAAAAATCTGTACACCCGGCAAGTCGAAAACCTGAAAAGGCGGCTTGGGCAAAAATGGGTATCCCGGTGGACCGAAAACCCGAAAGGGCAGTCCAGGCAAAAATTAGGGATAAAAGCGTAATACTATGTCTCATGGGACCACTTTGCATCCAGAATCCGGTATCTACATCAAGTTCAGACGGCATCGATCAGTCAGCTTCACCTTCAACCAAGGTCATCAAGTGATGAGACGCTCGGAGTTATAAAGGCAATAGCAGAATTGAAACCCAGTGGATCATTCATATTTCACACAGCTGTTTTATTTTCTTTTGTACAAAACTTGTATAAACTCTTTTGTTCGGCGGCGTTCCTCTTACTAGGACGTCAGCCTCTTGTACGCAAAACGCCTATTTACAGGCCATTCAAAATCAATACAAATATATTTTCAGTTAAACATGCCAAGTGTTTTTCTTTTTCCGTTTTGTTTTGCGAAGAACGTCCAAGGTTCAATTTGTGATATATGCATTGACAATAGTTTGCTAACTCATAAATATTTGCATACGAAAAAAGGATTTTATTACAGGTGACACTAGAAACAGGGGCAATAAAGAGTTGTCCGAGCAGCCTAATTGTTCTATCCTCCAAGGTACCAAGGAAGGTTCAGCTAAAGAACATGGCCAAGTACATCTTAATCCCCCAGAGAGAGTCAGCAGCCAGTACACTCTCTCCAAGCAGAGTTATCAAATCTCAAGGAAGTTGAACATCCTCCAGTAGATCTCAACATCTCCCCAGCAGCATACCTATTCATAACAAGCATCCCCGGCAGTCTTGGTCTAAAGATTGTTCCTCGGCGACATCTCAAAATTCAAAGGAATCACTTCCCCAGCATATCAAAACTTCCCCAAAAAGTCCAATCCAGTTCCCCAGGAAAGTTGGAATTCATATCCCCAAGCAATAAGCTTATCCCCAGTATATTCTGGAAGCTTATCCCCTCGCAGAGCACGAACGCGTCGTCCGGCTCGATTTAAAGAGTTATTTCCTTAACTGGATATAACTGGGTTATCCTCAGCCAAAAGCCACGGAAAGAGCGTCCTCGACGAAGTCTTCTTACCCCAGCAAAGTCCATCAACACTTCCCAACAACAAAGACATCCCCAGCAAATTATTATCAACAATTCAACGAAGTATCTCTCTCCCCCACAGAGTATTGCTTCCCAGCATGATCACCAGAGTATCTTTTCTCCCCACAGAATCTTCCATTTGCCAAGTTTATTCCGCAACGGAGTCATCTTCTCCTACCGGTATTCTTGCAGTTATCATCCCCAGCGGAAGCAAAATCTATCCTTCAACATCAGCCCAGGATACGACTTCCCGGCACCCGTCAAGGATTTACTTTCCTAGACGAAAACACACATTCATAAAACATCCATACATCATTATAGCATGCATAGACGCATCATATCTTACAAATCTCATTTATGTTGAGAACATCATTGCTTGATCCATATCATGCATTGCATATGACTGACCTTTACCTTTCAGGAAAGATGCAGTTAAATTCTCAAACATATTTCAAGGCCTTCTCTAGTCCAGCTAAATCGACTCCCAACAGATTTTTCTGATAAAGACTCAGTAGAAGTTATCCCAGATTATAAATTCCTAAGGGTTCCCTCTCCAACGGTGAGTGAGGTGGTAAGTCCTTTTCAGATGTTTCCCTCTCCGACGGTGAGTGAGGTGATAGTCTCCTAATGGTCCCCTCTCTGACGGTGAGTGAGGTGGTAATTCCTTTTCAGATGTTTCCCTCTCCGACGGTGAGTGAGGTGATAGTCTCCTATGGTCCCCTCTCCGACGGTGAGTGAGGTGGTAATTCCTTTTCAGATGTTTCCCTATCCAACGGTGAGTGAGGTGATAGTCTCCTATGGTCCCCTCTCCGACGGTGAGTGAGGTGGTAATTCCTTTTCAGATGTTTCCCTCTCCGACGGTGAGTGTGAGGTGATAGTCTCCTATGGTCCCCTCTCCGACGGTGAGTGAGGTGATAGTCTCCTATGGTCCCCTCTCCGACGGTGAGTGAGGTGGTAATTCCTTTTCAGATGTTTCCCTCTCCGACGGTGAGTGAGGTGATAGTCTCCTATGGTCCCCTCTCCGACGGTGAGTGAGGTGGTAATTCCTTTTCAGATGTTTCCCTCTCCGACGGTGAGTGAGGTGATAATCTCCTATGGTCCCCTCTCCGACGGTGAGTGAGGTGGTAATTCCTTTTCAAATGGTTCCCTCTCCGACGGTGAGTGAGGTGATAATCTCCTATAGTTCCCTCTCCGACGGTGAGTGAGGTGATAATTCCTTTCAGATTATAATTTCCTATAGTTCCCTCTCCGACGGTGAGTGAGGTGACAATTCCCTTTCAGATTATAATTGCCTATTGGTTCTCTTCCCGATACTGCAAAGATGGTAATTCCCGCTAAGATTTTTCTCAACGAGCGTTGTTGAAATCACCCAAGGTTCTCTTACCATTCATGTTAAGGCAGTAACCATCCCTGGTTCATTCATCATCTTTTGAAGCTCCAGACTCAGCCCCTGTAACCAATCAGGACACCTCTATACCAAGCATCTGAAAACAGCCCCTGCAACGTGTCAGGTACTCATGTTTCCTTTTGCAGGTACGCAGGTTCTCGCTAAGGAATCTCCTACGCGATCGACATCCAGATGGCATCTATAAGCCCATCACCCTATTCATCAATCTCCAAATGGCATCTGTAAGCCCATTCCCATCATCACTGCAACTATGTGAGCGCAAATTTCTGGGCACTCTAGTGTTCAATCATCTTCCACCCTCGGATTACGAAAGGCACGTCAGCCAATCTGCATCCTCAGGTCTAAGAAGATTGAACAGGGGCAACTGTTGTACCCCAAAATTTGCCCTCCCATATTCTCCAAGAAATTGCCAAGTCAAGCTGTAAAATTCCCCAAGGGTTGCACAGTGTAAAGGCCTCCTAAGCAGTCAAAACTAGGGTTTGTGTTCTGATCAAGAAAATGAAGTTTTCAAAGGTCCAATCAAGTCCTATATGCCTACAAATATGGTCAAGTATCCTCATATCAAGTTTCAAGACATTCAGCTCAAAATTGCACAGTCAAAAACCCTAATTGCACTACAGTCAACTGTAGGGGCAAAATGGTCATTTGACAGTCAAAAGATCAAATTTTTGGTCAACATATCATTTTGAAGCCACAAACATCATTTGATCAATGCTTGATCATGATTCTCAAAATTTGGCTCAAAAATCATCAAGATGCAAAAGTTTCCTTATTTGGACAGCTGAAAAAGTCAACTGAAATTGACCAGGGCATAACTTTCACATGGATTATCAGAAAAATTCCATCCAAAGCTCATTTTGAAGATAAAGACATTTCCTACAACTCATCTTCATACTTCAAGTCCAAGAAATGCTCTCACAAAAAGTTATCAATTTCAACATTATAGGTCATTTTCAAAAGTCAACAAAAAGGGACTTTAAGTCAAAGGCCATAACTTGATATTGGTAAATCAAAATGACATGGGACCAAAGACATTGGTTATAGAACTCAAAGACCTTTCCAAAATGTCCAAGAACATGAGAAAAGCTTAAAAATTGAGCAAGTTATGCCTTGTGGAAGTTGGGAAATTTTTGGATATTTTGAAAAGTCAACATTACTTCAAATGACCTAAAATTGCTAATGGGCCCATTTTTCTTCCATGATTCATCATTCCAAGCATGTGCACGACCACTTGGCCCAAAGGGAAGTATTTTCTCATTTTTTATTTATTTATTTGAATTTTTATTTATATTAATTCATTTAAATCATTTAAATATATGAAAAATATTTAACTCACCCTAACCAATCTTTTTATACATATTTTAGACTCAATATTTCGTGCCTAGCTAAATAAGGAAAGAATTGGACTGATTGATCATGATTGAGAACAAAGAACACATGGAAAAGATATGAAAAGATCCTTAGAAAATCAAATTTCCAAATCAATGAATGCAATGGATTTGATTGAGTTTTTTTGACCTAATGCACTCACTACATATGCTAGAACACAACCCTAATGAGGATGAACACTAAGCTGCGCAAAAGAACACAAATCAAACTTGAATTTTTTCTCTAAAAACTCAAATCTGAAAAACACTTTTTAGGTGGATTCAAGGCACGAAACTTGTTTCAATAGCTTCCTCAAGGTCCCCTGAACGATTCCCAATCAAGAAGACTCATCAAAGCCCAAGGAATTGGTATACAGAACCTGAGATATCTCATGAAAATTGCATAATCGTATTCTCCAATCTAAGCATTTTTACAGCATTTTATTCATGGATTCATGTTCATTATGAAGTTCTGAAGCTAACCAATATATTTGATTGTGTTTTTATGCGTTGTATACAAATATGCCATGTTTGATTTTTAGGGTTTACAGAGTTCTAAATTGGGGGTTTCTTGTTAAAGAAAAATTGGTCCTCCAGACCAAGACCATTCAATTCAGCGCATGGAGACGAAGAAGAAACACCCATCGCGCCCAATTTATGAATGCCTGAGCTCTAGTCGCTATTTTCTTGAAAAGGGCCTAAGGAAACATATGGAAACCGTTGCCTATGTTATTAGTATTTCAGAAAAAATAAAAACAGAACGAAGAAGATGATGTGGTGGCGAGGCTTGATTGGTCTGTTTGGAAAATTCGCGCGCGTTTCCAAGCATTAACCCACTTTCTTTTATATTATTTGTTTGTTTATTATATAACAAATGCGTTGTAGTGGTCCAGTGGCGAGCGAGAACGTTGGCAATGTATATGACCTGGGTTCGAGCCCCAGGTCTACGTTATTTCCATATTATTTTGCAAAACGTATTCATATGCAATTTCCAGGTTGGAGCATACCATACGCCCTCCAGATCAAACCATACACGCGTCCTGGGAGATCAAATCAAGGGCATGGATCTCAAGAACACGCTACGCCCTAGTCAACGCACCACACGTGATTCAAAAAAGTCTACCAGGCCTTGCTAAATGGGCCAGATTGCTAAGGCCAAAACCTCCATATTGGGGTCTGAACCCCCCCCTGGTTTGCAATTCTCTTATTTTTCTTATGTCTTATTTTCAATTATTTTTTTTATTCTCTTTATTGTTTTTGATTTAATTAATTATTTTTACAAAATATAAAAAATGCCTAAAAATCAGAAAAGATAAAAAAACATAATAAATATTTTTATTTTAATATTTTCTTGTAAATAAATGCATGTAAATAAATTTAGTTTTAAATTAGGTTGCAATTTTAATTCTTTTCATGATAAAAATATAAAAAAAACATAGAACTAGGTTTAATAGATGTTTTATTCTTTTTTTAATTTTTCTTTTTCACAATAATGTTATTTATTTTATTTATTTTCATAATTAAAATTGTATAAAAAATTAGGTTTAATTTAGGTTAAAGTTTAATGCTTTCTTAATAAATTAAAATAAAGTAGAATTAGGGTTAGTAGTTAATTTTAATTAATCCTTTCTTTTTTCTATTAAATCTTAAAAATACCAAAAAAAACAAAAAAACAATTTCTTTTCTTAAATTAATTAATTCATGTAATTTTAATATTTTGCAAAAGGGTCCAACGCCCTCGTTTCATTCTTAATTTCTTATTAATTCGCGTATTTATTTTATTTTTGCTTAAATAATTATGTACCTCTCCCGAAGCCTTGTAATTACTTCTCGCACTTTACTTCTTTATTTTCTGTCAAATCGGGTCCTGGATTAAATTTGGCGATGTGGACCCGCGCCTTTGTAATAGTTTAGAACTTTTAATTTCCGCACCTTTTTAACTGTTAATAAATGCATGCAAGAATGAATGATAAAATAAAAACAAACGCATAGATCACCTTGACATGAATAAGACAAAATAACTGAACATGACACACAAATCACACACCACCCCTAGGGTACGCCTCACTGTTGCCTTGCCTCGAAAGGTGATCGTCGAGTAGAGGATGTCTTAGTAAGTCCTCATGATCCGGGAACCTGGCATGAGGGTAGCTTCTAAGGTGTCTTCCTATTGCTCTGGTGATCACCATGTCCCGAACCTCGAATTGACCCGAACACCTCCAATGGTGGTGCTACCTACCTCTCAATGGTGGGATGGCACTACTTTAAAGGACATTTACACAGACGAATTCCTTAGGGTAGGTAGGTTCTCGTAGATACTTGCTCTAAATTTCAAAATAAATCAAAAATACTTTTCACACCGACACCTTTTCAAAAAAAGCTTTCGAAAGCAACTTTTCAAACACTCTTGAGGACCGATACAAGAGTCGAACTGAAATTTTCAAAGAAACTTTTTTTAAACCCACAATTGAAAAGCGAACAAACAATTTTTGAAAACACAAGTGAGCAAGTGTCTAAGAGCCCATGGATAACCATGGATAGAAAGGGTGCTAACACCTTCCCTTTCTATAACCTACCTCCCGAACCGAGAGCAATCTCTTTAAGGAATTTTTCTGTGCTTTTGTCCTTTCCATTTGGAGAAAATAAAAGACGGTGGCGACTCTTGCTTCCGCGACATTTCGCGAACCAGCGTTAAATAGTCAGTTCCAGATCCACCGATCACAGAACTGGCGACTCTGCTGGGGAATATCTTTTAAAGTGGGGTGCACCTTAGGGTTAGTTCATAACTGTGTTTTCAATTGTTTTCCTTGTGTGCTTTAAATTGTGGGTTGCTTGGGAGTTCTATAGATCCTAACTCGGATCTGGGGGATACCTTCTTAGAAAGTAGCAACAAGGCTGTGAGGGAACTGTGCGGGGTATACCGACATGGTTGAAACAGTCTGCTACGTTGATGTGGCACTTTGGTGTGTACCGGTAACCCTTGAGTTCAGTCAAGGAGCGTACGGGGCCTCCGCGTGGTGTCGTGAAGCATCAACAGACCTTAGGAACCTTAATTGAGCTATCTTGGCCTCTTTAGGGTAGTGAGATAACTGACTTTGGTGCAGTCCGAGGTTGGTCGATACTCGATACTACACTCAATTGAGGGTTGCTTTCCTGGAATATTTCGGTCGCCAGTTCAGTGGCTAAATCGAAACGATGAACAATGAAAGCAATCTCGTGATATTGGGAACCTTAGAACCCGGTTACTTTGATTAGGACAGGTTGAACCCACCAACTTCAAGAGGGTACTACCCAGACCCCATGCTGGCCTTAAACCTTAAGGGCTTGTCTTGTGTGCCTTGTGTGCCTTACATGTTTGTCTTTGTGAATATTTGTGGTTGTTTAATCATAGCATCATGACATCATTCAGCATCATATGCATTGACTAACCATTTCAGGGGTTCGAATTTTCATCTTTGTTCTTATTTTGTAGGACATGGAAACTGTTCGTAGAAAGACAATTCAAATCAGTCTTGTAAGGGTACCTCCTCAGCTTAAGGAGCTTATATCCAGGATTCCTGAGAACTCTTCATTCAGTGAAAGACATGGAAGCCTCATCAGCTTGGTCAACACCAACATTGAGGAAGATATGATCAAGGTCCTGTTCCAATTCTTTGACCCTCTGCATCACTGTTTCACCTTCTTGGACTATCAGTTGGTACCTACATTGGAGGAGTTCTCCCGGCTCCTGAAGATCCCTATCCTTGATCAGCTACCCTTCAACGGTACAGAAAAGGAACCTAAGCTTGAAGAGATTGCTAAAGCCTTGCACCTACAGTCATCTGACCTCAAGGGACATTGGGAAGTTAGAAGTGGTATCAAAGGGTTCTTAGCCAGGTTTCTGTTTGAAAAGGCCCATGAATGTTGGAACTCCCTTGACTTACAAGCTTTTGAAGAGGTTGTGGCCCTCCTTGTCTATGGTTTGGTGTTGTTTCCTAACCCAGATCAGCTTATTGATATCAGTGCTGTCCAGATCTTTATGTCCAGGAACCCCATACCTACGTTGATGGGGGACATCCTTCACTCATGTTACACTCGAACCATGAGAAAAAGAGGTGTCCTTATGTGTTGCACTCCTCTCCTGGGAAGGTGGTTTATTTCGCACCTTCCACAATCAGTCTTGAAGAATGAGCGGGGTTTGAGATGGTCACAGCGGTTGATGACTCTTACACATGCAGATATACATTGGTGCCCTAGGTCCAGAGAAGATGTCACTATCATTGATCGTTGCGGGGAGTACCCTAATGTTCCTTTACTTGGAATCAGAGGAGGTATTACTTATAGCCCATGCCTGGCTTGGAGACAGTTTGGTTATGCTCGGAGGGATGGTCCTCATGACATGTTAGTTCCTGACATAGTTTTTGACTTCGACAACGATACTCAAGGACTTCGCCAGAGATTTATCAGAGCTTGGAGGATGCCCAGTAGGATAGACAGCAAAACACTGGGGCACAGGAACTCCATCCCTTTGGAGCCTTATCTCAAGTGGGTACGCGCCCGCTCCCAGAAGTTAGTGATGCCTTATCCCCATATGCTCCCAGTAATCAAGGAACCAGTCCTGGAAGGGGAAGGGTCCTACACTATTCAGCACCCTGATATGCCCACATCCTGGGAAGAGATGCAGAATAGCTGGATCCAGCTTAAGGAGGAAAGGAATTCTCTTGAGACTAGTCTACATGCCAGTGAAAAGAAGGTCTTGGAGCTCACCCGTCTGTTGCATGAGGAGAGGAATCTCAACACTTACATAGCTCCAAAGAGGATGCGCAGTGTATTTTGGGATTGATTTGATTTTTGTACTTTTGCCCATGAGGCCTTAATGTATCAAACAATGATTTCCCTAATGATAACGTGTGTTCCTTTTTGTCTACAACAAAGTTGAATTTTCGAACCCTTGAATGCATTGCATAAACACATCTCATTCATCATGTGCATAACAGGTTTTTCCTCTTTTCAGGTTGCTTACAGTTCTTCGCTGTTTATTTCAGCATCATGAATCCCGAATCTGCATCAACTGAGACATCAATCAAGGCTCTTCAGGTGCAGAATGCACAATTCCAGGAATTAATCAAGGGTCTGGCTCAAGGCCAAGAAGAACTGAAGGCTATGCTCCTGAAGAAGGAGAAGAAGAAGAAGAGAAGAACTGTTATGTTCAACTCGGGCCGAAGGTTTGGCAATACTCTGCAGCATGAAGAGGCTGGTTCTTCTGTTGGCAAGAGTCCTTCTCAGGCAGAAGCAAGGGTTCCTAGTCCGGTAGTCTCTGACAACGAGACTGATTTTGATGAAGAGCAGTACCCTCCTGCAGACGACAGATACAAGCAACTGGAGGATAGGTTGAAGGCCATGGAGGTTCAACAGGTACCTGGGCTGGATTTCGGAGATCTGGGTTTGTCAACTGGTGTGATCATCCCTCACAAGTTCAAAGCACCATCCTTCTCTAAGTATGACGGGGCGTCTTGTCCCAAGCTGCATCTAAGGTCCTATGTTCGGAAAATTCAACCGTACTCTGCGGATAAGAATTTATGGATCCACTTCTTCCAGGAGAGTCTTTCAGGGACTCATCTCGAATGGTTCTATCAGCTGGATGGGACCAAGGTTCGTAACTGGGAGGAGTTGGCTACTGCTTTCTACAAGCAGTATCAATATAATGCTGACCTTGCCCCCACACGTACCCAACTCCAGGGTATGTCGTTAGGTGCAAGCGAAGGTTTTAAGGAGTACGCTCAGAAGTGGAGAGACCTGGCTGGTAGGGTGCAGCCACCATTGACTGATCGGGAGTTGGTAGACATGTTCTTGGGGACCTTATCTGGGCCGTTTTTCAACCATCTCATCGGGAATTCTTCTGCTGGGTTCACTGATTTGATTCTAACTGGAGAGAGAATTGAAGCTGGGTTGAAGTCTGGAAAGATTGCGAAGGGTGCATTGTCTAGTTCGGAAAAGAAACCCTTCAAGAAAGAGTCTAGTGTCGTGTATGGTTCCAAGAGATCAGAGAGACCTGAGCGCCGCCAATCTGTCAGTGCGGTAATGATTGCTAAGCCTGCTGCCGCTCCCCGGCCAAATAATCCTCAAAGGACTGAAAGACCCCGGAGAGAGTTTACCCGGTTAAGCATGACCCTATCGCAGATCCTGCCACAGTTGCTATCCACCAATTTGGTGACTGTCAGGGAGGCTCCGAAGTTCCTGAATACTGCATCTCCCAAGTACAACCCGAATGCTCGTTGTGCTTACCATTCTGATATCCCGGGGCACGCCACTGATGACTGTTGGGCGTTAAAGAACAAGCTGCAGGACCTTATTGACGCCAAGGAGGTACAGTTTGAGGCATCTGAGAAGCCTAATGTAGTGACAGCTCCCCTACCTGCTCATGGAGTAAATGCTATTGGGGACGAAGAGGAAGTTGACGAAGCTGAGTTTGACAGCTGGATCTACCCGGCAACCGACGGTGGACTTAACAATTGGAGTGCAAAAGACAATCTCCCTATTTCTCTTGTTACTGAGTAATGAATTCTTATGTTTTGTTATTTTGTAATAAACAATAAATAAACTCTATGGCCCGGTGTCTTACCCGAGGCACCGTGGTATCATTTGTGAGGGCTGACAAACTGTCATTTCATATATCATGAATGAAAATCTTGGACGTATTTTCGCATTGCAAATATTGTGCTCCTTTTCTGTCTTTCTTTCCTTTACATATATTTTAAAACAGCTGTATTTACACACACACTCACTCATACAGGTTCCAATCCACTCTGGATCTCACTGATAACAACTCTGCTACTGCCAGTTATGACTTCGAAAATCCGATCAACTTAGCCGAAGACGAAGGTGAGGATGATTGCGAAGTGCCTGGCGAGCTTGCAAGACTGTTGCTTCAGGAAGAGAGGGCAATTCAACCCCGTGAGGAGCCAGTGGAAACCATAAACTTGGGTACAGAGACAGACAGGAAAGAGGTAAAGATTGGTGCCAACCTAGAGCTCAGCGTGAAGCAACGGTTAACCAAGATGCTGCATGATTATATGGAGATCTTTGCCTGGTCCTACGAAGACATGCCCGGGTTGGATACCGATATTGTGGTCCATCATTTGCCAACTAAGGAAGACTGCCCTCCAGTTAAGCAAAAGGTCCGTCGGATGCGTCCAGAGATGTCTGAGAAGATTAAGGCCGAGGTCATGAAACAGTTTGATGCCGGGTTCCTTGCAGTGACTTCTTACCCTCAGTGGGTTGCTAACGTGGTGCCGGTACCTAAGAAGGATGGAAAGGTCAGAATGTGCATTGATTACAGGGATCTGAACAGGGCCAGCCCCAAGGATGACTTCCCCTTACCTCACATTGATGTCCTTGTGGATAATACAGCTCAGCATAAGGTGTTCTCTTTCATGGATGGTTTCTCAGGTTACAATCAGATCAAGATGGCACCTGAAGACATGGAAAAGACTACATTTGTTACTCAGTGGGGCACCTTCTGTTACAAGGTCATGCCATTCGGGTTGAAGAATGCTGGGGCAACCTACCAACGTGCCATGGTTGCTTTATTTCATGATATGATCCATCATGAGATAGAAGTGTATGTGGACGACATGATCGCAAGGTCCCAGACTGAGGAAGAGCACCTAGATCATCTGCAGAAGTTGTTTGACCGGTTGAAACTATATAAGCTGAGATTGAACCCGAACAAGTGCACCTTCGGGGTAAGATCTGGAAAGTTTCTAGGCTTCGTGGTCAGTGATAAGGGCATTCAAGTGGACCCTGCTAAGGTCAAAGCTATTCAAGAGATGCCAGTTCCTAAGACAGAGAAGGAAGTCAGAGGCTTTTTAGGGCGCCTGAATTACATTGCTCGGTTCATCTCACACCTAATTGCTACTTGTGAGCCAATCTTCAAGCTGCTGAAGAAAGATCAGGTAGTACGTTGGAACGATGAATGTCAGGCTGCTTTTGACAAAATCAAGGAGTATCTTCAAGAACCACCTATCCTTATGCCACCGGTTGAAGGGAGACCTCTGATACTATACCTGACAGTGCTTGACAACTCAATGGGGTGTGTGCTGGGGCAGCATGACGAGTCTGGCCGAAAAGAGCATGCCATTTATTACCTTAGCAAAAAGTTTACCGACTGTGAGACCCGATACTCACTGCTTGAGAAAACTTGCTGCGCTTTGGTATGGGCTGCTCGCCGGCTGAGACAGTATATGCTGACTCACACTACCTTGTTGATCTCAAAGATGGATCCTATAAAATACATATTCGAAAAGCCTGCTCTGTCTGGGAGAATTGCAAGATGGCAAATGATCTTGACAGAATACGACATTCAGTATACAACCCAGAAAGCCATCAAGGGAAGTGTATTGGCAGACCACCTGGCACATCAAGCTGTAGATGATTATCAGTCAATGAACTTTGAATTCCCGGATGAAAGCATCATGATTGTGACTGATTGTGAAGTACCTGGACCGGATGAAGGACCTGAACCAGGATCCCGATGGTCTATGCACTTTGATGGAGCTTCCAATGCTTTGGGAAATGGTATCGGCGCCATCATCATATCTCCTCAAGGTACTCATACTCCACTCACTGCCCGGCTGTGTTTCAACTGTACCAACAACATGGCAGAGTATGAGGCGTGCATCATGGGTCTTCAAGCTGCGATCGACCTAAGGATCAAATTTCTGAGTGTCTTCGGAGATTCCGCTCTTGTGATCAATCAGATCAAAGGAGAGTGGGATACGAAACATCCAAACATGATTCCTTACAGAGAATGTGTGGTGACCCTGATCCCCCACTTTACAGAGATAACCTTTGAACACTTCCCAAGAGAAGAGAATCAGTTAGCGGACGCGTTAGCTACAATGTCTTCAATGTTCAAGGTCAAATGGGATAACGAGGCTCCCCGGATCATCATCTGGAAACTGGAAGAACCGGCATACTGCTGTGATCTCGAGACTGAATTGGTAACAGAGAAGCCTTGGTACCATGAGGTGAAGAGATACTTGGAAGCTCAGGAATACCCTGAAGGCGCCTCTATCAATGATAAGAAGTTCCTGAGAAGGTTCGCAGCCAAGTTCTTCCTTAGCAACGGCATCCTATACAAGCGAAACCACGATTCAACTTTACTGCGTTGTGTGGATAAGACTGAAGCAGAAAGAATCATGGAAGTTGTGAAAAAAATTATCAAAAATACTTTTGATTTTTCCCTTTCTGATTTTTATTTTTTCACAATTTTATTTTGTGATCTTGTATTTTTTATGATTTTTCACTTAATTTGACTTGTTTTAATTGTTTAAAAATACTTTTTAATCTTTTAAAATTCTAAAAAAAAATTATGGAATGATCCAATAACCTCTTGACAAATATTGGTGACCCGATTTTATTTTTATTTTTTATTTTACAAATTTTGGTTTATTTTTGCTCATTTCTTTATATTTTAAAAATAGTTCCTGACTTTAAAAAATTTTAAAAAAAATTTGTCAACACTTGCTGACTCATATTGACCTCTCATATTTTTTTAGGATTTTTATTAAATATATTTTATTATTTTTGTGACTTGGTTCTGATTTGGAGACACTTGAGTGTTATTTTTGGACAAGTTTCTCAACCTCATCGGGTCTTGGGTGTTGATAGGTTGAAAAACCAAATCAATCAAAATGGATGAATAAGGTTGACGATATTTGAAACCCTAGTTTCATTGGAGGCATTGATTACACTATCGTTCCCCTCCCTCTTCATCTTATCCATTTCTTGTTTTTACTTGTGCTACATATTTTTGGAGAATGATCTACATATCATTTCTCTAACATGTATGGTACATAGATTGTTATTGACTGGTCTCAAAATAGGTGTGGCTTCTACGTAAGTCCACCTAAGATTTCTTAACATAACACTAAATTTGTCCTGATTCAAAAAATGATCATTCGTGGCCCAAACCTATGTTTGCAAGCCAACGTATGTTTAATTTGAAAACTTGGATCCAATAAATTTAAAGTTTATTGTTAGGAGGCTTTGATTATATCAATCCTCTAATGAACTTCATGAATTTTGGTCTAAGTGAATCATTTGAACACCGTTGATCATATGTGGTTGCCTTGAGTGTTAAAACATAGTTTGGTTCTACATCCTTGTAATAGTTTTGATGATAACAAATATGTGATATATATATATATATATATATATATATATATATATATATATATATATATATATATATATATATATATATATATATATATATATATATATATATATATATATATATATATATATATATAAAGAATAAATATGCTCTCTAATAATGTATTTGAATATGCAGAGAAGTTCTGATAAAAGAAGCATATAATATGATGAGAGATTTACGTTTTAAAGTTCTGATTAGATAATACAAATTTAGAAGCAAATATGTGTAACACGCTAAATAGAAGAAGTTCTAATGTTATAACTTCTGAAGCACCAATGCTGCAAGCAAAGCCCTGATATTCTGATAAGTAAAGTTCTGGAAGAACAAAAAAAGTCTCAACGCACTCATCTATACAACTGCTCTAAAGATTCAGCACTTAAGCTACACTCTGAAAGTAAAAACTCTGATATGCAAAAGAATCTTCAACGTATCATCCAAGTTCTAATATCAAGAAACTCTGAGGATCTAAAGTCTCAAAGGTAATATTCTTATTCTAAAAAGATCCCAAGGAAGCAAAGTTCTGATATGTTACAACTCATTCACTACAAATCAAAAAGTAACGGCTGAACCAAGACAAGATCTATATTTTTGGAAAGTGCATTAACAACTCTTTATCAACCTTCCAAAAACATCTTCCCATGTCCCATATGTCTCGCCTATAAAAAGAAGATAATGAAGAAGAAATAAAATACAACACTACTGCACACTCAAAAAGATATATTTTTACCAGTCATATCTTGTGCTTTAATCTTGTATATACATCACTGTTGTGATATAGTTTTGTTTATAAACATCATTGTACACATTCTTAATTGATTTATTTTGTAATACCTTGAGAAAATCGAGTTGTGGTTTAGACTCAAGAAGACATTAAAGGTAGTCATTGTGTCTGTGTAATCAAATTTTGCTTTATGGATTAAGACCTTGTTTGAGATAGGCGAAATCACCTTGGCGGGTGGACTGGAGTAGTTTGAGTTCAAACGAAATAGGATAACCAATGTGTCATACTGTCTTATTTTTGAAAACCCCAATTCACCCCCCCCCCCCCCTTCTTGTGTTTTGCCATTTATTTAATTGGTATCAGAGCGCCTGATTCTGGGTGAAAACACTCAACCGTGTCAGGAAAAGATCCTAGCAAGAAAAAAACTATGGTGAGACCAAGTCAGATCATCAACAGTGATAACTATGATGAGAAAGACAAAATCAGCGGAAAACCTCCATTTTTTGATGGTGAGAACTTCGATTATTGGAAAGACAGAATTGAAAGTTTATTTCTAGCTCATGACGCTGATCTCTGGGATATGGTGACTGATGGATACATTCATCCAGTTGATTAAAGCGGTTAAAATATTGACAGAAAGAAAATGACAGATCAACAAAAGAAAGAATTCAGAAATCATCACAAGGCCAAAACAATCCTCTTGAGTGTTATCTCGTACAGTGAGTATGAGAAGATCACGAATAGAGAATCAGTTAAGAACATGTTTAACTCTATGAGAATGACGCATGAAGGAAAAACGTAAGTTAATGAAACCAAAGCTCTTGCACTCATTCAGAAGTATGAGGCCTTCAAAATGGAAGAAGACGAAACAGTTGAAATAATGTTCTTAAGGTTTCAAATTCTGGTTGTTAGGCTAAAATTTATGGACTAAGGTTACTCAACAGTAGATCATGTAAAAAAATCATCATAAGCTTACCCTAGAAATGGAGACCCATGGTCACAACCTTAAAACTAGCCAAAGATCTGAATAAAATATCTCTTGAAGAACTTATCAGCTCCTTGAGAAGCCAAGAGATATAACTAGAAGAAGACGAGCCACAAAAGCAAGGTAAGTATCTTGCCCTTAAATCTAATAAAAAATATGAACCTAAAGTTTTTCAGGCAAAAGAAGAAAACTCTGGTGTATCCTCGTTAGAAGAAGACAAACTATCTCTTCTCTATAGAAGAGTCAATCAGCTATGGAAGCACGGACAGAGGAAATTTAGAAACCCCAGAAGAATAGGAAATCACTCTGAATCATTTTCTGGATATAGAAAATCTAGCAACAAAGATATTGTAGTTACGAATGCAACGAACCAGGTCACTACAAAAGCGACTGCCCAAATCTTCAGAAAGAAAAGCCTAAAAATAAGTTCTCCAAAGAAAAGAAGAAAAGTCTTATGGCAACGTAGGATGACTCTGAATCTTCTGAAGCTGAAACAAAATCAGAAGATCAACGAGCCAACATAGCCTTAATGGCTAATATATCAGATGACACTGGATCATCTGAATCAAAATCAGACTCAGAGACAGAAGAGTTATTCTCTAACTTTTCTAGATCTCAATTAGAAGATAGTCTGTCAGAAACTCTTGAAAGATATCAGCAACTTCGAGTCAAAAACAAGAACCTAAAACAGGATCTAGTATTTGACCCTGAAGAAACTAAGAAACAGAAAACAGAAAACTCTGAGCTAAAAGAAACCATCTCTAAACTTGAAAATGAAAACTACATTATTAAAAATGAATTACAAAAAGCTCAGAAAGAAACTGTTTCATAAGTTTTGAATAGTTCTGATAAAATCATAAAAGAATATGATCATAGCTTTCAAAATTTTCTAGCTGAAAACATAGATAGGAGCAAGATGGCTCAATGATCTATGGAGTTAGCAGAAACAGAATAAAAGGTATATGATATGTGAAACCAAGGGGAGAAGAAACATATCAACCAAAGAAAGTTGATGATATAGTTATAAAACACACACCTCTCTATTCACATTTTACATATGGACATGCACTTGATATAAAATATACTAGTAATTATTTCTCTGCAAAACAAAAATTCAAACAGAATTTTGGAAACTCTAACAAACAAGGACCCAAAAAGATATGGGTACCTAAGAATAAAATCATTTATGTTGCAGATGTCTTTAACAACAAAAGTGAAACACCAATCTTGGTACTTGGACTCTGGATGCTCTCGACACATGACGGGAAGAAAGCATATGTTCCAAAGCATGGAGCTTAAATCTAGAGGCTATGTAGGTTTCGGAGGAAATCAGAAAGTAAAGATTATTTGCTCTGGAACTATTGGCATATGTACACTTCCCTCTATAACTAATGTCCTGTTAGTAGATGGATTAATGTATAACATGTTATCCATAAGTCAATTAAGTGATAATGGTTATGATATAATCTTTAATCAAAAGTCATTTAAAGCATTTAGTCAGAAAGATGGGTTTATCCTTTTTAATGGTAAGAGAAAGAACAACATTTATAAAATTTAATTTTCTGAACTAAAAAGTCGGAATGTAAAATGCCTTATGTTTGTTAACAATGAGCAATGGGTCTGGCACAGAAGATTGGGGCATGTTAGTATGAGAAGAATATCTTAAATTAACAAACTCAAACTGGTCAGAGGACTTTCTAACTTAAAGTTCAGCTCAGAAGCTCTGTGTGAAGCATGTCAAAAAAGCAAGTTTGCAAAACCCTCTTTCAAATCAAAAAATGTTGTTCCTACCTCTAAACCATTAGAACTTCTGCATATAGATCTGTTTGGACTAGTGAAAACTGCATCCATCAGCGGCAAGAAGTATGGATTAGCGACCGTAGATAACTATAGTAGATGGACATGGGTAAAGTTCTTAAGACACAAGGACGAGTCACATTTTGTGTTCTCTACTTTTTGTAACCAAGTTCAAAATGAAAAAGAATTTAGAATTGTTAAAGTCAGAAGTGATCATGGTGGGGAATTCGAAAACAAAATATTTGAAAACTTTTTTGACGAGAATGGCATCTCTCATGATTTCTCTTGTCCTAGAAATCCTCAACAAAACAGAGTTGTAGAACGAAAGAATAGAACTTTACAAGAAATGGCTAGAACCATGATCAATGAGACTAACATTGCTAAAAACTTCTAGGCAGAAGCAGTTAACACAGTGTGTTATATTCAGAATAGAATCTCAATAAGACATATTCTGGATAAGACTCCATACGAACTGTGGAAGAACAAAAAGCCCAACATCTCTTATTTCCATCCATTTGAATGTATTTGCTTTACATTTAACACTAAAGATCATCTGAACAAGTTTGATTCTAAGGCACAAAAGTGTCTCGTGTTAGGATACTTTGAATGCTCAAAAGGTTATAGAATATATAACACAGAAGCAAGAATTGTGGAAAAATCTATTAGTGTCAGATTTGATGATAAACTTGGCTCTCAAAAGTCAAAGCAGGGTAAAACTTTTATAGATATAGAAGTTCAAATTACAGAATAAGATGTCACAAATATTATAGTAGCTTCTGAATAATCCATCCAGAAAAGACAATCCAGAAGCAGCTTAACACATTCGGAAAACATGATTCTGGGAAAGAAATATGACCCAATCAGAACAAGATCAACATTCAAAAATTCTGAAGAATCACTCATGGGATTAGTATCTATGACCGAGTAAACTTCCATTGATGAAGCTCTTCTAGAAAATGATTGGATCCTTGCAATGCAGGAAGAACTAAATCAATTTACCAGAAACGATGTGTGGGATCTAGTCCCTAAACCAAAAGGCTTCAACATCATTGGAACAAAATGGGTCTTTAGAAACAAGCTTAACGAACAAGGAGAAGTCGTCATAAACAAAGCACGACTGGTTTCACAAGATTATAATCAGCAAGAAGGGATAGACTATACATAAACATTTTCTCCAGTCGCCAGGTTAGAATCTATCAGACTTTTAATTTCTTTTGCTGTAAATAATGGCATCACTCTTTATCGGATGGATGTTAAAAGTGCTTTTTTAAATGGCTACATTAATGAAGAATTTTATGTGCACCAACCCCCTGGATTTGAAAATACAAAACATCCAGAATATGTTTATAAACTTAAGAAATCATTATATGGTCTGAAACAAGCTCCCAGAGCTTGGTATGAAAGACTAAGTAAATTTTTGTTAGAAAGTCATTTTACCAGAGGGAAGGTGGACACAACCTTATTGTGTAAACTATTTAAAAATGATATTCTGGTCTATCAAATATATATAAATGATATAATTTTTGGATCTACTAAATCCACTTTGGGGAAAGAATTTGCTAAGTCTATGCAGGAAAATTTTGAAATGAGCTTGATGGGTGAACTCAAGTTCTTTCTGGTTATCCAAATTAATCAAACTCCAGAAGGAACCTACACTCATCAAAGCAAGTATGTCAAAGAACTTTTGAAAAAATTTGATTATGCATCCTACATGATTTCTTCAAAGGGAAGAGGTAAGTAAGAAAGTAGAATAGAAGATCTACAGAGGTATGATTGGTTCTCTCTTATATTTAATAGCTTCAAGACCTGATATTTTGTATAGAGTTTGTCTTTGTGCCAGATTCCAATCAGATCCTAGAGAATCTTACTTAACAGTAGTTAAGCGAATTCTCAAATATCTGAAAGGTACTACTAATATTGGTCTCTGTTATAGAAAATCCCGAGAATATAAATTAGTAGGGTATTGTGATGCTAACTTTTCCGGAGACAGAATAGAAAGAAAAAGTACTTCTGAAAGTTTCCAGTTTCTGGGAGACAACCTAATCTCGTGGTCCTGCAAAAGACAAACCATTATTGCACTGTCAACTGTTGAAACCGAATATATAGCTGCAGCTGGATGCAGTACACAGATGCTCTCGATGAAGAGTCAGCTTGAAGATTTTAACATTTATGAGAGTAACATTCCTATCCTCTGCAATAATACTTCTGCTATTTTCCTTTCTAAAAATCCTATTTTACATTCTAAGGCTAAACATATAGAAATTAAACACCATTTTATTAGGGACTATATTCAGAAGGGAATTCTTTTTTTAAAATTTGTAGACACAGACCATCAATGGGCTGACGTCTTCACTAAACCCCTTTCTGAAGATAGATTTAATTTCATTCTCAATCATCTCAGTATGAAATTATGCCCAGAATGAAAATTTAGTTTTTGTATATTTAATCCTCAAAACTTTCTACTTTAATTTTTTTGTGAACATTTGAACAATAGTTCTTCAGAAGTGAAAAGGAAATTTGTATCAGAAACTATCCAGAAGATCTGAATGTTTTCCAAAAACGTTTCATTTCTAAGATAGAAGCAAGCAGTTCACTATATCAACATCTGTCAACTCTAAACGTAAGGTCACCCTATAAGGCTGAACAGGTGTTCAAAATTTGAAGGGACTGAAACGGTTGAGTTGATGCATTGAGGCGCGAGTCAAATCGGTAATTGTTCAAAATCTTCACGCTATCCCTCTTTTCAGAAATCATTAATGCACTTAATCATTGTTTTATTTATTTTAATTAAAATTAATATTTTTGTTTTCTTCAGTTGGCTATTTATACTCCACTCTCACACAAACACTCTCACATCTTCACTTTCACTCGCTTTTATCTCTTCACTTGTTCCTCTTTCAAAACCCTAAAAGTCTGTGAACAATGGCTTCCTCTCATCAAATTTCTCAAGATTCTCAAATAAATATTCCTGGTTCTTCCTCTACTAATGAAGAAAGGTACGTTGAACAACCAAGAACTCTTCTCACTCCTGTTGATTCTCTGGAAGTTCTATGTGAACTTAATGTTGATTTGTGAGTATGAAAGAAAATGGGTATGACTTAACGCCTAATGTTGAGTTCCAAGGATGGACGAAATACTTTGATCGTCTAATAGGTCTAGTTTTCCCAAAATTAGTGAAAGAATTTTGGATCCATGCAACAACTTCAAATCATCAGGTAATGTCTTATGTTATGGGAAAGAAGATCATCATCACTGAAGATCTTATTGGAAATCCAAATATTGACTCTGATACCATGTCAGTCATTCCAGGAATCACTTTCCCACTCATGATCTCTCAACCACAAATAATCCCCACAACTACATCACAAGCTCACTCCATTCCAGATATTCCATCTCCCTATAATTCAACACCACCAAACGCACCCATAATTCTTTATGACTCTCCCACTCCCACTGACTACCATGAAGGTCCCCTCAGAAACATCATTAATTTAGAAGCTTGGGACAATATTGTCACAAATTCTCATAAAATAGTCATTCCAAAACCAACACCAAAAATATCCAAATTAGATGTTGGTATCTACTGATTTTTGAAACAAAAATATATGAATGGATTAAATCCTTGAAGAAAGATTGCATGGAGAATCTTAACCCTGCTTCTTCTGATTCTCATTAGAATCAATTTAGAAAATGGTTTAATTCTGAATCTCTGAAGCTAAAGGAACTCATCTATGAAATCACTCAACACAACTTCTACGATCACCTGAAAATCATCAAGGATCAAGTTCTAAGACATTGGGTAAAGAAACCCCTCCTTCTTCTGGACAATACCTCTTGGGAAGCCTCTCAGACATCAGATTATAATGAACCCTCTCCTGAACCTCAACCTCTTCCTCTGGTCATGTTTCAATACAAAGTTAAGATAATCGAAGAATCTCCTGAGCAAGAATCTGCTGCAGTTAATTTTGAGAATGTGGGTTCTTCTGTTGAAATAGCCTCCTCCTCTCTTGTGTTGAAAACTCTAGAGGAGTTGAAGAAATAAAATACAGTGTTTAAGGAAAGGCTAGACAAACAGGATGAAACGAGCAAAGAAATTAAGGGCATGCTTGGGAAACAAGAGGAATTAAACAATTAGATCAATAGTTTATTGGAAGTTAACACGACTTCCACCTCCTCAAACTTAGTTCTGATATATTGTTTTGTTTTCGCTTTGTTTGTTTCTTATTTCAATTTTATGTTTATCTACCTCCTTCTGTTTATCTTAATCCACTTTGAATACAAAATCAATTTTTTTCTATTTACGTGTTTTTATTGTTTTTGATTTTGACAAAAAGGGGGAGAACCTAATATATTTTGATTATAACAATGTAGAGACTTAGTCTCAAACATTTTGAATATAATAACTTCTATTTTATCTTCTGAAAGCAAATAGGAAAAATATCTTGAAAGTAACTTCCGTCACGTGAACGTATCAAAACTTCCATCACAAAGCTCTAATCAGAACATCTTCAGGAAAGTATGTTTTTCTTTATCTGAGTACTTAACTCAGGGGGAGACTCTAATTATTTATGCTCTAAAGTAATCTATAAAAAATACAAGTTTTTGTCATCATCAAAAAGGGGAAGAGTGTTAGAACATAGTTTGGTTCTACATCCTTGTAAAAGTTTTATGAATACAAATACATGATATACATAAAGAACAAATATGCTCTCTAATAATGTATTTTAATATGCAGAGAAGTTATGATAAAAGAAGCATAGAAGATGATGAGATATTTATGTTTAAAATTTCTGATTAGACACAACAAACTTAGAAGAAAATTCGTGTAACACGCTAAATAGAAGAAGTTCTGATGTTATAACTTCTGAAGGACCAACGCTGCAAGAAAAGCTTTGATATTCTGATAAGTAAAGTTATGGAAGAACAAAAAAAGTCTCAACGCACTCATCTATACAATTGTTCTAAAGATTCAACACTTAAGTTACACTATGATAGTAAAAACTCTGATATGCAAAATAATCTTCAACGTATCATCCAAGTTCTAATATCAAGAAACTCTGAGGATCTAAAGTCTCAACAGTAATATTATTATTCTGAAAAGATCCTATGGAAGAAAAGTTCAGATATGTTACAACTCATTCACTACAAATTAAAAAGTAATGGCTGAACCAAGATAAGATCTATATTTTTGGAAAGTGCATTAACAACTCTTTATCAACCTTCCAAAAACATCTTCCCATGTCCCTTATGCCTCGCCTATATAAAGAAGACTATGAAGAAGAAATAAAATACAACACTATTGCAAACTCAAAAAGATATATTTTTACATGTCATATCTTGTGCTTTAAACGTGTGTATACATCACTATTGTGATATAGTTTTGTTTAGAAACATCATTGTACACATTCTTAATTGATTTAGTTTGTAATACCTTGATAAAATTAAGTTGTGCTTTTGACTCAAGAAGATATTGACGGTCGTCATTATGTCTGTGTAATCAAGTTTTGATTAGTGGATTAAGGCCTCATTTGAGAGAGGCGAAGTCACCTTGGCGGGTGGGCTGGAGTAGTTTGAGTTCAAATGAACCAGGATAGCCAACGTGTCATATTGTCTTATTTTGAAAACCCCAATTCACCCCCCCCCCCCCCTTGTGTTTTTCCATTATTCATTGAGTACTTAAAATGAATGATATACTTGATAAAAAGCAAATGAAACTTGTTGTTGAGAGGCTTTGATTTTATCAATCTTCTAATGAGTTTTCAAAAGCAAGCTTCAAGATGGTCATTCAACTAACCTTTTGTTATACTTGACCTCTAACTTCTAATTCACTGACAATTAACTTTACTTTATGCCTTTATTTTATGCCTTTACTTTTATGTATCGTTTATTTTTTAGCATTTACATCTCATGTTATTTTCCTTTAACTCACTTAAGCATTTATTTTCTGCCTTTTTATCTTTGCTCCCTTGAGCTTTTTTTTTTCATTTTTTAATACACTGTATAATCAACTTGAACACTAAAAGCTTTAAGGTTACTTGGGCTATCTGGTTACTATCCCTAGCATTATGGAGTTGTGGATTCCTAAGACTTAGGATTAGAAGCCATGAGACCATGGAACTCTGTGATCTTTGGTTGATATTTTTATGAGGATCTTCTGAAATCCTTGGGGTTTACTCTAAGACATTGGTTTGAATTTTTTATGTGTGCGGTTTATTTTGATTTTCATACTTTGCATGTGATTGAGAATTCCTCTATATACATTTGTTACTCTGGCCAATTTTTGTCAATGAAGACTTTGCTTGGTTCTTAATTTATCTGAAGCTTGGTATTCCTCAGAGGTTTAGTATTTTTGCTTGCTTAGTTTTAATCCAAGGGATAAGAATTCTACATTGACTTCTTATGTCAAGTGTTGGCTTCATGTTGGTTAGAAAATTCTTTTCCCTAGCTTTTACCTTATGCTTTAGGATAGTCCCTTCATCTCCTCCTATCTTCTTTAATTTCAAAAATCTTCTCCCTCCTTTTCAAAACTCTTCTTGTTTTCTAACTTGAATCACTTTCATAATAAACTTGGACTTAGGTCCATGCATTTTCAAAATCTTTTCTTAATCAAACATTAATTAATTTATTCTTACTTTGACATCTTGTTAGAAGACTAAAAGTCATTAACCTCACTCAAAACATTTTGCCACTTTTCGTTTTTACTTTAAAACGTTTATCAAAAGATTAGACTCTTGTCGATTCTTGTAGTGACGTAAGCTACTATACTTCTATGATATGTAGTGAAGAGAGCTATTTTCCACTTGGGTGTTGAGTGATGGATTTTAAATCCAAGTTATATCTTCCACTTTGAGATGACGAAATGCTCCTTTCTCATAATTGTGGGTGGTAAGTATGTTTTCCACTCGAATATGATGATGATGTCTAATCTCTTAAAATTAACCAACACACATGTGTTTTAAAATTTTTGAGGTGAACTACGAGTACCCTAATCCCCTATTACACGGAAGGTGGTGTGTAGGCACTAAAGGTTAACAACCGCGGCAGGTACAAAAATTGTAAAAAAAAATACTTCTTTTCTCATTTCCACCATCTTATTTTGTATACACCTTGTATAGACAAAATACACATATTTTCAAAGAGGTTCCTACAGAGTGCCGTAGATGTTTAGGGTGCTAATACCTTCCTGTTGTACCCCAAAATTTGCCCTCCCATATTCTTCAAGATCAATCTCCAGATCAAGCTTCAAAATCTCTCAAGGGTTGCACAGTCCAATTGCCTCCTGATACAGTCAAAATTAGGGTTTTGGTTCTGGCAAAGAAGTTGAGGTTTCCAAGGGTCCAGTCAAGTCCCACATGCCTACATACATTGTCAAGCATCCATATATCAAGTTTCAAGACTCACAGCATCAAGTTGCACAGTCAAAAACCCTAATTGCTTCACAGTCAACTACAGGGGCAAAATGGTCATTTGACAGTCAAAAGTCAAAAAATTTGGTCAACATCTTATTTTGAAGCCACAAACATTATTTGATTAATTCTTGATCATGATTCTCAAAACATGGCTCAAAAAGTCTCAAGATGCAAAAGTTTCTATTTTTGGACAGTTGAAAAAGTCAACTGCAAATTGACCAAGGCATAACTTCCTCATGGTTTATCAGAAAAATTCCATCCAAAGCTCATTTTGAAGAGGATGAAATTTCCTACAACTCATCTTCACACTTCAAGTCCAAGAAATGCTCTCACAAAAAGTTATCAATTTCAACATTATAGGTCATTTTCAAAAGTCAACAAAAAGGCACTTTAAGTCAAAGACCATAACTTGATATTGGTAAATCAAAGTGACATGGGACCAAAGGCATTGGTTAGAGGACTTCAAGACCTTTCCAAAATGTCCAAGAACATGTTCATAGCTTCAAAATTGAGCAAGATATGAATTGGAGAAGTTGGGAAATTTTTGGGAATTTTCAAAAGTCAACTTTGCCTAAAACCCTTCAAAATTGCTAATGGGCCTCAATTTCTTTCTTGAATCATTACCCAAAGCATATGCACGACCCATTGAGCTAAAAATGATTTATTTTCTTATTTTTAATTAATTAATTGAATTTTTATTCATATTAATTCATTTAATTAGATTTAATTATGAGAAAATATCAAATAATACTTTTTCAAATCTTTTTGTGCAGCAAATATACTCATTATATGCTAAAGATTCCGTGCACCAATCAACAAGACAAGATCATCCATATTTGGCAAGATTTGCATGGAAAAAAGATTGGAAATTCATGATTAAAAATCAAATATTCAAAACATAAATTCATGGATCTTTGGGCTTTGTTTTGACCTAGAATGCTTCACATACATATGCACAAGGAAACTTAATTGGGACAGACACGAAAAAGTTGCTGAGAAGAGAGAACAAAGTTGCAACTTTTCATCAAAAACTTGGAATCTGAAATCACATTTGCAGAGCGATTCAAGGCTTCAAAACACTTCCATTGCCTTACTGACCTTGCTAGGAATTGATTGCAATCAAGAACACGCTTCCATATTCCAAGAAACGGTAGAACAGAATCATCTTTCTCACGAAAATTTCCATAATCGAATTCTGCTTTCTATGCATCATTGTTATATTTTGAACATTGATTTATACTAATAATGATCTTCTGAAGCTTTTGGTAACGTTTAATTGTTCTAAAGATGCTAGTATCAAAATCTGCCATGAGAGATACCTAGGGTTTCAGAACTTCAAAATTGGGGGTTCTCATATATGGTAAAATTAGACCACCAGACTTATACAGCTGAATTCGTGGCAACAAGACGAATCGTTTGAAACAATCGCGCCCTTTTTATATTAAGGCATCTTCTATTTGCTATTTTTACAGGTTGCAGTTTGTGGGGGTTTAAAACCCCCGCTACTTGTTTATGTTGCAGGTACAAAGATGAAGAAGAAGCATGCGTGTCTTCATGTGATAGGGAGATTCAAATCTGGCGCGTAATTTTTTGTTTATACCACTAACTAATGTTTTTTTGTATATTATATTTTCCATCTATTATATTAACAAACGAACGCAATGGATCAAATGGCAAGGGATGTGTACTGCAGGCATTGGGACCTGGGTTCGATTCCCAGGTCCCCCCACCTATTTCATAATTTTTATCCTAACGTATTCATATGCAGCGTGCTCTCAACGTCCCACCATACGCCCTCATGCATTGGCTTGCCAGATGGCCCTGACCCACAATCTGAAGGCCACAAAAGGAGGTTTATCATGTACCTCGGTCAACCAAGGCCCACACAAGCGTGGAAAGTCAACAAGGCTTAGTTCTGATGGGCCTGAATTGCTGCAAACACCTCCATTATGGGCCTGATACCCCCTGTGTTTGTATTCTATTTTTAATTTTCTTTTCTTTTCTTTTTAATTATTTTTATTGCTTTAATTAGTTTATTTAATTCACCTAAAATAATTTTTATAATAAAAAGTCAGAAACAAAAAAAATGTTTAATATTTAATTCTTATTAATTTCACTATTAAAATATTTTGTAAATAAACTCTAACCATTAATTTAGTTTAATTTAGGTTTTAAACTTTAATCTTTTCTTAATAAATAAAAAATATCTAGACTTAGGGTTTTTGACATTTTTCATCCTTTTCTTAATTAATTATTTTTCTCATTATTTATTATTATAATTACTATTTATTTTTGTAAATAAACATGTACATTAATTAATTAGTAAATTAGAGTAACTTTAATATTTCTTTTTATTAATAATTAAAATAACTTAGAATTAGGGTTTCTCTTGATTTTAATTTTCTTTATTTCATAAATACCAAAAATATAAAAAACATTTTCTTTTCTTTAATTAAATAATAATTAGACCTTAATTTAATTTAATTCCAAGTAAAGGGTCAAAACCCTCGGACGTTCGATTTTAATTTCTTTTCGCGCATTATTTTCTTTTTGAATATTATGTAACTGCTCAAGAATTGTAATAGTAATTAGGTCTTTTTACTTTCCGCATTTTTACCAAATGGGTCTTTGTATTTTGGCGATGTATAGACCCGCGCCTTGTAATAGCGTAGCTTTTATCTTTCCGCTTTAATTTTCCGTACTTTTAAATTCTAAACTTTGTATGAAAGAATGTATGCTAATTAAAAAACAAGTGTAGCTCACAATGCCATGATCAAAGATAATTGCTAAACATGAAAACAACACACAAATTCACACACCACTCCTAGGGTACGCCTCACCTGTTGCCTTCGAAACGTGGTCGTCAAGTATGGGACGTCTTAGTAAGTCTTTATGTCCATGATCTAGTTGCCTCGAAACAAGTTGCCTCGAAACAGTTGCCTCGAAACGGTTGCCTCGGAATAAAAAGGATCAAGGACATAAGGGTAGCTTCTAAGGTGTCCTAACTGTTGCTTCGGTGACCACACTGTCCTTACAATCGAATTGACCCGAACACCTCCAATGGTGGTGCTACCTACCTCTCAATGGTGGGATGGCACTACCTTAAGGACATTTACACAGCCTAATTCCTTAGGGTAGGTAGATGACTCATAGATACTTGCTCTCTTCAAAAACAAATCAAAACTCTTTTCACACCGACACTTTCAAAAAGCTTTCAAAACAATTTTTCAAACACTCTTGAGGACTGATACAAGAGTTATTCTGAAATCTTTCAAAGAAACTTTTTCAAACCCACTCACAATTGAAAAGCAAACATTTTGAAAACACAATGAGCAAGTATCTAAGAGCCCATGGATAACCATGGATAGAAAGGGTGCTAATACCTTCCCTTTCTATAAATCTACCTCCCGAACTGAGAAACGTTCTCATAAGGAATTTTGCTGTGCTTTTGTCCTGTCCATATTGGAGAAAATAAAAGACGGTGGCGACTCTTGCTTCTGTGACATTTCGCGAACCAGCATTAAACAGTCAGTTCTAAATCCACCGATCACACTTCCCTTTGCATAACCAACCCCTGTACCTAGATTCTCCTCCCTCTTTTTTGGGTTTATTCACTCTTTTCCCATTTCCTTTGGAAACAATAAAGTGCGGTGGCGATTTTTATTTAATCTATACGAGTTAAGTCAATCCAATGGCTTAGTCTCAATATTTCTATCGCTACACAACCTATTCGTCGCTTAAGTTACTTCCTTGAAAAGATTTAAACATTCCAAGGTTCCTTGCAAAGATTTCAAATACTCCAAGAGATTTTTCACTCGAGTAAATCTGATTCCACACTATCAATACAAGATCACTGATTCTATCATCTAATTCTTGCTACTTCCTTAAAAATATTTCAAACACTCTAAGGTTCCTTGAAAAGATTTCAAACAATCCAAGGGATTTTTCACATGAACGATTCCTTCTCGCACGATCTTGCACGAAAACCCCCAATTCAACAAATGATTTTGAAGGAGAAATCCGATGGTTTTTCTAGGATGAAGACCCCTACAAATCTCAACCCAAACCAATTGGATATCCATAATTCTTCGTCTAGATGGCACCCCGACAGAACATCCTTGTAACACCCCAAATTCTACCTGGTAGTTATAACGAAAATCAGAGTATTTAAAAGCTTCCAACACATTTGGGATATCATATTTCAACATGTTACAACACATAATCAGATAGATAACACTTTAATTTCGGAGGATCATATAACAACTTGCATCATCTTTTAAAACAAAACCACTTCTTTTATTAATAACGCAGCAAAATCATAATTACAACTTCAAGTAGCATCATATGTTTCGTTCAACTAAAACAACTTGAGAGGCAACATATTATTTCATATAATTCAACTTAGGATTCAACAACTAAAACAATTTCAACAACTAAACAACTATTCAATCATTTCCCCCCGAGTGCTACGTATCAGAGCGACCAACTGACTTTGAACTAATAAGGGTAAGCAAATCTTCATTCTTGATTACCTGCATGTTACCAATAGAGGGAAATATTCAAACGGTAAGGGGTGAGATTCTTAAATCGTATAAGTGAGTGCATGATAAATAATATATTAGAACCAAGTCATGCAAAAATCACCACTTCACAACAACAATTGCAATAGGATATCATCAAAATGCAACAATTAATTCATCAACACAACAGCTCAATTGTACAACTTAAAATGCGACTCAATGTTATGCAAATGCATGTGGTACCATTGGAGCAGAACTCCCAACTTAGAAAATTTGCCAATAAATAGAGGCATCAACAAGGCATAATCCTTCAACTTAATATTTTTCCAATCCAGGCCAACGTGGTGCCAATTCAGGCCAACTTAATAATGCAGATGTATGTGACTCAATGAATGCAACAACCACATACAACAACAATCACCGTCACAAAGGCATAAGCCTATATCGTCACTTTACCAATAATTAGAGGTACTCATCGTCGCTTCAACACTGGCCATAGGCCTACAACTTAATCAACTTATCAATCACAACATATAAACAACGACATATTCAATAACAACGATGTATTCGACAATGACTTATTCACAACAATGACCCACAACACAATTCTTCTTGCACTTCGCATCATCACAAAATTATCACAACATCATAACCATAACTATTCAACTTTGGCAACAAGCCTATATCACTGTTATTACCAATTAATAGAGGTAAATCTTCGTCATAACAATTCCTACATCTTCACAAAATTTTCGCAACATCATAGCATCAACGCACATCACAAAGGAAAGCACAAACATGATAGTTGTTTCCAAAAAACTCCCATAACTCTCTATGTATTAGTCCTTCATTATTTAATTATTCTCCTAATATTCACTTCTAATTAACTAATTGGAAATATATATTTTCTTCTGCTATTTAATTAATCCTCTAAAATAGTTACTGTAACTTTACTAATTATTTCCAACTCTGTCTTATTTCTACAGGCTGTTAAAATTATATTGACACTACTAAATTAAGATTACTGACATAAGGCTACTTCTGTTAATGTTCTTCTGCTATAACATACTACTGATAAGAATAGTTCAGTTTGTTCCCTAACTGCTTTTGTATTAATAAATTCTATACTGATACCATATAAAAATTATATAACAAAACAAGTGTCTGTTTGCCTAACAATCAGTGCCAAACGGCACATTCCTTCTACAAGCACCCTAGTGCCGAACGAAACTCTTCCCTTTCTCTCAAGGATGCCGAACGGCAGCCCCTCCCCCCCTCACCTTAAGCACCTAGTGTCGGTCGGCACACATCAACAACACAAGCTACCGCTCGGCAGCATCCCCACACACAACAAGTGTCGAACGACACTTCCCACCCCAGACCAATTTTTATTTCTTCTTCTAATTTTCGATATTGTTTCAATGAATTTCCTGCTATACTGTCTAGCGATACCAAATCCATTCCAGAGACAAGTTAAGACACAACAACACACCTATTCTTTGATAATTCTATAATCAAATCAATTATTATCACAACAACACAAGCCAACACAAATCAACAAAACAGTATAATCTCACATAATAATTCCCACATACAAAATATCATATGCCCCATTATAGGATAAGAAACTTCACCCTTACCTTGTATTGGAGATCACTCTATAATTCCGATTACAACACGCTGCTGCCATAGCTCCAAACCTTCATTCTTGTTCTCTTTTCTCTAAAACCCTTATTTTCTTTACAGCCACTTCTTATTCTCTCTTCTACTTGACAAAAACCTAATTCCTTCTTATTCAACTTTAATATATATTTTCTATTATTAATTCTATTGGGCCTAATATTCACACCATACATTTTACTACCAACAACACTTTAAATTAAGCCCATAAGAAATAATAATAGTTATTATAATACTATTTTCCACCACTTAATCAACTCAATAATAATCCAATATAATAATATTATTTCTAATATTATTTCTCCGATTAAACTGACTATTTCACTTAACATCTCAAATCAACATATTAATCTGATCACGCCTCTTAAAATAATACCGACAGATCCTAACTTCGACCATTTCCAATAATTAAATCTTCAATTAATTTAATTAAATAATTAATTAAATTTGGGGCGTTACAACTCTCCCCTACTTAGGATATTTTCGTCCTCGAAAATCTACTCGATACTACCACCCTTAACGCGAAGTTCACATCCAACTTTTTGATCCCCAAGTCGCGTTTGGCAATACTTCGACCACTACTTGACCAACATAACAATAACTCAACACAATTCAAATCTATTACACACAGGCCAATCATTCAACACTTCGTGACATAATCGTTACTAGCATCTCAACTACTCCACCATAATCTGACATACCAACATTTTAAGTAGCAACAACTATAACACACTTATACTTGAATATATATCATCTCAATGTCATCTTAACACCTTTTTCAACCTCAAAACACATACATAATTTCATTCCCGTATGTCAATTATCAACAAAATATCAACAAATTTGTTCACATCGTCGTATCACTCTTATAGTGACAGCAACACAACCAACATAATCAACTTCATCACGTTATGAAATATTATTCCTTACTTACGGTAATCAACAACAACAGCATGACAATGTTAACAAAATCATTATGACATCAACTTAACTGTATACTCAGCAAGCATACCCATAGCTCACCATCAACCAACAATCTACAACAATCTTCTTATAAAATCCGCAAATATTTACTAACAAACATAGTACCCTGGCACATCATCTCTACATCAACAATCCATCAAATCAAACATGTAGACCAAGACATATCGTTCCCATAGGCTCCTGATGTTTTAATCCTTCACTTCTAACGAGTCGTACACGCATAGAAATTGCGCCACATCACGCTTCGGCTGCACAACTCTGATCATCCATCTTAAGTCATCGTCCTCATTAAATTTTTCCGTCGATTATATGGTTTATAACTTTCAATTGAATCCCAAACTTTCTTTAACATCTGTCATAAAATCGTTGTTCACTTGATATTCTCAATCTTTCACTTTGTGACGTTAGCTCGCATACAAACCCACTACTCCGAATTGTTCATTACGCCTCAACTCTCACTCAATGAATCCTCTACTAATTTCACACAAATTGGTGAGTGATTATTCTCGCGATATAACATCCATACTTTTTCACACCATTAAGATAACAAGACAAATCTATAACATCCAACATAATCTCGTCTACTATTAACAATGGATTAAGGGTGATCAGTTCCTCAATTTGTCAATTAGTACTCGACAACCATAAGGGAGTATAAATCGTCGTACCAAACTATAATAGCGTTTCCTTAAAACTCGTATTCAAGTTTTCTAAAACACAACATATCTAATCCTCATTCACCCATCATCCCACGATGAACAATCATTTTCTAACTCGAGATTTGTTGGCATATCAATACATAACAAATCCTTTCACTCTAGTCTAAGTCTTTATCTACATAAAGGATTCTAACAACATTCTTAAACGCTTAATCCCCTTCTGAATTTCACAACATCGAAAATACATGTATCTTCACCTCTCAAACTCATTCCAATCACACTCTTAACATTATCATCTTATCTAACAACATTTCATATATATCTACACCTCAAACAACTACGATAGTAATCATCTAAGCTCAACAAGCTACTAATATCTATAACAGACTTCGTTTTTCTTCAACTTAGAACTGCATCCACCTTGAATGGATCTACATACACTTTCACTTGGAAATAAAATTACCCAAGAGAACTCTTCTCCCAAAACTATAACATACATCCTGACAACTTAGCATAAATCTTCCTCCTTTTCGACACCGTAAATTCCACACAGCTTTGCACTATCGTCTTTCGTTCTAATTAATAACACCAAAGCTTTCCAAATGATACATTTGATTTCACAAATTACTTTAAATAAATATTCCAATTGCTCCTTTAATTCATCCAACTCAGACGCTGACGTCCCGTACAATACTGAAGAACAAGTCTAGTCCCAAAGACAAGCTTAACAACAAACTGCACTTACTTCCAATATCATCACGTGATAAATGAATCTGTTAAAGCTAATGGAACCATTTTTAAAATGAAACTTATTTCGTTAGCTTTCCAACGCTTCAAACAGAACTCGAATCGGATGCCCGGAACTCTAGTTATGAATTTTCGAAGTCCCACAACAATTCTGCGGTTTCCTGCGATTCACTTACGGAAATTCCACTCTGAAACTCATTTGTCTTCAACTTAGACATATTCCAAACAACTCTTAACATATCTCGTTCTCCCAAACTTCTTATAACTTGAGGGATGCATTCCTTCGCCAAAGTCCAGGTTCCAAAACACCAGGGCAACAATTCTTTCCACAACGCTACTCACTTCTTCAAGTTTCGACTCAGACTCGCGATTCACAACTACTTCTCAATGTCAACTACTTCCGACAATCACTTATATGATCCCAACACAAAAGTTACAACAACTTTATTACTCCATCATTGTTCAAACATCGACATCTTACACTTGCTTCGTCAATAAACAAATATTACATCGCTCTTCATTCTTTGAGAAGTAAGCACCAACGATGTCTGATCAATTTCTCTCAAGGTGCTCTAACTCGACTAACAACAAGACCTTGAATCCAAGTTACCTTCAAATTCGGGAACAACAAGACTCCAACAATTCTTGCATTATGGTCGTCGCCAGCACACTAAACCAACACCTTTCAATTGAACATATTCGAGAAGCAAATCTTCTCCCCCACTTATCTTCAACCAACTTCTTGCATACAACTCGATTAGAAAAACTACAAGCACCGACAGTGTTTCACACACTTGTCACGCACTAAGGAATAAACGACATTAGACAACTTGGTCGGACGGGCCGTGTGATACGGTGGGAGAACTGACTTAAGGTTTTGCGTTTGTGTTCGCAAATGTTTCGGTTTAGCAAGAGTCGCCACCGACTTTTTATTTTATCCAAAGGAAAGGTCAAAAAGCACAGGAAAGACCATTGAGATGTTTTCTTGGGTTCGGAGGGTAGATTATGAAAAGGGAAGGTGCTAGCACCCTTTTCATCCATGGTTTTCCATGGGCTCTTAGTTACTTGTTTAGATCACTTGCTTTGCTTTTTTAATTGTTTGAAATGGTGCTTTGTGTGGTTTTTGAAAGTATTTTGAAAAGAGATCATCGTTTTGGCAATCTTTGTAATGATTCTTGTTTGAAGAATGTATACAAAGATGTTTGTCTTTTGAAAAATGTCTCAATGTTTGAAAGTTTGTTTGGAAAATATTTTGAAATTGTGTGTGTGTTTTGAAATTAGCAAGGATGGTTTGCCAATTGATCAAGTAACCGGGAGTTGTCTACCCTACTCAAAGATCTTTCTTACACATTTTTAACCCTTTGACATTGTTGTTTTACCATTGTATTTGGTAAACAACCTTGTATTTGGATGTTAAACGGGACGGGCGTGGGTCATCGTATGACCATGATAACAATATTGCCAAGTATCTTTAGCAAGTTTTTTAGGGACTAGATCATTTTTGTTTAGGCAACCAAGATAGCGTCATCAAGGGACTATGATATTTTTGTTTTTTGTTTGATTTTGCCAAGATACCTAGCATGCATATCATGGTCATTTTAAGGCAACAAAGTGGATGAAACCCTATGGGTGCTTGTGTGCATTGTGTTGTCATTTTTCATATATTTTTGTCTTGTGTTAAGTCATGCTATTTCTTTTGATTTTGGTCTTTGCATACAAAACCCTAATCTTACTATCATGCATATAATACGATAAATTGCGTAAAAGTAAATCTAAGACTATTACAACAATATTATGGGGAGGGGGTACAAGTTTGAATAGGGGATATTGCTCAAAATAAAACCCTAAAAACTATTACAACCATATTGAATTTATTTGTACAAATAAATAAATAAGAAAATATTTTAATGTACAATAAATATGTAAATATGCAAAGAAATGTTTTTTTTTTGTATTTATTTTATGTATGTAAAAATAAATTTATTTATGTCCTAAATATAAGAAAATAAAAATGATTATTTTTTGGAAAGGGTGGAAACCCTAGTTCTTTTTTTGTCTAAAAAATATATATATTCTAATTATTTATTTATTCATTTTTATGTACAAGAAAATAAATAAATATATATACAAAAATGTTAAAAAATTAAAAAATTGTATGAAAATATTAATTTGAGTGTATAACATAATAAAATAAAATATATAATATTTTTTTATAATATTTACAAGTTTTTATTTAGAAAAATAAAAGTATTAAACCTAATAAACTAAATATTATGCAAAAATAAAATAAAATTAAAAAATATGAAAAAAATGCAAAAAAATAATGGAAATATTTTTATGATTTTTAATGTTTGGAAAAAATATTTAAAGTCAGAAAATAAAAATAGAAATGGAAAATATACAAAATAAGAGAAATGGACCAAGGGGGTGCAGAAAGAAAAGAAGGTGGTGCAAATAGTCAGAAGAAGCCAGGCCCAGCCCAACTCACTTCATCCCTGTCCTCCAGAAACAGAAAACACGCGCGCCCTTGTTCAAACTTGTAACTCCTGCATACGTGCTCAAAAACAAAATCTTGCAACATGAAAGTTATAGCTTATCATCACACGATTCTAATGATATAAAAAACTTGATCTAACTCTCAAAGACCAGAGAGAATTTTAGTGCCCCTAACTTATCAATCACAAAAACATGATCTAACATGCTCTACAATCAATATTTGAAATTAATTTTGATATTCCACTTGGAACTATGTGAAAAGTTTCCATGAAGATAGGTCAAAATCCTGCCTAAACTAGGGCAAAATTTCACTAAGTTAAAATTTGTATATTTTGTGGAGGACTACAACTTTCATGTTGGAAGTTTTCTTTGAATCCAATTGCATCAGGGTGAAAAAGTTGGGGAAAGTTGGAAAAAAATAAGAAATTTTCATAACTTAGAAAATTTCTAAGTTATGAAAATTTTCCATTTTAAACCCTAATTTCCAAAATTAGGTTTCTTGGTGAACAAGTTTCATGTTTTGACACATCTTGATGAAAAATGACCCTTGGCACTTGATTTTAATCAAAAAGTCAAAGTTTGACTTTTCAGTGTATAATTGATTTTTGATCAGTTGACTGGAAAATTCATATGTCAATCCAATGCATTTGAGATCTTTTGAACCTTGTGATTAGGTAAAGATGATTCCATTGAGTCCTTGAAACCATGCTTGAACCCAATTTGCCATTGGCTAGGTGAAAAATCAGAATTTGCCCTTCTACAGTCAAAACCCTAAAAATGACCATTTTGCCCTTTTGATGATCTGATCAAATTTCTTGAGGAGTTGTGGTTCAAACTTGATCAAATGGTTCATATGAGTCTATAATGTTGATGTGGGTCAAAAATTATGAGGTTTGACTATAAATTGGCCACAGTTGACTTTTTCCCCAATACAGCTGATTTTTAGGTCAACTGTCTAGTTGACTGGGCAAAAATTTGATTCAATGCTTGAAACTTGGAATGGGCAATCTTAGGAGTCCAAAATGGAGTATGAAAGTCACATGGGGAATTGGAAGTCCAAAATTCCTTGTGCAAACTCAAACCCTAATTTCAGGTCATCAGTGCAAGGAGATGTCTTGAGCTGAGCAAACCCTAATCCTGTCTAGAGTCCAAAGAGTCTTGTGAGGGGAATCTTGATAAAATGAGAGGGAAAATTTTTGGGTACAACAGACCGACCTGCTCCGATACCACTATTGTAACACCATAAATTCTACCCGGTAGTTATAACGAAAATCAGAGTATTTAAAAGCTTTCAACACATTTGGGATATCACATTTCAACATGTTACAACACATAAACAGATACATAACACTTTAATTTGAAAGGATCATATAACAACTTGCATCAACTTTTAAAACAAAACCACTTGTTTTATTAATAACCCAGCAGAATCGTAATTACAACTTCAAGTAGCATCATATGTTTCGTTCAACTAAAACAACTTGAGAGGCAACATATTATTTCATATAATTCAACTTAGGATTCAACAACTAAAACAATTTCAACAAGTAAACAACTATTCGATCATTTCCCCCCGAGTGCTACGTATCAGAGCGACCAACCGACTTTAAACTAATAAGGGTAAGCAAATCTTCATTCTTGATTACCTGCACATTACCAATAGAGGGCAACATTCAAACAGTAAGGGGTGAGATTCTTAAATCATATAAGTGAGCGCATGATAAATCATATATTAGAACCAGGTCATGCAAAAATCACCACTTCACAACAACAATCGCAACAGGATATCATCAAAATGCAACAATTAATTCATCAACACAACAACTCAATTGTACAACTTAAAATGTGACTTAATGTTATGCAAATGCATGTGGTACCATTGGAGCAGAACTCCAACTTAGAAAATCTGCCAATAAATAGAGGCATCAACAAGGCATAATCCTTCAACTTAATATTTTTCCAATCAAGGCCAACATGGTGCCAATCCAGGCCAACTTAATAATGCAGATGTATGTGACTCAATGAATGCAACAATCACATACAACAACAACAATCACCATCATAAAGGCATAAGCCTATATCGTAACTTTACCAATAATTAGAGGTACTCATCGTTGCTTCAACACTGGCCATAAGCCTACAAATTAATCAACTTATCAATCACAACATATAAACAACGACATATTCAATAACAACGATGTATTCGACAACTACTTATTCACAGTAATGACCCACAACACAATTCTTCCTGCACTTCGCATCATCACAAAATTATCACAACATCATAACCATAACTATTCAACTTTGGCAACAAGCATATATCACTGTTATTACCAATTAATAGAGGTAAATCTTCGTCATAACAATTCATGCATCTTCACAAAATTTTCGCAAGATCATAGCATCAACGCACATCACAAAGGAAAGCACAAACATGATAGTTGTTTCCAAAAAACTCCCATAACTCTCTATGTATTAGTCCTTCATTATTTAATTATTCTCCTAATATTCACTTCTAATTAACTAATTGGCAATATATATTTTCTTCTGCTATTTAATTAATCCTCTAAAATAGTTACTGCAACTTTACTAATTATTTCCAACTCTGTCTTATTTCTACAGGCTGTTAAAATTATATTGACACTACTAAATTAAGATTACTGACATAAGGCTACTTCTGTTAATGTTCTTCTGCTATAACATACTACTGATAAGAATAGTTCAGTTTGTTCCCTAACTGCTTTTGTATTAATAAATTCTATACTGATACCATATAAAAATTATATGACAAAACAAGTGCCTGCCTGCCTAACAATCAGTGTCAAACGGCACATTCCTTCTACAAGCACCCTAGTGCCAAACGACACTCTTCCCTTTCTCTCAAGGTTGCCGAACGGCACCCCCCCCCCCCACCTTAAGCACCTAGTGTCGGTCGGCACACATCAACAACACAAGCTACCACCCGACAACATCCCCACACACAACAAGTGATGAACGACACTTCCACCCTCAGACCAATTTTTATTTCTTCTTCTAATTTTTGATACTGTTTCAATGAATTTCCTGCTATACTGTCTAGCGATACCAAATTCACTCCAGAGACAAGTTATGACACAATAACACACCTATTCTTTGACAATTCTATAATCAAATCAATTATTATCACAACAACACAAGCCAACACAAATCAACAAAACAGTATAATCCCATATAATAATTCTCACATACAAAATATCATATGCCCCATTATAGGATAAGAAACTCCACCCTTACCTTGGATTGAAGATCGCTCTATAATTCCGATTGGAACCCGCTGCTGCCATAGCTCCAAACCTTCATTCTTCTTCTCTTTTCTCTAAAACCCTTATTTTCTTTACAGTCACTTCTTATTCTCTCTTCTACTTGACAAAAACCTAATTCCTTCTTATTCAACTTTAACATATAATTTCTATTATTAATTCTATTGGGCCTAATATTCACACCACACATTCTACTACCAACAACACTTTAAATTAAGCCCATAAGAAATAATAATAGTATTATTATAATACTATTTTCCACCACTTAATCCACTCAATAATAATCCAATATAATAATATTATTTCTCCGATTAAACCGACTATTTCACTTAACATCTCAAATCAACATATTAATCTGATCACGCTCTTAAAATGATACCGACAGATCCTAACTTCGACCATTTCCAATAATTAAATTCGGGGCGTTACAATCCTCACAATGTAATGTTGGTGTGTATGCATAGATTGGAAGGTTGAAGAAGAATAGGAAATGTAGGCTAATTTTATGGTATCATACAGTTAGAATGATGCATGAAAGATATATTTATAGTTGGAAACATTTAGGGCAAAAAGGACAAATTCGGAATAAAAGAAATTGAAAATTTGACCAAAATAGACTTTATCTGTCGACCTAAAATTTGTATATGTCGATACATACGTTATAAAAAGAATGCATGTGTCGACCTGAAAGACTTTATGTGTCGACTTGAACAAGTTATAAGCTACAGGCTTTAAAACGTGAATAAATGTGTCAACCTGAAATATGGATGTGTCAACACATAAAATAAGAATTTTTGCAATATCAGAAGTCTTTAAGTATGTATCGACCTAAAGGTTGTATATGTCGACCTGTGACTTATATAAGCTTACAGGCTTAAAAACTAAGTTACATGTGTCGACCTAAAAATCGAATGTGTCGACACATGCAATGCAAAAACATGCAGAAACTGTTTTTCAATGTATTGGGTCAATTTCAAAGTACTTTTTGATAATTCTTAAGACCTGTGATGCAAGGGAGTGCTACAAGACATAATGATATCGTCCACCATAATGAAATGCTAGCTTTCCGAGTTTTGACATCATGCAAAACATCTAATAGTGAAGTTGCACTCACATAAAGTGGCCAAGCTTCCTTCCTAACTGTAGATTGAAGTGATTAATCTTCTCTTCATGAAATATCTAGGCTTAATATGGTTTAACATGATAACCATTAACCTCTTGTGATTTTAATAGGTGAATCTTCTAACCTATCGTTTTAACCGGGCTAACCATGAACCTAATGGTAAGTTCATCAATATTGATAATCTTCAACCTTCAAATGAACAAGGATTTATAAGAGCCTTAAGGGAAGTTCATCAATAATAAAAATATCCAACCTAAACAAATGTCAGGAACTAATCACACAATCCGCAAGATGCATAAACAAAATTCTTAAAGAACTTATATAATTTTACCCATTCAGAATTACAACAACACCTCACTCACAAAAGCATATGGCTATAAGAACTAGTGAGAGAAAGTGCAAATTGAAAACTTATAGAGAGAGAAAGAAAGTGTGTGTGTGTGTGTGTGTGTGTGTGTGTGTGTGTGTGTGTGTGTGTGTGTGTGTGTGTCAATACATAATTCGATTTCTTGATGAAATGAAACAATGAATGAGACCTCTATTTATAGGGTTGAAATCCTCCAAAAGAGGAAACAACATTAAAGCTAAAATAGTCATTACTAATCGATTAAGTCAGTCGATTAATAGATGTTGCAGACGATTTAAGCGTGTTCAAATAGCCTTGTTCCTCAAGATAGTGATAATCTAATCGATTAACACTAAGTTTTAATCGATTAGATTCAGTCAAAAAATAATTTTTTGCTTTTTGAATGCTCTCATATATTTCTACGTGACTTCTATATGCTTCCCAAGGTTTATTCTTTTCAAAAACATTTTTAAAATATTTTTAATTGTGTGTGTGTGTGTATGCTTATAGCCATCTAACTCTATAAAAAAAGAACTTTTACTTTTACAAAAGTTTCACTCACTTAATAAATTAGGATAACTTCCCTAAGCATGTGTCTGATGTATTCATTATGTTGACACTTTGTTTGAGATCTATTTTTGAGGCATGTGGTGTAATTTATTTGTTTGTTTGCCTTTGTTTGAGACTTTATTGATGAATCTTTGTCTATGTCTGAATCATTGTCAATCCTTATCAAACCCATGGCTTGTATCTTTGACTGCTTATGTACATCAGTTGACTTTCTTGATGGTTACATCTTTATCATGTTGAATGTCATCTTTTCTTATCTTTCTATGGTTGTCACCATATTACATCTTTATCATGATGATTGTGTATTATGTTCTTCATAATTGTCATCGTCGTGTTGCATCTTTATCATGTTGAATATATGTTATGTTCTTCACATTTGTTATCATCAACAATTTCCATCATCAAAAGAAAACCTACCTGCAAAACAAGGTTCCACAAATTAGAGTTTCCCATAATTAATGATTAGTAATTTGAAAAAATATTATAAACTTAGCTTTCCATATTTCAAACCTAGCACCCTTAAATGGTGGAGATGTGTTTAGAAAAGATCTATTGTTTAAAAATACTTTGGAAGTCATCTTCCTCCTGAGTCGATTAATCCTTGAACAAGATTTAGGCTCTGACGCCACTTGCTGGACTAGTGACTCCATGCATAAGAAGGGGGTGAAATGTGTGTTTCAGAAAAATGGTAGTTTGAAAAACTTTTACAATTATTTTCAAAGTTTAAAAATATTTTGAAAATGTTTTAATAAACTACCAGCAGAAGGATAAATAAGTATACACTAAATAGTTAAGGGTAAGAGAAGTAACACCGGGAATTATAGAGGTTCAGTCTAAATGAAATGACCTAATCCTCACCCTAAGATTTGATCTGGAGAGTATCCAATAATCCTTAAGAGCTTCTAGTAGGTTAAACTCTCGATCCACCTTATACAAAGGAAAAATGAAGTTTTGGGATAACTTCCAACCAAACAGCAAACACCAGATAGAAGCAGTTAGTCTTCCTTCCAATAGTGGATTGATGTGATTAGTCTTCTTTCCAAACAGAGACTTAAAGCAATTAGTCCCCGATCTAAACCGATATCTTTTACATGCTTATTTAGAACCAATGTTAGCTTTTGAACCAAGTTGAACTCACAAACTGAATCGAGGTTTTGACCAGGATGACCATGAACCACTGATATTTTGAACTAATCTTATCTTGAACCCATGAAAGCTTTTGACCAGGCCGAGCTTACGAACCAAATTGAGGTTTTTACCAAGATTACCAGAAACCAAGTTGAGATTTTGAACCGGGTAAATATCGAACCAAAATAAGCTTTGTGTGTGTGTGTGTGTGTGTGTGTGTGTGTGTGTGTGTGTGTGTGTGTGTGTGTGTGTGTGTGTGTGTGTGTGTGTGTGTGTGTGTGTGTGTGTGTGTGTGTGTGTGTGTGTGTGTGTGTGTGTGTGTGTGTGTGTGTGTGTGTGTGTGTGTGTGTGTGTGTGTGTGTGTGTGTGTGTGTGTGTGTGTGTGTGTGTGTGTGTGTGTGTGTGTGTGTGTGTGTGTGTGTGTGTGTGTGTGTGTGTGTGTGTGTGTGTGTGTGTGTGTGTGTGTGTGTGTGTGTGTGTGTGTGTGTGTGTGTGTGTGTGTGTGTGTGTGTGTGTGTGTGTGTGTGTGTGTGTGTGTGTGTGTGTGTGTGTGTGTGTGTGTGTGTGTGTGTGTGTGTGTGTGTGTGTGTGTGTGTGTGTGTGTGTGTGTGTGTGTGTGTGTGTGTGTGTGTGTGTGTGTGTGTGTGTGTGTGTGTGTGTGTGTGTGTGTGTGTGTGTGTGTGTGTGTGTGTGTGTGTGTGTGTGTGTGTGTGTGTGTGTGTGTGTGTGTGTGTGTGTGTGTGTGTGTGTGTGTGTGTGTGTGTGTGTGTGTGTGTGTGTGTGTGTGTGTGTGTGTGTGTGTGTGTGTGTGTGTGTGTGTGTGTGTGTGTGTGTGTGTGTGTGTGTGTGTGTGTGTGTGTGTGTGTGTGTGTGTGTGTGTGTGTGTGTGTGTGTGTGTGTGTGTGTGTGTGTGTGTGTGTGTGTGTGTGTGTGTGTGTGTGTGTGTGTGTGTGTGTGTGTGTGTGTGTGTGTGTGTGTGTGTGTGTGTGTGTGTGTGTGTGTGTGTGTGTGTGTGTGTGTGTGTGTGTGTGTGTGTGTGTGTGTGTGTGTGTGTGTGTGTGTGTGTGTGTGTGTGTGTGTGTGTGTGTGTGTGTGTGTGTGTGTGTGTGTGTGTGTGTGTGTGTGTGTGTGTGTGTGTGTGTGTGTGTGTGTGTGTGTGTGTGTGTGTGTGTGTGTGTGTGTGTGTGTGTGTGTGTGTGTGTGTGTGTGTGTGTGTGTGTGTGTGTGTGTGTGTGTGTGTGTGTGTGTGTGTGTGTGTGTGTGTGTGTGTGTGTGTGTGTGTGTGTGTGTGTGTGTGTGTGTGTGTGTGTGTGTGTGTGTGTGTGTGTGTGTGTGTGTGTGTGTGTGTGTGTGTGTGTGTGTGTGTGTGTGTGTGTGTGTGTGTGTGTGTTTGTGTGTGTGTGTGTGATTTAGCCATAAAACTTTATAAAAAATCTATTGTGCTTTTACAACATATCGTTCACTCAAACGCGACAGGGCAAGCTTTCACGCTTCCTCTATTTCTGTAACACCCCAACATAATACACGTCTAGAATTTTATTAGTTAAAGTATTAAATTGGTACTGAGTACATACATATAGTGTCTAGATGACATCTTAAATCATGTACAATATAAAATATGACTAAACATAGTACATGAAGTACAACAGATGTCTACACAAAATACTACTAAAGGGATGTAAATGGATAATAAAATACAAATGTCAGAGCCTTCAAGTATTTAAGTCATATTGGTCGTATCTTTGTCTTTCTTCGAGCTACCTGAGATAACAACATGAGTGGGGTGAGATGCTACATCTCAGTGGATTCTAGACTACATCATAAGCCCACTCAGTTATACAGGGTTTCTCGAGTATTTACCACACACCATAATATAATATTATTGTATTAGGTATGAACAAGAGTATAAAGCTCTTCTGATTCTATCGATACATAAACTATATGGAACCTAGTCGCACAGTCATATAAACCTTTTAGGAAATGGTTAGTAAGATCGAACAAAGCAAACTATGATAGCCTATCCATTCAGGTGGATTTTATGGAGTGACCTACCCCTAGAGTATTAGATATATCTATTCAGGCAGGTATTACGGAACGGTCTACCCCCTGAAGTCTTGTATGTATGCCCACTAAGGTGAGGGTCTTTGGATTAAACATGTCTCTCTTTGAATGGGCCTTATACTCCTATAAGGTAGTTACATCCCAATTAGCCTTAGGCATTCCTATACCATTGTCCTCATATAACAAATTTCCCTTTCAAAATCTCGTTATTAGAACAAGTTGAGGATAACTTACTAAATAGATTCCTCTTTCGAAATCCTAGCATTGATACAAGTTGACTATGAAGTGTCGTTACACTTTCAAACGTCTATTTCTCCTACGGAGTTCTAACTCGACTCATAGGGATCCTCACTTACCAATTATTTTCCTTTAGGTAAGAATACACATATAAATCATTATGATTTCATATTGGCCTATCCTAAATGATTTAACCTAGAGACTTGACTCTATTTCCAACATTAATTGAATGATCGACTTTCATATGACTCTTCTTATTGATTCTTATCACTTAACGAATATGAGTATCAAGAGTTTTTAGTTTTGTGACCGCACTTGATCACTCATATTCTCCCATGGTGACACCATTCTAATTAAACCAAGTGAGTTTCACAAGCTAATTCAATCATAACCAATCATGTTTCTTAGCATATTATCATAACATTAGGTTACCATTACAAGTATCATGTCTAAAAAGAAACGGATTTCCAGGGGTAGTAACCGGTTACCCAAAAAGTGTAATCGGTTACACCTCTGCCCAGATTCCCAAAAAACCCATATTTCATGCATGTAATTGATTACACACAGTGTAATCGTGTAATCGATTACAGTCTTCTATTTTTCCAAAAATTCATGTTTAAACGTAGTTTTCTGCAGTCCAATCAACCATCAAACTAATCATAACATATTCTAACATGCTAAGATAAATAAAGCACAATAAAACAACACATGGAAGTGGATTTACTTAATATCTATTCAACCATTCATGCATTTTCAACAAGTTTTCTTCGAGGTTTCTTATAAAGATCATAGAATCACAATCATGCAAGAAGGGAACTTAAAAATTCAAGTCACACAATAAGGGTTATCATGAATTCAAAACTAAAACACATGACAATTATCTATTTACAAAAAGTCATGCAAGAATTCAGGAAATCATAGGATCATATTCTCTTTCCATATCATGCAAATATCTAGGTTGGTACTAGTTTCCTAATAAAAACCTAGTTAGAACCCACCTTTAAACTTGAATATTCTGAGTTTAAGATTGAAGAAGTGAAGATGATAGTGATCAAGACTTGATTTTAAGGCTTTATTTTCAAGCAACCCTCAATAAGCACACATGCAAGGATATATGTAGATTGATCAAGAATTCCTCTCTTCCTCCTCAAAATTACCTTGCTTTCTCTCCCTATCTCAATTCTATCTTCCAAATCTGATTCAAGTGAGAGAAAACAAGAAGGAAAAATAATGAAAAGTTCTCAGTTTTGGCTTAAATAGGGTGACTGGGCAATTACCAAAATTCCCATTGGACTTGACCCTAATTTTCTAAGGATTTCTCCTACGGTATAGAAATCTCTAACCTCTTTATTAAGTATACTAATCCCTTATTAATTATCATGATAATAAGTGTTAGAGGTTTAGGACATTACACTTTCACACTTTGAAGCATCAAGATTTGTCAGGTAATTCAATCTTATAGACACTTGCTTGAATTCTTCTTGAAGATGAGGCTTGATTTTTATTCCAGTTGAGTGGCATCACCAGAGGATGTTTTAGTGATCATCAAACCCTCCTTAGTCTTCTTTCATATTTAGCAGTTTGTTATGCTTGCGTTTAGTTGTCATTATCAAAAGCATATTCATTAGTAAGAACATGTTATAGGGAGCTTCCTTGATTACTAAACCTGCAAAACATGATTCCATATTCCCCACCATTTCAAATGATCCAGAAAACGTGAAACATCTCACTTTCCTTCCTTCTCAATCTCTGAAAATCATTTTTTCTCTCACATATTTTAAGCCATGGTGCTTTGATATCGTTCTTGAGTTTAGTAGGAAAATTGTTTTGGGTGATGGCTTTATTGTAAACTTACTAATAATTCTTTTTCCTCTTGAGTAAATCACTCTTCTTTAAGAAGTGATTATTTTGGTTTAGAGCCAAAATAATATGTTTGAAAACTCACGTCGATCTCCGGCAACAGCCCATTTATTGCAATGACAAAAGTAAATGTATTTTTACCCCTCCACAAGGAGTTATTGTGTTTTAAATACATTTCAATAGTTTCTATAATTTTAAGGACAAATTGTCAAATGTTGTTTGTTTGTGAAATTCGAAATAGAAAGAAAAATAATAAAAAACAATAGTTTCTATGAACTTTGGTATTTAACGGTTGAAAAAATTTGTTTGGTTAGATTCCATTAATCTATTCTCATGTAATATCATTGATCGATAGTATGAAATTCTAATTAGTTATTAATATTACCACTCATCACTCTCATTGCAACTCATTTCGGAGTTACAAATCTCTCAGTCTATTAACCAATACGATAGTATTAAGCTTTGACGTTTAAGATGGATAGTGAACCTAAATCTATCTTTAGACTTTAGCATATTCAATAGATGAAAAGCTTGGGTCTAATAATGAGTAATATCTTTCACATATGAAGTCATATCATGAAAACATATTTTAGATAACAAATTCAAAACAAGCATTAAGAACAAAGAATTCATCAATATTAAAATATAAGAAAGGCATAGAACGCCATGATTGTGATCAATACATGAGCATTAAGACAACTATATCTAAACCCAACAAATGAGAAATTAGATACACTTACTCATCGTAACTTTACAATTAAGTCCTAGAAAAAAAAATGTTGAAAAGCATCCGTCCTTTGCCAATTCCTCGGACAAAGCTTCCGACATCAATCTTCCTCTTTTTACCTCTCCTTTGTGTTTCTAATATACAATGGACTTCTCTCACTCTCTACAAAAAAAAAAAAAAAAACTACTTAATTACACGAAGTTATCATCAACTCAACTACCTAAATACCTATTTATAGTCTATATAACGACAACAAAAAAACTATAGTCTATATAATAGTCTTAACATGTATTATTTCAAGCAACAGCAACCATCTTTATCTTAATTGAACATCTTACCTAAATCGTATGATTCCAAGTAGGCTCTTAGCTCCATCCATAAACTCAATTTACATAGAAAATCGATGATGAATCCTACCCGGTAATGCAATCATATCATTACTGCCAAACAACTCCAATAACTTGTTAAGACTTAGACTCCAACTACTGGCTAGATATAAAGAAAAACTATCAACTTAACATCATGTCACCATTCCAAATAACTCCAAAGCAAAAAGTTGACCGAAACCTTCCAAAGCATACTTTAATGTATAACTAGCCTCCAGATATTAAGATAGGGAATTTCAACTAGATGGAAGTCCTCCACCTCCAATGGAGTCATAGAAAACCTAAGGTTCATCCTTGCACACTCCAATTAAATATCCATCAAATTCTACACCAGAACTAATGCCTATAATGGTTGCAACAGATTTGGTTTCGCACAGAATCTCAATCACACTTCACTGCACTGTACCAGTATCCGGCAACACTTAACCATGATTAGATAGAATAGTAAACTACCAATGATGCGATGCTGAAAACATGAAATAATATAAATCATAGAAGTCTGCATAACCAAATATAGAGAAGATATCATAAACCCTACACCCTGTATTAATAATTCATGTACAATAGTAAGAGAGAATGACAGTTTTGAGTACAAAAGTTGATCAGTCATGTATCTTTAGGTCCAAAAATTGGTACTATTATATTGGATTCACCAACATTCCCCCATGATATTAGAAAGTGATAGCTTAAATAATCGGTACTATTATATTGGATTCACCAACATTCCGACATGATATTAGAAAGTCATATGCACAATACATTCGTTATGATATGCATTTTCTTATGCAACACTATCATACCAAAACAAAAATTAAGTACTTAAGAACCCATGACTAAGTCATCAGAGAAAGCTAATCAAGCCCCATAAGCAATTAATTGTGTTTTCCACTCTTCAGTATTTGGCATATCATGACTCAGGATCATAGAAGATACAACCTTACTGGGGATTATGGCCTAAGAGATGAAATAATCCATCTTTTGTGGCCAAGGAATTCGTAACACAAATACAAATCCAGTGATTGCCACAAATGCAGACTAACACAAAAGCATGCAGACTAACATAAATACTTAGTTTCCTTTGCAAAAATATAGAACAATGAAAGAGAAACATATCCCAAACCATTTGTATTTCAAAAATCCAATAAGAGTATTCCTAGGATGAAGAACAATCAAATGGCTTTCATAGTTATAATATTAATAAACTGATAGAATGAAAACACTACCTCTACAACTCAAATCAAATTTCCTCCTTCATACTTTCTGAATTAGATATATCAACAATCCCAACCCTCTCATTCTCTGGCAAAATCGACCAATTCGGACTCTGCACGGCACGCAGCCACCGGAAATCATCCACATTGGCCCAATTTCCCGTCTCAGCATCAAGATCAGCACCACGAAGATCTTCTTCAATCCCTCGATAACTCAAACAATACGGCGCAAATCTCACACCATTACAATCCTCGACTATCGGCCTGCTCCTAACCCTAAGGTAGAAATCACTTCTCCTAGCACCATGAATCCGAATCTGATGGGAAGCAATAGCGAAAACGCATCCCTCAGCTTCTTCAATCAGAATCGATCCCGTCACCGGCCCAACGTAAACCCTACAATTTTTCAATCTATGAATGAAAAGCGCCCTAATGCAACCAATTATCCTCACTTCACAAGAATCAAGATCCGAAATCGTGAATTCTCCGATTTCGGATTCTTTAAATTCTCCAACCAAAACCTCACCGGTTTTGTTCCTAAACCCTGGAGAATCACGCGCTACATAGCTCGGTTGAACCGAATCACGAACCGGTTTGGATTCTGGAAGAACTGAACCTTGATCTTTCTTACTAGCCTTAGCCTTATTCTTGAAGGAGAATTTCTTTTTAGGGATAAGCTCGGAGCTGAGGCAATCAAGGCTACGTTTCAAATCGGAAACGGTTTTGAGGGAAGATCGAACGTCATAGGAGGGAAGGAAATAGGAGCTTTGAGCGACGAGTTTTTCCAAATCGGAGATTGATTCGGAGATTTTATCGAAGTGTGGTTTGAGCTGAGATGGATCGGAGGAAAGTGATTGGGAGTCGGAGAGATGAGACTCGATGGAGGATTTCAGTTGGGAGAAGCGGGAGAGGAAGGAGGAAGTTGAATCGGTGGAAGGTTCGGTGGAGGTGGTTGAACGGGATTGTTGGCGTTTGGAGAGACGGTCTAGCATTGATAAGTGCTTTTTCTGTAACGCTGCTTCTGCTTCTGCTTCTTTGTTATCTAAAATTGTTTCTTTTTCCATCTCATCGTCCATTCTTCTAGCTCTCACTCGGTGCTTTTAAAATTGCGTTGCTTATGAAAAAGGAGATGAATGTTGTTTTTCTAAGTGAGTTGGACGGACGGAAGCGGCGCAAGGGGCTTATATTTGACACCCTCACATGGAGTTTTTTTTTTTGTGTTTTTATTTAAGTTTATCGAATTTTTCGAAAAAATATCAAAAATTTATAGTAAAAACACATTAGTTTATGGTAAATATTAAAAGAAATATTAGATTTTAATCACAAGTATATAGTTCAGGATATCATATGATACAATGGCATTTCATTTCGCCTATTAATAAGTAAGCTCGAAAAACAGATGAAAGTATGCCATTGTATTATAGGATATCATTGATTATATATTTATGATTAAAATCTCAGTTGAATAGTATTGGAATTATAGTGTGGCTATATGTCATACCTCAAATTTGTTCTATCGATTCTTAATTTTTTTTATTTCTATTTTTATAAATTATTTTTTATTCATGGGAATTTAAAGTTTAAAGAGGAGTTTATCTTAAAGATATTAATGGGTCTTTCTAAATCAGAAAGGGTCCATGTAAAATTTTTAGTCCATTTTAAATACTGAAGGGGGTGCACGCTATTGAAGAGATCTTGGGTCATTTCTAAATCAGAATGGCCCATTTAGGCGAGATGGTATATAAAACAATTCATTTTGTTTGAAGTCCAATATAGTTAAATTAGAAGGCCCATTTGCGCATAGAAACGAGGAGGCGTATTGTTTTTGAGATGAGTGGTCCAATGATAAACATTAGAGAAAGGCTCATTTAAGTTTTGAATAAGGTTGAAAAAGTGGGTAAAACAATCTGTTTTTTTGTTTAAGGCCCAATGAGGAGGCCCGTTCAGTTTTTGACTTGTTTTGAGGACTTGTTTTGTTTTAAATATTACATTATTGAGATTATTGTTATTTCTATTATTATTAATTAAATAAATTGCTTCATTAATTGAAAAGCGTTTGAGATGAGTGGGTCAAAATTATAACTTAACCACGTAGGCCCATTTCGATTAAAAATGCTTTTGTTTCGGATGACAAAAAAAATGCATGGCCCAAAAAGACCCAAAAACATGCACTGTACCAATTATTAAAAAAAAAACGCTTGCGTTAACTGAAAAACTAATATTGTACAGATCAAAAAGGAAAAACAAAACCAAATCCTAGATCTTTTATTGCAAATCAAGAGTATGGAAAACGAATCAAAACCAAAACAGAAACAAATTAATACAGGGCCATAATCAATTTACACCAATCTGTAACAAACTTTATATGGAATCAATACTAATTTCTAATTAACTGAATCAATACAGATTACAAGCAAATCAACAGAAATCAAAACTAGTTTCTAACAATCCCTAATTTCCCTAATTAATCAAAAATAACGACAAATATAAAATTGTTTCCTAAATCAACTAACCATAAATTTCTATAAAGACCTAAAATCGAAAACAGAATGGGGGAGAAAGATTGTGACCGAGAGGATTGAATTTACAGAAAAAAGTTTACAAAGGAAAAATAGATAGAAGGAGAGAGGAAGAACAATAAAACTCTGTCACTGTCATCCTAGGGTTTCGACATCTGAAACCCTTGTTCTCCTTTGTGTCATCGTCACTACCTTCTCCATCACGTTGTCTTTGCCATCATCTTCATCGCTGCCGTATCTAGAAAATATAAAGAGAGGGATTAACGAAGAAAGATCGGAACAGAGAATAGAAAAATCACGACAAGGTAACAATTTCTCTTAGCTTAAAAGCTTTCTTCTCTTGTTGTGTTGATTTGGGGGTTTGTGGGTTTTGTGGTTGTTGTTGTGGTCGTCGATGAGAATGGTCGATTGGGGTTAGCAGCGGCGGATTAAGATTTTTGGGGGTTCGGTGGTGTTTGTATGTTGTTAGACAGAGAAGAGAGGAAACAAGTCTGAGAGAGAGCAAAGGATAAGAGAAATGAAGTGTATATGTGTAAAACAAAATTATATTAGGATCAGCAATCATGTGCGTGACACCCCCACAATCGTTACCATACTCCTCTAATTATCACCACGTGATCACCATCACACGTTACGAACACGCACGCCCATGATAACTACCATGAACTCCCCCACACGCTGGCCAGACGGACTCCTTAAAGCATCATTGGGCCAAGCCCAATCTCTAAATGCACCCCTTCCTTTTTTTATTTTTCTATCTCGTTGGAAGCATACCCCCTTAGGCCAAATGGCCCAAGTCCAAAATCTAGACTTGGACCCATACTCCCTGCACCCCCCCCCCCCCCCCCAATTTTGCTGTGAAAGCCAATTTCAAACCCCATGTCTTATTGGGCCTGAATTCAATATCTGAATTCAAGGCCCTAATATTTGCACCCCCTCCTCCCATTTTTACTAGTCTAGTATTATTTGCACCCCTTGTGTTTTATTTGATTTTCTTTATTATTTTTATATTTTTATATTTTTTATTTTTTATTTTTATAATTATAATACTATATTAACTATTACTATTATTAAATCAAATATTTATTTTCCAACTCATAAAAAATATTATTTATTTTATTGCATTAAATTATTTTCTTAACCATGCATTTAATAAGATATTTTTTACAATTAACGCACTAAAAAATATCTAACCAACAATAAAATCATTTTTATAGTCAAATTAATTCAACAATCAATCTTTCAAAAAGGGTTACAAATACATTTAAATCGACTACGCGCTTTGTCTAATATCTCTGTTATTCACACACCTAGACTAAGTACGCGGGAAATGCAAATATCTTCGTAATCCATAAAAAACACAAACCAATTGCGAACTACGAATTGGGACTCTGATTCCTCATAAGAGGATACATAGGCATACAAATAAAATCGTGGCGAATTCCCCTAACAAAAACTAAAACCCCATTTCCTAAAAATTGAGCTTTTAACCCTAGTATCCTTGTGAACAAGATAGATGAGGGGTGTTTAACACCTTCCCTTCGTCTAAAATCGAGTCCAAAAAACCTTGAATCTCTGACTTTTTTAGAGTTATCATTTATATCCCCTTCCTTAGGATAAAAATTCAGTTGGCGACTCTGCTGGGGACTCAGCCCTAGGGTCTATAAGCCTTTTCTTTTGGTTTTAGGGTTTTTCTTATTTTTTGGGTTTTTTTAATTATTTATTTATTTTTGCTCATCATATTATTTATTATATTATTCATTATATTATATTCATCTGTAGTTGTTGTTTCAAAAATTATCTCCAAAAACTCTTAGAAAGAAGGTTCGCCTACTAGCCAAGGGGATACATCAGCCCTATGAGTTTATGTGACGAGTTCGCCTAGAGTCAGTGGAATTCCGTGAAAGGAATACGTCTAAAGAGATATCCTCTTGGGAAGTAGGACTTTGGAATGAAATTGTTGTACCCCAAAATTTTCTCTCTCTTTTTTAAGACATTCCTCACAAAGGATCTCCAATACTCAAGGATTCTCAAGAATTGATTAGACAAAATCACCTCCAAAACACTGAGACCACAAATTAGAGTTTTGACTAAGAACGACTGATTATTGATTTTTTGACCTAATACATGATATAATGGCTTAAAGTACAATCTCAAGGATTAAAATACAACATTTTGACCTAATTTCATGGCTCAAAATATTTCTCAAGATTAGTGGATTGATAGATGAAATTTGGTCAACTGATGAAAAAGTCAGTTGTACGTTGAAAAGTCAAACTTTGACTTTTTGGTCAACATTAAGTTTCAAAGTTCAAAATTCATCAAGAAATTCAATAATATCAAGCTTGATCATCAAGAAGTCAAGAAAGTCAAAAGTCAATTTGAAAAGTCAAAAATTTTCAAGACTTAGAAATTTTTCTAAGTGTTTTATACATGATAGTTTCATTACTTCATGTCATTCTTTCACCAAGATGCAAGATGATTCAAAGAAAATTTTCAACATAAAAGTTGTAGATATTGATGATATCTACAACTTTTCTTTGCTGATCAAGTCCTAGAAGTGCTTGGATTTGGAGTTATAAATTCATGAAGTCAGGGCATTTTTATTTAACACAAATTTTCAACAGATTTTGGTCAGAATTTTTTCCCAACTTCTTGGCATTTTTTCACATAGTTCCAAGATGATTTTGTCAAAATGACCAACATGAAAGTTTTAGAGGATGTTTCAAGCTTTCCAAAAGATATAAGAGCATGAAGTTATCATACTTGAGCTAGGATATTCAAGGGCCTGAAGTTGGGCATCCATTCTTGAATTGCAAGTCATTTTGTTGAAGAACAAATAATCCAATTTGCATGATGTGCTGCATAATCTTACTTTGCATGCCTTGTGACTTGAAAATCTATCCATAATAAAATTTTTACACAATTGATTGAACCATTATCCAAGTGATTCAAGTATTGTCCATTGCATCATTCCATTTATGGCACAAAGGCACCATTGTCATTCACATAAAGCATGCTTTATACAAAGTCAGCTCTCCTTGAGCCTCTAAACTATTTTTTTTGCACACACAATGTCAAAGCAAGAAGCAACATTCCTAGAAGCTCCTATAAACTTCAGACCATGCTTGTACCATACATTGGAACACCAATTTTCATAATAACTTGGTTGTTTCATCTCAACTAAACCAGAGTTTAGACATCTTGTAAAACAAACTCTCTCATTCTCTCAAACCTCCTCTATAAATAGAGAGGCAATTTGCAAGCTAAAAGGGCCAGAATTTTTATTGTGTAGGCAAGCCCTCAAAATCTCATACTCTCAAAAAGCCATAATTGTCCACAAAGCCTCCACTCTTGAGTTTTGAAGTCCAAATCTTTGAACCTCTCACACTTTGCAAAGTTCTATCCAAATAAACCATCCAAACACTCTACATACCTCATACAAGAGTTGTTAAAACACAAGAACAATTTATGTTACATCATCATCACCATTTTCCAAAAACATCCACCTGCAACTTAGCTTCTGCAACTCTAAATCAAAGCAAAAATTTCAGTTTCAAGGTAAGTCTTCTTGACTTTGAACCTTTTATTTCAAACATCATTAGTGATTCATTTTTTAGGATAAAATATAGTAATCATTTCCTATTGAAGCTAACCATTTACTTGCTTTTCATTTTTGTCAATACTATGTTGAGAAATGGCCTGTACACACAATAGAACCATGTTTAAGGCAAAAAACTGCAGCATGAGTCAACACATACTTACATGAGTCGACTCATATCAGTTGCATAATAGGGTATGAGTTGACACAAGACCTTATGCATCGATGCATACTGTTTTTCCAAACACAACACAAAGAGACAAATGGTGCATGAGTCGATACAAAACACAAATGTATCGACACAAACAAGAAATTGTTGGTGTAAGCTCTAGAGGCCAATACTTTTGGTACTTGTATCGAATTATTTATTAATAATAAAAGGCATTTCTTTATTATGTTTACTTTCCAAAATAATAAAGTCCCTAGAATGGTTTATTTGTTTAATGAAATGTTAAGTGTGACTTAATCATGAGATCCCATTAAACATAAGACACTATTCTTAAAGTATCCGTAGTCAAGCTTTAATGTGAAGTGGGATAACATTAAAGCATTAAGATTATTATGAAGATAGATTGATGATCACATCTCATGGATCATAGATAAGGAGTTATCAAGTCTTGACATAGGTATGAATATTAGGAGTAATATTTATACTGGATTGACCCGCTATGAGAATACTACATAGAATGTTATGCAAAGTGTCATAAGTTATTCTCATGATGATAATGGTGTATACCACCCTTCGACCTGAAACCACTATAGAACCTAGATGTAGAGTCAAGTACTTTATTGTTGATCAAACGTCATCCGTAACTGGATGACTATAAAGACGGTTGATGGGTACTTCACAAAGCATGCTAAGGGACATGACTCACCTAGATGGAATTTGCTCATCCTGCATAACAGGATAAATGTCTAAGGGCCCAATATTGAACTGGACAAGGGTGACACAGTGTATGCCTTGTGTTCAATATAGACATGAGGGCAAAAGGGTAATTGTACAACACAAATATTATCACGGAAAAGGTTTGGTCAGATCACATGACATTTTCGTGACTTGGGTAACAGTGATGTGTTGCTAGATACCGCTCACTGTTTATCATATTAAATGTGTGATTTAATATAATTGCCAACGTCACGAAAACCTACAGGGTCACACACATAAGGACAGGTTGATGAGAGATAGAATAAATAAGGAACACCGTAAGGTACGGTGCACTTAAGTGTAATATGGAAAGTGGTAAGGTACCACGTGGATAAGTGATATATGGTACATCATAAGGTATGATGTCCATAAGCTTAATTGGGCTTTTAGCTTATAGCCTTAATTGGGCTTTTAGCTTGTAGCCCACACAAGTGATTCTATAAATAGATCCCTTGTAATGAAGCAATTTCACTTAATGCAATTTCATTTTTGATTCTCTCTCTCACTCAAAGTTTCGGTTCGTGATCAGCTAGCACTGTGACCAGAAGCGATTTGTTCGTGTGGACTGAGTAGAGGCGTTGTTCTTCATCAACGCTCGTGATCACAACATCAAAGGTCTGAATCGCCACAAGAGGTAAATATTTCTATCACTGACCATGCTCATTCGTAAGGATCACTGAAGGAAAATTTCAGATCACATGACATTTTCGTGACTTGGGTAACAGTGATGTGTTGCTAGATACCGCTCACTGTTTATTATATTAAATGTGTGATTTAATATAATTGCCAACATCGCGAAAATCTACAGGGTCACACACATAAGGACAGGTTGATGAGAGATAGAATAAATAAGGAACACCGTAAGGTACGGTGCACTTAAGTGTAATACGGAAAGTGGTAAGGTACCACGTGGATAAGTGATATATGGTACATCATAAGGTATGATGTCCATAAGCTTAATTGGGCTTTTAGCTTATAGCCTTAATTGGGCTTTTAGCTTGTAGCCCACACGAGTGATTCTATAAATAGATCCATTGTGATGAAGCAATTTCACTTGATGCAATTTCGTTTTTGATTCTCTCTCTCACTGAAAGTTTCTGTTCGTGATCAGCTAGCACTGTGACCGGAAGCGATTTGTTCGTGTGGACTGAGTAGAGGCGTTATTCTTCATCAACGCTCGTGATCACAACATCAAAGGTCTGAATCGCCACAAGAGGTAAATATTTCTATCACTGACCATGCTCATTCGTAAGGATCGCTAAGGAAAATTTTATATTCCACTGCGTTTTTTTATCGCAATTTTCCTTCAGAAATGAGTCGACACATCCCACTATGCATCGACTCATACTGAGTTGATTTGGATTTTTCAGAAACAGGAAATGGCATGTGTCGATGCATGCAGCTATGTGTTAATACATAAAGTTTCTTTTACTTTCTTTGTACATTATTTTCCTTTTATATTTTTTATTGCTATTTATTTTATTCAATATGGTTGTAATAATTTAATTAGGCATATGCTCCATCCCCATTTGTAAATTGTACCCCCATCCCCCAAGTGATGTAATAGTTTAGGATTTTAATTTCCGCAATTTATCGCTTTAATATAATTGTTAGTAATTAGGGTGTGTATGGTAAGATAAAATAAACCGTTAGAAAACCATAATCCTAGAGACAAAAATGCATGCAATCAAACACACTTTCACACGCGCACCTCTAGGGTAACCTCACTTGTTGCCTCGGAAAATAGTCATGTCCCTCGAACGTGGGATACTTTAGCAATGATCCTCAAATACAAGATCGTAGTCCCTCGATGACCCTTCGATGTTGCCTTCATAAACGATCTTAGTGCCTTACGACAAATTGCTAAGGTATCCTACAATATTTCCTTCTATGACTATACGATGACCCACACACGTCCCTTCACATCTAATGATAGGGCTTCTTATCAATCAATGGTAAGATAGCGCTATCTAAAAGAGGAGGAAAAGAACTAAGACCTTTTGAGTAGGTAGAACGCTCGTAGTTGCTTGCTCACAATATTTCAAAACATGGGCATAAGCCCTCACCATGAATGCATGCAACACCAACATGCACAATAACAATGTATTGATATTCATGCCCATCAATATAATACACCAATACAGGCCACCAAACAGCTTATATATGCAATATACAACCAACATCAATCATTCAACATCACACAACATTACTACGCATCATTCCACATATTCGTCTTACACATAAAAGACCATTTTCACACAAAAAGCATAAGCCTTCATCCAAATAATCATCCATTATATCAAAACAAGGTTTTAAGTGATACAAAATATTTTTAGCTTTCCAACAATCCAAACGGCGTGCCAAACAGACACCCAAGTCAAAAGTTATTGATTTTATAAGTTTATAAAATATGTCAAGTTTAGTAAGGTAATCAGTTACCTCAGAATGGTAACCGGTTACTTCACCTCTATTTTGCCTCTGTTACATAATTTCTAGATGATGTAACTGGTTACCTCAGAATGGTAACTGGTTACTTCACTGAACCAGTAGCCAATATTTTCAAATTTTCCGGATGTAACTGGTTACTTCAGAATGGTAACCTATTACCTCGTTGTTACAGAGCCAAAAACCAATAATTTTTTCTGCTATGGAAAATCAACTTGTTTCGCCCAAAATTCAATTTTGTGAACACAATAAAACATGCCAAATTCTACAATTCTTAACCCAAACAATACATGTCCATTCTAATCAATTTATCACATCAATTTCATCAATTTCAATCGATTACAACAATCAATATCAAACATAATCTACACCCAAAACCTAACATTCATATCATCACATACCCATTATTATACCACTTATTAGAGAGTGGGAACTCCACTCTTACCTTAGATTGTAGATTCTTCAAGCTTCAATAATGGTTCCTTTCTTTCTAGCTCTTCCTCTTTCTCGCGTCTACTTCTCTCGTTTCTACGATCGATCAAAAACAAAGCACTCTTCTATTCCTTTTGTTTTTACTTATATAGCATTTGGACCCTTAATATCACTATTCCAACTATTGCCCTTCATAATACCAGAATAATTTATTTAATTATTATACTATAATAATAAATCTAATTTTTTAATTCAAATAATACTAATAAATTATTTATCTCTCTACACCTTTATGTTTGTTTCTACGCTTTTGGTCATACACACCTAACATCTCAACTCCTATAATTTCTAAGGCATCTAATTCCCAACAAATGCATAACAACACATCAAAAAATTCACTAAAGCCTATAAATACATCACATCACCTAATTAATTAAAATAAAATAATTCAAACAAAATCAGGGTGTTACAGGGTGAATAGACCCCCAACTAAAATTACATTTCAAAAATAGGTGATTAAATTATTTTTTTTTGAAAAACAATGTTGCGCGGAAGATTTTTAGCCTAGATAGAAAAATTCGTCTGAACGAACCTAATTATTGGAAGCTCAGATATGTGAAAGTCGTGCGGAATCAATCAATGATAAAAGTAACCAACTCAATTGTTTCACAATTAATCGTTTATAACAAATCACTACAACCACCTATTTCTAATGAAATTGTGTTAAAAACAAAATTTAACAATTTATCAAACACTTGACGCACAATCAATTTTTCAGAATTTCTCTTGAGATTTGTTGACTTGAGAACACCACTTACAATAAAAATGATTATAAGTTGATCAATAAAGCAATTTAAACTTTAACAATCAAAGAAAAATTATATATGAATTGATCAATCAAACACCAAGTTCAACAAATTTCATATAGAAAGTAAATGAGAGAGAGTGAGAGAACAACACAAGGATTTATTTATGAAGTTCACCAATTGTCCTTTTTATGGCTATGCCTCCCCCCAATTCCGTTTCGGAATTGAGATAAGTTTCTTACTTTTCAAAAAGTTGATTACAAGAGAAGTGTTATAAGAGCAACCCTATAAATCCTTAATCGTTTGATGTTGATTCAACATATTCTCTTCTTTTGATATTGAACAAGACCAAGACATAATAGATCCAATTTATCCACCACTTAAGCTACTTGTTTTCAAGGTCCCAAATCTTCAAAGTTTTCACTCGAGTGAATCCAATTGCGACTGTTGAACCCAAGAACTTCCAATTTGATTCTTCGTTCTCGCGCTACTCCTTTGCGAGTTACCAAAACTCCAAAGCTTTCACTTGGCCGCAATCCTCTTTTGAAAGTCTTGTATAAATCCCCAAATCTACCAAAGATCTTAGAGGATAACCCCTAGGTTTTTCCAGATGAAACCCCTCCATAATTCTCAACCAATATTCTCGGTTCGGTCATGCTCACCAACCTAATTGGACGTTATCAACCTCGTCTAGATTGCACCCTAACAAAGAATAATTATGTGTAATTTGTTAGTGTGTATGCATAGATTGGAGGTTTAAGATGAAGAGCAATGGTGGTAAGTGTTTATGGTTTCCTCAAGTTGAAATGATGCATGTATGATTTATTTATAGTAGTGGAAATTTTATGTCAAAGAGGCAAACTTTGGAATTAAAAAAATGTGAAAATTTTGACCTAAAACAACAGTAAGTGTTGACTCGAAAATCTTATGTGTTGGCTTGAAAAGATTATATGCTGGCACATGATATTATGTGTTGGCAAATATTGTCAAACATTAACACATGTGCTGGCGCAAAATAGGTAATATGTCAGCACATGCAAAACCTAGGTTGTAATCTTTAATAATGTAGTATATGTGCCGGTACATAACATGCAATGTGTCGGTGCATAAACTTGTATTTTTAAGCATAAATGTTGTATGTGTTGCAGGCTTTAATATTGAAGCACGTGTGTCGGCACATGCAACTCATTTTTGTGCATAAACTGATTTTTCATGATTTTGGCCAATTTCAAACTTGTTTTGAATGATTCCTAAAATCTCTAATGTAAGGGTGAACCAAACGACACAGAGATATCGTCAAATATACAAAAATGTTAAGTTTTCCTAGTTTTAACATCATATAAAACATCTAATGGTGAAGTTGCACTCACGATGATAATAATAATTTGAAATTGTTCATTGAGGGGCATACCTTCTGTAATGATTTCATGAGAAATTTTATGAATTTTGTGCCTTTGAACTTCCACAGACCTTTCATCCACCATCTTACAGTTCATGTAGCGGCTGACAACATATTTCTTTGTGCATGCTTCTTCAGAGTCATACTTCTTTTGCATAGCTTCCCATACATGTTTAGCAGTCTTGTAATTACTGTAATTATCATACAAATCATCAGCAAGACTGTTCAGAATGTAATTTTTTGCATAAATAGTCATTCTCTTGCCATAAGGCGATTTCTTTCCTGAGTTGTAAATTATTTATTGCGCTTTAGCTTTTGCAGCAAAGTCTAATTCATACGATTTGGGAGTCTCTTCTGATTCCACATTTGTCTTACCATTAGTTAGTTCAGTTGATCCAGAAGGAGAAACAGGGATTTCCTCAGTATGAACGTGGGTCGTCTTCTTTAAAGTTAAGAAGAACTTCATCTTAGCTTGCCAATGTTTGAAGTGAGAACTCTCAAACTTAAATGGTTTATCAGAGACAGCAGCGGCCGCAGTAGTATCGATAATTTCCTCAATAGTCATGGCAATTAAAGCAACGTCTTAAAATTGTTTTTCGATTTTGCAAAAAATGCCACAAAGAAAATTATCGGGACAAGTCTTTACTATGTAGCTTTCTTTAAGGTATTTCGACGTACTGCCAATAATTATGCAAAGCAGTCGAGTTTCGACGACGTCTCCAGGATAAAACAACCATGTTCAAAAATATGATTATCATTTGCACGGTAATAAACCGTTCGAAGAGATACACCTTCATATGGTATTTAAACAAGTCGTAGTATCTGGAAATAATTCAGTCGTTGATGGTGTGATAAGCCACTCGAAAACAGAAAAGAAAAAATTTCAGATGAAACAGAGTAGAGAGAGAAGAGAGAATTCAAATATGGAATTTTGGAGTGAAGAACAAGTGATGGAAGGGTCGCTATTTATTGTTGATGGTCTGACTCAACTGAAGAGAAAATCGTGAGAGAAGTGAAACAGATCCAACTCATTACTAATTGTTACCAACTTGGTCATCAAGGAGACCGAAGACTTTGTACGCTAGGCAAAAAAACGCGGTCAACATTTAGAATTAGGTTAATGATTAACTTATTAATTAATAATTCACAATAATAATAATAATAATAATAATAATAATAATAATAATTATTATTATTATTATTATTATTATTATTATTATTATTATTATTATTATTATTATTATTATACACCACATACGAAAACTATTTAATAATAAAAAATAATATTAAATAATTCTTCTCTTTTTCGGGGTCCAAAAATTATTAAATCAAAGCCTAAGACTAAGATCGGACTAGATGGTGGCGGACCACGTTACATATGTTTCATGGTAGTGTGTTCTCAGTCAATCACAAAATTGGATACTCTTGGAACCAATCTAATTTGTCCACTTGAAATATATAAACACGACTAAAGTGTGTTCTTCCTCCTATGTGAGACTTTAATGAAATTTTTCAAATTCACTAACACATTCTAGTTCATACTTGTGCTTATTTAATATCATTAACTTCTTCTAAGTCTCCACTCTAAATAATCATCAAACCAAGATTTCCAACCGTATTGAATTAATCCAAAATATATCTAAAAGATATATATATATAATTGCATTACATCCTATTTAGTTTCCTCGGGAAAAAAAATATTTAGAGGGGAATAATTACAGAGATGACTAATAATTAGGGAGGTGGAATTATTGTAAAAAAACATATTAGCATTATTATATTTTCTTAAGATTTGGGATTTCTTCATTACCAATATTTCACTTTAGTGTTACAAATTTATTTAGAAGGGTCACACCACTTGGCTAGGAATATCAATAGATGTGAAGGAAGAAGTGATTTTTTATTAGTATAGAATGGTATACTGTTTGGGGCGGAACAGTTTAAATGTTTGTGTCACTTGCAAGAAGTCGAGAAATATGTTATGAAAATTTCTTATCCCATCCTATGAGGTGGAAGTGGAAAATAACACTAAGAATTTCAAAACTGTCTCTTAATTTTTAGAAATGCATCTCTAAACACATCTCATACACTTATAATTAGTTCGTTTTTAAACTATTCTGAAAATGCATTTCCGACAAAATATATGTGTATGAAATACGTTCGGAAATGCATCTCCAAAATCAAAGTATTTTCAAAATTTCACGTAATGCACTAGTAATCCATATAATACATTAAGAAAATCCCATATGAGTGTAGATTTGTTGATTTAACACAATGAGAACAAAGCTGTTAGCAAAGGCATCCATTTAAGTTTCGAAATCTCTTGCATGTAAATTGTTTCGATGACGCAATCGGTGAATCATGGTTTTGATAACCCTGTCTCTTTCCTTACAAAGTACAAGAGGCATAAAACATTTAAGGCAGGAATAAATGTAGGTTACTGCAAACAAGATACTGTTACACTACACAATGAGATGACAACGTCCGGCAAAAACATAAAAACAAAAGACTAACAACACTTTTAACCAATTAACTCTATAACTTGCATATTTAAGCTGTTCATGCAGCCTTTTCAACAATGCTTCTCTTCCACTTTTTATCTAGCTTTCTGGACAACCTCTTACTAATACCCTCCTCAATCTCTCTTTCCCGCTTTACAGTAAGCAAGCGAGCAATCTGCATTGACATTAAGAGTAATCATTCATCCAAAAAATAACAGACAGGTAAAGTATAGCATTTGGTAGTTATAATTACCCGACAGTAAAGCTCTCTAGGATCATCTGCTGTTATAATTTAATATTAAAAACCAAAATGAGAGTAGACCAGTTTGTCTATATTGCGATTCATCCCCCTCTTTCTATTATGTGCACTGCATATCTTGTTTTCACCGTGGAATCTAATCATTCTAAATCCTAGCTACTGTGCCGTTTCTTTGCCAACTGAATCCTAATGTCCACTCTTCCTAATTCAATTGTTTATTGGGGACACAAACTGATATAATGATGAAAAAAGAGTCATGAGCCTCCCATTAGGGTGTGTTGCAGCAAGTCAGTTACTACTAGTGAAGGGAACTCTATTATGCTGGATGCTAACAAATGGAACACAACAAACAGGTTTTCAAAATTGACCAAACTCTATAAATGTATTTAAATTGACCTAATTTGTGTTTAAACTCATTCATAATAAAAAAATTGTACAGAACTAAAAATAAAAAAGCAAACCACAAATTTACCCTAAAAATGAAGCAAGTGTAAAACAAGCATAACGCAATTCACTACAAATCAATAACCTAAAGAGAGAAAATATACCGTCTTGCGCATTCTCGAAAACTCACTAGATTTAAACTCAGTACCAGCAGATTTCTCAAGACGAAGCATGGCCAAGCCGCCTTGAAGGTTAACAACCTCTTCGTTGATTTGTTCAGTACTTTTAGTTCTAATTTCCTTCAATAGTTCTTCTCTCTTTCCCATCATCACTGGGACCAAAGCGGCGCGTTTCGTCGCTGGAATTGTGCAAGTGTTAGGTTGAAGAAGCCGAATGCCATCGAAGGAGGTTTTGAATTGTAATGGTTTGGGAAGAAAGGAAAGTGTTGAAGAAGATGGTGAAGTAACGGAGAGGCTCAGCATTTTGGTTCTGTGTTCTCTTGGTTGTTTATTGTATGAACCAAAAATGTGTAATGTTTCAAGATAATATCCACACCCTATCTAATCTATCTCCTTCATCTTTTATCAGTGCCACTTCTATTCTATTTTGTTTTTTTCTTTTCTTTATAAAGGATAATTATTTAATTAAATAAAATGGTTTTTTTTAGCAAAACAGAACTAACTATTATCATTCAAAATATACTATTTAATACAAGAAGGAATTACATTAATATTACTGCATCTAATCCATAAATTAGTTACCTTTGTTAACGACTGAACAACTTTATTCGATAGACGTCGAAATAAAATGATTTTTAACAACTGTTTTAGACTGGACCCGCCCTGACCCAAAAGCAAGAATGAAGGTCCAATCCAAACAATTCTTCGAGGAGCGCGCGTCCGAGGATTCCCGCCAGCGCGCCCGACCAGAATGACAGTCGTGTCTGCCGTTGCCCGCGAACATGGTGTCCTCGACCACGGGGAACTCCAGCTCGAGCCCAACTCGAGCACCTTCCTCGTAAGGCAGACTCTGACCGTTACCAAATCACCTGAACTCCGGAAAGACCGCGTCTTCGTCCCTCCTCATTTCTCACAGAGCATCACCAGGAAGGAGACCACGTGCGGGTCCCCACTACACACGTAGAACCTGGCAGTTCCTTTATTGGGTCAGTTCTGGTCGGCCTAATGAATGGACCTTGGCCCCGCGCTGGGGGCTATAAATACCCTATGTTCCTAGAGGGTCAGGTATTCATTCTCTTACCCATACATGCACTTTTTTGCCTGGTCGTACCATCACTCACTTTAGCATCGGAGTGCCTTACAGGTACCCCCCCCACCTCACTCAACTTCCGCTCGGAGCCAGTCGTGACGGTCTAAGTCTGATCAGGTAAGATCAGTGGCGCGTCTGTGGGAAACTAGCTTCCCCGTCTTGCAAAACCTCGAAGACCAAAGCTCAATATCACTTCCTACCGTCATGGCTGACCAAGTTCGGGATGACCAAAACATCTGCGTCGTCGACATCAACAACAGCCTCGCAGATAAAAATGGACTCCCCGACAACATCGGTAACCCCGGTCATAACACACTCCCCGGGGGCGCCAAACCCGGGCCCTCAGTCCACCGCGACGGAGTTATTGCATCATCCTCTTCAGTCCCTCCGCTGCTCGAAGAAGACAACGCAGCTCCCATAAGCCATCGAGCTGCCCAATTTCAGGAAGTCCATGTCCCCGCCGGGGTAGATGCCACAACCCGTGCACTATTCGCGGCGATCAATCAAACGAATTACCTCATCTTCGCCCAGGGGGAAAGATTGAGGGCACTAGAAGATGATCGAAGGCCCGCGAGGAGACACAGGAGGCCCCAGACTCCACCTCCTCGAGTGACAGAGGTACATCTCCCGTTTCCCCCGCGGAGACACTACAGAGACACCTCCCGAAGCCCGTCACCCCGACCCTCGGGGAGACGACCCCCTTTGGAGAGGCAACCCGTCATTGAAGTTGGGGGACATGGCCACGCCCCCATACGGTAAGAGAGAAGACACTCTGGAGACAGGCACGGAAGAATCAACCAACGAGCACCACGCTCGAGGGATGCCCAACACGACCAAGACCGTCGGGCTCGACAATATTACAGGTCCCCGTCCCTGTCCCCGGAGCAAAGTGACGAGGACGACCCCCGCGGTCCCCTGTCACAAGCCATCATGGAGGCGCCCATTCCCCCGGGTATGGAGAAGCCTCCACATCTGAAGGAATACGACGGAGTCGCGGACCCAATCAACCACATAGACGGGTTCGAGGCTATGCTGCACTACCATAACGTCGGGGGACCCATCAAATGTCGGTTGTTCCCCACGACCCTTAGAAAGGCAGCAATGGATTGGTGGTATAAAGGCCTCGCTCCAGGATCAATCACCTCGTGGCGAAACCTGAAGAACCAATTCATAAGTTCGTTCACTGTGTCTCGGCGACACCCAAATACCGAGACGGCTCTCGAGGCCATCATCCAGAGACTATATGAAACCTTGAGAGAGTTTATTAATCGCTTCAATCGCGAAGCCATACAGGGGACCGCGGACCACATGAAAAGGTATTTGCTGGAGAGGGGGCTTCTCCCCGGCACAGAATTCCGAAAGGCAGTAGGCATCGAGCCACCCCGAACATTTGATGCCCTCCTCGAAAAAGCCCGGACATATATGGATTACGAGGAAAGGGAGGCGGCTAACAGGGCCCGGGACCCCAGAACTCGCGGATCCAGCAGCAACCCGCGCCAGGAAGCCGCTCCTCCCCGACGGACCGGGGAGAAAAGAAAAGAGGACAGACCCCGAGAAGTCTGAGAGCAAAGAGGACTCTCGGGGCATTTTACCGAGTACACTCCGCTCACAGCTTCCCGCGAGCGCATTTTGGCAGAGTGTACCAGCACAGATTTTAAAGACAGCAGCGTCAAACGCCCCCGACCTGCCCCCGCCAAGCCCGGAGCAGACAAGAGCAAGTACTGTCAGTACCATAGGAGCCATGGTTATCTGACTGAAGACTGCGTCCACCTCAAGGACACCATCGAAACCCTCATCAAGGGAGAGAGGCTCGCCTAGTACCGGCGAAACGATGCTCCCCGTCGTGACTCCCGAGAGACAAGAGAACCGGAGGAAGACACCCGACCATCTGACGAGTCGGTCCCCGTCCAGACCGCCTTCTCCGTCACCAGACCAGAGGACTTATACGTCCCCGAGAACCTGCAGGAGCCGCTCACGATGCACAGCAGGTGGGAACACTTCCCCTCCGCCATGGTCATCAATGGTGGAGGATTCAACGACCTAACTATCAATTCGGCTAAAAGAAAGCTGGACGAACTGGTCGACACGACACCTCCACAAACAGTGACCTTTGAAAGGGTAAAAGGTAGGTCAGAGCCCATCACCTTTTACCTCGAAGAGCTCCCCGGAGGAGACCCCAACGCAGTCATTCCTCTACTAATAAGAGCGAGAATGGCTAACTTCGATGTGCATCACATCCTCGTCGACGAAGGAAGTTCCGTCGACGTGATGTACAGTCAGTTATTCCGGACTCTGCAGCTAGACGACTCGCACCTCTCGCCATATGTAGGGTCGGACTTACAGGGCTTCAACGGCTCGACCTCCAAGCCTTGGGGGTATGTCGAACTCATGGTTACCTTCGGCAAGGGCACGAAGACGAGGCAAGTTAAAGTGCACTTCCTCGTCATCGATTGCCCGTCCCTCTACAACTGCATCCTGGGGAGACCAACACTGGCAAAACTGACCGTGGTACCCTCCATCGTCCATTTGAAGATGAAGTTCTACACCAAGAGGGCTTGGGTAGCTACCATCCAGGGGGACCTAGCCGCTGCTCGAAGGTGTTTCAACGCCGCATCTAAAGGACGCGACACTGTCGACACCGAGACAAGGCCCGCCAAGAGACCGGCGACAAAGAGACAGGAACTCGACAAGCCAGAGCCCGCCAAAGAGGAAGACCAGATAGCTCCCCTGAAGGTCGACTCCATAGCTCTGGATGCTCGTTTCGACCAGGACGAACCTCCCAACGGCAAGTAAATCCCCCTCCGACCAATCTCGGACGGGGACTTCGAGCTAGTCCCCCTCGGCGCAGACCCGAGCAAAGGAGTGAAGATTGGCATCGACCTCCCCGACCTAGCAAGGAAGCAAATCAAAGCCTGATTGCGCGAAAATGCTGACCTGTTCGCCTGGAGCGCTGTGGAGATGCCCGGACTTGACCCTGAGGTCGCCTGCCACCACCTCGCCATAGATCCTGCCGCTAAGGCCGTAGTACAACATAGGCATAGGCAGTCTCCGGAGAAAACAGAGGCTGCTGAAAAAGCTGTAAAAGACCTCCTAGAGGCGAATTTTATTTCTGAAGCCCGGTATTCAACCTGGCTGTCAAACGTTGTATTAGTTAAAAAGAATAATGGAAAATGGCAAATGTGTGTTGACTATACCGATCTCAACCGGGCATGCCCGAAGAATGCTTTCCCTTTACCAAACATAGATATGTTGGTCAACAACTCGGCCGGCTACAAGACATTGTCGTTCATGGATGCCTATTCAGGCTATAACCAAATCCCAATGGCCATGGTAGACAAACATTGCTGCCTTCATGACCAGCTCGGGCAATTATTACTACAACGTAATGCCCTTTAGACTAAAGAACGCAGGTGCGACTTACCAACGTATGATGAACAGGGTGTTCCACAAGCAGATCGAAGACATGCTCGAGGTCTACATGGACGACATGATCATCAAATCCCGAGCAGACACCGGTCATGCAGCACTCCTCAAGGCAGTCTTTGCCCAAGTAAGACAATGTAAGATGAGATTTAACCCCGAAAAATGCACGTTCGGAGTCAAGGCGGGGAAATTCCTCGGGTTCTACCTGACAGAACAAGGAATTGAAGCCAATCCCGACAAATGTCGAGCATTCTCCGACCTCCCGACACCGACGTCGAAGAAATCAATACAAGTCATGAACGGCATGCTCACTTCATTGTCCCGCTTCGTCGCAAGATCCGCTCAGCATGCCCTCCCCTTCTTCAGACTCCTTCGCAAAGAGGCAGCCTTCGAATGGACTGAGGAATGCGAACGGGCACTACGCCACCTGAAACAAAGTCTATCCTAACTGTCCGTGCTATCTCGACCAATCGACGGGGAGCCATTATTCCTATACTTGGTCGTCTCGAACGAAGCCATCAGCGCGGCTGTGATACGGTGGAAGAACTGACTTGAGGTTTTGCGTTTGTTTTCGTAAATGTTTCGGTTGATCAAGAGTCGCCACCGACTTTTTATTTTATCCTAAGGAAAGGTTAAAAAGCACAGCAAAAACCTTTGAGATATTTTCTTGGGTTCGGGGGGTAGATTATAGAAAGGGAAGGTATTAGCACCCTTTTTATCCATGGTTATACATGGGCTCTTAGTTACTTGATTAGATCAACTTGCCTTGATTTTCAATTGTTTGAAATGGTGCTTTGTGTGTGGGTTTGAAAATGTTTTTGAAAAGAGGCCATTTGTTGTGGCAACCTTTGTAATGATCCATGTTTGGATGTATACAAAGGTGTATATCTTTTGAAAAGTTTTCAATGTTTTTGAAAGTTGTTTGAAAGTGTGTTGTGAAAAGTAGGCAAGTGTTTTTGCAAGTTTGATCAAGTAACTAAGAGTTTTGTCTACCCCTAAATTTACTCAAAAGGTTTTTCCTATGTTTTAACCCTTTTAACAATTTTGTTCCACCATTGTATTTGGTGGACAATCTTGTGTTAGGATGTTAACGGGACAGGCGCGGGTCATCGTTTAGACCATGATTGCAATGGTGCCAAGTGTCTTCAGCAACTTTTCCTTTAAGGGATTTGATCATTTTTTTAGGCAACTTTCGAAAGCGTCATCGATGGACTATGATCATTTGAATTTGTTTTGTTTTGCCAAAAACACCCAACATGCAACATGGCCCATTATTGAAGGCAACAAGTGGAGTAACCCTAGGTGTTTTCAAAATATGAAATAAAATAAAAATCAGCAAATAAAATGTATTTGTATTATTTTTTTGTATTTTACATAAAAGTATATATGTTTATTTATATGTACAAATTAAATAAAACAAACAAATGCCTAAAAAATACAAAAAGAAGGTGAAAAATATTTTTAATGTTTTTTATATTTTAACAAAAAATAACAAGTCAGAAACAAAAAGAAAAAGTCAAAAAATGATAAAAATAAACACAATGGGCCAAGGGGGTGTATGTGTGAAAAGGTGGTGCAAGAAGGAAAATGAATCAGGCCCAGCCCAAAGGACAAGCTTCTTCAACCTCCAGCCATCCCTGTTCTAAAAATGCGCGCTTCTTTGCCTTGTTCAAACATCCTGATTCTTTGAGTTTTAGCACAAACTTATAACACCAAAAATGTAGAGCATCAAATCATGAATCCATACATACCAAGAACTTGATCTAACTCTCAGAAATGAGAGAGAATTTCTTCTCCCCCAATTCCTGACCTAGGTTTTTTCCAATGTTCAGGTTCAAAATACTCTTAGCACACACAATATAAATGAAAAGTAACTATATGGATGGCTTCAGGGCTATGATTAGAACATGGTTTCTTCACAAACTTAAGCCTAACTATGCCTGGATAGAGAGATAGAAGTTCAAAAACTTACCTGTTCAGCTTGATTCGTGTATGACAATGGAGGTACTTTCAATGCAATGTGAGGACTTGTATAGCTTGCTTGAGGTCCAGGGATGCTTCTCCAACCTCTAGCTTGCTTTGGAACTAATTGAAACGAGCTATGGAAGTTAACCTGCACAACTGAAAAAATGAAAATGGTGAACTTGGTTAGAGGTGTTACAGTCTGTTTCCAAGGCTTGGGATAGTTTGTATGGATGGTAGGGAATGTGTATGAATTGGTTTGGATGAAAACGCACGAAGGAAATGAACTGTGGAGGTCAATCTGCAACAGGGACTCTGTTTTGCAGAAAAAAGATGCTTTGATGGATGAGGAGGTATTGAGGGTTAAGGGCTCGTGTTTTGGGTCTGTTAGGGAGTATGGAATGTGTGGAGAAAGTTTGCTTAAGCTTGTCTTGACAGGAATGTGAGTTGTGTTTTGTTATGCAAGTTTCTTCTTTCTTAAGTCAAAAATGCCAAGTTGGGTTACAAGCTTATGCAGGCCCCCTAAACATGCTGCAAAGTTTGCTCTTGATCAGTGGGATATGTCCACACCCCTGTGCCTCAGAGATTTGCTTTGTACTTCATAGATTGTAAACTTGACATAAAGTTGATCTTTACAAGAATAGATAAAATGCTTTTTCTAATTATGGCTTAATTCTTCATGTAATGACCAAATGAGCAAAATAATGCTAGAAGACAATGGATTGGCATTTAATTATTGAGTGAGAAAGGGATTAGAGGCCTATAATCTAGCTTGTACAAGCTGATTTGAAAATGGCAATGTTATGAACATGTAAATGGCTTATGAACAAAGTGACTTTTGCCCATATTGACAAATTCGATTCTCCCTAACCACAAGGGTGTTTGAGAAGTTCTTGGACAATTTGGAAAGCTTGGAATGTGTACTACAATCCATATTTGTAATGCAAATTGAAATTCCAAGTGGAAGCATGTGAAAAGTGGCCATGAAGTTAGGCAAAAATCCTGCCTAGAATAGGTCAAAAAAATTTCTAAGTTAAGAATGTTTTGCACCCTTGTTCCAAAAATCATAACTTGAGCTACAAGATTCTTTTGAGGAAACTTTGTGAATCAAAGTTGTAGATTTTGCAATGGACTACAACTTTCATGTTTTGAGTTTTGTTTGAATCCAAATGTATCTTGATGAAAAGATGGGACAAAGTTAGGAAAAAAATTAGGAATTTTCATAACTTAGAAAATTTCTAAGTTATGAAATTTCTTCATTTCAAACCCTAATTTGTAAATCTTGATTTCTTGATGAACAAGTTTCATAATTTGACATGTATTGATGAAAAATGAATCTTGACTCTTGATTTTGACCAAAAAGTCAAAGTTTGACTTTTCAGTATACAGTCAAATTTGATCAGTTGACTGGAAAATTCATCTGTCAATCTTGTGCATTTGGAATCTTTTGAACTTGTTGAACATGTCAAGGCAGTGCCATGGGGTCCTTGAGTCCATATGTGAGCTTGGTTTGCCATTGGCTAGGTCAAACAGTCAAAATTTGCCTTTGTGCAGTCAAAACCCTAAAAATGACCATTTTGCCCTTTTGGTGATCTGATCAAATTTCTTGTGGATTTGTGATCCAAACTTGATCAAATGGTCCATATGAGTTCATAATATTGATGTGGGTCAAAAATCATGAGGTTTGACTGTCAATTGACCACAATTGACTTTTTCCCCAATACAACTGATTTCTAGGTCAACTGTCCATTTGACTGGGCAAAGATTGGAATCAAGGCTTGAAACTTGGTATGGATAAACTTGTGGGTCCAACATGAAGCATGAAAGTCACTTTGGGCCTTTTGGGTAAAAACATCTTTGTGCAAACACAAACCCTAATTTGGGTCAACAGTGCAAGGAGGAGTCTTGAGCAGAGCAAACCCTAACTTGATCTTGAGCTCCAAGGGTCTTGTGATGAGAAAATGTTGAGGAAATGGGAGGGAAAATTTTGGGGTACAACAGTTGCCCTTGTTCAATCTTCTTGAACCTGAAGAGTTAGATTGGCAAGTTTGCCTTTCGCGACTCGAGGGTAAAAGGAGATTGGACACTAGAGTGCCTTGAAATTTGCACTCGCATGGTAGAGTGTCAGCAATGTGATGTCGGGAATGGGCTTATCGATGCCATTTAGAGATAGGATGAATAGGAGGATGGGCTTATAGATGCCATCTGGAGGTGTGACAGGAACTTGTCGGGAATGGGCTTATAGATGCCATTTGGAGGTGTTGATCGCGTAAGAGATTCCTTAGCGAGAACTTACGTACTTTGAGAAAGGAAGATGGTTTCCTGGCCTGTTACAGGTGTTGATCTTCAAACTCTTCATGCAGATATGCCATGGCTAGGTACAGGTATCGAATATGGAATTGGTCGTCCACAGATATGCCCTGGCTGGATACAGGTATCGAATCTGGAAATTGTCGTCTTCAGATATGCCCTGGCTGGATACAGGAATCGAATCTGGAATTTGTCATCTACAGATATGCCCTGGCTGGATACAGGTGTCGAATCTGGAAATTATCGTCTACAGATATGCCCTGGCTGGATACAGGTGTTGAATCTGGAATTTGTTATCTTCAGATATGCCCTGGCTAGATACAGGTATCGAATCTGGAATTTGTCGTCTTCAGATATGCCCTGGCTGGATACAGGAATTGAATCTGGAATTTATCGTCTACAGATATACCCTGGCTGGATACAGGTATCGAATCTACAATTAATCACTCATAGATATGCCCGGGATAGATACAGGAATCGAATCTGGAATTGTGACAGCTGATAGTAATCATCTTTGGATTGACCTTTTTCCTGAAAAGGCAAAAACATTAGTTGTATGCAATGTCATGATGTATGAAATGCATGATGTCATGATGCTCAAAATGAGATAGTGTTGTATGCACTTTATCCTATATGTAAGCATGATGTATAAAATGTGAAATGTCTATGAATGTATTTTCGTCTAGGAAAATAAATCCTTAACGAGTGTCGGGAACTTGTTGAATCCTGGGCTGATGTTTGAAGAGTAGAGTTCTTCGTTTCCTTTGGGGATGATGGTTGCAAGAATAAACCTGTAGGAGAAGATGACTCCGTTGGGGAATAAACTTGTTGGAGAGATTACTCTGCGGGGAACTACTCTGTGGGAAGAGATACTTCGCTGAGGTTTTGATGAGAGCTCCGTTGGGGATTCCACTGATATGTTATGTTGGGGAATTTGATGAACTCCGCTGGGGATAGGAAGAACTTCTCCGAGGACGAACTTTCCGTGGTAATTAGCTGAGGATAACCCAGTTATACCCTGGTGGGGAAATAACCTTTGAATAAAGTCGGGGAGAGACGTATGTTCTCTGCAGGTGATAAGCTTCCAGAATCTACTGGGGATAAGCTTCCATTTCCCTGGGGAAACTTTGGATTGTACTGGGGAATGGTTCCACTGAGGTGTCTGTATTCCGCCGGGGAACAATCTTATACTAAGACTGTCGGGGATGCTTGCTGAGGAATGCCTATACTCCGCTGGGAAATGTTGAGATCTTCTGGGGATACCCAATTTCCTAAGGCTGGCCGTAGACTATCTCGGCTTGGGGAGAGTACCGCTGACTTGCTAGGGGAATATTGTGCCTTTTCAGGGCTGATGGGAAACCAACTCTACTTGAGGAGAGTATTGCTGAATCTGGTCTTACTCTGTGGGGAGTTGAGGTGACTTGGTTACGTTCTTCAGCCGAACCTACCTTGGTACCTTGGTGGACAGAGCAACTAGATCGCTTAGACAATTCTAAATTGCCCCTGTTTCTGATGTCACCTGTAATCAGTCCTTTGTTTCGCATGCAACTATTCATGATTAGCAATTAATGTCAAATGCATATATCAAAAATGAACATTGGACGTTCTTCGCAAAACAAAACAAAAGAAGGAAAAACAATGAATAATTTGTCTGAAAAATTGAACTTGTATTGATTTTGAAATTTGCCTGTAAATAGGCGTTTTTGTACAAGAGGCCGACGTCCTAGTAAGAGAACACCGCCGAGTAAAATAGAGTTTATACAATTTTGTGAAAAGGAAACAAAACAGCTATGTGAAAAATAATCCCACTGGGTTCCAACTCTGCTATCGCCTTTATGTCTTCAAGCGTCTCATCACTCTGCTGCTTAGTTGAAGATGAAGCTGATTGATTGGAGTCATCTGAGCCCGATAGTTGATGCCGAATTCTGGATGCAAGGTGATCCAATGAGACATAGTATTACGCTCTATCCCTAACTTTTTCCTGGACCGCCTTCTCGGGTTTTCAGTCCACCGGGATACCCATTTTTGCCCAAGCCGCCTTTTCAGGTTTTCGACTTGCCGGGTATACAGATTTTTTTTCATTTCGTCCCTTATTTTTGCCCGAACCCTTTTGGTTCGCCGGGAAGCCCTTATTTTTGCCTAGGTGTGTCAACCTAGCGGTTCCTTAATTCATGCGTAGTATCTTTTTACTATGTCTGCATTGGCAGGGTGAGGAAGGTCATCACCATCCATGGTGGTTAGAATCATTGCTCCTCCTGAGAAGATATTCTTAACCACAAATGGCCCTTCGTACGTAGGGGTCCATTTGCCCCTGGGATCACCTTGAGGTAGAATGATGCGCTTGATTACCAGATCTCCGACTTGATATTCTTGTCGTCTGACCTTCTTGTTAAATGCCCTGATCATCCGTTTTTGGTATGTCTGACCATGACAAATAGCAGTGAGTCTCTTTTCGTCAATTAGGTTTAATTGATCAAGCCGAGTCTGGATCCAGTCATCTTCGCTCAAGTCTGCATCCTTCATTATCCAGAGAGAGGGTATCTGGACTTCAATAGGCAAGACTGCCTCCATGCCATAGACCAAGAAAAAGGGAGTTGCCCTTGTTGACGTCCGTGCTGAGGTACGGTACCCATGAAGAGAAAACGATAACATTTCGTTCCAATCTTTGTAGGTCACTGTCATCTTCTGCACAATCTTCTTGATGTTTTTATTCGCTGCTTCTACAGCCCCATTCATCTTCGGCCGGTAAGGTGAAGAGTTGTGGTGCTGTATCTTGAATTGCTCGCAGAGCTCAGTGATCATCTTGTTGTTAAGATTGGTACCATTGTCTGTAATGATCCTATCAGGTACATCGTATCGACAGATCAGGTTGTGCCGAATGAACTGTGCCACGACGTTCTTGGTTACGGTAGCGTAGGAAGCTGCTTCAACCCACTTTGTGAAGTAATCAATCACTACCAGGATAAAGGGATGCCCGTTAGATGCCGTTGGTTTGATTTCACCAATCATATCAATGCCCGACATTGCAAAAGGCCAAGGCGTTGTCAAGACGTTCAGAGGAACCGGAGGGATGTGCACCTTATCAGCATAGATCTGGCATTTATGACAAGTTCGAGAATGCCGATAACAGTCATCTTCCATTGTGGACCAGAAATATCCTGCCCGAAGGATTTTATTTGCCATGGTATGTCCACTGGAATGTGTTCCGAAGGTACCTTCATGTAGCTCTGCCATGATCCTTTCTGCTTCAGTCTTATCCACACAACGCAGTAAGGTTGAATCATGGTTTTGCTTGTAGAGAATGCCATTGCTGAGGAAGAACTTTACCGCAAACCTTCTCAGGAACTTCTTGTCATTAACAGATGCGCCTTCGGGGTATTCTTGAGCTTCAAGGTACCTCTTCACTTCATGATACCAGGGTTTTTCTGTTACCTCTTCAGCCTCAAGATCACAGCAATATGTAGGTTCGTCCAACTTCCAAATAATGATCCGGGGCACCTCGTTGTCCCATTTGACTTTGAACATAGAAGACATCGTAGCCAACGCGTCCGCTAACTGATTCTCCTCTCTCGGGAAGTGTTCAAAAGTTATCTCCTCGAAGTGGGGAAGCAATGTCAGCACATACTCCTTGTAAGGAATAATATTTGGGTGCTTCGCATCCCACTCGCCTTTGATCTGATTGGTTACGAGAGCGAAATCTCCGAAGACACTCAGAAACTTGATCCTTAAGTCAATTGCAGCTTGAAGACCCATGATGCATGCCTCATATTCTGCCATGTTGTTGGTGCAGTTGAAACATAGCCGAGCGGTGAGTGGAGTATGAGTGCCTTTAGAGGATATGATCGCAGCGCCGATACCATTACCCAAAGCGTTCGAGGCTCCGTCAAAGTGCATAGACCATCGGGATCCTTCCTCAGGTCCTTCATCCGGTCCAGGTACTTCACAATCAGTCACTACCATGATATCCTCGTCTAGAAATTCAAAGTTCATCGACTGGTAATCGTCCACTGCCTGATGTGCCAAATGGTCTGCCAATACACTTCCCTTGATTGATTTTTGAGTCGTGTATTGGATGTCATATTCTGTCAAGATCATTTGCCATCTTGCTATTCTTCCAGACATAGCAGGCTTTTCGAATATGTACTTGATTGGATCCATTTTTGAGATCAACAAAGTAGTGTGAGTCAACATATACTGTCTCAGCCGGCGAGCAGCCCATACCAAAGCGCAACAAGTTTTCTCGAGCAGTGAGTACCGAGTCTCATAGTCGGTAAACTTTTTGCTAAGGTAATAAATGGCGTGTTCTTTTCGGCCAGACTCGTCATGCTGCCCCAGCACACACCCCATTGAGTTGTCAAGTACTGTCAGGTATAGTATTAGAGGTCTCCCTTAAACCAGTGGCATAAGAACGGGTGGTTCTTGGAGATACTCTTTGATTCCTTCGAAAGCGGTCTGACATTCATCGTTCCAATGTACTACTTGATCTTTCTTCAATAGCTTGAAGATTGGTTCACAGGGAGCAGTTAGATGCGAGATGAATCGGGCAATGTAGTTCAATCGTCCTAGAAAGCCTCTGACTTCTTTCTTTGTCTTGGTAGTTGGTATCTCTTGTATGGCTTTCACTTTGGCAGGGTCCACTTGAATGCCTTTGTCGCTTACGATAAAGCCTATAAATTTTCCAGATCTTACCCCAAAGGTGCACTTGTTTGGGTTTAACCTCAGCTTGTACAACTTCAGACGGTCAAACAGCTTCCGCAGATGGTCAAGGTGTTCCTCCTCAGTTTGGGACCTTGCAATCATATTGTCTACGTATACTTCAATCTCATGATGGATCATGTCATGAAGTAAAGCAACCATGGCACGTTGGTAGGTTGCCCCAGCATTTTTCAACCCAAAAGGCATGACCTTGTAGCAAAAGGTGCCCCACTGAGTAACAAAAGTGGTCTTCTCCATGTCTTCAGGAGCCATCTTGATTTGATTATAACCAGAGAAGCCGTCCATGAAGGAGAATACTTTATGCTGAGAAGTGTTGTCAACCAGAACGTCGATATGAGGCAGAGGGAAATCATCCTTATGGCTGGCCCTGTTCAAATCCCTGTAATCAACGCACATTCGGACCTTACCATCCTTCTTCGGCACTGGAACCACGTTGGCAATCCACTGAGGGTAAGAAGTCACTGCTAGAAACCCGGTATCAAATTGTTTCATAACCTCAGCTTTGATTTTCTCGAACATTTCTGGACGCATTCGGTGGACCTTCTGTTTTACCGGAGGGCATTCTTCCTTGGTAGGCAGGTGATGAACCACAATGTCGGTATCCAACCCAGGCATGTCTTCGTAAGACCAGGCAAAGATTTCCACATAGTCATGCAGCATCTGAATCAACCGTTGTTTTACACTGAGCTCCAGATTGGCACCAATCTTGACTTCCTTTCTGTCTGTCTCAGTACCCAGATTTACCGTTTCCACAGGCTCTTCATGTGGCTGAACCTCTCTTCCTGGAGTAGTAGTCTTCCAATTTCACCAGGTACTTCGCAATCATCTTCACCTTCGTCTTCGGATAAGTTGATCGGATTTTCGAAGTCATAACTGGCAGTAGCAGAGTCGTTACCAGTGAGATCCAGAGTGGATTGGAACCTGTATAAGTGAGTGTGTGTAAATATAGCTATTTTGAAATATATAATAAAGAAAGAAAAGGAGCGCAAGATTTTGAAATGCAACAAACGTCCAATTTTTTTATTGATGATATATGAAAATGACACACAAAAGCCCTCACAAATGAAGCCACGGTGCCCCGGGTAAGACACCGAGCCAGAAAAGTTTCAACATATTGTTTGTTACAAATTCAAAACAAAAGAGTTCATTACTGAGTGACAAAAGTAATAGGTGTGAAGTCTTTGGCAGTCCAGTTGCTTGGTCCATTGTCAGTTGTTGGGTAGATCCAACTGTCGAATTCAGATTCCTCCATGTCGTCTTCAATAGCATTCACTCCTGGGTTGGTGATGAACACAGGAGATCTTCCAATCCTTGCCTTACGAACAACCCTCTGTGCCTATGCAGTGAAGCCCAAACCAAACTTGTCAGTCTTTGGAGTGAAGTCAGGAAGTCGGCCCCAATTTGCGCACTCACCCTTCTCAATAACAGCCTGGGCATCCTTTAAGGAAGCCATCTTCAAAGGAGGGTCTTCAATAGTCACAGTCTCAGCTGATGCCAGTGTCTGAGGCACCTCTTCAAAGTGTTGAAAGGGGGTCTCAATGAACTCCCCATCCATCTCTATGTACCGGAACGAGTTAAGGTGGCTGACCATATATTCTTCCTCCCCCTGAACTGTCACAATTTTCCCCCTGACCGGGTACTTCAGCTTCTGATGTAGTGTGGAGGTCACAGCTCCAGCCTTGTGGATCCATAGACGACCCAACAAACAAGAATAGGATGGTCGGATATCCATCACATAGAAAGTAGAATAAAAAACTTGAGAACCAACCCTGATTGGAATGTCAACTTCTCCATGTACCATCCTCTTCGAACCGTCAAAGGCTCGGACAACAATGTTACTAGGCTTGAGCTCCAAACCCTCACAATCCAACCTGTCTAGGGCCTTCTTGGGTAATACATTCAATGAATAATCGGTGTCTACCAACACATGGGCAAGAGTAGTGCCCCTGCATTCAATGGAGACATGCAGGACATCGTTATGGTTCTTTCCTTTGGCAGTCAGATTAGCGTCAGAGAAGCCCAAACCATTATCGGCAGTCAAGTTGGCCACACAATCGGTAAATTGATCAGCAGACGTTTCTTGTGGCACATGGACCGTCTTTAGGAAGGAAATCAGGGCCTTGGCATGGGCCTCTGAACACAACAACAGTGATAGCATAGAAATCTTTGATGTGGTGTGCCCCAACTGCTCAACTACATTGAAATCACTTTTCTTAATGATCTTGAGAATCTCTTCCATCTCTTGATGGGAAGCTTCAACAGTGGTTGTCTTCGGTGCCTCCGTCAGGGCAGGCAAATCAGTAGCAATCCCTTTGCCCCGAGCGTCAGATGACTCGGCAGCAGGGGTAGAAACAGGAACTTGATCAGGAAGGGGAGCAGGCACACTTGCAGGTGTAATGACAAGAGGTTTCTGAATAGCTGGTGGCGCAATATCTAGTGAGAACAGCCTACCACTGCGAGTAACTTTGGTAGGCCCGGTGATGTTACTGACGCCGATACTAGTATCAAACTCTTGCTTAACTCCAAGCACATAAACATCTGCCCCATAGTGCCATGGGATAGCTTTGTCGGATGTATAGGGGAGAGGCCCCAGAACAGTGATGATGATAGGAGCAATCTTCTGAGTGGACATGATTTTGACAGGCTTCTTTGAAGGAGCCTTAGGAGGTTTGTTGAAAATAGTGACAATAGAAACTTCTTCAGCAGGGGTAGCAGGAACAACAATCTTCTCGAACAAGATTTCTTTGCTATCCATCAGGCTTTGGATACCTGATTTCAGCAAAGGACAACCAACAGGTGAAACAGCACATAGAAGGAAACCTTTACTACAACACGGAAATAAACCGGCTAGCAACAGGTTCCTTTTGATAGTCATCAACGGAATAACAATCTCTTCCACGGAGGCTACATACCGGTCTTCTTCCACAACATTCACTCCATGCTGGGGCATGGGAGCAGTCAAAACATTGGGCCTTTCGGGCGCCTCAAACTGTATTTCTTTAGCATCAATAAGGTCTTGAACCTTATTCCTCAGAGCCCAGCAATTGTCCGTAGTATGCCCCGGGCTATCAGAGTGATAAGCGCAACGGGCGTTGGGGTTGTACTTTGGAGAAGCTGTGTTCACTACCTTCGGAGCTTCTTTGACAGTTACCAGATTGGTTGACAGTAGTTGCGGCAAAATCTGAGACAGGGTCATGCTGAGCCGAGTGTACTACCTTTTGGGCCTCTCACCCCTTGGTTGGTTATACTGCTGAGGAGCAGCAGCAGGTTTTGAAATTACCACCGCGTTGACAGCTTGGCGGCGTTCCGGTTTGATTTGTCTTCTGGGACCATAAACAGCACTAGCTTCCTTCTTGAAAGGCTTCTTCTCAGTACTCGCGGAGGCACCTTTCTGTATCTTCCCCGACTTGATACCAGCTTCTATTATCTCACTAGTCAAGATCAAATCTGTAAACCCAGCAGAGGAATTCCCAATCAGATGTTTGAAGAACGGACCAGACAGGGTCCCCAGGAACATGTCAACAAGTTCACCATCAGTCAGCGGTGGCTGCACCCTGCCAGCCAGGTCCCTCCACTTTTGCGCATACTCCTTGAATCCTTCGCCCGTCCCCAGTGACATACCCTGGAGTTGGGTACGCGTGGGAGCAAGGTCAGAATTGTACTGATACTGTTTATAAAAGGCAGTAGCCAAGTCCTCCCAGTTTCGAATACTGGTTCCATCCAGCTGATAGAACCATTCGAGTTGAGACCCCGAAAGGCTATCCTGGAAGAAATGGATCCAAAGGTTCTTGTCTGCAGTGTAAGGTTGGATCTTCCTTACATATGATCTGAGATGCAGCTTAGGGCAAGAAGCCCTGTCGTACTTCGCAAAGGCAGGCGCCTTGAACTTGTGTGGGATCACCACCCCAGAAGATAAACCTAGATCTCCAAAATCCAGCCCCGACACATTTTGAATCTCCATGGCACTTAAACGGTCCTCTAGTTGCTTGTACCTGTCTTCAGCAGGAGGGTACTGTCCATCATTGTAATCCGTCTCGTTGTCGGAGACCATAGGACTAGGAGCCCTTCCCCCTTGGGGACTGTCTTTCTCTACAGAGGAAGTAGCCTGATCAGCCTCATTATGTAGTGTATTCCCAAACCTGCGTCTAGTGTTGAACAGCGCAATCCTCTTCTTCTTCTTCTTCTTCAAAAGCAGAGTCTTCAACTCCTGTTGACCCTGGGCTAAGCTCATGACCAGCTTCTGAAACTGGGCGTTCTGGGCCTGGAGGGCCTTGATAGCTTGTTCGGTAGTAGGCTCGGAAGACATGATGATTGAGTGCTGAAATAAATAGCGAAGAAGATTAAGAAACCTGTAGAAGAAGGGTACCTGTTATGCATATGATGCAATAAGATGCTTATGATTTATGTTTTCAAAGACAATCGGGATTCAACTTTGTAGACAAAAAGGAAACACACTTCATTAGATTCAAACTTTAAATTGTTCAACAATTTGCCCTTAGGCATTACAAGAATGAAAATACTGAAAAGGAAATAAAAGCTGTAAAAGAAACATCCAAAGCTCATCAGTGCTCACATGGCCTCCTCTTCTCAGTACGGATATAGTCGTTCAGGATCCGCTCCTCCTCCAATTGCTTAGTCAGCTTCTGGATCTTTCGTTCCTGTTCGTTGAACTTTTCCCGATAATAATCCCGTTCTTCTTGTAGCTGCGCCCAAGATCTCTTTAGTGTATCAACATCAGTGGGTATCTGAGGAGGGAGGACAGTTGGAGGAACCCCGTCTTCATCAAGAACTTAAAGAATGATAGGCCTGACAGCTTCGTATGGCATACCTAACTTCTGAGCACGAATGCGGACCCATCTGCAGTAGGGTTCCATTGGTAGAGAAGTCTTCGATCCTAACTCATGTGGGTCAGCTTTGTGAATTATGTCCCAAGCCTTGATGAATCTTCGGTGTAACTCGTCACTGTCTACCTGAAACTCAAAACTGATGTGAGGCACTAACATCTCATGAGGCCCTGCTCTTCTGGCTCTTCCAAACTGACGGAGAGCTAAACATGGATTGTAAGATATTCTTCCATGGGTACCGATCAATGGAACATTAGGATATTCTCCGCAACAATCAATAATGGCTACCTCATCCAAACCTCTGCGAGTCCAAATGATGTCATTATCAGTGAGAGACATTAACCTATGAGCCCAGCCCTTTCCTTCTTCATTCTTCAGCACGAACTTAGGGAGGTGCGAAATAAACCACCTCACTAACAAAGGAGCACAACACCACAGAGTTCCCCGTCTTCGGGCAGTACGAGCATAGAGTTGTTGCAGGATATCACCCAAAAGAGTGGGTACAGGGTTCCGAGACATGAAGATCCTTATGGCATAGATATTGATAAAGTTATCAGGATTTGGAAACAATACTAGACCATAGATTAAGAGAGCCAGAATGTCTTCGTACGCCTTGAAGTCTAAGTCATTCCAAAAACTGTTAGCTTTATCAATCAGATACTTAGCCAAAAAGCCCTTAACTCCACTTCTAGTTTCCCAGTTAGCCATTACCTCTTCTTTGGTCAAGGGAAGGACTGCAGCAATCTCTTCAGGCTTAAGAGTCTTCTCCCAACCAGTGAATGGAGTTTGTTCCAAAACAGGGATACCAAGTAAATCAGAGAATTCTTCCAGGGTAGGGACCAGCTAGAAGTCTTGAAAGGCGAAGCAATGGTACAGGGGGTCATAAAACTGGACCAGGACACTCATCAGTTGTTGGTCCCACTTTGAAGTGATTAAACCGAGAAGAGAACCATGCCTCTTGATGAAGGAAGTAGTGTTTGGAATCCTATCAACCAATTCCTTGAGCAAAGTAGGTGGTTGAACAAAGTTGAGCCGGATAGTATTCCTACGCACGGGCATCATGATATCCTACAAAACAGAGTAAAGATGAAACCCTTTTGTCTTTGAAATGGGTCAATCCTTATGCAGGATGCATGAAATGGTATGATGGTATGATGTTATGATAAAGCACACCACAAGTATTCACAAAGGCAAGCATGATAAAGCACACAAGTCACACAAGACAACCCTTAGGGTTTAGGCCAGCATGAAGTTTAGGTATTACCCTCTTTTAGTTTCGTTGGTTAAAACCTGTCCTATCAAAAGTAACCGGGTTCTAGAGGATCTCAATATCATTGACTACCCTCAATCGGTCATAACTCCAGCATCACAATCTTTTCTTGCGGCCAGAACCATCGCGAGAGTTTAGCCTCAATGAGTGTAGCATACTGCCACTGTTCTATAGCCAAGTTTGGTCAATTTAGGGTTCTAAGGTCAGTTGGTGTTTAATGACTCCTTAGAAGACCCATATTCCCTCGTTGCAACACAAGGGATATCGGTACAGACCAAGGTGTCACACCAACGTAGCCACTGTTTCACCCATGTTGGTCTACGCCGGACAGGTCCCTCACAGCTTATGCTACCTAAAAAGGGTATTCCCCAGATCCGGGTTAGGATCTATGAAACTCCGATGAAAAGCCCACAAATATAAAAGCAAACAAAGCAAACAATTGAAAACAAGTAAATGATCTAACCCTAAGGTAACCCCACTTTTAAGTTTTCCCCAACAGAGTCGCCAGTTCTGTGATACGGTGGGAGAACTGACTTGAGGTTTTGCGTTTGTTTTTGCAAATGTTTCGGTTGAGCAAGAGTCGCCACCGACTTTTTATTTTATCCTAAGGAAAGGTTAAAAAGCACAGCAAAAACCTTTGAGATATTTCCTTGGGTTCGGGGGGTAGATTATAGAAAGGGAAGGTATTAGCACCCTTTCTATCCATGGTTATCCATGGGCTCTTAGTTACTTGATTAGATCAACTTGCCTTGATTTTCAATTGTTTGAAATGGTGCTTTGTGTGTGGGTTTGAAAATGTTTTTGAAAAGAGGCCATTTGTTGTGGCAACCTTTGTAATGATCCATGTTTGGATGTATACAAAGGTGTATATCTTTTGAAAAGTTTTCAATGTTTTTGAAAGTTGTTTGAAAGTGTGTTGTGATGTGTGTTTTGAAAAGTAGGCAAGTGTTTTTGCAAGTTTGATCAAGTAACTAAGAGTTTTGTCTACCCCTAAATTTACTCAAAAGGTTTTTCCTATGTTTTAACCCTTTTAACAATTTTGTTCCACCATTGTATTTGGTGGACAATCTTGTGTTAGGATGTTAACGGGACAGGCGCGGGTCATCGTTTAGACCATGATTGCAATGGTGCCAAGTGTCTTTGGCAACTTTTCCTTTAAGGGACTTGATCATTTTTTAGGCAACTTTCGAAAGCGTCATAGAGGGACTATGATCATTTGAATTTGTTTTGTTTTGCCAAAGACACCCAACATGTAACATGGCCCATTATTGAAGGCAACAAGTGGAGTAACCCTAGGGGTGCAAGTGTGATTGGTGTTGTCCATTTTCATGCTTTTTTATCTTTGAATTAGGTCAAGCTATTTGTTATTTTTGATTTGCATACAAACCCTAAGTCTATCATGGCATAATTAGAAAGCTTCAAAGTGCGAAATTTAAAGTCCTAAACTATTACAACATAATTATGGAATGGGGGGTACAAATGTTCAAATGGGGATGAGACTTAATAGGAGGATAGTGTCCAATATTTACAACCAAATCGAATTAATCGCAAATGTAAATGTAAAGTAATGTATAAGAATAAGTAAATGTATGTGTAAATGTATTTTTGTAAGTGTATATTTTATTTACAAGTGAAATAAAAATAAATAAAAAAGTTAATTTGGATATTTTCATGTTTAGGGCAAAAACCCTAATTTTGCTAAATAAAGAGTATTTTATTATTTAATATATACAATATTTATTAATTATGTACAAAAAATAAATAAAAAGGAAGTATATTGTAAAAAAGTATTTTTGAGGTTAAATATTAATAAAAAAAATAAAAATGTATTATTTTGTATTTTTATCCTAAATATTCTAATAAATATACAAGTATTTATATTATTTACTAAATATATTAAATATATACAAAAAGTAAAAATATTTATTATTTACAAAAAAAAGTATATTTTTAGAAAATGTTTTCAAAATATGAAATAAAATAAAAATCAGAAAATAAAATGTATTTGTATTATTTTTTTTTGTATTTTACATAAAAGTATATATGTTTATTTATATGTACAAATTAAATAAAACAAATAAATGCCTAAAAAATACAAAAAGAAGGTGAAAAATATTTTTAATGTTTTTTATATTTTAACAAAAAATAAGAAGTCAGAAACAAAAAGAAAAAGTCAAAAAATGATAAAAATAAACACAATGGGCCAAAGGGGTGTATGTGTGAAAAGGTGGTGCAAGAAGGAAAATGAATCAGGCCCAGCCCAAAGGACAAGCTTCTTCAACCTCCAGCCATCCCTGTTCTAAAAACGCGCGCTTCTTTGCCTTGTTCAAACATCCTGATTCTTTGAGTTTTAGCACAAACTTATAACACCAAAAATGTAGAGCATCAAATCACGAATCCATACATACCAAGAACTTGATCTAACTCTCAGAAATGAGAGAGAATTTCTTCTCCCCCAATTCCTGACCTAGGTTTTTTCCAATGTTCAGGTTCAAAATACTCTTAGCACACACAATATAAATGAAAAGTAACTATATGGATGGCTTCAGGGCTATGATTAGAACATGGTTTCTTCACAAACTTAAGCCTAACTATGCCTGGATAGAGAGATAGAAGTTCAAAAACATACCTGTTCAGCTTGATTCGTGTATGACAATGGAGGTACTTTCAATGCAATGTGAGGACTTGTATAGCTTGCTTGAGGTCCAGGGATGCTTCTCCAACCTCTAGCTTGCTTTGGAACTAATTGAAACGAGCTATGGAAGTTAACCTGCACAACTGAAAAAATGAAAATGGTGAACTTGGTTAGAGGTGTTACAGTCTGTTTCCAAGGCTTGGGATAGTTTGTATGGATGGTAGGGAATGTGTATGAACTGGTTTGGATGAAAACGCACGAAGGAAATGAACTGTGGAGGTCAATCTGCAACAGGGACTCTGTTTTGCAGAAAAAATATGCTTTGATGGATGAGGAGGTATTGAGGGTTAAGGGCTCGTGTTTTGGGTTTGTTAGGGAGTATAGAATGTGTGGAGAAAGTTTGCTTAAGCTTGTCTTGACAGGAATGTGAGTTGTGTTTTGTTATGCAAGTTTCTTCTTTCTTAAGTCAAAAATGCCAAGTTGGGTTACAAGCTTATGCAGGCCCCCTAAACATGCTGCAAAGTTTGCTCTTGATCAGTGGGATATGTCCACACCCCTGTGCCTCAGAGATTTGATTTGTACTTCATAGATTGTAAACTTGACATAAATTTGATCTTTACAAGAATAGATAAAATGCTTTTTCTAATTATGGCTTAATTCTTCATGTAATGACCAAATGAGCAAAATAAGGCTAGAACACAATGAATTGGCATTTAATTATTGAGTGAGAAAGGGATTAGAGGCCTGTAATCTAGCTTGTACAAGCTGATTTGAAAATGGCAATGTTATGAACATGTAAATGGCTTATGAACAAAGTGACTTTTGCCCATATTGACAAATTCGATTCTCCCTAACCACAAGGGTGTTTGAGAAGTTCTTGGACAATTTGGAAAGCTTGGAATGTGTACTACAATCCATCTTTGTAATGCAAATTGAAATTCCAAGTGGAAGCATGTGAAAAGTGGCCATGAAGTTATGCAAAAATCCTGCCTAGAATAGGTCAAAAAAATTTCTAAGTTAAGAATGTTTTGCACCCTTGTTCCAAAAATCATAACTTGAGCTACAAGATTCTTTTGAGGAAACTTTGTGAATCAAAGTTGTAGATTTTGCAATGGACTACAACTTTCATGTTTTGAGTTTTGTTTGAATCCAAATGTATCTTGATGAAAAGATGGGACAAAGTTAGGAAAAAAATTAGGAATTTTCATAACTTAGAAAATTTCTAAGTTATGAAATTTCTTCATTTCAAACCCTAATTTGTAAATCTTGATTTCTTGATGAACAAGTTTCACAATTTGACATGTCTTGATGAAAAATGAATCTTGACTCTTGATTTTGACCAAAAAGTCAAAGTTTGACTTTTCAGTATACAGTCAAATTTGATCAGTTGACTGGAAAATTCATCTGTCAATCTTGTGCATTTGGGATCTTTTGAACTTGTTGAACATGTCAAGACAATGCCATGGGGTCCTTGAGTCCATATGTGAGCTTGGTTTGCCATTGGCTAGGTCAAACAGTCAAAAATTGCCTTTTTGTGCAGTCAAAACCCTAAAAATGACCATTTTGCCCTTTTGGTGATCTAATCAAATTTCTTGTGGATTTGTGATCCAAACTTGATCAAATGATCCATATGAGTTCATAATGTTGATGTGGGTCAAAAATCATGAGGTTTGACTGTCAATTGACCACAGTTGACTTTTTCCCCAATACAGCTGATTTCTAGGTCAACTGTCCATTTGACTGGGCAAAGATTGGAATCAAGGCTTGAAGCTTGGTATGGATAAACTTGTGGGTCCAACATGAAGCATGAAAGTCACTTTGGGCCTTTTGGGTCAAAACATCTTTGTGCAAACACAAACCCTAATTTGGGTCAACAGTGCAAGGAGGAGTCTTGAGCAGAGCAAACCCTAACTTGATCTTGAGCTCCAAGGGTCTTGTGATGAGAAAATGTTGAGGAAATGGGAGGGCAAATTTTGGGGTACAACAGCGGCTCTCATCCGCGAGACCATCGACGGGCAGAAACCTGTTTATTTCACGAGTAATGCTTTACAAGGACCCGAAAGCAGGTATCAACAGATAGAAAAAGTGGCTCTAGCCCTCGTCAACGCAGCGAGGAGACTCAGACACTATTTTCTGGCCCACACGGTCATCGTGCGAACCGACCAACCGGTGAAACAACTCTTAGGTCGACCTGACATGGCGGGCCGAATATTGAAATGGTCCTTAGAACTCTCCGAATTCGACATTCAATACGAGAGCAGGAAAGCTCTAAAAGCACAAGCCATGGCCGACTTCGTCGTAGAAATGACCACTTACGACCCGCCCGCAGGGGAAGAACACAAATGGACCATCTTCGTCGATGGAGCCTCCAGCTCGTCCGGAAGCGGCACGGGGATCCTCCTGGAAAATGAGGAAGGCGTAGTGATTGAACACTCGCTAACCCTCTCCTTCCTGACGTCGAATAACCAAGCAGAGTACGAGGCCCTGCTCGCAGGACTAAGGCTAGCCGATGACCTGGGAGCCCGCGAGATACAAATATTCACGGACTCACAACTTGTTGCCTCCCAAGTCCAAGGGAGTTACCAAGCCAAAAACGACAGCCTCGTCGAATACTTACACTTAGTCAAAAAACACATGACAAAGTTTGAGCAAGCAGAAATATCACACGTCCCGCGCGAGTAAAACACGAGGGCAGACATATTATCCAAACTCGCAAGCACGAGAAAGAAGGGCGGAAACAAATCTGTCATACAAGAACCCCTGTCACGCCCGAGCATCAAAAGATCCTCGACATCAGTCGAGGTACACGCCATAGGAGGCGCCTCGTCCTGGATGACCCCGGTGTACAATTTTCTAACAAAGGGCGAACTCCCCTCGGACCAGACAGAGGCGACCATCACGAAGCGACGAGCATGCTCCTACGTGGTGCTCAAGCACAAACTATACCGCAGGGGATTCTCCATTCCCCTCCTGAAATGCATCGACGAATCCACAGTCCCCGAGGTATTACGAGAGATACACGAAGGGATTAACGCCCAACACATGGGCGGTAAGTCCCTGGCAAGGAAATCCCTTCGAGCAGGGTACTATTGGCCGACGATGCAGCAGGACGCCAAGGAACACGTTAAGAAGTGTGACAAGTGTCAGAGGCACGCCGACATGCACCTCGCTCCCCCTCACAAGCTGAGCATACTGTCATCCCCGTGGCCGTTTGCATGGTGGGGGATGGATATCCTTGGACCCTTCATGCAAGGAACTTACTAAAACAAGTTTCTAATTGTGGCCGTGGATTACTTCACAAAATGGATAGAGGCTGAGGCTCTCGCGAAGATCACCTCGCACAACATCCTTCGTTTCTACAAGAGAAACATCCTCGCCAGATTCGGGATCCCAAGAGCACTGGTCACCGATAACGGATTCTAAGACTTCGTCACCAAACTGGGAACAAAACAACACTTCACTTCGGTCGAGAACCCTCAAACCAACGGGCAAGCCGAGGCCGCTAACAGAGTCATCCTCCGAGGACTCAAACACCGGCTCGGTGAATCTAAGAAAGGCTGGGTCGAGGAGCTGCATAGTGTCTTGTGGGCGTACCGCACCACGCCCCATTCGACAATGGGCGAGACCCCCTTTCGACTAACATACGCAACCGAGGCCGTCATCCCAATAGAAATCAGGGAACCCTCCAGGCGGAAAGAAACTCCCCTCGACGAAGAAATGAACGACGAGGCACTCAGGGACGAACTCGACTTAGTCGAGGAAATTTGATCGGGGGAAGCCCTGCATGAGGCAACCCTAAAACAACAAGTGGCACTACGTCACAATGACAAGGTCATTAAACGCGAGTTCGAGATCGGCAGCCTGGTGTTACGAAGAAACCAGAAAGACTCCCGCGAAGGCAAGTTGGCCGCGAACTGGGAAGGGCCTTACCGCGTCCACGACACCACAGGTACCGGGGCATACTACCTCGAGAAACTAGACGGAGAACCATTGCCACGAACTTGGAACGCTGCTAAACTAAAGCAGTACTATAGTTAAAAAAACCTTAACACTAAGGATTCTCGTCGTCGAACACCCACATCCAGTCAACGGAGAGAAATGTCTCGACCACGTAGATAGGCCAAGGTACGGGCCCAATCTACGCCCAAACGACATAGCGTCGTTCAGCCAAGCGAGCACGAACGATAGTGCCTGACATGGACACCTCAATCGAGCTCCACTATCGAAGTACCCATATGGCAGAACACCCAGCTCGCGATGGGGCAGTTCACGCCACGGGCAAGTGACCCCGATCTAGGTCATACGCCCGAGCAAGCGGCTTTACTCCGCACGACCGACGCATTTCGAAGTACGTCGGACCACCAAATGGGTCGAAAGAATCTCCACTCGAGGACGTAAGTTAGGCAAATTTCGCCACAAAGTAACAGGCGAACACAAGTATGACTCGAGGACGTAACTTAGGAAAATTTCGCCACAAAAATAACAAGCCGAGCACAAGTATGCCCCGAGGAAATAACTTAGGCAAATTCCTCCACAAAGTAACAGCCGAGCACAGGCGAGACTCGGGGACATAACTTAGGAAAATTTCATCACAAATATAAAAACTTAGACACAAGCAAATATTAAAGGTCGAAATAAACATCCATTCAAAAGCAAAAACAAATAAAAATAAACCGACCAAGAAGGCCGGCGATGTTCAGAAATTACAGGCACGGGCACGCAGACCCCAAAAAATATGCATGGGCACGCAGGCCCCAAAAACAACTACCAGTAAAACAGGCGCGCAGGCCCGACCAAAATTCCACAGCTAGACTTCCCCGGGGATACCAGCATCCACGACAGGAGACTCGGGAGGAGGCACGACCTGGCCGTCGATGATCTGGGACATGAAGCCCACCCCCTTGGCATTCAGGCCCGGATTCAACAAAGTGAGCTGGCTAACCGCGGCCTCAAAACCATATTCCAAGGCGCCAACATAGTCCATTTCGAGGAGATGGATGCGCGCGACCAGATCCGAGCGACTTCGTAAGGGGGTTGTCTCCTCCGACTCATCTTCAGCGGGAAGCATGGCGGCCTTCATATCCTCGACTTCTTTAGCCAGACGCTCGTTGTCAGCCTCCAAGCGTTCCTGATCCAGTCGAAAACAATCCCTCTCCTCGGCAACCTTCCCCGAGTTTTCCTTCTCTGCGGCCAGCAGCTCGGCCTGCTCGTGGAACATCTCCTCAGATCGCTCCAGAGCAGCCTTCAACTTACGAGAGCCGGCAGTGAGGGAAGCTTTATCCAGCTCCAGTTCCCTGACGCGGTTAGAGGAGTCCGACCCCTCCTCAGCGAGGACAACGGCCATCTCGGCCATCTTAACCATCCCGACCATACTGGCGGCCAGATGTTTTCTCCGACTTTCCTTGTTTAGCCGCCTGATGGTCTCAGCCTCCTCAGCACTTACTGTCAAGGGAAACCCCTCGAAGAAGTCTTCCTCTTTAAAGTAGGGGGGCAAGCCAAAGGCCCTCACCGCGATAGACTCGTCGCTGACTTTCGACTGGCTCTCTACCCAGTTTCTCTTCCTCGTTATCAGCTCAGTAGGCTGTTCAACGTCAGAGGAGTCCGGGGACCCGCCAGAAGTATCACCCAAACTGGTCGGCGGGCCCATCCTCGTCGCCTGTGGATCTCGCACCAACCTTCTATTGACTTTCTTATCCTGGGTCAACTTTAAGAGCCTCTCCCTTCGTCCGGACATATTGCCTGCAAAGAAGAAAACCCGGGTTAGTTACGAGCAAGTAACAAACAAAGAAACTAGAACAAAACTATAAGACAGAAAGCAACCTAGTAGGTCCACGGCCTGCCCGTAGGACTGGCACTCGACAAGTGCCTTGGTATCTATAGGACGGGCCTCAAAGGTCGGGTAACCTTCCTCGTCAAGAATGTCCTTCCCCTCCCTCGTGACCCACCAGGCAGGGAAGAAGCTGTCGACATACTTGCAAAGGGTACCGTAGGCTTCCTCATCCTCAGCACTCATCCCTCCCGCAGGCGTATGGTAGTGCCCGGTACCATGCTCGTAATGGCGCGAGCACTAGTGCAACGGGAACTTGGATACACGCCCCAGCACCGGGCGACCCTCGTCGTCCATATGAGGCTCTCCGTTCTCATCAGCCACTGCAGTCTCCTCTTCGTATATAGAGTCCAAAGCAGTCTGGGTGACCGGCTGCACGACATACCATTTGTCCTTGAAACCCCGGACTGAATCCATGTACATCCTGAACAGCCTCTTCGACTATTTCAGGGAAACCCAACTATGCCTGCCTCCTCGAGACTGGCGTTGCAAGTGAAAAACTCTGAAGAAGAGAGGAATGGTCGCCCCGATCCTTAAGAAGTGACGTGTCAGCTCGAATGCCCGAAGAAAGGCGATCAAATTGGGGTGAAGCTGCGAGGGGGCCAAGTCTAGATGGCAGAATACCCCAACCTGGAAATCACTGAAGGGGAGCTTAAGGCCGAGGTCCTTGAACGCGATTTCATACATGGGAAAACCATACTCAGAGAACTCCAAACAGATCCGCGCGTCGAGAGACGGTCTTGTGACGACAAAGTTCTTCTGGAAGCCCGGTTGGCTACCGCCGTGTTCAATGATAGTGTAGGCGCTCCGACTACGCCAACAATATGCCGAGGCAATCCCTCGAGGCTCGGCGCCCACCCAATCCAGCAAAGGATCATCAACGGTGTCAACTAAGGTTACATTCTCCTCGGCACTCTGGTCCTCGACCTCATTACGCCCCGAGGACTCCGGTTCGTCAGCCATTTACCTGCAAAGCACAGGAAACCGGTGAAATTCGAGAGCAAATCCATATGCTCTCCATAACTGACGGGAAGAAGGGCACGATAAGCCAAGACACACTCTGCGCATGTTAAAACATTGAGGACTTGAACAAGATCCTGGTTTTGCCTCCCCGACGCTAAGGTGCCACGACGAGTTGTCCTACATACTTCCTAAATGGGCCAACATCCCGGCCAGTCATGAGTACGCCAAACTTAACTACGAATATGACGGGCAATATCATGAATCTTAAACCTAGAACTATGGGTTTATCGGGCAGTATCATAGAGTTATGCGCCCAAAACCATGAAGGTCCCGGGCAGCATCGCGAGTCATATACCTAAAAACATGAATATACCGGGCACAAACATGAATGTTCCGGGCACAAGCATGAATGTACCGGGCACTAATCCTAGATGTAGGTTTCTAACATCCAAATAACGGAAAAATTACCTACAACGAAGAAAAATAGGAGGGATAAACGCTTACTTGGAAGTTAAGAAGAAAGTACGACAGCGATGGAGAAAATCAACGGAGGAAGGAACGGTAATCTTGCGAAGTTGTAGGGAAATAGTGGAGGCAAAGGCAGAGGAAGAAGGAGAAGCGTGAAGAGGAAAAACGAGTTATGGGACCCAAGGGTCCTATTTATAATGGTGGCGTGGAATATGAAACGTCACCCCGGGGAACCACGAACTTCCCTCCTCGAAGTCTACTCCCCCTAGGCAATGATGGCCCTACTCTTGCTAAGGTGGCATCACGGTTCCCAAGGGTTTCCTCGTGTACTCAACGAACACAGCCCGCGAGGAATCCCTCGGGCACGCATCGACAAGGATTACGCCACGAGCGCAACTCATGAGAAACTTCTCGAGCCGTCATGGGGAAGCAAATATCCTGGGCCGAGCATCAGACCGCGTGGCAAAGGCGAGCTGAGGTCAAGTCATAACTCTTGCTCCAGGAGCCACGACTTGGGGGGCTCCTGTTCTGGACTGGGCCCGCCCTGGCCCAAAAGCAAGAATGAAGGCCCAATCCAAGCAAATCTTCAAGGAGCGCGCGCCCGAGGATTCCCGCCAGCGCGCCTGACCAGAATGGCAGTCGTGCCCGCCGTTGCCAGCGAACATGGTGTCCTCGACCACGGGGAACTCCAGCTTGAGCCTAGCTCGAGCACCTTCCTCGTAGGGCAGAATCTGACCGTTACCAAATCACCTGAACTCCGGAAAGACCGCGTCTTCGTCCCTCCTCATTTCTCGCAGAGCATCACCAGGAAGGAGACTACGTGCGGGTCCCCACTACACACGTAGAACCCGGAATTTCCTTTATTGGGCCAGTTCTGGTCGGCCCAATGAAGGGACCTTGGCCCCGCGCTAGGGGCTATAAATACCCTATGTTCCTAGAGGGCCAGGTATTCATTCTCTTACCCATACATGCACTTTTTTGCCTGCTCGTACCATCACTCACTTTAGCATCGGAGTGCCTTGCAGGTACCCCCCCCCACCTCACTCAACTTCCGCTCGGAGCCAGTCGTGATGGTCCAAGTCTGATCAGGTAAGATCAATAACAATAGAAAATGAGATTAATTGTTATGTATTATGAGTGTAAATTTTTTTATACGGTCCGTTAATTATAATCATTTAAAATTATTACTTTATAAATTATTGATAGAAAGGATTCATTAACTATTTTCTTAAATCTAGGATTCTATCTTAAAACAAACACAAAAATGAAAACATACTAGAATAATAAAGTTCTGAATAATTTTTTATCTTTCTCCAAAGTGGTCAAGAGTTTAAAAACATTTGAAAACATATATAGTAGGCTAATGAATCAGTCCCAATAAGAAAATTATAAAAGACCTAATAAAATGATAAGAGAATAAAAGATTAATTGATGATAAAATCCTTCATCCAGTTGGACCTAACTCTAATCTGTGTGGTCCTGCTACCACTACTTTCCTCCCCAACAACATCCTTTTCCTTAAGGTGGGAGTTGAAAAGGTCTTTGGGATCCAAATGAGAGACCCAATATGTGAGCCCATGAAACTTGGTATGGGTGGAGTGTGCAGCGGTTGGGTGAGTCACGTCGGAGAGAGATGCATGTGGGATAAGTGACTTTACACCAATATCTAAGTGGCTTTTCCTGATAACAAAGCAGGAGGCATGTGAATCTTGCTACTGGAAACAACAGTTGCATGGGGACTTACACCTATATCCAAGGGTTGAGAAATGGTGGTATTATTAGGTGAGGTAATCAAGGGACCAGCCTTAACCAAAAGGTTTTGGGGAAGTACAAAGAGTAGAGTCAGTTGTTAGAATTTTTTTTCCAAATAACCACATTTTTCAAAAATATTTCCTAAATAACCACATTTTCAAAAAATTTACCAAACTAATCACTTTTCAAACAAAAAAAATCGCCACACAGAGGAGTAGCCACTCTGTGTGGCGCATGCATGCTCTTTAGAGAGGAGGCGCCACACTGCATGGTTTGTCCTCCTCTGTAAAGCCATGCGGTGTGGCGCATCCATGTATTGATAGAGAGGATGTGCCATCTTCTTTGACTTGATAGTGTTATTTATTATTTTTTTAAATAAAAACAAAAGTAACTAAAAATATTTTATATTAATATCTTATATTACACAACGCATGGTTACATTTTTTTGGACGGTATCTCAACCTAAGCAGGTCCCAGTATGGTATAAACGGCCCCGCCTTTGCCTCACCCCTTGTCTCACTCCTCTCTGTTGATTTTCATGGGGTGTTTGAGGTATGTTCTGACTCGCTTGATTATGAGGTGCTTGATGTGATAGTCCTGGTACATCAAGATCATACATCTCATCGATCATTCCGCCTCACTGTGTTGTGCTTATAAAGAGGTCGGTGCTCATGTTGTTGAAGTTTGATCTTGTTGGTTAGGATATGTGTGGGTGGGGTGGTTGATAGTATTGGGATGTTGAATTATGATGGAAACGAAGCAACGATTCTTGTGGTGTATGAAATTCGTATGATGGTTGGGTACTTCGATAGTGTGATGTTTGATTGTATGTAGGTTGGGTGGTATGTGTTGTACCCCAAAATTTGCCCTCCCATATTCTTCAAGATTTGCCAAGATCATGGTTCAAAATATCTCAAGGGTTGCACAATCCAATTGCCTCCTAACACAGTCAAAATTAGGGTTTTGGTTCTGGCAAAGAAATTGAGGTTTCCAAGGGTCCAATCAAGTCCCACATGCCTACAAACATTGTCAAGCAACCATAGGTCAAGTTTCAAGACTCACATCATCAGATTGCACATTCAAAAACCCTAAATGCTTCACAGTCAACTGCAGGGGCAAAATGGTCATTTGACAGTCAAAAGTCAAAATTTTTGGTCAACATCTTATTTTGAAGCCACAAACATCATTTGATCAATTCTTGATCATGATTCTCAAAGCATGGCTCAAAAAGTCTCAGGATGCAAAAGTTTCTATTTTTGGACAGTTGAAAAAGTCAACTGCAAATTGACCAGGGCATAACTTCTTCATGGTTTATCAGAAAAATTCCATCAAAATCTCATTTTGAAGAGAATAACATTTCCTACAACTCATCTTCACACTTCAAGTCCAAGAAATACTCTCACAAAAAGTTATCAATTTCAACATTATAGGTCATTTTCAAAAGTCAACAAAAAGGCACTTTAAGTCAAAGACCATAACTTGAAATTGGTAAATCAAAATGACATGGGACCAAAGGAATTGGTTAGAGGACTTCAAGACCTTTCCAAAATATCCAAGAACATGTTCATAGCTTCAAAATTGAGCAAGATATGCCTTGGAGAAGTTGGGAAATTTTTGGGAATTTTGAAAAATCAACTTTGCTTCAAAAGCTTCAAAATTGCTAATGGGCCACAAATTCTTCCATGAATCATTACCCAAAGCATATGCACGATCCATTAAGCTCAAAGGGATTTATTTTCTTATTTTTTATTAATTAATTGAATTTTTATTCTTATTAATTCATTTAATTAAATTTAATTATGAGAAAAATATTAAACAATGGTTTTAAATCTTTTTTGTGCAGCAAATATCTTCCACATATGCAAGAGATTTCGTGCACCACCTCAAGGGGACCATATCATCCAAATTTGGCAAGAATTGCATGGAAAAAGATTGGAAAAGATATGAACAAAATCAAATATTGAAATCATTAATTCAATGGATTATGGACTTGTTTCTTGACCTAATTCCATTCAGATACATATACAAGACTAAACCTAATTGATACACACGAAAGAGCTGCTAGAGAGGCATAATCAATTTGCAACTTTTGGCCAAAAACTTGAAATCTGAAATCCTAGTTAGAGGGCAATTCAAAGCTTCAAAAGCATTCCAACACGTTGCCTAAGCATCCAGGAAGCTTTTGCAATCAAGAATCAATCAAAACGTGCCCAGAATCATAGAATACAGGCCATACGGTTTGCAACAATTTCTTGAATTCCACATCATGATTCATGCACTTTTAATCATTTTTCTTGAGTGATTTATACTAATATTAACCTTCTGAAGCTAATGATATAACTCAATTGCATTATCAGGCCCTGTATCGTGATTCACCATTAGCGTGTTTTAGGGTTTCAGAAGCTCTAAATTGGGGATTTCCTCATATGGAAAAATTAGACCACCAAACCCGTGCCATTGGACTCGTTGCAACAAGACGAGACAAACCATGACCTCGCGCCTTTTTTATATTACAGCATGCTCTAATCTCTATTTTATAGTTTGCAGTTTGTGGGGGTTTAAAACCCCCGCTATGTGTCTTCTATTTGCAGGAAAAATAAGGAAGACGAAGGACGTGGCCTGATGCTATAGGGTGATTCAAATACTGGCGCGTGATTTTGGTTCATACCACTAACGCTTATTTTTTTTATATAATAATCATGCTTCATTATGTTAACAAAGAAACGCAATAGCCTGGTTGGTTGTTGAGGTGTCCTGCAGGTACTGGGACCTGGGTTCGATTCCCAGGTCCCCCGCATATTTCATATTTTTCCTCTTAATGTGCTTCCATGCAGTGTTCATCAAAAGGCTCATCATACAACCTCACATCCAAGCCTGCCACGCGCCCATGAGCTTCAATCTGAAGGCTACAAAAGGAGTCCTACCATGTACCTCAGTCAATGGACATGCACTCAAGCTGGAAAGTCAACGAAGGCCTTGTGTTCAGTGGGCCAAAAATACTTCCAAAAACCTCCTAAATGGGCCTGATACCCCCCATGGTTTGCATCAATTTTTAATTTTTATTTGTTTTTCTTTCTTAATTCTATTAATTATTTTAATTGTTTTCTTTAATTTCCTAAAATAATTTTCATAATAAAAAATCAGAAACTAAAATATGTTAATTAATTTACTTATTAAATATTTTTTGTAAATAAACTTTAATAATTAACTTAGTTAATTTAGGTTTTAAAACTTTAATATTTTTCTTAATAAATTAAAATATGTAGAAATTAGGGTTTTTTAACATTCTCATCTTTTTCTTTAATAAATAATTTTCTCTCCTCATTATTATTATTAATTATTACTTTTGTAAATAAATATGTAAATTAATTAATTAGCATAAATTAGGTTTTAAACTTTAACCTTTTCTTTAATAATTAAAAATATTTAGAACTAGGGTTTCCTTCTAATTTTAAATTCTTTTCTTATTTCATTAACTACCAAAAACCTAAAAAACATTTCTTTTCTTTTATTAAATAATTAATTAATTGTTAATTCAATTTAATTTCAAAAGGGTCCAACGCCCTCGAACGTTCTATTTTTATTCTTTCGTGTTATTCTTATTTTCCTCCCGAATATTATGTAACTGCTCAAGCCATGTAATAGTAACTAGGTTTTACTTTCCGCAATTTTTTACTAAAACGGGTCTTTGTAATTTGGCGATGTATAGACCCGCGCCTTGTAATAGCGTAGGATTTATCTTTCCGCTTTTAAATTTCCGCACTTTTAAATTCTAATTGCATGAAAGAATGAATGACTAATTAAAAACAATGCGTAGCTCACCATGCCATGATCAAAAGATAAATGCTAAACTGAAAACAACACACAAATTCACACACCACTCTTAGGGTACGCCTCACCTGTTGCCTTCGAAATGTGGTCGTCGAGTATAAGACGTTTTAGTAAGTCCTTATGTCCATGATCAATGGCATAGGGGTAGCTTCTAAGGTGTCCTACTGTTGCTCTGGTGACCACACTGTCCCTAAAAACGAATTGACCCGAACACCTCCAACGGTGGTGCTACCTACCTCTCAATGGTGGGATGGCACTACCTTAAGGACATTTACACAGCCTAATTCCTTAGGGTAGGTGGATGACTCGTAGATACTTGCTCTATTCAAAAACAAATCAAAACTCTTTTCACACCGACACTTTCAAAAAAAGCTTTCAAAAACAATTTTTCAAACACTCTTGAGGACTGATACAAGAGTTATTCCGAAATCTTTAAACGAAACTTTTTCAAACCCACTCACACTTTGAAAAGCAAACATCTTTTGAAAACACAATGAGCAAGTATCTAAGAGCCCATGGATAACCATGGATAGAAAGGGTGCTAACACCTTCCCTTTCTATAAATCTACCTCCCGAACCGAGAAACTATCTCATAAGGAATTTTGCTGTGCTTTTGTCCTATCCAGGTTGGAGAAAATAAAAGACGATGGCGACTCTTGCTTCCGCGACATTTCGCGAACCAGCGTTAAACAGTCAGTTCCAGATCCACCGATCACAGAACTGGCGACTCTGCTGGGGAAATTCATAAAAGTGAGGTGTACCTTAGGACTAAGATCACTTGTGTTTTCAATTGCCTTGAATTGTTTGCTTTAAATTGTGGGTACTGTCTTGGGAGTTCTATAGATCCTAACCCGGATCTGGGGATACCTTCTTAGAAAGTAGCAACAAGGCTATGAGGGAACTGTGCGGGGTATACCGACATGGTTGAAGCAGTCTGCTACGTTGATGTGGCACTTTGGTGTGTACCAGTAACCCTTGAGTTCAGTCAAGGAGAGTACGGGGCCGCCGCGTGGTATCGTGAAGCATCAACTGACCTTAGGAACCTTAATTGAACCATCTTGGCCTCTTTAGGGTAGTGAGATAACTGACTTTGGTGCAGTCCGAGGTTTGTTGATACTCGATACTACACTCAATTGAGGGTTGCTTTCTTGGAATATTTCGGTCGCCAGTTCAGTGGCTAAATCGAAACGATGAACAATGAAAGCAATCCAATGATATTGGGACCCTTAGAACCCGGTTACTTCTGATAGGACAGGTTTTGAGCCCACCAACTTCAAGAGGGTAATACCCAGACCCCATGCTGGCCTAAACTCTAAGGGATGTGGTGTGACTTGTGTGCCTTACCATGTTTGTTTCTTGTGAATATTTGTGGTGTGTTTTATCATAGCATCATAACATCATATAGCATCATATGCATTGACTAACCATTTCAGGGGTTCGAATCTTCATCTTTGTTCTTGTTTTGTAGGACATGGAAACTGTTCGCAGAAAGACAATTCAGATCAGCCTTGTAAGGATCCCTCCTCAGCTTAAGGAACTTATATCCAGGATTCCCGAGAGCTCTTCTTTCAGTGAGAGGCATGGAAGACTCATCAGCTTGGTCAACACCAACATTGAGGAAGATATGATAAAGGTCCTTTTCCAGTTCTTTGACCCTCTGCATCACTGCTTTACTTTCCTGGATTATCAACTGGTGCCTACATTGGAAGAGTTCTCCCGGCTCCTGAAGATCCCTATCCTTAGTCAATTACCTACAACTATACGGAAAAGGAACCCAAGCTTGAAGAGATTGCTAAAGCCTTACACCTACAACCCTCTGACATCAAGGGACATTGGGAAGTTAGAAGTGGTATCAAAGGATTCTTGGTAAAGTTCCTGTTTGAGAAGGCACAAGAATGTTGGAACTCCCTTGACCTACAAGCCTTTGAAGAAGTTGTGGCCCTCCTTGTCTATGGACTGGTGTTGTTCCCAAATCCCGATCAGCTTATAGATATCAGTGCTGTCTAGATCTTCATGTCCAGGAATCCTATACCTACGTTGGTTGGGGACATCCTTCACTCATGTTACACTCGAACCATGAGAAAAAGAGGTGTTCTTATGTGCTGCACTCCTCTCCTGGGAAGGTGGTTTATTTCGCACCTTCCACAATCAGTTTTGAAGAACGAGCGGGGTTTGAGATGGTCACAACGGTTAATGACTCTTACACATGCAGGTATACATTGGTGTTCTCGGTCCAGAGAGGATGTCACTATCATTGATCGCTGCGGGGAGTTTCCTAATGTTCCTTTACTTGGAATCAGAGGAGGTATTACTTACAACCCGTGTCTGGCTCGGAGACAGTTTGGTTATGCTCTGAGGGACGGCCCTCATGGCATGCTAATTCCTGACATAGTTTTTGACTTCGACAATGATGCGCAAGGACTTCGCCAGAGATTTATCAGAGCTTGGAGGATGCCCAATAAAGTAGATAGCAAGACACTGGGGCACATGAATTCCATCCCGTTGGAGCCTTATCTCAAGTGGGTACGAGCCCGCTCCCAGAAGTTAGTGATGCCCTATCCTCATGTTCTCCCTGTGATCAAAGAGCCAGTTTTTGGAAGGAGAGGTGTCCTACACCATTCAGCATCCTGATATGCCTACATCCTGGGAAGAAATGCAGAAAAGTTGGATCAAGCTTAAGGAAGAACGGAATTCTCTTGAGTCTAGTCTACATGCTAGTGAGAAGAAGGTCTTGGAGCTCACCCGCCTATTGTACGAGGAAAAGACTCTCAACACTTACATTGCTCCAAAGAGGATGCGCAGTGTCTTTTGGGATTGATTTGCCTTTGTATTATTTTTCCCATGAGGCCTTTGATGTACTGAACAATTATTCCTTAATGATAACGTGTATTCCTTTTGTCTACAACAAATTTGAACTTTCGAACCCTTGAATGCATTGCATAAACACATATCATGCATCATGTGCATAACAGGTACTCTTCTTTTCAGGTTGCTTAATGTTCTTCGCTGTTTATTTCAGCATCATGAACCCTGAATCATCTACCGAGCAGTCCATCAAGGCCCTTCAGGCTCAGAACGCCCAATTCCAAGAGCTGATCATGAGTCTGGCCCAAGGTCAAGAGGAGCTGAAGGCTCTGCTGGTCAAGAAGAAGAAAAAGAGAACTGTATTATTCAACACTGGCCGGAGGTTTGGTAACACGCTGCAGAATGAGGTTGATCAAACGGGTTCTTCTGTAGGGAAAGGCAGCCCCCAGGGGGGAAGGGTTCCTAGCCCGGTGGTCTCTGACAACGAGACTGATTTTAATGAGGAACAGTATCCTCCAGCTGAAGACAAGTACAAGCAGTTGGAAGACCGTCTGAATGCCATGGAAATTCAACAAGTGCCTGGTTTGGATTTCGGAGACTTGGGTTTATCTTCTGGTGTGGTGATCCCACACAAGTTCAAAGCACCATATTTCACAAAGTATGACGGGGCGTCCTGCCCTAAGCTACATATCAGATCTTATGTGCGGAAGATTCAGCCGTATACTATGGACAAGAACTTGTGGATCCATTTCTTCCAGGAGAGTCTTTCAGGGACTCATCTCGAATGGTTCTATCAGCTGGATGGAACCAAGGCTCGTAACTGGGAGGATTTGGCTACTGCTTTTTACAAGCAGTATCAATATAATGCCGACCTCGCTCCTACACGTACCCAACTCCAGGGTATGTCGCTAGGATCGGGAGAAGGTTTTAAAGAGTATGCGCATAAGTGGAGGGATCTGGCTGGCAGGGCGCAACCACCATTAACCGACCGTGAATTAATGGACATGTTCCTGGGGACCCTATCCGGGCCGTTCTTCAATCATCTCATTGGCAATTAATCTGCAGGATTTACAGATCTCATTCTGACTGGGGAAAGGATAGAGGCTGGTATGAAATCAGGAAAAATTCAGAAAGGTGCGTCCTCAAGTTCTGAGAAAAAGCCTTTCAAAAAGGAAGCCAGTGCTGTGTATGGGCCTAGAAGGCAGAATAAACCAGAACGCCGCCAAGCTGTCAACGCAGTGGTAATTGCAAAGCCTGCTGCCGCTCCTCGGCAACTTAACCAACCAAGGGCTGAGAGCCCTAGAAGAGAATACACTCGGCTTAGCATGACCTTGTCACAGATCTTGTCGCAACTGCTAGCGACCAACTTGGTAACCGTCAGAGAGGCTCCAAAGGTGGTAAACACAACCTCCCCCAAGTATAATCCAAATGCCCGCTATGCTTATCACTCTGATAGCCCGGGGCATTCTACTGATGATTGCTGGGCCCTAAGAAATAAGGTTCAAGACCTTATCGATGCGAAAGAGGTACAGTTCGAGGCGCCTGAGAAGCCTAATGTGGTGACAGCTCCCCTACCCGACCATGGAGTGAATGCTATCAGGGGTGGTGATGAAATGGATGAATCTGAGTTCAACAGCTGGATCTACCCGACGACCGACGGTGGACTGAACAATTGGACTGCTAAAGATCACATACCTGTTACTTTTGTTACGCAGTAATGAATTCCTTTGTTTTTTATTTGTAATGAACAATAAACTGAAACTTTATGGCCCGGTGTCTTACCCGGGGCACCGTGGCTTCATTTGTGAGGGCATATTAACTGTCATTTCCATATATCATGAATAAATACATTGGACGTTTTCTCGCATTTCAAATCTTGTGCTCCCTTTCTTTCTTTCCTTTCTTTATATATTGCAAAAACAGCTGTATTTACACACACTCACCTATACAGGTTTCAATCCACTCTGGATCTCACTGGTAACGACTCTGCTACTGCCAGTTATGACTTCGAAAATCCGATCAACTTAGCCAAAGACGAAGGTGAAGATGATTGCGAAGTGCCTGGCGAGCTTGCAAGACTGTTACTCCAGGAAGAGAGGGCCATTCAGCCACATGAAGAGCCAGTGGAAACGGTAAATCTGGGTACTGAGACAGATAGAAGGGAAGTTAAGATTGGTGCCAACCTGGAGCTCAGCGTGAAACAACGGTTGATTCAGATGTTGCATGATTATGTAGAAATCTTTGCCTGGTCCTACGAAGACATGCCTGGGTTGGATACCGACATTGTGGTCCATCACCTGCCTACCAAGGAAGACTGCCCTCCGGTAAAGCAAAAGGTCCACCGTATGCGTCCAGAGATGTCCGAGAAGATCAAAGCTGAGGTTATGAAACAATTCGATGCCGGGTTTCTAGTAGTGACTTCTTACCCTCAGTGGGTTGCCAACGTAGTTCCGGTACCGAAGAAAGATGGTAAGGTCAGAATGTGTGTTGACTACAGGGATCTGAACAGGGCCAGCCCCAAGGATGACTTCCCCCTACCTCACATTGATGTTCTGGTTGACAATACCGCTCAGCACAAGGTGTTCTCCTTCATGGACGGCTTTTCAGGTTACAATCAGATCAAGATGGCTCCTGAAGATATGGAAAAGACTACCTTTGTTACTCAGTGGGGGACCTTCTGCTACAAGGTCATGCCATTCGGGTTGAAAAATGCTGGGGCAACCTACCAGCGTGCCATGGTTGCTTTATTTCATGACATGATCCATCATGAGATTGAGGTGTATGTCGATGACATGATTGCAAGGTCTCAAACTAAGGAGGAGCACCTTGACCATCTGCAGAAACTATTTGACCGTCTGAGGTTATACAAGCTAAGGTTGAATCCGAATAAGTGCACCTTTGGGGTAAGATCTGGAAAGTTGCTAGGCTTCGTTGTAAGCGACAAAGGTATTCAAGTGGATCCTGCCAAGGTGAAAGCCATACAAGAGATGCCAGTTCCCAAGATAGAGAAAGAAGTCAGAGGCTTTCTAGGATGTCTGAATTACATCGCCCGATTCATCTCGCATCTAACTGCTACCTGTGAACCAATCTTCAAGCTGCTGAAGAAAGATCAAGTAGTACGTTGGAATGATGAATGTCAGGCCGCTTTTGACAAAATCAAAGAGTATCTCCAAGAACCACCCATTCTTATGCCACCGGTTGAAGGGAGACCTATAATACTATACCTAACAGTACTTGACAACTCAATGGGGTGTGTGCTGGGGCAGCATGACGAGTCTGGCTGAAAAGAGCACGCCATTTATTACCTTAGCAAAAAGTTTACCGACTGTGAGACCCGATACTCACTGCTCGAGAAAACTTGCTGCGCTTTGGTATGGGTTGCTCGCCGGCTGAGACAGTATATGTTGACTCACACTACTCTGTTGATTTCAAAGATGGATCCAAGAAAGTACATATTCGAAAAGCCTGCTCTGTCTGGGAGAATAGCAAGATGGCAAATGATCTTGACGGAATACGACATCTAGTACACGACTCAGAAAGCTATCAAAGGAAGTGTGTTGGCAGACCACTTGGCACACCAGGCATTGGACGACTATCAGTCAATGAACTTTGAATTTCCTGACAAGAGCATCATGATAGTGACTGACTGTGAGGTACCTGGACCGTATGAAGGACCTGAGGAAGGATCCCGATGGTCTATGCACTTTGACGGAGCCTCCAACGCTTTGGGTAACGGTATCGACGCTGTGATCATATCCCCCCAAGGCACTCATACTCCACTCACTGCCCGACTATGTTTCAACTGCACCAACAACATGGCGGAGTATGAGGCATGCATCATGGGTCTTCAAGCTGCGATTGACTTAAGGATCAAGTTTCTGAGTGTCTTCGGAGATTCCGCTCTCGTGATCAATCAGATCAAAGGCGAGTGGGATACGAAACATCCGAATCTTATTCCATACAGAGAATGTGTGTTGACATTGATCCCTCATTTTACCGAGATAACTTTTGAACATTTCCCAAGGGAGGAGAATCAGTTGGCGGACGCGTTGGCTATGATGTCTTCTATGTTCAAAGTTAAGTGGGACAATGAGGCTCCCCGGATCAGTATCTGGAAACTGGATGAACTTGCATATTGTTGTGATCTTGAGGCTGAGACAGTAACTGAAAAACCTTGGTACCATGAGGTGAAGAGGTACTTAGAAGCTCAAGAATACCCTGAAGGTGCATCCATCAATGACAAAAAGTTTCTAAGAAGGTTCGCAGCAAAGTTCTTCCTCAGCAACGACATTTTGTACAAGCAAAACCATGATTCAACCTTACTGCATTGTGTGGATAAAGCTGAAGCAGAAAGAATCATGGCAGAACTGCATGAAGGTACCTTCGGAACACATTCCAGTGGACACACCATGGAAAAGAAAATCCTTCGGGCAGGATATTTCTGGTCCACAATGGAAACCGACTGTTACCAACATTCTCGGACATGTCACAAGTGCCAGATTTATGCAGATAAGGTGCACGTTCCTCCAGTTCCTCTGAATGTCTTGACTGCACCTTGGCCTTTTGCAATGTGGGGCATTGATATGATCAGCGAGATTAAACCTACGGCATCCAACGGGCATCGCTTCATCCTGGTAGCGATCAATTACTTTACAAAGTGGGTTGAAGCAGCTTCCTATGCCACTGTAACCAAGAACGTTGTGGCACGGTTCATTCGACACAATCTGATCTGTCGATACGGCGTCCCGGAAAGGATCATCACGGACAATGGTACCAATCTTAATAACAAGATGATCACTGAGCTCTGCGAGCAATTCAAGATACAGCACCACAACTCTTCTCCTTATCGGCCGAAGATGAATGGGGCTGTAGAAGCATCTAATAAGAATATCAAGAAGATTGTGCAGAAGATGACAGTGACCTATAAAGATTGGCACGAGATGTTACCGTTCACTCTTCATGGGTACCGTACCTCAGCAAGGACGTCAACCGGGGCAACTCCCTTTTCTTTGGTCTACGGCATGGAGGCAGTCTTACCGATTTAAGTGTAGATACCCTCTCTCCGGATAATGAAGGATGCAGGTCTGAGCGAAGATGATTGGATCCAGACACGACTTGATCAGTTAAACCTAATTGACGAAAAGAGACTCACTGCTATTTGTCATGGTCAGACGTACCAAAAACGGATGATCAGGGCATTTAATAAGAAAGTCAGACCACAAGAGTATCAAGTTGGGGACCTGGTAATCAAATGCATCATCCTTTCTCAAAGTGATCCCAGGGGCAAATGGGCCCCTACGTACGAAGGGCCATTTGTGGTTAAACATGTGTTCTCGGGAGGAGCCATGATTCTAACCACCATGGACGGTGACGACCTTCCTCACCCCGCCAATGCAGACATAGTAAAAAGATACTACGCATGATAAAAGACCCGCTAGGTTGACATACCTAGGCAAAAATTAGGGTTTCCCGGCGAACCAAAAGGGTTCGGGCAAAATGAGGGATGAAATGAAAAAAAATCTGTACACCCGGCAAGTCGAAAACCTGAAAAGGCGGCTTGGGCAAAAATGGGTATCCCGGTGGACTGAAAACCCGAAAGGGCGGTCCAGGCAAAAGTTAGGGATTAAAGCGTAATACTATGTCTCATTGGATCACCTTGCATCCAGAATCCGGTATCAGACATCAAGTTCAGACGACATAGATCGATCAGCTTCACCTTCAACCGAGCAGCAAAGTGATGAGACGCTCGAAGATATAAAGGCGATAGCAGAGTTGAAACCCAGTGGGATTATTCTTTTCACATAGCTGTTTTGTTTTCTTTGTACAAATTGTATAAACTCTTTTGTTCGGAGGCGTTCTCTTATTAGGACGTCAGCCTCTTGTACGTAAATGCCTATTTACAGGCAAATTCAAAAAAAAAATCAATACAAATTCACTTTTCAGATCAATTGCCAATTGTTTGTTTTTCTTTTTCCGTTTTGTTTTGCGAAGAACGTCCAATGTTCAATTTTGATATATGCATTTGACACTAATAGCTAACTCATAAATATTTGCATGCAAAACAAAGGATTAATTACATGTGACATTAGAAACAGGGGGAATAATGAGTTGTCTAAAGCGATCTAATTGCTCCGTCCACCAAGGTACCAAGGTAAGTTCGGCTGAAGAAGGTAACCCAGATACCTTCATTCCCCAGTGAAGTCACCAAGAGTCAACAATTCTCCAGCAGTGGGTCTCCCAATCAGCCCTACAAGGCACAGTATCTCCAGCAAGTCAGCAATACTCTCCCTAAGCAGAGTTAATATACTGTCAGCCATAAGGAAGTCGGATTATCCCCCGTAGATATCAACATTCCTCAGTGGAGTATACAAACATTCCTAACAAGCATCCCCGGCAGTCTTGATCTAAGATTGTTCCCCGGCGGAATATCGGACATATAGTGGAGCCACTTCCCCAGTCCAATCTGAAAAGTTTCCCCAGAAGAGTTCAATACATCTCCCCAGCAGGAAGCTTATCCCCAGTAGATTCTGGAAGCTTACCCCTGCAGAGCACGAACGCGTCTCCCAGACTTTTTACTTAAAGGTTATTTCCCCACCAGGATATAACTGGGTTATCCTCAGCCAAAAGCCATGGAAAGATCATCCTCGGCAAAGTCTTCTTATCCCCAGCGGAGTCTATTAAAACTTTCAACATAACAACGGTATCCCCAGCGGAGTTATCATCAAACATCTCAAAAAAAAATATTTCTTTCCCTACAGAGTTCACTCCCCTCAGAGTAATCTATTTTTCAAGTCTATTCCCCAACGGAGTCATCTTCTCCTACCGGTATTCTTGCAACCATCACTCCCAGCGGAAACAAAAGCCCTACTCTTCAGCATCATCCCAGGATTTGACTTCCCGGCACCCGTCAAGGATTTACTTTCCTAAACGAAAAACACATACATTCATCGCATCTTCATACATTATAGCTTGCATATACGCATCATAAACATACAATCTCATTTATCCTGAGAACATCACGCATGTCATACATCATGACATCACATACAACTAACGTTTTGTCTTTTCAGGACAAAAGATCAATACAAAGATAATTACTATCAACTGTCGTGATTCCAGATCCGATTCCTGTATCCAGCCAGGGTGTATCTGTTGACGACTAATTCCGGACTCGATTCCTGTAACCAGCCAGGGTACGTCTGAAGAGTTTGAGGATCTGATTCCTGTATCCAGTCAGGGTGTATCTGTTGACGACTACATTACCAGACTCGATTCCTGTAACCAGCCAGGGTACGTCTGAAGAGTTTGAGGATCCGATTCCTGTATCCAGCCAGGGTGTATCTGTTGACGACTACATTACCAGACTCGATTCCTGTAACCAGCCAGGGTACGTCTGAAGAGTTCGAAGATCTGATTCTTGTATCTTGCCAGGGTGTATCTGTTGACGACTATATTCTCCGGACTCGATTCCTGTATCTTGCCAGGACACGTCTGAAGAGTTTGAAGATCTGATTCTTGTATCTCGCCAGGGTGTATCTGTTGACGACTATTTCCAGATTCGATTCCTGTATCTAGCCAGGGCACATCTGTGAGTAATCAATTGTAGACTCGATTCCTGTATCCGGTCAGGGCACATCTACATAAAAGGTTTAAAGATTCGATACCTGTATCCAGCCAGGGCACATCTACACGAAGAGTTTGAAGATCAACTCCTGTAATAGGCCAGGTAATTATTTTTCTTTCTCATGTACGCAAGTTCTCGCTAAGGAGTCTCTTACGCGATCGACACCTAGATGGAATCTATAAGCCCATCACCACTCCTATCCATCAGTCTCCAAATGGCATCTATAAGCCCATTCCAGCTATCACATTGTTGATACTCTACTATGTGAGTGCAAATTTCTGGGCACTCTAGTGTTCAATCATCTTCCACCTTCGGACTACGAAAGGCACGCCAGCCAATCTACATCCTCAGGTCTAAGAAGATTGAACAGGGGCAACTGTTGTACCCCAAAATTTTCCCTCCCATATTCTTCAAGATTTGCCAAGATCATGGTTCAAAATATCTCAAGGGTTGCACAGTCCAATTGCCTCCTAACACAGTCAAAATTAGGGTTTTGGCTCTGGCAAAGAAATTGAGGTTTCCAAGGGTCCAATCAAGTCCCACATGCCTATAAACATTGTCAAGCAACCATAGGTCAAGTTTCAAGACTCACAGCATCAGATTGCACAGTCAAAAACCCTAAATGCTTCACAGTCAACTGCAGGGGCAAAATGGTCATTTGACAGTCAAAAGTCAAAAATTTTGGTTAACATCTTATTTTGAAGCCACAAACATCATTTGATCAATTCTTGATCATGATTCTCAAAGCATGGCTCAAAAAGTCTCAGGATGCAAAAGTTTCTATTTTTGGACAGTTGAAAAAGTCAACTGCAAATTGACCAGGGCATAACTTCTTCATGGTTTATCAGAAAAATTCCATCCAAAGCTCATTTTGAAGAGAATAACATTTCCTACAACTCATCTTCACACTTCAAGTCCAAGAAATGCTCTCACAAAAAGTTATCAATTTCAACATTATAGGTCATTTTCAAAAGTCAACAAAAAGGCACTTTAAGTCAAAGACCATAACTTGAAATTGGTAAATCAAAATGGCATGGGACCAAAGGCATTGGTTAGAGGACTTCAAGACCTTTCCAAAATGTCCAAGAACATGTTCATAGCTTCAAAATTGAGCAAGATATGCCTTGGAGAAGTTGGGAAATTTTTGGGAATTTTGAAAAATCAACTTTGCTTCAAAAGCTTCAAAATTGCTAATGGGCCACAAATTCTTCCATGAATCATTACCCAAAGCATATGCACGACCCATTAAGCTCAAAGGGATTTATTTTCTTATTTTTTATTAATTAATTGAATTTTTATTCTTATTAATTCATTTAATTAAATTTAATTATGAGAAAAATATTAAACAATGGTTTTAAATCTTTTTTGAGCAGCAAATATCTTCCACATATGCAAGAGATTTCGTGCACCACCTCAAGGGGACCATATCATCCAAATTTGGCAAGAATTGCATGGAAAAAGATTGGAAAAGATATGAACAAAATCAAATATTGAAATCATTAATTCAATGGATTATGGACTTGTTTCTTGACCTAATTCCATTCAGATACATATACAAGACTAAACCTAATTGATACACACGAAAGAGCTGCTAGAGAGGCATAATCAATTTGCAACTTTTGGCCAAAAACTTGAAATCTGAAATCCTAGTTAGAGGGCAATTCAAAGCTTCAAAAGCATTCCAACACGTTGCCTAAGCATCCAGGAAGCTTTTGCAATCAAGAATCAATCAAAACGTGCCCAGAATCATAGAATACAGGCCATACGGTTTGCAACAATTTCTTGAATTCCACATCATGATTCGTGCACTTTTAATCATTTTTCTTGAGTGATTTATACTAATATTAACCTTCTGAAGCTAATGATATAACTCAATTGCATTATCAGGCCCTGTATCGTGATTCACCATTAGCGTGTTTTAGGGTTTCAGAAGCTCTAAATTGGGGCTTTCCTCATATGGAAAAATTAGACCACCAAACCCGTGCCATTGGACTCGTTGTAATAAGACGAGACAAACCATGACCTCGCGCCTTTTTTATATTACAGCATGCTCTAATCGCTATTTTTATAGTTTGCAGTTTGTGGGGGTTTAAAACCCCCGCTATGTGTCTTCTATTTGCAGGAAAAATAAGGAAGACGAAGGACGTGGCCTGATGCTATAGGGTGATTCAAATACTGGCGCGTGATTTTGGTTCATACCACTAACGCTTTTTTTTTATATAATAATCATGCTTCATTATGTTAACAAAGAAACGCAATAGCCTGGTTGGTTGTTGAGGTGTCCTGCAGGTACTGGGACCTGGGTTCGATTCCCAGGTCCCCCACATATTTCATATTTTTCCTCTTAATGTGCTTCCATGCAGTGTTCATCAAAAGGCTCATCATACAACCTCACATCCAAGCCTGCCACGCGCCCATGAGCTTCAATCTGAAGGCTACAAAAGGAGTCCTACCATGTACCTCAGTCAATGGACATGCACTAAAGCTGGAAAGTCAACGAAGGCCTTGTGTTCAGTGGGCCAAAAATACTTCCAAAAACCTCCTAAATGGGCCTGATACCCCCCATGGTTTGCATCAATTTTTAATTTTTATTTGTTTTTCTTTCTTAATTCTATTAATTATTTTAATTGTTTTCTTTAATTTCCTAAAATAATTTTCATAATAAAAAATCAGAAACTAAAATATGTTAATTAATTTACTTATTAAATATTTTTTATAAATAAACTTTAATAATTAACTTAGTTAATTTAGGTTTTAAAACTTTAATATTTTTCTTAATAAATTAAAATATGTAGAAATTAGGGTTTTTTAACATTCTCATCTTTTTCTTTAATAAATAATTTTCTCTCCTCATTATTATTATTAATTATTACTTTTGTAAATAAATATGTAAATTAATTAATTAGCATAAATTAGGTTTTAAACTTTAACCTTTTCTTTAATAATTAAAAATATTTAGAACTAGGGTTTCCTTCTAATTTTAAATTCTTTTCTTATTTCATTAACTACCAAAAACCTAAAAAACATTTCTTTTCTTTTATTAAATAATTAATTAACTGTTAATTCAATTTAATTTCAAAAGGGTCCAACGCCCTCGAACGTTCTATTTTTATTCTTTCGCGTTATTCTTATTTTCCTCCCGAATATTATGTAACTGCTCAAGCCATGTAATAGTAACTAGGTTTTACTTTCCGCAATTTTTTACTAAAACGGGTCTTTGTAATTTGGCGATGTATAGACCCGCGCCTTGTAATAGCGTAGGATTTATCTTTCCGCTTTTAAATTTCCGCACTTTTAAATTCTAATTGCATGAAAGAATGAATGACTAATTAAAAACAATGCGTAGCTCACCATGCCATGATCAAAAGATAAATGCTAAACTGAAAACAACACACAAATTCACACACCACTCTTAGGGTACGCCTCACCTGTTACCTTCGAAACGTGGTCGTCGAGTATAGGACGTTTTAGTAAGTCCTTCTGTCCATGATCAATGGCATAGGGGTAGCTTCTAAGGTGTCCTACTGTTGCTCTGGTGACCACACTGTCCCTAAAAACGAATTGACCCGAACACCTCCAACGGTGGTGCTACCTACCTCTCAATGGTGGGATGGCACTACCTTAAGGACATTTACACAACCTAATTCCTTAGGGTAGGTGGATGACTCGTAGATACTTGCTCTATTCAAAAACAAATCAAAACTCTTTTCACACCGACACTTTCAAAAAAAGCTTTCAAAAACAATTTTTCAAACACTCTTGAGGACTGATACAAGAGTTATTCCGAAATCTTTAAACGAAACTTTTTCAAACCCACTCACACTTTGAAAAGCAAACATCTTTTGAAAACACAATGAGCAAGTATCTAAGAGACCATGGATAACCATGGATAGAAAGGGTGCTAACACCTTCCCTTTCTATAAATCTACCTCCCGAACCGAGAAACTATCTCATAAGGAATTTTGCTATGCTTTTGTCCTATCCAGGTTGGAGAAAATAAAAGACAGTGGCGACTCTTGCTTCCGCCACATTTCGCGAACCAGCGTTAAACAGTCAGTTCCAGATCCAATAATCACAGAACTGGCGACTTTGCTGGGGAAATTCATAAAAGTGAGGTGTACCTTAGGACTAAGATCACTTGTGTTTTCAATTGCCTTGAATTGTTTGCTTTAAATTGTGGGTACTGTCTTGGGAGTTCTATAGATCCTAACCCGGATCTGGGGATACCTTCTTAGAAAGTAGCAACAAGGCTATGAGGGAACTGTGCGGGGTATACCGACATGGTTGAAGCAGTCTGCTACGTTGATGTGGCACTTTGGTGTGTACCGGTAACCCTTTAGTTCAGTCAAGGAGAGTACGGGGCCGCCGCGTGGTGTCGTGAAGCATCAACTGACCTTAGGAACCTTAACTGAACCATCTTGGCCTCTTTAGGGTAGTGAGATAACTGACTTTGGTGCAGTCCGAGGTTTGTTGATACTCGATACTACACTCAATTGAGGGTTGCTTTCTTGGAATATTTCGGTCGCCAGTTCAGTGGCTAAATCGAAACGATGAACAATGAAAGCATAACTCAACTTTGACCAAGCATAACTTTCTCATACTTTATGAAAAATGACCCATCCAAAGATCATTTTGAATATAATACCATTCTCTATAATCCATATTCAGCTCTCAAGTTCAAAATATGCACTCACAAGAAGTTATGCATTTGGACATTATAGGTCATTTTGAAAAGTTAACAAAAACACCTTTTTTGTCAAAGCTTCATACATGAGCATGGAATATCAAATTGAGATGATACCAAAAGGGTTGCTTAGAGGACATCTCAAGCTTTCTAAAAATTCCAAGAATACCTCCAAAGTGTTAAAATTGAGGAAGTTATGCATTGGTGAAGTTGACCTTTTTTGCAAAATTGCCAAAAGTCAACTATGCCTAAAACGTCAAATTTTTCCAAATGGGCCCAATCTTTTTCACTTGTTTTGAGTTGGCAACATGGTCCACGAGCCCTAGCCTTTTCCACTTGTCATTATCTTATTTATATTATTTATTTTGATTTTTATTTGAATTAAATAATTTTAAATCAAAACAAATCATAGAAAATCCAAAATATTGAAAACTCAAGATATTTTACATGATTCAGGTCTTAAATTCCAGCTAGCATGAGATCAATTTCGTGTAAAGGTATGGTGTGCACAAAAAGATTGGATTAGGCCTATTTTTGGAAAGATTTCAAGGTGAATCAAATCAAGATCAAGGACATTGATGGAGGAAGATTGAGGCCAGGTTTTCAACCCTAATTCACTCCTCAATACATATAGAACGTGTGCAGGCCTAAAGAGAGGTTGGAGAGAGGTGTGTGAACCAGAACAAAAACTTGAAAAAACAAGAAAAAGTGCAAACACGAATTCCTACTTAGAGGCCAATTCAAGACCCTTGGACCATTCCAATCGCTTCCTGGGATCCCCAGCAAGCAAAAGCAATCAAGAACAAGCGTTCCCAAGCCTTATATCGCACTGTAAGTCAACCACGACATCCATGTATTTTTGAAATCGGTTTGCATGATTTAGACATTGATAGCATGAATTAATGATATATTCTTGATCCATAGAACATTTGCAAGCTTTCTATATTGTTTAATTGCATTTATCTGGCTTGTATAAGATTTCACCATGGCTAGGGTTTGTAGCTTCGATTTAGGAGTTTTATGTGCAGGCAAAATTGGCCCATAAAAAGGTCATCATGATATTCAGCAGGTCCAGACGAATCCAACCATGGCATTAGAAGTCATTTATCTTGCTCATGGTGGATTTTAAGAGAACGCATGTTTGTAGTGACGGACAAACATCCGTAGGTAAAAGTCTGAGACTTTTACCCACGGAGAAGGGAAGAAGATGATTTGTTGGCACCTTCCCATTGGATCGTTTGAATTTCCGCGCGAGTTTTTCCATATTACGCTTGTTTATAATATAATAATTGTTTTGTATTATTTAACAACAAAAACAAGTGGCGCAGTTAGTTACAGGGCGAAGGCAAAATGCTTCAGGACCTGGGTTCGAACCCCAGGTCCCCCAAATATTTCATATATTTTGTTTTTCAGTGATCCAATGTGCATACCAAGCCAAGGAGCATCATACGTCCTCACAATCCAGCCAGCCAAGTGTCAGGAGACCAGATCCATAGGCCATCAATGGAGGAACACCATGGAGCCTAGTCAACGCAGAGCATGTGATCTTGAAGGTCAATGTGGACCTCACTCTTCTTGGATCCAGAATCACTGTTTGCACCCCCAAAAATCCTTTTCAGGGCCATATCTCTTACTCTACTCTCTTTTTTTTATTGTTTTATTTAATTTAATTTATTTATTTTACTAATCAATCAATTATTTTTCTTTTTTATAAAAAAAAACATAAAAATAATACTTTCCACAAATTAGATTTAGATTTTATTTTTTATCAAAAAAATTAATTAATTAAATTAGGTTGTTAATATTAGATAACTTTAATTCCTTTTTGTAAATAATTAAAAATAATTAGAAAATTAGGGTTTTGTCCAAATTTAATTATATTTTCTTTTCTTAAAAAAAACATAAAAAATAGGCCATGTAATTATTTTTATTAATTAATTTAATTAGCTAATTAATTTTGTACTTAATTTAAAAACCTAATTCTTTCCTTAAAAAATAATTAAAATAACAAAAACATTTTTTTCTTTTAATTAGGTTAAAGGATCAAAACCCTAATTTCTTCCCGATCTTAATTTCATCGCGCACGCATTATTGTTTTATTATTTACCATATTGATGTAACTACCTACAAGTTGTAATAGTTAATTAGGACTTTTTATTTTCATTTATCGCTTTATTTTTTAAGGGTTTGTTTTTGGCTATGTAAATACCCGAAGCCTTGTAATAGCTTAGTTTAATTTCCTCATTTTAATTCCTGCAAAATATTAAACTATTAGATGTATGATATTAGAGTTGCATGACAAGAATGTATGTAAAACTTTAAAACAGTTAGATAACCCTAAAATGTGCAAAGATAAATAATCTGAAATTGAATCACTCGCACATGCGCACTCCTAGGGTACACTCCCACTTGGTTGCCTTCGGTAAAAGATGTGATACAGTGGGAGAACTGACTTGAGGTTTTGTGTTTGTGTTTGCAAATGTTTCGGTTTAGCAAGAGTCGCCATCGACTTTTTATTTTATCCAAAGGAAAGGTCAAAAAGCACAGGAAAGACCTTTGAGATGTTTTCTTGGGTTCGGGGGGTAGATTATGAAAAAGGAAGGTGCAAGCACCCTTTTCATCCATGGTTTTCCATGGGCTCTTAGTTACTTGTTTAGATCACTTGCTTTTGCTTTTCAATTATTTGAAATGGTGCTTTGTGTGTGGTTTTGAAAATGTTTTAAAAAGAGGCCATCGTTGTGGCAACCCTTGTAATGATTTTTGTTTGAATATATACAAAGGCGTTTGTCTTTTGAAAAGATGTTTCAATGTTTGAAAGTTTGTTTTTGGGAAATGTTTTGAAATCATGTTGTGAGGTGTGTTTGAAAAATAGCAAGGATGTTTTGCAAGTTTTGATCAAGTAACTAAGAGTTGTCTACCCTATTTTACTCAAAGATCTTTTCTACACATTTTTAACCCTTTTGACAGTGTTGTTTTACCATTGTATAGACCATGATAGCAATTGTGCTAAGTATCTTTAGCAACCTTTTGAGGGACTAGACCATTTTGTGTAGGCAACCAAGATAGCGTCATCGAGGGACTATGATCTTTTGTTTTGTTTTTGTTTTGCCAAAGTAATCAACATGCATAACATGGCCCATTTTCAAGGCAACAAGTGGATGAAACCCTAGGGGTGCATGTATGCATTGTGTTTGTTATTTTCATACATTTAGGTCTTGTATTAGGTCATCTAGCGATTGATTTTGAATCTTGCCATACACGCCTAATTACTATACAGTATATAGAAAGCGATAAATTGCGGAAATTGAAAGTCTAAGCTATTACAAAAGTATCCGGGGATGGGGGTACAATTATTACAAATGGGGATGAGTCTCACAAGAATAACAATGTCCAAATATCAAGTATTACAACCAAATCGAATTGTCGCGATTCAATATAAAGCTTTAACAAACAAAGAAATCAATAAAGTTCAAAATGCATGTATTTACTTGAAAATAAATAAAAAATCTATTCTAAAAAAAGAAAGATTAAATATTATATTATTAACATTCTTTGTATTTTATTAATTTTAAACAGGAAGAAGTTTTTAAAGAAAGAAAATTTAATTTAAACAAAATCTCTATTATTTTTTGGTATTTTTATTAAGTGAAACAAGGTTAATTAATAAAAGAAGAAAATAAAACTAAATTAAAAAAAAAACAAAATTTTAATATAATATTAGTGTTATTATTAACAAAAGAAATAAAAAGAAATTAATTAAAATGGATTAAAAAACAATAGCATTTGTTAAACAAAAGAAAAGAAAAGAAAATAAATTGAAATAAAAGGTGGGCTTAGGATTTATTGGTGTTGGGCCCAAAACAAAAAAAGAAGAAAAGGTCAGGATGTAGGGGAAAGGGGGTGCGCTAGCAAATTATGGGCTTAGGGATTGGGGGCGGACAGGCCCATCTCCAAAGTTTGTAACATTTTGTTAGGGTTTGTGAACGATTAGGATTTGTGCACACTCCTCACAGCGGCGCCGTTTCTTCATTCTCCCTCTTCATCTCTCTCAGCCTCAAACGTTCGTTCTGATCTTCCCTCTCCTCAAGCTGCCGGAGCGCTGTCTCCCTCTCTCACCTTCTCCTAACAATCAACGACTATGTTTTAAAATGGTATGGTTCGTTCTTTTTTTGAGTTTTACAGTTCGTTGTTTATGTTTGCTTGCTTTGTTCATGTCTAATTTGTTTAACCTATTGAATCGTGTAACTAAGACGCAACAAAGGGATTTGAAGAGAAGTATACCTGTAAGATTTTTGGAAAAATGGAGAGGAAAGAGGTTGGACTGGCGGCGCTCTCTTGGTGGCTAGACACGAGGGAAAGAGATGATGACATCGAGGCACCAGCTCTGTTGACTTCTCTTCTTTTCTTGAACCTTGAATGATGATGATACCTTCTGAGACTTTGTTGTGATTTGTTGTTTTTGTTGATGATGACTGTTGCTGAAATGTTGTTACCTCTTTCCTCTCTCTTTGAATTTGAATGATGATGCTTGCTGTTTTCCTTCTAGCTTGTTAGTTAATGATAGATAACGATCTCTGAAACTTTTGATTTTCTTTTCCTCTCTCTTGAACTATGATGATGCTTTATTCTGAAACCTTGTTGTTCATGATGATTGTTGCTGAAACTTTGATTTTGCTGGTAGTTGATGATGATAATTTTTCTGAAACTCTTTCCTCTCTCTTTGAATTTGAATGATGATGGTTTATTCCTTCTGAATTGTTAGTCAATGATGGATAATGATGATGATTATCCCGAGACTTTGTTGGTATGTTTAGACTTGTTGATTTCTGAAACTTGTTTGCAAAAATGGAAGTTGGTTGATGGTTTTTGGATGTTGAGTTTGATAACAGGTTTTTGATGTTGTGCAGTCTCTTTGGTATGTTTTGCAGCTTGTTGGCCTTTTTCATTTTTCAGGCTTTTGAAGTTTGCAAAATGTTTTTGACTTTGTTAACAGTTGGGAGGTTTTTGATTGATTGTGCAATTTGGTAGGCTTTTGATTGATTGTGCAGTTTGGTAGGCTTTTGAAACTTGAGTTTTACAGTTTGGCAAGCTTTTGCAGGTTTTTGGTTTGGGCTGTTACAGGCTTGTGTATTTGAACTGCTATATGGTTTTGTTAGTTGTTGCAGTTTCAGGCTTGAACTGAAGCTGTTATGTAGGTTGTGGTTTGTTTGATACAGTTGTGAATGTCTTTTGGTTCACAGGGTTTGGGATGTTGGGAAGATTTGAAACTGTTGTATGTTTTAAGGCTTTTGCAGGTTTGGACTGTGTTTGAAACTTGCAATTTTGTGATTTTTTAGTTTGGTTGTCCAGGTTTTGAACTTTTTATACAGGTTGGGAGTTTTTGTTTACAGTTTTGGCTATGCAGTTTTGGTTTACAGTTTGGCCAACTGGTTTTTGTTTGGGAACTGTAGGTTTTGAATTTGTTTTGTAGCTTGCAGGTTGGTTCTGCTTGATAGGTTTTTGGTTGTTGTGTGAAACTTGTTAACAGGTTTTGGGAGAGTGGTTTCAGGCTTTTTTCTGTTTGTGGCTTTGACAAAATGTTTCTCCCCCTTTCACTTTGTGTTGTTTTATGGTATTATACTCTTTTGCCTTTTGTTTTGCAACTTGTGACAGCCTTTTACCAAACTGTACACTCTCACCAAAAGGTGATATCTTTTCTCTCTTTCTCTCTCAATGACAAAGCAGTTTTGCTTTTTCACTTTTTTGAAAAGTTTGCCTATTTGCTGGAAAATGATGATAGGCTATGAGAAGCCTTTTGCTTGTTATATGGTTTACCTCTTGCATTTTACTTTTGGTCTGCTGCATGTCTGCACTTGTACTTGCTGCATTGTCAGTTTGCTTACTTTGTAATGTTGCAATGTTTAGTTTTGTTGCAATGCTGTTTGGTTTAGTTGCAATGCTGTTTGGTTTGCTTTGTATGCTGCATTGCTTGCCTTTGTATGCTGCTTTGTCCAACTTGCCTTGCATCCAATTTGGCGCCTTTGTTTAGCTTGCTTTGTACAGCATGTTTCAGTTTGCCTTGTGCTTTGCATTTGAATAATTTTGCTTTTGCACTCTTCTTTTTTGCATTTTTTATTTTTCTCTTTGTGAACCAAGAAGAGCAATCTTCTTGTGATTTGCAAAGAGGAAAATAAAAACGTGATGAAAAATAGCACTCTGATTCCAGACGGCAAACTTTAATGATGAAAAATTTTCTTTTCTCTTTTTGTTTGAAAATTCTATTTAACTGTACTAATCCTCTTTTCTTTGTTTTTTCTTTCATGTGAGCACAACTTGGGTGATGACAAAGCAGAGGAAGCAGAAGACTTTGTGGCGAGCACGGGAGCAATGGAAGTTTAGGCTTAGACTTTTTTCTTTGATAGATTTTCCATTGATTGTAATAATTTATTTTTCAATAACTATAAGTTGTAAAAACCTAAAGCATATGAATAATAATTTATCTTTGTATCAACATCTGAAATAAATGAAAAATCTTTGTGAGACAACCTGGTATCCAATAAAATCTTCTACTATCTAATATCTTGCAATTCTTCCTTCAAGTCTTCACTGATTATTTAAGATTCCTGATTTAAAATAACTGAAACTGCATTCCAATAATTTCAATACAGATAACTTAAACTTTAAGTAATAAAAAAAAACTCTGTAATCTCATGACCTTGCAACAGCATTCCAATCAAAATATGCACTGTGTATTCCAATAAACAAGCAAATGTTTCATTCTATTAACAAGCAAATGCCTTAACAGACGCACATTATCTGGTTAACCTGGATCAGACAAAACCTGAATGTTCCAAATGACAGTCTCAGCTCTCATTTCTTGTCTCAGATAAACAGGCCTTGAGAACAACCAGTAATCTTTCAGTAAGCTTAAAAAAGTGTGAAAACATGTGGCAGTTAATTGAATTTCTGAGAATTATGTTTCTTCTGAGAAATGCGAGAGAAAACCCTAATTCTTGATTTGTTGCCAAATAAAATCTGTTTGATCGATTCCTGAGCCAAGTCTTTGAAAATCTGAGAAAAACCCTAGGGTTGTGATTTCTTGTGAAAAAGGGAGGGCAAATTTTGGGGTACAACAGCTGCCCCTGTTCAATCTTCTTCAACCTGAAGAGTTAGATCGACAAGTTTGTCGTTTGCGACTCGAAGGTAAAAGATGATTGGACACTAGAGTGCCCATAAATTTGCACTCGTCAAAGCATTGTTTGAGGGAATGGGCTTAAAGATGCCATTTGGAGATGTGACAGAATCTTGTCGGAGATGGGCTTAAAGATGCCATCCAAGAATGTTTATTGAATTGTATGTTGTAGGTGAAAGAATGAGTATCAGAAAGGTATCCATGTCTGGAGTGTCTCTGAGCTGGGGTTCTGAATAAGCAATAGATTAGCATCCGTGTTTGGAGCATCCGTAAACTATTTTCATGATCCTTGAAGTTCGTAGCTTGTTAATCTTATCATGTGAAGGGTAAAATATTAGCCAAAACACAAAGTTATGTTGCATGAAATGTATGATGCAATATATGTGTTTTTATCAATGTTTATGATATATGAATGCAATGTATGCGCATGTATGATGATAAGCTGTCTTGCTGAGGAAAATAAATCTTGGATAGTTGGAGATAATAAAAATCTTTGACTGTTGCCGAGGAAGATAAATCCTGGATAGCTGGAGATAATAAAATCTCTGACTGCTGCCGAGGAAGATAAATCCTGGACCACTGTTGAAGAGTATGTGTGTCTTCGAGCTTTTCTTAGAATATTTCTGTTGGGGATTCCTTTTTTGTTGTTTGAGGAGAACTCCGCTGGGGAATATTTGAAAACTCTGTGGGGAATTGAGAATGAGAATCTTCATTCTGCTAGAGGAATTTGTGTTGAGGAGTCAAGAACGAGAATCTTCGATCTACAGGGGATTAAAAACTCTGACAAATTTATGCTGAGAGTAAAGAAAGCTTTGGCAACTTCGCTAGAGAATCAAAGATGAGAATCTTGATTTTGTTGGGGAGTAAAAAACTCTGTGGGGAATAGATGTACTGTTAGGGAGTAGCTATCCTACTGGAGAGTAAGCTCAAGACTCTGGGGAAAAGCTTATTCCTGTTCGGAAGAAGTTCAAGAGTTTAGGTTGTATGCCACTTTGAGAATGAGAATCTTCATTCTGTTGGGAATATCAGGAATTCGGGTTGTATGCAAAATCTACTGGGGAAGCAAGAATGAGAATCTTCATTCAGGCGTTTAGGTCAGGAGGTTGGGTGTATGCCAATCTACTGGGGAAGCGAGAATGAGAATCTTCATTCAGGCATTTGGGTCAGGAGGTTAGGTGTATGCCAATCTACTGGGGAAGCAAGAATGAGAATCTTCATTCAAGCATTTTGGGTCAGGAGGTTGGGTGTATGCCAATCTACTAGGGAAGCAAGAATGAGAATCTCAATTCAGGCGTTTGGGTCAGGAGGTTGGGTGTATGCCAATCTACTGGCAAAGCAAGAATGAGAATCTTCATTCAGGAGTTTTGGGTCAGGGGGTTGGGTGTATGCCAATCTACTGGGGAAGCAAAAATGAGAATCTTCATTCAGGCGTTTTGGGTCAGGAGGTTGGGTGCATGCCAATCTACTGAGGTTTCAAGAATGGGGATCTTTATTCTGTTAATGGTATCAGGAGCTTGGGAGTATGCCAATCTTCTGGGGTTTCAAGAATGAGAATCTTCATTCTGTTAAGGGTATCAGGAGCTTGGGAGTATGCCAATCTTCTGAGGTTTTAAGAATGAGAATCTTCATTCTGTTAAGGGTATCAGGAGCTTGGGAGTATTCCAATCTTCTGAGGTTTCAAGAATGAGAATCTTCATTCTGTTAAGGGTATCAGAATCTTGGGAGTATGCCAATCTTCTGAGGTTTCAAGGATGAGAATCTTCATTATGTTAAGGGTTAACTGTTATCTGGTCGATCTCCAGGCTTCACGATAACTTGTTGGGGGATTATGAGAAACCAGATTATTTCTGCTGTGGGTTGGTAGTTTCGGCTCCACTGGGGATTTTAATGACATGCTGATTTGATGGCGTTATGGAAATGGTTTTAAAGATACCATTCAAAGATGATAGTTGACGGAAAGTTTGAACTGGATCTGAATAGAGAAATAATCAGAATAAATCGTTGAGAGATTTATCTATTGAGAGATTTATCTGTAACAACAAAATTTGGAAGTGAATCAGAATAAATCGTTGAGAGGTTTATCTGAAACAGTAAAATCTAGAGTATCTTCAACTGGAATAAGAATCAGGGAGATCTTAGTGTCGATCTGACTGAGCATGAGAAGGTCTTGAATTAACTTTGACTGGATAAGAATCAGAAAAATCTTAGAATCGATTTAACTGAGCCAAACGAAAGTCTTGGAATATCTTCAACAGATACCGGGTAAAATAAATCCTGGACCGCTGTTAAAGGGGAAAGTTGAATGAACTATTATCTGGTCGTGGTCCAGGCTTCATAGCTTGAATCTTGTAAGAATTTGACTGCATCTTTCCTGAAAGGTAAAGGTTAGTTGCATGACATATATCAAACAATGTTGTTCCCAAAATAAATGAGATTGCATTGTATGATATCCTGATGTACGAATGTGTAATGTTTTCAAGACAACTTCTTGCTGGGGAAAATAAATCCTGAACTGGTGATGGAGAAAATAGTTGAATTCTTCATTTCTGATAGTGAAAAATCTGGCGACTTCAATAGGAAAAATTCTCAGGAATTCTTGAGGTCGACTTAGATTATCAAATATTGAAACTCTGGCTGAGAGCCAACTTATGAGGAGGATTTTGGAGAGATTTTCCACTTCCCCAAGTAGCGAGTGTTTAAGGCCTTGCCGGGAAATGTTTGACTGTATGTAACCCTTGGTTGGGATTGACGTTCAATGCCCCAAGTGATGGAGATGGAGACTTTCCCCAGGTTAATCTGCAATTGAGAGATTTCTTGAAATCTTGACTGGACTGCCCCAGGTTAACTGGTCTTTGAGGGATTTCTTGAAATCTTGACTGGACTGCCCCAGGTTAACTGGTCTTTGAGGGATTTCTTGAAATCTTGACTGGACTGCCCCAGGTTTATTGGACAATGCCATGTTATGTCCCCTTTTGTTGATAGGAGTTTTTTTTGCAACGGAAGTGTCATCCCTCTTGAAGTGATTTTGTTCACTGAGAGAGCTTTCGTTCATCGAAACATTCACTGTGTGAATTTCTTCATCGTCAAACAAATAGCCATATGCAAACAACGATTTTCAAATAATGCAAAGTTTATATTTGTCTTGAAATAAATGCGTTTTTTAGCAGAAAACTTTTTATAAGAAAAATTCAACTCAAGATTTAGAGCAAAGCCTTACAGGAGTCAGGATACCTTTTGTAATAGTATGCTTTCGAACTAACCCATGCTTCAATTAGGACTTTTGAAGGGTGGTGACGTGGCTTGGTTCACGGTTTTAAGAAACAAAGGATAAAGGCTCAAAGTATATTTGTACCCACCCGCTCTTCGTGATGTTCTTCAATCCTAAACTCAGTTAATTGTGCATTTGAACTCCAAATGAGTCTGGAATGACGTTTTGGTGATGGTTCACACACGTTGAATTTGTTGGAAGGTAGTCATTTTTGCAACATTTTTCATGTTGTTGAGGATTTGTAGTGACCTCTTTCTTCTTCTTTTTCGTTATCCCTAATTTTTGCCTGACTGTTCTTATTTTCGAGATTACAGTCAGCGGGATGCCCCAACTTTCTTAAGCCTCCTTTGTAGGTTTTGGCTCAGTGGGCTTTTCTTTTTGAGAGATAATGACTGCCTATGAGATAAAGAACCATCACTGTCTTTTGATTCCAAAGGAATGTTTTTTGATGTTGTTCATCGTATTACAGGATGAGAGTTTGCGATTTTAGAACGCATTTGAATTAACTGAGATACTACCCTGCCCCAGGTTTGAATAAAGGTTTCAATTTGTGTTAAAACAAAAAACTTATACTTCTTTGGCTCGGAGGGGTTGACTAGGGATTATCTTCCTTATAACTCCAGTGTTTAGGATTTGAAAGAAACGCATGTACATCGTCAGCAAGGTCTGTCCAAAAGCATACTGTATGAGATTATGGCATTGTTTTCGTCATCCTCCCTCTAAAGGCTCGTAACTTTTAGCAAGAGTTAAATGTCAAAAGTAAGTAGAAAGCATAGTTTAAGTATAGTGAAAACGAATGGATGAATTCAAGACAAACATATGCAATGCATTGATGAAACAAAGTTTGACATTAATAGATAAGTTTTTGAATAACAAAGGAAATTACAACTTGAAAATTCAAATGAAACCAAAGCCTCTTAGTCTGAACTTGTCACTTTAGATGGAGAACCCTCAGCGAAAGATTTTCATCTGACCATATTGTGTGAACTCCAGCGTTGTTTCTTTAACCAGATCTTGAATTTTGTTTCTCAATGCCCAACAGCTGTCGGTGTCATGCCCGAGACTGTTGGAATGATACACACATCTCGCATTTGGATTGTACCTTGGGGAGGCCGTGTTGGGACACCGAGGGGGGTCCCTTAATACAATTAGCTCGACTTCCAACAAGCATTGCAGTACTTGGGATAATGGCATGTTAATCTTAGTGGAGTGCGTTTCAGATGTATTTTGCTCATGCCGACTATCCTATTGATACTGGTGAGGCTGTTGCTGGGCTTGTGACCCTGAAGCAAACTGGGGAGACTTTCCCTTGGCTTCTTGTCTCAAAGGAGGTTGAATGGTGACTTGATCCTCAACCTTGGTTGTTTGCCCCAATTGGTTACATCCATCCTGATGCAGTTTGTTGATGAGGACCTTTAACTCTTCTTGTCCTTGAGCCAGGTTTTGGATGAGAGCCATCTGGCCCACCAGTTGTCCCATCATCTGGATTTTCATTGTTGCCAACTCAATCTGTAGCCCTTCCAACTGATCATTCCTGATGCCCCATGGATTCCCTAGGACCATGCCCCTTGTGAGGAGAGCTTTCACTTCTTCTTTCCCCTTGGATAGGTTCAAGAACATTTCTTGAAGTTGAGCGTTTTGAGCCTGGATATCTTTGACAGTCCTCTCTAGAGCCATCTTTACTGAAATAAACAGTAGGAAAATAAGGAGACCTGAAAAGGGGGAAACCTGTCATGATATGATGCATGATATGTGGATGCATGTTTTCAAGGATCTCGCGGGGTAAACACAAGAAAATGTTAGAGGTTGAACTTCGATCAACATCTTTGATCGGAGAACTTTGTATTGGTGGATGTCTTTCCATGAGAATCAAGCTCACCATGTCAAGTGGGTCATAACCCTTGACTCAAGTTTTTGTACTTGATCTTTGACAGTGCTTGTTTAGAGGAAAATGAATCCTCTTGCCCTTTGGTAGACGTCTGGTTCAACATGACCCTGCATCAAAGACCCTCGAGATTTTTGAAATAGTTATTGAAAATGCTATGGTATGATGTTATTATGTTATGTACAAGTATGCATAACTAAGCAAGTGTATATACAAATAATCACATTCACACAAAGCAGACAAGTCCTTAAGTTTAGGCTTGCATGGAGTTTGTAGGTAAGTACCCTCTTGAAGTTAGTTGGCTCAACCTGTCCTATAAATAGTAACCGGGTTCTAAGGAGCTCAATATCACCGGATTATTTTCTGTGTTCATCGTTTCAGTTTAGCCGCTTTACTGGCGATCGAAATATTCCAAGAAAACAATCCTCAATGAGTGTGTATCGAGTATCTACCAACTTCGGACTGCACCAAAGCCTGTCATCTCACTACATCCTAAAAGGCCAAGTTGGTCAAGTAAGATTCTAAAGTCAGTTGATGCTTCATGACACCACGCAGCGGCCCCGTACTCTCCTTGATTTAACTCAAGGGTTACCGGTACCAACCAAAGTGCCACATTAACGTAGCTACTGCTTCAACCATGTCGGTATACCCCGCACAGTTCCCTCACAGTTTATTGCTACTTACCTAAAAGGTGCCCCCAAATCCGGGTGTAGGATTTAAAAACAAACACAAACAAGGAACCAAAAAAGGTAAAGCATACAAGTCAAACAATGTAAACAAATAAATGTGATCTAAACCCTAAGGTAACCCCACTTTTAGAATACTCTCCAGCAGAGTCGCCAGTTCTGTAATACGGTGGGAGAACTGACTTGAGATTTTGCGTTTGTGTTCGCAAATGTTTCGGTTTAGCAAGAGTCGCCACCGACTTTTTATTTTATCCAAAGGAAAGGTCAAAAAGCACCGGAAAGACCTTTGAGATGTTTTCTTGGGTTCGGGGGGTAGATTATGAAAAGGGGAGGTGCAAGCACCCTTTTCATCCATGGTTTTCCATGGGCTCTTAGTTACTTGTTTAGATCACTTGCTTTTGCTTTTCAATTGTTTGAAATGGTGCTTTATGTGTGGTTTTGAAAATGTTTTGAAAAGAGGCCATCGTTGTGGCAACCCTTGTAATGATTTTTGTTTGAATATATACAAAGGCGTTTGTCTTTTGAAAAGATGTTTCAATGTTTGAAAGTTTGTTTTTGGGAAATGTTTTGAAATCGTGTTGTGAGGTGTGTTTGAAAAATAGCAAGGATGTTTTGCAAGTTTTGATCAAGTAACTAAGAGTTGTCTACCCTATTTTACTCAAAGATCTTTCCTACACATTTTAAACCCTTTTGACAGTGTTGTTTTACCATTGCATTTGGTAAACAACCTTGTATTAGGATATTAAACGGGACAGGCGCGGGTTATCGTATAGACCATGATAGCAATTGTGCTAAGTATCTTTAGCAACCTTTTGAGGGACTAGATCATTTTGTGTAAGCAACCAAGATAGCGTCATCGAGGGACTATGATCTTTTGTTTTGTTTTTGTTTTGCCAAAGTACTCAACATGCATAACATGGCCCATTTTCAAGGCAACAAGTGGATGAAACCCTAGGGGTGCATGTGTGCATTGTGTTTGTTATTTTCACACATTTAGGTCTTGTATTAGGTCATCTAGCGATTGATTTTAAATCTTGCCATACACGCCTAATTACTATACAGTATATAGAAAGCGATAAATTGTGGAAATTGAAAGTCTAAGCTATTACAAAAGTATCCGGGGATGGGGGTACAATTATTACAAATGGGGATGAGTCTCACAAGAATAACAATGTCCAAATATCAAGTATTACAACCAAATCGAATTGTCGCGATTCAACATAAAGTTATAACAAATGAAGAAATCAATAAAGTTCAAAATGCATGTATTTACTTGAAAATAAATAAAAAATCTATTCTAAAAAAAGAAAGATTAAATATTATATTATTAACATTCTTTGTATTTTATTAATTTTAAAAAGGAAGAAGTTTTTAAAGAAAGAAAATTTAATTTAAACAAAATCTCTATTATTTTTTGGTATTTTTATTAAATGATACAAGGTTAATTAATAAAAGAAGAAAATAAAACTAAATTAAAAAAAAAATCAAAATTTTAATATATTATTAGTGTTATTATTAACAAAAGAAATAAAAAGAAATTAATTAAAATAAATTAAAAAACAATAGCATTTGTTAAACAAAAGAAAAGAAAAGAAAATAAATTGAAATAAAAGGTGGGCTTAGGATTTATTGGTGTTGGGCCCAAAACAAAAAAAGAAGAAAAGGTCAGGATGTAGGGGAAAGGGGATGCGCTAGCAAATTATGGGCTTAGGGATTGGCGGCGGACAGGCCCATCTCCAAAGTTTGTAACATTTTGTTAGGGTTTGTGAATGATTAGGGTTTGTGCACACTCCTCACAGCGGCGCCGTTTCTTCGTTCTCCCTCTTCATCTCTCTCAGCCTCAAACGTTCATTCTGATCTTCCCTCCCCTCAAGCCGCCAGAGCGCTGTCTCCCTCTCTCACCTTCTCCTAACAATAAATGGCTCTGTTTTAAAACGGTATGGTTCGTTCTTTTTTTTGAGTTTTACAGTTTGTTGTTTATGTTTGCTTGCTTTGTTTATGTCTAATTTGTTTAACCTATTGAATCATGTATCTAAGATGCAACAAAGGGATTTGAAGAGAAGTATACCTGTAATATTTTCTGGAAAAATGGAGAGGAAAGAGGTTGGACTGACGGCACTCTCTTGGTGGCTAGACACGAGGGGAAGAGATGATGACGTCGAGGCACAAGCTTTGTTGACTTCTCTTCTTTTCTTGAACCTTGAATGATGATGATACCTTCTGAGACTTTGTTGTGATTTGTTGTTTTTGTTGATGATGACTGTTGCTGAAACGTTGTTACCTCTTTCCTCTCTTTTTGAATTTGAATGATGATGCTTGTTGTTTTCCTTCTAGCTTGTTAGTTAATGATGGATAACGATCTCTGAAACTTTTGATTTTCTTTTCCTCTCTCTTGAACTATGATGATGCTTTATTCTAAAACCTTGTTGTTCATGATGATTGTTGCTGAAACTTTAATTTTGCTGGTAGTTAATGATGATAATTTTTCTGAAATTCTTTCCTCTCTCTTTGAATTTGAATGATGATGGTTTATTCCTTCTGAATTGTTAGTCAATGATGGATAATGATGATGATTATCCTGAGACTTTGTTGGTATGTTTAGACTTGTTGATTTCTGAAACTTGTTTGCAAAAATGGAAGTTGGTTGATGGTTTTTGGATGTTAAGTTTGATAACAGGTTTTTGATGTTGTGCAGTCTCTTTGGTATGTTTTGCAGCTTGTTGGACTTTTTCAGTTTTCAGGCTTTTGAAGTTTGCAAAATGTTTTTGACTTTGTTAACAGTTGGGAGGTTTTTGATTGATTGTGCAGTTTGGTAGGCTTTTGAAACTTGAGTTTTACAGTTTGGCAAGCTTTTGAAGGTTTTTAGTTTGGGCTGTTACAGGCTTGTGTATTTGAACTGCTATATGGTTTTGTTAGTTGTTTCAGTTTTAGGCTTGAACTGAAGCTGTTATGCAGGTTGTGGTTTGTTTGATACAGTTGTGAATGTCTTTTGGTTCACAGGGTTTGGGATGTTGGGAAGATTTGAAACTGTTGTATGTTTTAAGGCTTTTGCAGGTTTGGACTGTGTTTGAAACTTGTAGTTTTGTGATTTTTTAGTTTGGTTGTGCAGGTTTTGAACTTGTTATACAGGTTGGGAGTTTTTGTTTACAGTTTTGGCTATGCAGTTTTGGTTTACAGTTTGGCCAACTGGTTTTTGTTTGGGAACTGTAGGTTTTGAATTTGTTTTGTAGCTTGCAGGTTGGTTCTGCTTGATAGGTTTTTGGCTGTTGTGTGAAACTTGTTAACAGGTTTTAGGAGAGTGGTTTCAGGCTTTTTTCTGTTTGTGGCTTTGACAAAATGTTTCTCCCCCTTTCACTTTGTGTTGTTTTATGTTATTATACTCTTTTACCTTTTGTTTTGCAACTTGTGACAGCCTTTTGCCAAACTGTACACTCTCACCAAAAGGTGATATCTTTTCTCTCTTTCTCTCTCAATGACAAAGCAGTTTTGCTTTTTCACTTTTCTGAAAAGGTTGCCTATTTGCTGGAAAATGATGATAGGCTATGACAAGCCTTTTGCTTGTTATATGGTTTACCTCCTGCATTTTACTTTTAGACTTTTTTCTTTGATAGATTTTCCATTGATTGTAATAATTTATTTTTCAATAACTATAAGTTGTAAAAACTTAAAGCATATAAATAATAAGTTATCTTTGTATCAACATCTGAAATAAATGAAAAATCTTTGTGAGACAACCTGGTATCCAATAAAATCTTCTACTGTCCAATATCTTACAATTCTTACTTCAAGTCTTCACTGATTATTTAAGATTCCTGATTTAAAATAACTGAAACTGCATTCCAATAATTTCAATACAGATAACTTAAACTTTAAGTAATAAAAAAAAACTCTGTAATCTCATAACCTTGCAACATCATTCCAATCAAAATACGCACTGTGTATTCCAATAAACAAGCAAACATTTCATTCTAATAACAAGCAAATGCCTTAACAGACGCACATTATATGGTTAACCTGGATAAGACAAAACCTGAATGTTCCAAATGACAGTCTCAGCTCTCATTTCTTGTCTCAGATAAACAGGCCTTGAGAACAACCAGTAATCTTTCAGTAAGCTTAAAAAAGCGTGAAAACATGTGGCAGTTAATTGAATTTCTGAGAATTATGTTTCTTCTGAGAAATGCGAGAGAAAACCCTAATTCTTGATCTGTTGCCAAATAAAATCTGTCTGATCGATTCATGAGCCAAGTCTTTGAAAATCTGAGAAAAACCCTAGGGTTGTGATTTCTTATGAAAAAGGGAGGGCAAATTTTGGGGTACAACAAACGGTCATTGAGTATATGATGCTTTAGTGGTCGTCCTTTTGTCCAAAGATCAAAGTTGCCTCGGAAAGGTTGCCTCGGATATTGTTGCCTCAAATAATTTATCTAAGACATTAGGGTTATTACTAAGACGTTCTAACATTGCTTTAGTGACCGTACGTCCCTTTTCGAGTTGACCCGCAAACTTCAACGACGGTGCTACCTACTCACTAGTAGTGGGATAGCGCTGTCTAAAGGAAACGAATACAGAACAATTCTTTTTTTCGAGTAGGTAGATTAGTTCTTAAGTACTTGCTCAAATCTAAAACAAACTTTTTCACACTTACACTCCTTTTTAAACAAATTTTTCAAAAACACTTCATTACACTCTTGAAGACAGAAGCAAGAGTTAAATCAAAGTCAAAACAAAAACTTTTCAAATCACATAAACACAAAGAAGAAATTTTGAAAATGATGAGCTAGTACCTAAGAGCCCGTAGATAACTACGGATAGAAAGGGTGCTAATACCTTCCCTTTCTATAATCTACCCCCATACTCAGAAATATCTCAAAAAAGGAATTTTTCTGTGCTTTTTTCCTTTCCCTTGTTGGATAAAATAAAAGTCGGTGGCGACTCTTGCTTACCGCGACATTTTGCGAATACAAACGCAAAATGCAAACCAGCAATTCCTAAAAAATAGTCTTGGTTATGGCCACCGTATCACAGATCTGGCGACTCTGTTGGGGAGTTAATAAGTGAGGTATACCTTAGGATTAGTTCATCATATTGTTTTCAATTGTTTGATTTGATTGCTTTAACTTTTGGGCTTTGTATCGGAGTTACTATAGATCCTAACCCGGATCTGGGAACACCTTTTAGGTAAGTAGCAATAGACTGTGAGGGAACTGTACGACGTAGACCGATACAGTTGAAGAAATAGCTACGTTGATGTGGCACATTAGTTGGTACCGATATCCCTTGTGGAGCAACAAGGAGAGTATGGGGCTGCTATATGGGTCATTAAGCATCAACTTACCTTAGAACCTATAATTGACCAACTTGGCCATGGAAAGTAGCAAGATGCTACACTCATTGAGATCATACTCTCGCGATGGTTCCGGCCGCAAGAAAAGGTTGCGTGAGCTGAAACTATGACCGATGGAGGATGGTCAGTGATATTGAGAACCTCTAGAACCCGGTTACTATTATTAGGACAGGTTGAACCAACTAAACTGCAAGAGGGTAGTACCTAGACTCCATGCAAGCCTGAAATTTAAGGGCTATTGTGTGACTTGTTTGCCCTTACCATGTTTGCTATCTGTGATACCTGTAGTGTGTTTTTATCATGACATCATGCATCATGACATCGCATGCATATTTCATTAGACTAACCATGTATCTGTTTTATTTCTCTATTTTGACTTGATAATTTTTGGGTTATATTTCTTCCCAGTAAAGTTAAGCCGTGCGATAGGAATTTGTTTCCTCAGCTGGAACTTACTTTTTTATGAAATTTTCCTACTGGATGTGATTTAGCCGAGTGTTGACCTTACCCAAGTTGGTTTTGTCTGGTCATTCCTAGTACCGTGTGTCTGTTTTGTTAGCATATACATGATAACATTCATACATTTATACATACTTCATGCATATTTGAATTTAGCAATTCATTTCTAATTTGCATTCATTAATATTTTGTTGGCATATTACCCTATTTTGTAGAGTTATGTTACCCTCTCTTCAATAGAGTGCCGACCTTAAGCAGAAAGTGTATATTCTTTCAATTTCCCCACTGAGATAACCCTCGTGGAAGAATTTTGCTTCAGCCTTCCTATTCGGCTCTTTATCTGGATGGAACGTGTTTCCCTTTTGAGTTTATTTCTCATCAGGTGCTATCTTGGTTGACTGTTTCATTCCGGTTTATTTCTAGTTTAGATTTGTGGTCCCCGACAACATTATTATTCTGATTTTCGTAGGCTCTGAACTCTGGATTAAGGGTGTGAATTTATTTTGCACAAGAAAGTTTTATCTCCTCAGTATGAATATATTGAAAACTTCCCCAGAGAAGTCATATTTCTTTTCAAGAAGAGTTCTTTATAACAACAAGTAGTAGGTATCTTTATTTGAGCAACCTATACTTCCCCAGTAAGTCTGTTAGTTCCCCGAGAAAATTCATTTACACTCCAATGGATGATAGTCTCGTCATTATGGGAGATAGTTTTTTGTTGAGATTTTTTTAGAGAGGAGGCGTCACACTGCATGGCTTGTCCTCCTCTGTAAATCCATGTAGTGTGGCGCATGCATGTATTGGCAGAGAGGAGGCGTCATCTTCTTTGGCTTGACAGTGTTATTTATTAATTTTTTTAAGATGAAAATAAAAGTAACTAAAAATATTTTATATTAATATTTTATATTACACAACGCATGGATACATTTTTTTGGGACGACCCCTCAACCTAAGCGGGCCTTAGTATGGCATAAACGACCCCGCCTTTGCCTCACCCCTTGTCTCACTCATATCTGTTGATTTTCCTGAGGTGTTTGGGGTCTGTTCTGACTTGCTTGATTATGAGGTGCTTGATGTGATGGTCCTGGTACATCAAGATCATACATCTCATCGATCATTTCTCCCCACTGTGTTATGCTTTCAAAGAGATCGGTGCCCATGTTATTGAAGTTTGATCTTGTTGGTCGGGATATGTGTGGGTGGGGTAGTTGATAGTATTGGGATGTTGAATCGTGATGGAAACGAAGCAACAGTTCTTGTGGTGTATGAAATATGTACGATGGTTGGGTACTTCGATGGTGTGATGTTTGACTGTATGTAGGTTGGGTGGTATGGTAGGAATAAGATGTATCATATGTGTCTTGGGTGTTGTGGTAGGATGAGGATGGTGCATATTATTGATGGTGGGTCAGGTCATGCTCTTGGTATTGTGTTTGTGTGTGCGGCATTAATTGATGACAGGTTTGGTTGAATGTGGTGGTGTATGGTTGTTAGGTTCGAGTGAGTTGACAGTGTGTTTGGTTTTGATATTGTTGAGGGGTTGGTTGTTGGGTTTGGTATTGTTGAAGGGTTAGTTGTTGGGGTTGTTGTTGGGCATATGTTGTAGCTCTTTGGTGTGGGTCGATCAAATATGTCTCTTGAGACAGAAACAAATTTGTTGAAACTGATGTGTACCATCTCAAATATTGGAGCGTCATTTTTAAGTCATCTTGCAAGATCGGATCCCTTAGGATCAATTAACGCTGATGCCTCCATTGACGACATTGATTTTTAGCAAAGTCTCTCAAATCATTAAATCCTTATTGGTCATCAACTCTGAGTATATGCCATTGTCTCAAACATGTAAGGGGCCGGGGATACCCTGTTGCATGTCGAACTGTAGCTTCACGCGATCATTGTGGTGCATATCCACAGTAGTGAACCTGGTGAGTGTTATTTTTGCAGTCCAGACTTCAGCATCAGCTGGGTTAATCTCATGGTCGAGATCCTTATACGGCCTCCATACAAACTGTAGAGGAAAAAAAGTTATATAAAATATTAAACTTAATTAACCTATTGAAAGTGTTGTATAAAATATGTAAGTTTAATACCTCTTCGGGTCCAACATGATCAATGAGATTTCGGTAGACTACTATTGTGTTTCTAGGGGATTTGTTGTAATTCATCCCAGGAACAGACCACCTACATAGAAAAAATGGGTAATAAATTAATACATGTTGGTTACAGTATATAGTATGTAAAATTTATGGTTTCGTAATCTTACTTTGTAGCAAAGGGGAAGAAGAATGGCCTTATGTTGCGGGGGGCGAGTGTCAGCATTCTCGACCAACACCATGTCTGGAGCAAAAAGGCGCATGAATAGAAAGAACAAATGTCGTTTGATGCATTTTTACACAAGGAACTATACAGATGGGTCAAAACAGCAGAGCCCCAACTATATGTGTTTATTTTATCAAATTGTCTTAACAAGGGTAAATACATGATATTAACAGTATTACTCGTTGTTTCAGGAAATAAAAAGTGGCCAAATAATATCATTATGTAACACCGCGCTTTTACAATTTTTTCTTGCTCAGTAGAGTTTTCGGTTATTACGAGACTACTATGATATTCTCTAAGAAGACAGAGATTAATACCTTGGCCTCTAGACCCTTGTTCAAATAAAGAGACTCCCAAAAGTTCCTCGCATATGGCGTTGTCTTGGTTGACTCAGCCATTGACAACCTTACCATCAATCGGTAGACCGAATAACATGTACACGTCCTCTAGTGTGACTGTACATTCACCACATGGAAGATGAATGGTGTGAGTTTCGGGTCTCCATATCTCCATTAATGCGAGAATAATTTTATAGTCAACATGGTAATTGACTATGTTGAGTAATGGACCAAAATTGGCATGTTGTAAGTACGGTTCAATTTGAACATCGTAAGGGACATACTCATGGACACGTCAACGAAATCTTTTAACATCCTATTAAAAACATGAATTACGTATAAGAAATACAATATTTACGTATAACAATCATGAGAATTACTGATACACTTACAAAGGTTTCAATATTGTCGAGAGTTCCTATATGTTGATCACCCATGGTCAAGAGAGACATTTTTTTCTTGATTACTCTTGTGTTGTTGTTGATGTTTCAAGAAAGAAATAGTGTGTGGGTTATGATTGTGATAAACATATAGCGTGAATGTTATATGTATTTATAGGAAAATCTTGAAGAACACTATGCATTCACGTGACAATACTTTGCATGCAAGAGATACACATAGGCACCACCCTAGGTGGCGCATGCTCTTGTTTAATACACATAGGTGCCGCACTAGGTGGCGCATGCCCTTTTTGATACACATAGGCGCCATTCAACATGGCTTGTTACTTTTTGCATGTATGCAAACCTGTAGCATGGTAGGGATCAGATGGCATGCATGCAATTTTGTTGTTCAATGACAAGCTACCCTAGGTGGCGCATGAATGTAAAAAGAAGAGGACAAGCTACCCTAGGTGGCGCATGCATTTAAAAAGAATAGGACATGCCACCCTAAGTGGAGCATGCATGCAAAATATAGAGGACATCCCATACTTTCATCCGTCTATTTAATCGTCTGTGTAGGGTGCATTACTAGTATACATCCATAACTCACAAAAAACATACCTTAACAACATGGATCATTCACAAAATTATACTATTGTTGCCCATATTAATGGTGAGACGTTCAAATGCGATAATTTCGGTTTTAATTTCCATAATACCGATTTTATCCGCTTTCGAACAAACAAGAAATCAAGTATTGCACGCTTCAAAGATAGACTAGAAGCCAAATTGCAGTGTGGTCTAGTTTACCAAATTTTTTACAAGTCCGCATTTCTATTTGACAACAACCAAGTCAGATTTTATCAACTAAAGGTGTGTGACAATGATGATGTTCGAAACATGTTTCAAACTCATGAACAATTTGGGTTCAATGAGATTGAGTTATATGTTTTATTAGAACAACCAGATCAATCTCAGGTGGTAGATCTTTCTCAAGAATTTGAAGAAAAGGATGAATCTGATGAGGACAACCATCCCAAAGTCGATGTTATTGACCAAGAAGAAGATGATGAGGAAATGATTGATTTTATGGTCAATGATGACGCTGTAGATCAAGAGTATGAACTTGTACCTACGAGTCATGCGTATGACCCTCCGTTTCACATGACGAACTTGAACTTGGGGGAAGATGAACCAGTCTCAGATATCTTTCACAATCCTTATATGCAGATCGAAGGGGCCTTGAAAGTTGGAGACATATTTCGAACAAAATAAGAGTGTCTTAGAGCTATCAAAAAATACCACATGGAAATTTTAGCTGACTTCATTGTAGATAAAAATGATTCAGGGAGGTACATTATTTTATGTCGTCAAAAACCAATTTGCCCTTTTCGGTTAACTGCATCTTACAGGAAGAGAAGTGATTCATGGGAAATAGGTTCTGTTGTACCCCAAAATTTGCTCTCTTATTTCTCAAAGGATTAACCTGGACCCTCAAGTTTGTTTCCATCCAGTTGCAAATCTGAAATTACAAATTTTCCAAGAGAATCGTCCACAGGGGAAAAATGGTCATTTACACACCAAAGGAGTCAAACTATGAATTTTAAATCAAAATCAAGTTCCAAGAATCATATTCCATTAAGGCATAAAATGGGTTCATCAAAAAATCAGAAGTCAGAAGTTACTTTGAAAAAATCAAATCTTTTCAAGCATTTAGAAAATTTTCTAAGTGTCTAAAGAATATGACACTTCAGAACTTCTGAGCCAGCCTCTATGCAAGTGCACTCAGAAGTTGCAAACACGGTTCAGAACATGACGCTTCAATCAGAACATGCAAAAGCGATGCTCTTTGGTCAGAACATGATGCTTCAGTCAGAACATGATTCTCCAGCATATGAAGGCTATGTTCAACGCTCCGGTCAGAAGATGCCCCTTCAACATTTGGAGGTTACGTTACTGATCTTCTGCAATCATAACATCACCAAACCCCAAATCTTAACCTGCTGCCCTGCTATGGCACAATCCTGCAACCAGCTGCCACAACACTCCAAGGTGCTGCTGACCCAGTCCACGCCTGCGTTTTTCTTGCACCAAATTAGCCTACAAAAACTGTGATTTAGAAAACAAAGGGGCAGTATGCCAAAAATGTTTAAAAACTCATTTGTTTTCCCCCCCAAAACCACATCAATATCCATCTATAAGTAGCTTGTTCCATCACACGTTGAACGGGTTAGTTTTGGAGAGAGGGAGAGAATCATAAAAAGAAAGAAAAGGACTTTAAATCTTTGCAAAATTCCAAGAATCCAAAAAAAACTGTAAATATCAAGAGTACCAAAATCTTAACACTTGATTCCAACATCAAAACTCCATTGTTCCTTGACTAAAACCATCCCCACATTTGTTAGTTCATATACTAGAAGTTATCTTAACTTCTGTGTTCATATTGCTATATACTCTCCATTTACCTCCACCTCAAAGAAGTCAGAATATCACCCCTTAGCTATTCCAGAAGTTTAAAATCTCCATCTTATTGAGTACGTGAAGAAGCATCTCAGAACATCACCCAAGTCCAGGACCAACCTCCAGCTTGCAGAATCTCTTCCAGCTGAAAGGTAAGTTTCTGCTGACTCTTATCACATTATTTCAGCATTATCAGATTTGCATGTCCAAAAATACAATGTAAATATCATGCTTCTGATGATTTCACTTGTTGGCTTGCCTAAGTTTGGATTAAATCAGTTTCAGAATTTCTGAAAGATATTAGAACTCAGAATTAGGATTAGCAGATTCACACTTGTCTCTGATTTATGGTTCTGATATTTCTTGTTTCTGAAATGCTGCGAAATCTTCTATAATTGTCATATACATATCATCTGTTTTGTGGAGAAATAACCAAATGCAGATGTTCCGACTGCCATGAAGTGAGAGACTAAGTTTTGACAATGATATCAGAGCCTCTGAGATCTATTCTGTTGCTGGTGGTTTCAGAACTTCTGAGATCTATTCTGTTTTTGTTGGTTTCAAAACTTCTGAAACCTGTTCTGTTGCTGTGCGCCAGGGTCAGAACTTCTGACCTCCCTTAATTAGCAACGCGCTTATTCTCTCTTTTTTCTCTCACTATTTTTGCTATCACTTTCTATTTCATTAGCCAACAAATCCAAAAAAACATTTTTTCATGCTTCACTTTATTTCTTAAAACAAAAGACCAAAAATATTTTCTTAAACAAACTTATTTCTTTTCTTAAATAAATAACCAATTTCGTTTCTTGCACATTCTGATCCATTTCGATATGGTTGTAATAATAACTTAGGATTTAATTTTACTTGCAACCCTCATTCATAAATATGTACCCCCATCCCCCTAAAGCGATGTAATAGCTTAGATTTTATTTTTTCGCATTTTATTTACTTTTCATATATTGTTAGTAAATAAGATGTATGGCAAGACATGAAAACAACAAAATAGACAACCTTAATCAAGATTAAAATGCATGCAATCAAACACACTCTTCACGCACGCACCCTTAGGGTAATCCCATTTCATTGCCTATCGGAAAAACAGTTATGTCCCTCGAATATAAGACACTTTAGTAATGATCCTTCTATAAAAAATATTGTAGTCCCTCGATGACCCTCGACGTTGCCTCCGGTAAAAAACGATCTAGTCCCTTACGAAAATTGCTAAAACATCTCATAAGTTGCTTTCGATGACTGTAAAATTGACCCGCGCATGTCCATTTACATCCAATGGTGGGGTTTCTTACCAAATTAATGGTAAGATAGCAACATCTAAAGGAGAAAGAAAAGAACATTTAAGACCTTTCGAGTAGGTAGATTCGCTCCTAGTTACTCGCTCGCTCACGACAAAAACATTTTTACACCTACACTTTCATTTCAAAACATTTTCAAAAAGACAAAACATTATGTATACGTTCTTATAGAGACGAGAACTATTACAAAACATCTTTTTCAAAACCACTTTCGAAAACACGTTCCACAAACACATCTTTGAACTATCTTTCGAAACAAAACTTTGTACGCGTTCATATAGAAACGAGAACCATTACAAAGAGATTTTTCAAAACACTTTCAAAGCCCACACTACAAGCACACTATCAAATAAAAGCAAGTGATCTAAACGAGTAACTAAGAGCCCATGGAAAACCATGGATGAAAAGGGTGCTAATACCTTCCGTTTTCATAATCTACCCCCCGAACCCGAGAAATAATCTCGAAAGGTATTTCCTGTGCTTTTTTACCTTTCCTTTTGGATAAAAGAAAAGTCGGTGGCGACTCTTTCTATCCGCACAAATGTGATTGAAACGCAAAACCCCAAGTCAGTTCTCCCACCGTATCACAGAACTGGCGACTCTGCTGGGGAAAGAAAAAAAAGTGGGGTTACCTTAGGGTTAGATCACCTTTACTCACTTTCATTATTTAATTTGTGTGCTTTATATTCAGTTCTTTGTATTGGGCTTGCTTTGATCCTCCACCCGGATCTGGGATACCTTTTTAGGTGAATAGCAATAGATTGTGGAGACTGTACGGCGTAGACCGATATGGTTGAAACAATGGCTATGTTAGTGTGACGCATTTGTGGGTACCGGTATCCCTCATGGTGAATCGAGGAGAATACGGGGCCGCTGAGTGGCGTCATGAAGCACTAATTGACTTTAGAACCCTAATTAAACAAACTTGGCCATTAGGACGTAGTGAGGTAGTCGGTTTCGGTGTAAAGCTGAAAATTGGTTGACACTCGATACTACAATCATTGAGGCTAGACTTTTGGGATATCTCGGCCGCAAGAAAAGATTGTTGTGCTGAGACAATGCCTAAAAGAAAGGTCGATGATATCGAGATCCTTTAGAACCCGATCATTATTTCTAAGACAGGTTGAGCCAACTAGACTTCAAGAGGGTACTTACCTACAAAACTCATGCAAGCCTAAAACATAGGGATCTGCTTGTTGAGTATGCATACATTTGCTTGTACATAAACATCATAAACATCATCAACATCATATGCATGCTCACTAGCCATTTCAAGGATTTAGAAATTTATCTTTGTTTTTGTTTTGTAGGACATGAATTCTCTCCGAAGAAACACCATCAGAATCAGCTTTGTGAAAGCACATCCTCAACTTCAAGAGCTAGCCTCAAGAGTGCCCGGGGATTCTCCTTTTACCAAGAAATATGGTCGACTCCTCAGCTTGGCTACATCCAACTTCCAAGAAGAGATGATGTATGTACTATTCCAATTCTTTGATCCCGTACATCATTGTTTCACGTTCTGGGACTATCAGTGGGTACCTACACTAGAAGAGTTCTCTCTACTCTTAGGGGTGCCCGTGCTTAATCAGATACCATTCACCGGTCTAGAAGGGATTCCAAAACCTGAAATCATCTCCGAAGCTTTACATGTGAAGAGGGTCGACATCGTAGCCAATTGGGAGACAAGAAGTGGGGTTAAAGGTTTTTTAGCTAAGTTTCTATTGGAAAAAGCTCGTTCATTCTGGGATGACATGGATTTCCAAGCTTTCGAAGACGTGCTAGCTCTCCTCATTTATGGTTTGGTTCTGTTTCCCAATTCGGATCAATTCATAGACGTTAATGCCATCAAAGTCTTTCTCTCTCATAATCCTATACCCACCTTACTATGAGACATCTTGCATTGCCATCATACCCGCACCATGAAGAAAAGAGGTACCCTTTTGTGTTGTATCCCCCTATTCGCTAAGTGGTTCACTTCACACCTACCTCAGTAAGCATTGAAGAACGAGCAAAGATTGACTTGGTCTCAAAGGATGATATCTCTCACCCACTCTGATATCCATTGGTGCTCGAGATCCTTGGAAGATATTTCTATCATTGACTGTTGTGGGAAGTTCCCTAATGTACCTCTGTTTGGTATTAGGGGAGGTATCATCTACAACCCATGCTTAGCACTTCAGCAGTTTGGATATGCCCGAAGGAACGGCCCTCATGAGATGCTCATCCAAGGTTTGGTTTTCGACTACGACAAAGAAGACCAAGGTTACCGCCAGAGGTTTACACGTGCTTGGGGAATGGTGAACAAAGTGGACAGTAGGACTTTGGAACATAAAAACTCTATCCCTCTCGAGCCTCACCTTAAGTGGGTACGGGCTCGTGCCCAGAGTCTCTTGATGCCTTACCCTTCCATCCTTCCTGTCATCATTGAGCCTGTTATTGAAGGAGACGTCCCATACACCGTTCTTCATCCTGACATGCCTACCTCTCTCGAAGACCTGCAGAAAGCTTAGGTTCAGTTGAAGGAAGAACGAGACACCTTTGAAACCCAGTACTACGCCAGTGAGAAGAAGGTTCTAGAGCTCACCAAACTGCTTCATGAAGAGAAAAATCTGAATACCTATATTGCTCCAAAGAGGATGCGTTCGGTATTTTTGTCTTAGGAGTTTTTGCTGTATTTTGTTTCTTTCTTTGTAAGCCCAAGGAGGCATGATGTATTCAAACTTGGTTTTATTTAATATGACGTGTATTCTTTTTGGTTTGGACAAGTTTAAATCTCTAAATTTCCTTGAAATCATTTGCATATTGCATCTTCATTCATCATAACATCATACAGGTTTCTCATAACAGTTCGCCTTATCCTTCTACTGTTTATTTCAGTGAGATGGATGTTGAACAGACTGTGAAAGATCTTCAGGCACATAATGCCCAGTTTCAACAAATGCTCATGGCTCTGACAAAAGGACAAGAGGAGTTGAAGACTCTGCTGGCCAAAGAGAAGAAGAAGAAAACGAAGAAACCAACCAGAGTTGTGATCATGGGAAGAAGGTTTAAAGGGAAGACCATGAGAACCTTAGACTTTGCAACATCATCGGGTGAAGGAGTTAATCAAGGAGCCGAGACCCAGGAAGTAAACAATGACCCAGCATCCGAAGAAGAGGAAGAGCCTGATTATTCTGAGGAACAATATCCTCCTACTGATGATAAATACAAACAGCTAGAGGATCGTTTGAATGCTATGGAGATTCAGACGGTACCTGATTTGGACCTCAAAGAATTAGGACTCATCTCCGGGGTTGTCATCCCACATGAATTCAAGGTCCCAACTTTCACCAAGTACGATGGTGTCTCCTGCCCGAAGCTACATCTAAGGTCATCTGTCAGAAAGATTCAACCCCACACGGCTGACAAGAATATGTGGGTGCATTTCTTCCAGGAGAGATTATCTGGGACACAGTTGGATTGGTTCTACCAATTAGAAGGGACCAATGTTCGCAACTGGGAAGAGTTGGCCGCCGCTTTCTACAAACAATATCAGTATAATGCTGATTTGGCTCCGACTATGACACAATTACAAAGCATGTCTATGGGAACAGGTGAGGGTTTCAAAGCCTGTGCTCAAAAATGGAGGGATCTCGCAGGCAGGGTCCAGCCCCCTTTATCCAACAGAGAATTAGTGGATATGTTCCTAGGCACCTTGTCAGGACCATTTTTTAATCACCTAATTAGGAGTTCTTCATCTGGATTTACCGAATTAATCATGACTGGTGAGTGGGTCAAAGCCGGTATAAAAAGCGGCAAAATTCAAAGAGATGCATCCTCAAGTATGGTGAAGAAACCTTATGTTGGAAAGAAGGAGGTCAGTGTTGCATATGACCATATGAATCAAAACAAAACCGACCGTCGTCCAGAAGTAGGGGCTGTCATGATTTCTAATCCTGCACCAAATCAGCAGCGAAATTATCAGCGCAAACCAGAAGCGCCCATGAGAGATTTACCCGGATTAACATGACCATGTCTTAGGTTTTGCCACACCTTCTCAAGACCAATCTGGAAACTTTAAAGGAAGCTCCCAAGAATCCCAATACTGCTTCTCCTTGCTACAACCCGAACGCCCGATGTGCCTATCATTCTGAAAGCCCAGGGTACGATACAAATGACTGTTGGGCCTTAAAAAAATAAGGTGCAAGACCTTATCGATGCGAAAGATATTGAATTTGAGTCCCCAGAAACGCCTAATGTAATAACGACACCAATGCCCAGACATGGCCAAGGTATCAATGCCATTGATGATGATCGTTTTGTTTCCTCTGTGAATGACTTGGTTACTCCTCTGTTGACCATTAAACAAAATCTACTGCAAGCTGGCCTATTCCCAGGTTGCGATGAAAATTGCCACTTATGCAAGTCTCTACCGAACGGTTGTTTGTTACTAAAGGTAGGCGTCCAACGCCTGATGACGAGTAAAGAAATCCTATTTGAAAAGCTACCTCTTATCAAAAGCTCTTATCAAGATGTTTCGATAATCACCATTTCCGACAATCCTCCCGGGGTCTCCACCAAAAGACCCGTCAGGATTACATCCATTCCCAGATCTGCACCCTTAATCATCACTATGCCAAGACCAATACCATACTCCTCGGATAAAGTCGTTCCATGGAATTATGAGGCTGACGTTTATTATTATGGCGTCAAGCAAGATCAGTTGGCTGTCAAGAATGAAGTTGCGAGAGATATTGATCCCGATATCGGTAACATCACTGGAACCAACAAAATAACAAGAAGTGGAAGAGTCTTCTCACCTGAAATTTCTCCAAAGTCTATTGCTACTCCTGTGATCATTACTACTGCCACTCCTACCGACACCCTCAGTGATACTCCTACTGTTATCCCTACTGCCGATACAAGGGGAAAAGAGACTTTGGTTGAGCCTGCCCAAGTAAGAGAACGTCCCGAGGTCATCCTTGAAGCTTCTAGAAAAGAAATAGAAGAAATCCTGAAGATAATCAAGAAAAGTGACTACAACATTGTAGATCAATTGGGGCAGACCCCCTCGAAGATATCATTGTTGTCCTTACTTTTGTGTTCTGAAACTCACGCCAAAGCCTTGGTAAAGTTTCTTAAGACCTCTCACGTGCCCCAAGAGACCTCCATCGACCAATTTGAAAACTGTGTGGCCAGTCTAACTGCTGATAACAAATTGGGCTTTTTCGATGCTGATTTAACCTCTAAGGGAAGGAAGCACAATGATGCCTTGCATATTTCCATCAAATGCAGGGGCACCACACTTGCCCATGTTTTGGTGGATACTGGTTCATCATTGAATGTATTGCCCAAAAATGCCCTCGACCGACTGGATTGTGAGGGGCTCATCTTGAAACCTAGCAACATCATAGTGAGGGCCTTTGATGGTTCCAAGAGGACAATGCACGGAGAAGTTAGTATCCCCATAAAAATTGGGACTCAGACTTTTGACTCAATTTTCTATGTGATGGACATCCGCCCTTCGTACTCTTGTCTGTTGGGTCGACCCTGGATCCATGGTGCTGGTGCCGTCACTTCTACCCTACACCAAATGCTAAAATACCTGATCAGAGGAAAGATTGTCACAGTTCACGGAGAGGAGAAATACATGGTTAGCCATTTGAACTCTTTCAGGTATGTTGAAATGGATGGTGAATTCATAGAGTCTCCCTGTCAGAACTTTGAGGAGGTTCCACCAACGGTCGCAGCAACCAAGTCTACTCCAAAGGTCCCAAAGATTACCAAACCTCCACTAAAGATGGCCTCGTTGAAAGACGCTCAAGCAGTAGTTGAAGAGGGAGGATGTACTATCTGGGGTCAGCTTCCGGATATTCCCTACAAGTCCGACAAATTTGGGTTGGGGTTCACTTCAGAGGATCAGAAATCTGTTCGATGTTCTCGCGCTGGGGGACCACCTCTGCGTATCAGCAATCAAGGAGTCAATGCAATAGAAGATAGTGATGGCAGATGTGACATGGACGAATGGATTTTTCCAACCATCGGCGAAGGGCTCAACAATTGGGAGGCCAAAGATTTCATTCCTATTACTTTTATTCAAGAGTAATTGTCTTTTAATATTTTCAGGCTTGTAATATTTAAACAATTCAGACTTTTTAAAACCTTGTGTCTTACCCGAGGCACAACGGTCCATTTGTGAGGGTTGTCACTTCATTCTCATATGTCATTAATGAATCATGGACGTTTTTGCATCAAATTTCGTTTTCTTTGTCTTTTATTTCTTACATTTTATTTCTTTCAAAGGTAGCTATGCTCTTACACACACTCATATATTAAAAATGCAGATCTACATCCACTCAGGATCCCATGGGTAATAGTTCTGCTATGGCCAATTGTGACTTTGAAAATCCGATCTACCAAGCCGACGACGAAGGTGAGGAAGATTATGAAGTGCCAGGGGAGTTGGCCAGGTTGTTGCAACAGGAAGAAAGGACCATTCGGCCACATGAGGATCCGGTTGAAACAATTAACTTGGGAACTGAGGAAGATAAGAAAGAGGTCAAAGTGGGTGCCAACTTGGAACCTAATGTCAAGGAGCGTATGATTCAGTTATTGCATGATTATGTTGAGATATTTGCCTGGTCATACAAAGACATGTCGGGACTTGATGCAGACATTGTGGTAGATCGTCTGCCTACAAAAGAAGATTATCCTCCGGTAAAGCAAAAGGTTCGACGCATGAGGCCCGATATGTCTGAAAAGATCAAAGCAGAAGTCATGAAGCAATTCAATGCTGGATTTTTGGCTGTCACCTCTTATCCCCAATGGGTGGCCAATGTTGTTCCTGTACCTAAGAAAGACGGTAAAGTGCGGATGTGTATGGACTACAGAGACTTAAACAGGGCAAGCCCCAAAGATGATTTCCCACTCCCCCACATCGACATCTTAGTTGACAATACGGCGCAACACAAAGTGTTTTCTTTCATGGACGGCTTCTCGGGCTACAACCAAATCAAAATGGCGCTTGATGATATGGAGAAAACGACCTTTGTTACACAGTGGGGCACTTTCTGCTATAAGGTCATGCCATTCGAACTGAAGAATGCTGGGGCAACCTATCAACGCGCCATGGTAGCTTTATTTCATGACATGATACACCATGAGATAGAGGTCTATATAGACGACATGATAGCCAGATCGCAGACGGAAGAATAGCACCTTGATCACTTACAGAAGCTGTTTGAAAGGCTGAAGAAGTACAAGTTGAGATTGAATCCAAACAAGTGCACATTCGGAGTACGGTCTGGTAAACTCTTAGGCTATGTCGTCAGCAACAAGGGTATCGAAGTTGATCCTGCCAAGGTTAAAGCGATATAAGAAATGTCATCTCCTCGTACTGAGAAAGAAGTCAGAGGATTCTTGGGACGTCTGTATTACATAGCCAGGTTTATTTCTCACCTGACAGCCACTTGCGAGCCAATCTTCAAACTCTTGAAGAAAGATCAAGTAGTCATATGGAACGACGAATGCCAAGTTGCTTTTGACAAAATCAAAGAATACCTGCAAGAACCTCCTGTGTTGTTGCCACCTGTCGAGGGAAGGCCATTGATCTTATATCTAACTGTTTTAGAAAACTCAATGGGGTGTGTGTTGGGGAAGCATGACGAGTCTGGCCGAAAAGAGCATGCTATTTATTACCTGAGCAAAAAGTTTACCGACTGTGAAACAAGATATTCACTGCTCGAGAAAACTTGCTGCGCTCTGGCATGGGCTGCTCGTCGGCTGAGACAGTATATGTTGACCCACACTACTTTGTTGATATCTAAAATGGATCTGATAAAGTACATCTTTGAGAAGCCCGCTCTTTCTGGGAGAATAGCGAGATGGAAGATGATTCTGACAGAATATGACATACAGTATACTACCCAGAAAGCTATAAAGGGCAGTGTATTGGCTGATCATCTTGCTCACCAAGCTGTAGAAGACTATCAGTCCATGAAGTTTGAATTCCCAGACGAAGACATCATGACATTAGACAACTGTGAAGAAATCAGGCCATATGACGGACCTGAACAAGGATCCCGATGGACCCTGTTCTTTGATGGGGCATCCAACGCACTTGGCAATGGTATCGGTGTCGTACTCATATCTCCAGAAGGATGTCATACTCCCTTTACTGCCAGACTTTGCTTCAAATGTACAAACAACATGGCAGAATACGAAGCGTTCATCTTCGGTCTCAAAGCTGCTATAGACTTGGGGATCAAACACTTGGATGTATTTGGAGATTCAACCTTTGTCATCAGTAAAGTTAAAGGGGGATGGGACACCAATCACCCCAACCTTATCCCTTATAAAGAACATGTGTTGACATTGTTTTCGCATTTCGAGAAGATTACCTTCGAGCATTTCCCGCGAGAAGAAAATCAGCTAGAAGATGCATTAGCTACAATGTCATCTATGTTTAAACTTAATTGGGATAACGAGGCTCCTCAAATCACCATTGAGCAGATGGATGAACCAGCCTACTGCCACGAGATTAATACTGAAGAGGTAGTGGACCATCCTTGGTTTCATGAAGTCAAGAGGTATCTCGAGTCTCAGGAATATCCAGAAGGAGCTTCGGTGAATGACAAGAAGTTCCTAAGAAGGTTCTCGGCTAAATTCTTCCTTAGTAACGACATTTTGTACAAATGCATTCATGACTCTATATTGCTTCGGTGCGTAGACAAGGTTGAGGCTGAAAGGATCATGGTCGAATTACACGAAGGCACTTTTGGTACCCATTCCAGTGGGCATTCAATGGCAAAGAGAATCCTACGGGAAGGCTATTATTGGTCTACCATGGAAGCAGATTGCTACCAATACTCTCGGACTTGTCATAAGTGTCAAATTTATGCTGACAAGGTGCACGTACCTCCGGTTCCTCTGAATGTCTTGACGTATCCTTGGCCCTTTGCTATGTGGGGAATCGATATGATCGGGGAAATCAAGCCAATGGCCTCCAATGGGCACCGCTTCATCTTAGTGGCCATCGACTATTTTACAAAGTGGGTTGAGGCATCTTCCTTCACCTCCGTTACTAAAAATGTGGTCGCTCGGTTCATCAAACAGAATATCATTTGTCGGTACGATATCCCAGAGAGAATCCTCACTGATAATGGTACGAATCTAAACAACACTATGATCACCGCCTTGTGCGAGCAATTCAAGATTCAACATCACAATTCTTCCTCTTACCGGCCAAAGATGAATGGTGCTGTAGAAGCTGCTAACAAAAACATTAAAAAGATCATACAGAAAATGACAGTCACATACAAAGACTGGCATGAGATGCTACCGTTCGCTCTCCACGGGTATCGTACCACAACTTGCACATCAACTGGGGCAACACCTTTTTCTCTCGTATACGACATGGAAGCTGTCTTTCCTATTGAGGTCCAGATCCCCTCTCTAAGAATCATGAAGGATACTGGTTTGAATGAAGAAGATTGGATTCAGACTCGATTTGACCAACTAAACTTGATTGATGAGAAGAGGCTTACGGATATCTGTCATGGTCAGATGTATCAAAAACGCATAATTAAAGCTTTTAATAAAATGGTCAAACGTCAGGTATATCGGGTCGGTGACTTGGTAATCAAGCGTATCATTTTGCCATAAGGTGATCCTAGGGGAAAATGGACTCCTACATATGAAGGGCCATTTGTAATCAAAATCATATTCTCTGGTGGAGCAATGATCTTGACCATTATGGATGGCGATGACCTCCCGCACCCTGTAAATATGAACATAGTTAAAAGATACTACGCATGATCAAAGACTCGCTAGGTTGACTGGCCTAGGAAAAAATAAGGGCTTCCCGACGAACCAAAAGGGTTCGGGCAAAAATAAGGGATGAAAATAAAAAAAATTTGTACACCTGGCAAGTCGAAAACCCGAAAGGGCGGCTTGGGCAAAAAAAAGGGTATCCCGGTGGACTGAAAACCCGAGAGGGCGGTCCAGGCAAAAGTTAGGGATTGAAGCATATGACTATGTCCCGTTAAATCATCTAGCAGACAATATTCAGTGTCAACCAATTAACTCAATTGGCTCTAAATCAATCCAATCGACTTCGTCGAGGCAACAAGCGGACAAGACATTCAGAGACATGAAGACTATAACAGAATGGGAACCCCATGGGGTTATTTCACATAGCTATCTTTTCTTTGTATCAATTTTCATTTTTTACGACGACATTCTCTTGCTAGAATGCTCGTCTCACTGTACAAAAAACACTTGTTCAAGTTAATACAAAGATATCCCTTTTGAAAGTACAAAACCATCTATTTTCCTTTATTTCTATGTTTTATTTACAATCCAATGATTTATTTTTGAGCATATGCATTTGAACGTGATTACTGTCACAAATAAACAAAAAGAAACGGAAAGACAATTACTAATGACTTTAAGAAATAGAATAATATCTGTGAAACATTCCATAAAACCCCCGCAGGTACTTTCTCCAGCCAGAGCAAAAATTTCCAACCACCGGTCCAAAATGTCCCTAGTAAGTTGCCCAACTTCTCAGATTTCCCCAGCAGGATATCACGAAGACTACAAGCAATGTATGACTTTTCCCTTCTACAACAAAGTTTATACTTGGAAACTCACCCATCAGTGCTTCAAAAGGGATTTATTTTCCCCGCTTCCAGCAACGCTACGGCACAAACAATCTTTAGTTCCATACATTTGCATCCATACTGTGATCGGTGGGAACGAGAACTGACTGTTTTTGGAATGCTGGTTCGCGTTTGCGTTTGTTTTCGCAAATTATCGCGGTAAGCAAGAGTCGCCACCGTCTTTTATTTTATCCAACAAGGGAAAGGACAAAAGCACAGAAAAATTCCTTTTCGAGATGTTTCTCGGGTTCGGGAGGTAGATTATAAAAAGGGAATGTGTTAGCACCCTTTCTATCTGTGGTTATCCACGGGCTCTTAGGTACTTGCTCACTATGTTTTCAAAAGGTTTGCTTTTCTTTGTGATTGTGGGTTTTGAAAAGAGTTTCGTTTGAAACTTCATTTTAACTCTTGCTTCTGTCCTCAAGAGTGTATGAAGTGTTTTTGAAAACTTTGTTCGAAAAGTGTAAGTGTGAAAAGTTTTGTTTTGTTTTAAAAGAGAGCAAGTACTTAAGAACCTCAACCATCTCGAAAAGGAATTTAATTATGCAAATGTCCTTTAGACAGTACTATCCTACTATTGAGGAGTAGGTAGCACCGTCGTTGGAGTTTTCGGGTCAATTCGATTTAAGGGACGTGTGGTCACTAAAGCAACGTTAGGACGCTTTAGTGGTAATCCTAATGTCTTAGATCATTTTTCTGAGGCAACCGTTTCGAGGCAACTTATGATCTTGGGACAAAAGGACGACCTCTAAAACATCCTATACTTAATGACCACGTTCGAGGCAACCAAGTGAGGTGTACCCTAAGAGTGGCATGTGCAAGTGTGTCAACTTTTAGTTATATTATCTTTGTACATGTTATGGTGAGCTCCTGTTGATTTTAAATTAAGAGTTAATCTTGTCATGCATAGCCTAGTTAGTATACATCTAAACAGTTAATATATGTACATGAATTTAAAGTGTGGGAATTGTAAATCCTACGCTATTACAAGGCTTTCGGGGAGGGGGATTATTTACATGTCCAAAAATTGGGGAAATAAAAGCAGTAAAGGGAAAGTCTTAGTTTAAGCTATTACATCCCAGTAGGCAATTACAATAAAATAAACGCGCACGAATATGAAAATAAACTCTAAAAATCCTAAGAACGAAATCTTTTTGTTGTTTTATTTTATTTTGGGAAAATAATCTAAATCTATTTAATTTTAGTTTTGGAAAAAATGTTAAGATAATTAAAGGTTAATTAACAAAGTTAATTTAATAGAAAAAGAACTAGCCTAATGTTTTTGTAGTTTTTTTATTTTAATGTTAATTAAAAAGATAAAAAGAAGTCTATGGGAAACAAAAATAAAATACAAGGGGGATCTTTCGATCCAGGAAAGAAAAGGAGTTTCGACCCAGGGAGAGCATGGAAGCTTCGATCCAGAGAGAGTCCTGGTCCTTTCGATTGGGCCAGACAGTAAGGCGCGAGTAGCCTTCGATCCAGGGAAGAGGACTGTCTTCTGATCATGGAGGTCATGGCTTTCGATCCAGGGATGAGGTGCCTCTTTCGATCCAGCACGCTAATGGGTTCGATCCAGAGAAGGGCTCTCCTTCGATCTGGGATGTTATACCTGCAAAAGTATGTGAGCGAAATAAAATGCAGGGCCTGGGTATTGAACCCCAGGCCCTTCGATCCTGCACTTGTTGGGGTCTCTTCAGGCTAAATCTGCAGCAAGTGTTAGCAAATGAAAAAATACGACCTGGGTGCCAAACCCAGGCCTTTCGATCCTGTCAAGGATGGAAAATCAGAGGTAACAACAAGTATGAATGTATTATGCAAATATGAGGTTGAATAATTTACCCTTTCTTACCAGCAGATTGGATCTTCGATTTGGATGTTTGCTGGACGCAGGCACCTTCGATCTGGGCACTTCCTGGATGCTGGCACTTTCGATCTGGGCTTCTGGGCGTGGGCACCTTTGATCTGAAGGACTGCTTTGGCTCTTTGAGACAATTTTTCTATGTGCTCTCCTGCAGAGTTTTGTGTGTATAATTTTCGTGTGTTGATCTGATTTTTCGTCTGATTTTCCGTGTCCTTGTAATGTGCCACTGGCCTATGTATTTATAGGGGTGTGAGGGTGCAGTAATGGCAAGAGACAGCCATTAATCAAGCCACTAAATGCCATGAGACAAGAAACTGACACATTAAATAACTTCCTTTTTTGAAACATTTGTGTCTCTTGAATGAACCTGGACATGTTAATTTGGACGCTCTCTTGATGACCTCCTTCGAATGGGCTGGTGGCATCCTTCGAATGCTTTTCGACAGATTCTTCGAATGGAACCTTTGAATTCCTCTTCGAATGGACCTTCTAGAACTCCAATCGAAGGACACTGTTATAATTCCAATCGAAGTACTTGTCCATAATGCCAATCGAAAGGCTCCTTCAGAACACCAATCGAAATGCTCCTTCAGAATACCAATCGAAGGGTCTTTCAGAATGCCAATCGAAGTGCTCCTTCAGAATGCCAATCGAAATGCTCCTTCAGAATGCCAATCGAAATGCTCCTTCAGAATGTCAATCGAAGTGCTCCTTCAGAATGCCAATCGAAGGGTTTTTCAGAATGCCAATCGAAATGTACTTAAAGCACCACTCAAAAATTTTCCTTTTCCTTAGGCAAGAGTTTGTGATCAACCATGCAGGGGGAAGACTTTGGAAAACATGAGAGGGCAAATTTTGGGGTACAATAATTGCCCCTGTTCAATTTTCTTAAACCTGAGGATATAGATTGGCTTTCGAGCCTTTCGTGATCCGAAGGTGGAAGATAATTGAACACTAGAGTGCCCAGAAATTTGCACTCGCATGGTGTGGTATCAGCATTGTGATGTCGGGAATGGGCTTACAGATGCCATTTGGAGATTGTTGGTAGGTGGTTTTGTCTTTGTTGACGGGTTGTCTCTATTGACAGGTTGTCTCTTTTGACGAGTTGTCTCCGTTGACAGGTTGTCTCTTTTGACAGGTTGTCTCTTTTGAAGAGTTGTCTCCGTTGACAGGTTGTCTCTTTTGACGGGTTGTCTCTGTTGATGGGTTGTCTCTTTTGACAGGTTGTCTCTTTTGACAGGTTGTCTCTTTTGACGGGTTATCTCTGTTGACGGGTTGTCTCTTTTGACAGGTTGTCTCTTTTGACGAGTTGTCTCTATTGACGGGTTGTCTCTTTTGACAGGTTGTCTGTTTTGACGAGTCGTCTCTTTTGACGAGTTGTCTCTTTTGACAGGTTGTCTCTGTTGACAGGGTGTCTCTTTTGACGGGGTTGTCTCTATTGACAGGTTGTCTCTTTTGACAGGTTGTCTCTTTTGACGAGTTGTCTCTTTTGACGAGTTGTCTCTTTTGACAGGTTGTCTCTATTGACAAGTTGTCTCTATTGACAGGTTGTCTCTGTTGACGGGTTGTCTCTTTTGACAGGTTGTCTCTGTTGACGGGTTGTCTCCGTTGACGGGTTGTCTCTTTTGACAGGTTGTCTCTGTTGACGGGTTGTCTCTTTTGACAGGTTGTCTCTTTTGACGAGTTGTCTCCGTTGACAGGTTATCTCTATTGACAGGTTGTCTCTTTTGACGAGTCGTCTCTATTGACAGGTTTCGCCTCAGAAAAATCTTTAGGAATCGATTTAACTGATTTTGTCTCCATTAACTGGCTTTACCTCAGAAAAATCTTTAGGAATCGATTTAACTGATTTTGTCTCCATTAACTGGCTTCGCCTCAGAAAAATATTTAGGAATCGATTTAACTGATTTTGTCTCCATTAACTGGCTTTGCCTCAAAAATCTTTAGGGATCGATTTAACTGATTTTGTCTCCATTAACTGGCTTCGCCTTAGAAAAATCTTTAGGAATCGATTTAACTGATTTTGTCTCCATTAACTGGCTTTGCCTCCGAAAAATCTTTAGGAATTGATTTAACTGATTTTGTCTCCATTAACTGGCTTCGCCTCAGAAAAATCTTTAGGAATCGATTTAACTGATTTTGTCTCCATTAACTGGCTTCGCCTCAGAAAAATCTTTAGGAATCGATTTAACTGATTTTGTCTCCATTAACTGGATTTGCCTCAGAAAAATATTTAGGAATTGATTTAACTGATTTTGTCTCCATTAACTGGCTTCACCTCAGAAAAATCTTTAGGAATTGATTTAACTGATTTTGTCTCCATTAACTGGCTTCGCCTCAGAAAAATCTTTAGGGATCGATTTAACTGGACCAGAGAAGGCCTTTTGATATGGTTGAGAATTTAACTGCATCCTTCCTGAAAGGTAAAGGTCATTCATATGCAATGCATGATATGGATCAAGCAATGATGTTCTCAACATAAATGAGATTGTATGGTATGATGCGTTTATGCATGTATCATGATGTATGGAAATGTAATGTTTTAGCTGGGGAAAATAAATCCCGGATAGCTTGCTGGAGAATAGAGTTGAATTCTTCGTTTCCGCTGGGGATGACGAACGAAGATGATTGAAAGAATAAACCTGCAGGAGAGGATGGCTCCGTTGGGGAATAAACTGATGAGGAGATTACTCCGAGGGGAATTACTCTGTGGGGGAGAGATGCTCTTCTGAGATTTTAATGATAAACTCCGTTGGGGATTCCGTTGATAAGCTCTGTTGGGGATTTTGATGATGAACTCCGCTGGGGATGGATTACCGTTACTGGTGATATTGAACCTGTTGAGGACAGAAGTCCTGCTTGGGGAAAGAAAGAAATTCGTTGAGGATGATCTCTCAGTTGCAACTTGCTGAGGATAACCCAGTTAGACTCTTGTGAGGATAACCTTCCGAATTTGGCTGGGGAGATTTTTTTTTTGTACTCCGCAGGGGATAAGCTTCCAGAATCTACTGGGGAAGATGGTCCAGCTCCATTGGGGAAGCTTTTTTAGACTGCGCTGGGGAAATGGATCCACTGGGGGTGTCTTGCATTCTGCCGGGGAACATTCTTATATTCTGTTGAGGAATATTAAGACTGCCAGGGATACTCTTATTCTTGCTGGGGAATGTCCTTATACTCCGCTGGAGAATATTAAGACCTTCTGGAGATATCAAACCTTTTTAGGGTTGATGGTAGATTAACTCTGCTTGAGGAGAGTATTGCTGATTTGTACATAGCTGCAAGTCTCGGCCGGAAGAGAGCTATCATTATTGTCTTATGCTGCGGGGAGTGAAGGTATCTTAGCCATATTCTTCAGCTGAATCTACCTTTATACCTGGTGAGGAAAGCAACCGTACAATTTGGACAGTTTTTATTGCCCCTGTTTCTGCGGGAGAAGGTGCCTGCGGAGGCCCTGTGGATCAAGTATTATCCCAACCTATGAGGTGCTTAGTCATTGCCGATTGAAGTGACAAATCTTCTTCTGGTAGGCAAGTGACAAGATGACGGGACATAGTCGTACGCTTTGATCCCGAATTTTTTCCTGGACCGCCCTTTCGGGTTTTCAGTCCACCGGGATACCCTTTTTTGCCCAAGCCGCCTTTTCAGGTTTTCGACTTGCCAGGTGTACAAATTTTTCATTTTCATCCCTTATTTTTTCCCGAACCCTTTTGGTTCGCTGGGAAGCCCTTATTTTTGCCTAGGCCAGTCAACCTAGCGGGTCTTTGATTATGCACAGTATTTTCTGACTATGTCTACGCTCTCAGGATGTAGAGATGTGTCACTGTCGGTAGTGTTGTGTTGCCATACTACCAGAAGATCTTCGTTTGATTATGCAAGATTTGTTGCTGGAATTCATGTCCAATGCCCCAAGTGATTCAGATGGAGATCTGCCCCTGGCTATTTGGCATTTTGAGAGATTCCTTGAATCTTGACTTGACTGCCCCAGATTATGGACAATGATCATATCGTGCCCCTTGATTGGAAGTGTTTTTTCCACTTGAGGTGACCTTTTTATTGAGAAGGTTTTTGTTCACTAGATATTCGTCGTGTGAATTTCTCTGCTATTTGAACAAATAGTCATATGCAAACAATGTTATTTTAAGAATGCAAAGCTTATGTCTGTCTTGAAGTCTTTGAAAATTCATTTTTCAGTAAAACAGTAAAATGTGATGTCAACTCAGGATTTACAGCAAGCCCTACAGGAGTCAGGATACCTTTTATAACAGTATGCTTTCGGACTAACCCATGCTTCAGCTAGGACTTTTAAGGGTTATAACGTGGCATGGTTCACGGTTTAAGAAACAAAGGATAAAGGCTCAAAATTTATTTGTACCCACCCGCTCTTTGTGATGTTCTTCGATCCTAAACTCAGCTAATCGTGCATTAGACCTTGTTTGAGTCTTTGCTCTGATATTCTAGTGATGGTTCGGACACTGACAATTTATTTTGAATAGGCAGTCATTTTTGCAACATTTTTCATGTTGTTGAGGATTTGTAATGACCTCGTTCTTTTTATTTGTTATCCCTGTCTTTTTGCCTGAACTGTTTCTTTTTGTATTCACATTCAGCGGGATGCCCCAGTTTTGTAAGTCTCCTTCATAGGTTTTAACTTAATGGGCTTTTATTTCTGAGAGATACTGACTGCCTGCCCTTACGATTATTCGGAACCATCACTGTCTTCTTGTTTTGGAAGGACTCCTTTGATGCCATTCATTGTGCACCTGGATCAACTGAGAAAACTACCCTGCCCCAGGTTATAATTAAGGGTTTTAATTTGTGAAAAGAAAAACTCCATCTTCTTTGGCTCAAAGGGGTTGACGAGGGATTATCTTCCTTATAACTCCAGTGTTTAGGATTTGAAACAATGCTTGTACCTCATCAGCGGGGTCTATTCAAAAGCATACTGTAAAGATCGTGGTGTCGTTTTCATCATCCTCCCTCAAAAGGCTTAGAATCGAGAGTTGAACATCACAAAAGGAAATATGAAGCAATTTAAGCATAGTGAAAACAATTAATTCAAAACAGACACTTGTAATGCATTAATGAAATAAAAGAGTTCGACATGATAACAATTGTTTGAATAAGCAAAGAAAAATACAATTTCAGAATTCAAATGAACAAAAGTGTTTTTAATCCTAGTCATGTTTTGGCAAGGGAGCAGTGATCACATTGGGAGTCTCAGGCGCCTCAAACTCAATCTCCTTTGCATCGATTAGGTCTTGAACCTTGTTCTTCAAAGTCCAACAATCATCCGTATCATGCCCCGGGCTCTCAGAGTGATAGGCGCAGCGGGCGTTAGGGTTATACCTTGATAACATTGTATTTGGATTCTTTGGAGCTTCTTTTAGAGTCACCAGATTAGTCTTCAGCAACTGTGGCAGAATCTGAGACAAAGTCAGGTTGAGACGGGTGAATTTCCTTCGAGGTCTCTCGTCCCTTTGTTGGTTGTGATGCTGAGGAGCACCAGCAGGTTTTGAGATAACAACCGCATTGACAACTTGGCGGTGTTCAGGTCTGCTTTGTCTTCTTGAACTGTAGACAACACTGGACTCTTTCTTAAACGGCTTCTTATCGGTACCCGATGAGGCATCCTTCTGTATCTTCCCCGCCTTAATACCAGCTTCAATCCTTTCACCAATCAAGATAAGGTCTGTAAACCCGACTGAAGAGTTTCCAATCAAATGGTTAAAGAATGGACCAGACAGGGTCCCCAGGAACATATCAACCAGCTCACGATCAGCCAAAGGTGGTTGCACCCTTCCAGCAAGGTCCCCCCATTTTTGAGCATACTCTTTAAATCCTTCACTCGTCCCTATTGACATACCCTGGAGTTGGGTACGCGTAGGAGCGAGGTAGGAATTATATTGATAATGCCTAAAGAATGCAGCAGCCAAATCCTCCCAGCTGCGAATACTGGCTCCGTCCAACTGATAGAACCACTCAAGCTGAGTCCCCGAAAGACTGTCTTGAAAGAAATGGATCCACAAGTTCTTATCAGCAGTGTAAGGTTGGATCTTCCTCACATATGACTGGAGGTGTAGCTTTGGACAGGAAGCTCCGTCATACTTGGAAAAGGCAGGTGCCTTGAATTTATGGGGAATCACCACCCCAGAGGATAGACCTAGATCTCCGAAGTCCAAACCGGGTACTTTCTGCATTTCCATAGCGCTCAAACGGTCTTCCAGCTATTTGTACTTATCCTCAGCAGGAGGATACTGTTCTTCATCATATTCCGTCTCGTTGTCGGAGACCAAAGGCCTAGGAGCCCTCCTTTTTTGTGGACTATCTTTCTCCTCAGATGGGGTGGTCAGATCAACCTCATTCTGCAGTTCATTTCCAAACCGGCGTCTAGTATTGAACAGGATGGTCCTCTTTTTCTTCTTCCTCCTCTCTTTCAGAATCAGGGTCTTCAGGTCCTGCTGACCCTTAGCTAGGCTCATGACCAACTCTTGAAATTGGGCATTCTGGGCCTGGAGGGCCTTGATAGCTTGCTCAGTGGAAGGTTCAGAAGACATGATGATTGCTGAAATGAACAGCAAAGAAGATGAGAAACCTGTAATGGTACCTGTAATGCAATGATATGTATGATATATGTATGCAATGTTTTCAAGGATCTCACGGGGTAAACAAGAAACTGTTAGAATCTGAGTCTGGTAGCTTGATTGAAGGAACTTCATGTTGCTGAGAGTCCTTCTTCAAGAGTCAAACTCACCATATCAAGTGGGTCATAGCCCATGACTCAAGTTATCATGTTTTGATTTCCAAACAACCTTGGCTAGAGGAAAATAAATCCCCTTTGCCCCTTGCTGGAAATTTGATTTACCATAACCTGCATCACAGACCCTTGAGATCCTTGAAATGGTTAAGGAAATGTTAAGGTATGATGTTATGATGTATATGCTATGCGTTTAAGCAAAAAGTGAGGTGATGTATGTGAGCCCTGCAATAAATCCAATTTGCTGGATAAGGACTATAAACAAAACCTGCAAGGAACCCCTGTCGTCAGATAACAAGTAGTTCAAGTTTGAAGGCACACAAGTCACACATATAGCCTTAAGTTTAGGCTGGCATGGAGTTTAGGCATTACCCTCTTTCAGTTTAGTTGGTTTAAACCTGTCCTAAAAAAATAGTAACCGGGTTCTAGAGGATCTCAATATCACTGACTACCCTCAATCGGTCATAATTCCATCTTAGCTACCTTTTCTTGCAGCCGGAACCATCGCGAGAGTTTAGTCTCAATGAGTGTAGCATACTGCTACTGTTCTATGGCCAAGTTGGTCAATTTAAGGTTCTAAGGTCAGTTGGTGCTTAATGACTCCTCAGAAGACCCATATTCTCCTCGTTTCAACACAAGGGATATCGGTACAGACCAAGGTGCCACACCAATGTAGCTACTGCTTCATCTGTGTCGGTCTATGCCGGACAGATCCCTCACAGTTTATTGCTACTTACCTAAAAAGGGTACCCCCAGATCCGAGTTAGGATCTATAGAACTCCGATACAAGCCCACAAAATTAAAAGCATACAAAGCAATACAATTGAAAACACAAGTGATCTAATCCCAAGGTATACCTCACTTATTAATTATTCCCCAGCAGAGTCTCCAGTTCTGTGATCGGTGGGAACGAGAACTGACTGTTTTTGGAATGCTGGTTCGCGTTTGCGTTTGTTTTTGCAAAGTGTCGCGGTAAGCAACAGTCGCCACCGTCTTTTATTTTATCCAACAAGGGAAAGGACAAAAGCACAGAAAAATTCCTTTTTGAGATGTTTCTCGGGTTCAGGAGGTAGATTATAGAAAGGGAAGGTGTTAGCACCCTTTCTATCCGTGGTTATCCACAGGCTCTTAGGTACTTGCTCACTATATTTTCAAAAGGTTTGCTTTTCTTTGTGATTGTGGGTTTTGAAAAGAGTTTCGTTTGAAACTTCATTTTAACTCTTGCTTCTGTCCTCAAGAGTGTATGAAGTGTTTTTGAAAAATTTTGTTCGAAAAGTGTAAGTGTGAAAAGTTTTTGTTTTGTTTTAAAAGAGAGCAAGTACTTAAGAACCTCAACCATCTCGAAAAGGAATTTAATTGTGCAAATGTCCTTTAGACAGTACTATCTTACTATTGAGGAGTAGGTAGCACCGTCGTTGTAGTTTTCGGGTCATTTCGATTTAAGGGACGTGTGGTCACTAAAGCAACGTTAGGACGCTTTAGTGGTAATCCTAATGTCTTAGATCATTTTTCCGAGGCAACCGTTTCGAGGCAACTTATGATCTTGGGACAAAAGGACGACCTTTAAAACATCCTATACTTAATGACCACGTTCGAGGAAACCAAGTGAGGTGTACCCTAAGAGTGGCATGTGCAAGTGTGTCAACTTTCAGTTATATTATCTTTGTACATGTTATGGTGAGCTACTGTTGATTTTAAATTAAGAGTTAATATTGTCATGCATAGCCTAGTTAGCATACATCTAAACAGTTAATATATGTACATGAATTTAAAGTGTGGGAATTGTAAATCCTACGCTATTACAAGGCTTTCAGGGAGGGGGATTATTTACATGTCCAAAAATTGGGGAAATAAAAGCAGTAAAGGGAAAGTCTTAGTTTAAGCTATTACATCCCAGTAGGCAATTACAATAAAATAAACGCGCACGAATCTGAAAATAAACTCTAAAAATCCTAAGAACGAAATCTTTTTGTTGTTTTATTTTATTTTGGGAAAATAATCTAAATCTATTTAATTTTAGTTTTGGAAAAAATGTTAAGATAATTAAAGGTTAATTAACAAAGTTAATTTAATAGAAAAAGAACTAGCCTAATGTTTTTGTAGTTTTTTTATTTTAATGTTAATTAAAAAGATAAAAAGAAGTCTATGGGAAACAAAAATAAAATACAAGGGGGATCTTTCGATCCAGGAAAGAAAAGGAGTTTCGACCCAGGGAGAGCATGGAAGCTTCGATCCAGAGAGAGTCCTGGTCCTTTCGATTGGGCCAGACAGTAAGGCGTGAGTAGCCTTCGATCCAGGGAAGAGGATTGTCTTCTGATCATGGAGGTCATGGCTTTCGATCCAGGGATGAGGTGCCTCTTTCGATCCAGCACGCTAATGGGTTCGATCCAGAGAAGGGCTCTCCTTCGATCTGGGATGTTATACCTGCAAAAGTATGTGAGCGAAATAAAATGCAGGGCCTGGGTATTGAACCCCAGGCCCTTCGATCCTGCACTTGTTGGGGTCTCTTCAGGCTAAATCTGCAGCAAGTGTTAGCAAACGAAAAAATACGACCTGGGTGCCAAACCCAGGCCTTTCGATCCTGTCAAGGATGGAAAATCAGAGGTAACAACAAGTATGAATGTATTATGCAAATATGAGGTTGAATAATTTACCCTTTCTTACCAGCAGATTGGATCTTCGATTTGGACGTTTGCTGGACGTAGGCACCTTCGATCTGGGCACTTCCTAGATGCTGGCACTTTCTATCTGGGCTTCTGGGCGTGGGCACCTTTAATCTGAAGGACTTCTTTGGCTCTTTGAGACAATTTTTCTGTGTGCTCTCCTGCAGAGTTTTGTGTGTATAATTTTCGTGTGTTGATCTGATTTTTCGTCTGATTTTCCGTGTCCTTATAATGTGCCACTGGCCTCTGTATTTATAGGGGTGTGAGGGTGCAATAATGGAAAGAGACATCCATTAAACAGGCCACTAAATGCCATGAGACAAGAAACGGACACATTAAATAACTTCCTTTTTTGAAACATTTGTGTCTCTTGAATGAACCTGGACATGTTGATTTGGATGCCCTCTTGATGACCTCCTTCGAATAGGCTGATGGCATCCTTCGAATGCTTTTTGACAGCTTCTTCGAAGGGACCCTTTGAATGCCTCTTCGAATGAACCTTCTGGAACTCCAATCGAAGGACACTGTTATAATGCCAATCGAAGTACTTGTCCATAATGGCAATCGAAAGGCTCCTTCAGAACACCAATCGAAATGCTCCTTCAGAATACCAATCGAAGGGTCTTTCAGAATGCCAATCGAAGTGCTCCTTCAAAATGCCAATCGAAATGCTCCTTCAGAATGGCAATCGAATTGCTCCTTCAGAATGTCAATCGAAGTGCTCCTTCAGAATGCCAATCGAAGGATTTTTCAGAATGCCAATCGAAATGTACTTAAAGCACCACTCAAAAATTTTCCTTTTCCTTAGGCAAGAGTTTGTGATCAACCATGCAGGGGGAAGACTTTGGAAAACATGAGAGGGAAAATTATGGGGTACAACACATACGTCATAACATTGACAACTCAAGTACATATAGTGCAATCTCATTTATCTCGAGAGGCAAATGTCACGCCATGCATCGCATACATCATAGCATTGCATACAGTTAACTCTTCACCTTTTGCAGGAAAGAGTCATTAGACAGTTATTATCAACAAATTTCCAACAAAACCAAGATTTTCAGCAAAAAAAGACTGGTCGACCATCCACATAACAAAATATTTCTTCCAGATTATTTCACTGGTTCAGATAAATCTCCCAACGGTTTATTCTGATTCATTTCCAGATTCCTACTGGTTCAGATAAATCTCTCAATGGTTTATTTTGATTCATTTCCATATTCTTACTGGTTCAGATAAATCTCTCAACGGTTTATTCTGATTTGTTTCCAGATTTTCACTGGTTCAGATAAATCTCTCAACAAATTATTCTGATTCGTCTCTAGATGATTTCACTGGTTCAGATAAATCTCTCAATGGTTTATTCTGATTCGTCTCCAGATGATTTCACTGGTTCAGATAAATCTCTCAACGGTTTATTCTGATTCGTCTCCAGATGATTTCACTGGTTCAGATAAATCTCTCAACGGTTTATTCTGATTCGTCTCCAGATTATTTCACTGGTTCAGATAAATCTCTCAATGGTTTATTCTGATTCATCTCCAGATTATTTCACTGGTTCAGATAAATCTCTCAACGGTTTATTCTGATTCATCTCCAGATTATTTCACTAGTTCAGATAAATCTCTCAATGGTTTATTCTGATTTGTCTCCAAATGATTTCACTGGTTCAGATAAATCTCTCAACGGTTTATTCTGATTCGTCTCCAGATTATTTCACTGGTTCAGATAAATCTCTCAACGGTTTATTCTGATTCATCTCCAAATTATTTCACTGGTTCAGATAAATCTCTCAACGGTTTATTCTGATTCGTCTCCAGATTATTTCACTGTTTCAGATAAATCTCTCAACGGTTTATTCTGATTCGTCTCCAGATTTATTTCATTGGTTCAGATAAATCTCTCAACGGTTTATTTTGATTCATTTCCAGATTTCTTACTGGTTCAGATAAATCTCTCAATGATTTATTCTGATTCGTTTCCAGATTCTTACTGGTTCAGATAAATCTCTCAACGGTTTATTCTGATTCATTTTCTATTAAAATCAAGTTCAGACTTTCTGTCAACAATCACCTTTGGATGGCATCTATAAGCCCATCTTTGACAACTCTCCATCATTTCTCCAAATGGCATCTTTAAGCCCATTCCCTACACAATCAACCAGCATATCATCAAGTGCAAATTTCTGGGCACTCTAGTGTTCAATCATCTACTACTTTCAAGTCATGAACGACAAACACGTCGATCTCACTTTTCAAGTTTAAGAAGATTAAACAGGGGCAGTTGTTGTGCCCTAAAATTTGCTCTCTCATTTCTCAAAGGATTAACCTGGACCCTCAAGTTTGTTTCCATCCAGTTGCAAATCTGAAATTACAAATTTTCCAAGAGAATCGTTCACAGGGGCAAAATGGTCATTTACACACCAAAGGAGTCAAACTATGAATTTTAAATCAAAATCAAGTTCCAAGAATCATATTCGATTAAGGCATAAAATGGGTTCATCAAAAAATCAGAAGTCAGAAGTTACTTTGAAAAAATCAAATCTTTTCAAGCATTTAGAAAATTTTCTAAGTGTCTAAAGAATATGACACTTCAGAACTTCTGAGCCAGCCTCTATGCAAGTGCACTCAGAAGTTCCAAACACGGTTCAGAACATGACGCTTCAATCAGAACATGCAGAAGCGATGCTATTTGGTCAGAACATGATGCTTCAGTCAGAACATGATTCTTCAGCATATGAAGGCTATGTTCAACGCTCCGGTCAGAAGATGCCCCTTCAACATTTGGAGGTTACGTTACTGATCTTTTGCAATCAGAACATAACCAAACCCCAAATCTTAACCTGCTGCCATGCTATGGCACAGTCCTGCAAGCAGCTGCCACAACACTCCAAGGTGCTGCTGACCCAGTCCACGCCTGCGTTTTTCTTGCACCAAATTAGCCTACAAAAATTATGATTTAAAAAACAAAGGGGCAGTATGCCAAAAATGTTTAAAAACTCATTTCCCCCCCCCCCCCCCCCCCCAAACCACAGCAAAATCCATTTATAAGTAGCTTGTTCCATCATACGTTGAACGGGTTGGTTTTGGAGAGAGGGAGAGAATCATAAAAAGAAAGAAAAGGACTTTAAATCTTTGCAAAATTCCAAGAATCCAAAAAAAAAACTGTAAATACCAAGAGTACCAAAATCTTAACACTTGATTCCAACATCAAAACTCCATTGTTCCTTAACTAAAACCATCCCCACATTTGTTGGTTCATATACTAGAAGTCATCTTAACTTCTGTGTTCATATTGCTATACACTCTCCATTTACCTCCACCTCAAAGAAGTCAGAATATCACCCCTTGGCTATTCCAGAAGTTGAAAACCTCCATCTTGCTGAGTACGTGAAGAAGCAGCTCAGAACATCACCCAAGTTCAGGACCAACCTCCAGCTTGCAGAATCTCTTCCAGCTGAAAGGTAAGTTTCTGCTGACTCTTATCACATTATTTCAGCATTATCAGATTTGCATGTCCAAAAATACAATGTAAATATCATGCTTTTGATGATTTCACTTGTTGGCTTTCCTAAGTATAGATTAAATCAGTTTCAGAATTTCTGAAAGATATTAGAACTCAGAATTAGGATTAGCAGATTCACACTTGTCTCTGATTTATGGTTCTGATATTTCTTGTTTCTGAAATGCTGCGAAATCTGCTATAATTGTCATATACATATCGTTTGTTTTGTGGAGAAATAACCAAATGCAGATGTTCCGACTGCCATGAAGTGAGAGACTAAGTTCTGCCAATGATATCAGAGCCTCTGAGATCTATTCTGTTGCTGGTGGTTTCAGAACTTCTGAGATCTATTATGTTGCTGTTGGTTTCAGAACTTCTGAAACCTGTTCTGTTGCTATGCGTCAGGGTCAGAACTTCTGACCTCCCTTAATTAGCAACGCGTTGATTCTCTCTTTTTTCTCTCACTATTTTTGCTATCACTTTCTATTTCATTAGTCAACAAATCCAAAAAAACATTTTTTCATGCTTCACTTTATTTCTTAAAACAAAAGACCAAAAATATTTTCTTAAACAAACTTATTTCTTTTCTTAAATAAATAACCAATTTCGTTTCTTGCACATTCTGATCCATTTCGATATGGTTGTAATAATAACTTAAGATTTAATTTTACTTGCAACCCTCATTCATAAATATGTACCCCCATCCCCCTAAAGCGATGTAATAGCTTAGATTTTATTTTTTCGTATTTTATTTACTTTTCATATATTGTTAGTAAATAGGATGTATGGCAAGACATGAAAACAACAAAATAGACAACCTTAATCAAGATTAAAATGCATGCAATCAAACACACTCTTCACGCACGCACCCTTAGGGTAATCCCATTTCATTGCCTATCGGAAAAATAGTTATGTCCCTCGAATATAAGACACTTTAGTAATGATCCTTCTATAAAAAAGATTGTAGTCCCTCGATGACCCTCGACGTTGCCTCCAGTAAAAAACGATCTAGTCCCTTACGAAAATTGCTAAAACATCTCATAAGTTGCTTTTGATGACTGTAAAATTGACCCGCGCCTGTCCATTTACATCCAATGGTGGGGTTTCTTACCAAATTAATGGTAAGATATCAACATCTAAAGGAGAAAGAAAAGAACATTTAAGACCTTTCGAGTAGGTAGATTCACTCCTAGTTACTCGCTCGCTCACGACAAAAACATTTTTACACCTACACTTTCATTTCAAAACATTTTCAAAAAGACAAAACATTCTGTATACGTTCTTATAGAGACGAGAACTATTACAAAACATCTTTTTCAAAACCACTTTCGAAAACACGTTCTACAAACACATCTTTGAACTATCTTTCGAAATAAAACTTTGTACGCGTTCATATAGAAACGAGAACCATTACAAAGAGATTTTTCAAAACACTTTCAAAGCCCACACCACAAGCACACTATCAAATAAAAGCAAGTGATCTAAACGAGTAACTAAGAGCCCATGGAAAACTATGGATGAAAAGGGTGCTAATACCTTCCATTTTCATAATCTACCCCCCGAACCCGAGAAATAATCTCGAAAGGTCTTTCCTGTGCTTTTTTACCTTTCCTTTTGGATAAAAGAAAAGTCGGTGGCGATTCTTGCTATCCGCACAAATGCGATCAAAACGCAAAACCTCAAGTCAGTTCTCCCACTGTATCACAGGTTCCATTGATCCACTTCACACTTTCATCACCACCGTCCCGACGTAGGATTATCGGAAACTTAGTTCTCAACTAATATGTCAAGAAATCTTGCCTCTTATTAGCAAGGATCCATCATTAAAGTTGAGTACAATTATTTCTCATATTGCTACAAGATTCAATTATACTCCCTCTTACAGGAAGGCATGGATCAGGAGGACTAAGGCAGTTGAACTTATGTACGGTAATTGGGAAGAATCGTACAAAGAACTTCCAAGATTTTTGGTGGCACTCAAATATTATGCTTCAGGAACTGTTATAATTTTGGAGACACTCCCGACATTTACCACAAACAGAACTCGTGTTAGTGGAAATGGAATATTTCATCGATTGCTCTTGGCGTTTGAAGCATGCATCAAGGGTTTTGCATTTTGCAAACCTATTATACAGATTGATGGGACTTGGTTATACGGGAAGTATAAAGGAACATTACTCATGGAAGTGGAATAAGATGGGAATAATAATGTTTTTCTTATTTCCTTCGCTCTAGGTGAAGGTGAGACAGGTGGTGCATGGAATTTCTTTCTGAAGAATCTCTAATTACACGTTACTCCCCAACCCAACCTTTGTTTGATTTTAGACATGCATCTATCGATTGTGAGTACATACAATAACCCTGATAACGGTTGGCAGGATCCCCCTTCAAGACATGTCTATTGCATTAGACATATCACACAAAACTTCATGCTCCATATCAAATACAAGACACTTCGAAAGAAAGTTGTTAATGTAGGGTATGCCTTAACAGAACCATCATTCTGACACTATCGCGAGGAAATACGGTTGGCAAACTCATAAGTATTAAGGTGGATCGATAACATTCCAGTGGAGAAGTGGACTCAGGCATTTGACAATGGTCAACGATGGGGCCACATGATAACAAATTTGGTGGAATCATTGAGCTCTGTCTTCAAAGGCATCTGAAACCTACCAATAACTGCTTTGGTTAGAGCAACATATTTTAGGATGTGGTCATTGTTTGACACAAGAAGTTCAAAATGGAGGGAAGTGTTACAATCAGGACAATTGTTCAGTGAATGCACAATGAAAACGTTAAACGAGGAGGCTACGAAAGCAAACACCCATAGTGTCACCGTGTTTGACCGTATTAAAGGTTGGTTCAGTGTACAAGAGATAATGGATCATAATAAGGGGAGGCCAAGGGGATATTATCGGGTCGAACTAGATGTAGGTTGGTGTGATTGCGGAAAGTTTCAAGCATTTCACATGCCTTGCTCTCATGTCATATTGGCATGTTCGCATGTTCGCTTGGACCCAATACAACATATATCCCCTGTGTACACAGTAAAGAGCGTTTTAAGTGTGTACATTAATACCTTATCTATGTTGGCAAAGGAGGATTATTGGCCTGCTTATCAAGGGGATATTGTTTGGAACAATGAACAAATGTGACGGGAGAAAAAGCGGCGCTCGAAAAGCCCTCGTATTAGAACTGAAATGGATACGGCCAACAAAATGATAAGATTATTCAGTACATGTCGTCTTCCCGAGCATAATCGAAAAAATTGTCTGAATATTGGGTCTAACTCTGCAACCTAACTTTTTTTATAGCAAACTTTCCCGAGTGATTAATTTGTTGCACGCAATATATTTCAATATAAATTCGGGTTATCATTTTGTGTTCAATTTATCATTCGATTACAACACATAATGACACAAAAATTACAACAACACAACAACATGATAAACAGATAAAACAACTAAACAAATCATAATATCTAAGAGATAAAAACCATCAACACAATATCGTCTGGTCCAAGCATCATCATCATGACATCAACGTTGCATCTCACCTTTTTCTATGATCGGCTTACTCCATTTTCATTCCTCACTGTAATTTGCCTTTTTATTTTTATGATTTGTTCACCTTTAGGAATGTCTCCTTCCAACCAGCGAATCAAGTGCCTCTGAAAATGCTCGAACGTCTACGTGTTTTAGAGCTTGATCTTCACCGGAGGCTTTGTCGCTGAAAAACTAACATGCACATCTCTTTTGATCAGTGAAAACCTTGGCAGGGGAGTTGAAGACATTTTCTAAGAGTTATGTGGCACATGGTGTGAGAAAATGAAGAGGATGGGTGGTGTCATCTATAGAAAACCATATAATACTGTCAAGACACACTAGGTGGTGCCTCCTCTCTAAACATACATGCATGCGCCATATTGCATGACATTACAAAGGAGGACAAGTCATGCAGTGTGGTGCCTCCTCTCTAAATAGCATGCATGTGCCATACAAAGACTCCTCTCTGTGGCAAATTTTTTTTGTTTGAAAAGTGGTTAGTTTGGTAAATTTTTTGAAAATGTGGTTATTTGGGATTTTTTTTTGAAAAATGTGGTTATTTGAAAAAAAATTCCAGTTATTACCCTTAAGACTTCACAAGTATTTTCTCTCTTCTCATTTTGAAACTTAACATTTTATGCATCTCTTCTTTCGTTATTTTGAGTGTCTTTTTTGCTGCTTGAGTTCGACTCTTCGTCTTCCTTTGCATGTATGTATGGTAATACCTTCAGTCATCTTACTCTTTGGTGAACAAAAAGAAGCATCATTCTTTTTACTATTGTTTGGAACTAATGGTATGTTTTGTATTGTAGGTTCTGGTTCCTTCCAGTTGGTGGTCATTATCTTCAGCTGGTTCAAACTCTGGTGGTACTTACCGTAAAAATTGGTAAACAATCGATGATCTTCCAAAAAAGGTTATTTTGTTTACTTGCAGGATCGATCAGTTTGATCCTAGGATATATGCTAAGTGTTTTTGGGGTTTAATAAGAAGTTTTAACATTGTTAATGAATGTAATTCCCGTAATTTAATTAATTATTTAATTACATTATTTTTAGAATATTTGTGAAGAAGTATTATTAAATTGGATTTATTTTATTAAGTGGAGAAATAATAATATTAGAGGTATAATATTACTGTTTGGTGAAATAATGTTAGAAGTTGATATTATTTAATGTGGGCCTATATGGTGTGAGTGGAAGTAATAAGGGGGTGTAAGTTTGGAGTCCACTAAGGAATAATATAATAATATTAGGTTATTTTATTATTTGTGAGAAGAATAGAAGGAGGAAGCAGTAAGAAGAGAAAATAAGGATTTGAGGAGAACGTGAAGTTGCTGGAAAAAGTGGAAAACGGAAAGAACGAAAATTCAACCCGGAAATTGTAGAGCGACCTTCGATCCAAGGTAAGGGTGGGGTTCTGGCTTTATAATTGGGTTCATGATGTTTGATATATGGGGTTAGATGTAATTGTTGTTAGTTCTTGAATCAGATGTGTTATGAATGATGTATGGTGAATATTGATGAATTCTTGATGAATAATGATGTTATGATGCTGTGTAATCGATGTAGTATTATAGGTTAATGTTAGGTGATGAATTACCATGATTATAATGAGGTTTATAGGACTGTAATTAGATTCCCGTAGTGAATTACAAAATAAAACGCAGAAAATTATGCAGACTGTCGAAGGATGTGTCGACCTCAAGCTGGATGTGTCGATACATGACGGATGTTCGACTCAGGATGAGTCGATGCATGCAGGGCTTGCATCGATACATGGGCGATGTTCGACTCAGGATGAGTCGATGCATGCAGGGCTTGCGTCGATACATGGGCGATGTTCGACTAAGTATGAGTCGATCCAAGAAGGGCTTGCGTCGATGCATAATGAGTACAAGACTCAGGATGAGTCGACACGAAGAGAGGATGTGTCGATACATGAGTGTGTGAGACTCAGGATGAGTCGACCGATGAAGTGCATGTGTTGATACATGTTGTATTGAAAGCCAGAATGAGCCGATCCATAAGGAGGATGTGTCAACTCATAGTATATAGATGAAGCAGGATGAGTCGATCCATAGTGTTTTGTGTCGATACATAATGTCTGATTTTCGACAGAATTGGCTTTTAGTTGTTATAACTTGAGTTTTAAGATGTTGTTTAAGATGTCGTTCGAAGCGTTGATTATCTAATGCGATGAACTCTATTCTAGATGATTTAGATGATGATTAAGAAGTGTAATCTTAGTAACAAATTTAGGATTTAGAATTAATTCCCGTAGATGACCGTTGTGCTGATTTTTGGACAGATTGATGAATGTGAGATGTTTAGAGGCTGCTGTCAGAATTATGACAGTAGGATTAGTGACAATAATGATGTACAGTAGAAAAATAACAATATGGATTACTGTACTATTGATATACAACTGAGTTATTAGTGAGATGTGGTTATTAAAGTTGTGTTTGATAATTAAGATGAACCAATGACGTTTGATAAATAAATGATGTTTAATAAATCATTTTGAGATGTTTATGAGATGTTGTAATTGAAATGTTGTTGTTTTAAGATGTTTATGAGATGTTGTTGTTTTGAGATGTTTATGAGATGTTGTTGTTTTGAGATGTTTATGAGATGTTGTTGTTCTAAGATGTTTATGAGATGTTGTTTTGAGATGTTTATGAGATGTTGTTGTTTTGAGATGTTTATGAGATGTTGTTGTTCTGAGATGTTTATGAGATGTTGTTGTTCTGAGATGTTTATGAGATGTTGTTGTTTTAAGATGTTTATGAGATGTTGTGTTTTGAGATGATTGAGATGTTGACATTACATTCATGAAGAGTCGCATACATTTCATTTTTGAGATGGAGCTTATGCTCGTTGAGATGGCCTGGATTGGCAAATTTTGAGATGAAGGTTATGCCTTGCTGATGCCTCTATTAATTGGCAGATTTTTGAGATGGGAGTTCTGCTTCAATGGTACCACATGCATTTGCATAGTTTTGAGTCGCATTATATGAATGAATAATGAAATGTATTTGATGTTGATGAATGAGCACATATGCTGTAATTGTTGTTGATTATGAGATGAGAAGTGGTGATATTATTGATCTAATTTAATATATTAATTATCATGCGCTTTATTATATTGTTAGATATCTCACCCCTTCTGTTTGAATGTTACCCCTATGTTGGTAACATGCAGGTAATCGCAAGTGAAGGTTGTATACCTTCAATAGATCGAGTCGGTGTCATTGCTCTGATATGTAACACTCGGGGGGATGAACGCTTGCTGATTTTTGATTGTTGATTTTCAGTTCTGAATTTTGAATTGATTATTATTAAATATGAGATGTTTCGAAGTTGGTGCTTTTATTTAAAGATGTTATTGGAGAATTCCGCTGCATAGTTGTTGAACTATTTAATGAAAGACGTTACGTTGATGGTTCATTCGATGTTTTGAATAAGTGTTATATATCCATGATGAATGCAATGAATTTGTTAGAAGAATTTGTGACGTCCCGATTCGTTTGTATGAATGAAATTTTATAACTCTGATTTATTTTGCATAATTTGCTTGGGGTAGAATTGGGGTGTTACAAAGTTGGTATCAGAGCAAAAGGTTGGTCCGACCTTATCGTCGAGTCGTAGTTGTCTAACAATCGAGTATTGTTATTTTGATGTTCTAATCGTTGTTTATGTTGTAAGACCAAGTGTATCGCTGTGGGGAGCTCCAGTGTTGTTAGTGAAGAAGAAAGATGGAAGTATGAGGCTTTGTGTTGATTATAGACAGTTGAACAAGGTGACGATTAAGAACAAGTATCCGCTTCCAAGAATATATGACTTGATGAACCAATTAGTGGATGCTCGTGTGTTTAATAATATTGATTTGAGGTCGGGTTACCATTAGATTAAAGTGAAGGATGAAGATATTCAGAAGACAGCTTTTAGAACGCATTATGGACATTACGAGTATTCAGTGATGCCTTTCGGTGTTACTAATGCGCCGGGAGTATTCATGGAATATATATGAATCGTGTTGTACCCCAAAATTTGCCCTCCCTTTTTCACAAGAAATCAAGGCTTCGGGTTTTCCCTGATTTTTCAGATTGGCTTAAGAATCGGTCAAACAGACTTTTCTTATCAGTCTATCCAAAATTAGGGTTTCCATTGATTTTGAGTCAGTCAATCCAAGATTAGGGTTTCCATTGATTTTGAGTCAGTCAATCCAAAATTAGGGTTTCCATTGATTGGAATCAGTCAAGCAGACTTCTCCTTATCAGTCAAACAGATTATTAGGGTTTCTTTTGATTTTGTTGAGTTTGGCTTAGGAATTGATCAAGCAGACTTTTCTTTGACGGTAAATCTGGAATTAGGGTTTTTCACTCGTTTTTCTCAGAAGAATTTAAATCCACAGTATTTCAATTGACTGTCACATTGTTTTGACGCTTGTTCAAGATTGTTGTTTGTTTCTCAAAGCCTAAACATCTGGGATAGAAGCTGAGGCTTCTGATTGAAAGTTTGAAGCTTTAGTTTGATCAGTGAAGTGAAAGGTGTGTGGATATTTGTTTGTTTAACTGTGTAAAGCATGTGATTGATTGGAATGCCGGGCGTATTGTGGTTAATGCAAGGTTGTGAGACTACAACATTTATTGGTTATTTATTTTATCTAAGTTAAAATAATTGGGATGCATTTCCAGTCATTTTAATTCAAGAAATTTAAATAATTAAATAAACAGTGTAAATTAAAGAATTATCTGACAAAGATTTTTATTCATTTTTAATTGTTGTTACAAATGTTATTTGGATACTATAAATTTATTTACAATATTTACAATGATATTTATTACAATAATTGAAAAAGAAAATAAATCTAAATCTCTTGAAGTCTTCTATCTTCTACTGCTGCTTCCCTTATCCCAACTGGTATTTACTTGCAAAGACAAAAGAAGAAGTCAATACAGTTAATTTGAAAAACATTTTCAGACAGATAAATAAAAAACTCATCATTAAAGATTGTTGGCCGAAATCAGATTGTTTTGGTTTTCATCATGTTTTACTCGTCCTCTTTGCAAATCACAAGAAGATTTCTCTTCTTGGTTCACAAAGAGGAAAGTAAAATAATTTTTTTTGCAAGCATATAATACAAGGCTGCATACAAAGTACACAAGGTTGCATACAAAGTACACAAAGCTGCACAAGTTCAAACTGAACAAACAAATTGCAATGTCAAACTGAGCAAACTAAGTTGCACAATGTCAAACAAAGCAAACCAAGTTGTCAACAAGCTGTCACTAAGCTGTCAAAACAGAAAAACTGTCAACCAAGTGTTTACAGTGATTTCTGGTAAACAACCGCTAGTCCTTCAAACTATCAAATAATCTTAATGACTGTTATTTAATCTCTCTGGTAACTTGCAGGATCGACTAGATTGATCCTAGGATGTATTGGTCATTTGGATGATTCTCATTATAGAACTGATATTCATGGTTGGTATTTAGAATGTTGTGTAGGTGTTCAACTTACTTCGATTACTCTATTAAAGATCTAATGACATGATCAAGTAAATGCGTGCGAAACTAAATTGCATGAATAAAGTTCAATTGTAAAGACATGTAAAATTGCAGAAAAGACAAGTAAATGACTTCGAAGCATAAAAACATGTAATGTAAAAGCGTTTCTGGAATGTAAAAGATTCGAAATATGAAGAAAGCGTTTAAATGCAAGAAATCAGTAAAATGACTTTGAATGAAAAAGGTATTCGAATGATAAAAGCATGAAGATAAAGGCATGAAATATACAAAAGTTTCTGAAATGTAAAGGACTTGAAATGGAAAGAAAACATTTAAATGTAAGACATCAGTAAAAAGACTTCGAATGAAAATATTTTAATGTAAAGGCTTTTGAATGATATTGACATGAAGATAGAGGAAAAGACTGGAAATGATAAAGAGTTTTATTGAATCATAAACATTTGGTGTTATCATACGTACATTGTTCGTGCATTCGTTTCCCTAGCCATGTGGTATTTTGAATGTTTACTGAATTTTTGTACAATAGATATGACACACGAAATCCTAATGCTAAGACTTCTATTTATACTACTTCGACCATAACGGTCTTACTATAAGATTCCGCCACGTTCAGAACATGCAAAGCAATGCCCTCCTCTAGCTTCCACGCGTCTTCGAATGCTCCAGCGCATATATTTTAAATTTCGAACATCCCGCTTGCGTTTGAATTTCAAATGTTTTGGCACTCTTCGTTTCGAACTCATTTCTTGGACACAGCCTTGTTACCATTTCGAGACTTCTTTGAATATATCCCCATAACTGTCACTCAAAGCTCAGAGTTTTGACATGCCCATTCGAAGCACTGCTTCTACCATTTCGAAACATGACATCTTGCTTTATTCCAATCGAAACATCCAACTTGCTTCGCTTCGAACAATATCATCAAAATCTTCAGCCAACAAAATGCCCCTTTAAAATATGTATTTCGATTCCTTTGAGAAATACTTATTTTAAACATATACACAAGATTTTGATGCGACCTTTGAATCATCATAACATTTATTGCATATGACTCCAGTCACGTCAATCATGACGCTTTTCAGATTCCTTAACCGCCTTGAACCATTTCACAGCATGGTGCAGTTACAAAACAATGATTATTATTTAATCACGCCTATTACCAATATCAACTTTACGCCACCTCCTTCTTAAACCAACCCACGACTACCACGTATCACAATCTTACTCAGTGGATGTTTAAACTTCCACACTATAAAAAACCCATCAACTTAGTCTTTTATTTTTCTTCCCACATTCTGAATCTTTTCTTCCTCTCTTCTCACCGAAACCCTAAAAAACTTCCAACATTCTTCAAACAATGTCTTCTTCAACATCATCTCAACTGAAAAAAGCTTCCAAAAAGAAAGGAAAGAACACAGGAACCATAATGGAAAGCAAGGTTGGCACCTATCAAGGTCAATCTGTGCTTATTCCCCAGATGATCTCTAAAGAGAAAGAAATGTTCTACGCATCACAGGTACTAATTCCCACTAATGCCGCTGGCAAGAGGTTAGCTTTAATGGGTCCTCTTACAGTCTTTGAAATCTTAAAAGACACTAGAAAAATCTTTCCTGTTTGTTATAATTTTAAACCTTTGTTTAATAAAATGGATATCCCTAAGACAGGGGAGTCTTCTGATTCGACCACCGTGGAAAATCCAATCATTCCCCCTAAGGACCCCTTTGTGCTAGATTATGTAAAGAATAACTTTAAACCATTTCGATCCTGCCCCACTTCTGATACAGCCTACCACAACTGGTTTACTAAAGTAGAAGCAAAGAAATCCCAGCAATGGGAAGAATTAGGCATTTACAACTTGATTAAACTATCGAAACCAGGATTTACCTATAGCCACCCATTATTATTCGCGTCCTTATATTTCTGGGATAGTACCTACAACACTTTCCATCTCCCTGGTGGAATGATTACACCCACCTTTTTTGACATAACAGCCATTACTGGGTTATCACCAATAGGAGAAACCTACATTCCTGACAATTAAGAGCATTCAAGCATTATTAACTTCGAAGTCAAGTTAGCCAGCTTTTCAAAGTTCATTAGCCACTATCACACTGAAGGAGACAGTGTGTCAGATGTGGAACACATTTCTTTCCTTACCCTATGGTTATCAAGGTATGTCTTTTGCAGCAGGTCCCTACAGGTAGCCAGCAGGTTTATTCCTCTAGCTAGAGATTTACATGAGAATCGGAGGGTGTGTTTAAGCGAACTGCTACTCGTTGATCTTTATGAAAGTCTAAGATTAGTTGTTTCGAATTTGAAATCCCACACCTCCAAAAACATCCTGCTAGCTGGCCCCTTCTGGTTACTCCAATTATGGCTCAATGCCATGTTTGAACCTTCACTATCAACTGCCAACACTATTGCTGAACAAGATCCAGAAATAGCGGATAGAATCATCGAAGGCACTAGGTTGCGAAGACTTACCCCAAACGATGATAAGGATGACTTCAAAGTTCTCTTCTCCAAATACATAATGATCTTCTCCAAGAGACACAAATTCGAAGAGACCATGGCGCCCTTTGCCTCAAGGACTCATGGGCCATCGTGGTTCACCATGGCTCTCTCAGAAGCAATCAAAAGCAAAGAAATTCAAGATGTATGGAAAGCCTTTTTGCTTCCCAGATTAATCTCCTCACGAATTACTCCTGCTAAGAATCAAATCTTCCTTTTTGCTTATCAACCCAACTTCGTTTTGAGACAATTTGGCTTGTGCCAACTAATCCATGAACCCCTATTCCAAACAGAAAGTGCCATCACCTCTGGGCGAACCTTCAAGGCAAGAGAAGCCAAACTACAACAGGAACAATACCAATGCTTCGACCACTTTGAACTGATATCTTTCGAACCTACACACCTCACAGCAAAGGGTTTTCTGGAATGGTGGACAAAGTTCTATCAGTCTTATATGTTCGATACCCTCACTATTCAACAGAAACTAACTGATGCGTTCGATGTGCAGGTACAATCCAAGAAAGGTATGTTCACTCATGCCAAAGAGATTAGGGCTTTTCAAAATTATTTCGAAACTACTTATGATCCCACACACTTGGAATCCACTGTGCATCAAGCGGCTGAGACCTTGAAGGAAAAATTCAAAGAAAAAATTTCTAAGTTAAAACTTCCTTCAGGGTTGTCACCTGAGGATAGGTATAGGTTGGCATTCGAAATGCATCCACCTAAATTTCCTAGATTGCCTACCTCAGAACTGGCTCTGGCTTGGTTTCCTCCATACCCTTGGTGGTTCACTTGCAAAGAAATGTTCAAATATCTTCAAAAGAAACCAAAGCCATCTGAGACTGTGACATGGGCTCGACATTGGCTCCACGATTTCCCAGGACATCTTCGTTATGACCTTTCTGCCATGTCGATTAAATCTGATCAAGGCGCAGGTGCGAATGCTTGGGAAAATCCCAAATGTTTCCCACTTTCTACATTTTTAACTTTTGCCTTAATTGTTTCGATTTTCAGCCATCAGGATAAATACTACTGCTTCAAAGTCAAAAGAGGGAAGCGCCTCTCAGGCATCTGTCGAAACCATTGATAATGTGACTCTATCCAAACCAACAACAACTGCTGCAACAACAACAACAACAACACCAGGAATAACTACTGCTCCAACTCCACAGGTAATCAATTAGCCTTGATGTTTCGAATACACTAATGTTTCATGATTTGTATCTAACTTATTGTTTAAATATTTTCAGACTAACAAACTCCCGCCAAACACTCCAAAGAAAAGAAAAACAAACACTATTGGGAAGGATCCCAATGCTGGAGGGAATTCACCAGCTGCTTCGAAGAAGAAGCAGAAGAAGGAAATTTCCAAAAGTGTTGTACCAACTAGTGTCTCTGGACTCGATTCCAGAGATGCTGCTCCCTCAACTAAATCCAAAAATCCACCTTCGACCTCCAACGTAATGTTGGAACGTATAGATAGCAACCTCTCTTATGAGAGTCCACAGGTAAATCGAACTCTAATTCTTAACAAATTGATTATTCATTACCTTGGTGCATGCCCTTAATACTCTTTGCCTCTGTAGGACATTTTGAACCCAGCTCTTACCACTTCGACTTCACCATCAAAGACTGTTGCTCCCATTAACTCTTCTCCTCAAGGGGACTCCAACAACCTGGTGCAGAACAAAGGATCCTCCAATATGGCGGTCTTGACTAGGGCTTCAGAGCAGCAAGATGACCAGAGTACTTCTCTCCCTCTAAAAGAAACAAATGAAGCAACACTTCATGAATCTGCAGAGACTTTACAAAAGACTTCTCTTCATAAGTCCCCTCTTGAAACCCTTCAAGAGGATCCAAAGGACATTCACGCTGAAGGAGAGAAAGCTGATTCTGATAAAGGAAACAAAGAATCTGCAGAGGAAGGGTCTAAGGAAGAAGATGCCAACGATGGTTCGACTGCAGGGACAGAGTCAGATGCAAATAGCAGTGAGAACGAAGATATCGAAGTGGTGGATCTGGAAGATAATGAATAAGGCAATGAGCATGAAACAAGTGAAGGTGACGGTGACGCGACCAATAAACCCATGGAAGTCGAAATGGATGTGACTCACTTGCGCGTGGAACTTCCTCAACCGTCTCTATCCTGAATGACTGAAGAGGAGCTTGCTCTCCTGAGACGAAATGACCCTATTGGGTACATGAAGGCGAAGCTAGCTCAAAGGGATATTCCACCTGCTAGGGCTGGTACAAGTTCGACTAGCAATCTGTTGCCCACAGATGATAGAATTGTACTCCTTAACAGGATTAGGAGAACAATTCTTGATGTGGATTTGTTCGAAGTGCTCAAACAGGATAGTACAGCTTGCTATACTATGAAAGAGCTACTTACAAAAGTCAACCTTGCTACCTGCTCTTTGCCAGTTAGCACTATCTTGTTCGATCTTCAATCTCTGCTAGACAACGTGACTGGGTGCCTTCTCCAAGATGAATTTGCTACCAGAAAGGTTCAAGAAAAACGAACTGCAATGGATGCTGCTTATGAGCATGCTTCGAAACTCTCTCAAGAAGCTGAGGATCAAGCCATGCATCTAAAGCAAGCAAAAACTGATTATGAAGCTCGAGCTGAGTCTATCCTTCTCTGGGAAAGGCAAATTCAGGAACTTCAACAGAAGGTTAAGGAGGCTCAAGAACAACAATTAGCCTACGAAACCAATACTGCTGGCAACCAATTCGAAGAGCTCCTCAACAAAGGGCTTGCAGAAATGGAAACCGCAGAACAACTCAAAGGAGAAGTGGCTACCTTAGAGGGAGCAAGACGTTTTACTCAACAAAGGCTTGAGTCTTTTCGAAGTACCTTTAACAGATTGAAGAATAATGTCTATTTTTAAATCTTAGTGTTGATTAGTTTTGAAATTTGGTTTTTTGTATGTAATACCTGAACAACGCCATTTTGGCAATCCCATATTACCATTTTGGCATTCCTATGATTATTTTGATTACGTTGTTATTATTCGAATCTCCTGCAGGCGTGGCTTATATCTCTTTAAATATTTCCCATTAACCTTTAGGATACGTTTATCATCCATCAACTCTTCGATTTCATATGCATTGTTTGAAAATACCTTTGTTATTCGAAAAGGTCCTTCCCAATGAGGTGACCATTTACCAAATGTTTTATTTTTCTTGTTCATGGGCAATATGACTTTCCAGACTAAGTCATTAATAGTGAATGCTTTTCCCTTCACCCTTTTGTTATATGCCCTGGCCACTCTTTCCTTTTGTCTCATCAGGATTTCCAATGCATGCAATCTAACTTCGTCCAATTCTACTAACTCATTCATCATCATCTCCCAATATAATGCAGCTGGAATTTCGTTTTGTCTTTGAATTCGAACTGATTGTAGATGAATTTCTACTGGCAGAACTACATCATGACCAAATGTGAGTTGGAAAGGTGTGGTGTTAGTAGCTTCTTTAGGAGATGTTCTACATGCCCATAGTATTTGGTCCAAAGTTTTGTGCCAGTTCCTTGGCTTTTTACCAATATGTTTCTTGATTAACCCTATTATCACTTTATTAGCAGCTTCGACCTGACCATTTGCTTGAGCATAATATGGCGTTGATGTCAGTAATTTGAACCCCATCTCTTGAGCAAACTCTTGCATCTTCCTACCAGTAAACACAGAACCTTGGTATGTGGTTATGCTCTCTGGAAATCCGAACCTATAGATAATTTGTTTCTGTATGAACTCAATAATAGCCTCTTGATCAGTAACTATCAATGGTATTGCTTCGATCCACTTGGTAAAATAGTCTATTCCTACCAAGATATATTTTTGTCCTTTAGACGAAGCAGGATTTATTTCTCCTATTAAATCCAATGCCCATCCTCTAAAGGGCCATGGTTTAATGATTGAATGCAACTCACTTGCAGGGGCATGTTGAATCCCGGCATGTTTCTGACATTCTTCACAACCTTTAGCAAAGTCTATACAATCTTTGAGCATGCTGGGCCAATACATGCCATATCGAAATAACAGCCATTTCATTTTATGACCTGCTTGATGTGCCCCACATGCCCCATTATGGACTTCTGACAATGCTAAGTATGCCTCACTTTCTCCTAGGCATTTCAGTAATACGCCTTCTTGGGTCTTTTTGAACAATTCGTTCCCCATGAGGACATATGACAATGCTCTATATTTTATCTTCCTATCAACATTCGAAGTTGGATTTGTTAAATAGCTCACAAGTGGACTTCGCCAATCTGCATCTGATAAGGTGTCTATGGCTAGTACTTCGAATCCCTGTTTCTCAGCATACCCTAACTTTATATTGTCTAGATCTGATGGTATGAATCTAGTAGCCATAACTCTACCTCTTAATTCGACCAGATCCTCAAAGTTTTTGGCATAAACTTTATAACCTGAAGCCAACTGTGCTAAGTCATTTGCTTCTTGGTTTTCTATTCTTGGTATATGTTGAATATCCATGTATTCAAATTTTCTAAGTAGTCTGTTAACTATGACGAAGTATATCATCAGATTTTCCTTTATGCATTTGTACTCCTTTGTTATTTGCTTGACCACTAACTCTGAGTCTCCTTTAATTTCGACTCTAGTTGCCCCTAATTCCAACAAAGCTTCAAGTCCAACAATAAGCGCTTCGTACTCAGCTTCGTTGTTCGAGCAACGAGGACCATCTAATTTATACTTGAATCTTGTTGGAATTCCTTCAGGAGAAATTATAAGGACTCCAACACCACTACCATTCTTGTGGGTCGAACCATCAAAGTATAATTTCCATGGTTGCGTTTCAACATAACTCATGACAGTCTGTTCAACCAATGAATGGTCCACAATGAAATCAGAAATCACTTGGCCTTTTACAGCTTTTAAAGGCATGAAAGTCAAAGAATATTCTGTTAAGGCTAAAGCCCATTTACCAACTCTGCTATGCATTATTGGTTTCGAAAGCATGTGTTTGATAACATCGAAATGAGATGAAACATAAACATCAACAGGCTTTATATAATACTTGAGTTTCATACAAGAAAAGTACAAACAGAGACATAGCTTTTCTATATTGCTATATCTAGTCTCTGCATCATTCAATACTCTACTTAAATAGTATATGGCTCTTTCGATGCCATTGCTATCTTCTTGTGCTAACATACTACCTATACTAACTTCAGAGGCAGATATGTACAATCTTATGGGCTTTCCCCATGAAGGTGGAGACAAGATGGGAGGCTGAGAGAGATATCCTTTTATCTTGTCAAATGCCTCCTGATGGGCTTCGTTCCACTCGAAGGCTTGGCCTTGCTTCAAACGAAGCAACGGAGAGAAAGCTTGGGTTCTTCCACTCAGATTCGAAATGAACCTTCTGAGAAAGTTAATCTTCCCTAGCAAAGATTGCAGCTCCCTTTTTGACGTAGGTGCTTTCGTCTCCATTATGGCTTTGGTTTTATTTTGGTTGATCTCAATTCCTTTTTTATGAACCAAAAAGCCAAGGAAATCTCCAGCCTACACAAAAAATTCACATTTAAGGGGATTCATCTTTAAGCCATGTTTTCTCATTCGTTCGAATGATTGGCTCAAATGATGCAAATGGGTTTCTGCAGATATAGATTTGATAACTATATCATCAATATACACCTGCATAAATGTTTCAACGAAATCATAGAAAATCGAATTCATTGCCCTTTGATAAGTTGCCCCAGCGTTTTTTAAACCAAAAGGCATCACCACCCATTCGTAGGTGCCTAAGGCTCCTGGGCAACGAAATGTTGTCTTGGCAACATCTTCTTCAGCAATAAAAATCTGATTATACCCAGAGTATCCATCTAACATACTTAAATATTCGAATCCTGCAGCAGAGTCTACTAACATTTCTGCCACAGGCATGGAGTACTCATCTTTAGGGGTTGCAGTATTTAAATCCCTAAAATCTATGCAGATTCTCAGAGAGCCATTTTTCTTAATAACAGGCACTATATTTGCTAACCATTCGACATACCTTGTGGTTCTGATGAATCTGCAGCGCAGCAACCGTTCGATCTCAGTTTTGATCTTTGTGAGAACTGCTGGTGCGAATCTTCTAGGAGTTTGCTTAATGGGCTTCTTGCCATCCTTGATTGGAAGTCTATGTTCCACTAACTCCCTCTTTAAGCCAGGCATTTCGTCATAGTCCCACGCGAAGCAATCTTTATTTTTCTTGAGGACTTCGATCACTTCCTGCTTGAGGCCTGGATCAAGTTTTGCACTTATGTATGTTATTCTTTTCGTGTTCTCATCCCCTAAGTTCACTTCTTCGAGTGGATCCTGCGCCAACATTTTGGCACCTGAGTCTATGGGGTCCCTCTCGAAGCCTAGGGGTTCTTTATCATATATGGCGTCCACCTTTGATCTATTTCAAGTTCTTCAAAGGGTGAGCCTTTCGAGCTACCCCCATTTATTTCGCTCATCTTTACAGCCAGTTTATTCATTTCAGCCTCTAAGGCCGCCTTTGATTCGTTCTCAGCCATATAGGCTGAAATCCTTTCGAAAAAGGAGGACTCAGTCATGAGCATGGTTGTCGAATTCCCATCCTGCTGGCCATCTTTGCATAGTACCTTCGATTCCTTCATCTTCACTGATTATTCTTCTATCCCAATATATGCCATCATGGCGAAGGGTCATATAGTAGTGGGCGTTTCTGGTTTCGTTGATTTCATCATTTGGGACACAAGGAGCAATCTTTGCCAGATGTTTGTCATAATTCCTCTTGTCAACTAAGTTGACTGCTGACATGAAGTAACTCTGGTCCGCTTCAATGTTTTCCACGATCCCATCTTCTCTCCATAAAACTAATCGCTGGTGCATTGACGAAGGAACTGCTCCTACGCCATGGATCCACTCCCTTCCCAGCAACAAGTTGTAGTTGGCCTTGGCTTCGATCACCATGAACATGGTGGGCCTACAGCTTGATCCTGTCATCAAGTCCAATTGAACCACCCCCGGTGTTTTGCCTACTTTCCCTTCATAATTGGATAGAACCATGTTGTGTGGTTTGATGTCTCCTTCGCGTATTTCTAACCTTTTCAGCATGAAATGGGGTATTAAGTTAACTGCAGCGCCCCCATCCACTAGAACCTTATTTACGCCATGGGCACCAACCTTTGCCCGAATAAATAATGGCTTCAGATTATTCTTCATAGCTGGTTCTGGACGCTCGGAGAACGCATTCTGCTCCTCGACAGCTCCGTTATCCATCACGTAGTAGCACACAGGCCTATGCTTCATCAGATCTATGGTATCTTCTTCCTCATACTCGTCAATTTCCGTTTCCTGTCCAAACTCACAAGGAAGCACAGATACCACGTTGCAATTGATATTGAACGAAGACTCCCCCTCTGATTCGAAGTTGTCCGTTAGCATATCTTCGTCTTCTTCTGGGCCTGGAGTGTATTCCTTTGGTTCATTTAGTTGTACTTCAGAGAAGAGCCTCCTACTAACTGAAGGTTTGTCTTCAGTTTGATTTTTTGGTGTGGGTTTGTTGGTGCTAGGTTCACCTTGGTTTTTTGTTGAAGTTGCCCCTTTATTTGCCACAGCTTCCCTTTCAGCCTTTCGAATTCTCTGTTGCCTTCGCCATTGAGATCTTGACATGGGGTTTCTTCCTTTGTAGTTCTCTAATCTCACTTCTTCCATCTTCGCTATGTTGAACTGCCTTCTATATGTCATAACATGGCGTGCGTTTCATTCATTGTTTCTCCATTTGTCTTTGCCTTTGTCATTTCTGACTTGCATCCATTTGTCTGTTAGCACTTCAGCAGGAATTTTGAACGTTACTCTTTGAGCGCCCTTGGGATGAGGACTATCAGGCCTTCGTTGATTGTATTTGCTATCGAAATGTGGGCCCATCTGAACAGTCTCTTGGTGGTTCCAGCAAGGGGCGGAAGGGATTGTTTCGAAGGCTCTGGCCATGCTTTGATCATACACAGCAGAACACCTTGGGCATATCAAGCATTTGGTTGCCCCTTTGTAGCAGCGAAGCACAAATTCCAACAAACTTTCTCCAGCTTTAGGATAACACCTGAATAACTGGTTATCCTGGCGCCAGTTGTTTCCAGTTCGCGCCCTTTGTACCCTCTCGAAGTTTGCAGCAATTATCTGGTTGCAGAGGATGCTGCACCTAGGACATAGTATCATTCCTGTATCTCCTTTGTGGCACATCATGAGGTAATCCTTAAGACTAGCATCTCTAGCATGATTATCCTCCATTTTATACTTTTCTTTTTCTAAGTATCTCTCCACCTCCTCCATTTCAGAACGAGGTCTCTCCATATCCACCATGTTTACCTCAACATCCTCCCCCTTAGTGTCATCATCTCCCCATCCTGTAGGTTTTATATCTTCAATTTGGATTTTTGAACTCTCTGGGGCAGAATATTTGACCAAGTAGTCAAACTTTCCACTGGGCTCCCCTAAAGTATCCCATATTTCTTTCTGAGGGGAAGTTGGCTTCGTGATCTGGACTTTCTCCAATTCTAGCCTCAGGCCTTCAGTAACCTGTGTCAACTCTTGGTTTTGGTTTTCCTGGCCTTCAGTAGACTGGATTTCTTTTGCAACATCTAAAGGTGCTGCTTCGATCGAAGTCTCTGGTTGCTTGTGGACGTCTTCAGTGACCCCCTTATTGACTTCGACTAACACCCAGCTTTCATGTTCAGTACCTTTCTCTCCTACTGGAGCGTTACTTTGGTCGGCTTCCAGTATGTTAATTTCTCCAACGCATACAGGCTCAGAGTAATTGGTGTCTGCGACATCCAAAGGATCTTCATCTACTTTCATTTTTGCTTTATCAGCGAACTTCAGTCTGCCATCTTTAATTGCATTCTGAATTAGGTCCCTGAAAAGAAAACACTGTGAGGTTTTGTGGCCTAGGAAACTATGATACTTGCAAAATCCTTTTTTCTTCCTTTGATCTAAAGGAGGTATTTTGACATTTGATGGCACAATGAGTTGGCCATCTTTGACAAGTAAATCAAAAATCTCGTCACACTTAGTTACATAGAAGGTATAAACCTTCTTTGGGAATTTGTCACTTTTCTCATTTTCAACAATTTCTTTCCCTTTTGTGGGAACTAATAATTTGCAGGAGTAAGGTGGTGCCTGTTTTAATTCAGCGAGGTCGATTTCGACCTCTTCGAATTCGAATTCAGGATAATCTTTTGTTTCCTCAGCTCCAACATAGGAGACTCTTTCCTTCTTGTTATTTTTAAAAACTCTGGCCTTTTCGGCCTTTAGCCTTTCGACCTGTCGAACCCTATCGGCTAATTGAGCCATATACCTCAAGTATTGAGTGTCTAATTTCTTTCGAATAGAGTAATCCAGGCCGCCAGCAGCCATTTCGATTAACTCATGTTCAGGAACTACTGTAAAGCATCTAGATTTCAAGAGCCTGAATCTATTCAGATAATCATCTATGGGTTCAGTAAACTTCCTCTTGACACTGGCTAGTTCCTTCAGACTTATTTTTGATTGCCCCATGTAGAACTGCTCATGGAATAATCTCTCCAAAAGAGCCCAAGTATCAATGGACCCAGAAGGAAAAGTGGTGAACCATGTGAAAGCGTTCTTAGTCAGGGAACTTGGGAAATATTTGATCCTAAGGTCTTCATTATTGGCTATATCTCCTGCTTCGGTTAGATACCTGGCTATATGTTCGACTGTTGATTCATTGGTATCCCCAACAAACTTTGTAAACTTAGGGACTTTATATCCCCTTGGTAAATCAGTGTGCATTATGTAATCTAATATAGGGGAGGCATAATTTGGCCTTCTAATTCCTGTGTTGAGGCTATTTTGGGCCATGATTCTCTCTATCATGGTGGTTAAATTATTTTCTGCCAAGATGTTATCGTTTCGAATTCTATGAACGACTGCATCAGCATCTTGATTTCGACCCACCATGACAACTCCTCTAGGTTGTTCTTCTCGAAACTCTGGGACTTCTAGCCTTTCGACCCTTGCCCCTGGTTCCATAATTTCCCTTTGTGGGCCTTGAATCATTGGGGCTTCTAACCTTTGAGCCCTTGCCCCCAAATTAACCTCCTCTCTGGCTGGTCTATAGGGTGGGTCGTTAGCAACTTGTTCTATAATAGGTACGTTTGCTCGAACTCCCGCCTGATTCTGCCTACGCCTTTCTGGGGGAGCGAAAAAATCTGCTATTCGACTCATGTTATCTGCGTTTTCTCTGTTTGTCACAGTTACATTTTGTACTATTGGGGCAAAGATTTCCTGCATAGTTTGTGCTAACACTCCTATCATATTATGGTTACTGTCATCCATTAATTGCCTAAAGGCCAACTGATTTTCTGTGGTTAAGATAGGCATTGCACTATAACCCACTGACCCTTGGTTATTTGTCATAAATTGATTTTCCCCAGACCCAAACCCTAATTGTGGTGATGAATTCAATGTGGAATTGTGTAAGCCTTCCATAAAAGATGTTGGCATTCCATAAGAGGAATTTCTGGTTCTGTTACCATCGAAACCGGGTGGTCTAGTTAGTGGGGTGGCGAAATGGGTTTGTGTCCCTGGTGGTGGGACGAATCCCCCAGGATAACCAATGGTTCCAGTATTCCCTAGGATCGAACTGTTAGTCGATATGCCACTTGTTCCATTAGTGGCTACGCTACTGGTAGAGGATGCAACAGACTGTGCGTTCGAAGGGATTGCACTAGATGTTCCCATCGAAGCGGACATATTAGTGCCTGTTGTATGTGGGATATTTTGTTCCCCTTGTTGATTGCCTGGATTAGACATCTTGTTTAAACGTTTTCTTCTGGATAAGGGTTGGTTGCTATTGGTTATTCTACCACTTCTAAGGTTCATAAAACAACAAACTTATCACTCAGAGAGTACTTTTACAATGGTTATGTCTCAACAATTTTTTTACTTTGTTCTAAATTTCGTAATGACCAATGACTCATCCCACCGGGTGTGCCAATTTGTTTACAGTGATTTCTGGTAAACAACCGCTAGTCCTCCAAACTATCAAATAATCTTAATGACTGTTATTTAATCTCTCTGGTAACTTGCAGGATCGACTAGATTGATCCTAGGATGTATTGGTCATTTGGATGATTCTCATTATAGAACTGATATTCATGGTTGGTATTTAGAATGTTGTATAGGTGTTCAACTTACTTCGATTACTCTATTAAAGATCTAATGACATGATCAAGTAAATGCGTGCGAAACTAAATTGCATGAATAAAGTTCAATTGTAAAGACATGTAAAATTGCAGAAAAGACAAGTAAATGACTTCGAAGCATAAAAACATGTAATGTAAAAGCGTTTCTGGAATGTAAAAGATTCGAAATATGAAGAAAGCGTTTAAATGCAAGAAATCAGTAAAATGACTTTGAATGAAAAAGGTATTCGAATGATAAAAGCATGAAGATAAAGGCATGAAATATACAAAAGTTTCTGAAATGTAAAGGACTTGAAATGGAAAGAAAACATTTAAATGTAAGACATCAGTAAAAAGACTTCGAATGAAAATATTTTAATGTAAAGGCTTTTGAATGATATTGACATGAAGATAGAGGAAAAGACTGGAAATGATAAAGAGTTTTATTGAATCATAAACATTTGGTGTTATCATACGTACATTGTTCGTGCATTCGTTTCCCTAGCCATGTGGTATTTTGAATGTTTACTGAATTTTTGTACAATAGATATGACACACGAAATCCTAATGCTAAGACTTCTATTTATACTACTTCGACCATAACGGTCTTACTATAAGATTCTGCCACGTTTAGAACATGCAAAGCAATGCCCTCCTCTAGCTTCCACGCGTCTTCGAATGCTCCAGCGCATATATTTTAAATTTCGAACATCCCGCTTGCGTTTGAATTTCAAATGTTTTGGCACTCTTCGTTTCGAACTCATTTCTTGGACACAGCCTTGTTACCATTTCGAGACTTCTTTGAATATATCCCCATAACTGTCACTCGAAGCTCAGAGTTTTGACATGCCCATTTGAAGCACTGCTTCTACCATTTCGAAACATGACATCTTGCTTTATTCCAATCGAAACATCCAACTTGCTTCGCTTCGAACAATATCATCAAAATCTTCAGCCAACACCAAGCTGTCAAAGTACACAAAATTGTCAAGGCAGGAAATATGGAAGTACATTGCATAGGAAAACCAAGATGCAAGCAAGAAACTTGTCAAAACATTTCATCATTTTCCCTGGCCAACAACCTTTTCAGAAAAGAGATATTAAGCAATTAAATATGCTTTTTTGATGGAGAGAGAGAAAGGGAGTAAAGTAAAAAGGTTTGCAGTTTGGCAGGCTTAAAGAAGAGATAAATATAACAAACTAAGAGTTACAAAGGGGAGAGAGCAGTTCAGAGAGAGAGAACCAAAAAAAAATCTGGAAACACAAGCAAGCCTTCAAGCCTGCATAACAGCAAGCCTGCCTGTACCAGAAGCAAGTCTCAAGCCTGCATAAAACCTCCAAACAACAAATCTAGAACTGCATCCACCTGCCTAAAACTAGTAAAAAACCTGTAACCTGCTAAGAAACCTTTAGCAAGCAAACTCAAGCCTGCCTAAAGCAAACTGCAAGTTATCAAAAACCTGCCTCAAACCTTCAAACTTACTAAAACACAAACTTGCAGAAACTTAAGCCTGCATAACTCCAACCTGTAACCTGCAGAAAACCACAAACAAAACAACCTGTAACTGCTTCCTCCAAACCTGCCTCAAAGAAATAACAAACAACAAAAGCACAAGCCTGCCTGCACAACAAGCCTTAAAGCTTGTTCAATCCAAACCCAACGAGTTACCAAAACACAACAAAATACCAACAGACCTGCTTTCCTTACCAAAAACCAGAAGCAAGCCTGCCTGCACAACAAGCCTTAAAGCTTGTTCAATCCAAACCCAACAAGTTACCAAAACACAACAAAATACCAACAAGCTTGCCTTCCTAAAACTTCAAGCAAACTTGCCTTCAAATAAAAAAAACAATAACAAACAATCTTCAAAATTGTCCATCATCAGAATCGAACATCCAAATCAACAGCAACAAACAACTTCAAAATTCAAACACCAAGTCCACAACAATAACAAAAAGCACTCTCAGAATCAAAGTTCATCACAGAGTCAACATAACATTTCAGATTCAATCATCACTAACAAAATCAGAAGAAGAAGAGAAAAACTCAGAAGTAAATAATCTTCAGAGATAAACTCATCATCAGAACCAACAAAATCACAAGTGAAAAGAATAACAAGCATCTTCAGAAATAAACTCATAATCAGAACCAACAAAATCAGAAGAAGAAGAGAAAAACTCAAAAGCAAACAATCTTCAGAGATAAACTCATCATCAGAACCAACAAAATCAGAAGAAGAAGAGAAAAACTCAGAAGCAAAATAATACAGCATTTTCAGAATTAGTTTTCATCACAAAACGAAGAGAAAGGTACAAATACCAGAAAAGCTAGCATCACCATCACGCTCCCTCCCCCGGCCACCTGAGAGCGCCGCCGTCCAACCTCCCGCCTCCTCTCCAAAAAACAAAACCCCAAGGTATTAATTCTCCTCCTTTCTGATTTACACCTCATACAAACGTAAACAATCAAAGATCAATAACATGCAAAGAGTAAAAACCTGAAAACCCTAAAACACATTAGAACAAAGTAATACCTTTTAATCGTAGCCTTGTACAATCACGGGGAGGAGAGATTGGAGGTGGAATTCTGGTGGCCTGAGGGTTGGAAAGGATACTCACAAGCTCTGTTTGAGAATGATGAAGAGGCGAAGAAGATGAGAGGAGAGCGGTGCCATTCATTAACAAACCTAATTCTGAGCAAAACAAAACCAAACCCTAACAAAAACTTGAACAATGCGTTTGGGCTTCTGCCCCATGAACTGAACGTTAAGGCCCAAACTCTCAGCGCATGCACCCCCCCTTTTTTAATCTGTTTGGTTATTTGGGCCAAATGTATATAACCTAAAGCCCGTGTAACTTATTTTTATATTTTTTGAAAAAAACAATACCTCTTTTATTATTATCACCTAATTTTCATTTTTGCTATAACCTAATTCTTTCTTGTTAAATAAAAATAATATATTAATTTTCCATATTAAAATTTTATTAACAATACTTTTTATTACACTTGAAATACATAAATAATAGATTTTTTTTCAAGTTAAATAATTCTTTCTTTAAAAACTTTTTGTTTATATAAAACTAACAAAAACACAAAAATAATAACATTTAATTTGCATTAGGTTAATATTTTGATCATTTGTAAATAATCACATACATTTCACAATACTTCTGATTCTTTTTTATTCTTATATCTTGTTATATTTTTACATTGAGAATGCGGAGATTCGATTTGGTTGTAAATATATTTGGACATTACTATTCTGATAAGACTCATCCCCATTTGTAAACATTTGTACCCCCATCCCCGGATACTTATTTGTAATAGCTTAGACTTTAAATTCCCGCAATTTATCGCTTTCCATATACTGTATAGTAATTAGGGTTTGTATGCGAAGATTCAAAATCAACCGCTAGATAACCTAATACAAGACAAATGCATGAAAATCAATACACAATTCACACTTGCACCTCTAGGGTAACCTCGCTTGTTGCCTCGGAAAATGCATTCATGTCCCTCGAGTATGAGACAATCTAGCAAATGTCCCTTCGATAAACAAAGATCGTAGTCCCTTGATGACCCTCGATGTTGCCTTCGATAAAATGATCTCGTCCCTTACAAAATTGCTAGAGCGTCTCACAAGTTGCCTTCAATGATTGTATATGATGACCCGCGCCTGTCCCGTTTAACATCCTAACACAAGGTTGTTTATCAAACACAATGGTGAAACAACACTATTAAAAGGGTCAAAAACATAAGAAAAATCTTTGAGTAAAATAGGGTAGACAACTCTTAGTTACTTGATCAAAAATCTTGCAAAACATCCTTGCCATTTTTCAAACACACTTCACAACACAACTTCAAAACAACTTTCAAAACATTGAATTATCTTTTCAAAAAGACACACACCTTTGTATATACTCAAACAAGAGTCATTACAAAGGTTGCCTAGACAAGGCATCTTTTTCAAAACATTTTCAAAACCACACACACAAAGCACCATTTCAAACAATTGAAAAGCAAAGGCAAGTGATCTAAAACAAGTAACTAAGAGCCCATGGATAACCATGGATGAAAAGGGTGCTAGCACCTTCCCTTTTCATAATCTACCCCTCGAACCCACAAAAACATGTCAAAGGTCTTTCCTGTGCTTTTTAACCTTTCCTTAAGGATAAAATAAAAAGTCGGTGGCGACTCTTGCTAAACCAAACAAGTGCGAAAACAAATGCAAATCTCAAGTCAGTTCTCCCACCGTATCATAGAACTGGCGACTTTGCTGGGGATATTTCTAAAAGTGGGGTTACCTTAGGGTTTTAGATCACCTTTACATGCTTACTTTGATTGCTTGGATTGCTTTACTTTTTGGGTTCCTTGTTTGGGTTTGTTTAATCCTACACTCGAATTTGGAGGCACCTTTTTAGGTAAATAGCAATAAACTGTGAGGGAACTGTGCGGGGTATACTGACATGGTTGAAGCAGTAGCTATGTTAGTATGACATATTTGTGGGTACCGGTAGCCCTTGAGTAGTCAAGGAGAATACGGGGCCGCTGAGTGATGTCATGAAGCACTAACAAACTCTTAGAACCTTACTTAACCTTCTTGGCCTTTTTTAGGGGTAGTGAGATGACCGACTTTGGTGCAGTCCGAAGTTGGTAGATGCTCGATACTACACTCATTGAGGATTGTTTTCTTGGAATATTTTGGTCGCCAGTTAAGTGGCTAAACCGAAACAATGAACACAGAAAATAATCCAGTGATATTGAGCTCCTTATAACTCGGTTTCTATTTTAGGACAGGTTGAGCCAACTAACTTCAAGAGGGTACTTACCTACAAACCCCATGCAAGCCTAAACCTAAGGACTTGTCTGCTTTGTGTGCATATGATTACCTATATATACACTTGCTTACTTCTGCATACATGTACATAACATCATAACATCATACCGTAGCATTTTCAATAACCATTTCAAGGATCTCGAGGGTCTTTTAATGCAGGGTCACGTTGAACCAGACATCTACCAAAGGGCAAGAGGTTTCATTTTCCTCTAAACAAATGTCGTCAAAGATCAAGTGCAACAACTTGAATCAGGGGCTATGACCCACTCGACATGGTGAGCTTGATTCTCGTGGAAAGACATCCACCGATACAAAGCTCTCTAATTAAAGATGTTGATCGAAGTTCAATCTCTAACATTTCTCTTGTGTTTACCCCGCGAGATTCTTGAAAACATGCATCCACATATCATGCATTGTATCATAACAGATTTTCCTTTTCAGGTTTCCTTATTCTCCTACTGTTTATTTCAGTAGAGATGGCTCTAGAGAGGACTGTTAAAGATATCCAGGATCAAAATGCTCAACTTCAAGAAATGTTCTTGAACCTGTCCCAGGGGCAAGAAGAAGTGAAAGCTCTCCTCACAAGGGGCATGGTCCTAGGGAATTCAAGCAGTGTCAGAAATGATCAGTTGGAGGAACTGCAGATTGAGCTGGCAACAATGAAGATCCAGATGATGGGACAACTGGTGGGCCAGATGGCTCTCATCCAAAACTTAGCTCAAAGACAAGAAGAGCTCAGGGTTCTCGTCAACAAACTGCTTCGAGATAACCAAGTGGGGCAAACATATAGGGTTGAAGATCAAGTCATCATTCAACCTCCTTTGAGACAAGAAGACAAGGGAAAGGCTCCCCAACTTGCTTCAGGGTCACAAGCCCAACGACAACCTTGTCAGCATCAACAGGGTAATCGGCGTAAGAAAAATACGTCTGGAAGACATTTCTCTGAGACTGACATACCATCATCTATAATACTGAAACACTTGTTAGAGGTCAATCTGCTTGCTTTAAAGGATCCTATTCGGAAGCCCAATACCTTCACTCCTAGCTATCACCCCGACGCATTTTGTGTATACCACTCCCATAGTCCTGGACATGACACCGATGACTGTTGGGCTTTGAAAAACAAGATCCAAGACTTGATCGACGAAGGAGTGTTGGAATTCATGCCGGATGGTGAGATGAAAATATTCCGCTAAGGGTTCTCCACCTGAAATGACAAAGCTCGAACTGAGAGACTTTTGTTCCATTTGAATTTTCAAGTTGTAATTTCTTTTGTTATTCAAACAATTATCTGTTGATGTCAAACTCTGTTTCATTAATGCATTGCATATGTTTGTCTTGAATTCATCCATTCGTTTTCACTATTCTTATGCTTTCTTTATGATATTTAACTCTTGATAAAAAGCTACAAGCCTTTAGAGGGAGGATGACGAAACAATACCGTAATCTCATACAATATGCTTTTGAACAAACCTTGCTGACGATGTACAGACGTTTCTTTCAAATCCTAAACACTGGAGTTATAAGGAAGATAATCCCTAGTCAACCCCTTCGAGCCAAAGAAGTAGGAGTTTTCTGTTTTAAACACAAATTGAAACCTTTGATTTAAACCTGGGGCAGGGTAGTATCTCAGTTAATTCAAAAAAAAAAGATGAGCATTGAAGTCGCAAACTCTCAGTTCATAATATAATGAACGCCATCAAAAGCATTCCTTTGGAACCAAAAGACAGTGGTGGTTCCTTATCTCATAGGCAGTCATCATCTCTCAAAAGAGAAAAACCCACTAAGCCAAAACCTATAAAGGAGGCTTAAGAAAGCTGTGGCATCCCGCTGACCGTAATCTCGAAAACAGGAACAGTCAGGCAAAAGTTAGGGATAACAAATCAAAAGAAAAAGGTCATTATAAATCCTCAATAACATGAAAAATGTTGCAAAAAAATGATGACTGCCTTCCATAAAATTCAACTGGTGTGAACCATCACCAAAATGTCGTTCCAAACTCGAATAGAGTTCGACGCACAATTAAATGAGTTTAGGACTGAAGGACATCACGAAGAGCGGGTGGGAACAAATATACTTTGAGCCTTTATCCTTTGTTTCTTAAACCGTGAACCAAGCCACGTTACAACCCTTCAAAAGTCCTAATTGAAGCATGGGTTAGTTCGAAAGCATACTGTTACAAAAGGTATCCTGACTCCTGTAAGGCTTTGCCCTAAAATCTTGTGTTGAATTTGTCTTATAAAAAGTTTTCTGCTAAAAAACGCATTTTTCAAAACTTTGAGACAAGCATAAACTTTGCATTATTTGAATATCATTGTTTGCACATGGTTTACTTGTTTAAACGGCGAATAAATTCATACAGTGAATGTTCGGAGGAACGAAAGCTCTCTCAGTGAGTAAAATCACTTCAAGTGGGATGATACTCCCGTTGCAAAAGTCTCAGGTCAACAAAAAGAGACTTGGTAATGTCCAACAAATCTAGGGCAGTCCAGTCAAGATTTCAACAAATCTTTCAAAGTCCATTAAACCTGGGGCAGTCCAGTCAAGATTTTAAGAAATCTCTCAACTTCAGATATAGTCCAAATATGCTCCAAACACGGTTGCCATTCTGTCACTTATTCAGATCCCAGTTACAGTTTCAGATACACTCCAGACACGGAAGTCATTCTGCTACTCATACAGGTCTCAACTCCAAGATACAGTCCAGATATGCTCCAGACACGGTTGCCATTCTGTCACTTATTCAGATCCCAATTACAGTTTCAGATACACTCCAGACACGGAAGTCATTCTGCTACTCATACAGATCTCAACTTCAGATACAGTCCAGATATGCTCCAGACACGGTTGCCATTCTGTCACTCATTCAAATCCCAGTTACAGTTTCATATACACTCCAGACACAGAAGTCATTCTGCTACTCATACAGATCTCAACTCCAGATACAGTCCAGATATGCTCCAGACACGGTTGCCATTCTGTCACTCATTCAGATCCCAGTTACAGTTTCAGATACACTCCAGACACGGAAGTCATTCTGCTACTCATACAGATCTCAACTCCAGATACAGTCCAGATATGCTCCAGACACGGTTGCCATTCTGTCACTCATTCAGATCCCAGTTACAGTTTCAAATACACTCCAGACACGAAAGTCATTATGCTACTCATACAAATCTCAACTTCAAATACAGTCCAGATATGCTCCAGACACGGTTGCCATTCTGTCACTCATTCAGATCCCAGTTACAGTTTCAGATACACTCCAGACACGAAAGTCATTCTGCTACTCATACAGATCTCAATTTCAGATACGGTCCAGATATGCTCCAGACACGGTTGCCATTCTGTCACTTATTCAGATCCCAGTTACAGTTTCAGATACACTCCAGACACGGAATTTATAGTGCTACTCATACAGATCTCAAACTCCATATACAGTCCAAATATGCTCCATACACGGTTGCCATTTTGTCACTTATTCAGATCCCAGTTACAGTTTCAGATACACTCTAGATACGGAAGTCATTCTTCTACTCATACAGATCTCAACTTCAGATACAGTCCAGATACGCTCCAGACACGGTTGCCATTCTGTCACTCATTCAGAATTTATCCTCAGCCCAGAGATGCTTCAAACGCAGATACCTTCCTGCTTCTCATCCTTTCTCCTATAACATACAATTCAACTTCCTGATATTCCCGACAGAATGAAGTTTCTCATTCTTAAAGAGGCATACAACCTAAACCTGAACTTCTTCCAGACAGGAATAAGCTTTTCCCAGAGTCTTGAGTTTTTACTCTCCAACAGGATAGCCACTCGCAACAGTATGGCTATTCCCCACAAAATTCTTATTCCCCAAGCAAAATGAAGACTCTCATTCTCAGCTCCTCACAGAGTATTCAGTTCTCCTCAAAACAGGGATCCCCAGTAGATTGGCATACAACCCAAACTCCTGATTCCCCAACAGTGGTCCCGGGACTTCTCATTTTTAACGATCAAAGGACTTGCAACCCCCTGCATCAGTCAAGGATTTACTTTCCCTGGCAGCAGTCAAAGATTTCATTACCTAGGATTTATGTTCTTCAAGCAAGATAGCTACTCAGCTTACATGTGCATCCATTTCATTCATATATCATAAACATTGATGAAACACAATTCATTGCATCATACATACCACTGCAGCATAAATTGTTGTTTTAGCTAACATTTTACCCTTTTCAGGACAAGATTAAAAGGCTTTTGTTAACCATTGATCAGATACAGTACATATACACCCCAGACACGGCGGTCATTCTATTACTCTTTCAAACTTCGGCAATATGATACAGACTAGATACGCTTCAGACACGGCAGCCATTCTATCTCTCATTTAGATTCAATTATCAACCTCAAGTTCAAATGCATTACAAACACGGATACCATTCTGTCCTTTACACCAGCAGTTTGATTCTCCCCAGTGCAATCGCCACGGAAGTCATTCTACTACTCATACAGACTTCAAGACTTCTGAAAACAGTTTACGGATTCTCCAAACACGGATGTTAATTTATCGCTTGTTCAGATTCAACCTTTGAAAGCAGTTTACGGATGCTTCCCAACATGGAGGGTGATCTATTGCTTATTCAAATAAAACTTCTGAAAACAGTTTACGGATTCTCCAAACATGGATGTCAATCTATTGCTTATTCAGACCCCCAGTTCAGAGATGTTCCAAACATGGATACCTTTCTGATACTCACCCACTCACCAACAACATACAGTTCAACAAACATTCCCCAGATGGCATCTTTAAGCCCATCTCCGACAAGATTCTGTCACATCTCCAAATGGCATCCTTAAGCCCATTCCCTCAACTACGCTTTGACGAGTGCAAGTTTTTTGGGCACTCTAGTGTCCAATCATTCTTTTACCTTCGAGTTGCGAACGGCAAAATTGCCAATCTAACTCTTCAGGTTCAAGAAGATTGAACAGGGGCAACTGTTGTACCACCAAATTTGCCCTCCCTTTTTCACAAGAAATCACAGCTTCGGGTTTTCCCTAATTTTTCAGATTGGCTCAAGAATCGGTCAAACAGACTTTTCTTATCAGTCTATCCAAAATTAGGGTTTCCATTGATTTTGAGTCAGTCAATCCAAGATTAGGGTTTCCATTGATTTTGAGTCAGTCAATCCAAAATTAGGGTTTCCATTGATTGGAATCAGTCAAGCAGACTTCTCCTTATCAGTCAAACAGATTATTAGGGTTTCTTTTGATTTTGTTGAGTTTGGCTCAGGAATTGATCAAGCAGACTTTTCTTTGACGGTAAATCTGGAATTAGGGTTTTTCACTCATTTTTCTCAGAAGAATTTGAATCCACAGTATTTCAATTGACTGTCACATTGTTTTGACGCTTGTTCAAGATTGTTGTTTGTTTCTCAAAGCCTAAACATCTGGGATAGAAGCTGAGGCTTCTGATTGAAAGTTTGAAGCTTTAGTTTGATCAGTGAAGTGAAAGGTGTGTGGATATTTGTTTGTTTAACCGTGCAAAGCATGTGATTGATTGGAATGTCGGGCGTATTGTGGTTAATGCAAGGTTGTGAGACTACAACGTTTATTGGTTATTTATTTTATCTAAGTTAAAATAATTGGGATGCATTTCCAGTCATTTTAATTCAAGAGATTTAAATAATTAAATAAACAGTGTAAATTAAAGAATTATTTGACAAAGATTTTTATTCATTTTTAATTGTTGTTACAAATGTTATTTGGATACTGTAAATTTGTTTACAACATTTACAATGATATTTATTACAATAATTGAAAAAGAAAATAAATCTAAATCTCTTGAAGTCTTCTATCTTCTACTGCTGCTTCCCTTATCCCAACTGGTATTTACCTGCAAAGACAAAAGAAGAAGTCAATACAGTTAATTTGAAAAACATTTTCAGACAGATAAATAAAAAACTCATCATTAAAGATTGTTGGCCGGAATCAGATTGTTTTGGTTTTCATCATGTTTTACTCGTCCTCTTTGCAAATCACAAGAAGATTTCTCTTCTTGGTTCATAAAGAGGAAAGTAAAATAATTTTTTTTGCAAGCATATAATACAAGGCTGCATACAAAGTACACAAGGTTGCATACAAAGTACACAAAGCTGCACAAGTTCAAACTGAACAAACAAATTGCAATGTCAAACTGAGCAAACTAAGTTACACAATGTCAAACAAAGCAAACCAAGCTGTCAACATGCTGTCACTAAGCTGTCAAAACAGAAAAACTGTCAACCAAGCTGTCAAAGTACACAAAACTGTCAAGGCAGGAAATATGGAAGTACATTGCAGAGGAAAACCAAGATGCAAGCAAGCAACTTGTCAAAACATTTCATCATTTTCCCTGGCCAACAACCTTTTCAGAAAAGAGATATTAAGCAATTAAATATGCTTTTTTTATAGAGAGAGAGAAAGGGAGTAAAGTAAAAAGGTTTGCAGTTTGGCAGGCTTAAAGAAGAGATAAATATAACAAACTAAGAGTTACAAAGGGGAGAGAGCAGTTCAGAGAGAGAGAACAAAAAAAAACTGGAAACACAAGCAAGCCTTCAAGCCTGCATAACAGCAAGCCTGCCTGTACCAGAAGCAAGTCTCAAGCCTGCATAAAACCTCCAAAAAACAAATCCAGAACTGCATCCACCTGCCTAAAACTAGTAAAAAACCTGTAACCTGCTAAGAAACCTTTAGCGAGCAAACTCAAGCCTGCCTAAAGCAAACTGCAAGTTATCAAAAACCCGCCTCAAACCTTCAAACTTACTAAAACACAAACTTGCAGAAACTTAAGCCTGCATAACTCTAACCTGTAACCTGCAGAAAACCACAAACAAAACAGCCTGTAACTGCTTCCTCCAAACCTGCCTCAAAGAAATAACAAACAACAGAAGCACAAGCCTGCCTGCACAACAAGCCTTAAAGCTTGTTCAATCCAAACCCAACGAGTTACCAAAACACAACAAAATACCAACAAGCATGCTTTCCTTACCAAAAACCAGAAGCAAGCCTGCCTGCACAACAAGCCTTAAAGCTTGTTCAATCCAAACCCAACAAGTTACGAAAACACAACAAAATACCAACAAGCCTGCTGTGATCGGTGGATCTGGAACTGACTGTTTAATGCTGGTTCGCGAAATGTCGCGGAAGCAAGAGTCGCCACCGTCTTTTATTTTCTCCAAATGGAAAGGACAAAAACACAGAAAAATTCCTTATAGAGATTGCTCTCGGTTCGGGAGGTAGTGAAGTGGTGAAAAACACAAGAAGGGGGGGTTGAATTGTAAAACTGAAATCTAATGCAATGAACAAGATATTTTTATCCTATTTCGATTGATCTCAAACTACTCCGGTCCACCCGTCAAGGTGATTTCGCCTCTCTCCAACGAGGTCTTAATCCACTACATTCAACTGAATATTACAGACTGCTTTAACAACTGCTAAAGCCTTCTTGATCCAAACCACAACCCGGTTTGTCAAGGTAACACTTTCTTACAAAGAGATAAAACTAAGTGTGTGGATGTTTTCTACAAAACTGTATCACAACTGTGATGTATACACAAATTGAAGCTTAGAAACTAGATTGCTAAACAATGATAGAATATCAGAGTGTGTGGTTTAGCAAAACTGAGAGAAAGAAGATTATGATTAGCTTTTGTGCGTGTAGAGATTTGGAGAGCATTAGCCATTTCAATCTTCAAAGTCTTGTTTATATAGCACTGAGATGATGAACGTTGGATGCAATATTCTTGATTCAATGCTAATAACAAACTTTCCTTATTGAGCAGATCTTGTCTGGAATGAGGCCGTTGGAATTAATTTGCTTTCAATGCACAGTACCGTTGCTTACTTAATGCAAGTTCTGGCTTGGCTCATTCTGACTCTGCTTCGCTGCTGGTGAACTGTTGTGTTTCTTTATCAGAGTGTTGAGCGCAGTCTTGTTCATCAGGCTTCAGCATGTACGTGAGTTGATCATCTGATTCTGACATTCTGATATGGCAACTTCTGATGCTGGTGTCTGAAATCAAGTTCTGATGCTGAGTAGATGTGATCTTGCTTATATCAATCAGAGTATCTGCAAGTCAGAACATAATAATTTTAGGCAGTAGATAGTTCATACATGAAACTTATAAATACTATATCTTTTCACTTTGTTATCATCAAAACTTAAATATAGGGTAGTAGATTCAAACTTTGTTCTAACAATCTCCCCCTTTTTGATGATGACAAAAACTAGATATTTTTTAAATGAAAATAACGTGAAAAGGTATCTGAGATATGTATCAGAGTAAGAAGTAAAAGGATAAGGAGTAAAGAGATATCAGAGTTGAGAGATACTCCCCCTGATTTTATTACTTCCCTTTGATTACACGTGTTCTTCAGGATCAGATCTTTTTGCCTTTCTTTGAACATCAGAGTATCAGAGTCTTTGACTTATCAGAAGCTTTATGTCAGAGCAGAGCTTCAGAGCTTTTCTTGTCAGAGCTTTGCTTTGGATCAGAATATCAGAGCGGATCAGAACTTCATAGTGATCAGAGCTTCAGAGCTTCTAGTCTTCAGAGTGTCCAGGAGCTTCCTTGTACCTGTAGACTTTAAGCAAAACAGAAAAAACATTTTCAAGTAATAGAGTTAGAATGTTTGAGAATTTATGTCTAGTTAGCCGTTATTGATTAAAATATCATTCTTGTTCTCCCCCTTTTTGTCAGCAATCAAAAAGTGTAGATGATGTGCTAAAACAATTAAGATCAGAAAAACTAATCATATTAAGATAGTTTAGAATCAAAACAAGAAAATAGTACAAAACATATTCAAACAGTACATCAGAAAATCAAGGAAAACATGAAAAAGAACATGAATGAAAAAAGAGACTAAGGTTGAGGAGGCAAGCGTGTGAACAGGTTCTCCAGCATGGCTTGGATCTTTTCAGCAGTCTCATTCTGCTTGTGCACCATGCTGACAACAGTGTCAATCTTGCTATCCTGCACATCCATTCTCTCTTTCATCTTCTGATTGCTTTCATCCATCCGCTGCTGTAGACGCATGTCATTCAGCCTTAGTTCTTCCAGAGTCTGCCTGTCCAAGGCAGCTTGAGAAGCATCAGAAGCAGGAAGCTTCTAAGAGCTTTCAGCAACATCTTCTGCTAGACTTTCTTCAGCTTGAATGGTCTTGTCTTCTTCTGATTTCACCTTTGCAGCTTGCTGTTTCTCAGACCAAGGTTCACTATCCAGAGGGAGCACGTCTTCTTTCAGAAGCTGACTTCCAACTTCATTCAGAAGCTTGCTAAAATTTTGTTGTGCCTGCTCATAGTTGATATCCTGCAACTTGAGGGCTTCAGCACGTACCCAAAGTCTGAATTGTGACCAGAGCTGATCAGAAGCAGCTGGGTCAATCATTCCAGGACAGACTTGCTTCAAAGAAGCAATCCATTGCAGCACACCTGTTTCAAAATTCATAATACCAGAGCCAACATCTGGTTGTTTTGGTTTTGGGATGGCAATTTTGTGTTTCAGATCAGCAAGACGGTCAAGACTGGTTAAGTCTATGAAAGTCCTGCTGGGGTTTTCGGAGGTTTTCTGAGCAGCTGTTTGTTTTGGAGATGGAGTATCAGAATCAGAGATTATGATTGGACTGGGTGGTGTTTTGGGAGTATTTGGTGGTGTAGATTCTGATGAGGATGGCAATTGTGCTAAGGTGATAGTTGTTCCACCTGGCAGCTGGATTGCCAAAGGTGATGGTTGAGGTGAATGAGGTTCAGATGGTTGAGGAGAAAGAGTTTCAGAGTGATGAAACTCTGTTTGAGGTGATGGTGGATTAATTTCTGGTTGGGGAGAGGGAGACGGAATTGCTGGTTGAGGAGAAGTTGTTGGAATTTCTGATTGTTCAGGGATAAGGGGTTCTTCTGGAATTGATGAGAGTGGTTGTTGTTGTTCTGGTTGTGGAGGAGGAACAGTTTGTGGTTCAGAGATTGGTTGATCAGAGGTGTGTTGATCAATGTCAGACAGCACTTGGTCAATTGCTGATATTGTTAAGATTGTTGGTTGTTTGGGATGTTTGGTTCTGGGTCTTCTGAGTTTTAATGCCTCAGAAGGGTCCTCTTCTGATACAGTTTCATCTATGGTAGGGATGGGGATTGAGATTCTATGAGAGGTTTGAGGAGGAATAGATGCTGGAATAGTAGAAGAATTTAAAACAGAAGCAGCAGATGAATTACCTCTTTTCCTGGGTGTCTGCTGGGATGATCCTTCTGATGGTGCCTTCCTCTTCTTCGACTTCTTCAGAGTCACTTCTTGCTGAGGTTGATGCAGAGCTTTGATAATCAGATTTGGATCTGAACCATCTGCCTTGACGCATCCAAGTACCTGAGAACCACCTCTAGATTGGATTCAATTTCAGAAAATAACGGAAAGTCACTCAGAGGCACTCTTCTGCTGGTGATATCAGCAATAGGAGTAGCTCTGGGTTCCTTCTGAATATTCTCTATCAGCTTCATCTTTTTCAAGTTCTTTGCATTCAGAGGTTTCCCAACTGTTGGTTCAATAGTGCTTAGTTCTTGAGCTTCTATTAGATGCTCAATCAGCCTATTCTCTGTCAGAATATCTGATATCAACCTTTCAAAAGGTATCCAATCCCTCTTGGTTCTTTCTTCTTCCCTGGTTTCCTTCACACTTGTTCTGAGGTGGTTGAACAGGAAGTGAGCCAGATTGATCTTTACCTTCTGATCAATAAAGTAGATCAGACTGCTGATCCACATTTATGTAATCAGGAGAACTGGTTGGTTTCCTGTGGTTGAAGCACCCCAGAATTATCTTAGCCCACACTCTGTAATGATCCTTCAGATCTTTAATCTTGCTGCTGGGCACCCCATGAGTGAAAATCCTTGCAGCTATCACACCTACATCAGCACATCTTTCAGCCATGTCCACACAACGGATGCCACCGCCACTGTAACCGATTAGCCTTGCAATGTGATCCTCAGTGATCACAATCTTCTTCCCCATAACAAAGGAGGTGACTAGATGTGTTGAAGCCTTAGCGTGAATCCAGAATTCCTTGACTAGCATTGGGAATGTTGGTCCAACCAACCTGTCAAAATACCTTTCCCACTTCTGAGCCCTAACTTCTTCAGTTAGGTCAAAACCGTTCTCCTTCAAGCTTCCAAAATCAATGATTAATTCAGAAAGCACTTCAAGATTCTTCACAGGAGTGAGGAGAGTTCTGAATGGCACTTGATATTGCTCAGATGATGCTTTCTTCTGAGGACCTGCAGAAGCACTGCTGGAGGTTGCCATGTTCACACTAAAAGGGTTTTGAGAATAAACTGAGGAAAATAGGTTTTGCAAGAGATGAACACAGAAATATGCAGAAGATGCTTGAGTATCAGTGAGAAAACGTAAAGAATGAGAATGAGAGATTAATGTGCTTAAATAGAGTTTTCAGAACTATTTTGAAAAGATAAACGTTTTTTAAGAGAGAAAAATCATGATTGCATTTTAAAAGCATGATTACTTTTCATTAAATGCTTGCTGATTTTGGGGGATTTGAGAAAGATACTTAAAAACGGTTACCAGACATGTGTCTCAATGCACCCAATCAGCGTTTTGCCTTCTCAGAGGCGTGCACGCGTTCTGCTTCAGAGATATGCTGATGATTGGATGACACTTGTTTGATGTAGTGATCAGCACGTCTGTCTTTGAGCTTAGACTCTCAGATCTTTTAGACTTGCATCTGATACAATCTGCATGTTCTATCTTTCTGAAAGGAGATTGATCAGAAGTTCACAGTAAAACAATTACATTCTGAAGGTAAATATATGGAATTAAACCATTTTCACTCTGGACACACTTTCATGCTGAGATGTTTCAGAATGAAATTAAACCTATCTTCTGAAAGGGGTTTAGTAAAGATATCAGCCCATTGATGGTCTGTATCTATAAATTTTAAGTTCAAAATACCTTTCTGAATATAGTCCCTAATGAAGTGATGTTTTATTTCTATATGCTTAGCTCTAGAATGTAAAATGGGATTCTTACTTAAGCAAATAGCAGAAGTATTATCACAAAGTATAGGAATGTTACTCTCAAAAATCTGGAAGTCTTCAAGCTGACTTTTCATCCAGAGCATTTGTGTGCTACATCCTGTTGCTACTATGTACTCAGCTTCTGCTGTTGATAGAGCAATTGTTGATTTCCTTTTGCTGGACCAAGAGATCAGATTTTCTCCCAGAAACCGGCAGCTTCCAGAAGTACTTTTACGTTCCACTCTGTCTCTAGCAAAATCAGTATCACAGTAGCCTACTAAGCTGTAATCACTAGATTTTCTATAAAACAAACCCATATTAGTAGTACCTTTCAGATACTTGAAAATTCGCTTAACAGCTGTTAAGTGAGATTCTCTAGGATCTGATTGGAATCTAGCACAGATACAAACACTGAATAATATGTCAGGTCTTGAAGCATTCAGATAGAGGAGAGAACCAATCATACCTCTGTAGACTTTCTGTTCTACATTTTTGCTTACCTCTTCTCTTTCCAGAATGCACGTGGGATGCATTGGAATCTTTGATGGCTTACATTCTGAGAGGTCAAATTTCTTCAGAAGATCTCTGATGTATTTGCTCTGATGAATGTAAGTTCCTTCTGGAGTTTGATTGATCTGAATTCCTAGAAAGAATTTCAGTTCCCCCATGAGGCTCATCTCAAATTCTGCCTGCATACACTTAGCAAATTTTCTTCCAAGAGAAGGATTAGTAGAACCAAAAATAATATCATCAACATAAATTTGACAGACTAAGATGTCACTCTTAACTGATTTACAGAATAGAGTAGTGTCCACTTTCCCTCTGGTGAATTCATTTTCTAGCAGAAAGTTACTTAGCCTTTCATACCAAGCTCTGGGAGCTTGTTTCAGACTATACAGTGACTTCTTTAGTTTGAAAACATGTTCTGGATGTTTTGTATTTTCAAAACCTGGGGGTTGGTGTACATAAACTTCTTCTTCTATATAACCATTTAAGAATGCACTTTTGACATCCATCTGATACAGAGTGATGCCTCTATTAACAGCAAATGAAATTAAAATTCTGATAGATTCTAACCTGGCGACTGGGGCAAAGGTTTCTGTATAGTCTATCCCCTCTTGCTGACTATAACCTTGTGCAACCAGTCGTGCCTTATTTCTGATGACTTCACCTTGTTCATTTAGCTTATTTCTGAACACCCATCTTGTTCCAATGATGTTGAATCCTTTTGGTCTGGGAACGAGATCCCATACGTCGTTTCTGGTGAATTGATTCAGCTCTTCTTGCATTGCCAGAATCCAGTCATTATCCAGAAGTGCTTCATCAATAGAAGAAGGTTCAATCAGAGACACAAGTCCCATAAGTGTTTCTTCAGAGTTTCTGAAGCTTGCTCTTGTTCTGATTGGATCTTCCTTTCTTCCTAGGATAGTCTCTTCTGGGTGATCCAAGCTGCTTCTGGGTAATCTCTTCTGAGGTTGATCAGCAGCTGTTGTAGGATTGCTAGCAGTGCTCCTTTCAGACGTTGAAGGAATGTCTGTGTTGAGAGCTTCTGATGACTTGTCTTCAGAACCTGCAAATTCAATTTCTATACCTGCAAAAACTTCATTCTGCTTTGACTTTTCAGAGTCAAGCTTATCATCAAAACGAACACTGATTGATTCTTCCACAATTTGTGTTTCTGTATTGTATACTCTGTACCCTCTTGAGCGTTCAGAGTATCCTAACATAATACACTTCTGTGCTTTAGAGTCAAACTTGTTCAAATAATTCTTTGTATTTAATATAAAGCAAGTACATCCAAATGGATGAAAATATGAAATGTTGGGCTTTCTGTTCTTCCACAATTCATATGGAGTCTTTTCCAGAATAGGTCTTATTGAGATTCTATTCTGAATGTAGCACGCTGTGTTTATTGCCTCTGCCCAGAAGGTCTTAGCAACGTTTGTCTCATTGATCATGGTTCTGGCCATTTCTTGCAATGTTCTGTTCTTTCGTTCTACAACTCCATTTTGTTGGGGAGTTCTAGGACAAGAGAAATCATGCAGAATGCCTCTGTCATTAAAGAATGACTCAAAATCTTTGTTTTCAAATTCTCCACCATGATCACTTCTGACTTTAACTATTCTAAGATCCTTTTCATTCTGAACTTGGTTACCGGAGGTAACAAACACAGAGTGTGACTCGTCCTTGTGTCTTAAGAACTTTACCCATGTCCATCTGCTATAGTCATCTACGATTACTAACCCATACTTCTTACCACTGACTGAAGCAGTTTTAACTGGTCCAAATAAGTCAACATGCAGAAGTTCTAATGGCTTAGAGGTAGAAACAACATTTTTGGATTTAAAAGAAGGTTTTGCAAATTTGCCTTTCTGACATGCTTCACACAGAGCATCTGAATTGAACTTCAAATTAGGAAGTCCTCTGACCAGATTGAGTTTGTTAATCTGAGATATTCTTCTCATACTAACATGCCCCAATCTTCTGTGCCAGATCCACTGCTCGTTGTTAACAGACAGAAGACATTTTACATTCTGACTCTTTAGTTCAGAAAGTTTGATTTTGTAAATGTTGTTTTTCCTCTTACCATTAAACAGGATAGTCCCATCTTTCTGACTAACAGCTTTACATGATTTTTGATTAAAGATTATATCATAACCGTTATCACTTAATTGACTTATGGATAACAGATTATGCATCAATCCATCTACTAGTAGAACATTATTAATAGAGGGAAGATTTCCATTACCTACAGTTCCAGAGCCAATTATCTTTCCCCTCTGATTGCCTCCAAAGCCAACGTGGCCTCCAGGCTTAAGTTCCGGGCTTTGGAACATATGCCTTCTTCCCGTCATGTGTCGTGAGCAGCCAGAGTCCAGGTACCATGACTGGTGTTTCTGACTTGCTGCTAAAGATATCTGCAACATGTATTATTTTATCCTTAGGTACCCAGATTTTCTTGGGTCCTGATTTGTTAGTTTTACCAAAACTCTGGTTGAATTTTGGTTTCACAGAGTGCTTACTGCTAGTGTATTTGATATCATGTGTGTGACCATATACAAAATGTGAATTCAGAGGAGTGTGTTTAATGGTTAAGTCCATGACATTCTTTGGTGTAGGAACCTTACCTTGGTATCCTATTCCTTTCCTGCCGTTTCTGCTAACTCCATAGATCATTGAAGCCATTCTGCTTCTATCTATGCTTTTAGCTAGGAACTTCTGGAAACTGTGATCATACTCCTTGATGATCTCATCAGCGTTGCTGGGAGTTTCAGAAATTGGTTCCTTCTGAGAGTTTTGTAAAGTGTTTTATAATTTTGAAATCTTATTTCTCAGCTCAGAATTTTCCAATTTGAGACTCTCAGTCTTATTAGAGTCAGATTCAAGATTCCTTTTTAGGTCTCTGAATTTAGCTCTAATTTGCTGATAACGTTCCAGAATCTCATTAAGGCTTTCAGCAAGTTCAGCCTTTGTAAAGTTAACAGCAAAGTTAGGAAATACCTCTTCAGTGTCTGATTCTGAGTCTGATTCAGAAGCTTCACTATCTTCTGAAATGTTAGCCATGAGAGCTATGTTTGCCCTTTCATCATCTGATTCTGAGTCAGCTTCAGACGAGTCAGAGTCATCCCATGTAGCCATGAAACTTTTCTTCTTTTCTCTTCCAAACTTCTTTTTGGGCTTTTCCCTCTGAAGCTTTGGGCAGTCACTCTTATAGTGTCCTTGCTCATTGCACTCATAACAGATGATGTCTTTGGTGTTTGGCTTTTTGCTACTAGAGGAGCCTTCAGATCTTCTGTATCCAGAGGAAGAATTTGTCCTTCTGTATCTGGAAGAAGACTCGTTCTGATCAGATCTTCTGGGATTCCTGAACTTCCTTTGTCTTTGCTTCCACAGTTGATTTACTCTTCTGGAGAGAAGGGAGAGTTCGTCTTCTTCTGATGAGGATCCATCAGATGTTTCTTCAACTGCCTGCAAAACTTTAGACTCAAATTTTCTGTTAGATTTTAATGCTAAAGGCTTACCTTGCTTCTGAGGCTCATCAGCTTCTAGCTCTATCTCATGACTTCTGAGGGAGCTGATAAGTTCCTCCAGAGTGATTTTGTTGAGATCTTTAGCTAGCTTCAGAGCTGTAACCATAGGTCTCCACTGCTTGGGTAAACTTCTGATGATTTTCTTGACATGGTCAGCAGTAGAGTATCCTTTGTCCAGAACTTTGAGACCAGCTACCAGAATCTGGAATCTAGAGAACATGGTTTCAATGGATTCAGATTCTTCCATTTTGAACGCCTCATACTTCTGAATGAGCGCCAGAGTTTTTGTTTCTTTGACCTGAACGTTGCCCTCATGCGTCATTCTGAGTGAGTCAAAAATATTCTTTGTTGTGTCTCTGTTGGAGATCTTTTCATACTCAGTATAGGAGATGGCGCTGAGGAGGATGGTTCTGGCCTTGTGGTGATTCTTGAAGTCACGCTTTTGTTGATCAGACATTGTTTTTCTATCAATCTTCTGACCACTTGCATTCACAGGGTGCGTGTATCCATCTGTCACCATATCCCACAGATCAGCATCATGTGCCAGAAAGAAGCTTTCAATTCTGTCTTTCCAGTAATCAAAGTTTTCTCCATGAAAGACTGGAGGTTTGCCACTGAATCTGTCTCTGTCCTCATTGTTGTCATTGCTGATGTGAGAATTGTTTCCTGCCATTGTGTTTTTCTGACGCTGGATCTTGTACTGACACGGTTAAGTGTTTTAGCTCAGAACCAGGCGCTCTGATGCCAATTGAAGTGGTGAAAAACACAAGAAGGGGGGGTTGAATTGTAAAACTGAAATCTAATGCAATGAACAAGATATTTTTATCCTATTTCGATTGATCTCAAACTACTCCGGTCCACCCGTCAAGGTGATTTCGCCTCTCTCCAACGAGGTCTTAATCCACTACATTCAACTGAATATTACAGACTGCTTTAACAACTGCTAAAGCCTTCTTGATCCAAACCACAACCCGGTTTGTCAAGGTAACACTTTCTTACAAAGAGATAAAACTAAGTGTGTGGATGTTTTCTACAAAACTGTATCACAACTGTGATGTATACACAAATTGAAGCTTAGAAACTAGATTGCTAAACAATGATAGAATATCAGAGTGTGTGGTTTAGCAAATCTGAGAGAAAGAAGATTATGATTAGCTTTTGTGCGTGTAGAGATTTGGAGAGCATTAGCCATTTCAATCTTCAAAGTCTTGTTTATATAGCACTGAGATGATGAACATTGGATGCAATATTCTTGATTCAATGCTAATAACAAACTTTCCTTATTGAGCAGATCTTGTCTGGAATGAGGCCGTTGGAATTAATTTGCTTTCAATGCACAGTACCGTTGCTTACTTAATGCAAGTTCTGGCTTGGCTCATTCTGACTCTGCTTCGCTGCTGATGAACTGTTGTGTTTCTTTATCAGAGTGTTGAGCGCAGTCTTGTTCATCAGGCTTCAGCATGTACGTGAGTTGATCATCTGATTCTGACATTCTGATATGGCAACTTCTGATGCTGGTGTCTGAAATCAAGTTCTGATGCTGAGTAGATGTGATCTTGCTTATATCAATCAGAGTATCTGCAAGTCAGAACATAATAATTTTAGGCAGTAGATAGTTCATACATGAAACTTATAAATACTATATCTTTTCACTTTGTTATCATCAAAACTTAAATATAGGGTAGTAGATTCAAACTTTGTTCTAACAGGTAGATTATAGAAAGGGAAGGTGTTAGCACCCTTTCTATCCATGGTTATCCATGGGCTCTTAGATACTTGCTCATTGTGTTTTCAAAAGTGTTTGCTTTTCAACTGTGGGTTTTAAAAAAAGTTCTTTGAAAATTTCAGTTCGACTCTTGTATCGGTCCTCAAGAGTGTTTGAAAAATTGCTTTCGAAGGCTTTTTGAAAAGGTGTCGGTGTGAAAAGTATTTTTTTGATTTGTTTTGAAATTAGAGCAAGTATCCAGAGTTCTCTACCTACCCTAAGGAATTAGGCTGTGTAAATGTCCTTAAAGTAGTGCCATCCCACCATTGAGAGGTAGGTAGCACCACCGTTCGAGGTGTTCGGGTCAATTCGAGGGTTCGGGACGTGGTGATCACCGGAGCAATAGGAAGACACCTTAGAAGCTACCCTCATGCCAGGTTCCTGGATCATGAGGACTTACTAAAACATCCTCTACTCGACGATCACTTTTCGAGGGGCAAGGCAACAGTGAGGCGTACCCTAGGGGTGGTGTGTGATTTGTGTGTCGTTTTCAGATATTTTTGTCTTGTCATGTATTCGTGATCTACGCATTGCTTTTATTTTTTACAATCATTCTTTCATGCAAATTAATTAACAGTTAAAAAGATGCGAGAATTAAAAGTTCCTACGCTATTACAAAGGCGCGGGTCCACATCGCCAAATTTAATCCAGGACCCGATTTGAAATAAAGAAATGCGGAAAGATAAATACCTAATTAGTCTATTACATGGCTTTGGGAGAATTACATAAAATTTATAAGAAAAGAGATAAATGCGCGAAACGAACTGATAATCGAAAGCGGGGGCGTTGGACCCTTTTAAAGAAATTGAATTAAAATTATGCAATTAATTAAATTAAAGGAGAAAGGAAGTTATTTTTGAGTTTTTTTTGTATTTATGGATTTTAATGAGAATTAATGGAATTAAAAAGTTAATTAACCCTAATTCTAACTATTTTTATTTATTAAGAAATATGTTAAAGTTAAATCTAAGATTAATCTAATTATTTACATACAATTTTATTTATAAAAATAAATAATTAATTATTAATAATGATAAAAGAAAAGAAAAAAGGATAAAAGTTTTTAAAACCCTAATTCTACAATTTTTAAGTTTATATAAAAAAAGCATTAAGATTTAAACCTAAAATTAAGACTAAATTAATTAATAAGATTTATTTACAAAAAATATTAAATCAAATATATTTTATTTTTTTTGTCTTTTCTGATTTTTATTATTTTTATATTAAAGGAAAAATATTAATTTAAGGCATTCAATTAAAACTAAATTAACAAATAAAATAGAAAAATAAAATGAGTGAAAGAAGGCAAACCAATGGGGGTGTTGACCCCAGTTTGGAGGTTTTGTCCCAGCAATTAGGCCCAATGTTTAAGGCCTTGTTTGACTTTTCTGGCCACGTGCGTGTGCATTGACTGATGCCCATGGTGCTCTTCAAATCTTGACCTTTGGATTGCCCTCAGTGGCCATGTGGCACGTTTGGATTATGGGTGTATAATGAACCCCTAGAGTATGCGCTGCATAGGAAGATGGAAAAGAAAATAATATGAGAAAGGGAGGGGACCTGGGAATCGAACCCAGGTCCCAGTGCCTATGAGACAACACATCAACCATCTGTGCCAGGCGCTTGCTTTGTAATATTAGTGGAAGGCAATTATTATAAGGAAAAAAAAGAATTAGTGGCCTGAATAAATAAAACGCGCGCTAACTTTGAATTGCCCTATCACATGGAGACAAGTCATCATCTTCTCCGTTTGTGCGTTTTGCCCTGAAAAATAAAACAAGATTGCGGGGGTTTTAAACCCCCACTAAATGGCAAGCGTAAAAATAGCGATTAGCACCCTGTTGATCATAAATTGATCGCGAGCTATGGGAACGATTCACGTGAAGCTTCTGAATCCAATAGTCTTGGTCTCGTGGTCTAATTTTTTGGGACAAGGAAACCCCTAATTTTGCAACTCCGAAACCCTAGAACTCTTCAATGGTAATTTGGCATATAGGGCACGAAAATCCAATTAAATAACATCATTAGCTTTAGAATGGTTAGATTAGTCTAAATCAATAGAAAGAATGCAATGAAGATGCTTAAAAATTGAAACACGAATATGTATAAAACTGGAAACAGGACCACTTGATTCTACCGTTTCTTGATGTTAGATGTTATGATTTTGATTCAGGAAGATTCCTGGAGGCGTCAGGAGTGCAATGGGATTGTTGTTTTGCCTTGAAACCTGCTGAAAATAGGAAAACAGTTTTGAAAAATTTCTTCAAAAATTCAAAGTTTGTTTATGGCTTGAGCGCAGCTTTTTTGGGAGTGAGCTTTAGGGTTTGCATCAGACTTATATGAGGGATGGATTAGGGTAAAGATTTGGATCCAAAACCCTTTACATTGATGTATGGAATATTTGATTTTCATGCATATTTTTTCAAATCTTTTTCATGTGATTTTGATTCCAGTCATGGCCAATCTTTCCAATTTTGGGTATGCACGAATCTTGAGCCTTTAAGGAGAGTTTATTCTGCACAAAAAGATTTGAAAACCTTATTTTAGTATTTTTGTCATATTTTATTTTATTAAATGAATTAATAGTAATTAAAAATTCAAATAAATAATAAAAAATGATGAAATAAATCCCCTTTGGGCCAAATGGTCGTGCATAGCCTTTGGATGATGAATCTTGGAAGAAAATGTGGCCCATTAGCAAATTTGAGGCATTTGAAGTAAAGTTGACTTTTCAAAATTCCCAAAGATTTCCCAACTTCCACAAGGCATATCTTGCTCAATTTTTAAGCTTTGATCATGTTCTTTGACATTTTGGAAAGGTCTTGAAGTCCTCTAACCAATGCCTTTAGTCCCATGTCATTTTGATTTACCAATCTCAAGTTATGGCCTTTGACTTAAAGTCCCTTTTTGTTGACTTTTGAAAATGACCTATAATGTTGAAATTGATAACTTTTTGTGAGAGCATTTCTTGGACTTGAAGTGTGAAGAGGAGTTGTAGGAAATGTCTTTCTCTTCAAAATGAGCTTTGGATGGAATTTTTCTGATAAACCATGTGGAAGTTATGCCTTGGTCAAGTTACAGTTGACTTTTTTCAATTGTCCAAATATGGAAACTTTTGCATCTTGAGACTTTTTGAGCCATGCCTTGAAAATCATGATCAAGAATTGATCAAATGATGTTTGTAGCTTCAAAATAAGATGTTGACCAAAAATTTGAACTTTTGACTGTCAAATGACCATTTTGCCCCTGTAGTTGACTGTAGGGCAATTAGGGTTTTTGACTATGCAATTTTGTGCTGTAAGTCTTGAAACTTGGCATGAGGATGCTTGACCATGTTTGTAGGCATGTGGGACTTGATTGGACCCTTGGAAACTTCATTTTCTTTGTCAGACCCAAAACCCTAGTTTTTTGACTGTTAGGAGGCCCTTGAACTGTGCAACCCTTGGGGAGATTTTGAAGCTTGCTCTTTGCAAATCTTTGAAGAATATGGGAGGGCAAATTTTGGGGTACAACAGTTGCCCCTGTTCAATCTTCTTAAACCTGAGGATGCAGATTGGCTGACATGCCTTTCGTAATCCGAAGGTGGAAGATGATTGAACACTAGAGTGCCTAGAAATTTGCGCTCGCATAGTAGTGTGATGTGGGGAATGGGCTTATAGATGCCATTTGGAGATTGATGGATAGGATGATGGGCTTATAGATGCCATGCTGAGAAATGATGGATGGTGGATGGGCTTATAGATGCCCTCTGGATGTCGATCGCATAAGAGATTCCTTAGCGAGAACTTGTGTACCTGCAAAAGACAATGATTACCTGACCTGTTACAGGAGCTGGTCTTCAAACTCTTTGTATAGATGCGCCCTGACTGGTTACAGGAACTGAATCTGGAGCTTCAAAAAAGGTGATGAATGAACCAGGGATGGTTACTACCTCAACAGGAATGGTGAGAGAACCTTGGACGATTACTACCTCAACAGGAATGCTGAGAGAATCTTGGACGATTACTACCTCAACAGGAACTCTGAGAGAATCTGGGGACGATTACTACCTCAACAGTAATGCTGAGAGAATCATAGGCGACTTCAACCTCAACAGTAACGCTGAGAGAATCTTGGGCGACTTCAACCTCAACAGGAACGCTGAGAGAATCTTGGATGTCTTCAACTGGATAAGAAACAGGGAGATCTTAGGGTCGATCTGACTGAACCAGAGAAGGCCTTTGACTGGATAAGAAACAGGAAAACCTTAGGGTCGATTTAACTGAACCGGTCTAGGTCTTGAAATCTTCAACTGGATAAGAAACAGGGAGATCTTAGGGTCGATCTGACTGAACCAGAGAAGGCCTTTGACTGGATAAGAAACAGTAAAATCTTAGGGTCGATTTAACTGAACCGGTCTAGGTCTTGGAATCTTCAACTGGATAAGAATCAGGGAGATCTTAGGGTCGATCTGACTGAACCAGAGAAGGCCTTTGACTGGATAAGAAACAGTAAAATCTTAGGGGCGATTTAACTGAACCGGTCTAGGTCTTGAATATCTGAGAACTTAACTGGATCTTTCCTGAAAGGTAAAGGTCAGTCATATGCAATGCATGATATGGATCAAGCAATGATGTTCTCAAATAAAATGAGATTTGTAAGATATGATGCATATATGCATGCTATAATGTATGAAAATGTGATGTTTATGAATGTATCTTTTCGTCTTAGGAAAATAAATCCTTTGACGGGTGCCGGGAAGTTAACTCCTGGGCTGATGTTTGGAAAATAGATTTTGCTTCCGCTGGGGATAATAGTTGCAAGAATACCAGTAGGAGAAGATAACTCCGTTGGGGAATAAACTTGGCGAATGGATTACTCTGTGGGGAGAAAAATACCCTAACGATCTTGCTGGGGAGCAATACTCTGTGGGGAGAGAGGTATTTTGCTGAAATGTTGATGGTAACTTCGCTGGGGATACCGTTGTTGTGTTGGAAGTGTTAATAGACTTCGCTGGGGATAAGAAGACTTTGCCGAGAACGATCTTTCCGTGGCTTTTGGCTGAGGATAACCCAGTTATATCCTGGTAGGGAGATAACCTTTGAATAAAACCGGGGGACGCGTTCGTGCTCTGTAGGGGATAAGCTTCCAGAATCTACTGGGGATAAGCTTCCTGCTGGGGAGATGGATTCAAACTTTCCTGGGGAACTAGATTGGACTCTCCTGGGGGAAGATTTGAATTGTATTGGGAAGTGACTCCGTTGAATGTTTGATATACTGCCGGGGAACAACCTTTAGACTAAGACTGTCGGGGATGCTTGTTAAGAATAACTGTATACTGCTGTGTGGGGAATGTTGAGATCTGTTGGAGGATACCCAACTTCCTTAAGGCTGATAGTATAGCTTGGGGAGAGTGCACCGACTTGCTGGCTCACTCTCTGGGGAATTAAGATATCTGGTTATGTTCTTCAGCCGAACTCACCTTGGTACCTTGGTGGACAGAACAGTTAGATTGTTTAGACAACTCTTTATTGCCCCTGTTTCTAATGTTACCTGTAATTAATCCTTTGTTTCGTATGCAAATATTCATGAGTTAGCAAATTATTGTCAATGCATATATCACAAATTGAACCTTGGACGTTCTTCGCAAAACAAAATAGAAAAGGAAAAAAAATTGGCAATTTTAACTGAAAAGTGATATTTGTATTGATTTTTGAATTTGCCTGTAAAATAGGTGTTTATGTACAAGAGGCTGACGTCCTAGTAAGAGAACGCCGCCGAACAAGAGAATTTATACAAGTTTGTACAAAAGAAAATAAAACAGCTGTGTGAAATGAATGATCCCACTGGGTTCCAACTCTGCTATCGCCTTTATATCTCCGAGCGTCTCATCACTTGATGACCTTAGTTGAAGATGAAGCTGACTGATCGATGCTGTCTGAACTTGATGTAGATACCGGATTCTGGATGCAAGGTGATCTAATGAGACATAGTATTACGCTTTATCCCTAACTTTTGCCTGGACCGCCCTTTCGGGTTTTCAGTCCACCGGGATACCCATTTTTGCCCAAGCCGCCTTTTCAGGTTTTCGACTTGCCGGGTGTACAGATTTTTTTTCATTTCATCCCTTCATTTTGCCCGAACCCTTTTGGTTCGCCGGGAAGCCCTAATTTTTTCCTAGGTATGTCAACCTAGCGGGTCTTTTTTAGGCGTAGTATCTTTTTACTATGTCTGCATTGGCGGGGTGAGGAAGGTCGTCACCATCCATGTTGGTTAGAATCATGGCTCCTCCCGAGAACACATGTTTAACCACAAATGGCCCTTCGTACGTAGGGGTCCATTTGCCCCTTGGATCACTCTGAGGAAGGATGATTCGCTTGATTACCAGATCCCCAACTTGATACTCTTGTGGTCTGACCTTTTTGTTAAATGCCCTGATCATCCGTTTATGATACGTCTGACCATGACAGATAGCAGCAAGTCTTTTCTGGTCAATAAGGTTTAATTGATCAAGTCGTGTCCGGATCCAATCATCTTCGTTCAGATCTGCATCCTTCATTATCCGGAGAGAGGGTATTTGCACTTCGATTGGTAAGACTGCCTCCATACCGTAAACCAAGGAGAAAGGAGTTGCCCCGGTTGACGTCCTGGCTGAGGTACGATACCCATGTAGAGCGAACGGTAACATCTCGTGCCAATCTTTATAAGTCACTGTCATCTTCTGCACGATTTTCTTAATGTTCTTATTCGCTGCTTCTACAGCCCCATTCATCTTCGGTCTGTAAGGAGAAGAGTTGTGGTGCTGTATCTTAAACTGCTCGCAGAGCTCAGTGATCATCTTGTTATTGAGATTGGTACCGTTGTCTGTAATGATTCTTTCTGGGATGCTGTATCGACAGATCAGGTTGTGCCGAATGAATCGTGCCACAACAGTCTTGGTTACCGTAGCGTAGGATGCTGCTTCAACCCACTTCGTAAAGTAATCAATCGCTACCAGGATGAAGCGGTGCCCATTGGATGCCGTAGGTTTAATCTCACCGATCATATCTATGCCCCACATTGCAAACGGCCAAGGTGCTGTCAGAACATTTAGAGGAACTGGAGGAACATGCACCTTGTCTGCGTATATCTGGCATTTATGACATGTCCGAGAGTGTTGGTAGCAGTCAGCTTCCATTGTGGACCAGAAATACCCTGCCCGAAGGATTTTCTTTGCCATAGTGTGTCCACTGGAGTGTGTTCCGAATGTCCCTTCATGTAGCTCTTCCATGATCCTTTCTGCTTCTGTCTTGTCCACACAATGCAGTAAGGTCGAATCATGGTTTCGCTTATACAGAATGTCGTTGCTAAGGAAGAACTTCGCTGTGAACCTTCTCAGAAACTTCTTGTCGTTGACAGACGCTCCTTCAGGGTATTCCTAAGCTTCCAAATATCTTTTCACCTCATGATACCAAGGCTTCTCAGTCACCAATTCAGTTTCAAGGTCACAACAGTATGCCGGTTCGTCCAGTTTCCAGATAATGATCCGGGGAGCCTCATTGTCCCATTTGACTTTGAACATAGAAGACATTGTAGCTAACGCGTCCGCTAACTGATTCTCCTCTCTTGGAAAGTGTTCAAAGGTTATCTCTGTGAAGTGGGGGATCAATGTCAACACACATTCTCTGTAAGGAATAAGATTCGGATGTTTCGTATCCCACTCTCCTCTGATCTGATTGATCACGAGAGCAGAATCTCCGAAGACACTCAGAAACTTGATCCTTAGGTCGATCGCATCTTGAAGACCCATGATGCACGCCTCATACTCCGCCATGTTGTTGGTACAGTTGAAACATAGCCGAGCAGTGAGTGGAGTATGAGTGCCTTGAGGGGATATGATTACAGCGCCGATACCGTTACCCAAAGCATTGGAGGCTCCGTCAAAGTGCATAGACCATCGGGATCCTTCCTCAGGTCCTTCATCCGGCCCAGGTACTTCACAATCAGTCACTATCATGATACTCTAGTCCGAAAACTCGAAGTTCATTGACTGATAGTCGTCTACTGCCTGATGTGCCAAGTGGTCTGCCAGTACACTTCCCTTGATGGATTTCTGGGTCGTGTTCTGAATGTCGTATTCTGTCAAGATCATTTGCCATCCTGCTATTCTCCCTGGTAGAGCAGGCTTTTCAAATATGTACTTTATAGGATCCATCTTTGAGATCAACAAGGTAGTGTGAGTCAGCATATACTGTCTCAGCCGGCGAGCAGTCCATACCAAAGCGCAGCAAGTTTTCTCAAGCAGTGAGTATCGGGTCTCACAGTCGGTAAACTTTTTTCTAAGGTAATAAATGGCATGCTCTTTTCGGCCAGACTCGTCATGCTGTCCCAGCACACACCCCATTGAGTGGTCGAGTACTGTCAGGTATAATATCAGAGGTCTCCCTTCAACCGGTGGCATAAGGATGGGTGGTTCTTGGAGATACTCTTTGATTCTGTCAAAAGCAGCCTGACATTCATCATTCCAACGTACTACCTGATCTTTCTTCAGTAGCTTGAAGATTGGTTCACAGGTGGCAGTTAGGTGCGAGATGAATCGAGCAATGTAATTCAGGTGTCCTAAAAAGCCTCTGACTTCTTTCTCTGTCTTAGGAACTGGCATCTCTTGAATAGCTTTAACCTTGGCAGGGTCCACTTGAATACCCTTATCACTTACAACAAAGCCTAGCAACTTTCCAGATCTTACCCCGAAGGTGCACTTGTTCGGATTCAACCTCAGCTTGTACAACTTCAGACGGTCAAACAATTTCTGCAGATGATCAAGGTGCTCTTCCTCAGTCTGGGACCTTGCGATCATGTCGTCAACATACACTTCTATTTCATGATGGATCATGTCATGAAATAAAGCAACCATGGCATGTTGGTAGGTTGCCCCATCATTTTTCAGTCCAAAAGGCATGACCTTGTAGCAGAAGGTGCCCCACTGAGTAACAAAGGTAGTCTTCTCCATGTCTTCAGGAGCCATCTTGATTTGATTATAGCCTGAAAAGCCATCCATGAAAGAAAACACCTTATGCTGAGCAGTATTGTCAACAAGGACATCAATGTGAGGTAGAGGGAAGTCATCTTTGGGGCTTGCCCTATTCAGATCCCTGTAATCGACACACATTCTGACCTTTCCATCTTTCTTTGGTACCGGCACCACATTAGCAACCCATTGAGGGTAAGAAGTCACTGCAAGGAACCCGACATCAAACTGTTTCATAACCTCGGCTTTGATCTTCTCAGACATCTCTGGACGCATACGGCGGACCTTTTGCTTGACCGGAGGGCAGTCTTCCTTGATAGGCAAATGATGTACCACAATGTCAGTATCTAACCCGGGCATGTCTTTGTAGGACCAGGCAAATATCTCCACATAATCATGTAACATCAGAGTCAACCGTTGCTTCACGCTGAGCTCTAGGTTGGCACCAATCTTTACCTCCTTTCTGTCTGCCTCAGTACCCAGATTTATGGTTTCCACTGGCTCTTCATGTGGTTGAATTGCCCTCTCTTCCTGGAGTAACAGTCTTGCAAGCTCGCCAGGCACTTCTCAATCATCTTCACCTTCGTCTTCGGCTAAGTTGATCGGATTTTCGAAGTCATAACTGGCAGTAGCAGAGTCGTTACCAGTGAGATCCAGAGTGGATTGAAACCTGTATGAGTGAGTGTGTGTAAATACAGCTGTTTTGCAATATATAAAGAAAGGAAAGAAAGAAAAGGAGCATAAGATTTGAAATGCGAGAAAACGTCCAAGGTCTTTATTCATGATATATGAAATGACAATTTATATGCCCTCACAAATGAAGCCAACGGTGCCTCGGGTAAGACACCAGGCCATAGAGTTTTAATTGTTTATTACAAATAACAAAACATAGGAATTCATTACTCAGTAACAAGGGAAACAAGTAGGTTGTCCTTTTCAATCCAATTGCTAAGTCCACTGTCGGTTGCCGGGTAAATCCAGCTGTCGAACTCAGCTTCGTCCACTTCATCTTCGTCCCCAATAGCATTCACTCCATGAGCAGGCAGGGGAGCTGTCACTACATTAGGCTTCTCAGATGCCTCAAACTGTACCTCCTTCGTATCAATAAGGTCCTGCAATTTGTTCCTTAAGGCCCAACAGTCATCAATGGAATGCCCCGGGCTATCGGAGTGATAAGCACAGCGGGCGTTTGGATTGTATTTCGGAGAGGCAGTATTCACAACTTTCGGGGCCTCCCTGACAGTCACTAAGTTGGTGGACAGCAACTGCGGCAAGATCTGCGACAAAGTCATACTCAAACGGGTAAACTCTCTTCTGGGTCTTTCAGCCCTTTGAGGATTGGTTTGCCGAGGAGCGGCAACAGGTTTAGCAATCATCACCGCGTTGACAGATTGGCGGCGCTCAGGTTTCTCTTGTCTTCTAGACCCATATACGGCACTAGCCTCCTTCTTAAAGGGTTTCTTCTCAGAACTTGAAGATGCACCCTTCTGAATTTTACCAGACTTCATCCCAGCCTCTATTCTCTCTCCAGTCAGGATAAGATCAGTGAACCCTGCAGACGAATTCCCAATAAGGTGATTGAAAAATGGCCCCGATAGGGTCCCCAAGAACATGTCTACCAACTCCCGGTCAGTCAACGGAGGCTGCACCCTGCCAGCCAGATCCCTCCACTTCTGTGCGTACTCCTTGAAACCTTCGCTTGATCCTAGCGACATACCCTGGAGTTGGGTACGTGTAGGAGCAAGGTCGGCATTATATTGATACTGCTTGTAAAAAGCAGTAGCCAACTCCTCCCAGTTACGAACCTTGGTCCCATCCAGCTGATAGAACCATTCGAGAAGAGTCCCTGAAAGACTCTCCTGGAAGAAGTGGATCCACAAATTCTTATCCACTGAGTACGGTTGAATCTTCCGCACATAAGATCTGAGGTATAGCTTGGGACAAGACGCCCCGTCATACTTGGTAAAAGATGGTGCCTTAAACTTGTGAGGAATAATCACACCAGTAGATAAGCCCAAGTCTCCGAAATCCAGCCCAGGCACTTGTTGGATCTCCATAGCATTCAGTCTGTCTTCCAACTGCTTATACCGGTCTTCAGCCGGAGGATACTGTTCCTCATCGAAATCAGTCTCGTTGTCAGAGACTACCGGACTAGGACCTTTTCCCCCTTGGGGACTGCTCTTGCCTATAGAAGAACCAGCCTCTTCATTCTGCAGAGTGTTGCCAAACCTTCGGCCCGAGTTGAAAAGAACCGTTCTCTTCTTCTTCTTCTTCTTCTTCTCCTTCTTCAGGAGCAAAGCCTTCAGTTCTTCTTGGCCCTGGGCCAAACCCATGATCAGTTCCTGAAATTGCGCATTCTGCGCCTAAAGAGCCATGATAGACATCTCGGTTGTTGATGAGTCAGGATTCATGATGCTGAAATAAATAGCGAAGAACAGTAAGCAACCTGAAAAGAAGAAAACCTGTTATGCACATGATGAATGATATGTGTTTATGCAATGCATTCAAGGGTTCGAAAGTTCAAATTTGTTGTAGCCAAAAAAGGAACACACGTTATTATTAAGGAAATAATTGTTCAGTACATCAAAGCCTCATGAGCACATATTACAAAGCAAATCAATCCCAAAAGACACTACGCATCCTCTTTGGAGCTATGTAGGTGTTGAGATTCCTCTCCTCGTGCAATAGGCGGGTGAGCTCCAAGACCTTCCTTTCACTAGCATGTAGACTGGTCTCAAGAGAATTCCGTTCTTCCTTAAGCTGGATCCAGCTCTTCTGCATCTCTTCCCAGGACGTGGGCATGTCAGGATGCTGAATGGTGTAGGACACTTCTCCTTCCAAGACTGGCTCTTTGATCACAGGGAGCACATGAGGATAAGGCATTACTAACTTCTGGGAGCGGGCTCGTACCCACTTGAGATAAGGTTCCAACGTGATGGAGTTCCTGTGCCCCAGTGTCTTGCTGTCTATCCTACTTGGCATCCTCCAAGCTCTAATAAATCTCTGGCGAAGTCCTTGTGCATCGTTGTCGAAGTCAAAAACTATGTCAAGAATTAACATGTCATGAGGGCCATCCCTCCGAGCATAACCAAACTGTCTCCAAGCCAGACATGGGTTGTAAGTAATACCTCCTCTGATTCCAAGTAAAGGAACATTAGGGTACTCCTCGCAACGATCAATGATAGTGACATCCTCTCTGGACCGAGGGCACCAATGTATATATGCATGTGTAAGAGTCATCAACCGTTGTGACCATCTCAAACCCCGCTCATTTTTCAAAACTGATTGTGGAAGGTGCGAAATAAACCACCTTCCCAGGAGAGGAGTGCAACACATAAGGACACCTCTTTTTCTCATGGTTCGAGTGTAACATGAGTGAAGGATGTCCCCCAGCAATGTAGGTATAGGGTTCCTAGACATGAAGATCTGGACAGCACTGATATCTATAAGCTGATCTGGGTTAGGGAACAACACTAAACCATAGACAAGGAGGGCCACAACTTCTTCAAAAGCTTGTAAGTCAAGGGAGTTCCAACATTCATAGGCCTTTTCAAACAGAAACCTGGCTAAGAACCCTTTGATACCACTTCTAACTTCCCAATGTCCCTTGAGGTCAGATGATTGTAGGTGTAAGGCTTTAGCAATCTCTTCAAGCCTGGGTTCCTTTTCTGTACCGTTGTAGGGTAGTTGATCAAGGATAGGGATCTTCAGGAGCCGGGAGAACTCCTCCAATGTAGGTACCAGCTGATAATCCAAGAAAGTGAAACAATGATGCAGAGGGTCAAAGAACTGGAACAGGACCTTTATCATATCTTCCTCAATGTTGGTATTGACCAAGCTGATGCGTCTTCCATGTCTTTCACTGAATGAAGAGCTCTCGGGAATCCTGGATATAAGCTCCTTAAGCTGAGGAGGGATCTTTACAAGGCTGATTTGAATTGTCTTTCTGCGAATAGTTTCCATGTCCTACAAAACAAGAACAAAGATGAAGATTCGAACCCCTGAAATGGTTAGCCAATGCATATGATGCTGGATGATGTCATGATGCTATGATTAAACATACCACAGATATTTACAAAGACAAACATGTAAGGCACACAAGTCACACAAGACAAGCCCTTAGAGTTTAGGCCAGCATGGGGTCTGGGTATTACCCTCTTGAAGTTGGTGGGCTCAACCTGTCCTATCAGAAGTAACCGGGTTCTAAGGGTCCCAATATCACCGGATTGCTTTCATTGTTCATCGTTTCGATTTAGCCACTGAACTGGCGACCGAAATATTCCAGGAAAGCAACCCTCAATTGAGTGTAGTATCGAGTATCAACCAACCTCGGACTGCACCAAAGTCAGTTATCTCACTACCCTAAAGAGGCCAAGATAGTTCAATTAAGGTTCCTAAGGTCAGTTGATGCTTCACGACACCACATGGAGGCCCCGTACTCTCCTTGACTGAACTCAAGGGTTACCGGTACACACCAAAGTGCCACATCAACGTAGCAGACTGCTTCAACCATGTCGGTATACCCCGCACAGTTCCCTACCAGTCTTGTTGCTACTTTCTAAGAAGGTATCCCCAGATCCGGGTTAGGATCTATAGAACTCCCGAGACAGTACCCACAATAGTAAAGCAAACAATTCAGACAATTGAAAACACAAGTGATCTTAGTCCTAAGGTACACCTCACTTTAAAAGTTTCTCCCCAGCAGAGTCGCCAGTTCTGTGATCGGTGGATCTGGAACTGACTGTTTAACGCTGGTTCGCGAAATGTCTCGGAAGCAAGAGTCGCCACCGTCTTTTATTTTCTCCAAATGGAAAGGACAAAAGCACAGAAAAATTCCTTATAGAGATTGCTCTCGGTTCGGGAGGTAGATTATAGAAAGGGAAGGTGTTAGCACCCTTTCTATCCATGGTTATCCATGGGCTCTTAGATACTTGCTCATTGTGTTTTCAAAAGTGTTTTCTTTTCAACTGTGGGTTTTAAAAAAAGTTCTTTGAAAATTTCAGTTCGACTCTTGTATCGATCCTCAAGAGTGTTTGAAAAATTTCTTTCGAAGGCTTTTTGAAAAGGTGTCGGTGTGAAAAGTATTTTTTTGATTTGTTTTGAAATTAGAGCAAGTATCCAGAGTTCTCTACCTACCCTAAGGAATTAGGTTGTGTAAATGTCCTTAAAGTAGTGCCATCCCACCATTGAGAGGTAGGTAGCACCACCGTTGGAGGTGTTCGGGTCAATTCGAGGGTTCGGGACGTGGTGATCACCGGAGCAATAGGAAGACACCTTAGAAGCTACCCTCATGCCAGGTTCCTGGATCATGAGGACTTACTAAAACATCCTCTACTCGACGATCACTTTTCGAGGGGCAAGGCAACAGTGAGGCGTACCCTAGGGGTGGTGTGTGATTTGTGTGTCGTTTTCAGATATTTTTGTCTTGTCATGTATTCGTGATCTACGCATTGCTTTTATTTTTGACATTCATTCTTTCATGCAAATTAATTAACAGTTAAAAAGATGCGAGAATTAAAAGTTCCTACGATATTACAAAGGCGCGGGTCCACATCGCCAAATTTAATCCAGGACCCGATTTGAAATAAAGAAATGCGGAAAGATAAATACCTAATTAGTCTATTACATGGCTTTGGGAGAATTACATAAAATTTATAAGAAAAGAGATAAATGCGCGAAACGAACTGATAATCGAAAGCGGGGGCGTTGGACCCTTTTAAAGAAATTGAATTAAAATTATGCAATTAATTAAATTAAAGGAGAAAGGAAGTTTTTTTTTAGTTTTTTTTTGTATTTATGGATTTTAATGAGAATTAATGGAATTAAAAAGTTAATTAACCCTAATTCTAACTATTTTTATTTATTAAGAAATATGTTAAAGTTAAATCTAAGATTAATCTAATTATTTACATACAATTTTATTTATAAAAATAAATAATTAATTATTAATAATGATAAAAGAAAAGAAAAAAGGATAAAAGTTTTTAAAATCCTAATTCTACAATTTTTAAGTTTATATAAAAAAAGCATTAAGATTTAAACCTAAAATTAAGACTAAATTAATTAATAAGATTTATTTACAAAAAATATTAAATCAAATATATTTTATTTTTTTGTCTTTTCTGATTTTTATTATTTTTATATTAAAGGAAAAATATTAATTTAAGGCATTCAATTAAAACTAAATTAACAAATAAAATAGAAAAATAAAATGAGTGAAAGAAGGCAAACCAATGGGGGTGTTGACCCCAGTTTGGAGGTTTTGTCCCAGCAATTAGGCCCAATGTTTAAGGCCTTGTTTGACTTTTCTGGCCACGTGCGTGTGCATTGACTAATGCCCATGGTGCTCTTCAAATCTTGACCTTTGGATTGCCCTCAGTGGCCATGTGGCACGTTTGGATTATGGGTGTATAATGAACCCCTGGAGTATGCGCTGCATAGGAAGATGGAAAAGAAAATAATATGAGAAAGGGAGAGGACCTGGGAATCGAACCCAGGTCCCAGTGCCTATGAGACAACACATCAACCATTTGTGCCAGGCGCTTGCTTTGTAATATTAGTGGAAGGCAATTATTATAAGGAAAAAAAAGAATTAGTGGCCTGAATAAATAAAACGCGCGCTAACTTTGAATTGCCCTATCACATGGAGACAAGTCATCATCTTCTCCGTTTGTGCGTTTTGCCCTGAAAAATAAAACAAGATTGCGGGGGTTTTAAACCCCCACTAAATGGCAAGCGTAAAAATAGCGATTAGCACCCTGTTGATCATAAATTGATCGCGAGCTATGGGAACGATTCACGTGAAGCTTCTGAATCCAATAGTCTTGGTCTCGTGGTCTAATTTTTTGGGACAAGGAAACCCCTAATTTTGCAACTCCGAAACCCTAGAACTCTTCAATGGTAATTTGGCATATAGGGCACGAAAATCCAATTAAATAACATCATTAGCTTTAGAATGGTTAGATTAGTCTAAATCAATAGAAAGAATGCAATGAAGATGCTTAAAAATTGAAACACGAATATGTATAAAACTGGAAACAGGACCACTTGATTCTACCGTTTCTTGATGTTAGATGTTATGATTTTGATTCAGGAAGATTCCTGGAGGCGTCAGGAGTGCAATGGGATTGTTGTTTTGCCTTGAAACCTGCTGAAAATAGGAAAACAGTTTTGAAAAATTTCTTCAAAAATTCAAAGTTTGTTTATGGCTTGAGCGCAGCTTTTTTGGGTGCGAGCTTTAGGGTTTGCGTCAGACTTATATGAGGGATGGATTAGGGTAAAGATTTGGATCCAAAACCCTTTGCATTGATGTATGAAATATTTGATTTTCATGCATATTTTTTCAAATCTTTTTCATGTGATTTTGATTCCAATCATGGCCAATCTTTCCAATTTTGGGTATGCACGAATCTTGAGCCTTTAAGGAGAGTTTATTCTGCACAAAAAGATTTGAAAACCTTATTTTAGTATTTTTGTCATATTTTATTTTATTAAATGAATTAATAGTAATTAAAAATTCAAATAAATAATAAAAAATGATGAAATAAATCCCCTTTGGGCCAAATGGTCGTGCATAGCCTTTGGATGATGAATCTTGGAAGAAAATGTGGCCCATTAGCAAATTTGAGGCATTTGAAGTAAAGTTGACTTTTCAAAATTCCCAAAAATTTCCCAACTTCCACAAGGCATATCTTGCTCAATTTTTAAGCTTTGATCATGTTCTTGGACATTTTGGAAAGGTATTGAAGTCCTCTAACCAATTCCTTTGGTCCCATGTCATTTTGATTTACCAATCTCAAGTTATGGCCTTTGACTTAAAGTCCCTTTTTGTTGACTTTTGAAAATGACCTATAATGTTGAAATTGATAACTTTTTGTGAGAGCATTTCTTGGACTTGAAGTGTGAAGAGGAGTTGTAAGAAATGTCTTTCTCTTCAAAATGAGCTTTGGATGGAATTTTTCTGATAAACCATGTGGAAGTTATGCCTTGGTCAAGTTACAGTTGACTTTTTTCAACTGTCCAAATATGGAAACTTTTGCATCTTGAGACTTTTTGAGCCATGCCTTGAAAATCATGATCAAGAATTGATCAAATGATGTTTGTAGATTCAAAATAAGATGTTGACCAAAAATTTGAACTTTTGACTGTCAAATGACCATTTTGCCCCTGCAGTTGACTGTAGGGCAATTGGGGTTTTTGACTGTGCAATTTTGTGCTGTAAGTCTTGAAATTTGGCATGAGGATGCTTGACCATGTTTGTAGGCATGTGGGACTTGATTGGACCCTTGGAAACTTCATTTTCTTTGTCAGACCCAAAACCCTAGTTTTTTGACTGTTAGGAGGCCCTTGAACTGTGCAACCCTTGGGGAGATTTTGAAGCTTGCTCTTTGCAAATCTTTGAAGAATATGGGAGGGCAAATTTTGGGGTACAACACCTGCCTTCCTAAAACTTCAAGCAAACTTGCCTTTAAACAAAAAAAAACAATAACAAACAATCTTCAGAATTGTCCATCATCAGAATCGAACATCCAAATCAACAGCAACAAACAACTTCAAAATTCAAACACCAAGTCCACAATAATAACAACAAGCACTCTCAGAATCAAAGTTCATCACAGAGTCAAGATAACGTTTCAGATTCAATCATCACTAACAAAATCAGAAGAAGAAGAGAAAAACTCAGAAGCAAACAATCTTCAGAAATAAACTCATCATCAGAACCAACAAAATCAGAAGTGAAAAGAATAACAAGCATCTTCAGAAATAAACTCATCATCAGAACCAACAAAATCAGAAGAAGAAGAAGAGAAAAACTCAGAAGCAAACAATCTTCAGAGATAAACTCATCATCAGAACCAACAAAATCAGAAGAAGAAGAGAAAAACTCAGAAGCAAAATAATACAGCGTTTTCAGAATTAGTTTTCATCACAAAACAAAGAGAAAGGTACAAATACCAGAAAAGCTAGCATCACCATCACGCTCCCTCCTCCGGCCACCTGAGAGCGCCGCCGTCCAACCTTCCGCCTCCTCTCCAAAAAACAAAACCCCAAGGTATTAATTCTCCTCCTTTCTGATTTACACCTCATACAAACGTAAAAAATCAAAGATCAATAAAATGCAAAGAGTAAAAACCTGAAAACCCTAAAACACATTAGAACAAAGTAATACCTTTTAATCGTCGCCTTGTACAATCACGGGGAGGAGAGATTGGAGGTGGCATTCTGGTGGCCTGAGGGTTGGAAAGGATACTCAGAAGCTCTGTTTGAGAATGATGAGGAGGCGAAGAAGATGAGAGGAGAGCGGCGCCGTTCATGAACAAACCTAATTCTGAGCAAAACAAAACCAAACCCTAACAAAAACTTAAACAATGCGTTTGGGCTTCTTCCCCAGGAACTGAACGTTAAGGCCCAAACTCTCAGCGCATGCACCCCCTTTTTTAAATCTGTTTGGTTATTTGGGCCAAATGTATATAACCTAAAGCCCGTGTAACTTATTTTTATATTTTTTGAAAAAAACAATACCTCTTTTATTATTATCACCTAATTTTCATTTTTGCTATAACCTAATTCTTTCTTGTTAAATAAAAATAATATATTAATTTTCCATATTAAAATTTTATTAACAATACTTTTTATTACACTTGAAATACATAAATAATAGTTTTTTTTCAAGTTAAATAATTCTTTCTTTAAAAACTTTTTGTTTATATAAAACTAACAAAAACACAAAAATAATAACACTTAATTTGCATTAGGTTAATATTTTGATCATTTGTAAATAATCACATACATTTCACAATACTTCTGATTCTTTTTTATTCTTATATCTTGTTATATTTTTACATTGAGAATGCGGCGATTCTATTTGGTTGTAAATAATATTTGGACATTACTATTCTGATAAGACTCATCCCCATTTGTAAACATTTGTACCCCCATCCCCGGATACTTATTTGTAATAGCTTAGACTTTAAATTCCCGCAATTTATCGCTTTCCATATACTGTATAGTAATTAGGGTTTGTATGCGAAGATTCAAAATCAACCGCTAGATAACCTAATACAAGACAAATGCATGAAAATCAATACACAATTCACACTTGCACCTCTAGGGTAACCTCGCTTGTTGCCTCGGAAAATGCAATCATGTCCCTCGAGTATGAGACACTCTAGCAAATGTCCCTTCGATAAACAAAGATCGTAGTCCCTCGATGACCCTCGATGTTGCCTTCGATAAAACGATCTCGTCCCTTACAAAATTGCTAGAGCGTCTCACAAGTTGCCTTCAATGATTGTATACGATGACCCGCGCCTGTCCCGTTTAACATCCTAACACAAGGTTGTTCATCAAACACAATGGTGAAACAACACTGTTAAAAGGGTCAAAAACATAAGAAAAATCTTTGAGTAAAATAGGGTAGACAACTCTTAGTTACTTAATCAAAAATCTTGCAAAACATCCTTGCCATTTTTCAAACACACTTCACAACACAACTTCAAAACAACTTTCAAAACAACTTTCAAAACATTGAATTATCTTTTCAAAAAGACACACACCTTTGTATATACTCAAACAAGAGTCATTACAAAGGTTGCCTAGACAAGGCATCTTTTTTAAAACATTTTCAAAACCACACACACAAAGCACCATTTCAAACAATTGAAAAGCAAAGGCAAGTGATCTAAAACAAGTAACTAAGAGCCCATGGATAACCATGGATGAAAAGGGTGCTAGCACCTTCCCTTTTCATAATCTACCCCCCGAACCCACAAAAACATCTCAAAGATCTTTCCTGTGCTTTTTGACCTTTCCTTAAGGATAAAATAAAAAGTCGGTGGCGACTCTTGCTAAACCGAACAAGTGCGAAAACAAACGCAAATCCCAAGTCAGTTCTCCCACCGTATCACAAATCGTATCTTTCATACTTATTTGGATCGGTTTGTAGTGGTGTTCATTGATGATATTTTGATTTACTCTAAGTCAAAAGAAGAGCATGCTGAACATTTAAGAGTAGTATTACATGTTTTGAAATATAAGAAGTTGTATGCAAAGCTATCTAAGTGTGAGTTTTGGTTAAAAGAGGTTAGTTTTCTTGGTCATGTGATTTCAGGTAGTGGCATTGCTGTAGATCCATCGAAGGTTGATGTTGTGTTGCAATGGGAAACTCCAAAGTCAGCTACTAAGATTAGAAGCTTTTTGGGATTAGTTGGTTATTATAGAAGGTTTATTGAAGGGTTTTCTAAGTTGTCACTTTCGTTGACTAAGTTGACTTTTAAAGGTAGAGCTTTTGTTTGGGATGTTCAGTGCGAAGAAAGTTTTACAAAATTAAAGAAGAGGTTGACGTCGGCTCCGATTTTGACGTTGCCTAATCCAGGAGAGCCTTTTGTGGTGTATTGTGATGCTTCTAAGATGGGTTTAGGAGGTGTGCTTATGAAGAATGGTAAGGTAGTTGCTTATGCGTCAAGGCAGTTGAGAACTCATGAGAAGAACTATCCTACGCATGATTTAGAGCTTGCTGCAGTTGTTTTTGTGTTGAAGATTTGGAGGCATTATCTTTATTGTTCTAGATTTGAAGTGTTTAGTGACCATAAGAGTTTGAAGTATTTGTTTGATCAGAAAGAGTTGAATATGAGGCAGCGAAGATGGTTAGAATTGTTAAAGGATTATGATTTCGGTTTGAATTATCATCCAGGAAAGGCGAATGTGGTAGCTAATGCGTTGAGTCGAAAGACTTTACATATGTCAGCAATGATGATCAAAGAGTTGGAATTGATTGAGCAGTTCAGAGATATGAGCTTAGTTTGCGAGGTTACTCCGCAGAGTGTTATGTTGGGTATGTTGAAGATTAATAATGAATTTTTAGACAGTATCAGAGAAGCTGAGAAGTTGGATGTGAAACTGGTAGATTTGATGGTTGGGATTGATCAATATGAGAATAGTGATATTAAGCTAGATGAGCAAGGTGTGTTGAGATTTCGTAACTGGATTTGTATTCCTGATGATGCTGAGATGAAGAAAGTGATACTTGAAGAGAGCCATAGAAGTAAGTTGAGTATTCATCCAGGAGCTACGAAGATGTATCAAGATTTGAAAGGTTTGTTTTGGTGGCCTGGGATGAAGAGTGATGTGGCCCGGTTTGTGTATGCATGTTTGACTTGTCAGAAGTCGAAAGTTGAACATCAGAAGCCTGCAGGATTGATGCAACCGTTGGAAGTTCCTGAATGGAAATGAGATAGCATTTCAATGGACTTTGTGACGGGGTTTCCTAGTACTTCAAGAAGACATGATTCGATTTGGGTGATTGTTGATAGGCTTACGAAGTCAGCTCATTTTATTCCTATTAACATCATTTTTCCAGTGTCGAAGTTGGTTGAGATTTATATTAGTGTGATTGTGAAACTGCATGGTGTTCCTTTATGCATTGTGTCAGATAGATATCCAAGATTTACTTCTGATTTTTGGAAGAGTTTGCAAGAAGCGTTGGGTTCTAAGTTGAGGTTGAGTTCAGCGTATCATCCTCAGACAGATGGTCAGACTGAATGGACAATTCAATCGTTGGAAGACTTGTTGAGGGCATGTGTTCTTGAGCAGGGAGGTTCGTGGGATATTTATCTTCCATTGATATAGTTCACATATAATAACAATTACCATTCTAGTATTGGGATGACACCTTTTGAAGCATTGTATGGTCGAAGATGTAGAACTCTGTTATGTTGGCATGAATCTGGTGAGAGTGTAGTACTTGGACCTGAACTTGTTCGTGAGACTACCGAGAAGGTGAAGTTGATTCGGGAAAAGATGAAAGCTTCACAAAGTAGACAGAAGAGTTATCATGACAAGCGAAGGAAAGATTTAGAATTTCAAGCTGGTGATTATGTGTTTTTGAGAGTTACACCTGTGACTGGTGTTGGGCGAGCATTGAAGTCTAAGAAGCTCACTTATCGTTTTATTGGACCGTATCAGATTTCAGAGTGAGTGTGGAATGTTGCTTATAGAGTGGCTTTACCGCCTAATCTTTCTAATTTGCATGATGTGTTTCATGTGTCGCAACTTCGGAAGTATATTTAAGATCCATCTCATGTGATTCGTATGGACGATGTTCAAGTACGGGATAATCTTACGGTGGAGACGATGCCTGTACGGATTGCAGATCGTGAAATGAAGACTCTGAGGGGCAAAGAGATTGCCTTGGTTAAAGTGGTTTGGCTAGGAGCTACTGGTGAAATCATGACTTGGGAGTTGGAGAGCAAGATGCGAGACTCCTATCCTGAATTGTTTGATTGAGGTAAATTTTCGAGGACGAAAATATTCTAAGTGGGAGAGAGTTGTAACGCCCGTAATTTAATTAATTATTTAATTAAATTATTTTTAGAATATTTGTGAAGAAGTATTATTAAATGGATTTATTTTATTAAGTGGAGAAATAATAATATTAGAGGTATAATATTACTGTTTGGTGAAATAATGCTAGAAGTTGATATTATTTAATGTGGGCCTATATGGTGTGAGTGGAAGTAATAAGGGGGTGTAAGTTTGGAGCCCACTAAGGAATAATATAATAATATTAGGTTATTTTATTATTTGTGAGAAGAATAGAAGGAGGAAGCAGTAAGAAGAGAAAATAAGGGTTTGAGGAGAACGTGAAGTTGCTGGAAAAAGTGGAAAACGGCAAGAACGGAGATTCAACCCAGAAATTGTAGAGCGACCTTCGATCCAAGGTAAGGGTGGGGTTCTGGCTTTATAATTGGGTTCATGATGTTTGATATATGGGGTTAGATGTAACTGCTGTTTGTTCTTGAATCAGATGTGTTATGAATGATGTATGGTGAATATTGATGAATTCTTGATGAATAATGATGTTATGATGTTGTGTAATCGATGTAGTATTATAGGTTAATGTTAGGTGATGAATTACCATGATTATAATGAGGTTTGTAGGACTGTAATTAGATTCCCATAGTGAATTACAGAAGAAAACACAGAAAATTATGCAGACTGTCGAAGGATGTGTCGACCCCAAGCTGGATGTGTCGATACATGAAGGATGTTCGACTCAGGATGAGTCGATGCATGCAGGGCTTGCATCGATACATGGGCGATGTTCGACTCAGGATGAGTTGATGCATGCAGGGCTTGCGTCGATACATGGGTGATTTTCGACTCAGGATGAGTCGATCCAAGGAGGGCTTGCGTCGATGCATGATGAGTACAAGACTCAGGATGAGTCGACACGAAGAGAGGACGTGTCGATACATGAGTGTGTGAGACTCAGGATGAGTCGACCGGTGAAGTGCATGTGTCGATACATGCTGTATTGAAATCCAGAATGAGTCGATCCATAAGGAGGATGTGTCGACTCATAGTATACAGATGAAGCAGGATGAGTCGATCCATAGTGTTTTGTGTCGATACATAATGTCTGATTTTTGACAGAATTGGCTTTTAGTTGCTGTAACTTGAGTTTTAAGATGCTGTTTGAGATGCCGTTCGAAGCGTTGATTAGATAACGCGATGAACTCTATTCTAGATGATTTAGATTATGATTAAGAAGTGTAATCTTAGTAATAAATTTAGGATTTAGAATTAATTCCCGTAGATGACCGTTGTGCTGATTTTTAGACAGATTGATGAATGTGAGATGTTTAGAGGATGCTGTCAGAATTATGACAGTAGGATTAGTGGCAATAATGATGTACAGTAACAAAATAACAGTATGGATTACTTTACTATTGATATACAACTGAGTTATTAGTGAGATGTGGTTATTAAAGTTGTGTTTGATAATTATGATGAACCAATGACGTTTCATAAATAAATGATGTTTAATAAATCATTTTGAGATGTTTATGAGATGTTGTAATTGAGATGTTGTTTTTTTGAGATGTTTATGAGATGTTGTTGTCTTGAGATGTTTATGAGATGTTGTTGTTCTGAGATGTTTATGAGATGTTGTTGTTTTGAGATATTTATGAGGTGTTGTTGTTTTGAGATGTTTATGAGATGTTGTTGTTTTGAGATGTTTATGAGATGTTGTTGTTCTGAGATGTTTATGAGATGTTGTTGTTTTGAGATGTTTATGAGATGTTGTGTTTTGAGATGATTGAGATGTTGATATTACATTCATGAAGAGTCGCATACATTGCATTTTTGAGATGGAGCTTATGCTCGTTGAGATGGCCTGGATTGGAAAATTTTGAGATAAAGGCTATGCCTTGTTGATGCCTCTATTAATTGACAGATTTTTAAGATGGGAGTTCTGCTCCAATGGTACCACATACATTTGCATAGTTTTGAGTCGCATTATATGAATGAATAATGAAATGTATTTGATGTTGATGAATGAGCACATATACTGTAATTGTTGTTGATTATGAGATGAGAAGTGGTGATATTATTGATCTAATTTAATATATTAATTATCATGCGCTTTATTATATTGTTAGATATCCCACCCCTTCTGTTTGAATGTTGCCCCTATGTTGGTAACGTGCAGGTAATCGCAAGTGAAGGCTGTATGCCTTCAATAGATCGAGTCGGTGTCATTGCTCTGATATGTAACACTCGGGGGGATGAACGCTTGCTGATTTTTTATTGTTGATTTTCAGTTGCTGAATTTTGAATTGATTATTATTAAATATGAGATGTTTCGAAGTTGTTGCTTTTATTTAAAGATGTTATTGGAGAATTCTGCTGCGTAGTTGTTGAACTATTTAATGAAAGACATTATGTTGATGGTTCATCCGATGTTTTGAATAAGTGTTATATATCCATGATGAATGCAATGAATTTGTTAGAAGAATTTGTGACGTCCCGATTCGTTTGTATGAATGAAATTTTATAACTCTGATTTATTTTGCATAATTTGCTTGGGGTAGAATTGGGGTGTTACAATGAACAAGTTCGACTGGAATTTAAGAGTAAAGGCTTGGATATGCTTAAATGCACATGATGAAGGTAAAAACTTGGTAAAAACGCAAGTAAAGTACAAGATAAAGTAAATTTGCAATAATTTAAAAGGCTGTAATGGTAAATTTTGCAGGAAAATGTTAAATGGCAAGGATTGTAAAGAAATGTAAATACTTTGATTGCAATAAAGTATGGTGATTCAAACGTACATTCTCAATATTCTTTCTCTCACAGCAAGTACTTGAATAAAATTGAGTGACTTGTATAATGAATTGAACACACGAAATTCTACACAAAATTCATATATTTATACTAATAATAAGTAACTGTCGAACAATTGCTTCATTCAAGAATGAGGACAAGTGTCCTCTGCATGCTCTTCGACCCCTATCTTCACGCCACGTCGCTTTTCCCAACTGCCAAATGAATTGCCTTTCCCTCCTTTCTTTAGATTCAAATCCACTTGCTGCTGATACAAGAGCTTTTCGGTCGAAAACTGTCTTTAACTTAGAAAATTGTCTAAGTGTTTTTTCCTTCTTAGCAAGGATGACTTCGACACAACTCCTTTCACAGGCTCTTCTGTCGAAGTGACTTCAACTTATATTTCTTCAATCTATTTTTAGCCAATAAGGCCAATGTATGTGAGTGTCGAATTTATGAGCTAACAGGTGGGATCAGTGTGCACTGGAGAGAAGAGTCTCTACCGTGAAAAGCGTGAAGTTGTGAGACATGGATGACCGGATGGATCTTCGAGGATGTCGCAAGTTCGAGACGGTAAGTGACACAAGTTATGCGAGATTGAACTCTGAAGGGCCCAAAGTAGCATTTGGAAAGTTCCTATGATGCACGGCAGTGGACCGAGATTTGATGATACAGTTGAAGCTTAAGCCACATAGGATCCCCTTCGTCAAAAGAATACTCGATATGTTTTTGGTTACTTTGAACTTCCATCTTGTGTTTGCTTCTGGCTAGGTTATCTTTTAGAGTTTGTTATAATTCCTCCCTTTGTGTTAGGGAAACATCCAAGGTAGGGATGGATATAGCATCGTCCGTAGAGTGCTTCGAACAAAGACATGTTGATGGCCGATTGATGACTGGTGTCGTGCCATAGTTTGGCCAAATGTAGTAGTTAAACCATTTTTGGATTGTCACTTGTAAAACACCTTAAGTAAGTTTCCAAACAACGACTCACTACTTCTATTTGACTGTCGGTTTCAGGGTGGTAGGAATAGCTGTATTTCAAAGTGGTTCACTTAGCACGAAAGAGTTCCTTCCAGAAGTTTCTAAGAAAAAGTGGATTGCGACCTGACACAATAGATTCTGGGACACCAAAAATATGACAAGTCTTGACAGAAAAACGGAGTGTTGAGTCTTTGTAGAAAATTTGGGAGGGAGTGTGATGAAGTGAAAAGGCGATCATATACTACCCAAATAACCATGTGGCCTAAGGAGTTTGGAAAGTGAGTTACAAAATCCATACTTAAATCCTCTCATACCTATGTTGGTGTAGGTAATGGTTAGAGTAATCCCTTCTTCTTTTTTTGGCAAATACTTGTTCTGTTGACAGATTGTGCAAGTTTTGATGAACTCTTTGATTTATTTGTATACACCAAGACAAAGGAAAGAAGATGATAAACGGGTAAGAGTTGGTTGCAGTCTGGAGTGACCTCCCTCTGGTGTACAATGGTATTCAATGGTGATTTTGTCAAAGGTCATTTGTAGCAGGTATAAATATTTTGTCTTGTAGTATAAAATTCCTCCCTTGCTTTGAAAAGTATTATGGAGTGATGTATCATTAACTCCTTTTCCATTAGTTGTTTCCCTTCAAAATATGACTTGTAGTATTTTGTTAATTGTTGCATAAGAAGAGGAACACGTGAAGAGATGGAAAGAAGAATTGCCTCGTCTTCATTATAGATTCGACTCAGAGCGTATGCCACTTAGTTGCTTTTACCAAGTTTGTAGTAAATGTCAAACTGAAAACCTTGTAATTTAGCAGCCTATTTTTGTTGCTATGGGGTTTGGATAGTCTGAACTAAGAGATTTTTAAACTCTTCTGATCTATATAAATGTGAAAACTAAATATTGTCTCCATTTCTTGACAGCTTCCGTAATTGCGCATATTTCTCGAACATATACAGTAGAAGCTTGAAGACGGTTGCACATCTTCTTACTAACGAAAGCTATGGGATGTCCTTGTTGAGACAAAACTGCTCCAATAGCAATGACTGAAGCATTTTTCTCCAACATGAAGGTCTGGGAGAAATCGGGAAGACACAAGACAATAGTTTCTGTCATTTTCCGTTTCAATGTTGTAAAAGTTATTTCTATTTTTGTACACCAATGTAATTTAGTGGATCAAAGTAAATTGATGCGGAAAGCGGTGAGAGAGGCGTAATGACGGAAAAATCTCTGATAAAAGCTGGTGAAGCCTAAAAAACCCCTGAGTTTCTTTGCGGGATATAGAGTTACACCATCACTTGATATAATATGACCTAATCAACACTTAGAATAACAAAGACACTTTTTGATAATTTGGCATAAAATTGATGGGACAAAAGTAACTCTAAAATCAATTGTAAATGATGAGCATGATCAGAAACACTAGAGCTATAAATAAGAATCTCATCAAAGAAAACTAAAATAAACTGTCGTAGGTAAGGGCGAAGCAAATCATTCATCGCCTATTGAAAAGAACTAAGAGCATTAGTTAAGCCGAAAGGCATGACCAAGAACTCACAATGCTTGTCAAACATCCTGAATGCAGTTTTGTGAGTGTCCTTCGGTGTTATCCTGATTTGTGATAACCAGATAGTTAATAAATCTTAGAGAAAATAGTAGTTGAACCTAGTTCATCACAAACGATAACAACGTTGAGTGCTTTATAATCGACGCAAAAACGCCATGCCCCATCTTTTTTCCCGAACTAATAGCATAGGGGGAGAGTATGGGTTGTTACTGGGTTTTATGATACCCTCGTGGAGCATGTCTATCAAGGTGTGAGAAACACAAGAAAGGAGGTTTGAATTAGGTTTCACCAAGAATAATTTTAAACCTTTTCTTTGATGAAAGACCAAGTTAAATTGGAACATAAAATAAATAAACACAATTATTTTTATCTTAGTTTACTGTTAACAAAGCTACTTCAGTCCATCCCTCAAGATGATTTGCCTTCAACAACTTAATCCATTATAACCAAACTGATTACAGACAACCCATAATTAGTCAGATCAATCTTATTGACACTCCTAATAAGTCAGTCGATTCTTATTTCAAAGTCACCCAATCTGCAGCAAGAGTCTTCTTGAGGTCAGACCTTCACTAGGTCACTCAAGGAATCAATCAACAACAGTTGAATACTTTCAGTGTATCACAATTTGCTTCTTTTAAGAAGATTACACAAATATTTTAGTACAAATAAAAACACCCAAGTGTTTTACAGCAAGATACAATCAACAACTCCTTGTCTATTCATAAAACTATACACAAAATATTTCTCTAAAGAGTTGCGCAATACTTTGGCGTAGTTTTGTTTGATCTTGATTTAATTCGGTAGATTTTTCGTTGTAATGTTGATTCTTATTTTTCTTCAGTTTGCAAGTCTTCCTTTTATATCTTGTAAAAGAAATTCGTTGAAGGAGTAGAAAGGTAATTGAAAATCCAACAGTTTGTTCCTAATGGTCATAATGAGAGTGGTTGACAATACATTACGAAAGGATTGTCCTTACGCCACTCTAGAGGGTAAAGGTCACATAGCACTTTTTGTAGCTTTTGTACACCATTACACGTTAACCATTTTGAACTTCTTCTAATCTTCAAAGGCTTCAGATAATTTGAACGTTTGAAGCTTGTTGTAGAAGAATCACTTTTAAGTCTTAGAACCTAAGTCTTTGAGTCTTCAAAACTTGTCCTATCAGAAACTTATCTTTAGAGTCTTCAGCACTTGGTCGTAAGAACTTGTTTTTCTTCAGATAATCAGAACTTGTTTAACGGAACCTCGTCTCCATAATTTTCAGAACATGGAACACATAGAAGCAAAGCTTTAAAATGTCTCCAAATTTTAACCACAAAGTCACGATCAAAACCTCATGTACTAACGTTCCTAAGAACTGTTCCATAAGACAAATTTTAAAATCTTAACTTCAATTGTAACACGTAACCAAATGTTTTCTTCCAATAGTGTATATGTTTAGAACCTGAAGACATCACACACCTTGATACCAGAGTTAGAACATTACAACAGTTACACACTAGAATGAAACCATTAAAGTATACAAATGTTCTTTATGATACCATGTAAAGTTATCATCAAGTTTTTAAGGCCAGATGTAGAAATATTTTTTTCTTACAATCTCCCCATTTTTTATGATGACAAAATCATGTATTTTGATAGAATAATTTATACAAGGTAATCACTGTAACCGACAAATTCAGAGTTAAGCTCACAACTCCCCCTGAATCTGTCAATCCTAAAATTTCAATTATGCTTGTTCAGAGTCTCCCCCTGAGCCCAAAACTTGCAAAATAAAATTTGAGTTTTCAGAACATAAAACTAGAGATGAAACACTTCCATACAACAACTCATCAGAGTCTGACTAGAACACCTGGTCTTCATCTCAAAATCTGGTTACGATCAGAACTTGATGAAGAATCAAAACTTGATTTTGAGTCTGATCGAATAATATCACGCATCATGTATCAACACTTCTATTTCTCGATTCTAATATTACCATCAAAATATTATACTTTTGGAAAAATTCACTACTTCTTAAATATCAGCGTTTGACATGATATATTCCAATATATCACACATTTAGACAAATCATAATTTTTGAATATAACATACATTGCAGAAGCACACGTATTAGAGCACATCTTCGGAGTGACATTTCTGTATCAGAGCATGCATCAGAATGTTGACTTAACTTCCTTTCAGAAGAGCACCGTTTCTGAAGCTTTAAGTTTGAATTCCATACTTTCAAAACGCCTAAAATCCATTTCATAGATAACCACTATCGTCCCAAAAGTGATCGTCGAAGGGCCGAGGCGCTGAAACACTATTATGTTCGGTGAGCAAGGTCGGAGTCCCAAAGATCACAATTCCGCTTCAACCGCGAGGACGAACCCGCTGATATTTGTGTGATTTGGTGTCTGATGAAGAAACAAGAATTGCATCTAATCCGGACGATTCAATGAGGAGGATTAAGAAGTCTACGACGTTGGCGTTTAAACTCAAATAAATTTCTCACTTGGTGTATCGTAATCGATTGTGAACTACCATGTATGATTCACTGCTATATGGTCTATCCGGTTTGCAGCACATGTGTTCGATGAAAAACCTGAGTAACACCACGCCTATCTCTACTGGTGTTTCATGGCCTGAGCACTACAAGGTTATATCAGAACTTTTAACTTTGGGATAATAACTTATTGTTTATTAGGAGACCTATCGATGAGATTGTGCAGACCATGTGAGTTTAATGTGGTTGTAGTTAATATTTAGTAGATGCAAAAGTAGTCAATCTACAAAACAAGAGGATCACACCATCGATGCTGGCATGAAAAGGCTGTGGATTATGTTCAACCGGTTGTTACATCCGTTGGTTCAGATTCAGATATCATCGAGGGGACATCACGATTCTCACTTAATTATTCAGTCGGAGAATGCAGGAGTTGAGTGAATCAGCATACACTGGCTTTATAGTCACCTCCAGATCATGGTCCCGGCAGGCGGGGTTCAACCACAAAGTATCCGACGCAAAAAGATAAGTTATCTTCCTCCTTTTCATTAAATCACAAGCTGTTATGCCTATAAATTCCCTCATGATTACATTAGTTGTGATTGCGAATAAATCATGTATTGGGCAGTGTTATTGCATGTCTATAAGTTACAATCAAACCGTTATGACAATATTTGTTAAAAGGGTGAATATTTATAGCTAGATATATGTGATTTACTAGTGCTTAACATGATGTCTGACGAAGATATTCTGTCGAAACTTTTAGTTAGTTTTACACCCTGGAGATGTCTTATAGATATGTAGTGGTATTGAAAATAATTAGGTTATATTAAGTATAATACACGAAAAGGAGACGATAAATTGGGATTGGCAAACGATAAGGTCATGAAGAGAATGGTCGGTGTAAAAGTTATGTTATTTCACTCACCTTAAACATATTTTATCTTATGAATCCATAGCTTGCTGAGAATGATTATGAAGGCAAAATATTTGCTTTGCATTATTATGCCTCATATATTTGTGGTTGGATATTATCATTGCCAAGTCATGTGATTGAATGGCACAGTATGTCTATTGGAAACCCGTAACGCCGACGATTAAATGCAGTAGTAGAACAAACCAAACAGTGGGAATCCTGCATTTAAGGACTCCCATAAAGTGCTATTATTGTTATAAATTTAATACGTACCTGTATAGTGGCACTTCCGTTACAAGCAGGTGGGCTTTTAAAGTGGAAGATCGTGTGGTTTGTTCCTCGTCACAGACAAAATTTCATTTCATAGTTTCTTCGGCACGCATGCAGTACAACACAATTCTTAAATTTATTTTAATACATGAACAACTACTACATTAAATATAAACTAAATTGTTTCGCTCCAAATGAAGTCTTTATCCAAGTAGAGAATTTTAACCACATCAATAAATCCTTACTCTTTCCTTTAATCTCATAACCTCACTGATCTCTATAATCTCATATTTGGATCTGATTCTAATCACAATCTCAACACTACCATTTCATCATCCGGTTGGTGATAGAGACTTCCAAAATTTCCCTGACACATGTCGGTACCATGTCATCAATGACACGCAATCCACTTTACCATTTAACCTTTTCTTTTCCTCAAAAAGTGTTTCCACTCTCAATTATACTGAAGAAATATTTGCCTACCAGTTAGTCCATCAAATCGTCAATTCTTTAAAGTGGATATTTAATCTCAATCACTATTTTAATCAGTTATCGATAATCCACATACAATTTCGTACTACTCTCTTTCTCCTTAACTAATGACACCAGAGCTCCCAAAATGATACACTTGGTCTCACAAATTCCTTTTCCAATGAATCTTCTAATTTCTTCTTCAATTCACCAAACTCTGAAGTTGATGTCCTGTATGGTGCCATATAAACAAGTTTGGTACCAAGAACAAGAGCAATAACAAACGCCACCTCCCTCCAACATCACCACATGATAAATAAGCCAATTATAGGTATTGAAACCATTTTAAAAATAAAGTTCATTACATTAGCTTTCTAACGCTTCAAACGAAACTCAAGTCGGACGTCCAGAACTCAAGTTATAAATTTTTAAAAGTTTCACAAAAACTGTCAGCTTTAGGTGTACCCGGATACTCATATACCCATAATCGGTTACACCAAGTCAAAACGGTCAAAAACGCCATTTTTCGAGCGGTAACCAGTTATCCATATACTGGTAACCGATTCCCATTGTACTAGGTAAAAAACCAGATTTTTATGTTACGAAAACCACTTATTTCATACTCAAACATCCCTAACTTCCACATACTTCATCGTTCATGTTCCAAAATATAATTCCTATCTATATACATCATTATCAACGTTCTAATTCACAAAGTAAACATATTTAAGCATACAATTACTCAATTATATCACATCAATATCAACACTGACACGTCAAACACATCTCAACAATTTCAACACCGACACCCAATCATACCAAAACATTAATATTCTAATTCTTTTCACAATACTACTAATATCTTTGACTTTCGACCCTGACTCACAATTCACAATCACCCAAAAGCATTAACAACATTCGAAAATTACTTACCTGACTCCAACAACAAAATTTACAGTAACCCATCACTTTATCACCATTCAAAAAATCGACATCATACACAATGGTAACTCAATACTGACGACTTCACGATCAACCGATATTGCTGAAACATTGCAATCACCTGAGCTCATCTTCCAAGAGCTATCCTAATTGCTTAGCTAATATCCTCAAGGGATCATCAAGAAATTACACACCTCTTGTATATCATTAGCCTTCACATTGCTCTATATCCTATGGGAAGCAACCCTTAACAATTCTATTTTCCCCTCAAAGACGTCTTTACTTGACCAACAAACAAGAACCTTCGATTTGTACAACCTTCAGGTGTGAGAATCTACACCGACTCTCCAAAACACTTCGTAATCACTTGGTTTAATTCCAGATAGTTCACCCTAAGGCTAACATCAAGTTAAGCCAACATTTTTCTCTAACGACAAGTCGCAATTATCCCCAGAAGAACATCAAGACTCATCCACAACTGACATATCATTAGCCATAACATCACCCTTCACTTCTATAGATGCGAACAATACGAGTACTTGATTATTCCTCCTCAAGAACACTGCAACTGATCGTTAGACTTAAATATTGAATTTGTACTTCCTTAGAATTCAGGAAACAACATAAATTCGCCAATCCCACTTGTTTCAATCTCACTCCTGCAAACAAGTGATTAGAAAAGCAAGCAAGCACCGACAATCTTTCACACACTTGTCCCATACTAAGGAACAAACAACATTAGACAACATGGACGGATGGACCGACCTGCTTTGATGTCACTAATGTAACACCTTAAATCCCCCACGTAATTATAAAATTAAATTCAAAGGAATTTAAAATCTTTCAATATTCAGGATGCTACCTTCATACATACATACACATGCTCATCAATGTGAAATACGTAACACATTTATAAAAACATAAAACCACATATACTTCATGTCTGGAAATTCTTTCATTTATTCGCAGCAGAAAAACATCAACAATAATTATTCTCAATTCTTCAACATGAGTTATAATTATCATAACTCAAAATTAAATATAAAACATCAATTAAATCCAACAAATGGAGTTCTACAATAGTTTACTCCCAACTTAACAAACAAACACAATTATCCCCAGTGTTACATATCAGAGCTGACACCGACTCAATCTACTCAATACGAGAAAATCTCCTCAGCTAACCACAACCTCGAGCTACTTCGGATCATCTGCACGTTACCCACGTAGAGGTAAAATTCAAACAGAAGGGGTGAGATATCATAACCATATAAAAGAATGCATAATAATAAGTGGATAACAATTTAAGTACGCATAATCATCCATCTTTACCTCACACCTTTACTTCGTTTTATAGCAATCACAAGGCATATCAAAATACAATCAACAATCCAAATAACATACAGTATCATTCATAGTATAATCCATACATCATCCACATTATATAACTACAATCAAACCGGCATATAAAAAATACAACTTCAAGATGATACAACGTCAACATACATAAACTATGCAACGCAACTTCAACATGCATCATGCACATATTACAACATCAAGTTAATAAAATGATGCAATGAGACCGATATTGACTCAATGCATGTGGTACCAACAGGGCATAAGCCCTCATCATAATGTTGAATAGGGCAGCATCATCATCACGCCAATACAAGCCATCTCTCGCCAATACAAGCCATATTTCGCCAATACAGGCCATCTTACAGAGCATAAGCTTTTATCATGAATGCACGCGACACCGACATGAAACAACATAAATTACATTGATATTCCTACTCATTAATGCCATGCCAATACATGTCATCGTCATCATCATTATCATACAATACATCATACAAAATAATTGAACCATTCATACAACATCATCTTACTCAATTGCAACATAAATCATGACACGTTACTCAGGAATATACACATATAGGTATCTATGTTGGTCAAATAATTAGTTACTATGTTCCAATTTATTTTTATAGGGTAGAAAATAATTTTAGCTTCGTACTAGTCCAAACGACGCGTCAAATGGACACCCGAGTCAAAAGTTACAGATTTTCAAAGTTTCGAAAACATATTGGTTCAGCACAGATAAGAAACTGGTTTCCCCAAAATTGGAAACCCATTTCTGCATTTTTACAGTAACCTGCGTGACAAAACACGTTGAAGAAACTGGTTTCTTCAAAACTGGAAACCTGTTTCTTCTCAGACAAAAACATGTTTCTTCTGCAATTTCTCAGGCAGAAACCGGTTTCCCAAAAACCAGAAATCAGATTCTGCTTCGTATAACAGATTTTTCTGCTATTTTCCAAAACACGATTCTTGTTCCAGTCAACCCTGAAATATCCCAATTTTCAATTCAAATCAGTATCATATGATTCCATAAAATACACACTTCATACCCATCATTCCAACACAACTCACATCAACCATTTTAACCAATTTCATCAGATTTATAATCAACAATTCATCAAAATATAAAACCCCACAAAGAAATGGTAATGAGAAATCAAGAACACACAATAATGGAACCTAATCACTGCCATTCCCCATCATCATGCAATCTGTTATATAGTTAGAACTCCATCCTTACCTTAGATCGACGATTCTAAACTTCTACCGTGAATCCCTTGATTCTTGCTTTGAATACGATCACTTCCTCTTCTTTCTTTCTCGTTCTCTGTTTCTTTTCTCTCGCTCGCAACATGTCACATTCTCACTTATAATTTTCCTCTTATGACTACTTAACCCCTTGGACCCCTAAATCCATATCCCAACTTTTCCATTCTTCATTAAAATAATAATAATATAATTATAAAAACTATATTATTATTTTACTTCAAATAATCTTAATATTAAACCAACACCCTCCTTCCACCTCTATTTTTCTACATTTTTAGTCATACACCCATAATGCCTAAATTGTCTTCGTTTCTAAGATAATTACCTCTTATTAAGCCATCACAACACATCGAAACATAACAATTACTCGTAATCACATATACTTCCTTAATATTTATTTATAAAATTAAATAAATAAAAATCAGGGTGTTACATTTACAACCTATCTCCTTGGTTGTGCATGAAGCGCAAGTATATATTGTTAAGTGTGATGATTTCTGAACCACGAAAACCTGGTAATGACATAGATGTTAATCTAATTCCATTAATTGATGAATTACGACTCTTGTGGGATGAAGGCGTTGAAGTTGATGATGCATATTCTGGGGAAAATTTAAGATGCGTGTAATGTTATTTTGCACAATCAACGACTCTCCTGCTTACAATAACTTGGATGGATATAGTGTCAAAGGACATAAAACGTGTCCTATTTGTGAAGATAATACTTATTATCACCAACTTGAGTTTGTAAAAATGATTGTTTACCTTGAACATCAAAATTTTCTAAAACACGATAATCCTTATTGTAGATTGCGGAAAGCTTTTAATGGAGAGAAAGAGTTTGCTGAGGCTCCTGAACCTTTAACCAGGGATGAAGTTTATCAATGGCAGGAACACATTAATGTTGTCTTCGGGAAGAGAGAAAAATAAAAAGGGGGTAGTTGCAAAAAATATATGGAAAAAGAGGTCCATCTTATTTGATCTTCCATATTAGTCAAGTCTTGGTGTTAGACATTATCTTAATGTGATGCACATGGAGAAAAATGTGTGTGATAGTTTGATTGGCACACTTCTAAATATTCATGGCAAGACTAAATATAGTAAGACTTCCCGTCTTGATATGGAAGTGAAGGGTATACAAAAACAGTTGGATCCAATAGAGAAAGGAAAAAGAACTTATCTAAGGTGGATGCATCCAATAGAGCGATATATGAAGATCTTTAAAGGATATATGAAGAATCATCACTGATCAGAAGCTTCGATTGTTGAAAGGTACATTACAGAAGAAGTTGTTAAGTTTTGTACAAACTATTTGTCAGATGCATATTCTATAGGAATTCCAAAGTCTCATCATGCTGACACAGACAAAAGAGGTATTCAGGATCTAAATGTTAAGTCAATGGCTCAGGATGTAGTTGTTAAAGCACAATTATATATATTGAATAATATAAATGAAGTTGAAACTTTCATAGGTACTCACAAAATACTTTTGAGGAAAAAATATCCTCGAATGAGTGACAATTTGTTGTTGATAGAGCATAACAAGAGATTTATAGACTGGTTTAACAAAAGTGTATCTAATGATCGTAGTGCATCTGAGATACTTAAATGGTTGTCGTACGAGCCAGAATTTGTAATAACAAGATTTGGTTCTATAATATTATCTCTGAGTTTTGATTATAACAAATGAGTATGTTTGTATGAACAATTTTTATATTATAATGTTTGTTATTGTTGAGTACTTATTAAATAGGTTCTGTTTCTGATGGATGGTGTGGCCAAGACATTATAAGAGAATTGATTCCGCTCTGTGATACGGTGGCAGAACCGACTGTTTGATACTGGTTTTGCGTTTGTGTTCGCAAATGTTGCGGTAAGCAAGAGTCACCACCGACTTTTCTTTTATCCAAATTAAGGAAAGGGTGAAAAGAACAAAAAAAAGACTTTTTCGAGATTATTCTGAGTAAGGGGGGTAGATTATGGAAAGGGAAGGTGTTAGCATCCTTTCCATCCGTAGTTTTCTACGGGCTCTTAGATGTTTGCTCATTTTGAAATACCTTTGTGCTTTGTGTGTTTGAAAATGTTTAGAAAGTGCCTTAGTACGGCGATTTGCTTTTGCGTTTAACTCTTGTATCAGTCCTCAAGAGTGTTAACAAAGCAAATGTTTTTGAAAATTGTTTTTTTGAAAAATAGTATTTGTGTAAATGCAAAATGTTTTAAGCAAACATCTAACAGCTATCTACTTTGTACTTGAAAAGGTAGTTCTTTTCCTCCTATCTTTTAGACAGTGTTATCCTACTATTAGTGAGTAGGTAGCCCTATCGTTGGATGTATAAGGGACATTCGAAGGGACGATACAGTCATGAAAGCAACTTGTGAAGACGTTTTATCAATTTTGTTTAAGGAGTAGATCATTTGCCGAGAGGCAACGGTAGGGTCATTGAGAGACTATGATATTTTTTGATTTACGGGTCTTTGCTAAAGCGTCCCCATTTTGAGGGACATGACTGCTTTATTTTCGAAGGCAACCAAAATGGGGTACCTTAGAGGTGTATATGTGCAAAATGTGTTGTATTCAGTTATTTTTGTCTTTTTGTTAAGTTTGCTAGCATTTGATTATTAGTCTTATCATACAATCCTATTAGTCTAGCAGTTGATATGTATACAAAAATTTAAAGTGCTGAAATTAAATCTACGCTATTACATGACTTTGTGAGTGGACATTATAGAAATGCGAAAAAATAAAGTCTTAGTTACTATTACAGACTGGGAAGCAGTTACAATAAGATGAAACAAAATGTGAAAATAAATAAATGCACAAACAAATAAAAAATGGACGTCTAAATCCTAAGGAAAAGAAATCTTTTTGTTTGTTTTGTTTTATTTTAAGAAAATACAACCTAAGTCTATTTAATTTTAATTTCAAGAAAAAGGTTAGAATAATTAATTTATTTATTTACAAAATTAATTTAATTAGAAAAAACAACTAGCCTAATGTTTTTTGTGATTTTTGATTTAAGGTCAATTTTAATAAAAAATGGTCAATAAAGAAATGAAAACAAAAGTAAAAAAAGAAAAGGAAGCATCCTTCGATTGCAGGGAGATGGGGCTTCGATTCAGAGGGGAAAGTTTTCTTTCGATTACCATTTGATCCAGTGGCAGGAGGTGGCTTTCGATCCAGAGAGCGTTGTTGGAAAGGCCTGGTGGCTAACCTGTGAGGGAACTGCATCTGCAAAGATGTGTTAGCAAAACAAAACGCAAGACCTGGATATCAAACTGGGTCCTTCGATCCTGCACGCGTTGAGTCTATTCAGGCTATATCTGCAGCAAGTGTTAGCAACAAAACAAATGCAGACATGGTTGTCGAACCCAGGTCCTTAATCTTGAATATAGATAGAATAAAACTACAAATGCCAATATGTCATGCAAATGTAAGTTTGATCTTTTTACCCATTCTTACCAAGGGTGGTGTATGAATTCAGGCGTGGGTATCCTTGTTTAAGGATTGCTTCGATTTGGCTGCTAGACGTGAGGACGCTTGCTTAAGGGCTGGGGATGATTGGAAAAGCCTCAGGGAACTTCCAAGAATATGTTTTTGATTTCGTGTGACTCCTCCTCCTGTTGTGTCCATCCTCTTCCTTGTGCTTATGTATGTGGTTCTTTAAGTAGAGGGGATGGAAGGGACAAGAAAACAAAGGTTTAAATAGCCATAAACAAATGTTTTCAAAGCCATGAATGATGTTTTGTAACGTTGTAAAAGTCATGGAAACTTGTCCTTTGAATTTGAATGAACCTGGACCTTTTGGCTTCTTCGAATGCCTTCCAGTATTGCTCTTCGATTGGCCTATTGCCTCATTCGAATGGACCTCTAGATGGTCCTTTTGTGTACTCTTTGAATGGTCCACCAAGGTGTGTCCTTCGAATGGCTATTTTGAATGAACTTTATGTATACGCTTTGTGCTCTCTTCGAATGGGCCACCAAGGTGTGTCCTTCGAATGGCTATCACGCGTGTTAAAGTGTGTACAATTGTTTAAAATGGGGTCATTGCCCAGTCGAAGTTGGAACAAAGGCAGCATATGTCTTGTGGATGCTAGCATGAAGCAAGTCAAAGCATACGTAAAGGAGACCATTTCCTAGGCGAAGCTGGCACAAAGGTAGCCAGTGCCTTGTGTGCTGAAGGCAAGCTGAAGAGGGGGCCTTTGCCTTGTGAATCGAAGACCAGTGAGAGGGGCCTTTTGCCTTGTGAGTCAAAGACCATTGAGAGGGGCCTTTTTCTTGGTGGGAGCTTTGTGAATCGAAGGACAGTTTAGAGAAGTTCTTGCTTTGTACGCTGAAGGCACGCACAGAGGGATAATTTGCCTAGTCGAAGCAGGAATCAAGCTTGCTCCAAAGACATCAAATGCCCAATCGAAGCGAGAATTAAGCTTGTTCCAAAGAAACCAAATGCCCAAACGAAGTAGAAATCCAGATTGCATGCAGGTACCCATTGCATTGTGAATCAAGCTAGCATGCAAAGCCAACGGTGCAATCGGAGGAGCATTAACATGAGGCCCTTCCTTTTTATATCGAAGGAGGTTGTTTCAAAGGGAAACACATGCCCAGTCGAAGCTGGTATACATCAAACAAGTAAAAGGCCAAGGCTTCAATCGAAGCTTGGAAATTTGAGGCAAGTTTGGAGATGGTTAGGCGCTCAATCGAATTCTGTCCAAATACCAATCGAAAGGCCCTTTAACATGCCAATCGAAATACTTTGTTAAGATGCCAATCGAAGACTCCTTGTTTATCTTCAAAAAATTTATTTTTTCCTTTAATCAAATGCTTGTTACCACCCATATAAGAAAAAAATCTCGGAAAATATGAGAGAGCAAATTTTGGGGTACAATAGCTGCCCCTGTTCAATCTTCTTAAACCTGAGGATTTAGATTGGCTTGTCTGCCTTTCGTAATCTAAAGGTGGAAGATGATTAAACACTAGAGTGCCCAGAAATTTTCACTCGCATGAAATATCACTGATGATTGATGATGTAAGGAATGAGCTTACAGATGCCATTTGGAGATGACAGAGAGTCGTCAGAGATGGGCTTAAAGATGCCATCCAAAGTAGATGCTAATTTCACACATGGTCCCTTTTGGGGTTCCTGTTCCTGTTGTCTGAGGAGGAGTCCCTTGGGGAATATGGGTTTATGTTGTTCTCCTGTTTGAGGAAAACTCTGTGGGGAATAGAGTCTAGGAACTTCAGTTATCCAAGGCTCTGCTGAAGAGTTATCTCTAGAGAGATGACAGTTTGATGTATTCTGGTTGAAGTCCAAGTTTCCAGTGACTTGTTAGGGAAAATGGAATTAACTCAACAGATAGTGAAGGAATCTTTGATGATTGCTACCTCAACAGATGATGAAGGAATCTTTGACGATTGCTACCTCAATAGATGATGAAGGAATCTTTGACGATTTCTACTCAGCAGATAGTGAAGGAATATTTGACGATTGCTACCTCAACGGATAATGAAGGAATCTTTGACGATTGCTACCTCAATGAATAATGAGAAATGCGTCTGTATATAGACTTTACCTGAAAAATTAAATATTTTGTCGCATGCAACGTCATGATGCATGAAGTGCAAATGATGTTCTCAAAATGAATGAGATTTGTAATATATGCATTTGTGCTTCCTATGCTATGACATCTGTAAAATTATGTATGAATGCAATGTATGAACGTGTCAGTCATTCCATTGTTGTATTGTTAAACTAGGGAAAATGAATCTCTAATTGTTGTTGGAGAGTATCGGGAAGCTAAGTCACGAACTGTTGTTGGTGAGTGAAGAAAGTGATTCTTCAATTTCTGCTAGGGATAATGAATGGGGATAGTTTTGTTGGCGATTCCCTTTCTCTGCCGAGGATTTGTGACTTCTGTTTGAGAATGATTTCGTTGTGGGGAAGATTTCTGTTGGGAGACTTCACCAATTTGGAGAACAAACTCCACTGAGGGATGAACTTCCGTAGCTAGAGAAATAAACTCTATTGGGGTTAAGGCTTTATAAACTAGTTGAGATTTATAAAACTCTGTTGTGGAAGGTGAACTCCATAATCTGCTTGGGGATTTTGTTGAAATCTCGTAGGGAAATCTTGAGAAGCTTGGCGACTTCACTGGGGAATTTGGAGCAGTAATTGGAGGTTTTTGCTCTGCCAGGGATGTGAGAACACCTGACATCATTAGGTTGCATGCTGAGAATATGGCAGTAACCTTTTTTAGGAGGATGTCGCTGCCTCTGTACATGCTGGAGAAGGTATCTGCTGGGATTTTGTAGACGGTTTTGACTGTTATCCCAACATCTGGAGTCCTTGGTGTATGTTGACCAGGGAGTGTTCTACTGATTGACAAATGACAAGATGACGAGACATAATCGTACGCTTTAATCCCTAACTCTTGCCTGGACTGCCCTTTCAGGTTTTTAGTCCACCAGGATACCCCTTTTTGCCCAAGCCTCCTTTTCAGGTTTTTGACTTGCCAGGTGTACAAATTTTTTTCATATGTATATCCCTAATTTTTGCCCGAACCTTTGGTTCGCCGGTATGCCCTTATTTTTGCCTAGGCCAGTCGACCTAGTGGATCTTTATTCATGCATAGTATTTTCCGACTATGTCCGCGTTCATCAGGTGCAGAGAATTGTCATTGTCCATAGTAGTCAGTGTTGCCATACTGCTAGAAGATGTTTGCTTGATCGCACATGGTTCGTTGCTGGAATTCATGTATAATGCCCCAAGTGATTCAGATGAAGGTCTGCCCTTGGCTATTTGGAATTTTTGAGAGATTCCTCGAATCTTGACTTAACTACCCCAGATCAGTTGGATACCGTACCATGCCCCTTGATTACCAAGGGCTTGTTATTAGAAATATATTTTTCGTCTGAGGTGATTCTGTCCATTTAGGGGATTTATGTTCATTGAACATCCGTTGTGTGAATTTCTCTGCTGTTGAACAAATAGTCATATGCAAACAACAGTATTTTAAGAATGCAAAGCTTATATCTGTCTTGAAGTTTGAAAATTCATTTTTTAGTAAAACAAACAAGTTTGTATGAGTGTGATATCATCTCAGGATTTATAGCAAACCTTATAGGAGTCGGGATACCTTTTGTAACAGTATGCTTTCGAACTAACCCATGCTTCAGCTATGACTTTTAAGGGTTATAACGTGGCTTGATTCACGGTTCAAGAAACAAAAGATAAAGGCTCAAATTTTATTTGTACCCAACCCGTTCTTCGTGATGTTCTTCAATCCTATGCTCAGCTAATTGTGCGCTTAAATCCTGATTGAGTCTGGGATCTTTGCTTTGATACTTTGTGATGGTTTAGAAATTGAACATTTGTTTGAGAAGGCAGTCATTTTTGGTAACCTTTTCTTTTTGTTGAGGATTTGTATGACCTTTTTTTTTGATTTTGTTATCCCTACTTTTTCCTGAGCCGTTTCTTTTATGGTTACAGCCAGCAGGATGCCCCAGTTTTTTAAGTCTCCTTCATAGGCTTTGACTTAGCGGGCTTTTCTTTTGAGAGATAATGATTTCTCGTCTTGACGCTTATGTGGAGCCATCACCATCTTTTGGAGAGCATATTCTACACTATTTATCATGTATGAAGGTAGAGCTTGCGACTGAATGCACATTTGAATTAACTGAGAAAACTACCCTGCCCCAGGTTATGATTAAGGGTTTTAATTTATGTGAAAAGAAAAACTCCTACTTCTTTGGCTCAAAGGGATTGACTAGGGATTATCTTCCTTATTACTCCAATGTTTAGGATTTGAAACAATTCATGTACATCGTCAGCGGAGTCTGTTCAAAAGTATACTGTAGAGATTGTGGTATCGTTTTTGTCATCCTCCATCCAAAGGCTTAAAGCTTTTTAATCAGGAGTTTGAATATCACAAAAAGGTAGTAAAAACACAATTTGAATATAATGAATATGAATGAAATAATTCAAGACAAACATATGCAATGTATTAATATGAATAACCAAAGTTTGACATAAAGGTAAATGTTTTAAGCAACAAAGGAACTACAACTGATAATTCAAATGCAATAAACGCTCTCAATTTTGGTCATGATTTGGCATGGGAGCAGTGGTCACACTGAGGTCTTAGGAGACTCAAATTCGATCTCTTTGTTGTCGGTCAAATCCTGAATCTTGTTCTTCAAATTCCAACAGTTGTCGGTGTCGTGCCCATGACTATCAGAATGGTAAGCACATTTTACATTAGGATTGTACTTAGGAGAAGAGGTATCAGGTTTTTGAGGAGGATCATTTAGTGTGATCAGCTCCGCTTTTAGCAATTGTTGTAACGCTTGAGACAAAGGAATATTAATGTCAGCATACTATCTCTCTTGATATTTTATCCTATGCCTACTGCCCCGTTGATGTTGAACAAGTGTAGGATTAGATAGTAACACCACTCCCACAGACTAATGGTGGTTATTTGTATTATGGCGCCTTTGACCATAGACAGCATTAGTTTCTTTTTTTACCACCAAATGGCTTCCTCTCAGCACTAGAGGATGCAGCCATTGGAATCTTCCCACTCTTGATACTATTTTCGATCCTTTCCCCAGTCAGAACCATCTCTGTAAAGCCGGATGAAGAACCCCCAATCATCAGATTAAAGAACGGGCATGTCAGAGTGCCCATGAACATGTCTACCATTTCCCGATCATTCAGAGGAGGTTTTACCCTACCAGCTAGATCCCTTCATTTCTGCGCATATTCCTTGAACCCTTCTCTTGAGCCCATGGACATATTTTGCAATTACAATCGAGTTGGTGTCAGGTCAGCATTGTATTGATACTGCTTGTAGAAAGCAACAACCAAGTCTTCCCAGGTATGGATGTTGGTTCCTTCTAGCTGATAGAACCAATCTAGTTGAGTTCCAACCAACTTTCTTGGAAGAATGGACCCATAGCTTCCGGTCAGCGGTGTGAGGCTGGATCTTTCTGACATATGATCTCAAGTGAAGCTTGGGACAGGAAACACCGTCATATTTTGCAAAGATAAGGACCTTGAACTTAGGTGGGATGACCACCCCTGGAACCAACCCTAATTCTTCAAAATCCAGACCGGGTAACCTCTAAATTTCTATTGCTTTGAGGCGATCCTCCAATTGCTTGTATTTGTCATAAGTAGGAGGATACCTCTCTTTAGTATAGTTGGCTTCATCTTCCTCAGATGCTGGATTGTTGTCTCCTTCCACGGATTCCTCGTCACCTTTCTCTTGATTATCCCCTCCCTTTGATAGGGTTGTGAAATATAGAGCTCGGTTAGTTGGTCTTCTTCTTCCCACACTCTAAACACAAACTGGTTTCTTTGCCTTTTTCTTATGGTCTTTGAGAACAAGAGCCTTCAGATCTTCTTGTCCCTTATCCAAATTCAGGAAAATTTCTTGGAATTGAGCATTCTTTGCATGAAGTTCCTTAATTGTCTGTTCAAGAGCCATTTCTTTTTGCTGAAATAAACAGCGAAAAGATAAGAAACCGGCCTGGGGAATACCTGTGATACGGTGGGAGAACTGACTTGAGGTTTTGCGTTTGTTTTCGCAAATGTTTCGGTTGAGCAAGAGTCGCCACCGACTTTTTATTTTATCCTAAGGAAAGGTTAAAAAGCACAGCAAAAACCTTTGAGATGTTTTCTTGGGTTCGGGGAGTAGATTATAGAAAGGGAAGGTATTAGCACCCTTTCTATCCATGGTTATCCATGGGCTCTTAGTTACTTGCTTAGATCAACTTGCCTTGATTTTCAATTGTTTGAAATGGTGCTTTGTGTATGTGGTTTTTGAAAATGTTTTGAAAAAGATGCCTTGTCTAGGCAACCCTTGTAACAATTCTTTACTCGAATGTTTTACAAGAGGTGTTTGTCTTTTTGAAAAGATGTTTCAAGGTTTTGAAAGTTGTTTTGGAAATTGGTGTTTGTGATGTGGTTTTGAAAAATAGGCAAGGGTTTTTGTTTTGCAAGTTGGCAAGTAACCAAAAGCTATCTACCCTAAATTTCTCAAAGATCTTTGCTATGTTTTAACCCTTTTAACAATTTTGTTCCACCATTGTATTTGGTGGACAATCTTGTGTTAGGATGTGAACGGGACGGGCGCGGGTCATCGTTTAGACCATGATTGCAATGGTGCCAAGTATCTTTGGGCAAATTTCCCTTTAAGGGACTTGATCATTTTTTAGGCAACTTTCGAAAGCGTCATCGAGGGACTATGATCATTTGATTGTTTTGTTCTTTTTGCCAAAGATACCTAACATGCAATATGGCCCATTATTGAAGGCAACAAGTGAAGTAACCTAGGGGTGCAAGTGTGATTAGTGTTATCCATTTTCATGCTTGTTTATCTTGAAATTAGGTCAAACTATTTTTGGTTAATTTTGCATACAACACCCTAATTCTAACATGGCATAATTAGAAAACTTTTAAATGCGAAAAATAAAAGGTCCTACGTTATTACAACACAATATGTGGGATGAGGGGTACAAATGTTCAAATGGGGGATATTTAGCAAGAAATTTAAACCTAAACTATTACATCCAAATTGAAATTTTACAAGGTATTTAATTGTACAATAATTAAATAAAATAAAATAAATGTGCAAGATGCAAAAATGACTTTTATATGTATGTAAAAAGTATTTTTATGTGTCAAATAAACAAAAATAAAAGGGTTAATTTTGGATATTTTTCAAGTCTAGGGTAAAACCCTAATTTTTGCTAAATAAAATATATTAACTATTTATTACATGCAATAATTATTAATTATGTATAAGAAATAAATAAATAAATAAAAAGTATATTGTAAAAAAGTGATTTTTCAAGTCAAATATTAATAAAAAAATGAAAATGTATTATTTTTATGTTTTTAACCTAAATATACTAATAACTATATAAGTATTTATATTATTTATTAAATATATATTAAATATGTACAAAAATAAATTATTTAATATTTACAAAAAAAGTATATTTGTTAAGAAAATATTTTCAAAAGATAAAATAAAATAAAATCAGAAAATAAAGTGTATTTGTATTATTTTAAGTATTTTAAGTAAAAAGTATATTTTGTTTATTTATGTGTACAAACTTAAATAAAACAAATAAAATTCAAATAAAATGCAAAAAGGTTAAAAAAATGTTTTTTAATATTTTTATATTTTTGGCAAAAAATAATAAATCAGAAACAAAAAGAAAAAGTCAAAAAATAATAAAAATAAGCACAATGGCCCAAGGATGGTTGTCTTCAACCTCCAGCACCTTCAAACACAAAAATGCGCGCGTTTTGCCTTGTCCCTGCTATCTCCTGATTCTTTGAGTTTTAGCACAAACTTAAAACATGAAACCTGTAGAGCTTGAAGCCACGATTCTAGACATATAAAGAAGTTAACTTAACTCTCAGAAATGAGAGAGAATTTCTTCTCCCCCAATTCCTGACCTAACTTTTTTCCAATGTTCAGTTCTTAAATTCTATCAGCACATGCAATATAAATGGAAAGTGAGGATATGGGTGGATTCAGGGCCATGAGTAGGACATAACTTCTTCACAAACCTAAGCCTAGATATGCTTGGATCAAGAGATAGGAGTTCAAACTTTTACCTGTTCAGCTTGATTCGTGTATGATAATGGAGGCACTTTCAAGACAATGTGAGGACTTGTACAGCTTGCTTGAAGTCCAGGGATGTTATTCCAATGCTTGGTGTGTCTTGAATCCTTCTGAATCACTCCATGGAAGTCAGCCTGCACAGATGAAAAATGAAAATGGCACACTTGGCTATGGTTGTTACAGTTCCAGTTCAATGCTTGGAATAGCTTCAATGGATGATAGAGAGTGTGTTTGAAGAGGTTTCAGCTAAAACGCACGATAGGGATGGACTGGCCAAGTCAATCTGCAACAGGGACTTTGTTTTGCAGAAAAATGGTGTTTCTGTGGATGAGGGAATATTAGGGATGGTTTGGTCGTGTTTCAGGGTAGTTAGGGAGTATGAAGTGTGTGGAGAAAGTTTGTTTTAGTTCTTGCTTGCAGGCATGTGTGTTATGATACAAAATGCAAGTTTTCTTCTTATCTAAGCAAGCAAAATGCAAGTTGGATTATAGGCTCCTACAGGCCCCTCAAGTATGCTGCATATTTTGTTCTTGATCAGTGTGATATGTCCATAATCTTGTGCCCAAAAGATCTGGCTTGTACCACTTTGATTTGTGTTTTGACATAAAGTGCACCTTTTTAAAAATGGCTAAAATGCTTTTTCTATTTTAAGACTAATCCTTTGTGTAATGACTTAATGAACAAGATAATGCTAGGACACAAAGGTTTTGCATTAAATTTTTGAGTGTAAATGAGATTAGAGGCCTGTAATGTAGCTTGCATATGCTGAGTTCAAAAATGCCTAAGTGTATGAACATGAAAATTGACTATGAGCAAAGTGAGTTTTGCCTATATTGCCAAATTTGATTCTCCCTAACCACAAGGTTGTTTGATGAGTTCTTGGACATTTTGGAAAGCTTGGAATGTGTACTACAATCCATCTTTGTAATGCAAATTGAAATTCCAAGTGGAAGCATGTGAAAAATAGCCATGAAGTTAGGCAAAAATCCTGCCTAAAATAGGTCAAAAATTTCTCTAAGTTAAGAATGTTTTCACCCTTGTTCCAAAAATCATAACTTGAGCTACAAGCTTCTTTTTAGGAAACTTTGTGAATCAAAGTTATAGATTTTGAAATGGACTACAACTTTCATGTTTTGACTTTTGTTTGAATCCAAATGCATCTTGATGAAAAAGTGGGACAAAGTTAGGAAAAAATTAAGGATTTTCATAACTTAGAAAAATTCTAAGTTATGAAAATTCTTCATTTCAAACCCTAATTTGTGATTTTTGATTTCTTGGTGAACAAGTTTCACAATTTGGCATGTTTTGATGAAAAATGAATCTTGACACTTGATTTTGACCAAAAAGTCAAAGTTTGACTTTTCAGTATACAGTCAAAAATTGATCAATTGACTGGAAAATTCATTTGTCAATCTTGTGCATTTGGGATCTTTTGAATTTGTTGAACATGTCAAGACAATTCCATGGGGTCCTTGAGTCCATACATGAGCTTGATTTGCCATTGGTTAGGTCAAACAGTCAAAAATTGCCTTTGTGCAGTCAAAACCCTAAAAATGACCATTGTGCCCTTTTGGTGATCTGATCAAATTTCTTGTGGAATTGTGATCCAAACTTGACCAAATGGTTTATATCAGTTCATAATGTTGATGTGTGTCAAAAATCATGATGTTTGACTGTCAATTGACCACAATTGACTTTTTCCCCAATACAACTGATTTCTAGGTCAACTGTCCAATTGACTGGGCAAAGTTTGGAATCAAGACTTGAAACTTGGTATGGATAAACTTGGGAGTCCAACATGAAGCATGAAAGTCATTTTAGGCATTTTAGGTCAAAACATCTTTGTGCAAACACAAACCCTAATTTGGGTCAACAGTGCAAGGAAGAGCCTTGAGCAGAGCAAACCCTAACTTGATCTTGAGCTCCAAGGGTCTTGTGGTGAGAAAATACTGATGAAAATGGGAGGGAAAATTTTGGGGTACAACAATTGCCCCTGTTCAATCTTCTTGCACCTGAAGAGTTAGATTGGCAGGTTTGCCTTTCGCGTCTCGAAGGTAAAAGGAGATTGGACACTAGAGTGCCCTTAAATTTGTACTCGTCAGAACGATGGATGCGGGAATGGGCTTAGAGATGCCATTTGGAGATGGGCTTAAAGATGCCAGCTAGAGGAGTGACTGAATCTTGTCGGGGATGGGCTTAAAGATGCCATCTAGAATGAGTATCAGAAAGGTGTCCATGTTTTGGAACAACTCTGGACTGGGGGTTTTGAATAAGTAATGGATTGATATCCGCGTTTGGAGAATCCATAAACTATTTTCAAAAGTTGAGTCTGAACAAGCGATAGATTAGCATCCGTTGTTGGGAGGAATCTGTAAACTGTTTTCAGAATTTGAAGTTGAATAAGCAATAGAGCAGCATCCGTTGTTGGGAAACGTCCGTAAACTGTTTTCAAAAGTTGAGAAGAATCTGAACAAGTGATAGGTTAACATCCGTTACTAGAGAACCGGTGAACTGTTTTCAGAAATCTTGAAGTTGAATAAGCAATAGAGCAGCATCCGTTGTTGGGAAGCGTCTGTAAACTGTTTTCAAAAGTTGAAAAGAATCTGAACAAGTGATAGGTTAACATCCGTTACTGGAGAACCCGTGAACTGTTTTCAGAAGTCTTGAAGTTGAATAAGCAATAGAGCAGCATCCGTTGTTGGGAAGCGTCCGCAAACTGTTTTCAAAAGTTGAAGGAGAATCTGAACAAGTGATAGGTTAGCATCCGTTACTGGAGAACCCGTGAATTGTTTTCAGAAGTCTTGGAGTTGAATAAGCAATAGAGCAGCATCCGTTGTTGGGAAGCGTCCGTAAACTGTTTTCAAAAGTTGAAGGAGAATCTGAACAAGTGATAGGTTAACATCCGTTACTGGAGAACCCGTGAACTGTTTTCATAAGTCTTGAAGCTGAATAAGCAATAGAGCAACATCCGTTGTTGGGAAGCATCCGTAAACTATTTTCAAAAGTTGAAGAAGAAACCGGTGTAGGGTTTCCTGATGATGAGTCCGTGTAAAACTGCATCTTGAATAATTGTTAATGATAACCTTTCATTCTTATCCTGAAAATGACAAAATGTTAGCTAAACACAAAACTATGTTGTATGATGCAATATATGCTGTATCAATGTTTATGATATGAATGTAAATGCATGCGCATGTAAGCTGAGGAGCTGTCTTGCTGAGGATAAATGAATCCTGGATGGCTGGAGACAAAAGAATCTTGACTGCTGTCGGGGAAAATAATTTCTGACTGCTGCCGGGGAGGGCGAGAATCTTTGATTGCCGAAGAGGAGACATCTCTGTGGACTACTGCTGGAGAAATATGAGCTTGGGTTGCATACCCGTCTTCTGGGGATTCTTGTCTTGAGGAGATCTTCACTGGGGAATATCTGATCATGCCGTGAGGAACTGGGAATGAGTCTTCACTTTGCTTGGGGATGTGCAAAATCTTCAATTGCTGAGTGTGATCGGTGGATCTGGAACTGACTGTTTAACGCTGGTTCGCGAAATGTCGCGGAAGCAAGAGTCGCCACCGTCTTTTATTTTCTCCAAATGGAAAGGACAAAAGCACAGAAAAATTCCTTAAAAGAGATTGCTCTCGGTTCGGGAGGTAGGTTATAGAAAGGGAAGGTGTTAGCACCCTTTCTATCCATGGTTATCCATGGGCTCTTAGATACTTGCTCAATGTGTTTTCAAAATGTTTGCTTGCTTTTCAATTGTGGGTTTTAAAAAAGTTTCTTTGAAAAATTTCAGTTCGACTCGTACGTCTGAGTGTTTGAAAAGTTTGCTTTGAAAGCTTTTGAAAATGTGTTGGTGTGAAAAGTGTTTTTTGTTTGAAATTAGAGCAAGTATCTTTGAGAACCTACCTACCCTAAGGAATTCGTCTGTGTAAATGTCCTTTAAAGTAGTGCCATCCCACCATTGAGAGGTAGGTAGCACCACCGTTGGAGGTGTTCGGGTCAATTCGAGTTTAGGGACATGGTGATCACCGGAGCAATGGGAAGACACCTTAGAAGCTACCCTCATGCCAGGTTCCCGGATCATGAGGACTTACTAAGACGTCCTCTACTCGACGATCACCTTTCGAAAGGCAACAGTGAGGCATACCCTAGGGGTGGTGTGTGCGGTTCGTGTGTCATGTTCATTGATATTTGTCTTGTCATGTTCATTGTGACCTACGCTTGATTTTAATTAGGGCCATTCATTCTTGCATGCTTTTTTAACAGTTATAAAGTTGCGGGAAAAGTAAATCTAAGACTATTACAAATGGCGCGGGTCCACATCGCCAAAATTAAACCGGACCCGATTTGACAAGAAAATAAAGAAATTAAATAAAAGTGCGAAAAGTATAATTGTTACAACGCTTTGGGACATGTACATAATTATAATAAGCGATAAAGTAAATGTGCGAAATAAAATAATTAAGACAATGGGCGTTGGACCCTTTCATAAGAAATTAAAGTTAATGAGAATTAATTAACTAGAATTAAAAAAAAAGAAAAAAAAGAATGTTTTTGGTATTTTTGTATTTTTTAAGATTTAAAAGAAAAAAAGAACTTTTTAGAATGAAATTTGAAATGCAAATCCTAATTCTAATGTTTTTTAGTTATTATGAAAATGTTATATTAATCTAAATTAAACCCTAATTTTTACTTATGTACATTTAATTATAAAAATAAAATAAATAAATAAATAATATTGTGATAAAAAAAAAGGAAAATTTAAAAGGTATAAAAAGTCATTAACCTAATGCTATATTTTTGGATTTTTAGTTATTAAGAAAGTATTAAAATCTAACCTAAAATGCAACCCTAGTTTAATTATGAAAATTACTAATATTATGGCAAAAAACAAGGAAAGTTAAAAGGAATAAAAAAGTCATTAACCTAATGCTATATTTTTGGATTTTTTTATGGAAGAAAGAATTAAAGTTAAAACCTATTTTACTAAATTTATTTACATGTTAATTATTTACAAGAAAATAAATAAAATAAATATTTTTTATGTTTTTATCCTTTTTCTGATTTTTTGTGATGTTTTTATATTTTGTAAAGAAAACAATTAATTAATTAAAACAATGAAAATAAATAGCCTAATAATTAAAAAAACAATAAAACATGAAAAGAAAAGCAAACCAGGGGGGGTAGCCCCAATTTAGGAGGTAAGGCCTTAGCATTTCAGGCCCATTTATGTTATGGCCTTGCTGACTTTTTGCTAGCCTGCTTCAGCATTGACTGGAGTTTATTGTGCTCCTTTGCATCCAAGCCTTTGATTTGAACTGGTGGGACGCGTGGACGAGTGAGATGGTGAGCGTATGGTATACTGGGACGCTCATGCTGCATGGGATTTTACATTGAGGAAAAATATGAAGGAAAGTCAGGACCTGGGTCTCGAACCCAGGTCACGTGGATTGCCAATACACCTCATTGCCACTGGATCACTAACACGCATTTGTTAAATAAACATACAATGAATAATATAATATAAAACAATGCATCAGTGGTTTAAAGCGCGAAAATTCAAATTTATCCAATCAGTACACGCCACTTCATCATCTTCCCCATGGCTTCGTTTTGCCTGAAAAGAACAAAAGTATTAGGCAACGGTTTTTACACCGTTGCAGAAAGTGGCATACGAGAAAATAACGATTAGGCCCTGAGGCCCTATAAATTAATCGCGATGACGGATTCTTGTTCGTTGGAGTGTGCCGGTTTGAATGGTCTAAGTCTGGAAAGCTAATTTTTCTTCAATTGAAAAGCCCTAATTCTGAGCTTTATGAACCCTAAAAAATTAACAATGGTAAACATCCATATACGGCACGAAAACAAAATTGGATCACATGGTTAGCTTCAGAATATGCTTATTAGTATGAATGCATCAATAAAAAACAATGAGAATGCCTTAAACATGGAACACGATCATGCATTTTTCTGGAAACTGTTTGAGTTCATGATACCGGTTCCAGGCGTTTTGGCTTGTTGTTTGTGATTGGTACACGTTCAGAATTAGTCAAGGAAGCTATTGGAATAAGACTTAGGGCTTCAATCCTCTTCTAAGGTTGATTTCAGATTTGAGTTTTTATGGAAAAATTTCAATGTTCCAATGGCTCTTGAGGCGCAGCTTAGAGTGTCCAAGGCTTAGGGTTTGACTCAGTGCTTATGATGGAAGAGAATTAGCTTGTTATTTGGCCTTAATTCATGCTCATGAAAGAACTAGTCCTAGGGTTTTCACCATTAACCAATTTTTCCTTCTTTTAAGCCAAGACCAAGACTTAGTGTGCAATTTAACCCTAGCCTGAGTTTTTGAGTTGGCCCATGATATATGGAAGTTGTCCAAATTCAAATGACACTATTCCATTGGTTTTTGAATTTTATTTGAATTTTTAAAGATTTAAAATGAATTAAATTATCAAAAATTAAATAAAATAGAAAAATCAATATTTGGTCTTGAAATTAATCATGGGACACGTGTGTGGCATGACAAGGATGAATCAAGTGGAAGAAAGTGGGCCCTTTTGTCAAAAATTGGAGTTTCAAGGATAGTTGACTTTTGCCATTTCACAAAAATTTCCCAACTTCTACAAGGCATAACTTGCTCAATTTTTAAGCTTTTCACATGTTCTTGGACATTTTGGAAAGGTCTTTGAGTCCTTTAACCAATGCCTTTGGTCCCATGTCATTTTGATTTTCCAATCTCAAGTTATGGCCTTTGACTTAAAGTCCCTTTTTGTTGACTTTTGAAAATGACCTATAATGTTGAAATTGATAACTTTTTGTGAGAGCATTTCTTGGACTTGAAGTATGAAGATGAGTTGTAGGAAATGTCTTTCTCTTCAAAATGAGCTTTGGATGGAATTTTTCTGATAATCCATGTGAAAGTTATGCCCTGGTCAATTTCAGTTGACTTTTTCAGCTGTCCAAATATAGCAACTTTTGCATCTTTGATGATTTCTGAGCCAAATTTTGAGAATCATGATCAAGCATTGATCAAATGATGTTTGTGGCTTCAAAATGATATATTGACCAAAAATTTGAACTTTTGACTGCCAAATGACCATTTTGCCCCTACAGTTGACTGTAGTGCAATTTAGGGTTTTGACTGTGCAATTTTGAGTTGAATGCCTTGAAACTTGATATGAGGATGCTTGACCATGTTTGTAAGCATGTGAGACTTGATTGAGCCTTTGAACACTTCCTTTTCTTGATCAGACTCAAAACCTAGTTTTGACTGTATAGGAGACAGTTGAGCTGTGCAACCTTTGGGGAATTTTGTGACTTGGCTTGGCAATTTCTTGAAGAATATGGGAGGGCAAATTTTGGGGTACAACAGTTGCCCCTGTTCAATCTTCTTAGACCTGAGGATGCAGATTGGCAGACGTGCCTTTCGTAATCCGAGGGTAGAAGATGATTGGACACTAGAGTGCCCAGAAATTTGCGCTCACATAGTGGCAGTGATGGTGGAATGGGCTTATAGATGCCATCTGGATGTTTGATTGCGTAAGAGATTCCTTGGCGAGAACCTGTATACCTGCAAAACAGAAAATAAGTACCTAACACGTTGCAGGAGCTGATTTTTAGATGCCTGGTATAGATGTGTCCTGACTGGTTACAGGAGCTGAGTCTGGAGCTTCAAACGGCGATGAAAGAACCAGGGATGATTACTACCTTAGCATGAATGGTAAGAGAACCTTGGGCGACTTTAACTTCAACAACGCTCGTTGAGAAAAATCTTGGGTGTCTTTAACTTCAACAACGCTCGTTGAGAAAAATCTTGGGTGTCTTCTACTGGAATAAGAATCAGGAAGATCTTAGGGTCGATCTGACTGAACCAGAGAGGTCTTTGACTGGGTAAGAATCAGGAAAATCTTAGGGTCGATTTAACTGAACCGGACAAGGTCTTGAAATATCTTCAACTGGATAAGCATCAGGGAGATCTTAGGGTCGATCTGACTGAACCAGAGAAGGCCTTTGACTGGATAAGCATCAGGAAAATCTTAGGGTCGATTTAACTGAACCGGTCTAGGTCTTGAAATATCTTCAACTGGATAAGCATCAGGGAGATCTTAGGGTCGATCTGACTGAACCAGAGAAGGCCTTTGACTGGATAAGCATCAGGAAATCTTAGGGTCGATTTAACTGAACCGATCTAGGTCTTGAAATGTCTTCAACTGGATAAGCATCAGGGAGATCTTAGGGTCGATCTGACTGAACCAGAGAAGGCCTTTGACTGGATAAGCATCAGGAAAATCTTAGGGTCGATTTAACTGAACCGGTCTAGGTCTTGAAATGTCTTCAACTGGATAAGCATCAGGGAGATCTTAGGGTCGATCTGACTGAACCAGAGAAGGCCTTTGACTGGATAAGCATCAGGAAAATCTTAGGGTCGATTTAACTGAACCGGTCTAGGTCTTGAAATGTCTTCAACTGGATAAGCATCAGGGAGATCTTAGGGTCGATCTGACTGAACCAGAGAAGGCCTTTGACTGGATAAGCATCAGGAAAATCTTAGGGTCGATTTAACTGAACCGGTCTAGGTCTTGAAATGTCTTCAACTGGATAAGCATCAGGGAGATCTTAGGGTTGATCCGACTGAACCAGAGAAGGCCTTTGACTGGATAAGCATCAGGAAAATCTTGGGACGATTTAACTGAACCGGTCTAGGTCTTGAAATGTCTTCAACTGGATAAGCATCAAGGAGATCTTAGAGTCGATCTGACTGAACCAGAGAAGGCCTTTGACTGGATAAGCATCAGGAAAATCTTAGGGTCGATTTAACTGAACCGGTCTAGGTCTTGAAATGTCTTCAACTGGATAAGCATCAGGGAGATCTTAGGGTCGATCTGACTGAACCAGAGAAGGCCTTTGACTGGATAAGCATCAGGAAAATCTTAGGGTCGATTTAACTGAACCGGTCTAGGTCTTGAAATGTCTTCAACTGGATAAGCATCAGGGAGATCTTAGGGTCGATCTGACTGAACCAGAGAAGGCCTTTGACTGGATAAGCATCAGGAAAATCTTGGGACGATTTAACTGAACCGGTCTAGGTCTTGAAATGTCTTCAACTGGATAAGTATCAGGGAGATCTTAGGGTCGATCTGACTGAACCAGAGAAGGCCTTTGACTGGATAAGCATCAGGAAAATCTTGGGACGATTTAACTGAACCGGTCTAGGTCTTGAAATGTCTTCAACTGGATAAGCATCAGGGAGATCTTAGGGTCGATCTGACTGAACCAGAGAAGGCCTTGGAATATCTTCAACTGGATAAGTGTCAGAACGTCGCCATATCTGGTTTACATCTGGACTATATCTGGAAGGAAATCTGGAAGCAGTATCAGAACGTCACCATATCTGGTTTACATCTGAAACTATATCTAGAAGGAAATCTGGAAGCAGCATCAGAACGTCACCATATCTGGATCATATCTGAAACTATATCTAGAAGGATATCTGGAAGCAGTATCAGAACGTCACCATCTCTGGATCATATCCGAAACTATATCTAGAAGGATATCTGGAAGCAGCATCAGAACGTCGCCATCTCTGGGTCATATCTGAAACTATATCTAGAAGGAACTCTGGAAGCAGCATCAGAACGTCACCATATCTGGGTCATATCTGAAACTATATCTAGAAGGATATCTGGAAGCAGTATCAGAACGTCACCATCATCTGGATCATATCTGAAACTATATCTAGAAGGAAATCTGGAAGCAGTATCAGAACGTCACCATATCTGGTTTACATCTGAAACTATATCTAGAAGGAACTCTGGAAGCAGCATCAGAACGTCACCATATCTGGGTCATATCTGAAACTATATCTAGAAGGATATCTGGAAGCAGCATCAGAACGTCACCATATCTGGTTTACATCTGAAACTATATCTAGAAGGAAATCTGGAAGCAGCATCAGAACGTCACCATATCTGGGTCATATCTGAAACTATATCTAGAAGGAAATCTGGAAGCAGCATCAGAACGTCACCATATCTGGATCATATCTGAAGCTATATCTAGAAGGAAATCTGGAAGCAGTATCAGAACGTCACCATCTCTGGATCATATCTGAAACTATATCTAGAAGGAAATCTGGAAGCAGTATCAGAACGTCACCATCTCTGGATCATATCCGAAACTATATCTAGAAGGATATCTGGTTATGTTCTTTAGCCTACCTTGGCACCTTGGTGGATGGAACAATTAGATTGCTTGGACAGCTCATCATTGCCCCTGTTTCTGAGGTGGGAGAGGAAGACCTGTGAGGTGCTGATAGCTGTTGATGGACCAACCTTCTTCTGGTAGGCAGGTGACAAGATGACAGGACATAGTCGTACGCTTTGATCCCTAATTTTTTCCTGGACCGCCCTTTCGGGTTTTCAGTCCACCGGGATACCCATTTTTGCCCAAGCCGCCTTTTCAGGTTTTCGACTTGCCGGGTGTACAGATTTTTTCATTTCATCCCTTCATTTTGCCCGAACCCTTTTGGTTCGCCGGGAAGCCCTAATTTTTGCCTAGGCATGTCAACCTAGCGGGTCTTTGATTTTGCGTAGTATCTTTTCGACTATGTCCACGCTCTCAGAATGTAGGGAGTTGCCCCTGTTAGCAGTGTTTTGCCATGCCACCAGAAGGTATTTGATCAGGCAAGATTTGTTGTTGGAATGCCCCAAGTGACTCAGGCGGAGACTTGCCCCAGGCTATGTGGCCTTTGAGAGATTCTCCGAATCTTGACTTAACTGCCCCAGACGATGGACAATAGTCATGCCATGCCCCTTGATTGGAAGTGCTTCTGTTCATTAGGCTTTCGTCGTGCGAACTTCTATGTTGTTCAAACAAAAGTCATATGCAAACAAAGTTATGTTAAAAATGCAAAGCTTATGTCTGTCTTGAAGATTTTGAAAATGCATTTTTTTCATAAAACATGTGAATGTTCGTAAAACATGATGTCAACTCTGTATTTACCGTAGGCCTTCAGGAGTCAGGATACCTTTCGTAACAGTATGCTTTCGAACTAACCCCTGCTTCAGCTGGGACTTTTGAGGGTTATAACGTGGCCTGGTTCACGGTTTAAGAAACAAAGGATAAAGGCTCAAACTATTTGTACCCACCCACTCTTCGTGACGTTCTTCAAACCTAAACTCAGTTGATCATGCGTTAGACCTTGTTTGAGTCTTCGTTCTGATTTTTCGGTGATGGTTCAGTCATTGATGATTTATTCTGAATAGGCAGTCATCATTTTTTGTCGAGGGTTTGTAGGACCTCTTTCTTTTTTGTTATCCCTTTCTTTTTTGCCTGAACTGTTTCCTTTTTCGGAATTACAGTCAGCGGGATGCCCCAGTTTTGTAAGTCTCCTTCATAGGTTTTGACTTAATGGGTTTTTCATTTTTTGAGATAATGACTACCTGTCCTTGTGATTTATTCAGAACCATCACTGTCTTTTGTTTTGTAAGGACTCCTTTGGTGCCATTTGTTATGCACTTGGATCGACTGAGAGAACTACCCTGCCCCAGGTTATGATTAAGGGTTTTGATTTTCGAAAATAAGAACTCCTACTTCTTTGGCTCAGAGGAGTTAACGAGGGATTATCTTCCTTATAACTCCATTGTTTAGGAATTGAAACAATGCCTGCACCTCATCAGCGGGGTCTGTTCAAAAGCATACTGTAAAGATAGCGGTATCGTTTTCGTCATCCTCCCTCAAGAGGCTTAGAATTAACGAGAGTTGACATCAGAAAAAATATGAAGACAGTTTGCATATAGTAAATGCGAATATATTGATTCAAAATAGACATAAGCGATGCATTAATGGAATAACAATGTTTTAACATGAATAAATGTTTGAATAAACAAAGAAAAATACGATTTGAATTTAAATGAACAAAAGGTGTTTTCTATCCTAGCCATGTTTTGGCATGGGAGCAGTGATCACATTGGGGGTCTCGGCGGGCTCGAATTGTATTTCCTTGGCGTCAATAAGGTCCTGCAGCTTGTTCCTTAATGCCCAACAATCATCAGTGGCATGCCCCGGGCTATCAGAGTGGTAAGCACAGCGAGCATTTGGATTAAACTTGGGGGATGCAGTATTGGGAAACTTTGGAGCCTCCTTGACAGTCACTAAATTGGTGGATAGCAACTGTGGCAGGATCTGTGATAAGGTCATGCTTAACCGGGTAAACTCTCTCCGGGGTCTTTCAAACTTTTGAGGATTAGTTGGCCGAGGAGCGGCAGCAGGTTTGGCAATCATTACCGCACTGACAGATTGGCGGCGTTCAGGTTGCTCTGGTCTCCGGGAGCTATATACAGCACTAGACTCCTTCTTGAATGGTTTCTTTTCCGAACTAGATGATGCATCCTTCAGAATCTTGCCAGACTTTAACCCAGCCTCAATTCTCTCTCCAGTCAGAATCAAATCAGTGAACCCAGCAGAAGAATTCCCAATGAGATGGTTGAAAAACGGCCCAGATAGGGTCCCCAAGAACATGTCTATCAACTCCCGATCAGTCAACGGTGGCTGCACCCTGCCGGCCAGGTCTCTCCACTTCTGAGCGTACTCTTTAAAACCTTCACTTGCACCTAACGACATACCCTGAAGTTGGGTACGTGTGGGGGCAAGGTCGGTATTATATTGATACTGCTTGTGGAAAGCAGTAGCCAACTCCTCCCAGTTACGAACCTTGGTCCCATCCAGCTGATAGAACCATTCGAGATGAGTCCCTGAAAGACTCTCCTGGAAGAAGTGGATCCATAAATTCTTATCCGTAGAGTACGGCTGAATTTTCCGAACATAGGACCTTAGATGCAGCTTGGGACAAGACGCCCCGTCATACTTAGAGAAGGATGGCGCTTTGAACTTGTGGGGGATGACCACACCAGTTGATAAACCCAGATCTCCGAAATCCAGCCCAGGTACCTGTTGAACCTCCATAGCCTTCAACCTGTCTTCCAGTTGCTTGTATCTGTCTTCCACAGGAGGGTACTGTTCGTCGTTGAAGTCTGTTTCAGTATCAGAGCCCACAGGAGTAGGGACCTCCCTTTCTTGGTGACTACCTTCCCCCACAGATGGGGTAGTCCTTTCAGCCTCAATCTGTAAGGTGTTCCCGAGTCTGCGCCCAGTGTTAAATAGCACAGTCCTCCTCTTCTTCTTAGTCTTCTTCAGAAGCATGGTCTTCAACTCTTGTTGACCCTGAGCCAAGCCCTTGATCAGCTCTTGAAATTGGGCATTCTGCGCCTGAAGAGCCTTGATAGATGCCTCGGTTGATGATTCAGGGTTCATGATGCTTTAATAAACAGCGAAGAACAGTAAGCAACCTGAAAAGAAGAGTACCTGTGATGCACATGATGAATGATATGTGTTTATGCAATGCATTCAAGAGTTCGAAAATTCAAATTTGTTGTAGACCAAAAGGAACACACGTTATTATTAAGAAAATCATTGTTTAATACATCAAAGCCTCATGGGCAAAAGTACAAAAAAAATCAAATCAATCCCAAAATATGCTGCGCATCCTCTTTGGAGCTATGTAAGTGTTGAGGTTCCTCTCCTCATGCAACAGGCGGGTGAGCTCCAAGACCTTCTTTTCACTGGCACGCAGACTAGTCTCAAGAGAATTCCGCTCTTCCTTAAGCTGGATCCAGCTCTTCTGCATCTCTTCCCAGGATGTGGGCATATCAGGGTGCTGAATAGTGTAGGACACTTCCCCTTCCAAGACAGGCTCTTTGATCACTGGGAGCATATGAGGATAAGGCATCACTAACTTCTGGGAGCGGGCTCGTACCCACTTGAGATAAGGCTCCAATGGGATGGAATTCCTATGCCCCAGTGTCTTGCTGTCTATCCTACTGGGCATCCTCCAAGCTTTGATGAATCTCTGGCGAAGTCCTTGAGTATCGCTGTCGAAGTCAAAAACTATGTCAGGAATTAACATGTCATGAGGACCATCCCTCCGAGCATAACCAAACTGTCTCCAAGCCAGGCATGGGCTATAAGTAATACCTCCTCTGATTCCAAGTAAAGGAACATTAGGGTACTCCCCGCAACGATCAATGATAGTGACATCTTCTCTGGACCGAGGGCACCAATGTATATCTGCATGTGTAAGAGTCATCAACCGTTGTGACCATCTCAAACCCCGCTCATTCTTCAAGACCGATTGTGGAAGGTGCGAAATAAACCACCTTCCCAGGAGAGGAGTGCAACACATAAGGACACCTCTTTTTCTCATGGTTCGAGTGTAACATGAGTGAAGGATGTCCCCCAGCAATCGGCTCAATCGGATAAATGGTGAATTAGTTATGAATTTTTGAAGTTTCAGCTCAGACAAACTTATTTTAGGCTCCAGTGTCACCTCTGACACGTTCTTCAATAAAAAACTGGTATTGATCGGAGCATAATCCGGTCTCAACTTTTGAAGCAAAGTTGTAGATCTACGAGTCAGGGACCTTGTGTAAAAATATGAGCCCAATCGGATAAAAATTGACCGAGTTATGAATTTTCGAAGTTTCGGCCCAAATGAAATAGTATTCAGCATTCAGGATTTTCGGTGTGTCACGCACTCTGAGCAAAAAACGAAGGCCTTTTGAATACTGTTTGAATTCAATACCTTATGGGAAAATGTAGCCAACTCAATTTGTGAAATTTTGGCGCCGGAACCAGCTCGATACGATAAAAATCGACCAAGTTATGATTTTCTGAACATGACGCAAATAAACTTCTGTCACAAATTTTCTGTATGAAAATACTTGATAAATCCACATTTTTGAAGACCTTCTGATCGAAATTGGCTTCCAGCCGTGAGAGATGAAAACGTAGATAATGTCAAGACGGAATTTTGGCCACCGGAACGGGTTCAAAACGAGCCACGATCTTCAAGTTATGAATTTTTTAGCGCGTAAAAACTGCACTTTCAGCACACTTTTTCACCATATTTCTTCGAGAAAACTCACACATTCTCAATAAGCTGATCTGGGTTAGGGAACAACACCAAACCATAAACAAGGAGGGCCACAACCTCTTCGAAAGCTTGCAAGTCAAGGGAGTTCCAACATTCATGGGCCTTTTCAAATAGAAACCTGGCTAAGAACCCTTTGATACCACTTCTAACTTCCCAATGTCCCTTGAGGTCAGATGACTGTAGGTGCAAGGCTTTGGCAATCTCTTCAAGCTTAGGTTCCTTTTCTACACCGTTGAAGGGTAGCTGATCAAGGATGGGGATCTTCAGGAGCCGGGAGAACTCCTCCAATGTAGGTACCAACTGATAGTCCAAGAAGGTGAAACAGTGATGCAGAGGGTCAAAGAATTGGAACAGGACCTTTATCATATCTTCCTCAATGTTGGTGTTGACCAAGCTGATGAGGCTTCCATGCCTTTCACTGAATGAAGAGTTCTCGGGAATCCTGGATATAAGCTCCTTAAGCTGAGGAGGGATCCTTACAAGACTGATTTGAATTGTCTTTCTACGAACAGTTTCCATGTCCTACAAAACAAGAACAAAGATGAAAATTCGAACCCCTGAAATGGTTAGTTAATGCATATGATGCTGGATGATGTCATGATGCTATGATTAAACACACCACAGATATGTACAAAGACAAACATGTAAGGCACACAAGGCACACAAGACAAGCCCTTAAGGTTTAAGGCCAGCATGGGGTCTGGGTAGTACCCTCTTGAAGTTGGTGAGTTCAACCTGTCCTAATCAAAGTAACCGGGTTCTAAGGTTCCCAATATCACGGGATTTCTTTCATTGTTCATCGTTTCGATTTAGCCACTGAACTGGCGACCAAAATATTCCAGGAAAGCAACCCTCAATTGAGTGTAGTATCGAGTATCAACCAACCTCGGACTGCACCAAAGTCAGTTATCTCACTACCCTAAAGAGGCCAAGATGGTTCAATTAAGGTTCCTAAGGTCTGTTGATGCTTCATGACACCACATGGAGGCCCCGTACTCTCCTTGACTGAACTCAAGGGTTACCGGTACACACGAAAGTGCCACATCAACGTAGCAGACTGCTTCAACCATGTCGGTATACCCCGCACAGTTCCCTCACAGCCTTGTTGCTACTTTCTAAGAAGGTATCCCCAGATCCGGGTTAGGATCTATAGAACTCCCAAGCAACCCACAATTTAAAGCACACAAGGAAGACAATTGAAAACACAGTTATGAACTAGCCCTAAGGTACACCTCACTTTATAAGATAGTCCCCAGCAGAGTCGCCAGTTCTGTGATCGGTGGATCTGGAACTGACTGTTTAACGCTGGTTCGCGAAATGTCGCGGAAGCAAGAGTCGCCACCGTCTTTTATTTTCTCCAAATGGAAAGGACAAAAGCACAGAAAAATTCCTTAAAAGAGATTGCTCTCGGTTCGGGAGGTAGGTTATAGAAAGGGAAGGTGTTAGCACCCTTTCTATCCATGGTTATCCATGGGCTCTTAGATACTTGCTCAATGTGTTTTCAAAATGTTTGCTTGCTTTTCAATTGTGGGTTTTAAAAAAGTTTCTTTGAAAAATTTCAGTTCGACTCGTACGTCAGAGTGTTTGAAAAGTTTGCTTTGAAAGCTTTTGAAAATGTGTTGGTGTGAAAAGTGTTTTTTGTTTGAAATTAGAGCAAGTATCTTTGAGAACCTACCTACCCTAAGGAATTCGTCTGTGTAAATGTCCTTTAAAGTAGTGCCATCCCACCATTGAGAGGTAGGTAGCACCACCGTTGGAGGTGTTCGGGTCAATTCGAGTTTAGGGACATGGTGATCACCGGAGCAATGGGAAGACACCTTAGAAGCTACCCTCATGCCAGGTTCCCGGATCATGAGGACTTACTAAGACGTCCTCTACTCGACGATCACCTTTCGAAAGGCAACAGTGAGGCGTACCCTAGGGGTGGTGTGTGCGGTTCGTGTGTCATGTTCATTGATATTTGTCTTGTCATGTTCATTGTGACCTACGCTTGATTTTAATTAGGGCCATTCATTCTTGCATGCTTTTTTAACAGTTATAAAGTTGCGGGAAAAGTAAATCTAAGACTATTACAAATGGCGCGGGTCCACATCGCCAAAATTAAACCGGACCCGATTTGACAAGAAAATAAAGAAATTAAATAAAAGTGCGAAAAGTATAATTGTTACAACGCTTTGGGACATGTACATAATTATAATAAGCGATAAAGTAAATGTGCGAAATAAAATAATTAAGACAATGGGCGTTGGACCCTTTCATAAGAAATTAAAGTTAATGAGAATTAATTAACTAGAATTAAAAAAAAAGAAAAAAAAGAATGTTTTTGGTATTTTTGTATTTTTTAAGATTTAAAAGAAAAAAAGAACTTTTTAGAATGAAATTTGAAATGCAAATCCTAATTCTAATGTTTTTTAGTTATTATGAAAATGTTATATTAATCTAAATTAAACCCTAATTTTTACTTATGTACATTTAATTATAAAAATAAAATAAATAAATAAATAATATTGTGATAAAAAAAAGGAAAATTTAAAAGGTATAAAAAGTCATTAACCTAATGCTATATTTTTGGATTTTTAGTTATTAAGAAAGTATTAAAATCTAACCTAAAATGCAACCCTAGTTTAATTATGAAAATTACTAATATTATGGCAAAAAACAAGGAAAGTTAAAAGGAATAAAAAAGTCATTAACCTAATGCTATATTTTTGGATTTTTTTATGGAAGAAAGAATTAAAGTTAAAACCTATTTTACTAAATTTATTTACATGTTAATTATTTACAAGAAAATAAATAAAATAAATATTTTTTATGTTTTTATCCTTTTTCTGATTTTTTGTGATGTTTTTATATTTTGTAAAGAAAACAATTAATTAATTAAAACAATGAAAATAAATAGCCTAATAATTAAAAAAACAATAAAACATGAAAAGAAAAGCAAACCAGGGGGGGTAGCCCCAATTTAGGAGGTAAGGCCTTAGCATTTCAGGCCCATTTATGTTATGGCCTTGCTGACTTTTTGCTAGCCTGCTTCAGCATTGACTGGAGTTTATTGTGCTCCTTTGCATCCAAGCCTTTGATTTGAACTGGTGGGACGCGTGGACGAGTGAGATGGTGAGCGTATGGTATACTGGGACGCTCATGCTGCATGGGATTTTACATTGAGGAAAAATATGAAGGAAAGTCAGGACCTGGGTCTCGAACCCAGGTCACGTGGATTGCCAATACACCTCATTGCCACTGGATCACTAACACGCATTTGTTAAATAAACATACAATGAATAATATAATATAAAACAATGCATCAGTGGTTTAAAGCGCGAAAATTCAAATTTATCCAATCAGTACACGCCACTTCATCATCTTCCCCATGGCTTCGTTTTGCCTGAAAAGAACAAAAGTATTAGGCAACGGTTTTTACACCGTTGCAGAAAGTGGCATACGAGAAAATAACGATTAGGCCCTGAGGCCCTATAAATTAATCGCGATGACGGATTCTTGTTCGTTGGAGTGTGCCGGTTTGAATGGTCTAAGTCTGGAAAGCTAATTTTTCTTCAATTGAAAAGCCCTAATTCTGAGCTTTATGAACCCTAAAAAATTAACAATGGTAAACATCCATATACGGCACGAAAACAAAATTGGATCACATGGTTAGCTTCAGAATATGCTTATTAGTATGAATGCATCAATAAAAAACAATGAGAATGCCTTAAACATGGAACACGATCATGCATTTTTCTGGAAACTGTTTGAGTTCATGATACCGGTTCCAGGCGTTTTGGCTTGTTGTTTGTGATTGGTACACGTTCAGAATTAGTCAAGGAAGCTATTGGAATAAGACTTAGGGCTTCAATCCTCTTCTAAGGTTGATTTCAGATTTGAGTTTTTATGGAAAAATTTCAATGTTCCAATGGCTCTTGAGGCGCAGCTTAGAGTGTCCAAGGCTTAGGGTTTGACTCAGTGCTTATGATGGAAGAGAATTAGCTTGTTATTTGGCCTTAATTCATGCTCATGAAAGAACTAGTCCTAGGGTTTTCACCATTAACCAATTTTTCCTTCTTTTAAGCCAAGACCAAGACTTAGTGTGCAATTTAACCCTAGCCTGAGTTTTTGAGTTGGCCCATGATATATGGAAGTTGTCCAAATTCAAATGACACTATTCCATTGGTTTTTGAATTTTATTTGAATTTTTAAAGATTTAAAATGAATTAAATTATCAAAAATTAAATAAAATAGAAAAATCAATATTTGGTCTTGAAATTAATCATGGGACACGTGTGTGGCATGACAAGGATGAATCAAGTGGAAGAAAGTGGGCCCTTTTGTCAAAAATTGGAGTTTCAAGGATAGTTGACTTTTGCCATTTCACAAAAATTTCCCAACTTCTACAAGGCATAACTTGCTCAATTTTTAAGCTTTTCACATGTTCTTGGACATTTTGGAAAGGTCTTTGAGTCCTTTAACCAATGCCTTTGGTCCCATGTCATTTTGATTTTCCAATCTCAAGTTATGGCCTTTGACTTAAAGTCCCTTTTTGTTGACTTTTGAAAATGACCTATAATGTTGAAATTGATAACTTTTTGTGAGAGCATTTCTTGGACTTGAAGTATGAAGATGAGTTGTAGGAAATGTCTTTCTCTTCAAAATGAGCTTTGGATGGAATTTTTCTGATAATCCATGTGAAAGTTATGCCCTGGTCAATTTCAGTTGACTTTTTCAGCTGTCCAAATATAGCAACTTTTGCATCTTTGATGATTTCTGAGCCAAATTTTGAGAATCATGATCAAGCATTGATCAAATGATGTTTGTGGCTTCAAAATGATATATTGACCAAAAATTTGAACTTTTGACTGCCAAATGACCATTTTGCCCCTACAGTTGACTGTAGTGCAATTTAGGGTTTTGACTGTGCAATTTTGAGTTGAATGCCTTGAAACTTGATATGAGGATGCTTGACCATGTTTGTAAGCATGTGAGACTTGATTGAGCCTTTGAACACTTCCTTTTCTTGATCAGACTCAAAACCTAGTTTTGACTGTATAGGAGACAGTTGAGCTGTGCAACCTTTGGGGAATTTTGTGACTTGGCTTGGCAATTTCTTGAAGAATATGGGAGGGCAAATTTTGGGGTACAACACTGAGTGATCCTAGAATCACTGTTGGGGAACAGGCATTCCTTGGTGACTTGCGGGAAATAAGAATTTCTGAAGATCTCTACTGGGGAAGTTCAGAATCTGATAGACTCATGCTGGAGAGGTATGACTGAGAATCTTCAGTTTGGGTGGCAAGTATCTCTGTGGGGAGAAGGTTCACTAGCCTGGTTCAGCTGGGGGTTGGTGGCTGGAAAGCTTAGTTCTGCTGGGGATTGGATTTTCAGATTTTAAGGCTCCACTGGGGATTCTGAAACTTAACTCTGAGGGGAATTGAGTTCTGGAAAGCCCTCTGGATGGGGAATTTAGAGTTTAACTCTGCTGAGGATTCCTTCTGAAAGGGCATCAAGATATTTATCCGTACTTTTAACCTATCAGTAATCATCCTTCTTGATTCATAAGGAAATGATTATGTTCAAATACCTATGCCTATTTAACAAAACATTGGGCGTTTCTCAAATAAAACATAAGTGCAAAAGAAAAGAGAAAAGGAAGACAACGCAAATTTCTGTATTTGGAAAAGCATTTGTATTAACTTTTTATGAGTATATTTGTACAGAGGAGACAGTCATCCTAGTAAGAGGATGTCGTCGTAAAAATTGAAAAATTTATACAAAAGAAAGATGGCTATGTGAAACAATTCTATGGGATTCTATTCTGATATAGCCTTCACAACTCTGAATATTTGTCCATTCAATGCTTTGTCTGCCGATGACTGGATTGATTAGAAGCTCGGAGCTGGTTGATGAAGAGATTGTCCTTAAAATGATCCGACGAGACATAGTCATACGCTTTAATTCCCTAACTTTTGCTTGAATCGCCCTTTCGGGTTTTCGATCCACCGGGAAACCCCTTTTTGCCCAAGCCGCCCTTTCGGGTTTTCGACTTGCCGGGTGTACATATTTTTTTGTTTTATCCCTAATTTTTGCCTGAACCGCCCTTTTGGGTTTTCGGTCCACCGGGATGCCCATTTTTGCCCAAGCCGCCCTTTCGGGTTTTCGACTTATCGGGTTATTTTATGCGTAGTATCTTTTGACTATGTCGGCGTTCGCAGGGTGCGGCAAATCGTCGCTGTCCATGGTGGTCAGAATCATTGCACCACCAAAAAATATGCTCTTGATCACAAATGGTCCTTCGTATGTAGGAGTCCATTTGCCCCTGGGATCACTTTGCGGCAGGATAATCCGCTTGATTACGAGATCTCCGACTTGATATACTTGACGTCTGACTTTCTTGTTGAAAGCCTTAATCATCCGCTTTTGATACGTCTGACCATGGCACACAGCAGCGAGTCGCTTCTCGTCAATCAAATTGAGTTGATCAAGTCGGGTCTGAATCCAATCATCTTCACTCAAACCAGAGTCCTTCATAATCCTTAAAGAAGGAATCTGAACTTCCATGGGCAGGACAACTTCCATGCCATATACCAAAGAAAATGGGGTTGTCCTGGTTGAAGTACGTGCCGTCGTACGGTATCCATGCAGAGCAAACGGTAACATCTCATGCCAGTCCTTGTAAGTGACTGTCATTTTCTGAATGATCTTCTTAATGTTTTTGTTCGCAGCTTCAACAGCACCGTTCATCTTCGGCCGATAGGGAGATGAATTGTGATGATAAATCTTGAACTGTTCGCATAATGCGGTGATCATAGTATTATTTAGATTTGTACCGTTGTCCGTGATGATTCTGTCTGGAACACCATACCGGCATATGAGGTTTTGCTTGATGAAGCGGGCAACCACATTTTTAGTGACAGAGGCGAAAGAAGCTGCTTTGACCCATTTGGTGAAGTAGTCAATGGCAACCAGGATGAAGCGATGTTCGTTGGAAGTCGTGGGCTTGATCTCTCCAATCATGTCAATGCCCCACATTGCGAATGGCCAAGGAGCTGTCAGCACGTTGAGAGGAACCGGAGGAATATGAATCTTGTCAGCATAGACTTGACACTTGTGGCAAGTACGGGAATGCTGATGGCAATCTGCTTCCATGGTAGACCAGTAATAGCCTGCCCTTAGGATCTTTTTAGCCATAGTATGCCCGCTCAAATGGGTGCCAAATGTACCGCTGTGCATCTCGGTCATGATTAACTCCGCCTCAGCTTTGTCAACACATCGGAGTAAAACACAATCATGGTTGCGCTTATAGAGGATGCCATTGCTCAGGAAGAACTTGGCAGCAAATTTCCTTAGGAACTTCTTGTCATTTACGGAAGCTCCTTCGGGATATTCTCTAGTCTGGAGATACCTTTTGATTTCGTGAAACCAGGGTTGTTCCACTACTTCTTCGGTATTAATCTCGTGACAATGCGCAGGTTCATCCATTCGCTCGATGGTGATTTGGGGAGCCTGGTTATCCCAGTTGAGTTTAAACATAGAAGACATTGTTGCTAGAGCATCTGCTAGCTGATTCTCTTCTCGCGGGAAATGCTCGAAGGTAATTTGCTCGAAATGAGGCAACAATGTCAGGACATGTTCTTTGTATGGGATAAGATTGGGATGTTTGGTATCCCACTCTCCTTTGATTTGACTGATAACCAAAGCCGAGTCCCCAAATACGATCAAAGATTTGATCCCTAAGTCTATAGCAGCCTTGAGACCAAAGATGCAAGCTTCATATTCCGCCATGTTGTTTGTGCAGCTGAAGCAGAGTCGAGCCGTGAAAGGAGTGTGACAACCTTCCGGGGAAATGAGTACCGCACCGATACCGTTTCCCAGTGCATTTGAAGCACCATCAAAGTACAGGGTCCATCGGGATCCCTTTTCGGGTCCGTCATACGGTCCGTTACCTTCAATGTTGTCCAAATTCATGATGTCCTCATCTGGGAAGTTAAATCTCATGGTTTGATAATCTTCGATAGCTTGATGAGCTAGATGGTCAGCTAATACACTCCCTTTTATAGATTTTTGGGTGGTGTACTGGATGTCATACTCAGTTAGGATCATTTTCCATCTAGCTATTCTTCCAGATAAAGCAGGCTTCTCGAAGATATACTTGATAGGATCCATTTTGGAAATCAACAAGGTGGTATGAGTCAGCATATACTGCCTTAGTCGGCGAGCAGCCCATATCATAGCGCAGCAAGTTTTCTCGAGCAGTGAGTAGCGAGTCTCACAGTCGGTAAACTTTTTGCTAAGGTAATAAATAGCATGCTCTTTTCGACCAGACTCGTCATGCTGGCCCAAAACACACCCCATTGAGTTATCCAAGACGGTTAGATACATGATCAATGGTCTTCCTTCGACGGGAGGCATCAGAATAGGAGGTTCTAGCAAATACTCCTTGATCTTATCAAAAGCAGCTTGGCAATCGTCGTTCCATTCGACTACCTGATCCTTCTTTAATAATTTGAAAATTGGCTCACAGGTAGAAGTCAGATGAGAGATGAATCTGGCAATATAGTTCAAGCGCCCCAAGAACCCTCTAACCTCCTTTTCAGTACGGGGAGCAGGCATCTCTTGTATTGCTTTCACTTTTGCTGGATCGACCTCAATGCCTTTGTTGCTGACAATAAACCCTAGAAGTTTACCAGACCTAACTCCAAAAGTACACTTACTTGGATTCAGCCTGAGCTTGTACTCTTTCAACCGGGCAAACAGCTTTTCTAGATGCTCAAGGTGTTCCTCCTTTGTTTGTGACCGAGCTATCATATCGTCTACGTAAACTTCGATCTCATGATGTATCATATCATGAAATAAAGCTACCATGGCGTGTTGATAAGTTGCCCCTACGTTCTTCAGTCCGAACGACATCACCTTGTAACAGAAAGTACCCCATTGTGTAACAAGGGTTGTTTTCTCCATGTCCTTGGGGGCCATTTTAATCTGGCTGTAGCCCGAGAATCCATCCATGAAGGAAAACACTTTGTGCTGAGTTGTGTTGTCGATCAAAATGTCAATGTGCGGTAGCGGAAAATCATCTTTGGGGCTGGCCCTATTCAAATCCTGGTAGTCCACACACATTCTGACCTTGCCATCTTTTTTAGGAACTGGCACAATGTTAGCAACCCATTGTGGATAGGATGTAACAGCCAGAAAGCCAGCGTTGAATTGTTTCATCACTTCTGCTTTAATCTTCTCAGACATGTCGGGCCTCATTCGGCGGACTTTTTGCTTGATCGGTGGACAATCCTCTCTTGTAGGGAGACGGTGAACCATGATGTCTGTGTCTAAACCCAGCATGTCTTCGTAAGACCAGGCGAAGATTTCAACGTACTCAATTAACAGCTGTATCAGGCACTTCTTGACACTTGGTTCCAGATTGGCACCCACTTGCACTTCCTTTCGGTCTTCCTCTATTCCTAAATTGACAGTTTCCAACGACTCTTCGTGAGGTAAGATGGCCCTTTCCTCTTTCTGTAGAAGTCTGGCTAGTTCCCCTGGTACTTCACAACCTTCGTCATCTTCATACTCAGCCTGATTGACCAGATCTTTAGAGTTATTGAAGGACATAACAGAATAGTCACCCATAGAATCCAGAGTGGATGGGTACCTGCATTTGTGAGCGTGGGTGTGTGTAACGGATAGCCATCTTTAAACAAAAATGCAAAAAGGAAGGAAAATGAACACAGCAGTTTATCGATGAAAAACGTCCAATGAATCATTAAACATGGCATATGGATATGAAGATAATCAAAACCCTTACAAATGGACCTACATGCCCCGGGCAAGTCATGAGGTGAAAAAGCAGTGTACGGATTGTTCAAAAGAAATTATTACAGACCAAAGGAAATGTTTGACAGATAATTACTGATTAATAAAAGTAATGGGGACAAAGTCCTTTGCCTCCCAGTTGCGTAGTCCCCCTTCGATGATTGGGTAGATCCAATCTTCGATGTTGACCTCTTCGTCTTCACCTTCCAAGGCATTGATCCCATAAGGAGAGATCTTGATGGGTGCTCTTTCAATCTTTGAGCGGCGCATAGCTTTCTGCCCCGCAGCAGTGAATCCTAAACCAAACTTGTCTGTTTTGTGAGGAATGTCCGGCAACTGCCCCCATGTTGAGTTCTTCCCTTCCTTCACTGCGGCCTTCGCGTCCTTTAGAGATGCCATCCTGGCCACCTGCTTTGGTACCTCAGCTACCACTTTTGCTACTTCTACTTCAGGAGAGACTTCCTCGAAGTGCTGGAATGGTGTCTCGATGAATTCACCTTCCACCTCTACATATCGGAAAGAGTTCAGGTGGTTGATCATGTACTCCTCTTCACCGTGGACGGTTACGATCTTTCCCTTGATGAGGTACTTCAACATTTGATGTAGGGAAGAGGTGACTGCCCCAGCATTGTGTATCCATGGTCTCCCCAATAAGCAAGAGTATGACGGACGGATGTCCATCACATAGAAAGTTGAGGGGAACACCTATGTGCCAACCTTAATGGGAATGTCTACCTCCCCATGTACCATTCTCTTTGACCCGTCAAATGCCCTTACAATGATATTACTTGGCCTTAACTCCAAGCCTTCACAGTCTAAACGGTCGAGGGCCTTCTTAGGCAGTACGTTCAGAGAAGAACCAGTGTCGACTAGAACATGGGCCAGAGTAGTTCCTTGGCATTCTACTGACACATGTAATGCGTCGTTGTGTTTTCTTCCTTTTGAGGTTAGGTCAGCATCAGAGAAACCTAAACCGTTGTCTGCTGTAAGACTGGCTACACAGTTTTGGAATTGGTCGGCAGAGGTTTCCTGGGGTACACGGGCTGTCTTCAGGAATTTTATCAGTGCTTTGGCGTGCGCCTCTGAACAAAGTAGCAATGCTAACATGGAGATTTTCGAGGGGGTTTGCCCCAGTTGCTCTACCACGTCATAATCACTCTTTTTGATTATCTTCAAGATCTCCTCCATCTCTTTCTTAGAGGTTTCCGGGGTGACCAAAGGTTGAGCCCTCGTCCTGACGAGCTCATCTTGGATCCCTTTACCCTTATCAGCAGAAGTTGGAGGGACAACAATAGGAACAACAACATCTTTAATCAATGGGGTTTTAGCGGAAAGTTTTATTGGTCCAGGAATAACTTTGGCGGCAGATGAGGGTCCAAAGATTGCCTTTGGGGGGGCAATCTCTGGAGAAAATATTCTCCCACTTCGGGTGATCTTGCTTGTGCCGGAAATGTTTCCAATGCTGGCATCCTCTTCATCAGAGCTTCCTTCGGTTATTTCGACTTGTTTAATACCATGGTAGTAGATTTCTCCACCGTAATTCCATGGTATTGACTTTTCAGAACTGTAGGGGACAGGCCCTGACATAGTTATCTTCAGAGGAACAGACTTTGTAGCAGATGTAATCTTAACAGGCTTTCTGACGGCCTTGGAAAGATTGGCGTGAATGGTGATAATTGAAACATCTTCAGTAGGGGTTGGAATAGCAGGAACCTTTTCAAACAGAATTTGTTGACTGTCCATCAGGCCTTGAATGCCTTTCTTCAGTAACGGGCAGTCAATTGGCAGAGAGTAACAACAGTAACAGTCTTCTTTGCATCCCGGGAAAATCCCGGCCTTTAACAGATTTAACTTGATGGTTAACAGCGGAGTTTCAGGTCATTGACATCAGAAACATACAAATCTTCCTCAATAGCATGGACATTTCGACCGTGCTTCGGCATCGGAGAAGATATCACGTTTGGTTTCTCTGGAGCATCGAACTCAACCTCCTTCGCTTCTATCAAGTCTTGTATCTTATGCTTAAGTGCCCAGCAATCGTTGGTGTCATGCCCGACATTGTTAGAATGGTAGGCACATTTAGCATTGGGGTGATAATGCGGAGAAGAAGTGTTCACATTTTTTGGTGCCTCCTTGATAGTGGCGAGATTCAACTTCAACAGATGGGGAAGCACTTGCGCCGGTGTCATATTGATGCGGGTGAACTGCCGTTGCGGCCGTTCCACCCGTTGCTGATTTGGCATGGACTGGTTATAACGAGGCTGATCATTTGATGGATTTTGGATCATCACGGCCCCCACAGTCGGCCGGCGCTCAGTCTTCTCTGCTCTTCTCTGAGAATACACAGCAGCTGTTTCTTTCTTTGCTGGAAATGATTTCTTAGCAATTGTAGATGCAGAGGCATCCTTCTGAATCTTCCCATTCTTGATACTGGCTTTTACCCGCTCGCCAGTCAGAATTAATTCAGTAAACCCCGAGGAAGAGCTACCGATCAGATGATTAAAGAATGGACCAGACAGGGTCCCAAGGAACATATCAACATGTTCTCTATCAGAAAGAGGTGGCTGCACTCTTCCAGCCAGATCGCGCCACTTCTGGGCGTATTCCTTAAATCCCTCACCTGAGGCCATTCCCATACTCTGTAGCTGAGTGCGGGTTGGTGCCAGGTTAGAGTTATACTGATATTGGCGATAAAAAGTAGCTGCCAGATCCTCCCAACTACGTATCCCCGACCTTTCCAGCTTGTAGAACCAATCTAACTGAGTGCCAGACAGGCTATCTTGAAAGAAATGTACCCAAAGGTTTCTGTCAGATGTGTGGGGTTGGATTCTTCGGACATATGACCTTAGGTGCATTTTTGGGCAGGACGGCCCATTATATCTTGCAAAAATAGGCACTTTGAACTTCGGGGGGATCACCACTCCAGCAATTAATCCCAAATCTTCGAAATCTAAGCCTGGAACTCTCTGCAGCTCCATAGCTGCTAACCTATCCTCCAAACTCTTGTACTTGTCATCAGCCGGCGGGTATTGTTGTTCTGAGTAGTCTTCGTCTTCTTCAGCCTCTTCTTCTTCAGCTTCGGATTCGGAAGGTACCGCAGCCCCTTTTCCTTTACTGTTTTCTTCTTCGGATGCGGAAGGAAATTCAAGAACCCTTCTGGCTTCACCCTCAAACCTTCTCCCCAAGGTAGCCACCCCGACTCTCTTCTTCTTCTTTTTCACTTGCTCTTTGTTCCCAAGCAGGGTCTTCAGATCCTCCTGACCCTTAGCCAAGGTCATCAGGAGTTGTTGAAACTGTGCGTTCTGAGACTGCAAGTCCTTGACCGTCTGTTCGAGATCCATCTTACTGAAATAAACAGCAGAAAGATAAGGAAACCTGGTGTGGAGACCTGCTTATACACATGATGAATGGTATGCTTATGTATGCAATGCATTCAAGGATTTAGAAAGTTCAAAATTGTTGCAAACAAAAAGAACGCACGTCATATTAATAAGAAGAAATTTGTTAGTACATAAATGCCCCATGGGCCAAATATTACAAAAACTTCTCAAGGTAAAAAGACGTTGCACATCCTCTTTAGTGTGATGTAGGTGTTGAGGGTCTCTTCCTCATGGAGTCGGCGAGTAAGCTCCAAAACCTTCTTCTCACTGGCATAGAAGTTGGCTTCAAAAGTATTCAGTTCCTCCTTGAGTTGGATCTAACTCTTCTGCATCTCCTCCCATGATGTAGGCATGTCAGGATATAGGATGGTGTAGGGAACCTCTCCTTCCGTAACGGGCTCTTTAATCACAGGGAGAACATGAGGATAAGGCATCATTAGACTCTGGGCTCGGGTTCGTACCCACTTGAGATAAGGCTCAAGAGGGATGGAGTTCTTGTGCCCCAGTGTCTTGTTGTCTACCTTGTTAGGCATCCTCCAAGCTCTGATGAATCTTTGGCGAAGTCCTTGTGCATCGTTGTCGAAGTCAAAAACTAGGTCAGGAATCAACATGTCATGAGGGCCATCCCTCCGTGCATATCCAAATTGTCTCAAAGCTAGACAAGGATTGTAGGTAATGCCTCCTCTAATGCCAAGCAATGGAACATTAGGGAACTCTCCACAATGATCGACGATGATGACATTTTCTCTGGACCGAGAACACCAATGTACATCAGAGTGAGTAAGGGTCATCAACCGTTGTGACCACCTTAGGCCTTGGTCATTCTTCAAGACAGATTGTGGAAGGTGTGAAATAAACCACCTTGCAAGGAGAGGAGTACAACACATGAGAACACCCCTCTTTCTCATTGTTCGAGTGTAAAATGAGTGAAGAATGTCTCCAAGCAATGTTGGTATTGGATATCTGGATAAGAAGATTTTGACGGTGTTGATATCTACAAGCTGGTCAGGATTTGGGAACAAAACCAACCCATAAATGAGGAGTGCCACAATTTCTTCAAAGGCTTGAAGGTCCAATGAATTCCAACACTCTTGTGCCTTCTCAAACAAGAATTTTGCTAAGAAGCCTTTGACACCGCTTCTAGTTTCCCAATGCCCCTTGATGTCAGATGGTTGCAAGTGTAGGGCTTGAGCAACATCTTCAGGCTTTGGTTCCTTTTCCGTACCGTTGAAAGGTAGTTGATTAAGGATATGAATTCTCAGGAGTTGAGAAAATTCCTCCAAAGTGGGAACCAACTGGTAGTCGGGGAAAGTGAAACAGTGGTGAAGAGGGTCAAAGAATTGAAACAACACCTTTACCATGTCCTCTTCAATGTTGGTGCTGACTAGGCTGAGCAGTCTACCATGTCTATCACTGAAAGGAGAGCTTTCCGGAATTCTTGATGTGAGCTCCTTGAGTTGAGGAGGGATTCTCACAAGGTTGACTTGGATGGTTTTCCTGCGAGGAATTTCCATGACCTACAAAACAAGAACAAAGATAAAGATCTAAACCCTTGAAATGGTCAGTATATGCATATGATGCTTTATGATGTTCATGATGGATGCACAAACATATGTACAAGCAATTCACACCAAACCCTAGTTTCAGGCTTGCATGAGGTTTCATAGGTAAGTACCCTTTTGAGTGTAGTTGGCTTAAAAAACCTGTCCTATAAATAGTAACCGGGTTCTAAAGAGCTCAATATCACGGGATTATTTTCATTGTTCATTGATTTGGTTTAGCCACTTAACTAGCGACCAAAATATTCCAAGAAAACAACCCTCAATGAGTGTAGTATCGAGTATCTACCAACTTTGGACTGCACCAAAACCGGTCATCTCACTACCCCTAATGAAAGGCCAAGATGGTCAAGTAAGGTTCTAGGTCATTAGTGCTTAGTGACATCACTCACCGGCCCCGTACTCTCCTTGATTGAACTCAAGGGTTACCGGGACTCACAAATATGTCGCACTAATATAGCTATTGCTTCAACCGTGTCGGTATACCCCGCACAGTTTCCATAACGTATTGCTATCTATGAATGTTTCCCCAAATCCGGGTGTAGGATTGCAAACCCAAACAAGAGAGCCAAGATGTAAAGCAATCAAAACAAACAATTAGTCATGCAAGAGGGTGATCTAAGCCCTAAGGTTACTCCACTTTTAAAATTTTCCCCAGCAGAGTCGCCAGTTCTGTGATACGGTGGGAGAACTGACTTGAGGTTTTGCGTTTGTTTTCGCAAATGTTTCGGTTGAGCAAGAGTCGCCACCGACTTTTTATTTTATCCTAAGGAAAGGTTAAAAAGCACAGCAAAAACCTTTGAGATATTTTCTTGGGTTCGGGGAGTAGATTATAGAAAGGGAAGTTATTAGCACCCTTTCTATCCATGGTTATCCATGGGCTCTTAGTTACTTGCTTAGATCAACTTGCCTTGATTTTCAATTGTTTGAAATGGTGCTTTGTGTATGTGGTTTTTGAAAATGTTTTGAAAAAGATGCCTTGTCTAGGAAACCCTTGTAACAATTCTTTACTCGAATGTTTTACAAGAGGTGTTTGTCTTTTTGAAAAGATGTTTCAAGGTTTTGAAAGTTGTTTTGGAAATTGGTGTTTGTGATGTGGTTTTGAAAAATAGGCAAGGGTTTTTGTTTTGCAAGTTGGCAAGTAACCAAAAGCTATCTACCCTAAATTTCTCAAAGATCTTTGCTATGTTTTAACCCTTTTAACAATTTTGTTCCACCATTGTATTTGGTGGACAATCTTGTGTTAGGATGTGAACGGGACGGGCGCGGGTCATCGTTTAGACCATGATTGCAATGGTGCCAAGTATCTTTGGGCAATTTTTCCTTTAAGGGACTTGATCATTTTTTAGGCAACTTTCGAAAGAGCCATCGAGGGACTATGATGATTTGATTGTTTTGTTCTTTTTGCCAAAGATACCTAACATGCAATATGGCCCATTATTGAAGGCAACAAGTGAAGTAACCTAGGGGTGCAAGTGTGATTAGTGTTATCCATTTTCATGGTTGTTTATCTTGAAATTAGGTCAAATTATTTTTGGTTAATTTTGCATACAACACCCTAATTCTAACATGGCATAATTAGAAAACTTTTAAATGCGAAAAATAAAAGGTCCTACGTTATTACAACACAATATGTGGGATGGGGGGTACAAATGTTCAAATGGGGGATATTTACAAGAAATTTAAACCTAAACTATTACATCCAAATTGAAATTTTATAAGGTATTTAATTGTACAATAATTAAATAAAATAAAATAAATGTGCAAGATGCAAAAATGACTTTTATATGTATGTAAAAAGTATTTTTTATGTGTCAAATAAACAAAAATAAAAGGGTTAATTTTGGATATTTTTCAAGTCTAGGGTAAAACCCTAATTTTTGCTAAATAAAATATATTAACTATTTATTACATGCAATAATTATTAATTATGTATAAGAAATAAATTTAAAAAAAAGTATATTGTAAAAAAGTGATTTTTCAAGTCAAATATTAATAAAAAAATGAAAATGTATTATTTTTATGTTTTTAACCTAAATATACTAATAACTATATAAGTATTTATATTATTTATTAAATATATATTAAATATGTACAAAAATAAATTATTTAATATTTACAAAAAAAGTATATTTGTTAAGAAAATATTTTCAAAAGATAAAATAAAATAAAATCAGAAAATAAAGTGTATTTGTATTATTTTAAGTATTTTAAGTAAAAAGTATATTTTGTTTATTTATGTGTACAAACTTAAATAAAACAAATAAAATTCAAATAAAATGCAAAAAGGTTAAAAAAATGTTTTTTAATATTTTTATATTTTTGGCAAAAAATAATAAATCAGAAACAAAAAGAAAAAGTCAAAAAATAATAAAAATAAGCACAATGGCCCAAGGATGGTTGTCTTCAACCTCCAGCACCTTCAAACACAAAAATGCGCGCGTTTTGCCTTGTCCCTGCTATCTTCTGATTCTTTGAGTTTTAGCACAAACTTAAAACATGAAACTTGTAGAGCTTGAAGCCACGATTCTAGACATATAAAGAAGTTAACCTAACTCTCAGAGATGAGAGAGAATTTCTTCTCCCCCAATTCTTGACCTAGCTTTTTTCCAATGTTCAGTTCTTAAATTCTATCAGCACATGCAATATAAATGGAAAGTGAGGATATGGGTGGATTCAGGGCCATGAGTAGGACATAACTTCTTCACAAACCTAAGCCTAGATATGCTTGGATCAAGAGATAGGAGTTCAAACTTTTACTTGTTCAGCTTGATTCGTGTATGACAATGGAGGCACTTTCAGGACAATGTGAGGACTTGTACAACTTGCTTGAAGTCCAGGGATGTTATTCCAATGCTTGGTGTGTCTTGAATCCTTCTGAATCACTCCATGGAAGTCAGCCTGCACAGATGAAAAATGAAAATGGCACACTTGGCTATGGCTGTTACAGTTCCAGTTCAATGCTTGGAATAGCTTCAATGGATGATAGAGAGTGTGTTTGAAGAGGTTTCAGCTAAAACGCACGATAGGGATGGACTGGCCAAGTCAATCTGCAACAGGGACTCTATTTTGCAGAAAAATGGTGTTTCTGTGGATGAGGGAATATTAGGGATGGTTTGGTCGTGTTTCAGGGTAGTTAGGGAGTATGAAGTGTGTGGAGAAAGTTTGTTTTAGTTCTTGCTTGCAGGCATGTGTGTTATGATACAAAATGCAAGTTTTCTTCTTATCTAAGCAAGCAAAATGCAAGTTGGATTATAGGCTCCTACAGGCCCCTCAAGTATGCTGCATATTTTGTTCTTGATCAGTGTGATATGTCTATAATCGTGTGCCCAAAAGATCTGGCTTGTACCACTTTGATTTGTGTTTTGACATAAAGTGCACCTTTTCAAAAATGGCTAAAATGCTTTTTCTATTTTAAGACTAATCCTTTGTGTAATGACTTAATGAACAAGATAATGCTAGGACACAAAGGTTTTGCATTAAATTTTTGAGTGTAAATGAGATTAGAGGCCTGTAATGTAGCTTGCATATGCTGAGTTCAAAAATGCCTAAGTGTATGAACATGAAAATTGACTATGAGCAAAGTGAGTTTTGCCTATATTGCCAAATTCGATTCTCCCTAACCACAAGGTTGTTTGATGAGTTCTTGGACATTTTGGAAAGCTTGGAATGTGTACTACAATCCATCTTTGTAATGCAAATTGAAATTCCAAGTGGAAGCATGTGAAAAATAGCCATGAAGTTCGGCAAAAATCCTGCCTAAAATAGGTCAAAAATTTCTCTAAGTTAAGAATGTTTTGCACCCTTGTTCCAAAAATCATAACTTGATCTACAAGCTTCTTTTGAGGAAACTTTGTGAATCAAATTTATATATTTTGAAATGGACTACAAATTTCATGTTTTGACTTTTGTTTGAATCCAAATGCATCTTGATGAAAAAGTGGGACAAAGTTAGGAAAAAATTAGGGATTTTCATAACTTAGAAAAATTCTAAGTTATGAAAATTCTTCATTTCAACCCCTAATTTGTGATTTTTGATTTCTTGGTGAACAAGTTTCACAATTTGGCATGTTTTGATGAAAAATGAATCTTGACACTTGATTTTGACCAAAAAGTCAAAGTTTGACTTTTCAGTATACAGTCAAAAATCGATCAATTGACTGGAAAATTCATCTGTCAATCTTGTGCATTTGGGATCTTTTGAATTTGTTGAACATGTCAAGACAATTCCATGGGGTCCTTGAGTCCATACATGAGCTTGATTTGCCATTGGTTAGGTCAAACAGTCAAAAATTGCCTTTGTTCAGTCAAAACCCTAAAAATGACCATTTTGCCCTTTTGGTGATCTGATCAAATTTCTTGTGGAATTGTGATCCAAACTTGACCAAATGGTTTATATGAGTTCATAATGTTGATGTGTGTCAAAAATCATGAGGTTTGACTGTCAATTGACCACAGTTGACTTTTTCCCCAATACAGCTGATTTCTAGGTCAACTGTCCAATTGACTGAGCAAAGTTTGGAATCAAGCCTTGAAACTTGGTATGGATAAACTTGGGAGTCCAACATGAAGCATGAAAGTCATTTTAGGCATTTTAGGTCAAAACATCTTTGTGCAAACACAAACCCTAATTTGGGTCAACAGTGCAAGGAAAAGCCTTCAGCAGAGCAAACCCTAACTTGATCTTGAGCTCCAAGGGTCTTGTGGTGAGAAAATACTGATGAAAATGGGAGGGCAAATTTTGGGGTACAACAATACCTGTTATGAAATGACATGTATGATATGCAAATGTTTTCAAGGATCTCACGAGTTAAACAAGAAAATGTCAGAAGTTGTATTTTGCAGCTTTGATTGAAGAACTTGGCATCGTTAAAAGTCCTTCTACGAGAGTCAACCTCACCATATCGAGTGGGTCATAGCCCCTAACTCAAGTTGTCGTGTTTTGGTCTTTTGAAGGCATTTGGTTAGAGGAAAATAAATCCCATTTCCCCTTGTTAGATGTCTGGTTCATCATAACCTACATCACAGACCCTTGAGATCCTTAAAATGGTTAAGGAAATGATATGGTATGATTAGGATGTGTATGTTATGCATTAAGCAAAAGTGTAAAGTGGCGTAAGCAAGTAAACCCTACAAGAAATCCAGGTTATTAGATAATGACTGTAAACAAATCCTGCAAGGAAATCATGTTGTCATATAATAAAACCTTGTAAGTAGTTCAAGTTGAAAGCAAACAAATCACACAAGCAGCCTTAGGTTTAGGCTTGCATGGGTTTTGTAGGTAATTACCCTCTTGAAGTTTAGTTGGCTCAACATGTCCTAATAATAGTAACCGGGTTCTAAGGAGTCTCATATCACTGACCTTCCTTTTAGCCATTGTTCTAGCTCAAGCACCAAAGTATTGCGGCCAGAATATCCCAAAAGTCCAATCTCAATGAGTGTAGCATCGAGTATCAACCAATCTTCGGTCGGAACCAAAGATGGTCATCTCACTACTTTCTAATGGCTTAGGATAAGTCAATTAAAGGTTCTAAAGGTCAGTTAGCACTTAACGACACTATAAGGAAGCCTAATGTTATCCTTGACTGACTCAAGGAACATTAGTATAAACCAAAGTATCACGCTAATGTAGCTATCACTTTGTCCATATCGGTCTACGTCGTACAACTTCCATGATTTATTGTTACTTACCTAATAAGGTGCCCTAGATCCGGGTACAGGATCTATAGTAACAACTCAAACAAGCCCTAAAAAGTAAAGCATTAAAACACACAATGAAAGCAAATTTACAATGAACTAAGTTCTAAGGTAACCCCACTTTTTAAGATCCCCAGCAGAGTCGCCAGTTCTATAATACGGTGGCAGAACCGACTGTTTGATACTGGTTTTGCATTTGTGTTTGCAAATGTTGCAGTAAGCAAGAGTCACCACCAACTTTTCTTTTATCCAAATTAAGGAAAGGGTGAAAAGAACAGAAAAGGACCTTTTCGAGATTATTCTGAGTAAGGGGGTTAGATTATGAAAAGGAAGGTGTTAGCACCCTTTCCATCCGTAGTTTTCTACGGGCTCTTAGAGGTTTTCTCATTTTGAATTACCTTTGTGCTTTGTGCGTTTGAAAATATTTAGAAAGTGCGTTAGTGCGGCGATTTGCTTTGTGTTTAACTCTTGTATCAGTCCTCAAGAGTGTTAACAAAGCAAATGTTTTTGAAAATTGTTTTTTTGAAAAGTAGTATTTGTGTAAATGCAAAATGTTTTGAGCAAACTTCTAACAGCTATCTACTTTGTACTCGAAAAGGTAGTTCTTTTCCTCCTATCCTTTAGACAGTGCTATCATACTATTAGTGAGTAGGTAGCCCTATCGTTGGATGTATAAGGTACATTCGAAGGGATGATACAGTCATGAAAGCAACTTGTAAAGACGCTTTAGCAATTTTGTTTAGGGACTAGATCATTTACCGAGAGGCAATTGTAGCGTCATCGAGGGACTGTGATCTCTTTTGATTTACGGGTCTTTGCTAAAGCGTCCCTATTTTGAGGGACATGACTGCTTTATTTTCGAAGGAAACCAAAGTGGAGTACTCTAGAGGTGTATATGTGCAAAATATGTTGTATTCAGTTATTTTTGTCTTTTTGTTAAGTTTGCTAGCGTTTGATTATTAGTCTTATCATACAATCCTATTAGTCTAGCAGTTGATATGTATACAGAAATTTAAAGTGCAGAAATTAAATTTACGCTATTACACGACTTTGTGAGAGGACATTATAAAAATACGAAAAAGTAAAGTCTTAGTTACTATTACAGACTGGGAAGCAGTTACAATAAGATAAAACAAAATGTGAAAAATAAATAAATGCGCAAACAAATAAAAAATGGACGTCTAAATCCTAAGGAAAAGAAATCTTTTTGTTTGTTTTGTTTTATTTAATTTTAATAAAATACAATCTAAGTCTATTTAATTTTAATTTCAAGAAAATGGTTAGAATAATTTATGTATTTATTTACAAAATTAATTTAATTAGAAAAAACAACTAGCCTAATGTTTTTTGTGATTTTTGATTTAAGGTCAATTTAAATAAAAAAGGATCAATAAAGAAATGAAAACAAAAGTAAAAAAAGAAAAGGAAACATCCTTTGATTGCAGGGAGATGGGGGCTTCGATTCAGAGGGGAAAGTTGTCTTTCGATTGCCCTTTGATCTAGTGACAGGAGGTGGCTTTCGATCCAGAGGGCGTTGCTGGAATGGCCTGGTGACTAACCTGTGAGGGCACTGCATCTGCAAAGATGTGTTAGCAAAACAAAACGCAGGACCTGGATATCAAACCCAGGTCCTTCGATCCTGCATGCATTGAGTCTATTCAGGCTATATCTGCAATAAGTGTTAGCAACAAAACAAATGCAGACTTGGGTGTCGAACCCAGGTCTTTAATCTTGAATATAGATCGAATAAAACTACAAATGCTAATATGTCATGCAAATGTAAGTTTGATCTTTTTACCCATTCTTACCAAGGGTGATGTATGAATTCAGGCGTGGGTATCCTTATTTAAGGATTGCTTCAATTTGGCTGCTGGACATGAGGACGCTTGCTTAAGGGTTGGGGATGATTGGAATAGCCTCAGGGAACTTCCAAGGACATGTTTTTGATTTCGTGTGACTCTCCCTCTTGTTGTGTCCAACCTCTTCCTTGTGCATATGTATGTGGTTCTTTAAATAGAGGGGATGGAAGGGACAAGAAAACAAAGGTTTAAACAGCCATAAACAAATGTTTTCAAAGCGATGAATGATGTTTTGTAACGTTGCAAAAGTCATGGAAACTTGTCCGTTTTTGAATTTGAATGAACCTGGACCTTTTGGCTCCTTCGAATGCCTTCCAGTATTGCTCTTCGATTGGCCTATTGCCTCCTTCGACTGGAACTCTAGATGGTCCTTTTGTGTACTCTTCAAATGGGCCACCAAGGTGTGTCCTTCGAATGGCTATTTTGAATGGACTTTCTGTGTACGTTTTGTGCCCTCTTCGAATGGGCCACCAAGGTGTGTCCTTCGAATGGCTATTACGCGTGTTGAAGTGTGTACAATTGTTTAAAATGGGGCCATTTCCCAGTCTAAGCTGGCACAAAGGCAGCCTATGTCTTGTGGATGCTAGCATGAAGCAACTCAAAGCATGCGTAGAGGAGACCATTGCCTAGGAGAAGTCGGCACAAAGGTAGCCAGTGCCTTGTGTGTTGAAGGCAAGCTGAAGAGGAGGCATTTGCCTTGTGAATCAAAGACCAGTGAGAAGGGCCTTTTGCCTTGTGAGTCGAAGACCAGTGAGAGGGGCCTTTTGCATGGTGGGAGCTTTGTGAATCAAAGGCCAGTTTGGAGAAGTTCTTGCTTTGTGCGCTGAAGGCACGCACAAAGGGATAATTTTCCTAGTCGAAGCAGGAATCAAGATTGCTCCAAAGACATCAAATGACAAATTGAAGCGAGAATTAAGCTTGTTCCAAAGAAACCAAATGCCTAAACGAAGCAGAAATCCAGCTTGCATGCAGGTAGACATTTCATTGTGAATCAAGCCAGCATGCAAAGCCAATGGTGCAACCAAAGGAGCATTAACAGGAGGCCCTTCCTTTTTGGATTGAAGGAGGTTGTTTCAAAGGAAACACATGCCCATTCGAAGCTGGTATACAGCAAACAAGTAAAAGGCCAAGGCTTCAATCGAAGCTTGGAAATTTGAGGCAAGTTTGGAGATGGTTAGGCGCTCAAATGTTGTCCAAATACCAATCGAAATGCCCTTTAACATGCAAATCGAAAGACTTTATTAAGATGCCAATCGAAGACTCCTTGTTTATCTTCAAAAAATTTATTTTTTTCCTTTAATCAAATGCTTGTGACCACCCATATAAGAAAAAATCTTGGAAAACATGATAGGGAAAATTTTGGGGTACAACACGCTCCTACGCTACACAAGTTCTGTTGAACAGTAGTAAGTCACTCCAGAATGCTATGAAGTGTAAGCTCTGATGTTTGTCTAAAGAAACCAGTCAGAAGATCTGAAGACTCAAGTTTTTACTAAAGTCCAGATGTTAAAGACTCAAGCTTTTAAAGACAACGTGTTCTAAAGAAACCAGTCAGAAGATCTGAAGACATAAGTCTCTACTTACGTCCAGATGCTAAAGACTCAAGCTTCTAAACACAATGTGTTCCAAAGAAACAAAGTTATAAGATATGAAGACAAAGTTTCTACTGAAGTCCAGATGCTGAAAACTTGTGTATCTAATAACAAGGTTCTTAAAAGGATTCTTAAGACCAAGTGCTAAAGACTCTAAAGACACAACTCTTAAGACTCTGAAGACTTGAAGCACTTCTGATCCAAAGTTCTCTACAACAGGTTCTCACGACCAAGTGATGAAGACTCTGAAGATACAGTTTTGAAGACTCTGAAGGCTCGAAGTTCTAAAGACCTTATGTTATGTTCCCGCTTCTAAACTCATGCTCGCATAAGCCTCTAAAATGAAGAAGGAAAGAATATAACGGTAATATGGTACAATAGTGCACAATACGGAAAAGCCTTATTCCACTACCTCTTCACTAGCTTGAATTGTGGAAGAGAAAAGGACGTAGCAGTACTATTTATAACGACTCTTTTTCAAATAGCCAACAACTCTATTTTGTTTGGCTATAAAATAAAAGAATCACATGTTTAAAAATGTTGGTCAAAGAAAAATTACAAGATGAATGTTGTTGGTGTTCAATGCTAAAAAGTCGTCGCTATTAGAATACAACCAAAATTTATCAACCACTATAACAAATACAAGAACAACAATTATGTTGAATATGTTGAAGCTAATCAAATAAGATGAAGATGAAGAGTTCTACAAGATGTTATTCAAACTACCAATCATATACATCTTGGCAAAATTATGAAAAAGCAAGGAGTTGTTGCTCATATCTTGCTTAATGAAGAAAGAAGATGAAGAACTCTACAAGATGTTATTCAAACTACCAATCATATACATCTTGGCAGAATTATGAAGAAGCAAGGAGTTGTTGCTCATAGCTTGCTCAACGATGAAGATGAAGACAAGAAGACTACAAGATGTTGCACTTAACTTAAATTATATTCATCTTTGTAAAAATATATAAAACACAAGATTTGTTGCTCAGATTGTGTTATTTCTTAAGATCTTCATGTAAATTGTTTGTACATAAGAATTGTTGCTCATAATTGTGTCAAACAATATGTACTTAAATTAGGAGTAATTTGTTTGACAAGAAGCACTCATGTAATCCCCAGAAAAACAATTCTATTTAGAATTGGTTGGTTCCTCAAGTGATCGAGTGAAGATCAGAAGACTTTGACTACAGTCATCATAGATGAAATCTTGGTATCATGGATTCCATTGGATCAATGGTAGCATATCTCAAAGGGAACTAGGTGAAGGTCAGCCTTCTGAGATCACTGATGGATATCATTGGAAGGAAATTCCGAGAGGAGATTCTGAAGAATAAGATTCTGTTGGGTTAATGAATGTCGTATCCTATTTGGATCCCTAAACGCGTCATTGGATGTTAGTCACTGGTGGTTGCCCGTGCATTTGTAATCAGATTGGTTATAGTTGATTAAGTCCTTGAGTTTAAGGTGAAAACACCTTGGTAGAATGGACTGGACTAGCTTGAGGGTTTCTCAAGTGAACCAGGATATATTGTGTGTTCTTTACTTTTGCTTATGCTTTAGATTTTATGTTTTCTTAACTTAATTAGAAGCACTACTTAGAAGTAAACACTCAGAAGCATTGTTTAACGAATAATGCTTATAAGAGAAAGTTATTCAAGAAAGGAAAACCCAATTCACCCCCCCCCCCCCCTTTTCTTGCATTTTCTTCACACCTTCAATTGGTATCAGAGTCTGGTTATGTTATTGATGGATATCAAACACCTAACATTGTCAGATAAAGATCCAGATGCTTTGTGAAGAAATAATCCAAAGGTGATAGTTATTCAATTTTTAACTACTGTTTGAAATCAGAAAATTGAAGAACAAGTTAACAAGAAAAGATTCATCAGATAAGAAGTTATATTTGTGAAATTATTTTGATTAAGTTCCTTGAGAGTATGAGATGTTTTCAAGAAACAGATTAGTCCACCCTTGACTTTCTCATAAGATCTCATTAGGAATATTTTCAAAAGAAGAAAGATTGTTGTCTTATTATATATAAGACCCTCATGATAAAGCTATCTATTCAAGCAGACAGAAGATCCTATGCAGAAGATCTAAACATTGGCTCTGTTGAAAAAGGATTTGCATAAGACCATACATTGCTGAGGAAAGAACGATCATTGGCTCACCAGGAGTATAATCAAAAACTAAATAAGTTAGCTCAGCATTGCAAGAACAAGATTGTCAGTCAAAACATCAAAGTTTTGATTAGAACAGATTTTGAAATTTGATTAAGAAATCAAAAAATTTCAGAAGACGTTAGGCAATGATAGTTAACTCTCTCAATCACATAGCTTCTCAGAAGTTCATAAAATATTGACCTTCTGAAAATAAGCTTATGTTCAAAGGAAGGTTGACAAATAGATGGATGTTTTGATAATAAAAGATCAAAATATATTTTCTTTGAGGATTCTCTCAAAAAATCAGACGGGTGATTCTAAATAGAAGAATGAAGAGACCATATGAAGAGAAGACTGATTCTAGCTCTCAAATTAGAGATTAGAGTTCAGAAGAAGGTTATTCTTATCAATTAATAAAATTGAGAATATTCAAAAAAACGAGAGGAATAAATATAAAGATAATCCAAAACATCTGAAAGACCACTTTGAAGAAAGCACAAGAAGAAAGAAGCTGATCAGAAGTTGTATCTAAAAGAATGCTAAATTTAAAGACAAATAGAAGATCTTCAAAGACATGACAAGCTTATCAGGAGCTCGATCAAGGACAAGCTTATCAGGAGCTCGATCAAGGACAAGCTTATCAGGAGCTCGATCAAGGACAAGCTAAAGTCAAAACCATAATGTAGAGCCCTTGGATAAAATAATCACAGTGAAGATTTCATAATCTCAAAGGTATGTTTTCTTTTATCTATAATCTATTAGAACTTCTGATAAAAATACATATACAAGTTAGAAGATGTTTTAAACAGAAGCATTCCAAATGTTAGTGCAACTCCAAGTTGTGAATTTTCTGGTTAAGTGAAAATTTCATGATTTGAAACATTCTCTCTTTCCAAGAGAAAAATCGTTTAATCAATTCTCTGGATAATGTAAACACGTAAGTTCTCTTGAGAATGAGCTGAATTTTTTTATGAATGATGTATGTGATGATAACTTCTCATTTAAGTAACTATGTTCAATATTTTGCTATGTCAGTTTTCGGTCTGCCTTTCTCTACATGTTGATTCACTCAAAGTCTTATTTGGAACATATATGGTACTCTATTATTTATGAAGACTGGTTCACTCCATTCCTCTTCTTTGAAATTCTTGTCGCTTGTTATGTCAGTGATCTATGTCATTCTTACAGTTTGGTACAACCTCTTTCACCCACTTTAGTGTGTGTGTGTGTGTGTGTGTATATATATATATATATATATATATATATATATATATATATATATATATATATATATATATAGTGATTTATCATATTTATCTTTTCCTCTCATAAACTAATTCCTATCAAGATCTTCTTAAGATCATCATCGAAAACAAATTGAACCTTCTTCTCTTGAAAGCAACATTGCTTCCAGCATCTCAGACGTGTTCTACTCTCAGCAATGGACAAGATACTTCATATGCTGAAGAAACCTGTCTACGTGAATCTTGTTAAATAATTCTAGAAGCATGCTTATCTTAATTATGAGAACGGTTATATCCTTTCCTATATCTTTGAAATTTCCAACACTATTACTCCCTTCTCAGTCACTCTTGCCACTGGATGTGAAAATGTAGGTGTCACAGTTGACTATGTCAAGTCTAAGTTTGTGTTGTTCGAGAAATTTGCTTCTCTTTATGACATGTCATCAGGATATGAGCCTATCAATCCTAAAAGTATACTACCCATTCCCAAAGCTTGATTTAAGCTTGTGTTGTCTAACTTTCTTCCTAGAGGGGAAAACCAAGACCTTTCGAGGTATGATAACCAAGCATTCATCTATCTTCTTATGAATGATACTCGAGTAAGCCTGCCACAGTCTATCTTCATATGTCTTTGGAAATCTATCTTTAAGCATATGAATCACATTAAGTCATACATTCCTTATGGAAGAGTTTTGTCTGAGATATTCTTTCAAGAAGGAATAGTGGACTATCAAAGAAATGATAGCAAAAGATGGCCCAAAGAGATATCTTGAAACTATTTGTTGAAAACAAAGTATGATATTTTTAGTGGATAGGAGAACATAGTTTATCTTATCATAATTATCTTTGTTGCTTGTTCTCTTGTATGACTATTTTTAGTTTGTGTCTGTTGTATTTTCTTAATTAATAAAGCCCTGTTTTGCATGCTTAAGTGGATATAAATATCTCAAGACTATGATATAATCATAATCATACATTATCATGAAATGATAAGTATTTATGCATTATAAATTCATTAAAGTCTGAAATAAAACAATCAAACACGCGTCTCCAGAGCATAGGTAAGGTTTTAGACCCTTGGTGTTTGTTAGTTACTTTATCAACATGTTAGAAGATAGTTGTTTAAAGTTATGAACAATTTGATATGCCCTAATAAATGAAATCAACTATTATTTTTCCCTTTCACATACATCTATGTGTCCTAGTCTACTCTATATACTCATAATCTGATTCAAAGATATCAATTGTCACTCATTTTTCTCTTTTATTGAATCTTAGGAGTTATTGCTGCCCTCCTGACCTTCCTCGGTCATTTATTATTGAGTCTCCCAAGATTGATTACCTTACCTAAGAAAAATCATTTCTCTTATCAAGTCACATCTTCTCATATCTTTTTATACACCATGTATGCCATCTACCTCTACTAACAAGTAATCTCTAATAATTGATGACAATTACCTTCTACTTCATTCTCTCTCTTTTTCATCATGACTTCAACAACTTCTCATGAAAACAATGATCGCTTGGAAGTTATCATTGAAAGACATCCAAGAATCTTCGGTGCAAGTCGGAAATTCCATATCAGAATTTATGCTCAAAACTGGAATCATTATCTCTCTTCACTCGTAAGACCCACTTATCCAAATCTTGTAAAGATTTTCTGGAAAAATGCTTCCATCAATCGCAGTGGTACCGCAATCTGTTTAAACATCTATGGCGAGGATGTTTTCTACACTACTGAATGCATCACTAAAATATTTGTTTGTCCTCAAGTGGGTATCACGACTGATCGTGTCTCTCTCGATATCATCCCTGATGGTTAAATTAATTCCATCTTCAATGCATCTTCTGAGTTTGACTCTACTAATCCTGAGAGTCTTAAGCCTTTTGCCAAAGACTGGTTTCGCTTTATTTTGACAAATCTTTGTCCTTGCGAAACTAACAAAAATATCCTAAACAAAGAGGATAAGACTCTAATTTTCTGTCTAATTAATAGTGTTCCGATCAACCTTCCTCAAGTGATCCTCAATCATCTTAAAAGGTCTATCACTTCTTCTGAAATTTTGAACAAGACCTTTATTCCCTATGGAAGACTTGTAACGCCCGTAATTTAATTAATTATTTAATTAAATTATTTTTGGATTATTTGTGAAGTTATGTTAAGATGATAGATATTGTGTTGTGATTAATTGAATTAATTTATTCTATAAAGTTGTGGAATAATAATAGAATAATACTATTATTTGATGTTGGCTTATTTTAAGGACTAAAAGTAGTAGAAAGGGGGTGTAGGAGTTTTAAGCCCATTAAGACATAATTAGAATTATAGGGTTATTATATTAGTTATTTAGAGTTAATAAGATAAGAAGTAGCAGTAAGAAGAAAAGAAAATAAGGGTTGGAAGAGAACGTGAAAGTTGCAGAAAAGAAGGAAAAGAGCAAAACATAATTCAATCGGAAAAGTTGTAGAAAAGAAGGAAAAGAGAAAAACAGAATTAAATCGGAAAAGTTGTAGAGCAACCTTCAATCCAAGGTAAGGGTGGGGTTCTGACTCTATAATAGGGTTTATGATGAGTAGTATATGGGATTAGATGTGAAAAGTTGTTTTGTTTATGATTGAAATATATATACTGTTGTTTGATGAGGATCAATGATTTAGAGATGAATAATGATGCTCTAATGTTGTATAATTGATGTAGAAACATAGGTGAAGCTACCGGAAGAAAACACAGAGCCGCCACCGAACTTTATTTATCCCGAAGGAAGGGGAAACATCGATAAAACCACAAGGGAATGGATAAGATGGTCTTGCAACCAAGAGAAAGGGTAGGGGAGTCGGTTATGCGATGGGAAGGTATTAGCACCCCTCACATCCGTTGTACTCAACAGGATCCATTTTGTTTGCTTATCTTAAAGGGTGTGTTTATCTACAACTATGTTTGCTTAAAGGGAAATGAAAGGTTTTTATTATTGCGTTTGTGAGGGTTTCGCGATCCTTTGCCTACGTATCCAATAAAGGAATCAGAACACCGTAGTTCCTCTAGAAAAAGGTTGGTTTGTTTGTGTTTTTTAATGGGCGACGTTAACGCACGCATTCTAGCAATAGGCATGGTCGGTATCGCGGTAGAACAGAGATAACATGCCCCTTGGGGGAAGGTTTTGATTTGTTGAGTGTTTTGCGGGTTTTTAAAAAATAAATTCAAGTAATGATTAAGTGTTTTTAGATTTTTTGATTTGTTTGGTCAAAATGGGTGTGGACGAGATTTTGAAAATACAACGACCTAATATCGAGGTTTTGATTTAAAAGAGGGTAAGTTTAAAAATTGATTCTTTGGGGAAATTATCTTAAGTTTTAACAAAATAATAAACAAACAAAAGATGAATGAGGGTATTCGCACGATTATATGAGACATGCTTGATGACGTGAAGTCAACAAAGTTAAAACATTTCCCTTGAATTTGAGACGGACGAAAGATATAAAGATTAACGATCGATGACACAATTAATTAAAATGACAATTGAACAATTAAATAATGAAAATTAAATTATACTAGCATGCATTTTAAACGATTAAATAAATAACCAAAAGTACACGAGGATTAATTACAATATCATGGATTTTTAACATTTAAACAAAATAGCAAAAATTGAATAATAAAAACTAACTTATGAAGCATGTATTTTTTGAATAATTAAATAAAAGGTTAATAACATATTAACTAAAATTAAAAAAAAATATTAGTTTATAAAAGCATGTTTTTTATGTTTTTATAATAATTATAAACATATAATAACAAGATAGAATAATGGAGGAGATAATGCTAAAAGAAGTAACAAAAACGTCCCAGCCTGGACTTGAATCGTGTCCCTCCTGAATTGTTATTAATTTCCTTGCCAAATGAACTATGTTGTTTATTCGTTATATCCATGCTTCTATTAGTAAATAAGGGAATATTGGTAAAGATGTTGGACCAACAGGCCCAATGGGCCGACCCGCTTTTGGAACTGAACAAAGAAAAAAGTGTAACCCTAGACTAAGAGGAAAGCGTCGTCGTTGGTGTGTATTTGGGAAGAAAAATCGAATAAAATACGATCCTCTCTCTCTCTCTCATCCGAATCTCGCATCGTCACCATCATCTTCCTCTTTAGGTCGTGTCTCTTTAAGAAGCTCATGATTCAACAACTTCTACTACCTATGTAAGCATCAGTTACTTCCTTGAAACACTCTGCTATTTCAATTTCTGAAAACATTGAACAGACTTCTTCAATATTTCGTCCAAACTGAATTCAATGCCAAAAAGTATAAGGAAATCCACAATTCGCATCTTCAGATCCGAGAACAAGGTAAATTATTGGAAGGAACGATTAATACACATGTATACAATAGAATATTAACAGTGCTATTGGGATGTTGCAGGGTGCAGATTTGTAGAAACAAAATCTGGATTCCACTACTTGAAGGTTGATGATTATGGAAGAAGAAGGGTTTTTCTTTTTAACAGGTATGAAATCAATTTTTTCGAAATGGATCGTATTGTTTTGGTGTTCTAGTTTCTGCAATTAAAGCTCTGCCATTGATTTGATTCAATACAAGGTTCTCCGATTTTGGAATTGATGAAAGCGGAAAGTGTTGAAGAAGAAAAAAGTGAAAAGAAACGGAGCATAGCAAAATAGAAGCGGTGAATGGTTTTAAAACAGGTTGTATCGGTATATACCCTGAAGGGGATGATGATAAATGGATGGTTGAATGAGTGTGATTTATGGTGAGGTTAGTATTATGGATATTCTAACATTTCTCTTTTCTTGGTTTTCTGGTTATACAAGTTCCGTTTGTTAACAGGTTCTAAGTTTGTTAACAGGTTCTAAGTTTGTAAGTTCTGGCTATCCTAGCTTTTACAGGTTGCAGGTTTAATAGTTGGTAACGGGTCGGTGAATTTTTAAGGAAAGATTTGTTAACAGGTAATGCATATATAAATGATCCAAGCATAAAAAAAGATTAGCTATGCAAATGAATTTGGCAGGCATGGATGTATATGTGAAGAAAGCTTGCGAAAAATAATGGGAAGTAGAATACCTATCGGAGTCTCTCCGATGGAGCTTCAGAGAAAAACAGTAGGTTCTCCCAACTTTTATCTTCTATGTGTATTTTCTGCTCTTCTCTTGTTGAACTTTTGGTTTCTCTTCTTTTCTGTTTTCACTCCCTTCTTGGCTGTCTCTAGAAAAAAAATTCTCTTAATGTAACAAATGGCCCTTCTCATAATGATACAAAGGTAGAAAAGCGGGGGGGGGGGGGGGGGGGGGGGGAATTGGCTGAGGTTTTGAACAATGTTGGTATACAGGTTTTGTGCTTTTAAAGTGCAGGTTTTGTTTTTTGTCTATTTTGGTGCAAAGTTGACTGTATGATGCAAGTTTTTGGCTGTTGTGGGCAGATTTAATGCAGGTGATATCTTTCTTTAAACCTGTCACTTTCCTCTTTATCTTTCAATGATGCAAACTGCTTTGCCTTTTTGAAAATTCTGAAGGGTTGGCTATTTTTGGAACATGATGATACGTGGAGATTTTGGGCTAATGTTAGCCTTCTGTTTTTACGAATCATTGTTATTTTGTATGTGCTGATTTGGTTTGTTGCATTCGCTTTTCTGCCCGTTTGACCATTGTGGGCTGTTTTGCTTTGTATTTTTGCTGCTATTACAATGCTGTTTTGTTGTTGCTTTGCTGGCCTTTTGCGCTGCCTGTTGCTGTTTTTGTGGTGCAGTGTTGCCTAGGCAGCCTGCTGCCTTGTTCTACTGCTGCATTTTGGCCTATTGCCGCTGCTGTTTCTGCTTGTGTTTGTTGTTATTATTTGCTTTTGCCCGCTGTTTTGTTAGCCCATATGCTTGCTGCAGTATGTCTGTTTATTTTGCCTGTATTTCTCTGGCTGTTTTGCTTTAGCAACAAGAAAATGTTTGCAATTTTTCTTTCTCCTTTTTGTGAACCAAAAGGGAAACTTTTTGTGATTTGCAATCGGGAGAAATGGTCCATGATTAAAGATAAACTCCTTTTGATATCTGATTCCAAATACCAACCCTGGTGATGAGCATTTTTATTAGCAAACAATTCTTGCTTGGACTTTGATTAAGATATCGATGTTAACTAACTTCTTTCTTTTTCCTTGTTTCATGAGCACGAGTATCGGATGGCAAGAGGGGTAGTAAGAACGTGGGCGATTTTCTTGAAGAAGAAGCAACAACAATTGAAGGAGAAACACTTGATTCCATTTTTGTTTTTGTAAATAGCAATTGTAACTTGTAATTCGTGACATGCCTTGTAACTTCTTTTTTTTCAAAAGTGTAACGAGCACAAAAACCTTAATGAAATATTTTGAATGAATTGGTTGTATGAAAATTAAATTGAACTCTTGAATTTTGAATGAAAGATGCAATTTCCAATTGAATGATTTGAGTGCACATCTTGCTTTTATAACTTGAATTTCAAGAAATCATGAACGAATGTTGTAACTCGTATTTCAAGCAATCAATGCGCCTTATCTTTCAAAATCCAATCAAACTCTCAAACAAAATAAATGCTTAAGAATTTAATTCCCTCTGGTTAATTCGAACCCAAAACACTGGTCGCTTAAACCTTGATCTTCATATCACGCCTGAACCAAAACTTGCATTTCTTAAACAAAACCTTAACTTTGACACTCACATCGCAAGTAACTTGTAACTTAAACAACCGAAACATGTCTTGATTATCATGACCCCCCAGCCTCATTTCTTGTGCCCAAACTCCACATTTGTCAACTTAAACTTCAAATTCTCGACTCAAAGGCTTAGAGACTTTAAGAAGAAAACTTGAAATGCGAGGAGATGAAATTCTTGACCTAATGCACTAAGCTTTGAGCCATCTTCGAGGCAGGCGAGAGAAACATCTTCCCAGACACCAAAGACCCGAAACCCTAGCATCTTGACCAGCACACGTAGGGAAATAAACCCTAATCCAGACTCTGATAAATTTGAGCGAGAACCAACCTTGTAACGTGATGACAAAATTCGTTCCACGATCCACTAATCGAGAACCATACGCGTTTCCCTTTTACCCGATAAGAAAACCTCAAAACAAGATTAAACATAAAGAGGGCACAACCCTAATACCTCAAACCAAAGCGCCTGATTCCATGAGATGCGGGATATGCAAATGACTGAGTAATAAAATGATGTGAATGACTGAGTAATAAAATGATGCAAATGAAATGCAAAGTCCAAAGCCAGACAAAAATAAAAGAGATAGGGAAAATTTGGGGTACGACAGCTGCCCCTATTTAATCGTCTTAAACTTGAATGTGAGATTGGCGTCAGCCTTTCGGAAGTTCAAGGTGGAAGATGATTAAATACCAGGACCCGAAATTTGCCTTGGAGAGATGGTGTGAGTGTCATTTATGGGGGTGAATGTCTGCTGGGGAAAGACAAATTGGTCTTATGATGGACTGGTCATGATGGATAAAACATGGTTGAAAAAGGGTAGCTCGTATTGGGGTAACGGTGCCAATACAAGGTTCTTGAGGGAGTGGGCGGTAAAGTGACTGAAAGGATATGGTTGACGATGTCGTGATGACTGAAAGTAGAATTACTTGACAAAATGATAACTTAAATGCAATGAGTAGAACTTGATGACGATAGAGAATCTATCAAGCGATATTTCACGACCCAAAAAGAAAGGTAAAGATAATGGGTAAAGATCGGCGTATAATCTATGACCCAAGAGAAAGGTAAAGACAACGGGTAAAGATAGACGTATGATCTATGACCCAAGAGAAAGGTAAAGTGAGGGTAATACCTACAAGCGACCTACGACCCTATAATAGATAACATGAGTGTAAGACCTACGAGCGACCTACGACCCTATGAAAGATAACGTGAGGATAAGACCTACGAGCGAACTACGACCCTAACAAAGATAATGCGAGGGTAAGACCTACGAGCGACCTACGACCCTAGCAAAGATAATATGAGGGTAAGACCTACTAGCGACCTACGACCCTATGAAAGATAACATGAGGGTAAGACCTACGAGCGACCTACGACCCTAGCAAAGATAACGTGAGGGTAAGACCTACTAGCGACCTACGACCCTATGAAAGATAACGTGAGGGTAAGACCTACAAGCGACCTATGATCCTAGCAAAGATAACATGAGGGTAAGACCTACGAGCGACCTACGACCCTAGCAAAGATAACGTGAGGGTAAGACCTACGAGCGACCTACGACCCTAACAAAGATAATGTAAGGGTAAGACCTACTAGCGACCTACGACCCTATGAAAGATAACGTGAGGGTAAGACCTACGAGCGACCTACGACCCTAGCAAAGATAACGTGAGGGTAAGACCTACTAGTGACCTACGACCCTATGAAAGATAACATGAGGGTAAGACCTATGAGCGACCTACGACCCTAGCAAAGATAATATGAGGGTAAGACCTACAAGCGACTTACGACCCTAGCAAAGATAACGTGAGGGTAAGACCTACGAGTGACCTATGACCCTATGAAAGATAACATGAGGGTAAGACCTACGAGCGAACTACGACCCTAGAAAAGATAATGTGAGGGTAAGACCTATGAGCGACCTACGACCCTAGCAAAGATAACGTAAGGGTAAGACCTACGAGCGACCTACGACCCTATGAAAGATAACGTGGGTATTGAGAGTTGGGGGAGTATGACGTACTGGTACCATGGTTTATTTTAGTTGGTAGTGTAATAACAGATGTTAACTGGGAATTATGAGGATGATATTCTTTGTGGGGATGTTTTGTTTATTTGGAGATTGATTTGGGGCTTTCGAGCGAGGTACCAAATCTGGATCATGCTTCATATGCATTTTGAAATGCGGCATGATGATCCATGGATACGTTATGCGTTTGAGGATGCAATGCGATATGTGGTGATGATTATTATATGCAAAGTGCCAAATGTTAAGCTCATTGGGATTCGTTGCTCGTCGTCTTGAGATACCAATATGGATTAGTGCTTGAAAATTGAGAGAATTGAGTTATATCCTTGTCGAGTTCACTGGGGATTAAATCTTGTTGAGGAGGAGTAGCTTGATCTGACTTTCTTCACCTGCTGGACTGCTTGTGAATGACTGAATAGAGACATGGATCTCATCAAATGCCCCAAGTTTTCTCTATTGCCAGGGAGGAAAGGGCCCCGTCTGACTTTCCTTACTTCATGAACCACTTGGGGATTAGGAAATGGACATTAGTGTCTTCAGATGCCCCGAGTTCACTTCATTGCTGGGGAGTTATGTGTTTAATCATCTATAGGGAATGATGATGATTCCGAGGATGTTAACTGAACCAAAGTGAACATCATGACGCTTTTAGCTTGATTGAATTTGTACGGATGACAGGAATTTTCTTGAGTAGCTCCATAAGAGGGGAGGAGGAATGCCCCTGTCTACAAGGATCTCTTCGAGTGGAATGCTGGAAGATTCGTGTCATAATACGACGCAAAGTGGCATGCCCCAATATCTGCCTCTGATCATGGATTCTCATAGAGATTTGTCGAATCTCGACGTAACTGCCCCAGGTTGCACAAATTTTGAATAGGTTACTCAGCCTGATTCCCCCAGTTTGAAGTTTAAAGAGATTTATTGACATGGTTGCTTCTGATTGACTGGAAAAATATGGAAGAGATCTATCGACGTGATAGCCTCTGATTGGAAGCTTGAGGGAATGCCCCAGAATAAGACCACTCTTTGTTTTTTGACAAGTTTCTGCAGCAATTCTTCATTTGAGATGACCATGTTTTCAATTGATGCTCATCACGCAAGCTTACTTGATGTTCAAGCACTTATTTATATGCAATGAATGTTTGTCTAAGAATGATGATTCTAATGCAAATTTTATGCTTGTCTTGAAGTTCGAAAAACTTTTATTGAAATGATGTCGAAGCATCAGTTTTTTTGTTTTTATGAATAGGTAACGTGTTACCAAATCAAATTTTAGTACATCCCCGAGGAGTCAGGTTTTCGTATTCTCGCTACAGTATTGCTTTCGAATTAACCCATGCTTCAGTTAGGACTTTTAAGGGTTGTAACGTGGCCTGGTTCACGGTTTTAGAAAAAAGATTTAAGGCTCAAAATTATTTGGTGCCCCCCATTCTCCATGATGTTCTCCACTCCTATGTTCAGTTAACTCGATACGAGCACTCATCTCCTGAGAAGAGAGTTTGCGATGATTGAGGAACCACAGTGGTTTCTAAGACCCGACAATCACTGGCTTCTCGGCGTCTGATCACTCGATCTTGTTCTTTGCTGAGGATTATTATTATTTTTTATTTCGCTTTCCCTAATATATTTTTTTTGGACAATTTCTTGATTTTGAAGTTGCAGTCCAGCAGGATGCCCTGACTTTTGCCTAAGTCTCCTATTTTTCAAGTTTTGACTTAACGGGGCTTTTTGTCTCTTTCTTTTTGAACAAGTTATTGATCTTTGCGCCATCTTCGATTTGTTGGAAATGGTTGTGGTTGTCTGAGTTCTGGATAGATGAAGAATAACTGTTATGGTATCGTCATCTGCTGACCTCCTAATTGGGATATCGTTCTCTTCGATGCACGCTACTGGTAAGTGACGGTTTATCATTGTGGCATTGACTTCTCCTAGCCCTTTGATGGATAACCATTGTTGTATCCCTAGGAACTCCCCCTTGACGAGTTATGGATGCTCAATCGGATTAACTGAAATCTACCCGCCCCGGGGTTAAAATTGAGGGTTTTCTGTGTAAAAGAAACTCCTACTGCAAAGCTCGAAAGGGTTGACGAGGGTCTATCTTCCTTATAACTCCGGTGTTTGGGGATTTAAAATAATGCATGTACATCGTCAACAAGGTTTTATTCAAAAGCATATCGTTTGAGAATCTAAGTATCAGATCTTCATCATCCTCCCTCAAGAGTTATTTTTTTCTTTAAATTAAAAAGAGTTAAGCGTCAAAAGTAATTATAATAACAAAATGTAAATGAGTGAATACGAATGGATTAGTTCAAGACAAGCACAGTCAATGCATGGTGATTCAATATAAAAAGACAAACAATTTTGCATAAAACGGGTACTGAACAAAACAAGAAAGGTTACAAATGAAAATGCAAATGAAATTATAAATTGCCATGCTCAGGAGACTTCTTCAGCCCTGGCTCATTTGAGGAGACGCTCCTGCAGTCTTGACACCTATCTCAGTAAGGGGATTCAATCCATTATCAGACCCATTGGAGTGAACGTGATAACTTTGGCATCAAGGAGGTCTTGAACGTTGTTTTTTAATGTCCTACAATTCTCAATTGTGTAGCCTGGAGCCCATGAATGGAATTCGCAACGAGCACTGACATTATACCCTCGTGGGAGAGGATTTGGTGTTGGACCAAGTTCACGCATTTGAACCAACTGATTGACAAACAACTGAGGGAGAAGTTGAGCATAAGACATGGGAATGGGATCCACCCTACTTTCAATAACTTTCTTCCTCTTTCGTCCTTGTTGCCCCTGGGGTTGATGACTCAGCTGAAAAGACCCAGATCGTGCTCGTTGAACATATAATTGTCTCTGTGTTTACTGATGTTGATGATGGATTGACTGATGTTGAGTCACCCGCGGTTGTTGAGCTGAGATTGTAGCACATGCTCGAGGAACATTAGGATGAACAAACGATGTTTGACAGTGCAGAGCTTGATCTCAATGATGGACCGGGGCCTTTCCTTTGTTGATAGTATCACTAGTCTCTCATTCTTTCTTCTTGAGGAGGCCAAAGCAAGGTTTCTTGTTACTTTTATTGATAGTGCTAGATGTACCTTGAATTTTTCCTGACTTGAGGCCATCTTCAATACATTCCCCGATGGTAACCAAGTTCGAAAAGGAGGTTGAAATACTACCGAGTATATGTTGGAGATATGGGTCTTGCAGGGTGCCCACGAACAAATAAGTAAATTCACGATCCAAGAGAGAAGGCTGGACCCTTGCAACCAGTTCACGCTACCTCTGAGCGTACTCTTTGAAAGACTCTTCAAATTTTTGTACCATCCCTTGGAGCTGAGTACGGCTAGGAGCCATGGCAGTATTGTAATGGTAATGTTTCAAAAAAGCGTCAGCAAGATCTCCCCAAGTACTAACATGAGATCTTTCCAATTGCATATACCAATCCAACGGTGCCCCGGTCAAGTTGTCTTGAAAGAAATGCATGAGTAATGGTTCATTTTCAGCATAGGCCGCCATTTTGCGACAATAGGAATGAAGATGAGTCTTTGGGCAAAAAGTGCCCTTGTATCTGTCAAACTCTGGGACTTTGAACTTGGGAGGAGTAACTACCCCAGGCACGAGGCACATTGCAACAGTATTGACTCCGGAAGCCTTGATACCCTCCATGGCTCTAAGTCGCTCTTCGAGAGCATGATACATTTTTGCAGTTTCGACAACCCCGGCAACAAGGTTCACTTGGGGTTCATCAAGATCAATAACATCATGATGATCGTCGACATCATTCCTAGGAGCACCGGTAGGAGTCTTAACATTCGCATTGTCATTTCTCCCATTAGCAGAAGTGGAAGGTGCAGCAGTAGTAAGCTTGGCAACACTTTGGTGTAATTCTTCTTGACCCTTGATCACGGCATGAAGGGTTTCCATAAGTTGATCCATGCGAGTACCCATGGTGTCCATATCCCGACGGAGTGCATTCTGATTCTCTTCAAAAAGATTCATTAGCCTTTGCTGGTTGCCTCTGGTACGGTAAGGATGTGGAGGAGGAGTCTTTGTTGTTTACTATCGGAGAAAAGGGACCCCAATGAGTTTTTGTTGTGAAAAATGAATGCATGGTAGTATGGATGAATGCTTTATCTTCATTTCTGAGGAGACCCAAAGACTCATCTACCTTTTAAAACTTCCCTTTTTTAAAAAGCTATATCAACGAGACTTGTCTTTGGATTTCCCTAGATATGAGATATATATACATGATGATATGATGTCATGGTATGATATGGCATGAAGTCTCAGCTCCACATATTCTGGATAACCATTGCGTAGTCTGTTGCACAGGCTGAAAGTAACAGGATTAAAAGTTCGACGTCACAGGCATGGAGTCAAAGTAACCACCCACGAGGTATGTACTAGGGGTTTATCACCAGCCGAACAAGGTTCTAAAGATTTCTCGAAGTCTACGCTCTTCCTTTGGATATTATCGATGTCCCAATTACTTGGTAATCAGTAATATTCGCAGGAAAAACTCGTCCGAGTGCAATATCGCGTGACAACTACTTCCGGATTACCCCGTTATAGTCTCCGCTCTGCACCTAAAAGGCCAGGATGGGTTAATGGTTCTACGGCCCTCAGCTTCTCGAGTTCCCAGGTCGAAAGCAACGATGTCTTCCCGATTACTCGGTAAACATCACTACTTTCAAGGGGACCTCCACTGAGTGGGGGATTTTCATGCCTACTTCTTAGGGATTACTCCCTCAAAGTTAACATGACTATACCGCCCGTGCTAATCCTATGTGTAACACAAGTCCGGGTATAAGACTTATCAAAAGTAATCACCAAACCTAACATCACAATGTATCCAGAACATGTGAGTAACAACAATATATGCAATATATACAAAAGAATAAAATAAATAAAGAAAAAAAAACAATAAAGTAAGGTAAAGCAAATAAATAAACACCCAAAAAGACAAATAAACAAAACTAGGAGAGACTCGCAAAAGGTCCCCAGTAGAGTCGCCAACTGAAGCTACCGGCAGAAAACACAGAGCCGCCACCGAAATTTATTTATCCTGAAGGAAGGGGAAACATCGATAAAACCACAAGGGAATGGATAAGATGGTCTTGCGACCAAGAGAAAGGGTAAGGGAGTCGGTTATGCGAGGGAAAGGTATTAGCACCCCTCGCATCCGTTGTACTCAACGGGATCCATTTTGTTTGCTTGTCTTGAAGGGTGTGTTTATCTACAACTATGTTTGCTTAAAGGGAAATGAAATATTTTTATTATTGCGTTCGTGAGGGTTTCACGATCCTTTGCCTATGTATCCAATGAAGGAATCAGAACACCGTAGTTCCTCTAGAAAAAGGTTGGTTTGTTTGTGTTTTTTAATGGGCGACGTTAATGCACGCATTCTAGCAATAGGAACGGCTGGTATTGCGGTAGAACGGAGATAACATGCCCATTGGGGGAAGGTTTTGATTTGTTGAGTGTTTTGCGGATTTTAAAAAATAAATTCAAGTAATGATTAAGTGTTTTTTGATTTTTTGATTTGTTTGGTCAAAATGGGTGTGGACGAGATTTTGAAAATACAACGACCTAATATCGAGGTTTTGATTTAAAAGAGGGTAAGTTTAAAATTTGATTCTTTGGGGAAATTATCTTAAGTTTTAACAAAATAATAAACAAACAAAAGATGAATGAGGGTATTTGCACGATTAGATGAGACGTGCTTGATGACGTGAAGTCAACAAAGTTAAAACATTTCCCTTGGATTTGAGACGGACGAAAGATATAAAGATTAACGATCGATGACACAATTAATTAAAATGACAATTGAACAATTAAATAATGAAAATTAAATTATACTAGCATGTATTTTAAACGATTAAATAAATAACCAAAAGTACACTAGGATTAATTACAATATCATGGATTTTTAACATTTAAACAAAATAGCAAAAATTGAATAATAAAAACTAACTTATGAAGCATGTATTTTTTGAATAATTAAATAAAAGATTAATAACATATTAACAAAAATTAAAAAAAGATTAGTTTATAAAAGCATGTTTTTTATGTTTTTATAATAATTATAAACATATAATAACAAGATAGAATAATGGAGGAGATAATGCTAAAAGAAGTAACAAAAACGTCCTAGCCTGGACTTGAACCGTGTCCCTCCTGAATTGTTATTAATTGCCTTGCCAAATGAACTATGTTGTTTATCCGTTATATCCATGCTTCTATTAGTAAATAAGGGAATATTGGTAAAGATGTTGGACCAACAGGCCCAATGGGCCGACCCGCTTTTGAAACTGAACAAAGAAAAAAGTGTAACCCTAGACTAAGAGGAAAGCGCCGATGTTGGTGTGTATTTGGGAAGAAAAATCGAATAAAATACGATCCTCTCTCTCTCTCATCTGAATCTCGCATCGTCACCATCATCTTCCTCTTTAGGTCGTGTCTCTTTAAGAAGCTCAGGATTCAACAACTTCTACTACCTATGTAAGCATTAGTTATTTCCTTGAAACACTCCGCTATTTCAATTTCTGGAAACATTGAATAGACTTCTTCAATATTTCGTCCAAACTGAATTCAATGCCAAAAAGTATAAGGAAATCCGCAATTCGCATCTTCAGATCCGAGAACAAGGTAAATTATTGGAAGGAACGATTAATACACATGTATACAATATAATATTAACAGTGCTATTGGGATGTTGCAGGGTGCAGATCTGTAGAAACAAAATCTGGATTCCACTACTTGAAGGTTGATGATTATAGAGGAAGAAAGGTTTTTTCTTTTTAACAGGTATGAAATCAATTTTTTCGAAATGGATCGTATTGTTTTGGTGTTCTAGTTTCCGCAATTAAAGCTTTGCCATTGATTTGATTCAATAAAAGGTTCTCCTATTTTGGAATTGATGAAAGCGAAAAGTGTTAAAGAAAAAAAAGTGAAAAGAAACGGAGCATAGCAAAACAGAAGCGGCGAATGGTTTTAAAACAGGTTGTATCGGTATATACCCTAAAGGGGGTGATGATAAATGGATGGTTGAATGAGTGTGATTTGTGGTGAGGTTAGTATTATGGATATTCTAACGTTTCTCTTTTCCTAGTTTTCTGGTTATACAAGTTCCATTTGTTAACAGGTTCTAAGTTTGTAAGTTCTGGCTATCCTAGCTTTTACAGGTTGCAGGTTTAATAGTTGGTAACGGGTCGGTGAATTTTTAAGGAAAGATTTGTTAACATGTTATGCATATATAAATGATCCAAGCATAAAAAAGATTAGCTATGCAAATGAATTTGGCAGACATGGATGTATATGTGAAGAAAGATTGCGAAAAATAATGGGAAGTAGAATACCTATCGGAGTCTCTCCGATGGAGCTTCAGAAAAAAACAGTAGGTTCTCCCAACTTTTATCTTCTATGTGTATTTTCTGCTCTTCTCTTGCTGAACTTTTGGTTTCTCTTCTTTTCTGTTTTCACTCCCTTCTTGGCTGTCTCTAGAAAAAAATTTCTCTTAATGTAACAAATGGCCCTTCTTATAATGATACAAAGGTAGAAAAGCGGGGGGGAAATTGGCTAAGGTTTTGAACAATGTCGGTATACAAGTTTTGTGCTTTTAAAGTGCAGGTTTTATTTTTTGTCTATTTTGGTGCAAAGTTGACTGTATGATGCAGGTTTTTGGCTGTTGTGGGCAGATTTAATGCAGGTGATATCTTTCTTTAAACCAGTCTCTTTCCTCTTTATCTTTCAACGATTCAAACTGCTTTGCCTTTTTGAAAATTCTGAAGGGTTGGCTATTTTTGGAACATGATGATGCGTGGAGATTTTGGGTTAATGTTAGCCTTCTGTTTTTACGAATCATTGTTATTTTGTATGTGTTGATTTGGTTTGCTGCATTCACTTTTCTGCCCGTTTGACCATTGTGGGCTGTTTTGCTTTGTATTTTTGCTACTATTACCACACTGTTTTGTTGTTGCATTGCTGGCCTTTTGCGCTGCATGTTGCTGTTTTTATGGTGCAGTGTTGCCTAGGCAGCCTGCTGCCTTGTTCTGCTGTTGCATTTTGGCATGTTGCCGCTGCTGTTTCTGCTTGTGTTTGTTGTTATTATTTGCTTTTGCCCGCTGTTTTGTTAGCCCATATGCTTGCTGCAGTATGTCCGTTTATTTGGCCTGTATTTCTCTGGCTGTTTTGCTTTAGCAACAAGAAAATGTTTGCAATTTTTCTTTCTCCTTTTTGTGAACCAAAAGGGAAACTTTTTGTGATTTACAATCGAGAGAAATGGTCCATGATTAAAGATAAACTCCTTTTGATATCTGATTCCAAATACCAACCCTGATGATGAGCATTTTTATTAGCAAACAATTCTTGCTTGGAATTTGATTAAGATATCGATGTTAACTAACTTCTTTCTTTTTCATTGTTTCATAAGCACGAGTATTGGATGGCAAGCGAGGTAGTAAGAACATGGGTGATTCTCTTGAAGAAGAAGCAACAACAATTGAAGGAGAAACACTTGATTCCCTTTTTGTTTTTGTAAATAGCAATTGTAACTTGTAATTCGTGACATGCCTTGTAACTTCTTTTTTTTCAAAATTGTAACGAGCACAAAAACCTGAATGAAACATTTTGAATGAATTGGTTGTATGGAAATTAAATTGAACTCTTGAATTTTGAATGAAAGAAGCAATTTCCAATTGAATGATTTGAGTGCACATCTTGCTTTTATAACTTGAATTTTAAGAAATCATGAACGAATGTTGTAACTCGTATTTCAAGCAATCAATGCGCCTTATCTTTCAAAATCCAATCAAACTCTCAAACAAAATAAATGCTTAAGAATTTAATTCCCTCTGGTTAATTCGAACCCAAAACATCGGTCGCTTAAACCTTGATCTTCATATCACGCCTGAACCAAAACTTGCATTTCTTAAACAGAACCTTAATTTGACACTCACATCGCAAGTAACTTGTAACTTAAACAACCGAAACATGTATTAATTATCATGACCCCCCAGCCTTATTTCTTGTGCCCAAACTCCACATTTGTCAACTTAAACTTCAAATTCTCGACTCAAAGGCTTAGAGACTTTAAGAAGAAAACTTGAAATGTGAGGAGATGAAATTCTTGACCTAATGCACTGAGCTTTGAGCCATCTTCGAGGCAGGTGAGAGAAACATCTTCCCAGACACCAAAGACCCGAAACCCTAGCATCTTGACCAGCACACATAGGGAAATAAACCCTAATCCAGGCTCTGATAAATTTGAGCGAGAACCAACCTTGTAACGTGATGACAAAATTCGTTCCACGATCCACTAATCGAGAACCAGACGCGTTTCCCTTTTACCCGATAAGAAAACCTCAAAACAATATTAGACATAAAGAGGGCGCAACCCTAATACCTCAAACCAAAGTGCCTGATTCCATGAGATACGAGATATGCAAATGACTGAGTAATAAAATGATGCAAATGACTGAGTAATAAAATGATCCAAATGAAATGCAAAGTCCAAAGCCAGACAAAAATAAAAGAGATAGGGCAAAATTTGGGGTACGACAATAGGATTATTATATCTGATGATTACCTATGATTAGAGGATGTTTTTAGGGCCTAAGGCAGGGAAATCGCAGTGAATTCGTAGAATATATTCATGACATGTCAGTATGAGTCGACCTCAAAGGCCATGTGTCGACACATGCAGGAATTAAGACTCAGGATTAGTCAATACACAGGACCACACGTTGATACATGCAGTGTTTCAGACTCAGTATGAGTCGGCACAAGGGGATTACACATCTACTCATGCATAATTTCAAACCCAGTACGCGTCGGCTCAAAGCAGTATGCGTCGACTCATGCAATTTGATTTTGGCAAATTCTTCCAAAGGCTCTAACTTGAGTTTCCGGACTCCGTTTTAGGTGCCGTTTGAAGCGTTGGATAGCTAACGCGATGAACTTCATTCTTAAGTATTAAAATGAAGGATAAGAAGAAGAATCCTAGTACCCAAATTAGGATTCGAGTTAGCTTCCCGGGTTAATCGCTATGATGATTTTGTGAAGTGTGATGAGGATAAGACGATCTTAGATTATGCTTTATTCATAACGGTAAGATTTAGCACGACAATGATGTAGTATTACAGAATAATAATAGGTAGAGGTTTGGTAATTATAGATAACCCTTAGATGATTAATTAATTATGGGCATTATCATGTCGTAGACCTATGGCCAACATTAAGGGATCGTTGATCTGCCGTTGTATTATTGTTATGGCTGAGTTGCTGTGAATTATATTGATGAATTATGTTGATGAATTATGTTGATAAATTATGTTGATGAATTATGTCGCTAAATTATGTTGATGAATTATGTCGCTAAATTATGTTGATGAATTATGTTGATGAATTATATTGATAAATTATGTTGATGAATTATGTTGATGGATGATGTGGAGATGCCTCTAATAATTGCAGCTATTAAGATGTAGGCTTTTGGCCAATAATGATGTTGTGTTGAGATGTGGTTAATTATGGTTGTTGTTATTACATTCATGATTGTGTCGCATACATTGCATATCAAGATGGAGTTGATGCTCGTTAAGATGACCTGTATTGGTGAATATTAAGATGAAGGCTTATGCCTTGTTGATGCCTCTATTTATTGGAAATTATTTTGAGATGGGAGTTCTGCTCCAATGGTACCACATGCATTTGCATAGTATTGAGTCGTATTATATGATTGCATAAAGAAGTTGTGTATTGATGCGGTAAATGTGTATATTGTTGGTATTATGTTGCAATTATTGTTGTTTATGAGGTGTGAAGTGGTGTTATTATATGAGCTGATCTAACATATTATGTATCATACGTTTTATTATATTGTTAGATATCTCACCCATTCTGTTTGAATGTTACCCTTGTGTTGGTAACGTGCAGGTAATCTAGAGTGAAGACAGTATACCTTCAGTAGTTCGAGTTGGTGTCATTATTGTGATACGTAACACTCGGGGGATGAACGCATGTTGCTTTTAATTATTTCTTATTTCAGTTGTTGAACTTTAATTTTATTGTTGCTAAGTATGTGTTATTTTGAAGTTGCTGTAATTTTTGGACAAAGATGTTATTATGATTTTGCTGCGTAGATGTTCAAGTTGTTGAATTAAGAGATTACATTATTTTGCTGATGGTTCATCCGAAGTTTTAAAGTGTTACGTATCCATGTTGAATGCAATGTGTTTTTAAGTTGAATTTGTGGCATCCTGATTCAGTTGTATGAATTTTAAAACTCTGATTTACATTTATAATTGTTGGGTAGAATTGGGGTGTTACAAAGTTGGTATCAGAGCAAAAGTTGGTCCGTCCGACCAAGTTGTCGAGTCATAGTTGTCTAACAATGAGTATTTTTAATTTGAGTTCTAACAGTTGTTTATGTTATAGTGATAAGTTGAGATGGATGGAAGGAATAATGTTGCACTTGTTGCTGCTTTAGAAGCAATGGCACATGCGATGGAGAATCAGCCGAATGCTGACGGGAATACTAGATCTTGTAGTTTGGCGACTTTCCAGAGAGAGAATTCGCCTACCTTCAAGGGCAAGTATGATCCTGACGGAGCATTGGATTGGTTGAAAGAGATTAAGAGAATCTTCCGTGTGATGGACTGCACTCCAACGCAGAAGGTTCGTTATGGTACTCATATGCTAGCAGTCGAAGCTGATGACTGGTGGCTAGAGACGTGTCAGAGGTTGGAAGTTGCGGGTGAAAATGTCACTTGGGTTGTGTTCTGTAGGGAATTTCTGAGGAAGTATTTTCCTGAAGACGTTCATGGTAAGAAGGAGATTGTGTTCCTCGAGCTGAAGCAATGGAGTATGTCGATTGTTGAGTATGATGCAAAGTTTGCTGAGTTGGATAAGTTTTATCCGCACTACAGTGAGGCAGATGCTGAGTTTTCGAAGTGCATCAAGTTTGAGAACGGGTTGCGCCCAAAGATCAAGAAGGCAGTTGGATACCAGAAGATCTGTGTCTTTTCTGATTTGATTGATAGTTACATGATTTATGAAGAGGATAATATTGCTCATTACAAGATTATTAGTGAGAAGAGAGGTAAGCACCAACAGAATCGTGGTAAGCCTTATGATACCCCGTCTGGTAAAGGTAAACAGAAAGATGCTCAGGGGCAGAAGACTAGTGGGGGAGACGCTCCTGCTGGTGTGGTTTGTTTCAAATATGGAAAACCTGGGCATAAGAGTAATGTGTGTATTGTTGAGGTAAAGAGGTGTTTCCGTTGTGGTAAGACTGGACATGTTGTATCTGAGTGCAAGCATAAGGAGGTGATTTGTTTCAATTATGGCAAAGAAGGGCACATTGGTAGTCAGTGTCAGAAACCAAAGAGGGCGCAAACAAGTGGTAAAGTGTTTGCTTTGGTTGAGTATCAGGCAGTTACTGAGGACAGACTTATCAGAGGTACATGTTTCATTAATAATACTCCTTTAATTACTATTATTGATACCAGTGTTACTCATTGCTTTATTGTTGTTGATTGTGTTGAAAGATTAGGTCTTATGTTGTCTTCGATGAATGGTGAAATGGTTGTCGACACTCCATCCAAGGGGTCGGTGAATACTTCTTTTGTGTGTTTAAAGTGTCCCTTATCGATCTTCGACGGAGACTTTGCTGTTGATTTGGTTTGTTTACCGTTAAGAGGGTTGGATGTGATTTTGGGTATGAACTGGTTAGAGCATAACTATGTTCATATTAACTGTTATGACAAGTCTGTGGGGTTTTCTACTCCTGAGGAAGAGGGAGATAGTCTGTTGTCCGCTAGACAGTTGTGAAAGTTGATGCAAGAAGAAGCACATATGTTCTCATTGATGGCGTCACTATCTGTAGAGACTCAAGCTATAATTGAGGAATTGTAGGTGGTGCATGAATTTCCTGAAGTTTTCCCTAATGAAATTCCTGATGTACCGCCAGAGAGGGAAGTTGAATTTTCTATTGATCTTATACCTGGTACCAGACCTGTGTCTATGGCACCATACAGGATGTCTGCATCTGAATTGTTAGAGTTAAAGAAGCAATTGGAAGAGTTACTTGAAAAGAAGTTTGTAAGACCAAGTGTATCGTTGTGGGGAGCTCCAGTGTTGTTAATAAAGAAGAAAGATGGAAGTATGAGGCTTTGTGTTGATTATAGACAGCTGAATAAAGTGACAATTAAGAACAAGTATCTGCTTCCAAGAATAGATGACATAATGGATCAATTGGTGGATGCTCTTGTGTTTAGTAAGATTGATTTGAGGTCGGGATATCATCAAATTAAAGTGAAGGATGAAGATATCCAGAAGACGGCTTTCAGAATGCATTATGGACATTATGAGCATTCGGTGATGCCTTTAGGTGTTACTAATGTGCCAGGAGTATTCATGGAATACATGAATCATATCTTTCATACTTATTTGGATTGGTTTTTAGTGGTGTTCATTGATGATATTTTGATTTACTCTAAGTCAGAAGAAGAGCATGCATAATACTTAAGAGTAGTATTGCAAGTTTTAAAAGAGAAGAAGTTGTATGCAAAGTTGCCCAAGTGTGAATTTTGGTTAAAGGAGGTTAGTTTTCTTGGTCATGTGATCTCAGGTAGTGGCATTGTTGTAGATCCATCAAAAGTTTATGTTGTGTTGTAATGGGAAACTCTGAAGTCAGCAACTGAGATTAGAAGCTTTTTGGGATTAGCTGGTTACTATATAAGATTTATCGAAGGTTTTTTTAAGTTGGCACTCCCGTTGACTAAGTTGACTTGTAAAGGTAGAGCCTTTGTGTGGGATGTTCAGTGCGAAGAAAGTTTTACAGAATTGAAGAAGAGATTGACGTCGGCTCCGATTTTGACGTTGCCTAATCCAGGAGAACCTTTTGTGGTATATTGTGATGCTTCTAAGATGGGTTTAGGAGGTGTGCTCATGCAGAATTATAAGGTAGTTGCTTATGCGTCAAGGCAGTTGAGGACTCACGAGAAGAACTATCATACGCGTGATTTAGAGCTTGCTGCAATTGTTTTTATGTTGAAAATTTGGAGGCATTATCTTTATGGTTCTAGATTTGAAGTGTTTAGTGACTATAAGAGATTAAAGTATTTATTTGACCAGAAGGAGTTGAATATGAGACAACGAAGATGGTTGGAACTGTTAAAGGATTATGATTTCGGTTTGAATTATCATCCAGGAAAAGCGAGTGTGGTAGATGATGCATTGAGTCGAAAGACTTTACATATGTCAGCAATGATGGTTAAAGAGTTGGAATTAATTGAACATTTTAGGGATATGAGCTTAGTTTGTGAGGTGACACCGCAGAGTGTTATGTTAGGCATGTTGAAGATTAATGATTAATTTCTAGACCATATTAGAGAAGCTCAGAAGTTGGACGTGAAACTGGTAGATTTGATGGTTGGGATCGATCAGTCTGAGAATAGTGATTTTAAGTTAGATGCGCAAGGTGTGCTGAGATTTCGTAACCGAATTTGTATTCCTAGTGATGCAGAGATGAAGAAAGTGATCCTTGAAGAGAGTCATGGAAGTAAGCTGAGTATTCATCCAGGAGCTACAAAGATGTATCAAGATTTGAAAGGTTTATTTTGGTGGCCTGGGATGAAGAGTGATGTGGCTCGGTTTGTGTATGCATGTTTGACTTGTCAGAAGTCGAAAGTTGAACATCAGAAGCCTGCAGGGTTGATGCAACCGTTAGAAGTTCCATAATGGAAATGTGATAGCATTTCAATGGACTTTGTGACAGGGTTACCTAATACTTTAAGAGGATATGATTCGATTTGGGTGATTATTGATAGGATTACAAAGTTGACTCATTTTATTCCTATTAACATCAGTTTTCCAGTGTTGAAGTTGGCTGAGATTTGCACTAGTGTAATTGTGAAGTTGCATGGTGTTCCTTTGTGCATTGTGTTAGATAGAGATTAGAGGTTTACTTCTGATTTTTGGAAGAGTTTGCAAGGAGAGTTGGGTTCTAAGTTGAGGTTGAGTTCGGCGTATCATCCTCATACAGATGGTCAGACTGAACGGACTATTCAATCGTTAGAAGATTTGTTGAGGGCGTGTGTTCTTGAGCAGGGAGGTTCATGGGATACTTACCTTCCATTGATAGAGTTCACTTATAATAACAGTTACCATTCTAGTATTGAGATGGCACCTTTTGAAGCGTTGTATGGTCGAAGATGTAGAACTCCTTTATGTTGGCATGAATCTGGAGAAAGTGTAGTACTTGGACTTGAACTTGTTCGTGAGACTACTGAGAAGTTGAAGTTGATTCAAGAAAAGATGAAAGCTTCCCAAAGTAGACAGAAGAGTTATCATGACAAGCGAAGGAAAAACTTAGAATTTCGAGCGGGTGAACATGTGTTTTTTAGAGTTACACTTGTGACTGGTGTTAGGCGAGCATTGAAGTCTAAGAAGCTCACTTCTCGTTTTATTAGTCCATATCAGATTTTGAAGAGAGTTGGGAATGTGGCTTAAAGAGTGGCTTTACTGCCTAATCTTTCGAATTTGCATGATGTGTTTCATGTGTCACAACTCCGGAAGTATATTTCAGATCCATCTCATGTGATTCATATGGATGATGTGCAAATACGGGATAACCTTACTGTGGAGACGATGCCTGTACGAATTGCGGATTGCAAAATAAAGACTCTGAGGGGAAAGGAAATTGCTTTGGTTAAAGTGGTTTTGCTAGGAGCTGCCGGAGAAAGCATGACTTGGGAGTTGGAAAGCAATATGCGGGACTCTTATCCTAAGTTGTTTGATTAAGGTAAATTTTCGAGGACGAAAATATTCTAAGTGAGGGAGAGTTGTAACGCCCGTAATTTAATTAATTATGTAATTAAAATATTTTTGGATTATTTAAGAAGTTGTGTTAAGATGATAAATATTGTGTCGTGATTAATTGAATTGATCTATTCTATTAAGTTGTGGAATAATAATAGAATAATATTATTATTTGATGTGGGCTTATTTTAAGGACTAGAAGTAGTAGAAATGGGGTGTAGGAGTTTTAAGCCCATTAAGACATAATGAGAATTATAGGGTTATTATATTAGTTATTTAGAGTTAATAAGATAAGAAGTAGCAGTAAGAAGAAAAGAAAATAAGGGTTGGAAGAGAACGTGAAAGTTGTAGAAAAGAAGGAAAAGAGCAAAATAGAATTCAATCGGAAAAGTTGTAGAGCAACCTTCAATCTAAGGTAAAGGTGGGGTTCTGACTCTATAATAGGGTTTATAATGAGTAGTATGTGGGATTAGATGTGAAAAGTTATTTTGTTTATGATTGAACAATATATATATATATATATATATATATATATATATATATATATATATATATATATATATATATATATATATATATATATATATATATATATATATATTGTTGTTGTTTGATGAAGATCAATGGTTTAGAGATGAATAATGATGCCCTAATGTTGTATAATTGATGTAGAAACATAGAATTATTATAAGTGATGATTACATATGATTAGAGGATGTTTTTAGGGCCTAAGGCAGGGAAATACCAGTGAAATCTCAAAATATATTTATGACAAGTCATTATGAGTCGACCTCAAAGGCCATGTGTCGACACATGCAGGAACTAAGACTCAGAATGAGTCGATACATAGGACCATGCGTCGACACATGCAGTGTTTCAGACTCAGTATGAGTCAACACAAGGGGATTACACATCGACTCATGCAGGATTTCAGACCCAGTACACGTCGACTCAAAGCAGTATGCGTCGACTCATGCAGTCTGATTTTTGGAAGATTCTTCCAAAGGCTATAACTTGAGTTTCCAGACTCCGTTTGAGGTGCCGTTTAAAGTGTTGGATAGCTAACGTGATGAACTTCATTCTTAAGGATTAAAATGAAGGATAAGAAGAATAATCCTAGTACCCAAATTAGGATTCGAGTTAGCTTCCTGCGTTAATCACTATGATGATTTTGTGAAGTGTGATGAGGATAAGACGATCTTAGATAATGCTTTGTTCATAAAAGTAAGATTTAACATGACAATGATGTAGTATTACAGAATAATAATAGGTAGATATTTGGTAATTAGAGATAAGCCTTAGATTATTAATTAATTATGGGCATTATTATGTTGTAGGCATATGGCCAACGTTAAGGGATTGTCGATCTGCCGTTGTATTGTTGTTATGGTTGGGTTGTTGTGAATTATGTTTATGAATTATGTTGATGAATTATGTTGATAAATTATGTTGATGAATTATGTCGATAAATTATGTTGATGAATTATGTTGATGAATTATGTTAATAAATTATGTTGATGAATTATGTTAATAAATTATGTTGATGAATTATGTTGATGGATGACGTGGAGATGCCTTTAATAATTGGCAGATATTAAAATGTAGGCTTTTGGCCAATGACGATGTTGTGTTGAGATGTTGTTAATTTTGGTTGTTGTTACTACATTCATGATTTTGTCGCATACATTGCATATCAAGATAGAGCTGATGCTCGTTAAGATGGCCTGTATTGGCGAATATTAAGATGAAAGCTTATGCCTTGTTGATGCCTCTATTTATTGGCAATTATTTTGAGATGGAAGTTCTGCTCCAATGGTACCACATGCATTTGCATAGTATTGTATATGATTGTTTAAAGAAGTTGTGTATTGATGCGGTAAATGTGTATATTATTGGTATTCTGTTGTGATTATTGTTGTTTATGAGGTGTGAAGTGGTGTTATTATATGAGTTGATCTAAAATATTATTTATCATACGTTTTATTATATTGTTAGATATATCACCCCTTCTGTTTGAATGTTACCCTTGCATTGGTAACGTGCAGGTAATCCAGAGTGAAGGCAGTATACCTTCAGTAGTTCGAGTCGGTGTCATTGCTCTGATACGTAACACTCGGGGGATGAACACTTGTTGCTTTTAATTATTGCTTATTTCAGTTGTTGAACTTTAATTTGATTGTTATTAAGTATGTGTTATTTTGAAGTTGTTGTAATTGTTGGACAAAGATGTTATTATGATTCTGTTGTGTAGATGTTCAAGTTATTGAATTAAGAGATTAAATTATTTTGCTGATGGTTCATCCGAAGTTTTGAAGTGTTATATATCCACGTTGAATGCAATGTGTTTTTAAGTTGAATTCGTGGCATCCTGATTCAGTTATATGAATTTTAAAACTCAGATTTACATTTATAATTGTCGGGTAGAATTGGGGTGTCACAAGACTCCCGTCAGAAGTTTTTGTTCAAAATGACATTGTGAGAATCCTTCGAAGGTTTCCTGATGGTCCTAGTGATGCACTGCATTAATAGAAGTGTGAGACGTTTGATGATCACTGGTTCCCATAGATTTTTATTTTTTGTTTTACTTTGTCATCAATGCAACTCTTTCTGATTAAGCACTTATTGTTACTTATGTTAACTTTTAATGTTTTTCGTAGATAATTGTCTTTTTGATGATGTCAAAAAGGGGGAGAAGTATAATAATTTTGATGAACCTTAAAATAAATGCAGCATAATAAATAAATGATATAAAATGTGCATTTACCACTGACGTGTGTTTGTTTGTTTGTTAATCAATCGAGGAACTCTGAACAAGTTCATTGGGCATTCTAAGACTAGTCAAAATGAAAGAACTCTGTTAAAGTTCTTAAGAACTGATTGTTTATATAATCAAAGATGTATACTCCATGAACATATGTTCATAAATCAAATAGACCTAATACTACTCAAAAGTTGAGAACTTTCTGAAAGTTAAAGTTATTTTGATTTTGGTATCATGATGTTCAGAAGATGTAAAATGTCTTAGAATGTGATATTCAAAACATAAGAATCAAAAGCAGAAGTAGATGCTTTCCAGAAGAACTGAGCGAATAAGAAGTTGAAAACTATCTGAAAATATGGATAAAAGATTCAATAAGAAGAAGCTTTAATGAATTCAAGATTTCTAGTGACTCTATTGGTATAAAGAGTCAAGACTCCCAAGATCTTAATATCTGATCTATTCTAACCAAGGGGATTTTTACTCAAATGGTTCAGAGTCAGGATATTCGATCTTCATCAAATCATTGACTCAGGGGGAGCACCATAAAAAGGATAAGTATTCCTTACCTTTCTATTTTCACTTCTTCTAATTATAAGAACAAAATTGTGTCATCAAAATATATAGTATTGTCATCATCAAAAAGGGGAGATTGTAAGAACAAGATTTGGCTCTGCAATATTATCTATGAGTTTTGATGATAACAAATGAGCATGTTTGTTTGAACAATTTTGATACTCTAATGTTTGTTATTGTTGAGTACTTAACAAACAGGTTCTGCTTCTGATGGATGGCGTGGCCAAGACATTAAAAGAGAATTGATTTTGCTCCTATGCTACACAAGTTATGTTGAACAATAGCAAGACACTCCAAAAGACTCTGAAGTGTAAGCTTTGATATTTATTTAAAGAAACCAGACAGGAGATCTGAAAACTCAAGTTTTTACTAAAGTCCAGATGCTAAAGACTCAAACTTTTAAAGACAACATGTTTTAAAGAAACCAGTCAGAAGATCCGAAAACATAAGTCTCTACTTATGTCCAGATGCTAAAGACTTAAGCTTCTAAAGACAATATGTTCCAAAGAAACAAAGTTAGAAGATATAAAGAAAAAGTTTCTACTGAAGTCCAGATGCTGAAAACTTGTGTTTCTAATAACAAGGTTCTTAAAAGGATTCTCAAGACCAAGTGCTAAAGACTATAAAGATGCAACCCTTAAGACTCTAAAGACTTAAAGCTCTTCTAATCCAAGGTTCTCTACAATGGGTTCTCATGACCAAGTGCTGAAGACTCTGAAGACGCAGTTCTGAAGACTCTGAAGACTTGAAGTTCTGAAGACCTTATGTTATGTTCCCGCTACTAAACTCATGCTCACAGGAGCCTCTAAAGTGCATAAGGAAATAATATAACGGTAACATGGTACAATAGTACACAATATGAAAAATCCTTATTCCACTACCTCTCCACTAGCTTGAATTATGGAAGAGAAAAGGACGTAGCAGTACTATTTGTAACGACTCTTTTTCAAATAGCCAACGAATCTATTTTGTTTGGCTATATAAGAAAATAATCACATGTTTGAAAATGTTGGTCGAAGAAAAATTACAAGATGAATTTTGTTAGTGTTCAATGCTAAAAAGCTGTCACTATTAGAACACAACCAAAAGTTATCAACCACTATAACAAATACAAGAACAACAACTATGTTTAATATGTTGAAGCTAATCAAATAAGATGAAGATGAAGAATTCTAAAAGATGTTATTCAAACTACCAATCATATACATCTTGGCAGAATTATGAAAAAGCAAAGAGTTGTTGCTCATATCTTGCTTAATGAAGAAATAAGATGAATAATTCTACAAGATGTTATTCAAACTACCAATCATATACATCTTGGAAGAATTATGAAGAAGCAAGGAGTTGTTGCTCATAGCTTGCTCAATAATGAAGATGAAGACAAGAAGACTACAAGATGCTGCACTTAACTTAGATTATATTCATCTTTGTAAAAATATGTAAAACACAAGAGTTGTTGCTCAGATTGTGTTATTGCTTAAGATCTTCATGTAAATTGTTTGTATACAAGAATTGTTGCTCATAATTGTGTCAAATAACGTGTAATTAAATTAGGAGTAATTTGCTTGATAAGAAGCACTCATGTAATCTCCAGAAAAACAATTCTATTTAGAATTGGTTGGTTTCTCAAGTGATCGAGTGAAGATCAGAAGACTTGAGAAGACTTTGATTGTGGTTATTGTAGATGAAATCCTGGTAGTGGATTCTATTGGATAAATGGTAGTCATATCTCAAAGGGGACTGAGTGAAGGTCAGCCTTCTGAGATCACTGACGAATATCATTGGAAGGAAATCGTGATAGGAGATTCTAAAGAATTGGATTTTGTTGGGTCAATGAACGTCATATCCGATTTAGATCCCTGAAGGCATCATTGGATGATAGTCACTTGCGGTTTCCCGTGCGATTGTAATCAGATTGACTATAGTGGATTAAGTCCTTGAGTTCAAGGCAAAATCACCTTGGTAGGGTGGACTGAACTAGCTTGGGGGTTTCTCAAGTGAACCAGGATATATTGTGTGTTCTTTACTTTTGCTTATGCTTTAGAGTTTATGTTCTTAACTTAATTAGAAGTATTACTTAGAAGTAAACACTCAAAAGCATTGTTCAACGAATAATGCTTAGAAGAGAAAGTTATTAAATAAAGGAAAATCTAATTCAAACCCTCCCATTTCTCTCGTTTTCTTCACACCTTCAGAATTTTGTGTCATTACTTGGATTGTATACGATATTGGTCATTATACCTTTTATACAAAATCAAAAGATAATCATAGTATAATGCAAAATAGTGGGGTTATGATTGAAACCAAATCAATGTATTTCTCTAGTTTGAAAGATAAGAATCTTGTACTGGCAACTACCATGTTTTGTGGTGTCATTGATGATATTTGGGAGATTGATTGTGTTGTTTTCAAAGTGGCTTTATTTAAATGCAAGTGGATTCTCAATAATAATAATGGTGTACACATTGATAACTTAGGACTCACCCGGGTCGATCTTGGCAAGGAATCTTTTATGACCAAACCATTCAACATGGCTTCTCAAGCAAAACAAATTTTCTATATTACCAACCCACCAGACATATCAAGGAAATGGTCAATCGTTCTCCAAGGATAACACACTCTTCTTAGTGATAAAAGTCTTGATATTTCGTCCTCACCTTCTTACACAACATAAGTTCCTATCTCATATGATAAAGTTGATGGAGATGCCGTCCATGCTATTCGAATCGATCATGAAGAAGAAATTTGGGAAAATTAACAATAACATAATTTATTATTTATTCATAATAATTCATGTATGTTATAATTTCCAAATATTTTTACTAACAAGTATAATTATTTGAAATTACAGGTCTATACAGTCAAGACACCAAGAGACATGAAACCAAAATATTAAGTTACAATTATGTGATGATATGTAATATGTAAATTGTAGGTTGTTTGTTCTGATAAATTGTAGGATGTTTGTTATGGTACAATCGAATATGATACAATCATGTGATATTATGAATATGATACAATTAATATTATTCAGATAACTTTATCACAAATGTGAGTTGTATTTTCTGCTGTGATATGGTAAACAATAATACATGTTAAAAAATGGGATTAATTATAAAAGCAGGATAATATTTATTAATTATGCAAAAACTTTAACAACGGTTATAGTCATAACCGTTATAATATCTCGCGTGTTGTTCAGAAAAAATAAGCATCAAAATAGCGTAATTGGAAATCGAACCCAGGACCATTAATTTTATCACAACAGTCTTTTGGAAAACCATTATGACAGGGAGCGTGCTTTCCAGTTTATTAAAACAGTTTACTGGGTCGTGATTGTAAGTATCATATATTCAACGACACTATATATAACAACGCCTAGGCCTGCGTTGTTATATATCTTTCTCAACCGTTGTTAATGGGGTTTTCCGTTGTAGTGTCTCCTATAACACATGATTAATAGAAAATTGCAACACTTTCTTGAAAAAGTTTGATAATTGCACAAAAGGTTCCCACTAGGCGTGTTGATTTGTTCGCAAGTGTTTTTGGCGAACAATCATGAGTTTGATTATCTTATGAGATTAACTCTAAATTTTGGGAGTAATATGTTAAAATTGAATGTGCGAGAAAGTGTGTGTTTGCAAATTGAATGTGCATGTTTGCACAAAGGCAAAAATGATAGAAATTTTAGTTGATGAAGAGTTTGGATAAAAGTAATGAATGAAAAGTACAATAAATGATATTAAAGGAGAATGTGCATTAAATGACATTAAAATAAAAATATTCTAGTTAAAGAAATATAAAGACAAATAAGATAAGGGAACGCAAACTCGTACATGTTCCTCATAAATTGTTTCGCTCTTTGCCTCGGGTACTACAATTCTATAGAGAGATGTATGAATTTTGCGACCTCGAATACAATGTAAGAGTCTTCTATTTATACTACTCTAAAGATAACCGTCGACAACAGTTAATCCCTAAAAGATCGAACACAATTCCCACTACTTAAACACCCGTTTTCTAACTTGCTTCCCCCACGTCTTCAGAGAAATAATTGTCGAGGAACTGGACGTCATACTGGTAACCGTCCTTCAATGTACTTTGAACTTGCCAACCGCCTCCAAGCTTATTTGATTCAGTTCTAATAGCATTTGTCAAAGCGCTTCCTTGCTTACTTGGTATTTGGACTTATAAAATTATTCTAAGTTTTGGACAACTGATGACCCTGTCGAATATAGCCATTTTGTCGAAATCCCCTTTTCAAGATTTTAGACATGTTTAGAAAAGAGAGTGATCCTAATATGATGGATCTGCTCTTGAGATTCTTCCAAACCAAACTTATCACGCTTCGTCGAACACTCTTATGTCGACGTGTTTGATACGTTGAATCTCCTTTTGCCGAGATTCTTCAATACTTACCATCTTTCGACGTAATTAGCTCGTCTTATTTGTTGATTTTCCAACATTCTTTGTTGACTTTCTCCCGCCAAAATTTCCAGGCTAACAGTATCCAATTTTGATTTCAAATCGACGAGAGATATGTCCTCAAAGACTCTAAATTGAAGTGAGGCCTTTGCGGTATTGAAATTCACAAATGCAAGATGATGTTTTATTCAATTTTCCGCTTGACTTTTCGAATATGCATATTCGGAATCGTCACTGTAATGTGAAAAAAACCGACTCAGTAAATAAAAACACCATAAATAAATACATGAGATTTTACAAAGATACATATCCGAATTCACCCTTAAAAATTTATAGAGATGCATCTTCGAAAATAATTTTCACAAAAATAAAATTGTTTAGCTGAAATACAATAATTAATGTGATCTTATATGCATGTGAAAATATATCTGTGGAAATCATCCATAAATATTTTTTTGAATTTTAAGAAGGATAAGACTATTAAGACATACTCTTAGAATAAGATGAATATTTGTTTATTTAAAAAAAATAAAAAATATATTTAATAAAAAATTGAAATTTATTACCGACCAAAAAAGGGAAATTAATTCTATTTCCACTAGTAATATTTTTGTTAGAAAAAAAAAACAATTATATAGAATTATAGACTCAAATTTCCTTCAACGTTTTTTTTCTTCTGCATTTACAACTTGTGTTGCTCAGCTGAGCTCATTTTTCTCTCTCTAGCAAAACCCTTATTTCATTCCTCTGCGATAATATCCACACAAAAATTCAATAACCCTCACAAAACTCTCTCTGTAAACAAACCATAACGATCCAAACGGCGAACTCAACATTTCATGGTTCGTGTCACTGAGTTGAATCGGATTGGAATCTGAGTTTATCGTTTATCGTTGATCGATTGACGCGGCGATGGGTGCTGCTGGTTCCAAGCTTGAGAAGGCTCTAGGTGACCAATTCCCGGAAGGAGAACGTTACTTCGGTCTTGAGAATTTCGGCAACACTTGTTATTGCAACAGCGTTTTGCAGGTATAATCAATCGGTACTTTAACCGTTTAATTTTTGATCCGATTCTAGGGTTTTGATTATGGACCGGTTTGGATTGGATTGTTTGATCTTATCTATTAGCATAATCGCTTTTGAAACGGTTTGTAATCAGGTTATGACATGTTCGTGTTGTTATTGAGAAAAGGTTATAGCTTAGATGAAAACTGTTTGACTTTATTTTATCTTTTGTTATTGAAATAGCTTATACTTATACATAGCCACTTATATGAAAAACAAAGTTGTTTAGGTCTAAATATGATTCTAATTTCTAAGTATTGAATTTGAAAATGGCTGTGTTTGTTGTTTTCTGACTAGATTTTCTGCGTTGTTTAAAATTAAGTTACTCATTTTGACACGTTCTGCAGGCACTATACTTTTGTGTTCCGTTTCGGGAACAACTATTGGAGTATTATGGAAATAACAAAAGCATAGGGGATGTGGAGGAAAATCTTTTGACATGCTTAGCTGACTTATTTTCACAGGTAATCGATTTGTAGTTTGGACATTTCATGCATTACATGTGTGACCCCTCGGTGCTTTGTCTTATTTGATTGATCCAAAGCATGATTCACAGTTTGAGAATTTGTAATGTCTTCACAAATTTTGGCTATGGTGCATGCCTTAGATTCTTGTCAAAGAAGCTGTTGATCTTCCGGCTTTGCATTCTTCATTCATTTGCTGTTATTTGAATGGCTCACAAAGTGGTTACTGCTATTATTAGTTTTATAACCGTCTTTTCTTTATTAACATATCCTACCCGATTTTCTTACTTTTTATTTCCTTTTTTTGTTATTGCCTGTGGTTAAAGTATTGTCAGGCATGAGATAAACAAGTATAAAAATAAAAGATAAGGTAACCTACTAAATAAAAACATAAATAAGTCGTCGATAACTCATCAAAGAAGCTACACCATGACTATCCAGCATTTGGATAATATGAAAATTAGTCTTTGCGTATTTTAAAATCAGAAAGATGCATAAGACATCCAACATGAAAGTTTACTTTGAGAGGTTTGGGAATCTGGAATAAATCATTTTTATAAATCCTATCAACTATCAACTATATGGTATGTACATGCCTAGCTATGTCTTTCTTGGTCCTGAATGCAACATATTTGTTTATTTTTGGTATAGATAAGTTCGCAGAAGAAGAAAACCGGTGTCATTGCTCCCAAACGATTTGTACAGAGGTTGAAAAAACAGAATGAACTCTTTCGTAGCTATATGCATCAGGTATGTGCCTTGTGTTGAGAATAAGCTCCTGTACATCAGTACATCGAATCATTAGTCATGAAATCTGTAAACTATTTTAACAGTAACATTTATGTTATAAAAAAAAATATAAATATATTCATAAAAAGAGATTACTGTGGATACAAGTTTGTATGAAAGGTTTGGCTATGCTATTTGTTTCTCCATGATTATGTAAAGATGCCAGTAGGTGTTGCTCCATGTTTATGCGCATTTCCTTGCTTCCAACTTTCAACTTTTCTGCACATGGATTCTAGTTAGAAATGCTATTATCTATATTGAATGTTTCCAGATGGTAATGCTGGGAGCTTGTCAACAAGTATTCCAGTTGGTAGATCATTAGGTAGACCAATGTTGCTTTTTTTATTTTCGGATTGGACCAGATTTAAAACATGCAGTTTTTTCCCTCAGAATTATTAGTCATTTTTTGATGAATAGGAAATTCTTTTAAAACTGTTGGTTAACATCCATTAGCTGTGAACATACTAGACTGTTAGCTGTGAACATGTACTAGATGCAAATTTTATGTTGACAGTCACATATTGAAAAAGTATTTATAAATGGGAGACATCTCTCACCTTATAAGCTAGTTTTATAGGGTGAGTTAAGGTTAATCCAAGTTTTAAGATGGTGTCAGAGCCAGTATAGATGTAGCAAGTCATCTGTTATTAGACCACTCTGGTCAATTGGGTCAATCCTTATCCAACACATATTGAGGCTGAATGCAAATTCCAAGATGAGACCTTTAATTTTAAAGCTTAAAAAAATAATTTGCAAACAAAAAAAGCTAAAGTATATGTCACTATGTAAAAAATAAAATAAGATTGTCAGATTTTTATTTGTGATCCAGTGGTTTAGCTTGCTTGTTTTTCCCAACTGCAAGGGGTTTGAATCCTGCTGGTTGTATTCTTGGGCATTATTTTTTGGGCAAAGAAATACTAAAATGCAAAAAAGGCTTTATCCAAGAATTGAATTTTTAGACTCCTATTTGCAAAGCAAAGGAAAACCACTGTGTCGCTATAGATTATTGCAATCTCATGAGACACCAAAATATATGAAAATCCACCACTTGGGCTAAGTATTCTTTTTTTGGGGGTCGAAAGTCCTTACATTGGTGGCTTTGACCGATCATGCAAGTCATGCTCCAGGTGCCCATTCACGGGCGTAAGGAGTGTGTGTTGGCTCTTATGAGAGTTCCACCATAGTCAATACAAACTTATAACCCGAATAAATAAATACTTATAAAGTGCGAGACATTTATCATCTTACAAGTCGGTTTTGTAAGGGTCGAGTCAGACTTTAATGTGATATGATTATTAACTATTATTATATTATATTTGGGGAATCATAATATTTTCCATATCGCAGCCAATACTCATCACTTTGGCATATACGACCATTACTTTATTGAGCCTGCTCATACATTTGGCTACATATCACTATTATACAGATGGTGATTCGGCTTATTAGTTTTTTTTCTTTGATGAAAATGAAATAATTCAGTAACGGATGTTGGATGTTTATTTAGCGAAAATGACAAACAATTTGTTACTTGCAGATGAGTTCTTCGTTCACCATAAATGTTAATGTAGCATACAAGTTTATTCACTATTTATCACTGTTTATTTGCACATTACCACATATTTTGTCTATTTTTTCACTAAAACAACAATGTTACTGTCGGTCTTCTCTTTTTGGTAGGATGCCCATGAATTCTTGAACTTTTTGCTGAATGAACTTGTTGACATTCTGGAGAAAGAGGCTCAGGCGTCAAAGACTGATCCAGATACACCAGCACCTTCTGAAAAGATTGCAAATGGATTCAAGAATGGACATGCTAATGGACCTCAGAAAGAACCTTTAATTACTTGGGTACACAAGAATTTTCAGGTGACCTGCTTTGCCAATTTATTGTTGTTTTTTCTCGTTGTTGCAACAAATTTGTAGGGAGTATAAACTGTGAACTTTATATTGGATCCAGTCAATTAATGTTCTCCTTTTAAGTGTGCATGCCTTGATACTGATCAGTTTTGCTTCTACTTGTATTATGGAGCAGCATATTATGTGAGATACTAAAACATTTATTTCATTCTTATTAATTTATCTTATCATAAACTAACTTAAATGTCACACTTGATGAAAATGATAATAGTAATAGTAATGATACAAATAATTTTGCTTCTGTCAATTTTTATTTATTTAATTTTCTATTTTCGGGGTGGTGGTTGATGTTATTTTCACTGTCTTGATCACAAAATTTAGATTTATATCAATGTTGTGGAATTTCATTGTTGCAATTTGTTTTGATTAGGGAATACTCACCAACGAGACGAGGTGCTTGCAATGTGAAACTGTGACAGCTAGGGACGAAACATTTTTTGACCTGAGCCTTGATATTGAGCAAAACAGTTCAATTACAAGCTGTTTGAAAAATTTCAGTTCCACCGAGACTTTGAATGCTGAGGACAAATTTTTCTGTGACAAATGCTGCAGGTATATATGACTTTTATGTTATGGCATCAGCTGTTATTTGGTTTCTTGACTGGTTTGGAAGATATAAACTGTCTGTTTTCGACCATTTTGAATCACGTGCTTAGTTATAATATGCTGCTGCTTGCTTAACATGTATTTTAGTTGATGCATTAGACTTTGTGAAAAACCAAATTTTCAGATAATTGTTCAGATCTAGATAATTTTTAATAGTCTCAGTAGTCTCAGCCTATTACGCCTTCCTTTTCTACTTTTAACTGGAGAGGGAAATAAATTGTTTGTGGTGAAGCATATATGTCAAATAGCAAATATTATGTATTTGTTTATGGACAGTTTTATCTCCTTTTTATTTTCAATAAGCAGACCAGAACATGTTCAGTTTTCCATTGATTGGCACTTCATTTGTCATCTGAACGGGATTTTTTGGTCATGTCAGTTCAGTGTGTACAAGATGTGATAACATTTTACCAGTCTTTTCTCATTTACCTGTCTGATGACCAAAATGTGAACTTTCTTTTGATATTAGTTTGCAAGAAGCTCAGAAGAGAATGAAGATAAAGAAACCGCCTCACATTCTGGTCATTCATCTGAAGCGGTTTAAATACATGGAACAGCTTGGCCGGTACAAGAAGCTGTCTTACCGGGTTGTTTTTCCCCTTGAGCTGAAGTTGAGCAACACTGTTGAAGATGCAGATAATGAGTATTCTCTATTTGCAGTAGTTGTTCATGTTGGGAGTGGTCCCAACCATGGGCATTATGTCAGCCTTGTGAAAAGTCATAACCACTGGTTATTTTTTGATGACGAAAACGTGGAGATGATTGATGAGTCTGCTGTGCAAACTTTCTTTGGATCACCACAGGAATATTCAACGAATACAGACCATGGGTACATTTTGTTCTATGAGAGCCTTGGCTCTGATAACAATAACTAGATGGAGGTGTTGTACTACTTTAGGTACTCAAATCATTTGGACCAGTATTTTCCATCTAGTTCCTTTATTTATTTTCATGTTATACCATTATCCAACCTGTTGGGGGAGCTGTTGCATCCTTTAGAGCATACAGGTTGTGTTGTGAAATGTATACTTAGGTGGTTGGCATGTACAGTGGATGGTGGGAGCACTGTCCTTTTTCGTCTCCTTTCTCACAATAAGTGCAGTATATAAATGGTGGAAATTTTGCTGACAATATGTATTCATGGTTGCAAGTGTTCAACCAACATTAGCAACACAATGAAATGTAAAATGCTTGATGCTTAACCAACATTGTTTTAGTTCCACGAGAGCTTTAGGATAATCATGTTTGCGGTCAACTTCAATGGTGTGTGCACCCAAGGTTGTCAATATTGAGATCTTGCAAGACTGCAAGACGCAAAATTGTAAGATATGAAATCATAACTAAGATTGGAAGATTCTATCCAATTATTTTTTGTAAGATCGAGAGGGGTAGGAATTGGAAAATATATGATCCTAAAAAAATTCCAAGGTCTAACTAAAATGAAAAATAATATTACATGTTTGAAATATTAGTATATTTTGGTAGGCAAGTGTATTTTTTTTTAAAAAAGACTCTTATTCAAACTGTATTGAGTTTTTATACTTCGTTACAATTTATCAAAGTAAACATTTGCAAGACATTAGGGACATATATGTGGTATATAATTTGGTTTAATAAGTCAATTATTTAAAACAAATCTTATAATTGAGATGTTTATTCTCTAATCCAAAACTTCATAATTTCAAAAAGTATGCATTCATCACCTCTGTTTATGGGTGGAACTGGGCGTTGGGATGAGTGAGATAGTAGAATAATAAGATTTTAGATCAAGATCTTGTCAAAACGCCACCAAGGTCATATATTTAGCATAGGTTCCATTGCACATCATAGCGGCACCTATGTTTGTGAGCGGAACTGGCCAGAATCGTTGCGATAAGAGAGATAGTAGAATTGTCAAAACGCCACCAAGGTTCCATTGCATAGGTTCCATTGCACATTTTAAGTAAGGTCATATATTTAGCATAGGTTCCATTGCACATTTTAAGTATACCGATGCGAAGTACTGCATAATCAGTGAAAATAATGGTTCCCAAGTTTATCTCATTGTGAACCTATCTCAGTTCATCAATGGCAATGAACCATGCATTGAAATTTTGGCTCCAGAATTTGCTTAAAGCATTTTGTACTGATTAAGATAAATCTGCATTCAACAGCAAGAGAAAAGTGCATATTTTTGGCGCTATGTGATTTGAGTTTATGCATTTTTGTGTGAAATGTTAGCTAACTACAAGGGAACGTGAATCAAGATTGCTACAAGGATCAAATTAAGACGATTGCTTGATTCTGTTATAAAATGCTAACCCATACGTACAATGAACAACTGAACAAATAGATGGAAGCTAATTTCTAAGTGTCTGTAGACATGAAAGTATCTTCATCCAACAATGCTTCAAGATCAACGAGGTTATTGAATTGTCTTTGTCTTGTTTCTTCTGAATTACTAAAATTCGAATCTTGCTTTACCTGCAAAAGGCATATGCAGAAGAAATTAAATGATGTTAACTGCCAGCATTTTGAAAGTCCTTGTTTTGCATTATGGGTTCAGAAACTGGTTCAGGTGGGAATAATAGAGACATCCAAATTTTGCATTCTTGATGCACTTATTTTTGTTCTACTATTGAGCATAGAAATATAGATAAACTAGTAAAGATCCCATGCAAGATTCTGCAACATATCATTAGAAAAATACTTTTCTTACAACAGATAAAATACCTGGTTTTCTTGTATATCAGTTACAACATTCAATAGTCTGTGGTATTGGTCTCTTGCATCTGGATACTGAGCCATCGACTTCACCCTAGCAAGTGCTTTCTCCAACCTTTTCTCAGTTTGCTTTCTGCCTTCTTTCAAAAAATCGTAGTCATCTTCAGTGGAAGATGATACACCTTGTACCATAGCTCCCTCGGAGATGGCCTCTGATTTGAATCCACGCAAACCACTACCTTTTCGACGCCAACGCAATATAATCTTTTCCACGATCCCAACTGACCAAATTATCTTCCCATAGTTTTTCCTAACCTGGTGACCTCTCACGTGAGCCTATAGCAACAAGTTACAGGTTAAAATGAAAGCTTGTATTAACAAACACTAAAATGCAAACAAAAATAGTAACATCATTTAAACATGCGAAGGTTGGAAATATGTTACCTGAATCTTTACAATTCGCTGTCGAATAATCAAAAAATCTTTTCTGCCTTTCCAACTGCGGAACTTGTTTTGAATTCGTGTTGCAGCAACATGAACAGGCTCATCGCGTTGTCCAAACTTGTGCAACTTGGCATTCGCTGCTATCAGTGAAAGAGCACGTTCATCAGATATTCCAAATTTGTCGACACCATGTTCCTTTTGCTGTTTTCTCTGAAACGATTGCACTCTGAAAACTTGATGAATACGAGCAGCAGCTTGAGTTGCATTGCACACTGCAGCCAATGAATCTTTCATTGACAGTTCATGTGATATTCTCTCATTGTTAAGTTGAAAAGTGTTTTGTTCATGGACTCTTTGAACTACTTTTGTTCCAAAACTTTCTCCTGCCTCTCTTTTCAAATCAATAGATTTGAGTTGTGCGCTCAGGAAAGATTCTGCAAGATAACCAGCAATTCCTTTGTGTCCATTTGCAGAAGCTAGGTCAGCTGGTGTTCTACCAGAAGGATGTTGTGGACATGGGTCGGTAAGTGCTCCCGGTGCTGCCCCAAGAGATATGAGGGAAGCAACTGTCCTCTCCCTGGTAAAGAAAGTAAGATGCAACACCTCAATGAAAAATCAAAAGACTGACAATGGATTCTTTCTAGCGGAAATTTCACTCACCTCTCCTGAAATATGCTTAAATGGAAACCAAGTACCCTCTCCCTAGTTTTGTTTAAATAACACACACGCCTCTTCTATTTTTGTATAATAGAGGTATGTAATTGAGATGATGTCAATGTCTTTTACAAAACAGAAGAGTGTATATATTATTTAAGCATACTTTTGGGGCGGTGAGTGTGATTTTTCTTTTTTTCTAGAATGATTTTTTTTTCATAACGAAAAAACTCAGGTATTTCCAACCTTTTCATCATTCAACCTAATGATGAAATGAAGCACATCGAGTATCAACAAGTAATCATTTTAACTGTTGCTAGGCCTATTTCACATATTTTATTTCGAATTATCACTCTTGCAAAGATGCAATCCACATAAGTGATTCATCTTATTAGTTTAATGTATTGTCAAAGTGTATCACGTTGGCTTAATATAATGAACTATAAATTCAGTTTAGATGAAAAGCATTGAGATGCTGACCTGCCACAAAAAGCTGCCCAATGAAGAGCAGTCCATCCATTAACATCGCGAAAGTTCACATTCACACCAGCAACTATTGTTGGTTCCAAGGCCCAATCATAGCCAAGAGCAGCTGCAAAATGAAGCACACCTTGACCACCTTCATCTAATACATTTGGGCCTTTTCCATCTTCAGTTGTTTTCTGAAGGAGCCATGAATATAGCTTATCTTTTAGAAGATTTTGAAGCAGCTTCTCCTGTACAAGGTCGGGAGAAAAATCTTTCTCTAGAGTATATTTCAGTATTTTTTCCCATTCATCATCCTCCCTCCTAAACAATGAACTGATTTTACTTCTCAGTTGAGATTTCTCATTCACACTAATTGAATCTAAACTCTGAGGGAACTCATGATCCTGCAACAACAGTTCTCCAAACCGTTTATTAAAAGTATCAAGAGCGTTGCTGCTTCTGTTCTCATCTGTAGTGTTGTCTTCTTGGGTACAATTGACTCGAAAGTCAAACTCACGCACTTCACTACATGCTAACCTATTAGAACATGTTACATAGAAAGGAACCCTGCCAGCCTTGTGTGGCGGAGTATGACAGCAGAGAACACCATTCCGGATTATCTCCGCTGACACCTCTACCTCGCCAAACATGCATGACCATTTACAATTTTCTGCTTCATGCTGACTCCTTAAGAATCGTCCCGAAATGAGAACCTGTAAAAATTGATGTTAGACGCTAGATTAGTATTTAGTCAGATGTTAGAAATTAGTAGTTGTGAATGCCTATAAACAGGCTTGATATAATCACTTGTAATAAACTTTTCCGGTTGTATCATTTTCCCATCATCAATACAGTACAGGTTTTGACCTTTCTCTCTTCTCCTTCCATGTTTTCTAAAATTATTTTTTATATGTAACAGATGAAGTAGATAATCAGAATATAGCTAACAGATGAACAAAAAAGTAACAGATATTACAACATATGATCAAAACTGATGGCAAGTGCAGAAATCAAAATAGTATAGTATACCTTAATTTCTGAGTCTTCAAATGTCCAACTTGGGGAATAATCAATGATTGTGAAAAGCTGATCGTGGCAAATAGATGGATCCAGGACATAGTTGTCTAGGTACACATGGGAAGGAATAGTTATACTGTCAATTCCATTTTCGCTTTCGATTGTATCCCAATAAGCACTAGAAGTGGATTGCTTGCTCGATTCTTCGACATCTCCTAGTTCTTTACTCATCCATCGGTTGAAACTGTCAAGCTTCTTCAGGCCCTCTTCTGCCACAGATACAAGTAATGGACTCTTCTTTGAAGCGAAACAAATGTCTTGTATTCCATCTACGCTTCTATTGACCTCTAGATCCGATTTTAACATGGATTCTGCTTGTAAAAGTATTTCGTGAGGGCTATTTTGCATGACTTTGTGTTGTTGGTATGGATGAAGGAACTGTTCCAAGGATTGTCGAAAATCAACTTTATTAACTTCCTGATCATTGTTACTATAACTAACCTCACATGTTGAGCCTGAACACACATTATCTTTGGGCCAACTGGATGTGCTTAAAGAATTAAAACCAGAATCCTGATCACAAGAAAATTAAGCATTGAGCTACTATAAGAGAATGATATAGAGAATTAAAAAGTTACGTGTTCAAGAATTACTCATGCATAAAGCTAAAGCTCATCACTTGATTTGTCTTTTATTTTTAAAGAAACGTGAAACAAGTAAATAAGCAATCATATCATTTATGTATTTAAAACATTAAATCAATTTGAAGTGAAGCATACGATTATTTTTCAGATAATATAACATGAACGGATGCAACAAATGAGTATCACATGCATATTATGTATCAATTTCACTTGCAGACATGGTTATTTTCTAAAGTACTTAAACACACTAATATCAGAATGACACTAATTTCTTTCCTATATAAGTATAATTAGTTCAATACCTGCCAATTTCCTTTATCTTGTATAAGACTTCCATTCTCACGGTGTTTAGTAATTCCAATGCTTAGATGTTGCCCCATTACTTCATATCCTTGAGAAGTACTATTTATTCCCATGTCATTGAATTGTGTTTCAGGAAAAAAAGGCTGAAAAGGCAAATTTTGACTTCCAGCATTATTTTCTAAGATATCTTGCCATGATGAAAAGCCAAGGAGTTTTGAGGGATCACGTGTCAACCCAACATTATTAATAACAGGCAACCTTTGTTGATCATCTATCACAATTTCAATTTTACAATGAGTACGACAAGTTAGGTAAGATCTTGCCTAATCAAAAGCCAGCATTTATGGAATATATAAAAGAACAATTTAACTTTGATGCACTATTAGCGTAGAATTTCGTTACAACATCATTCAATCATGCATTGCTACTTCACTAAGTTTGATTCTAACATCAATTACCTCAAAAATTGACTCTTTTAGTGACATGGCAATGCATGATTGAGTGATAGAAGGGAAACATGTAACCGATTTATTTGCACTGACAGTACATCAAAATAAATTGATGAAAACAGTTTAAAATGAAGAAATTTACCTTTGAGTGGTAGAGGACAGTAAAAATCAGCGGGTTGTTGAGATTTAATCTTCTGAACAACAGGGTGTTGCATCTCAAGAAAAGAGTAGAAATCGGAATTTGCATGGCTATTGAATGCTATATAAACATTACATCAAGTTACAATATTAAAATATACACAAGAAAAAGTGAATGAAAAATAAAAGCTTAAAAAAGGTCATTCAAAATGTTTTCTAGGCATGAGAGTAAAACAATTGAAACCATTAATAGAATGAAGCTGTGCTTTAAAGACATGCCTGATTCAGCTTCTTCATATTCTGATGGTTGAGCACTGTTAGTGCTAGACGGTAATGAAGTCTCCATCTCTGTGTTGGGCATAGCATTGTATGTCTGTTGAGCATAAGGATGAGATTCTTCATTTTCTTTGTCACATGTTGAAGTTGCCTTGGTTCCCTGATTATTTGGAGCAAGAAGTAGAAGAAAAGCAATGAAGTTTAATTTTGGGGAACATAATACTTATGTTACCTTCCAAGTTATACTTTCTTACTTCATATTTAATTGTTACCACAAAAGTATGTGTCATTAGTTCATTGCTCCTTAAATTGTACTAGGTATGTAAAAATAAGAAATTCTTATTGAGCTTTTCATCAAATAACAATTAGGAAAAAGGTGATAAAAACAGTTGTATGATTGTATAATTTTACCTTGACTTCCCGATAATGGACTAGAACAATGTGCGAGAGATCACTGTAACAAGGTCAAATACAAAGAGCAAAAAGAGAAGCTCTAGTAAGAAGTACTTCCAGAGATAGGAACCAAGAAAAACAAATCAGAAACTTCTTGAAGCATGTACAATTATTTTAAATCGATATATGTGAAATTGTGAATATGTGATCAACAATACTGAATCTATTTCATTAATACTTGGTTAAAGCATATCATCTTCAAGCAGGAACAAACTCATCCAAAAACAAAGAAGAAAAAGAAGTATAGATTTTCTTCCTTGGCTCTGTATGAGACGGTGGGATGCAATGCAGAAACATAAAAGGAGCAGAGAAATAAAGAGTGTTTGGATAAACACGTTAATTAGGCTTTTATTCAATTAAAGCTTTAACATATGGGAGCTTATGTATAAGTTGTTTATACAATTGAAGAGGAAGTAAAGATAAACTTTCTTTAAATGAAAAATAAAGATGAACTCCACATATACTATGTATAACTTGTTTATACAACTTATCTGTTTTTTCCTTTCTTTTGTCTTAGTAATCTAAAGTTTGATGGAAATGTAAGTAAAATTCAGACTAAAGATAATTTCAGCTTAGGATCAAACTCAAGTCCTCCCGTTCGATTCGACCTGAACCACTTAAGTTCAATTATAAGCTAAAATTTTTAAATAGTATTAAATAAAAAGAAAGAATATTCGGTGTGAGATTTGAAAATGTTAAGAAAACTTACTCCTCAAGCATCCAGTAAGTCCGTCTTTGAAAATTTTGATTTTGTTCTCCATGAGCATAGTAGCAGTGCAATACCTCCACACTTCCAGCCTGAAAAACATTACACACCTCATTCGATTGAATCCATATCAATACACAGTCTACTTCCCAAAGCAGAATTGATTTTAAAACACATTCCAGAACACTAAGATGTTAGTTAGACTAAATTCAAACCAACAAAAACTCAAACTCTCCACAACTCATAAACATGTTACTAGTTTTTCTAATTCTGTCGCGTATGCGTATGCGAGACTAACAGATTGTGAGTTTAGGAAGAATTTATGCATACCTTGAGTCTCTCATGAGCTTCCCTAACAGTTTTTCCATCTTTTTTCTTCCTCCAGTTATGTCCATCTTTTCTAAAGTATCTCATCACCTTCCGATCAAATAGGAAAAGTGAACCACCTAATAGTAAAACCAACAGAAACATCATAATTTTGACCTAAATTCTTTTGCAGGAACTAATTTAGAAGCTAGAATCAATCATACTTGGAGGCATATTTGCAGGCTGTGAAGTAATCTGAAAGTGATTATAATTAGTAAGAATTTGACAAATTTCAGCTGGACGCAACCATCTATACTGCGCTTCTGACAAAATTTGCTCAATATCTGTTACGATCGATATCATTGTTAATCAATTAGAGAGGTTTAACATAGAATTGATTAGAAAACGAACATGAATAGGTATAAAGAAAACGGTTACCGAATTGATTAGGTTGAAGGTAGCGATTGTTGTGAGCCATGTGAAAGATGAAAACGCATGCAGAAGAATGAAAAATTTGAGAAAGGAGAGAGAAGAGAGGTGAATAGAGAATATATAGTAATGGTGAAAGATGGAATGTTAACGCGGTGAGAGAGTAGTAGGAGAGTGTGAGTGTGCTCGGCTATCATCCATCGACGCGGGAACTTTTTTGTCAAAGTCAAATACATACTTTGACTCAGTTTCTTCCTTGGTTAATCGCTTTTCCTAGAAGTTTCTCAGGTCATCTCTTTTTCTGTATTTAAATTGAAATTTAATAAAATACATTCACGTTACTGTTTTACAGTTTTATACTATCAATAAATCATAATTATTAAATTTTTATAGATTTTTATAGATGTTTAATTTTTTTCTTTAAGTATATATATTAGAGGTGTAAATATTATACTGCATAATAATTATTCTCTTTAAATTAATGAATCAATAAAATACTATAAGAAAGTTAAGTGGAACTAAGAAGAATAAAAAATTAATTTCCTTTTATTTATTTATAGGACTTTAAGTATTCAACTATCAATTTCAACCATTTATCTATTAAAAAAACATGAAAATTATTCACTAACTTTTTTTTACATTTGTAAAAAGTTAAAATAGTAAAAATTTAATTTTTCAATTAATTTACTTATCTTCGACCAAATATAATCAAATGTTAAGTTCTTATTTTTTGACTTTCATTTTTTCTCTACTTTCACTCTTTCACCTAGAATTGTCAAAATGGATCGAAGTTTATGGACCGATTCATCGGGTCCGAAAAAATTAGGGCCCGAGCTTTATTTTTCAAGTTCATTTACTTTTGAATCTTTTTTAGCCCGATTCGAAAAAGCTCTTAAAAATATGGGCTGGCCCGTATGGGCTATGGATAGCCCACCAACCTGATTTTTTTAAATATAATTAAAAATTATTCTTTCTTAATTCATAAAATAATTATACATATTTTTTGAGTTCATATAATATAAATGGTCAATTAGTATAAAAGGACAATTTCGATGTCCAATATGATAAAATTTTAGATATGTTATAAATAATTTATGTATTTTTAATTTTTTTTTTGGTATTATAAATATATAAATATCAAACAAAAGTTGCTGGTTTGACTTAATTTCAAACTAAAAAATTTCATCCTTATATAATTTATGTAGATAGTATAAAAAAATACCATGACGTATTCTAATTAAAAATAAAGTTGAAACGAAGTTTGAAAAACTCTGATGTATTTTTTATGGGATGATAGAGTTAATACAAATCAAATATATAACAATTTGTTATAAAATTATATCTCATCAATCTAATTATAATTGTTATAAATTTTTTTAACATTTTATTGTTATAATTGTTATAAAATTATATACTTGTCATGAATATTTATAACTAAAACTTATTGAAACAAGTTATTTAATTTTGTGTGCTATATTAGATAATTTGTTATGTGTTTCAGAGAGTTCGAATTAAATTAATATATTGTTTTACATTTTAATTGTTAACTTATATGAATTATTTAGAAATTCTAATTTTAGATATGAATTAATTATATATATATATATATATATATATATATATATATATATATATATATATATATATATATATATATATATATATATATATATATATATATATATATATATATATATTATTGCATGTAGTGGTGAAAAACGGGCATGCCCGTTCCGTTTAGACCCGTCCCGCAAAAACCCATAAAAATACGGGACGGGGCGGGACGGGCATAGTTGAGGATGAGGACCTAAAATTTAGGTCCGTCCCGCAAAAAAGTGAGTGCAGGGCGGAGAAAGTCAGCGAGCACTGCACCTTTTAAGTTTAAAAGTACAAAATTTTATGCTAATAATCATGTCCGTAAAAGTCCGCGAAGAAAACTAGGCGGGGCAAGGTGGTCACATTAGAGGGTGAGGCATAAATTCTTGGTCCGGCCCGCACTAAAGTGCAAGTAAAACGGGCATGTCCAACAGACCGGACCCGGTTTGTCATCCCTAATTGCATGGTTATTTACAAAAATAAAGAGAAAGTTTTAAATTTTTTTAGAAATGGGTCTGTTTAGGGACGGGTAGCCCGCAACCCATACATGATTGGGCCTGAATAGTAAAAATATAGCTCAGTTAAATATGAGTTTTTTGTGCCCGACCCTGAAAAACCCGAGGCCCACATGAGCGTGTCTGTTTAGGGTCAGGTAGCTCATTTTGACAGCTCCACTTTCACCCACCATCTCATTTTTATTTTTCTTTTCATTTTAATTATTTTATCTTTTTTATCTAATTATTTTAATTTTCCTAATTATTTTTTATATATTAAAATATTTTATAGTATATAATTATCATATTAAATATTTATTGATATATGAATGTATACAATATCGGCATTTAGTTTTGATTTTATGATAAATTTAATTACTTTTATTTATTTATTATTAAAAATATTAATTAATTAATTTTTAAATTTTAATAAAAATAGAAATTTATTTTAAGAAATTGAATAATATTTAATAGTCATACACACAATTAACTTTTCATCTAATATAAATCACTATCAAAATATCTATTTTATTTTAATAAATAATTTTCATTATTTGAGATGTAAAATTCTTATTTTCAAATGTCAAAATTTCTCTCTTTTTTTATAGATCACTATCAACAAAATAAAAGTGTTAATGAATTACCTTCTGTTGGTCTGAAATGAAAGAGTAAGGCATTTGCATTATGCTATTCAAATCCTCGAGTAATAATTTCACAGACCATTGCCAATAGTCTCGTGTTTCCGCTTCCACCACAACTTATGCTAAAGGATAAATTTGATTGTTCCCATCTTGGCCTACTGCTGCCATTAATTGTCCACTATACTCACCTTTAAAGAAACACGCGTCAAGTCCAATTAAAGGTCTACATGTATTTGCGAATGCAGCTTTACACGCCCTAAGACATACATATATTCTCTCAAAAACAAGTCTAATATTAGACATGCCACATTTAATTATAACTATACTGTCTAGATTAGGTCTCCTTATTTCCTTAGCATAATTCCTCAAGTGAGAATATTGCTCTGTCAAAGCTCATTGAATTAGTCCCAATGATCTTGTTTTGGCCATATAAGCTTGTGCAAATGAACACTTCACTCCCAAATTCTCAAATGCTTGTGTTATCAACCCCTTTGGCTTCATATCTCGAGTATATGACCAATGATTTTTACATGGTTATTTACATTAAGTTCAATTATCTTTTCTTTTTTATTATCACGTATTTTATTTTATTTTACCGTATTTTATGCTTTGGGTGCATGTTTTAGTGTTTTCAGGGTCAGGGGGATAAAACATGATAGTTATGGGCAAAAATATGCAAAAATTCGAAGTTTTGTAGAAAGTCAAAAATCCATCTACAGGAGGCCTGACACGGCCACCCGTGTTGCCCAATACGGGCCATGTCAGGATGTGCGAAAGAAGAAAGAGGGAAGTCAGGGGTGCAACACGGGTGACCGTGTTGCCCAACACGGGCCGTGTTGCAACCCCTAGGAGTTGAAGTTTATACTTAAAAATCCAGAAGGCCAACATGGGCGGCCGTGTTGGCCTGTGACACTGATTTCTGATTTTTTTTATCTCTCTCTGTTTTGCCCATCTGTTAAGTTATGGGGACATTTTGGGTACTTCCAACCGACTTAAAAGAGTTTTTGCTATTTAGAGGACTTTCCAAGATGAATTGAAGGACTTTTGGAATGGAGAAGATTAGGAACGATAAAAATTGGTGCTTTCAAGAGATTTGGAGACAAAGATTCCTTCATGAGCAACAACAATTAAAGATCGAAGAATCCTCACCTTTTGTAATGTCTAATTTTATTATTACTTTTATTTTTGATATTATGAGAGGCTAAACCCCCCAATGTTAAGTGGGTGTCCCTGATTCAAAAATGTATTGATTTTGAATTATTGATTTTGATACAATAAGTTTCCTTTCGATTTAATCGTTTAATGTTCTTATGCCTTTCCTATCAGACAAATAGGAACAGATCCACAATTAACAATTAGGGCTGGATCGCCATTGTTAAGGTTTTTGAATAATTAAACTATAGTAGATATCACCTAGGACTAGGGATATCCTATAGGTCATCGATAAAATCTTGATAACATAAAGGCTTGACTCCATCAGATGTCTTTAAGGACTTAGGATGGATGGTTAAAGGTTTTCTCACTAAGAACTTAGGGGAAAATAAACTAAAGATTCAGTAGTTGAAGGTAATGAACTTGTTGAAGAGATCAAGAGTAAAGATTATTTTAGGATCAAATCACACACCTACCCCTAGCATGCTTCTCATATAAGTGAAAAGCCATTTTATATTTCTGCTACTTGTTAAGTGACAAAATCAAAACCAAAATTCATATCAAGTTTTGTTTAATTGAACTATGAATTTAATTCGATAATTGCACGCAGTCCTTGAGATTGACATTCGGGAAATTTCCCTATTATTACAAGAGGTAAAAATAGCACACTTGCTATTTTTACTATCAAGTTTTTGGTGTCGTTACCGGGGACTGCCAAATTATTGAGTGTAATTTGAGTTCAATTAGAATTTTGTTACTCTAACTAAATTTTTTTCTGTAATTTTTTTTTGTTATTACTGATTTTTCCTAATTTTTGCATGCGATAAAAACCCTTAACTTAATTTAATTTTGATATACAAACTCAAATTCAGAATTAGAACCCAAAACTATGGGTGAAAACCCACCACCACCAGAGAGACTTCTTGGGGATTACAGAGGAGCCAATGCTCCAGCAGGTCGATTGGCTATTGTGAATCAACCGGTCAATGTTGCAAATTTTCAACTGCACCCTTTAACCACCCGCCAACTCGAGAATAAATATTTCACGAGAAAGATCAATGAAGATGCCAATAAACATTTGTAGAGATTCCTCACCATAAGTACTACTTTGAAGACCGAGGGACACTCTGAAGAAGCCAAAAAATTAAGGATGTTTCTGTTCACGCTTTCTGAAGATGCTAAAGAGTGGTTTTACTCTTTACCTGCTGGTAGTATTACTACTTAGAAACAGATGGAGAAGACTTTTCTTGATGAGTACTTTCCTGCTTCTGTTTATATTCGCAAAAGATATAATATTGTGAATTTTAAGCAGGAGGAAGGAGAGTCACTAGGTTATTATGAGAGGTTCAAGAGGTTATTGGTAGCTTGCCTCACCCACATAATGGGTCAAACTGAACAAATGAAGATGTTTGTGAATGACCTCCAAATGAAGACAAAATAGCTTATTGATACAGCAGCCGGTGGCTCATCAAAATTTACAACAACCACTAGTGTGAAGAATATTATTGAAGCCATTGCTGCAAATGAGCATATGAAGTTATATGACAGTTGTAAGCAAACCAGAGGGAGTGATTGATTTGAAGTTGGAAATTAATAAGCAGCTGAAAATTGAAGAAGAAATTGCTGCAGAAGTAGAGAAAAAGCTGAAAGCAATGAACATGGGTACTCAACAGGTAGCTCAGGTTCAACAGGTACAAAAGGTAGCTTGTCAAATCTGTAGTGGACTGCACCTTACTGTGCAATATCTTGCAACTCCATAATAAATTTGAGGGGATAAAATTCTTGAGGCAAAATAACCCATATTCTAACACTTATAATCCTGGGTGGAAGAATCAACCTAACTTCTCCTGGAAAAATGAGCAGCAACAAGCTCCTCAAAAGGCAGAGTGAGAGGTGGATATTGAAAAGATGGTTGCCCATACCTCTCAATTTCAAGAAGAGACAAGGAGTAATCACATGAATACCACAACTGCAGTAAAAAAATTTGAAGTTCAAAAGGGATAAATGTCATAACAGGTAGCGCTGCAAGCACAAGAAAATCAGAAAAGTCATGAGAATGTGAATGCTGTCAAAACAAAGAGTGAGAAAGTTGCTAGAGAAAAAGAAGATGAGGTGAATTTTTATGACATTATCATAGAGGTAGAGCTGGAAGTGAGAGAGAAAAAGAAGAAAAAAGGAAGAGGTAGTATCACATGTGAAGCCAGTTGAATAGAAAACTAAACCAGAAATCAAGTTGCCATATCCATCTCGAGTGGCAAAGAAGGACACAAAAGAGAAATATTTTGATAAATTTGTCCAATTGTTCAAAAAGCTGGAGATTAATATACCATTCTTTGAAGCACTCGAGAAAATGCCTTTGTATCAAAAATTCATGAAAGAGGTTTTATCAAAGAAGAGGTCAACAGGAGAGGGATCGATACTCTGCAATGAGAAATTATATGTAATTTCACCTAAGAGGAAAATACCCGTCAAGCATAAGGATCTGGGGTCAGTTGTAATACCATGCACCATAAAAGACAACTTTCAAGATGGTTTTAATTGATTATGGTTCTAGTGTAAGTTTGATGCCATTGTCTATTTTCCAGAAAGCTTGGTATTGAGAAGATAAGCGAGAGTGGGATAAAATTGAAATTTGTTGATCACACCATCAAGCAGTCATATGGGATAGCTGAAGATGTATTAGTCGAAATTGATAATTTTGTTTTCCTAGTTGATTTTCAGGTCATGGATACACCCGAAGTTGAAGAGACTCTTAACATTCTTGGTCGACCATTTATGCTAACTAGTCGATGCAATTTTGATATCGAGACATGTAATCTGACACTGAAATTATTTGATGAGGAGATAACCTTGAAGGTGTTGGAAATCAAGAAGCAAGGTGCAGGTGGAAAGAATAAATCTTGAGTCGAAATGATCAAAGTAGAAGGAGAAAGCAATAGTTCAAAATAACTCCCAGAAGAAGTCTTAGGAAAAATATCCCAGGTGGCATCAATAAAAGTTCCTAAGCACAATCAAGAAGGAAAGAAGAGAAAGAAGAAGGAACACCGACCTGAGAAGATGGAAGTTGGAAGTGGCTAGAAGCACAAATGGGTTTATAATTTTTATCTGAATGAGTTCTGGATTATGGAAGAGACAAGGAACAAGGTGTGGAAGAGGAAATACCCCCATAAGGGGATGAATCGTCGAGCCATGCAACGTCAAACAGAGCGCTTTGTGGGAGACAACTCATGCTTTTAAATAACTTAGTTTCTTTTTTTATTTGTTTCATTTTATCTGCAGGTAATAGAAAAGGAGCCTTATTGGTGAAAGCTAGGAGGTAGCAACTGGTGTTGCATTTCCCTCTGTGAGTCACCTTCATCGAGCTTATTCTGAAACATTGGGGCCAATGTTTAGTTCAAATTTGGGGGGGGGGGGGGGGGGTATTCCTTTTCTTTTACTACTTTTCTGTTTGATTTGTTTGTCGGTTTTATGCTAAGTGTTGTGTAAATCCATGAGTTGAAGTCCTTCCCAAATTCTTCCAAAAATTATGTTTTGTTCAAGAACTTGTTTCTCATAGAGTTCAGGAATAGTATATAGAGACAAATGGATGGTTGGTTAAGGGTAGGAAGTTCGGAATAACGTGACAAGAATACAAGTCTAACATGTAGATTTGTACCATAGTGCTTGAATCCTGAGAAGTACTTCTTGAGTAGTTTATTAATACAATATGGCATATTCTAGATTCACATGTATATATGATTGGTTGAGAAATAAATAAAGCTGGCACCAAATGATGAAAAGGCGGTAAAAGGAAAACTGCTCGCTAAGTTGGGTAGCCCTCACCCGATTATTCATCCCAAAGGGGGTTGATCCCCAAATGTCGTCCAAAAGGACAATATATAACTGCAAAGTTTGAAAATTTCATCGATAATTAAAAGTATCCCATGCTGCTTATTTGGTGCCTAAACAAAAATTCTTGATTAGTATTGTGCATGTGATGATCATCATAATTCTCATTGCCTTAATTTGACTGTCCGGATGAAAAAGGAGGAAAATCAGAAAGAGACTTAAGTACAAAGCATACTTAGAGAGGTATCCGAAGAGGAAACTCAAGATTTAAAGGTTCTTAAACAAACTCTTTGCGTCATGTGAACATCAGACGAACTGCTTTTAATCAATTTGAACGGATGTCTCACGTATGAGTACCAGACTATTGTGATTTTCATGAGTTCTTGTAATGGTCGCTTGAGGTCAAGCAAAAATTTAAGTTTAGGGGAGTTTGACCAATGGTTCTTACACGATTATTTACCATTAAGTTCAATCATCTGTTCTTTTTATTATCACGTGTTTTATTTCATTTTACTACATTTTATGTTTTGGTTGCATGTTTTAGTGTTTTCAGGGTCAGAGCGATAAAATAAGATAATTCACGGCGAAAAAGTGCAAAAATCAGAGTTTCGGAGAAAGTCAAAAACCCACCTACAGAAGTCCTGACACGGCCACCCGTGTTTCCCAACACGGACCGTGTCAGGATGTGTGAAAGAAGAAAGAGGGAAGTCAAGAGTGCAACATGGGCTGTGTTGCAACCCCTGGGAGTTGAAGTTGATACTTAAAAATCCAGAAGGCCAACACGGACGACCGTGTTGCCTAACACGAGCTGTGTTTGTTAGGCAATAGGACATATCTAGAAGGGGGGTTGAATAGATAGATGCCTTTATTTTTAAAATCAGTTTTTAAGAAAAACTTGAAACGCGGTGAAAGCTACCTGGATACACTCGTCTAAAACGATCCTCTATTGAAAAGACCAGATATGTGAAAAACCGAATGGAATGAATAAATGAGAATTATTAACACTTAACTCAATTATAATTGATCACTTGTACTCTTTAACTATTTTCAATTACTTCCAATGAAATGTTGAGAAGAAAATATACAAATTTTCACTTTTGGACTTTTATCGAACACTTGGTGTGCTTAATTTCACCAAGTCCAATCTACCTTAATTTGTAGTGTTGAAATCAATTATAGCAATCAAAGTGATTACTATAGTTTTTAGTAACAGTTTTATTGCACTATAAATCAAGACACTTGGAACCACAAGAGCAAATTTTCAGATTATTGCAAATAAATGGTAAAGAGCAAGAAAGAAAAACGACACTCGATTTGTTAAGGCAGTTCCCCTTATCGTCCTCGCGTGGGGTACGTTTGCCCCTAATTCTAGAATTTAGAATTAGGATAGTTGCTATTATGATTGCAAAGTTTATACAAGAGATAGAAAATAGTCACCACAATTCAAACCCAATATGTTGAATTGAAAACTAAGCTCCTCTCTTCCCTTAATTCGATTTGAATCAAGTATGTCACCAATCTTTGATAAACCTCCGGTTGTAGCTACCTTGTTGAGAACCCAAACTGTTTCTCAAACCCTCTGCTCAGCTGATTTGGCCGCAAGATGATGACCCCAATTCTTCCTTCAAAATCCTCTGATTATAGCTACCTTGTTGAGCGAACCCACAGTTCCTCAATCCCTTAAGCACGACTAAATTTAATGAAGCAAAGAATTGTCAAAAAACCCAAATCCCAATGATCTCCGAGGACAAAAACCTCATATTTTATTCAAGAAAAACCCATAATTACTCAAATCGAACAAGATCGTAATCTTCTAATTCAGACGTTGTCAACACACGCTCCGCACCTTGATCGACAAAAATTATTATGTGTAGTTGTCAATGGATGAGTGAGAGGTTAAAGGTGATTACCTTGTGTATCTATTTCAATTTTCTTGTTAAAAACCAAATGAAATAACCAAACAAGTATATATATGTTATCTAAGGTCAAGACCCAAACTAACAGACTGAAAAACAGTTTTTACGAGCGAGCGATCGACCTATGCAAAAGGGGAATCGACCTGAGCATTCCCGTAAGTGCCATATGACAGCGTATACAAGCCATGCATCGACCTATGCAAAAGAGGTGGCTCGACCTGAGCATTCCCGAAGGTGCCACATGACAGCATGCAAGATCCATGTGTCGATCGCTCTAGGGGTATGTGTCGATGCGTAGTCCCTAAACATTGCTTCCATGGTGAGTCGACCTGGGCTTTCTTTGAGTCGACTCATAGAATATAAATTTTCAAAAATGCCAATTCTTGAAGACTTTTCATGCTAATTTGTCCACCATATCATCTAGCAACATTTCCAACATAGTTTTGACATCATTGAAATTTTTCCCTCACATACTCCCCCTTTTTGATGATGGCAAAACTTGTCCTTAGCAGCATGTATCTGGAATTTTAATCTTGGAGATTTCTCCCCTATCTATGTGCACCCTTTCGTTTCATATTGGTTTTCATGTCATTTGTTATTGACTTCCACATGTTTTTCCCCCTTTGACAACATCAAAAAGAGTCAAAGCAACATGTTAAAGTAACAATAATAAATATAAGCAAGGTTAGATCATTATCTACTTTGGACATCAATAGCTCTAACAAACAATCACATAAAGAGATGTTAGAGAAGGGCATAGAAAATAAATAGACACCAATCATATAGTATGGTTACAAGCTGGTGTTCAAAGGAAGATAAACACAAAGTAAGTTATAATAAAAAATAATTAAACAACTAATACTAGCTAAAATTCATGAAATTTGCAAAGTAAAAAAAATCAATTTTCATCACTCTCATAGAAGCAAAATTTTGAGAAATATAAGTTCCAGTATGCGTTGACGGTTCTCAGCCATAGGTCGATCTAAGCATGCTTATTTTTCAATTTTGCATATATTCATGAATTTTAAGACACAATAAAACATAAATAGCTACCTAAGCATGGATCATACATCACAAAGATTGAAAAGCACTTATCACAAGGAATTAAGAATTTTCAAGTTTACCGAATTGAGTTATCAAGAATAGAGTTAGAGTTAGAATGATATTACCTATATGATGCAGGATGATAATTTGCCCTCATAAGTAACTTGATACAAGAGTGTAGAAAATTCGTGAGAGTACAAGTATAAACAAGAGCAGTGCAACTAATGTAGTTGCAACCTATCTGAAATATTGAGAACACCAAGTTCCCTACGAATGTGGAAGAAAGGCTCAGCCGTAAGAGGTTTTGTGAAAATATTTGCAAGTTGATTTGTTCTATCAACATGTTCAAATACGACATCGCCTTTTTCTACATGGTCCCTAAGGAAGTGATGTCTAATCTCAATATGTTTGGTGCGTGAATGTAAAACCGGGTTTTTGGTTAGGTTTATGGCACTAGTGTTATCACAAATGATTGGAATATGATCGAGTTTGACATTAAAATCAAGTAATTGTTGTTTGAGCCACAAAATTTAGGCACAACAATTGCCGACTGCGACATATTCCGCCTCGACAGTTAACAAAGCAATGAAAACTTGTTTCTTGCTATGCCAACTTACTAAGGAATTTGAAAAGAAATGACATGTACCACTAGTAATTTTCCTATCCAACTTGCAACTGGCAAAGTAGGAATTGGAAAAACTGACCAAAGAGAAATCGCTACCCTTAGAGAACCATAACCCATACTTAGTCGTACCACAAAGATACCTAAGTATACGCTTAACGGCTTTTAAATGCGACTCCTTTCGGTATGATTGATACCTAGCACACATACATACACTAAACATAATGTCGGGATGAAAAGCGGTAAGGTAAAGAAGGGAACCGATCATACCTCTATACCTTTTTACATCAACCGACTTACCATGTTCGTCACAATCAAGATTAACCACGGTAGGCATTAGAGTGTCAATAATATTTGGTTTTGCCATATCGAAGTGCTTTAATAGTTCTTGACAACACTTGGTTTGACTCACAAAAGTCCCTTCCTCGAGTTGATTAATTTGAACCCCAAGAAAGTACTTTAATTTACCCATCATACTCATTTCAAATTCTCCCTGCACCAACTTAGAAAACTCCTTGACCAAGGATGTACTAGTAGAACCAAATATCATATCATCTACATAAACTTGTACTAAAATTGAATGTTTTCCTTGGCGTTTAATAAAAAGAGTTGTATCGACCTTTCCTCTTGAGAATCATTGTTCTAACAAAAACTTGCTAAGGCGTTCATACCAAGTCCTAGGGGCCTGTTTGAAACCATATAAAGCACGTTTTAATTTGTAAACATGGTTAAGATGCTCAAAGTTTTCAAATTCAGGAGGTTGAGATACATACACCTCTTCATTAATATAGCCATTTAGAAAAGCACTCTTAACATCCATCTTATATAACTTGAAATTTTGTGAACATGCAAATGCAAGCAAAAGGCGTATAGCCTCAAGTCGGGCGACCGGTGCATAATTTTACTCATAGTCGATGCCCTCCTCTTGGTTATACCCTTGAGCAACAAGGCGGGCCTTGTTGCGAGTTATTATTCTGTTTTCGTCCAATTTGTTCCTAAACACCCACTTAGTGCCGATTACACGATGGTCTCGCGGAAGAGGGATAAGATCCCAAACCTTATTTCTCTTGAATTGGTTCAACTCATCTTGCATAGCTAAAAACCAATTGTTGTACCCCAAAGTTTTGCCTCCCATTTTTCATTCAAGATATTATCCTAGGGATTCTCAAATACTCAATTTGGCTCACAAATTGAGCAGACAAATTCTCCTCCTAGGCATTGAGTCAGCAACTAGGGTTCGGTATTTCTCAAGCAAAGTTAAGTTTCTAAGGTTTCAAAAAGTCTCTGTGGTTCTTCATGTATTCTCAAAGATGTTCGTTCCAAGTTTCAAACCTCACATTGCAAATTTGCTCAGTCATTGGTTCAGATGACTGAAAATGAACTGCATTGACCCAAAAATAGACCTTTGCAAGATCAAGTTCAAACGATTGTAACTTATTCATTATTCGATATTTTTAAGCGGTTATTTTTGTGTATGACTCTCCTTGACGTCAGCTCCAATTCCTCTTCACAAGTCAAGAGTTGATTACGTGCGAAAGATCATCAAAATTCGAATACTTTAGAGGTCGCTTCCTAGGTTTTTGACCTAATCTAAAGTAACTGTTACCTGACTTCCAAGAATCGTAATTTCCTCAATTTTCAAGATTTTGAGACGATTACTTTCACACATTGTCGTGAGCGATGTCGTATACAAGTTCTCTTCAAGAATCGAAGGAAAAGTGTGTTCGGAAGACTTTTGAAAGTTATCAAGTCATCACAGGTCATCTGTTTGATTTCAAATGTTCTTGACTCCTGATTTTGATTCATACCGTAATTGTTTTCTCATGACCTTGATTCTCATGTTGAAGTCGTTAATGTTACAAGATAGTTGAATATTCTTCAAGCACATGTTTTTTTTTGTGCAAGGGGTTGAGTTCGAGTTTGATAACTAATGTTCATTTGAGTTAGGTGCAACATACAAGTTTCGTTTTGGGCACAAATTCTTGTGAAACCGTGAGATGATATACGGATGTTGAATTCAAACCAAATTCAAGCAACATCCATACTATTTGATTCATTCATATTCAAGTTACAACATTCATTCAAATTTCATTTGATCAAGATCCATTCCAAGGAAGTACCAATGCGTCATTCATCATTTTTCAACTTTTATTTCATAAGTCCAAATTCGATTTCAAATGTGCAAAGTCATAATTCATTAAAGATTCATTCTTAATTCAATTTCAAATCAATACATATTCATAATTAAAAAAAAATACAAAGTCAAGATGTTTTATCAAATTCTTCTACAACAAATGTTCATTACAACTTCATGTTTACAAAGGAGTTTTCACTACTACAAGTTTTTGTCCATCAAAGCTCCTGAAGCATTATTGACTTGGTCTTCAATCTCTTGTTTCCTAAGAGTTTCATCATGCTAATATTCACCATTCAATCGCCTTTCCGTTTTCCATACCGTCACATGAAACAAACCAAAGAGAATATTAGCAAGCATCGTGAAAAGTTTTCCAAGCAAGAATTAGTGATTAAAAAAGATTTGTATCTCATCATTAGGATTTGCAATTAGAATCAGAAATTGAAAAAGGGTTTTGTTTCAATTATAAGCCATCTCCTCCTATTTTACAAATCACAAAAAGCTTTGGTTCATAAAAAGGGAAAAGAAATTCACAATATTTCATTGTAAAAACAAAGTCAAAATTGTCAAATATACAAGCAAAAGCCAACAAACTTCCAAACAATGCAACAACCCAAAGCAGCCCAAAAACAAATACAAACAAGCAAAGGCAAAATTGTCCAACAGAAGCAAGCGCACAAAAAAACAGCAGGCCAACAAGCACAAAAACAGGGCAAGGCAAAACTGCCTAAGGCAGCAAAATAACAAAAACGCAGCAGCAGCGGCTGCAAGTTAACAGCAGGGCAAAAAAAGGCAACAACAACACGTAAAACAAATAAGCACAAAACCAATTCATGAAAAAACAGTGCAAGCTAGCACTAGCTCACATAACCCTTATATCATCATTTTCCCTAAATTGCAAACCCTTCAGAATTGTATTGAAAAAAAGCAAAACAACTTTGTGTCATAGAAAGATAGAGAGGAAAAGAGACAGGGCCAAGAAGATGTCACCTAGCAATAACAGTCCCAAACCAGCAAAAAATAGCCCTGCTCCAATAGTCCAAAGTCTGCTACAAACCTGTCCACAAATAGTCCAAAATGTTGCACAAAAATGGCAAATAAAAAACTGCATTGGAAAGCATTGAGACAATTATCCAAATCACTTCAAATCCATAAAACCTTCCCTCCAATTTTCACCCTGATATCAATATAAGGCTACTATTCCATTGACCAAGGGAGAGAGTCATAACAACAACAACAAAAAACCTTATTTCATTTTGATACTGTCCCAAAACCCTAGCTTATCTCATCATCTTCCTAACTCATAACCCTTCAGAAAAACGAAAATTCTCTTCAAGAAAAAAAGAAATATACAGAAAAAAACAGAAATCAACTTCCCTGTAAAATCGTCCTTATTCAATTTATCAACAATCTTCCATATTCACCCACATACACAATACCTGCATCAGCAACAATTTTTAATTCAAAATTTCTCATGCCACAACCGTTGCACAATATAAATAAAATAGACAGTTCAGAAAAGTTTCTGTTGATATTTACCTATTCTGAGGATCTGACAGGTAACTCTTCGTCTACCCTTACTCATCATTCATGATTTGTTTATTATAAAAGGTTTATTGTTGTTATTTGTTGGTAATAAAAACTGTAAATACAAAGAGTTGGTTCTGTTAAAACAAAAAATAATAATAACAAAGAAAAGGCATAAACCAGTTTCTTCCTTCCCCACATCTAGCCGCTATCATCGATTACCAGCATCACCACTGATCACATTCAACAATACCGTTAGGAATAAATTCATGAACAAGCGAGAAGATAACTAGATAGATTACCGAAAATTACCTTGTGGGACTCTCATGTTCTTCAAATCGCACGACTTTCATCAACATCATCTTGTTGTCCGTTTTATTCTGCTCAACCATACGCTTCAACCTGTTCGGGACTCATAGCTCAAACTGATTACGACGATGATACCCCAAAACTAAACGAGATCAACATCATCCGCCCTGTATCGCTTCTCAGAACCCATATATATCCCTCTCTTTTCAATTTTCTTGTATCTATTCACATCTATTGAAACCCACGCAAACCCCAAGAGTTGCATGTCTTATGCGATGGAGATGAACGAAGTAGAATCAGAGATCGCCGAGAGTGTTTGAGTTGGAGTTCGTTGCAGAAAGATGAGGGGAGATACAGTTTCGTTCGATGGAGAAAGGTGAGGATAAATGATGTGATGGGGTTTTAGCAGAGAGATATGAAGGTAGTGATGGTGCTACGGATAAGAGAAGAGAGAGGGATCGTTTAGCTCTTATTTTTTTTGTTAACTATTCTTTTTGGAAGTAACAATAATAATAATAAATTTAACTTTCCCTTCCTTATAAAGCTACTAAACGGTGCCTCTTTAGTGCCTAGGGTTACAAAATCCTTCTTTTCCTTTTCTCAGCCGGGTCAACCCATTGGGCTTGTTGGCCCAATTTCCTCAACCGTTTTCACCCTTTTGTATTAATAAAACATAATAATAAATGAATAATAACTTAGCTCAGGTGGCAAAACACATTATCCTTTACCCTAAAAGACCCGAGCTCAATCCTTGCTGGGGCTTTTTTAGTTTTCTTTTACTCTTTTAAGCCTTTTTCTTTCAATTCTAATAAATTTGATTATATACATAGTTTAGTTTATTATAATTATTATTTCATTATAAACTACAAAAAACATGTCATTAAATATTTTAGAATATCAATTTTGTTTAGATTTTTTTATTTAAAATTCAATAATATAAATCTCAAATTATTTAGTTTATTTTCTTAATTAATATAGTTAGGGATTTTTGTAAATAATTTTACTAATTAATTTTGTATTTAGTCTTAGATTGTTTGTTTAAATTCTTCATAAAAAAATACCAAAAATACCAAAAATACTAAAAATATATATACAAATGATTTAATTTCTTTAATCAATTATTTTCTTTAATAGAATATAATTTTATTTTTCTTTCCAATTCTCACAAACAAAAATACCAAGACTTTTATTTCCATATTTTGTTAATTAATTTTACTTCATAGATTATTGTAGTTTTAATTAATTATTCGATTCGATTTAGTTGTATTGATTGCCTATTTAGACTTTTAATCGCATTGACGATTCGATCGATCCCCATTTGTAAATATGTACTCCCCATTCCCGAAAGCTTTGTAATAGCGTAGAATTTTAATTTCCATGATTTACTGTTTTTCAGTATATTGTATATTAATTAGGTGTGTATGGCAAGATTAAAATCAACCGCTATACAACTCTAATCAAAGACAAATTAACTTGAATCAAACACATTTTTTCACACTCGCACCTCTAGGGTAATCTCGCTTGTTGCCTCGGAAAAACAGTCATGTCCCTCGAATATGAGAGGCTTTAGAAAAGACCCTTCGATAAAAAAAAAGATCGTAGTCCCTCAATGTCCCTCGATGTTGCCTTCGGTAAAACGATCTAGTCCCTTACAAAAAATTGCTAAAGCGTCTCATAAGTTGCCTACTATGACTGTACGATTGACCCGCGCCTGTCCCTTCACATCCAATGATGGGGGCTTCTTACCAAATTAATGGTAAGATAGCAACATCTAAAGGAGGAGGAAAAGAATAAAGACCTTTTGAGTAGGTAGGACGCTCGTAGTTGCTTGCTCACAAATTAAAACCATTTCCACACTTACACTTTCAAAACATATTTCAAAAACAAACATCTCTTTGAACTATTTTCAAAACCAACACTTTGTATACATTCTTATAGAGACGAAAATCATTACAAAGATTGCCAAAGCAAAGGCGTTTTCAAAATATTTTCAAATTTACACCCATCACAAACATATTTTCAAATAAAGCATTTTCAAGTGATCTAGCAAGCAACTAAGAGCCTGTAGAAAACTACGGATGAAAAGGGTGCTAACACCTTCCTTTTCATAACCTACCCCCCAAACTCAATAAAATATCTCAAAGGTATTTCCTGTTCTTTTGACCCTTTCCTTATTGGGTAAAAGAAAAGTCGGTGGCAACTCTTGCTATCCGCAATAATTGCGATAAAACACAAAACACCCAAGTCAGTTCTCCCACTGCATTACAAAACTGAAGAATCTGCCAGGGATATAAAAAGTGGGGTTACCTTAGAGCTAGATCACATTTAATTTCTTTTATTATTTGATTTGTTTGCTTTACATTTTGGGCTTTTGTTTGGGTTTGTTTTGATCCTCTACTCGGATCGGAGAACACCATTAGGTAAGTAGCAATAGATTGTGGAAATTGTGCGGGGTATACCGATATGGTTGAAGCAATGGCTACATTAGTGTGACACATTTGTTGGTACCGGTAGCCCTTGAGTTTAGTCAAGGAGAATACAGGGCCGCTGTGTGGTGTCATGAAGCACTAATTGGCCTTAGAACCTTTAATTGAATAACTTGGCCATTAGGAAGTAGTGAGATAACCGACTTTGGTGCAGTCTGAAGTTGGTTGATACTCGATACTACGCTCATTGAGATTAGACTTTCGGGATATTTTGGTCGCCAATAAAGAGGCCTGCGCTGAAACAATGCCCGATGAAGAAAGATCAGTGATATTCAGATTCCCTAGAACCTGATTACTTTCTAGGACAGGTTGAACCAACTAAACTTCAAGAGGGTACTTACCTATGAACTTCATGCAAGCCTAAACCTAAGGACTTATTTGCTTTGTGTGTTTATGTTTACTTGTACATAACATCATGATATCATACCATGGCATTTTGCACTAACCATTTCAAGGACCTAGAGATTTATTTTTGTTTTGTTTTGTATGACATGACCTCCACTCGCAGGAATACTATCCAAGTCAACCTCGTGAGCTTGCCTCCTCAACTCAAAGAATTAGAATCAAGAATTCCTAAGAATTCTCCGTTCACCAAGAGACATGGTCAACTTCTCAATTTGGTTACCTCTAGCCTTGATGAAGACATGATGAAGGTTCTCTTTTAGTTCTTTGACCCTTTACACCATTGCTTTAGCTTTTATGATTACCAACTTGTGCCTACTATAGAAGAATTCTCTCAACTCTTGGGAATTCCTATTATTGATCAATTACCTTTCAATGGTATTGAAAGAGACCCGAGACCTGAGGATATTTCTCGAGCTCTACATTTGCAACCATCCAACGTTGTGGCTAATTGGGAAATAAGAAGTGGCGTCAAAGGGTTTCTAGCCAAGTTTTTGTTGGAGAAAACTCAAGATTATTGGGATACTTTGAATTTACAAGCCTTTGAAGAAGTTTTGGCTCTTCTCATCTATGGGATGGTACTGTTTCCTAATCCTGACCAACTTATAGATATGAACACACTAAAAAATTTTATATCTCGCAATTTGGTGCCTACTTTGCTTGGGGACATCTTGCATTCTCTTCACTCTCGCACTATGAAGAGAAGGGGGACCCTTATGTGTTGTACTTCTCTTTTGGATAGGGTGTTTATTTCCACCTACCTCGATCTGTGGTGAAGAACGAACAAGGCATGAGGTGGTCCAAAAGATTAATTTTGCTCATACATTATGATATTCATTGGTGTTATCGATCCTTGGAGGACATTACTATTATCGACCATTATGGGGAATTCCCTAATATCCCTCTACATGGCATTAGGGGAGTGTTGTACCCCAAAATTTGCCCTCTCATTTCTCAAAATATCATCATGGACTCTCAGGTTTGCTTCTATAAAGTTCCATGTCTTGAATTACAACTTTTCAAGAAAACCATCCACAAGGGCAAAATGGTCAAAAGCATATTGAAAAGTCAAACTTGGACTTTTAGATCAAAAATCAAGTTTCAACAATTATATTTCATCAAGACATGAAATTGGTTCATCAAAAAAATCAGAAGTTACTTTGAAAAATCAAATTTCTAAACATTTAGAAGATTTTCTAAGTGTCAAGAGAATATGATACTTCAGAACTTCTGAGCCAGCCTCCACGCAAGTGCAGTTAGAAGTTGCAAACACGGCTCAGAATATGATGCTTCAATCAGAACATATAGAAGCGATACTCTTTGGTCAGAACATGATTCTTTAACATATGAAGGCTATGTTCAACGCTTCGGTCATAACATCACCCTTCGAGTCTCATTATGGTCTTCTGCAATCAGAACATTACCAAATCCCAAGACCTCGTTTAAACAACCTGCTGCACTGCTACAACACAGTACTCTAACCACCAGCTAATCCAGTCCACGCCTACATTTTCCCAAATCCCATATTTGCACCAAATACAAAAATATGTGATCAAAAAGCAATGGAATAGTGTACCAAAAAAGTTTAAATCCCATTTGTCCCCCCCCCCAAACCACAGCAAATTCACCTATAAATAAGTTACTCCATCACACTTCCAAGGGGCTGGTTTTTTGAGAGAGAAAATGGTCAAAAGAGAGAAAAAGAAAAGTGTGAAACCTTCGGAAAAAAAATCCAAAATTCCCAAACAGAAAACAAAACCTTTGTTCTTCCCTTTGAATCAAAGAACTTGACATTTTCTCTCCCGTTGCTCTTGCTGACTCCAGAACATTTGAAGGCAACAATTCAAGTTCTAAGCACACGCTCCAGATTCAAGGTAAGTCTTTCTGACTTTGCATCTTCTCATTCAAAACATCATTAAATATGTAAATATCACAATATTGATGTTGTCCATATCATTGCATAAGTAGGAAAACTGTGGATCAGAACTTCTTGATTAAGGCTAGGCTCAGAATTAGGATTAAAACTTCTATAAACTGTTGTGCTTTTATCCTCCCGATTTGCTGTTAAGGATTGAATAAATTGCTAATGTGCTGATTAATATGATGAAAGAGTTAAAATGTAACACAAAACTTCTATTTTTCATTCACCAGTTTAACACACAAAATTTCTAGGATTTTCTCACTGTTTAAGCACGTAGAACTTCTGAGTTCTCTTTACCATTTTAACACACAAAACTTCTGATGCTCACTCACTGTTTTAGCACAACACAGAACTTGAGTCCTCCATGCACATTAAACACACTGATCTTCTGATGCTTTCACTCCCTGTTTTAACACTCCGAATTTTTGATTTTCCACACGCTGACAACACACTGAATTTCTGATGTTCACTCACTATTTTAGCACAATACAGAACTTCTGGCTTTTGGCTCAATGTATGAATACCACCCAGAACCTCTGTTTCCTTTCCCTCTGATGTTTCTTGTAGGACCTTAGAGTGTATCAATCCAGAACTTCTGATTCCACTGACATTCCTTTCTGAGTCACCACGCGCGTGGCTTCAGAACTTCTGATCCTTGTTGTTTTGTTTGCAGCAGCACGCTGTTTCTATCTTTCATTTATTTTCCTTTTTATCATTTTTAATATTAATTCTTTTTTTATAAAAAGACATAAAATTATTTTCTTTTATTAATTAATTTATTTCTTTTTTCTTAATTCATTAAGACAAAAAATCATTTTCTAAACAAGTCCTTTTCTCTCTCACATTGTACATTTCAATATGGTTGTAATAGTTAAATAGGATTTAAATTCTTGCAACCCCCCATTTGTAAATATGTACCCCCATCCCTAAAATATTGTAATAGCGTAGGACTTTTATATTTCCATAATTTAACGCTTTTCCAAATATAAAATGCTAGTAATTAGGATGTGTATGGAAATATATGAAATCAACAAATACATAACCCTAATCAAGACTAAAATGTATGCAATCAAACACACTTGCACACTAGCACCCTTAGGGTAATCCCACCTTGTTGCCTATCGTAAAAATAGTCATGTCCCTCGAACATGGGCATTTTAGCAAAAGACCCTCGATAAAAGATCATAGTCCCTCGATGACCCTCGATGTTGCCTTCGATAAACGATCTAGTCTCTCACACGACATTGCTAAAACGTTTCATGGGCTGCCTTCTATAACTATACAAAAACGTCCAGCGCTCGTTCCTTCACATCCAATGATGGGGCTTCTTACCAAATCAATGGTAAGATAGCAACATCTAGAGGAGGAGGAAAAAAAATCTAAGACATTTTGAGTAGGTAGATTCGCTCCTAGTTGCTCGCTTGCTCACAAAAAAAAACATTTTATACACCAACACATCTCTTTGAACTATTTTCAAAACCAACACTTGGTACATATTCTTATAGAGACGAGAATCATTACAAAGTCACATTTTTAAAATACTTTCAAAACCCACATCACAAAGCACATTCAAAACAAAAGCAAGTGATCTAGCGTGTAAACTAAGAGCCCATAAAAAACCATGGATGAAAAAGGTGTTAACACATTCCCTTTTCATAATCTACCCCCTAACTTAAGAAAACATCTCTAAAAGGTATTTCCTGTGCTTTTTCACCTTTCCTTATTGGATAAAAGAAAAGTCGGTGGTGACTCTTGCTATCCCAACATTGCGATCAAACGCAAAACAAAAAGTCAGTTCTCTCACTGTATCATAGAACTGGCGACTCTGCTGGGGAATTTTTTTAAGTGGGGTTACCTTAGGGCTAGATCACATCTACTTGCTTTCATTGTTTGACTTGTACGCTTTACGTTTTGGGTCTTTGTTTGGGTTACTGTTAAAAATCTACACCCGGATTTGGGGAACACCTTTTAGGTAAGTAGAAATAAAATGTGAGGGAAATGTGCGGGGTATATCGACACAGTTGAAGCGGTATCTACATTGATGTGGCACTTTGGTTGGTACCGGTAACCCTTGAGTCAATCAAGGAGAGTACGGGGCCACCGCGTGGTGTTGTGAAGCATCAACTGACCTTAGAACCTTTAATTGCACAACTTGGCCAGTAGGAAGTAGCGAGGTGGCCGGCCTTGGTGTATTCCCAAGGTCGACAGATACTCGATGCTACACTCATTGAGGTTTGAATCTTGAGCTTTGTTTGGTTGCGAGTCAATCGCCTATTAAACGAAGCTGGGCGAAAGATCGATGATATTGAGATCCCTTAGAATCTGGTTACTATTTATAGGAAGGGTTAAACCAATCCAACTTCAAGAGGGTATGACCTTAAAACTCATTGTTGTACCCCAAAATTTGCCCTCTCATTTTATCAAGATTTTCCTCACAAGACTCTTTGGACTCAAGACAAATCTAGGGTTTGGTCAGCTCAAGACATCATCTTGCACTGATAATTTGAAATTAGGGTTTGAGTTTGCACAAGGATTTTTGGACCATCAATGCTTCATGTGACTTTAATACACCATCTTGGACCCCTAAGATTGCTCATACCAAGTTTCAAGCCTTGAATCACATTTTTGCCCAGTCAGTTGGACAGTTGACCTAAAAATCAGTTGTATTGGGGAAAAAGTCAACTATGGCCAATTTACAGTCAAACTTCATAATTTTTTATCCACAACAACATTTTGGACTCATATGTACCATTTGATCAAGTTTGGATCACAACTCCTCAAGAAATTTGATCAAATCATCAAAAGGGCAAAATGGTCAAAATTAGGGTTTTGACTGAGAAGGGGCAATTTCTGATTTTTAACCTAGCCAATGACCAATTGGTTTCAAACATGATTTCAAGGACTCAATGGCATCATCTTGACATAATCACATGGTTCAAAAGATCTCAAGTTCATTGGATTGATAGATGAATTTTCCAGTCAACTGATCAAAAGTCAACTGTATACTGAAGAGTCAAACTTTGACTTTTTGGTCAAAATCAAGTGCCAAGGGTCATAATTCATCAAGACATGTCAAAATATGAAACTTGTTGATCAATAAAACTAATTTTGAAAATTAGGGTTTTGAATTTGAAAAATTTCATAACTTAGAATTTTTCTAAGTATGCTATTTTTCTTTTTTTTCCCCAACTTTTCCCAACTTTTTCACCATGATGCATTTGGATTCAAAGAAAACTTCCAACATGAAAGTTGTATTCCTCCATGGAATCTACAACTTTTATTCACAAAGTTTTCCAAAAGGATGCTTGGATCTCAAGATATGAATTTGTGAATAGGGGTCCATAAACTTTTTAACTTAGTGAAAATTTGCCCTAATTTAGGCAGGTTTTTGACCCAACTTCATGGACATTTTTCACCTAGTTCCAAGAGGTATCTCAAAATTAATTTCAAATATGGATTGTAGATCATGTTGCAAGCTTTCCAAAATATCCAAGAACTCTCCAAGATCATTTGTGGTTAGGGAGAATCGAAGAAGAGAAAATGGCATTTTGTCACTTTTGTTCAAACCATTTTTACAATGCATCAAGTTGCAAATCAGATCCTAGCATGCTTGTACCTTGCATTATAGGTCCTAAACTCCTTATAAACTCCATAATTAAATGCCAACTCAATGGATAATGGCTTTATTTTGGCTTTTATAGCATTGTACAAGGAATAAATCCATAAATGGCATAAAGGGCACATTGCCATTTTCATAAAGCAAGCTTTTTCAACTTTATCAGCCTTGAGCCTTGGACTTGTTCTTGTGGTGCAGACAATTTCCACAGGAATTAAGCAAAGCATACCAACTATTATCAGCCCTTGAGGTATCTAGTACATTCCTTTTGCATAAGTCTTGTCACTTTTCTTAAAATGCAAGAAAGTTGGCCAAAAGTGAGAAACTTGTACAAACTGATAAAGGGAGGACTTTGCATCATTATAAACATATTGACAAACTTATCACAAGGCTAGACACAAATGCTTGACCTCTGAAACACTCTCAAACTCCAAAACTCCATTTTTCTATCCAAAGCATAGCAGTTCTGCAAAACCAAAGCCAAGTCATATTTTGCTCGTGTGTTTTGCCTCTTGACACTTGAAACACTTCATCCACATCATATCCAAGCTATCCAAGCCTTTGCATTGTTGCTGTAAGCTCTGTTTCAGCCATCACCATTTTCATTTTGGAAGGTTGCAGCTTGACTTCTACAGGGAGTTTCAGCCATCCACAAAGCCAGCTAAGCATTGGAATAGTTTGAGGGAACTTCAAGGAAGCTCACACGATCCTCAGGCCTCACTCAAAGTCCCCACATTGCCATATCCAAATCCAGCTGAATGAGGTATTTTTCAAAACTCTATCTCTCTATTTAAGCATCCTCAAGCCACGATTTGTGAAGCAAAAATGTAGTCTCTAGCATGGTGAAGTTGTACATATACATAGTTGTCATTTATATTAACTGAGCTAAGAGAATTTGAATGTTGAACATGCTGAAAAAATTAGGTCAGAAATTAGGGGTTATAAACTTCTCTCTGATCTTTGAGAGTTAGGTCACAAATTTTATATCATTGGAATCGTGAGATTACAAGCTACATGTTTTGTGTTATAAGTTTTTGTTTTTGTGCAAAGAATAGAGAGTTACAGGTTTGAAGCAAATACACGCGCAAATGGAAGAGGCTGGAGGACAAGGATGACTGTCTTGGGCCTTGGCGCCTTGGGCTTGCTGTTTTGACTTTCCACACCCCCCTGACTTGATATTTGCACCCCCTACTTCATATTTTATATTTTTGCATATTTTCTCATATTTTTTTATGTTTATTGATTTTAATAATTTTTTCTGAACATTAAAAAGTCACAAAAATATTTTCTTAATTTTTTGCAATTTTATTTTATTTTTATTATTTTTTTCCACATATAAGATAATTTTATTTTAATAAATAGAACTTATTTTCTTATTTATTTGTAAATACATTTAATAAATACCATACATTTTTTTATTTCATTATTTCACACATAAAATATCATTTTCATACATATTTTAATTTTCAATATTTGTTAATAATATTATTTATTATTTTCTTATACAAAGGATGGACAAAAATAATAAATGTAGAACATATTTTTCTTTTAATTTGAAAACTAGGGTTTTCCCCTTTCAAAAATAATAATATTTTTCTCTTATTTTCTAGGGCTTAAATAATTAATTCTCTCATATAAAAAATCAAATACAAAACATTTTTGCATAAAGATATTTGCATTGCATATTTAAATATTTGTATATTTATTTATTTCGCACAATAATTCAATTGGGTTGTAATAGTATTTTAGGGTTTATTTTTGTGCAATATCCCCATTCAAAAACTTGTATCCCCCCTCCCATAATAATTGTTGTAATAGTTTAGTTTACTTTACGCAATTTATCGCATTTATACTTATGTAGTAAATTAGGGTTTTGCATGATAAGACAAAAATCAAACAAATAGAAAAGACCTAATCCAAGACAATCAAAATGCATGTAAAATGACACACATTGCACACAAGCACCCCTAGGGTTTCACCTACTTGGTTGCCTAAACAAAGTGGCCATGGTATGCATGCAAAGTATCTTGGCAAAACAAAACAAAACAAAACAAAAAGATCATAGTCCCTCGATGACGCTATCAAAAGGTTGCCTAAACAAATGATCTTGGTCCCTCAAAATGCTAAACATACTTGGTAACATTGCTATCATGGTCATACGATGACCCACGCCCTTCCCGTTTAACATTCAAATATAGGGTTGTCTACCAAAACAATGGTAGGTCAACAATGTCAAATGAATAAAAATGTATAGGAAAGACATTTGAGTAGGGTAGATAACTCCTAGTTACTTGCTCCATTTCCAAACAATCCTTGCTATTTTCAAAAACAAACACACACACATTTTCAAAACATCTCCAAACAACTTTCAAAACATTGAAACATTTTTCGAAAGACAAACATCTTTGTATACATTCTCACGAACGAGAATCATTACAAAGATTGCCTAAACGATGACCTCTTTTTCAAAATACTTTCAAAACCACACAAAGCACCATTTCAAACAATTCCAAAAGCAAAGCAAGTGATCTAAGGAAGTAACTAAGAGCCCATGGAAAACCATGGATGAAAAGGGTGCTAGCACCTTCCCTTTTCATAATCTACCCCCTGAACTCAAGAAAACATCTCAAAGGTCTTTCTTGTGCTTTTTTACCTTTCCTTTTGGATAAAATAAAAGTCGGTGGTGACTCTTGCTAAACCGCGACATTTGCGACGAAACGCAAAACCTCAAGTCAGTTCTCCCACCGTATCACACTCATGCAAGCCTTAAACCTAAGGACTTGGTGTGACTTGTTTGTTGTTTGCTATACTTATGATTTTCTAACATAATCATGACATCATAAAGCATAGCATATCATGACTAACCATTTCAAAGGTTTCCTAGGGCTCATTTTTGCTCTGTTTTGTAGGACATGGCATCCGTCCGTAGGAACACTATACATATTAACCTTATGAAAGTGTCTCTCCAACTAAAGGATCTGGCATTAAGGGTTCTTGAAATTTCTCATTTCACTAAAAATCATGGTTAGTTTCTCATTTTGGTCACTGCAAAGCGCGACGAAGAATTATTAAAAGTGTTGTTCCATTTCTTCGATCCTGTGCACCATTGTTTCACCTTCCCGGATTACCAGCTAATACCTACTATGGAGGAATTTTCTCAGTTGTTGGGGGTACCTATTCTTGACCAGTTACCTTTCGATGGTACTGAAGAACATCCAAAGCCTAAAGAGATTGCTAGAGATCTGTCCTTACAATGATCCGACATAGTGACAAATTGGGAGACTAGAGGGAGTGTCCAAGGAATCCCGGTTAAGTTTCTATTCGAGAAGGATTACCATTTTTGGGATACTTTAGATTTACAAGCTTTCGAAGAGGTGCTGAAACTTCTCGTTTATGGGACGGTACTTTTCCCTAATGTGGATCAACTCGTAGATGTAAGCACTATTAATGTTTTTGTCTCATAATCCAGTGCCTACATTACTCAGGGATATCCTGCACTCTCTGCATGCTCGCACTCTAAAGAGAAGGGGGACCCTCCTGTGTTGCACTCCTCTATTGGCTAGGTGGTTTATTTCGCACCTACCCAGGTCTGTTTTGAAGAATGAACAGGGTTTGAAATGGTCTCGTAGGTTGATGTCCCTTAAGCATTCGGACATTCATTGGTGTTCGCAGTTCTCGGGAGATGTTACCATCATTGATTACTATGGTGAATTCCCTAATGTCCCTCTCTTAGGCATTAGGGGAGAATCACTTACAACCATTGTTTGGCCTTGCGTCAATTTGGTTATGCAAGGAGAGATGGTCCTCATGATACGCTTATCCAAGGAATTGCCTTCAACTATGAGAATGATGCTCAGGGATACCGTAAAAGGTTCATAAAAGCTTGGGGCACAGTACATAAAATTGATAGCAAGACGCTGGGGTACAAGAATTCCATCCCTCTTGAGGCGTATCTCCGATGGGTACGAGCCCACGCTCAAAATCTTATGATGCCTTACCCTGCTGTCCTACCAATAATTGTGGAACCAGTTGCTGAGGGAGATACGACTTCCCTTGTTCATCATCCTGACATGCCAACCAATCACGAGGAGTTGCAGAAGTCCTAGGTTCAACTTAAAGAGGAGGGGGACACGTTTGAAGCTCAGTTTTATGCCAGCGAGAAAAAGGTCCCGGAGCTCACTAGGCTACTTCATGAAGAAAGAAACATAAACGCCTACATTGCACCAAAGAAGATGTGCTCCTGGGAGACCTAGTTTCTTTTTGCTTTGAGTTTTATTTTGTATAAATTGTAAGCCTAAAAGGCATTCTTTGTAACAATTCAAACTCCTTGAATACAATTAACGTTTGTTTCTTTTTTTTGGTTAAGCAAATTTGAGCTTTTAAGAATCTTTGAAATCATTGCATACGCATATCATCCATATCATTGCATAAGCAGGTACCATTACGGGTTTCTCATCTCCTTCGCTGTTTATTTCAGCAAAGATGTTTTCTGAACAAAGCATAAAAGATCTTCAGGCACAAATGCCCAATTTCAACAAATGTTTATAACTCTGGCGAAAGGGCAGGAAGATCTGAAGGCCCTCATCCTAAAAGAGAAGAAGAAGAAGAAGAAACCCGTTGGTATCCTTAATATGGGCAGAAGATTCGGGGGGCCGCCAAAGCAATCAGTCGATTTGACCTCCTCGTCCAAAGAAGGGGATAATTAAGAGAGGCCGACAAGAGAAGATGACCCCAGTCCTGAAGCTTTTGACAATGATACAGACTACAATGATGACCAATATCCTCCCATTGAGGATAGATACAAGCAGTTAGAGGATCGGTTGAGTGCCATGGAAGTCTAGAGAATACCTGGGTTGGACTTCGAAGAACTGGGATTGGTGTCGGGAATGGTCATCCCACAAAAGTTTAAAGCTCCAATTTTCACAAAATATGATGGGGTGTCTTGCCCAAAGCTTCATCTCTGTTCCTACGTAAGGAAGATCCATCCCCACACCACTGATAGAAACTTGTGGGTTCACTTCTTTCAAGACAGCCTGTCAGGGACTCAGCTTGAATGGTTCTACCAATTGGAGGGAACCGATGTTCGAAACTGGGAGGATTTGGCTGCTGCTTTTTACAAGCAGTATCAATATAATGCCGACCTGACCCCTACTCGTACTCAACTCCAGAGTATGTCCATGGGTGTAGGTGAAGGCTTTAAGGACTATGCACAAAAGTGGAGAGATTTGGTCGGGAGAGTCCAACCCCCTTTGTCTGATAGGGAGTTGGTCGACATGTTTCTTGGGACGCTGTCTGGTCCATTCTTCAATCATTTAATCGGTAGCTCATCGGCTGGTTTTACAGAGCTGATATTAACTAGAGAAAGGGTAGAAGCTGAAATCCGGAGCGACAAAATACAGAAAGACACCTCTTCGAGTTCAATAAAGAGGCCCTTCACCGGTAAGAAGGAGTCCAGTGCCGTTTATATTCCGAGAGGTCAGAGAAAAACGGAATATCGTCCAACGGTAAGTGCTGTAATGATACCTATGCTTGCGGCTGCCCCACAATGCAATAATCAGCAAAGGGTAGAAAGATCACAAAGGCAGTTTACCCAGATTAACATGACATTGATAGAGGTTCTACCCCATCTGTTGATATCCAACTTGACAACTTTGAAAGAGGCTTCCAAGAATCCTAATACCTCGTCTCCTCGGTACAATCCTAACGCTCGGTGTGCCTACCATTCTGAGAGTCCTGGTCACGATACAAATGACTGCTGGGCTCTAAGAAATAAAGTACAAGATCTGATTGAAGCCAAGGATATCGAGTTCGACGCTCCGGAGAAGCCCAATGTCATAACTGCTCCCATGCCTAGGCACAACCGTGGAGTTAACGTCGTTGATACCGATCTATTTGTGACCTCAGTTGATGAAGTTTCTACTCCCCTTATAATCATTAAGAAGAATTTGTTGTTGGCCGATTTATTTTCGGTTTGTGGTGAAGGTTGCCACATGTGTTCATCTCTGCCTTCTGGTTGCTATATGCTAAAGACATGTGTCCAGCGCCTGATGGATAGCAGAGAAATTTTGTTCGATAAAATTTTGACTCCTGCTGTTCCGTTCAAAGATGTTGCTATTATAACCATTTCCGTCAATCCTTCCAAGGCCTCCTCGAGAAGACCTGTTAGGATTACACCCGCTCCGAGAGTTGCTCCGTTAATAATCACCTGTCCTGGTCCTGTCCCGTACACCTCGGACAAAGCTGTCCCTTGGCATTATGGCGCCGATATCTACTATCATGGCGTTAAACAAGTCCTGAAGAATGAAGAGGCTGATCCCGATGTCAGAAACATTATCGGGACCAGTAGGATTACTAGAAGTGGAAGGTTTTTTCTCCTAAGATCTCCCCAAAGACTGTCACTAAGCCTGTTGTTATTTCATCTGCTGTTCCTACCAGTACTTCCGTCGCTACTCCTGTTCTTACTCCAATTGTTACTCCTGTCATAGAGTCATCTGGGACTCGAGGAAAAGAAGTTATAGGTGAGCCTTCCCGAACGGAGGCACCTAGAAAGATTGTCGTGGAAACCTCTAAGAAAGAGATAGAAGAAATCTTAAGAATAATTAAAAAAAGTGACTACAATGTGGTCGAGCAGTTGGGGCAGATCCCCTCGAAGATATCAATGTTGTCTTTGCTGTTATGTTCCGAGGCCCATGCGAAGGCTTTGATTGCATTCCTCAAGGCCGCGCATGTGCCGCAAGAAACCCCAGCCGATCAATTAAAAGACCGTGTAGCCAGTTTGACTGCCGACAATAGGCTGGGTTTTTCGGATGCTGACTTAACTCCGAAAGGGAGAAAACACAATAATGCTCTGCATGTCTCGATCGAATGCAGGGGCACTACCATGGCTCATGTGCTGGTGGATACTGGGTCTTCCCTGAATATGCTGCCTAAGAAGGCTCTTGATCATTTGGATTGTGAAGGCTTGACCCTAAAACTCAGTAACATTATGATAAAGGCTTTTGACAGGTTGAAGAGAATGGTGCAAGGGGAGGTGGACGTCCCTGTCAAGATAGGCTTTCAAACTTTTAAGTCCACCTTCTACGTGATGGACATCAGGCCATCATACTCTTGTTTGTTGGGTCGTCCTTGGATCCATGAAGTTGGGGCTGTTACTTCTACACTACACCAAATGTTGAAGTATCCGGTGAAGGGGAAGATAGTCACTGTGCATGGCGAAGAGGAGTACATGGTGAGCCACCTGAACTCCTTCAAGTATGTGGAGATGGACGGGGAATTCATAGAGACCCCTTGTCAAAACTTTGAAGAGGTTCCCCAGATTTTTGCGTCGACTGAGACTACCACTAGTACCAAACCTCCTAGGAAGATGGCTTCTCTCAAGGACGCCAGAATAGTGGTTGAAGAAGGTGGGTGTACCAATTGGGGACGGCTCCCTAATTTTACTCATAAAACTGACAAATTTGGTTTAGGCTTTACTTCAGGGGCTCAAAGGGCTGTTCGACACGCTCGGGCTGGAGGACCTCCCCTACGCATCAGCAATTGTGGGGTCAACACTATTGAAGACAGTGAGGAAGACCCTGGCATTGACAGTTGGATCTACCCAACTACCAACGGTTGACCGAATAACCAGACGGCTAGAGATTTTATTCCAGTTTCTTTTATTCCGCAGTAATTGTCTTACTTATGTTCTGAATTTGTAATGAACAATTTTTAAAACTTTTTGGCCTTGTGTCTTACCCGAGGCACAATGTTTCTATCTGTGAGGGTTATTATATGTCATTTCATATATCATCAATGAAGCATTGGATATTTTTTGCATACAAATTTTGCGCTCTCTGTTTTTTTTCTTTTCTGTTTTTACTTTATCAATTCAGCTATGCTCTTACACGCACATATCAAATTGCAGATCTATATCCACTCTGGATCCCATTGATAACAATAATGCTAATACCAGCTATGACTTTGAGAATTCGATCAACCGAGCCGAGGACGAAGGTGAGAATGATTGTGAGGTGCATGGGGAATTGGCTAGACTATTACAAAAAGAAGAGAGGGCTATAAAGCCTCATGAAGAGCCAGTTGAGACAATAAACTTGGGCACAGAGACAGACAAAAAAGAAGTCAAGATCGGCGGAAATCTGGAAGTTAAGATCAAACAACAGTTGATACTTATGTTGCGCGACTACGTTGAGATTTTTGCCTGGTCATATGAAGACATGCCTGGTTTAGACACTGACATCGTGGTACACCGTCTCCCAACTAAATAGGATTATTCTCCGGTTAAACAGAAGGTCCGCCGTATGCACCCTAAAATGTCAGAGAAGATAAAGGCAGAGGTTATGAAGCAGTTCGACGCAGGTTTCTTAGATGTCACCTCCTATCCGCAGTGGGTTGCTAACGTCGTTTCGGTACCTAAGAAGGACGGAAATGTACGTATGTATATGGATTGCAGAGATTTGAACAGGGCAAGCCCTAAGGATGACTTCCCGCTTCCCCATATTGATGTTCTGGTTGACAACACCGCGCAGCACAAAATCTTCTTCTTCGTGGATGGTTTCTCTGGCTACAACCAGATCAAGGTGGCTCCTGAAGACATGGAGAAGATGACCTTCGTCACACAGTGGGGCACCTTCTGTTATAAAGTGATGCCTTTTGGGTTAAAGAATGCTGGGGAAACCTATCAGCGAGCCATGATCACTTTGTTCCACGATATGATTCACCATGAGATCGAGGTTTATGTTGATGGCATGATAGTCGGGTCTCAAACCGAAGAGGAACATCTCGATCATCTACAAAAGTTGTTCAACAGGTTGAAGACATACAAGCTGAGGTTGAATCCGAACAAGTGCACCTTCGGGGTAAGGTCTGGTAAGCTTCTGGGTTTCATCGTCAGTGACAAAGATATTCAGGTAGACCCTGCAAAGGTAAAGTCCATACAAGAGATGCCAACTCCCCGTACCGAGAAGGAAGTTAGAGGTTTCTTGGGATGCTTGAATTATATCGCCAGGTTCATTTCACATCTGACTGCTAGTTGTGAGCCCATCTTCAAGCTTATGAAGAAAGATCAAGTGGTAAAGTGGAATAACGAATGCCAGACTGCTTTCAAAAGGATCAAAGAATATCTTAAAGAACCGCTAATTCTGATGCCTCCGGTTGAAGGAAGACCTTTGATATTATACTTAACAGTGCTAGACAATTCAATGGGGTGTGTGTTGGGGCAGCATGACGAGTCTGGTCGAAAAGAGTACGCAATATACTACCTTAGCAAAAAGTTTATCGACTATGAGATAAGATACTCATTGCTCGAGAAAACTTGCTGCACTTTGGCATGGGCTGCTCGCCGGCTGAGACAGTATATGTTAACCCACACTACTTTGTTGATATCTAAGATGGATCCAATCAAATACATCTTCGAGAAGCCCGCACTCTCCGGAAGAATAGTGAGATGGCAGATGATCTTAACTGAATACGATATACAATATACAACCCAGAAAGCAATCAAGGGGAGTGTATTGGCTGATCATTTGGCTCATCAAGCCGTGGATGACTACCAGCCCATGAATTTTGAGTTCTCGAATGAGAACATTATGCTGGTGACTGACTACGAAGAACCGAGACCGGATGAAGGACCTGAGAAAGGATCCTGATGGACTATGGTTTTTGATGGAGCTTCGAAGGCACTCGGTAATGGCATTGGCGCTATAATCATATCCCCTGAAGGCTGTCACATTCCTTTCACTCCCCGATTATGTTTCAACTGCACTAACAACATGGTGGAGTATGAAGCCTGCATCATGGGTCTCAAAGCCGCTATTGACCTCAGAATCAAGTTCCTAAATATCTTCAGGGATTCGGCCTTGATGATAAGTCAGATCAAAGGAGAATGGGATACGAAGCATTCGAATATCATCCCATACAAAGAGCACGTACTGACATTGCTCCCACACTTTCAGGAGGTAACTTTTGAACATTTCCCATGAGAGGAGAATCAGTTAGTGGACGCGCTAGCTACCATGTCTTCTATGTTCAAATTTAGGTGGAACAACAAAGCTCCCCGAATCACCATTGAAAGGTTGGATGAACGAGCGCACTACTGTGAGATTGATACTAAAGAGGTGGAAGACAAACCCTAGTTTCATGAGGTAAAGAAGTATCTTGAGACTCAAGAGTATCTCGAGGGGGAATTTGTCACTGATAAGAAGTTTCTGAGAAGGTTCGCTGCGAAATTCTTCCTCAGTAATGGAATCCTCTACAAGCGCAACCATGACTCTACCTTACTATGGTGTGTAGACAAGAGCGAAGCAGAGAGAATCATGACAGATCTACATGAAGGTACCTTAGGAACCTATTCTAGTGGACATACCATGGCTAAGAAGATCCTACGGGCAGGATACTATTGGTCCACTATGGAAGCAGATTGTTATCAACACTCCAGAATTTGTCATAAGTTCCAAATTTATGCTGATAAGGTCCATGTGCCTCCGGCTCCTTTGAATGTCTTGACAACTCTGTAGCCCTTTGCAATGTGGGGCATTGACATGATCGGAGAAATCAGGCCCACCGCCTCCAATGGGCATCGCTTTATCCTAGTGGCCATCGATTACTTCACGAAATGGGTTGAGGCGGCCTCCTTTGCTACTGTCACCAAGAATGTTATGGTGCTGTTTATCAAGCATAACCTAATCTGTCGGTATGGTGTGCCAGAGAGAATTATCACCGATAATGGTACAAACCTCAATAACACGATGATCACCAAACTCTATAAGCATTTCAAGATACAACATCATAACTCTTCTCTCTACCGGCCGAAGATGAATGGCGTTGTTGAAGCAGCTAACAAGAACATCAAGAAAATTGTACAGAAGATGATGGTGACATACAAAGACTGGCATGAGATGTTACCATTTTCTCTGCATGGGTACCGTACCTCAGCACAGACGTCGACAGGGGAAACACCCTACTCTCTGGTATATGGCATGGAGGCAGTCCTACCCATTGAAGTCCAGATCCCTTCTCTGAGAATCATGAAGGATTCAGGTATGAATGAAGATGATTGGATCCAGACTCGACTTGATCAACTGAATATGATTGATGAGAAGAGACTTACTGCTGTCTGTCATGGTCAAACGTATCAAAAGCAAATGATCATGGCTTTTAACAAGAAATTCAAGCGTCAAGAATATCAAGTCGGGGATCTAGTGTTCAAGCATATCATACTTCCGCAAGGTGACCCCAGGGGCAAATGGACTCCCACATACGAAGGGCCATTTGTGGTTAAAAACATTTTCTTGGGTGAAGCCATGATTCTGACCACCATGGACAATGACAACCTTCCTCAACTTGTCAATGCGGACATAGTGAAAAGATATTACACATGATAAAAGACCCGCTAGGTCGACTGGCCTAGGCAAAAATAATGGCTTCCCGGCGAACCAAAAGGGTTAGGGCAAAAATAAGGGATGAAAATGAAAATTTGTACACTCGGCAAGTCGAAAACCTGAAAAGGTGACTTGGGCAAAAAGGGGTATCCCGGTGGACTGAAAACCCGAAAGGGCAGTCCAGGAAAAAGTTAGGGATGAAAAGCGTATCACTATGTTCCATTGGATCACCTTACGATCTGACCTCAGTATCAATTGTCAAGCTCAAACAACATCGATAAACCTAATCAGCTTCGGACAAGCAGCAAAGTGATGAGACGCTCAAAGACATAGAGGCGACAACAAAATTGGAACCCAATGGGATTGTTGTACATAGCTGTTTTCTTTTTTACACAATATTGTATAACTTCTATTTTTACAGCGGCATTCTCTTACTAGAACGTCATCCTCCTTGTACGAAAACGCCTATTACAGGCCAATTTCAAAAAATCAATACAAAATCATTTTCATAAGAAACTTTGAGTTTTTCTTCTTTCTGTTTTGTTTTGCAAGAATGTCCAATGATTTATTTTTGACATATACATTTAAATATGATCGCTGCTCATAAATATTTACATAAGAAACAAAAGACGATTACTTGTAATTCCAGAAATAGAGGCAAAAATAAGAAATGTCAAACCCGACAGTTACTCTATCCAACAGGTACCAGGACAAAAACGGATTTGGAGCACAGTCATCAATACATGTGACCTCGTAGCATCTGTATCCCCCATAGAGTAAAGGTAATCAAAGCATTGATTTCAGTTCTCTCAAAACGGGAAATAATCTCCCTAGCCCGGGTCGTCCAGAAACCTGACATCTATATCCCCCGACCGAATTTCATAATCGCGAGCGGATCATCATAAATTATTATCTCCCCAAGCAAAGTTTGTTTCTCTAGGTACATAAGCTCAATCCTCAACAGAGTTTAACAGAGTCATTCCCTCGCAGAGATATTCTCGTACATAGTCTCTCCTTGGCAGAATATTCACAAACAACAAAGAACAAATCTCCGACACAGTCATTTCCGTTCACCATCTCCAACGGAAGTAGAAGAACCACAATTCTCTACAATAGTCAAAAATGCTATATTCTCCAGCAGCAGTCAGAGATTTATTTTCCTAGACTCGAATATGTCACAAATAACATCTCATGTTCATACATCATGACATGCGCACACATATAACATACAGCATAATATCATTTATTTTGAGAACATCATCTTACAACGCATTTCATGCATCGCATATGATTAACCCTGTTGTCTTTTCAAGAAAGACAATTATCACCAACAATTCCAAAAATTATACATATCATATCTACAGACAGCTAATAAAAAAATCAGTTCCCAAAACTAAGCGGGTCAACTAATCTACATGATCAAGCGAAGTAACCCTACTGCCCAGGTTCCTTCTCATGGCCCTACTACCCAGGCTTTCATCTCGAAGTAACCCTACTACCCAGGTTCCTTCTCATAGCCATACTACCCAGGCTTTCATATCGAAGTAACCCTACTACCCAGGTTCCTTCTCATAGCCCTACTATCTAGGCTTTCATCTCGAAGTAACCCTACTACCCAGGTTCCTTCCCATAATCCCTACTATCCAGGCTTTCATTTCGAAGTAACCTTACTACCCAGGTTCCTTCTTATAATCCTACTATCCAGGCTTTTATTTCGAAGTAACCCTACTATCCAGGTTCCTTCCCATAAGCCCTACTATCCAGGCTTTCATTTCAAAGTAACCCTACTACCCAGGTTCTTTTTCATAGCCCTACTACCCAGGATTTCATCTCAAAGTAACCCTACTACCCAGGTTCCTTCTCGTAGCCCTACTATCCAGGCTTTCATCTCGAAGTAACCCTACTACTCAGATTTCTCCCCATAAGCCCTACTATCTAGGCTTTCATTTCGAAGTAACCCTACTACCCAGGTTCCTTCTTATAGCCCTACTATCCAGGCTTTCATTTCGAAGTAACCATACTACCCAGGTTCCTTCTCATAGCCCTACTATCCAGGCTTTCATTTCGAAGTAACCCTACTACCCAGGTTCCTTCTCATGGCCCTACTACCCAGGATTTCATTACGAAGTAACCATACTACCCAGGTTCCTTCTCATAGCCCTACTATCCAGGCTTTCATTTCGAAGTAACCCTACTATCCAGGTTCCTTCCCATAAGCCCTATTATCCAGGCTTGCATTTCGAAGTAACCCTACTACTTAGGTTCCTTTTCATAGCCCTACTATCCAGGCTTTCATCTCGTAGTAACCCTACTATCCAGGTTCCTTCTCCCTTATCTCCAGGCAACCGTTTACAACACGGTAAGGCCCAGACTCGACAAGATACGATCGATTTCATATTTTCCCAGTAAGTCGCTATACAACCTAGACCCTGACCAGGTATACATTTTACCTTCACTCCCTCAATCAAGAGTTAATTCCCCAGTAGAGTAATGGACAATCGAAACTCCTAGATTTTACTTCCCAGGGCATAAATCAACATTCCTCGGCAAAGTCCTCCTCAACAGCAGGTACAAGAATTCTCGCCAAGGAATCTCTTATGTAACCGATCTTTTCGGGATGGCATCTTTAAGCCCATCTCTGACGATTCTCCGTCGCCTTCCAAATGGCATCTGTAAGCCCATTCCCGATATCACCAATCAGCATTACTTCATGCGAGTGCAAATTTCTGGGCACTCTAGTGTTCAATCATCTTCCACCTTCAGATCATGAAAGGCAGACCAGCCAATCTACATCCTCAGGCTTAAGAAGATTGAACATGGGTAACTGTTATACCCCAAAATTTGCCCTCTCATTTCTCAAAAGATCATCTTGGACTCTCAGGTTTGATTCTATCAAGTTCCAAGTCTTGAATTACAACTTTTCAAGAAAATCATCCACAAGGGCAAAATGGTTAAAATCACATTGAAAAGTCAAACTTGGACTTTTAGATCAAAAATCAAGTTTCAACAATTATATTTCATCAAGACATGAAATTGGTTCATCAAAAAAATCAGAAGTCAGAAGTTACTTTGAAAAAAATCAAATTTCTAAACATTTAGAAGATTTTCTAAGTGTCAAGAGAATATGATACTTCAGAACTTCTGAGCCAGCCTCCACGCAAGTGCAGCCAGAAGTTGCAAACACGATTCAGAACATGATGCTTCAATCAAAACATATAGAAGCGATACTCTTTGGTCAGAACATGATTCTTTAACATATGAAGGCTATGTTCAATGCTTCAGTCAGAACATCACCCTTCGAGTCTCATTCTGGTCTTCTGCGATCAGAACATCACCAAATCCCAAGACCTCATTTAAACAACCTGCTGCACTGCTACAACACAGTACTCTAACCAGCAGCTAATCCAGTCCACGGCTGCATTTTCCCAAATCCCATATTTGCACCAAATACAAAAACTGTGATAAAAAAGCAATGGAATAGTGTACCAAAAAAGTTTAAATCCCATTTGTTTTCCCCCCCAAAACCATAGCAAATTCACCTATAAATAAGTTGCTCCATCACACTTTCAAGGGGCTGGTTTTTTGAGAGAGAAAATGGTCAAAAGAGAGAAAAAGAAAACTGTGAAACCTTCATAAAAAAAATCCATAATTCCCAAACAGAAAACAAAACCTTTGTTCTTCCCTTTGAATCAAAGAACTTGGTATTTTCTCTCCCGTTGCTCTTGCTGACTCCAGAACATTTGAAGGCAGCAGTTCAAGTTCTAAGCACACGCTCCAGATTCAAGGTAAGTATTTCTGACTTTGCATCTTCTCATTCAGAACATCATTAAATATTTAAATATCACAATATTAATGTTGTCCATATCATTGCATAAGTAGGAAAATTGTGGATCATAACTTCTTGATTAAGGCTAGGCTCAGAATTAGGATTAAATCTTCTATAAATTGCTGTGCTTTTATCCTCCTGATTTGCTGTTAAGGATTGAATAAATTGCTGATGTGCTGATTAATATGACGAAAGAGTTGAAATGTAACACAAAACTTCTGTTTTTCATTCACCATTTTAACACACAGAATTTCTAGGATTTTCTCACTGTTTAAGCACGCAGAACTTCTGAGTTCTCTTTACCATTTTAACACACAAAACTTCTGATGTTCACTCACTGTTTTAGCATAGCATAAAACTTCTGAGTTCTCCCTACACGTTAAACACACTGAACTTCTGATGCTTCCACTCGTTATTTTAACACTCAGAATTTTTGATTTTCCACACGCTGACAACACACTGAATTTATGATGTTCACTCACTATTTTAGCGCAATACAGAACTTCTGACTTTTGGCTCAATGTCTGAATACCACCCAGAACCTCTGTTTTCTTTCCCTTTGACGTTTCTTGCAGGACCTTAGAGTGTATCAATCTAGAACTTCTGATTCCACTAACGTTCCATTCTGAGTCACCACGCGCCTGGCTTCAGAACTTCTGATCCTTGTTGTTTTGTTTGTAAAAGCACGATGTTTCTATCTTTCATTTATTTTCCTTTTTATCATTTTTAATATTAATTCTTTTTTTATAAAAAGACATAAAAATATTTTCTTTTATTAATTAATTTATTTCTTTTTTCTTAATTCATTAAGACAAAAAAATCATTTTCTAAACAAGTCCTTTTCTCTCTCACATTGTACATTTCAATATGGTTGTAATAGTTAAATAGGATTTAAATTCTTGCAACCCCCGTTTGTAAATATGTACCCCCATCCCTAAAATATTGTAATAGCGTAGGACTTTTATATTTCAGAAATTTAACGCTTTTCAAAATATAAAATGTTAGTAATTAGGATGTGTATGGCAAGATATGAAATCAAAAAATAGATAACCCTAATCAAGACTAAAATGCATGCAATCAAACACACATGCACACTAGCACCCTTAGGGTAATCCCACCTTGTTGCCTATCGGAAAAATAGTCATGTCCCTCGAACATGGGCATTTTAGCAAAAGACCCTCGATAAAAGATCATAGTCCCTCGATGACCCTCGATGTTGCCTTCGATAAACGATCTAGTCTCTCACACGACATTGCTAAAACATTCCATGGGCTGCCTTCTATGACTATACAAAAATGTCCCACACTCGTCCCTTCACATCTAATGATGGGGCTTCTTACCAAATCAATGGTAAGATAACAACATCTAGAGGAGAAGGAAAAAAACATCTAAGACATTTTGAGTAGGTAGATTCGCTCCTAGTTGCTCGCTTGCTCACAACAAAAACATTTTATACACCAACGCATCTCTTTGAACTATTTTCAAAACCAACACTTTGTACGCATTCTTATAGAGACGAGAATCATTACAAAGTCACATTTTTAAAATACTTTCAAAACCCATATCACAAAGCACATTTCAAAACAAAAGCAAGTGATCTAGCGAGTAAACTAAGAGCCCATGGAAAACCATGGATGAAAAGGGTGCTAACACCTTCCCTTTTCATAATCTACCCCCCGAACTCAAGAAAACATCTCTAAAAGGTCTTTCCTATGATTTTTCACCTTTCCTTATTGGATAAAAGAAAAGTCGATGGCGACTCTTGCTATCTGCAACATTGCAATCAAATGCAAAACAAAAAGTCAGTTCTCCCACCGTATCACAGGGAGGTATTACCTACAATCCTTGTTTGGCGTTGCGACAATTTGGGTATGCTAGGAGGGATGGTCCTCATGATGCACTTGTCCAAGGAATTGCATTTGAATATGAGAATGATGTCCAAGGTTATCGTCAAATATTCGTACGAGCTTGCGGCATGGTGAACAAAGTTGATAGCAAGACATTGGGACATAAGAACTCCATTACTTTGGAGCCTTATCTCAAGTGGGTGCGAGCTCACGCTCAAAATATCATGATGCCTTATGAGGCCATTCTACCTATCATCAAGGAGCCTATTGCCGAGGGAGATGTTCCTTACACTATCCTCCATCCTGACATGCCGACTACTCTCGAGGAGTTGCAAAGATCTTGGATTCAACTCAAAGGGGAGCGAGACACCTTTGAAACCCAGTTCTACACAAGCGAGAAGAAGGTATAGAGATCACGAGACAACTCCATGAAGAGTAGAGTTTGAATGCCTACATTGCACCGAAGAGGATGTGCTCGTGGGAAGCTTGATTCTTTTTTGTTGTTTTAGGAGTTTATTTTGTATTATCTTTGTTTTTTCCATTGTAAGCCCAAGGGGCATTTTTGTAACCGTTTGAACTTATTAATGCAACTAATATTTGTTCTCTATTTGTCTAAGCAAATTTAAATTTTAAAGGTCCTTGAAATCATTTGCATACGCACTTTCATGCATCATAACATAAACAGGTTTTCCACAACAAGTTTCCTTATCTTTCTACTGTTTATTTCAGTAAGATGGATATCGAACAAACAGTGAAGGACTTGCAAGCGCATAATTCCCAGTTCCAAGAGACCTTGCTGACCCTGGCTAAGGGGAAACAAGAGCTGATGACTATGCTAACAACCAAGAAGAAAACCAAAAAGAAGGCCTTCATCAACATGGGTAAGAGATTCAAAGGTCTGGTTCGTCAGGTACAGATAATCAAAGAGTCGTCTGAGGAAGATGAAAATCAAGACGAAGAGGCAAGAAGCACCAGTACTGGGGGTGCCAATAATCAAGCTTCTGAAGACGAAGATTACTTTGATGAGAAATATCCTCCGGCCGAGGATAAATACAAGCAGTTGAAGGATAAACTAAAGGCTGTTAAAATTCAAGCCGTGCATGGCTTAGATTTTGGTGAGTTAGGCTTAGTACCTGGGGTCGTCATTCCCCATAAGTTTAAAATACCGGTCTTCGCCAAGTACGACAGGGTTTCCTTCCCGAAACTTCATCTAAGGTCTTACGTGCACAAAATATAGCCGCACACTACCGACAGAAAGCTCTTGATCCATTTCTTCCAAGAGAGTCTGGATGGGACTCAACTAGAATGGTTCTATCAATTATAGGGTTCCCACATCCATACATGGGAAGATCTAGCCACTGCTTTTTATCATCAGTATCAATATAATGCTGACCTTGCTCCAAACCGTACACAACTTCAAAGCATGTCTATGGATTCTAGTGAGGGCTTCAAAGATTATGTCCAGAAGTGGAGAGATCTTGTAGGAAGAGTCCAACCTCCTCTGTCTGATAGAGATCTGGTAGATATGTTCTTGGGTACTTTGTCAGGCCCGTTTTTCAACCATCTGATCGGAATTTTTCAGCTAGGTTCACCAAGCTGATATTGACAGGTGAAAGAATAGAAGCTGGTAACAAGAGCGGTAAGATTCAAAGGGATGCATCTTCAAGTACAATAAAGAAGCCTTTATCTGGAAAGAAGGAAACTAATGTCGTATATGAGGCAAGGGCCCATACCAATAAGGATAACCGATCCTCTGTTAATGCTCTGTTAATCTCCAACCCTCCATCTACTCAAAGGAAATCATCCAACAATTAACGATTCAAAGTTTCTCAAAGACAGTTCACGAGGATAAGCATGTCATTTCCCCAAGCCTTACAACATCTGTTGAAGGCCAATTTAGTGACATTGCGTGATCGACCATCCAATCCAAACATTTATTCACCTACGTATAATCCAAATGCCAAATGCGCGTATCATTCCAACATCCCTGGGCATGAAACTGATCAATGCTGGGCTCTGAAGAATAAGATTCAAGATCAGATAGACAATAAAACAATTGAATTCGATCCACCTGCTACTCCAAATGTGATAAGCGCACCAATGCCGAACCATGGTGTTGTACCCCAAAATTTGTCCTCCCATGTTTGTCAATACATTTAAAGTGAGGTCTTCAAATTGCTCAAAGAAGTCCAAGGGTTGACCATACAAACTCTCTCCTAAAGCAGTCTACCTCAGATTAGGGTATCATTTTGCATCAAGATGTTTGAATCCAAATGGTCCCAAATTCTCACCATTGTCCTAATATGTTCTCAAGGTCATCCATGTCAAGTTTCAAGCCTTGCAGAGGATGTTTGCTCAATCAATTGCTCAAAGGCCTGAAAATTGACTGTGCTAGGGCAAAAGTCAATTGTGGCCCACATACAGTCAAACTTCAAGATTTTTGGTCAACATTCTCATTTTGAAGTATTATTCATCATTTGATAAAGGGTTGATCATGATTTCTCAAGGATTGCTCACAATTCATCAAAACCCAAAAGTTGCTAAATTAGGGTTTTGTAGGAAAAGTCAACTCAACTTTGACCAAACATAACTTCCTCATACTTTATCAAAAATGACCCATCCAAAGCTCATTTTGAAGAGGATGTAATTCCATACAATTCATCTTCATCTCCCAAGTTCAAAATGTGCACTCACAAGAAAATATGAATTTGGACATTATAGGTCATTTTGGAAAGTCAACAAAAACACCTTTTGGGTCAAAGCTTCATACATGAACATGGAAGACTCAATTGAGATTAGACCAAAAGGGTTGCTTATAGGACATCTTAAGCTTTCTAAAAAGTCCAAGAACACATCTCTAGGGTCAAAATTGAGAGAGTTATGCATTGGTCAAGTTGACCCTTTTTGCAAAATTGCTAAAAGTCAAATGTGTCCAAAATTGCATTTTGTGTTAAATGGGCCTAACTTTTTATGCTTGCACTGAGTTTGTAATGTGACCCCCGAACCATGAGCCCTTCCAATTGTCATTATTTTATTTTTGTTATTTATTTTGATTTTATTTCAATTAAATCAAATAAAATCAATATAAAATAATGAAAATATCAAAAACTAATTAAATCTTGAGATTTTGTGCATGATTAGGTTCACTATACAGCTGGAAACAAGATCAAATTGTGCAAGGCTTGATATGGACACAAAAAGATTGAATTTTCTTGATTTGGAAAGATTTGGTACAAGGATTGAATCATGAATCAATATTCATAATTGGAAGAGATTTGATACAAAGTTGCAACCCTAATACACTCTAGTATACATAAGGAAAAAGAGAAGATAAAAAAAGGAGAGGATGGAGGCGTGCAAAGGAGAGAACGAAATTCAAAAAATTCAAGAAAAGTTGCAAACTAATTTCCAAGTTTCAGATCACCTCAAGGCATTCTAGTCATACCAATCAATTGTTGGACCCCCCAGGATCGTGATTCAATCGCTAGCAAGCTTCCCCACACTCAGAATCACGCTGTAAGGTTCATATGGTTTGGCTCTTTTCTTGAAATCGTTTACATTGATTCTGGCATATTTAGCATGATTAATTGATATATTCATAATCCTTGAGTTGTTTGCAAGCTAATGGTTATGATTAATTTCATTTTTATTGACTGTACAGCAAAGTGCCATGGCTAGGTTTTTTCCTTCGTTTTTAGGGTTTTCTTGTACAGGGAAAATTGGCCAGTGATAATGGTACCATGATGCTCGTGAGGTTGCAACGAGTTAATTAGTACCATTAGTTTTCATTTATCATGCTTGTATGAGATTTTGGAAATGCACAGGTTTATACCTACACTCAGTGTCCGTAGGTAAAAGCCGTGAAACTTACAGCGATGGTGGGAGGAAGAAGAAGGATACGTGGCGCTTCATGGTTTGCCAGTTTGAATTTCATGCGTTCCAACGATTAGCTTTTTGTTTATGTTATATAATAATTGTGTGTTATTGTAATGACAACTAAACATTCCAGCTCAGATGGCAAGCGTGCAGTGGGAGAATGCCTAAGGGCCTGAGTTCGATCCCCAGGTCCCAACTTTATTTCATGTTTTTCTTGGACAGGCAATCCAGTGCATCTCACACTCCAGGATCCATCATGCACTCTCCAGATCTGATCATCCAAACCACCAAGGCTTCAGATCTAAGGCCTTCTCCCATGAGGGTCCACCATTCGCCCAATCAAGCTAGCACATGGGATTGGAAAAAGTCAATGGGGCCAGAAGCTTGTTGGGCCCAAAATTGTAAACTGCACCCCCCTTTTGCTAAAACAACACCAAGCCCATTCTTTCTCTTTTCTATTTTTTTCTTCTTTTATTTAATTTAATTAGCTTAATTATTTTTTAACCAAAATCAATTTCTTTTTTCACAAAAGATCATAAAATCAAGAGTTTCACAAAATTAGAATTAGGTTTTATTTTATAAAATTTAATTTTAGTGTTAGTTTAATTTAATTTAGGATAATTCTAACTTTTTTATATAATTAAAATCAATTAGAAAAAATTAGGGTTAACTCTTGATTTAATTTTTATTTCTTTTCTCAAAACAAAAAAAATACAAAATAGGTTAATTTAATTATTTTTCTTAATTAAAATTAAATTAGTAATTAGGTTTTTGGTATTATTCAATTAAACTTTATTTTCTCAAATAACACAAAAACGACAAAAAATGAATTTTTTGTGAATTACGATTAGGTAGTTGGGGTCAAAACCCTAAATCTCTCGTTTTCGATTCATCGCGCGTGTTTATTATTTTTGCAATATTAATGTAACTGCCCACGGTATGTAATAGTTTAATTTAGGACTTTCTTTTATTTATCGTCTTTTACGGGTTTTTGGCTATGTAATTAATCCCTACCCCGAAGCCTTGTAATAGCGTAGGTTTTATTTCTCGCATTTTAATTCTCGCAAATATTAACTGTTTAGATGTATGTTAATAGGATTGTATGACAAGATTGCATGATGATTTAAAACGGCTAGAAAACCCTAATGTGCAAAGATAATAACTGAAATCAAATCACTCGCACATGCGCACTCTTAGGGTATACTCTCACTTCGGTTGCCTTCGGTAAATGATCATTAAGTATAGGGTGTCTTAGTGGTTGCCCTCCTGTCTAAACAAAGATCAAAAGTCCCGTTCAGAAATGTTGCCTCGGAAATGTTGCCTCGAATATGATCTTAAGAATTTAGGGTTATTACTAAGACGTCCTAACATTGCTTTAGTGATCGTACGTCCCTTTCGAATTGACCCTTACAATTCCAATGACGGTGCTACCAATTGCTCAATAGTGGGATATCGCTGTCTAAAGGAAACGAGAATAGAAACAATCTTTTTTCGAGTAGGTAGATGCTAGTAAGTACTTGCTCAAAATCAAACTTTTCCACACCAAACACTTTTCAAACTAAAGTTTTCAAAAACAACTTCGTAACACTCTTGAGGACAGAAACAAGGGTTAAAACGAAGTAAAATAAAACTTTTCAAAAACAAAACACAAGCAATTTAAAAGATTAGCAAGTACCTAAGAGCCCATGGAAAACCATGGATAGAAAGGATGCTAACACCTTCCCTTTCTATAATCTACCCCCCGTACTCAAAATCTCGAAAAAGGATTTTTTCTGTGCTTTTTTCCTTTCGGTTAGATAAAATAAAAGTCGGTGGCGACTCTTGCTTACCGCGACATTTTGCAAACAAAAAACGCAAAACGCAAACCAACATTTTCAAAACAGTCGGTCCTGCCACCGTATCACAGAACTGGCGACTCTGCTGGGGAGCTAATAAGTGGGGTATACCTTAGGATATAGTTCATCATAAATTGCTTCTCTTGTTTGTTTTGGTTGCTTTACTTTTAAGGGTTTTGTTTGGGAGTTACTATAGATCCTAACCCGAATCTGGGGACACCTTTTAGGTAAGTAGCAATAAACTATGAGGGAACTGTACGGCGTAGACCGATACGGTTGAAGCAGTAGCTACGTTGATGTGGCACATTGGTTGGTACCGGTATCCCTTATGGAGAAACGAGGAGAATACGGGGCCGCTACGTGTGTCGTTAAGCATCAACTGACCTTAGAACCTTTAATCAACCAACTTGGCCATTAGAAAGTAGTGAGATAGTTGGCCTCGATGTAAAGCTGAGAACTAGTTGATACTCAATGCTACACTCATTGAGACCATACTCTCGAGATAGTTCCGGCCGTAAGAAAAGATTGCGTGAGCTAAAACCATGACCGATGGAGGATGGTCAGTGATATTGAGATCCTCTAGAACCCGGTTACTTTTGCTAGGACAGGTTGAAACCAACTGAACTTCAAGAGGGTACTACCTTTTACCCCATGCAAGCCTTAAACTTAAGGGCTTTTGTGTGACTTGCTTTCCTTTGCCATGCCTGTTATCTGCTATACCTATTGTTTTTATCATGACATCATGCATCATAACATAGCATGAATACTTCATTATACTAACCATTTCAAAGACCAAGGAAATTTATCTTTGTTCTATTTTGTAGATTATGGCTTCCGTGCACAGAAATACCATCCGAGTTAACTTTGTGCATATACCTGCTCAACTTAAAGAGTTAGCCTCAAGAGTTTCTGAGACTTCTATGTTCATTAAAAGACATGGTCAGCTTCTTAGCCTGGTCACCTCAAAGCTTGATGAGCAGATGATGAGTGTACTTTTCCAGTTCTTCGATCCTGTGCATCATTGCTTCACCTTTCCAGATTACCAACCGGTTCCCACTTTAGAAGAGTTCTCTCACTTATTGGGCATATCCATCCTAGAACAGGTGCCCTTTACAGGTATGGAAGAGGTTCCTAGACCAGAAGACATTGCCTCAGCTCTGCATCTGAAACGGGCTGATGTAGTATCCAATTGGGAAACACGAAGTGGGGTCGAAGGTTTCCTAGCCAAATTTATGATAGACTAGGCTCAGCTATTTTGGGATAATTTGGATTTTCAGGCTTTTTAAGACATCTTGGCTCTCCTTATCTACGGTTTGGTTCTCTTCCCGAATCCAGATTCCTTTGTAGATGTGAACGCGGTCAAGATTTTCCTTTCTCGCAATCTCGTGCCTACTCTACTGGGTGATATCTTACATGCCCTCTACACTCGTACTGTCCGAAGAAGAGGGACTCTTATGTGTTGCATGCCGTTGCTGTCGAGGTGGTTTATTTAACACCTCCCTAAGTTTGTGCTAAAGAACGAAGAAGGTTTGGGTTGGTCTTACAGAATAATGTCACTTGCCCATACAAATATTCTTTGGAGCTCCCGGGCTATGGAAGACACTGCTGTTATTGATTGTTTTGGGGGATACCCTAATGTCATGTTGCTTGGAATCATAGGGGGAATAACCTACAATCCTTGTCTAGCTTTGCGACAATTTGGTCGTGCTCGAAGAGATGGTCCCCACGAGCTACTTCTTGAGGATATTGCATTTGACTACAAGGAGGACATTGACGAGCACCGCCGAAGGTTTATATGAGCTTGGGGCATGGTGAACAGATCTGACCCCCAAGAGATAGGACCAAGGACTTCCCTCCCTATGCATCCTTATCTCCAGTGGGTCTGAGCTCGAGCCCAGAAGCTTGGGATGCCTTATGAAGTCGTATTGCCAGTGATTGTGGAGCCCACTAATGAAGAAGGCGTTCCTTACACGGTTCTTTATCCTTACATGCCCACTGATCCTGGGGCATTGAAGAGGTCTTGGGTTCAGCTGAAAGAGGAGAGGGATACTTACCGGGAAAAGTACCATGAGCAAGAAAGGAAGATTTTGAAGCTCACCAGGCAGCTCGAGGAAGAAAGAGTGATCAATGACTACGTCAGCACAAAGAGGAAGCGTCCATGGGATTTTTGCTTTTTGCTTTTCTAGTTTTAGATTTTTTTTCATTTACTTCTTTGTAACGCCTCAAAGGCATTGTTGAACCTTTTACAAATTAATCTAATAAAGTTTGTTTATTTTTTGGTTTGCAAATTTAAATTTCCCAAAGTATTTGAAATCATTACATGCGCATCCCATTATCATGCACATCATTACAGGTACCATTACATGTTTCTCATCTTCTTCGCTATTTATTTTAGCCTAAATGTCTTATGATCAAGCCATCAAAGATCTTCAGGCACAAAACACCCAATTCCAGCAGATGTTCTTAAGTCTAGCCAAATGGCAAGAGGATCTAAAAACTCTCATTCTGAAAGAGAAGAAGAAGAAGAAGAAGAAGAAGGTCATTCTTTTTACAAGCAGTATCAGTATAACGCCGACCTTGCTCCCACTCGTACTCAGCTCTAGGGTATGTTTATGGGTACAAGTGAAGGTTTTAAGGACTATGCTCAAAAGTGGAGAGACTTGGCTGGAAGAGTCCAACCCCCTTTGTCTGATAGGGAGTTGGTTGACATGTTTCTAGGGACGCTATCTGGTCCATTTTTCAATCATCTGATCGACAGTTCGTCATCTGGGTTTACTGAGTTGATCTTGACTGGAGAGAGTAGAAGCAGGCATCCGAAGCGGTAAGATACAGAAGGATACTTCATCAAGTGCAGAAAAGAAGCCTTTCACGGGTAAGAAAGAAGATATCGCAGTCTACGGCCCGAGGGGCCAAAGCAGATCTGAACCCCGTCAAGCAGTTAGTGCGGTAGTGATATCAAGATCCACAGTTTCTACACAACCCAACAATCAACAAAGGGTGGAAAGACCACAAAGGTAGTTCACTCGGCTCAATATGACCCTGATTCAAATTCTACCATAATTATTAAAGACCAATCTGGTAACTCTGAGGGAAGCCCCGAAGAACCCCAACACCACTTCTCCTCACTATAACCCGAATGCCCGTTGCGCCTATCACTCCGAAAGTCCAGGCCATGATACCAACAACTGTTGGGCCTTGAAAAACAAAGTACAAGACCTGATCTAAGCCAAAGAGATTGAGTTTGACGCTCTGGAGAAGCCCAACGTCATAACTGCTCCCATGCCCAAACATAGTCATGGAGTAAATGCTATAGAAGATGATTTATTTGTGACCTTTGTGGAAGAAATTTCTACTCCTTTGATGATAGTAAAGAAGAATTTGCTTTTGGCCGGTTTATTTCCGGGCTGTGGTGAAGGTTGCCACATGTGTTCAATTCTGCCTGCTGGTTGCCACTTATTGAAATCAGGTGTTCAACGCCTGATGGATAATAAAGAGATCATGTTCAAAAAGTCTATGATTCCATTAGTTCCAATTGAATATGTTGCCATCATAACCATTTCCGCCAATCCTTCCAAGGTTTCCTCGAGAAAACCTGTTAGAATCACACCCGTCCCAAGAATTGCTCTGTTAATAATTACTATCCCTGGTTCTATCCCATGCACTTCGGATAAGGCTGTCCCTTGGCACTATGGTGCATATTTTTATTACCATGGAGTTAAACAAGACTTAAAAAGTGAGGAAGCTGATGTTGATGTCAGCAATATTATCGGGGCTAGCAAGGTCACCAGAAGCAGAAGACTCTTTTCTCCTGAGATTTCCTCTCCGACTGTTCACAAACCTGTTGTCATCCCATCTGCTAGTACATCAACTACTATCTTGGTTCCTATTCCAATTATCACCCCTGTCACCGAGCCATCTGGGACTCGGGGCAAAGAAATCATAGGTGAGCCTGCCCGGACGGAGGCACCTAAGAAGATCATTGTAGAAACCTCGAAACAAGAGCTAGAGGAAATTTTGAAGATTATCAAGAAGAGCGACTACAACGTAGTCGAGCAGCTGGGGCAGACCCCGTCAAAAATTTCCATGTTGTCCTTATTGTTATGTTTTGAAGCCCATGCAAAGGCTTTAATTGTATTCCCCAAGACTGCGCATGTGCCGTATGAAACTTCAGCCGACCAATTCAAAGATTGCGTAGCTAGCCTGACTGCCGACAATGGGTTGGGTTTCTCAGATGTAGATCTGACTGCTAAAGGAAGGAATCATTATGACACTCTGCATGTCTCGATCGAGTTCATGGGCACTACTATGGCCCATGTACTGGTGGATACCGGGTCCTCATTGAATGTTTTGCCAAAGAAAGCATTAGACCGTCTAGACTGTGAAGGTTTGATTCTAAAGCCGAGCAATATTATGGTTAGAGCTTTCGACGAGTCAAAAAGGATGGTGCACGGGGAGGTGGACATCCCTGTTAAAGTTGGCTCTTAGACTTTTGCATCCACCTTTTATGTGATGGATATCAGGCCGTCATATTCTTGCTTGTTGGGTCGCCCTTGGATTCATAAGGCTGGGGCAGTGACTTCCACGCTCCACCAAATGTTGAAATATCCGATAAAGGGGGAGATTGTCACGGTATAAGGTGAAGAGGAGTACATGGTGAGTCATCTCAATTCCTTTCGCTACATGGAGATGGATGGGGAGTTCATTGAAACCCCTTGTCAGAACTTTGAAGAGGTCCCCCAGACTTTGGCATCAACTGAAGTTGCTACCGACAAACCTCCGATAAAGATGGCTTCTCTCAAGGATGCCAGGGCTGTAATCGAAGAAGGGGCTCAAAGGGCTGTTAGGCGCGCACGGATTGGAAGACCTCCTCTGCGCATCAGCAATCAGGGAGTTAATGCAATTAAATATGATGAAGAAGATTCATACATCGACAGTTGGATCTACCCAACAACCAATGGTGGATTGAACAATTGGACGTCGAAGGACTTCATACCTGTTTCTTTTATTCCACAGTAATTGACTTTTGTTTTAAGAGTTGTAATAGATAGTTTAAAACTTTACGGCCCGATGCCTTACCCGAGGCACCTTGGCTTTGCTTGTGAGGGCTTATTATTTGTCATTTTCATATATCATTAATAAAGCATTGGACGTTTCTTGAATTACAAATTTTGCGCTCCTTGTTTTTCTTTTCTGTCTCTCGCTTTATCAAAAACAGCTATTCTCTTACACACACTCACATATCATAATGCAGATCCATATCCACTCTGGATCCCATTGATAATAACTCTGCTATTGCCAGTTATGACTTCGAAAATCCGATCAACCAAGTCGAGGAAGAAGGTGAGGATGATTGTGAGGTGCCTGGAGAACTTGCTAGGCTATTACTACAGGAAGAAAGGTCCATACAACCTCATGAGGAGCCAGTTGAATAAGTGAATTTGGGTACAGAGGAAGACAAGAAAGAAGTTAAGATAGGTGAGAATTTGGAGCCTAGTGTCAAACAATGGGTGATACAGATGCTACGCGACTATGTTGAGATCTTCGCTTGGTCTTATGAAGATATGTCTGGTTTGGACACTGATATTATGGTACACCGCCTGCCGACTAAAGAAGACTGTCCTCCGGTAAAGTAGAAGGTTCACTGTATGCACCCTGAGATATCTGAGAAAATAAAAGCTGAGGTCATGAAACAGTTCGACGCGGGATTTTTAGCTGTCACTTCTTATCCACAGTGGGTTGCCAACGTTGTTCCGGTGCCTAAGAAAGATGGTAAGGTACGAATGTGTGTGTAATATAGAGATCTGAACAGGGCAAGCCCCAAGGATGATTTCCCACTTCCTCACATCGATGTTCTGGTCGACAACACCACACAACATAAAATCTTCTCCTTCATGGATGGTTTTTCTGGTTACAATCAGATCAAGATGGCTCCCGAGGACATGGAGAAGATAACCTTCGTTACACAGTGGGGCACCTTCGGTTACAAGGTAATGCCTTTCGGATTGAAGAATGCTGGGGCAACTTATCAGCGTGACATGGTCGCTTTGTTCAACGACATGATTCACCATGAGATTGAGGTTTATGTTGATGACATGATCGTAAGGTCCCAGACTAAGGAAGAGCACCTTGACCATCTCCAGAAACTGTTCGACAGGTTGAAGACGTACAAGCTGAGGCTGAACCCGAACAAGTGCACCTTCAGGGTAAGGTCTGGTAAGTTGCTGGGTTTCGTTATTAGTGATAAGGGTATTCAGGTGGACCCTGCCAAGGTAAAAGCCATACAGGAGATGTCGGCTCCCCGCATAGAATATGAAGTTAGAGGATTTTTGGGATGTCTGAATTACATCGCCAGGTTCATTTCACACCTGACCGCTACTTATGAGCCAATATTTAAATTGCTGAAGAAAGATCAAGTGGTAGAATGGAATGATGAATGTCAGACCGCTTTCAAAAGAATCAAGGAATATCTCCAAGAGCCACCAATTCTGATGCCTCCAGTTGAAGGAAGACCCTTGATTTTATACTTGACAGTACTGGATAGTTCAATGGGGTGCATGCTGGGGCAGCATGACGAGTCTGGCCGAAAAGAGCACGCTATTTACTACCTTAGCAAAAAGTTTACCGACTGTGAGACCCGATACTCATTGCTCAAGAAAACTTGCTACACTTTGGCATGGGCTGCTCGCCGGCTGAGACAGTATATGCTGACTCACACTACCCTATTGATATCAAAGATGGATCCAATTAAGTATATTTTCAAAAAGCCTGCCTTGTCCGGAAGAATAGCAAGATGGCAGATGATCTTAACTGAGTATGAAATCCAATACACAACCCAAAAAGCAATCAAGGGGAGTGTGTTGGCGGATCATTTGAAGCATCAGGACGTGGATGACTACCAGTCCATGAATTTCGAGTTCCCAGATGAGAACATCATGTTGGTGACCGACTGTGAAGAACCTGGACCAGATGAAGGACCTGAGGAAGGATCCCGATGGTCTATGTATTTTGATGGAGCATCAAACACGTTGGGTAATGGCATTGACGTTGTGATCATATCTCCAGAGGGCTGTCATACTCTGTTCACCGCCCGATTATGTTTTAACTGCACCAACAATATGGCAGAGTATGAAGCATGTATCCTGGGTCTTCGAGCTGCTATTGACCCGAGGATTAAGTTCTTGAGTGTATTCGGAGATTCTGCTCTAGTGATCAGTCAGATCAAAGGCGAGTGGGATACGAAGCACCCAAATCTTATTCCTTACAAAGAATACGTACTGACATTGCTTCCACATTTTGAGGAGATAACCTTTGAACACTTCCCAAGAGAAGAGAACCAGTTAGCAGACGCGCTAGCTACCATGTCCTCTATGTTCAAAGTCAGACGGGACAATGAAGCTCCCCAGATTACCATCGAGAGGTTGGACGAACCCGCATATTGCTGTGACATTGAGACGGAAAAGGTAGCAGATAAACCTTGGTTTCATGAGGTAAAGAGGTATCTTGAGGCTCAAGAATACCCCGAGGGTGCATCTGTTAATGATGAGAAGTTCTTGAGAAGGTTCGCTGCAAAGTTCTTCATCAGTAATGGTATCTGTGATACGGTGGCAGAATCAGAACTGTTTGAATGCTGGTTTGCGTTTTGCGTTTTGCGTTTGTGTTCGCAAAATGTCGCGGTAAGCAAGAGTCGCCACAGACTTTTGTTTTATCCAACTGGAAAGGAAAAAAGCACAGAAAAATTCCTTTTTCGAGATATTCTGAGTACGGGGGGTAGATTATAGAAAGGGAAGGTATTAACACCCTTTCTATCCGTAGTTTTCTACGGGCTCTTAGGTACTTGCTCATCATTTTAAAAATTGCTTCCGTGTTTGTGTGTTTTGAAAAGTTCTTATTTTATTTCGTTTTAACCCTTGTATCAGTCCTCAAGAGGGTTACGAAGTTTTTTTGAAAACTTTGTTTGAAAAGAGTGTAAGTGTGGAAAAGATTATTTTGAGCAAGTACCTACTAACATCTACCTACTCGAAAAAAGAATGTTTCTGTTCTTATTTCCTTTAGACAACGCTATCCTACTATTAGTGAGTAGGTAGCACTGTCGTTGGAGTTGTAAGGGTCAATTCGAAAGGGACGTACAATCACTAAAGCAATGATAGGACGTCTTAGTAATAACTCTAATGTCTTAAGATCAATATTCGAGGCAACATATCCGAGGAAACCTTTCCGAACGGGACATTTGATCTTTTATACAAGAGAGCGACCACTAAAATACCCTATACTTAATGATCGTTTACCGAAGGCAATCGAAGTGAGAGTATACCCTAGGAGCGCGCATGTGAGAGTGATTCAATTTCAAGTTATTATCTTTGCACATTTAGGGTTTGCTAACCGTTTTAAAATTTAACATACATTCTTGTCATGCAACCCTATTATCATACATCTAATAGTTTAATATTTGCGGGAATTAAAATATGAGAAATAAAGCTACGCTATTACAAGGCTTCGGGTATTAATTACATAGCCAAAAAACCCGTCAAAACGATAAAGGAAAGTAAAAAGTCCTAATTAATCTATTACATCCCATGAGCAATTACATCAATATTGTAAAAATAATAAAGCGCGCGCGATGAATTAAGAACAAGAAAAGTTAGGGTTTTGACCCCGTCTAAACTAATTAAAGGAAAACTATTTTTTTGATTGTTTTTGATTATTTTAAGGAAAAAAGAATAAGGTTTTAAATTAAATACAAACCTAATCACTAATTAAATTAAATTAAATAAAATAATTAATTTGACCTATTTTTGTATTTTGTTATTTTTTAAGAAAAAGAAAATAGAATTAAATTAAACAAAAACCCTAATTTTCTAATTGTTTTTAATTATTTACAAAAGGAATTAAAGTTACCTAATAAATTAAATAAACTAATTAAATTAATTTTTGATAAAAAAAATAAACCTAAATCTAATTTGATGAAAAATTATTTTTATGATTTTTTGATAAAAAAGAAATTTATATTGTGTTAGTAAAATAATTAAATAAATCAAATAAAAGAAAATGTAAATGAAAAGGAAAAGAATATGGGCCTGTAATCAGCAATTGGAGGGGTGTGAATATTAGCTTCTGGGCCCAAAACAAACTGACCCACGTTTGACCTCCATGGCTTCTTCTTGAAATCGAATTGCATGATTCTGGCATCTATAGCATGAAATACTTATATATTCTTGCTCCTTGAAACATTTTCAAACTATCTATAACATTCAATTGTATTTTTGTGGACTATATCAGGATTTGCCATTGTTAGGTTTTTTGCTTCGATTTAGGATCTTTGTGCACAGGTAAAATTGGCCCCCAAGAAGGGTACCATGATGCCCAGCAAGCCAAGACGAGTTGATTCATGGCATTAGGTTTCATTGTTTATGCTTGTGTGTGATTTTTAGATATGCAGGGGGTGTAGCTACGAACATTTGCTCGTAGGTAAAAGTCACTGCATCTTTTAGCCACAGAGAGAGGACATGGATGATGGCGTGGCAAGCTCCTATTGCTTCATTTGAAAATTCGCGCACTGAGTTAATATATTATGTTTTATTAATATTTAATTTTTGTTTTGTCTTTGATATACAACATAAACGCGCATCTCAGTTGGTGAAGAGGCATTGAAAAAAGGCTTTGGGGCCTGGGTTCGAATTCCAGGTCCCCCCATTATTTCATATTATTTTCATTCAGGTGATCAGGCGTGCACACAAGGCAGGGAGATCACCATGCATCCTCAAGATTCAACCTTTGGATCTCCAGATGGCCAGATCTAAAGGCCATCATGTGAAGGACCATCATACGCCTTGGTCAACATGCAGCATGGGAACATGGGAGTCAACGTGAATCACTTTCTTTTGGGCCCAGTTTTGTTTTTCACACCCCCTCAAATTGCTCAGGCCCATATCTCTTTTCTTTTATTCTTTATATTTCTTTAATTAATTCATTTATTTATTTTTACTAACATAAAAATTAATTCTTTTTTTTAATAAAATCACAAAATAATATTTTCATCCAATTAGATTTAGAATTTGTTTTTTATGCAAAAATTAATTTAATTAGTTTATTTAATTGTTAGGGTAACTTTAATTATTTTGTAAATAAATTAAAACAAGTTAGAAATTAGGGTTTTGTCTAAATTAAAATTCTATTTTCTTTTTCCTTAAAAATAACAAAATACAAAAATAGGTCAAATATAAATTATTTTCTTTAATTTAATTTAATTGGTAATTTTTTACATATTTAATTTAAAAACTTTATTTTTCTTAAAAATAATTAAAAACAACAAAAATAATTTTTTTCTTTCGATTAGGTTAGACGGGGTCAAAACCCTAGTTCTCTCTCGTTCTCGATTCACCGCGCTTTATTTATTTTTACAATATTGATGTAATTGCTCACAAGTTGTAATAGATTAATTAGGATTTTTCTCCTTTTTATTTATCGTTTTGATGGTTTGTTTTTGGCTATGTAATTAATACCCGAAGCCTTGTAATAGCGTAGCTTTACTTTCCGCACTTTAAATTCCGCAAACATTAAACTGTTAGATGTATGAATAATAGAGATGCATGACAAGAATGTATGTAAACTTTAAAACGGTTAGCAAACCCTAAATGTGCAAAGATAATAAACTTGAAATTGAATCACTCGCACATGCGAACTCCTAGGGTATACTCTCACTTCGGTTGCCTTCGGTAAACGGTTATTAAGTATAGGATATTTTAGTGGTTGCTCTTTTGCCTCAAAGATCAAAGTTGCCTCAGAAAGGTTGCCTCGGAATTGTTGCCTCGAATATTGATCTTAAGACATTAGGGTTATTACTAATATGTCCTAACATTGCTTTAGTGATCGTACGTCCCTTTCGAATTGACCCTTAAAACTCCAATGGTGGTGCTACCTACTCACTAATAGTGGGATAGTGATGTCTAAAGGAAACGAATATAGAACAATTCTTTTTTCGAGTAGGTAGATGCTAGTAGGTACTTGCTCAAAACAAACAAACTTCTCACACTTACACTCTTTTCAAACAAAGTTTCAAAAACACTTCGTAACACTCTTGAAGACAGAAGCAAGGGTTAAATCGAAGTCAAATAAAAACTTTTCAAATTAAACACACACAAGCAATTTTTAAAATGATGAGCAAGTACCTAAGAGCCCATGGAAAACCATGGATAGAAAGGGTGCTAACACCTTCCCTTTCTATAATCTACCCCCCGTACTCAGAAACATCTCGAAAAAGGTTTTTTCTGTTCTTTTTCCTTTTCCTTTTCCTTGTTGGATAAAATAAAAGTCGGTGGCGACTCTTGCTTACCGCGACATTTTGCAAACACAAACACAAAACGCAAACCAACATCCAAATTGTTCTGGTTCTGCCACTGTATCACAGAACTGGCGACTCTGCTGGGGATAATAAGTGGGGTATACCTTAGGATTAGTTTATCATATTACTTCTATTGTTTGATTTAATTGCTTTATCTTTGTGGGCTTTGTATTAGAGTTACTATAGATCCTAACCCGGATCTGAGGAACACCTTTTAGGTAAGTAGCAATAAACTGTGAGGGAACTGTACAACATAGACCGATACGGTTGAAGCAGTAGCTACGTTGATGTGGCACATTAGTTGGTACCGGTATCCCTTATGGAGAAACGAGGAGAATACGGGGCTGCTACATGGGTCATTAAGCATCAAATGACCTTAGAACCTATAATTGACCAACTTGGCCATAGGAAGTAGTGATATAGCCAGCCTCGGTATAGAGTTGAGAACTGGTTGATACTCGATACTACACTCATTGAGATCATACTCTCGAGATAGTTCCGACCGCAAGAAAAGATTGTGTAAGCTGAAACCATGACCGATGGAGGATGGTCAGTGATATTGAGAACCTCTAGAACCCGGTTACTATTACTAGGATAGGTTAAAACCAACTGAACTTCAAGAGGGTAGTAACTAGACTCCATGCTAGCCTGAAACTTAAGGGCTCTTGTGTGACTTGTTTGCCTTTGCCATGTATGTTACCTGCTATACCTGTTGTGTGTTTTATCATGACATCATGCATCATGACATAGCATGCATACTTCATTGTACTAACCATTTCAAAGACCGAGGGGATTTATCTTTGTTCTGTTTTGCAGATTATGGCTTCAGTGCGCAGAAACACCATTCGAGTTAACTTTGTACTGATGCCTGCTCAACTCAGAGAGTTAGTCTCAAAAGTTCCTGATACTTCTTAATTCGTTAGAAGACATGGTCATCTCCTTAGCCTGGTCACTTCAAAGTTGGATGAGCAGATTATGAGCGTGCTTTTCCAGTTCTTTGATCCGATGCATCATTGTTTCACCTTCCCGGATTATCAGCTAGTTCCTACTTTGGAGGAGTTTTCTGACTTACTGGACATATCCATCCTCGAGAAGACACCCTTCACAGGTTTGGAAGAGGTTCCTAGACTTGAGGATATTGCTTCAGCCTTACATCTAAAAAGGGCTGATGTAGTATCTAACTGGGAGACACGGAGCGAGGTTAAAGGATTCTTGGATAAGTTTCTGATGGATCAAGCTCAACAGCTCCGGGATAACTTGGATTTTCAAGCATTCAAAGACATCTTGTCTCTCCTCATCTACGGCTTGGTTCTTTTCCCGAATCCAGATTCCTTCATAGATGCGAATGCGGTCAAGATATTCATGTCCCGCAATCCAGTGCCTACTCTTCTGGGTGATATCCTACATGCCCTCTATACTCGTACTGTGCGAAGAAGAGGAACCCTAATGTGCTGTATGCCGCTGCTGGCGAGGTGGTTTATTTCACACCTCCCCAAGTCTGTATTGAATAATGAGGAAGGTGTAGGTTGGGCTTACAAAATCATGTCCCTTGCCCATACGGACATTCTTTGGAGTTCTAAGGATATGGAAAGAGTAGCTGTCATTGATCGATTTGGGGAATACCCTAATGTCCCGTTGCTTGGAATTAGATGGGGAATAACCTACAGTCCTTGTTTAGCTTTATGACAGTTTAGACGCGCTCGGAGAGACGGTCCTCATGAGCTGCTTCTTACAGACATTGCCTTTGACTACAAGGAAGATGTTGACGAGCACCGCCGAAGGTTTATACGGGCCTGGGGAATGGTGAATAGGTCTGACCCCCACGAGCTAGGACCAAAGACTTCTCTCCCTATGAAACCTTACCTCCAGTGGGTTTGAGCCCGTGCTCAAAATCTGGGGATGCCTTATGAAGCTGTTTTGCCGGTGATTGTGGAGCATACTAATGAAGAAGGTGTCCCTTATATAGTCCTCTATCCCTATATGCCTACTGACCTTGGGGCATTGAAGAGATCTTGGATCCAGTTGAAGGAAGAAAGGGGTACCTACCGAGAGAAGTATCATAAGTAGGAAAGGAAGATCTTAAAGCTCACGAGGCAACTTGAGAACGAGAGGATAATCAATGATTATGTCAGCACGAAGGGGAAACGACCATGGGAGTTCTGATGTCTTTTATTGTTTCTAGTTCATATTTTCTTTTCAGTTATTTCTTTTGTAAACGCCTTAAAAGGCATTGTTAAACATTGTTACAAGTTTAATATAATAAAGTGTGTTTTATTTTGGTTTACAAATTTGAATCTCCCAAAGTCTTTGAAATCATTCCATACGCATTCCATTACCATGCACCTCATTACAGGTACCATTATAGGTTTCTCATCTTCTTCGCTGTTTATTTTAGTGCAAAATGTCTTCTGAAATATCTACCGATCAAGCCATTAAAGCTCTTCAAGCACATAATGCTCAATTCCAGGAGATGTTCTTGAACTTGGCCAAAGGACAATAGGATTTGAAGACTCTCATCTTGAAGGAGAAAAATAAGAATAATAATAAGAAGAAGAAGGTGGTTCTGCTGAATATGGGTCACAGGTTTGGGAATAGGTTACGACAGGAAGCTGATCTGTCTCATTCATCCAAAGGAGGAGAGAATCAAGAGGAAGGAAAGGGTCCTAGCCCCGTGGTCTTTGATAATGATACTGATTTTGATGATGAACAGTACCCTCCTGCTGAGGATAGGTACAAACAACTTGAAGACCGTCTGAGTGCTATGGAGATTCAGAGGGTTCCTAGTTTGGACTTCGGAGATCTGGGGATAGCATCAGGAGTGGTGATTCCTCACAAGTTTAAAGCTCTGGTCTTTGCTAAGTACGATGGAGTGTCCTATCCAAAACTCCATCTCCGCTCATACGTCAGGAAAATCCAACCCTACACTGCTGATAGGAACCTGTGGGTGCATTTCTTTCAAGATAATCTGTCAGGGACTCAGCTTGAATGGTTTCATCAATTGGAAGGAGCTAATGTCCGCAACTGGGAGGACCTCGCTGCTTCTTTCTACAAGCAGTACCAGTATAACGCCGACCTTGCTCCCACTTGTACTCAGCTTCAGAGTATGTCTATGGGTTCAAGCGAAGGTTTTAAAGACTACACTCAGAAGTGGAGAGATCTGGCTGGAAGAGTCTAACCCCCTCTGTCTGATAGGGAGTTGGTTGATATGTTTCTGGGGACCTTGTCTGGTCCATTTTTAAATCATCTGATCGGTAGTTCATCATCTGGGTTTACTAAATTGATAATGACTGGGGAAAGAGTAGAAGCTGGTATCAAAAGTGGCAAGATACAGAAAGGTACTTCATCGAGTACATAAAAGAAGCCTTTCAGGAAAGAAGCTAGTGCAGTTTACAGTTTGAGGAGCCAAAACCGACCTGAACACTGTCAAGCAGTAAATGCGGTAGTAATATCAAGACCCACCGTTGCCCGACAATGCAAAAATCAACAAAGAATAGAGTGGCTGCAGAGACAGTACACTCGGCTTAATATGACCTTGTCTCAAATTCTACCACAACTGTTGAAGACCAACCTGGTAACTCTGAGGGAAGCCTTGAAGAATCCCAGCACCACATCTCTACTGTATAATCCGAACGCCCGCTGCACCTATCACTCCAATAGCCCAGTCATGATACAAACAACTATTGGGCCTTGAAGAATAAAGTACAAGATTTTATTGAAGCTAAAGAGATTGAGTTTGACGCTCCGGAGAAGCCCAACGTCATAACTGCATCCATGCCCAAGCATGATCAGGGGGTGAATGCTATTGAAGATGATGATGAAGAGTCAAATATCGACAACTGGATCTACCCAACTACCAATGGTGGCTTGAACGACTGGACGACAAAGGACTTCGTGCCCGTTTCTTTTATTACACAGTAATAGACTTTTGTTTTGAGATTTGTAACAGACAATTTGAAACTTTACCGCCCGGTGCCTTGCCCGAGGCACCTTGGCTTTGTTTGTGAGGGATTATTATTTGTCATTTTCATATATCCTCAATAAAGCATTGGACGTTTTCTTGCATTACAAATTTTGTGCTCCTTGTTTTTCCTTTCTATCTTGCACTTTATCAAAACAACTATTGTCTTACACACACTCACATATCATAATGCAGATCCACATCCACTCTGGATCCCATTGATAACGACTCTGCTACTGCCAGTTATGACTTCGAAAGTCCGATCAACCAAGCCAAGGACGAAGGTGAGGATGATTATGAAGTGCCTGGAGAACTTTCTAGACTGTTACTTCAGGAAAAGAGGGCCATACAACCGCATGAAGAGCCAATGGAATCAGTGAATTTGGGTACCGAGGAAGACAGGAAAGAGGTCAAGATAGGTGCAAATCTGGAGCCTAGTGTCAAGCAACGGTTGATACAGATGCTACGCGATTATGTTGAGATCTTCGCTTGGTCTTATGAAGATATGCCTGGTTTAGACACTGACATTGTGGTTCACCGCCTGCCAACTAAAGAAGAATATCCTCTGGTAAAGCAGAAGGTTCGTCGTATGCGCCCCGAGATATCTGAGAAAATCAAAGCTGAGGTCATGAAACAGTTTGATGCCGGATTTCTAGCTGTTACTTCTTACCCACAGTGGGTTGCCAACGTGGTTCCGGTGCCGAAGAAGGATGGTAAGGTACGTATGTGTGTAGACTATAGAGATCTGAACAGGACGATCCCCAAGGATGATTTCCCTCTGCCTCATATCGATGTTCTGGTTGACAACACCGCACAACATAAGGTCTTCTCCTTTATGGATGGTTTTTCTGGTTACAATCAGATTAAGATGGCTCCCGAAGATATGGAGAAGACAACCTTCGTTACACAGTGGGGCACTTTCTGTTACAAGGTAATGCCTTTCGGGTTGAAGAATGCTGGGGAAACTTATCAGCGCGCCATGGTCGCTTTGTTCCACGACATGATTCACCATGAGATTGAGGTTTACGTTGATGACATGATTTCAAGGTCCCAGACTGATGAAGAACACCTTGACCATCTCCAGAAGCTATTTGACAGGTTGAAGATGTATAAGCTGAGGCTAAATCCGAATAAGTGCACCTTCGGAGTGAGGTCTGGTAAGCTGCTGGGTTTTGTCGTTAGTGATAAAGGTATTCAAGTGGATCCTGCAAAGGTGAAGGCTATACAGGAGATTCCAGCTCCCCGAACAGAAAAAGAAGTCAGAGGATTTTTGGGACAGTTGAATTACATTGCCCGATTCATTTCACATTTGACTGCTACTTGTGAGCCAATCTTCAAGCTGCTGAAGAAAGATCAAGTGGTAAAATGGAATGATGAATGTCAGACCGCTTTCGAAAGGATCAAGGAATACCTTCAAGAGCCACCTATTCCGATGCCTCCAGTGGAAGGGAGACCTTTGATCTTATACTTGACAGTACTGGATAATTCAATGGGGTGCGTGCTGGGGCAGCATGACGAGTCTGGCCGAAAAGAGCACGCTATTTACTACCTTAGCAAAAAGTTTACCGACTATGAGACCCGATACTCACTGCTTGAGAAAACTTGCTGCGCTCTGGCTTGGGCTGCTCGCCGCTGAGACAGTATATGCTGACTCACACTACCCTATTGATATCAAAGATGGACCCAATCAAGTATATCTTCGAAAAGCCCGCCCTATCTGGAAGAATAGCAAGATGACAGATGATCTTAACCGAGTATGACATCCAATACATAACCCAAAAAGCAATTAAGGGGAGTGTGTTGGCAAATCATTTGGCGCATCAGGCCGTGGATGATTACCAATCCATGAATTTTGAGTTCCCAGACGAGAACATCATGTTGGTGACTGACTGTGAGAAACCTGGACTGGATGAAGGACCCAAGGAGGGATCCCGATGGTCTATGTACTTTGATGGAGCCTCAAATGCGTTGGGTAATGGCATTAGCGCCATGATCATATCTCCTGAAGGTTGTCATATTCCGTTCATCGCCTGATTATGTTTTAATTGCACCAACAATATGGCGGAGTATGAAGCGTGCATCATGGGCCTTCGAGCAGCTATTGACCTAAGGATTAAGTTCTTAAGTGTATTCGGAGATTCCGCTCTCGTGATCAGTCAGATCAAAGGCGAGTGGGATACGAAACACCCAAATCTTATTCCTTACAAAGAGGATGTATTGACGTTGCTTCCACACTTCGAGGAGATAGACTTTGAACATTTCCCCAGAGAGGAGAATCAGTTAGCGGACGCGCTAGCTACCATGTCTTCTATGTTCAAGGTCAGGTGGGACAATGAGGCTCCTCGGATTACCATTGAGAGATTGGATGAACCCGCACATTGCTATGACATTGAGACTGAAGAGGTAGCAGATAAACCCTGGTTTCACGAGGTAAAGAGATATCTTGAGGCTTAAGAGTACCCCGAGGGTGCATCTGTTAATGACAAGAAGTTCTTGAGGAGATTCGTAGCGAAGTTCTTCATCAGTAACTGTATCCTGTACAAGCGTAACCATGACTCAACCTTACTGCGATGTATGGATAAGAGTGAGGCAGAAAAGATCATGGCAGAGTTACATGAAGGTACTTCAGGAACTCATTCCAGTGGACATACCATGGCAAAGAAAATCCTATGGGCAGGATATTATTGGTCCACTATGGAAGCCGATTCTTATCAGCATTCTTGAACCTGTCATAAGTGCCAAGTCTATGCTGATAAGGTGCACATACCTCTCGTTCCTCTGAACGTCTTGACAACTCCTTGGTCTTTTGCAATGTGGGGCATCGATATGAATGGCGAGACCAGACCTACTTTATCCAACGGGCATCGTTTCATTCTGGTGGCTATTGATTACTTTACAAAGTGGGTTAAAGCAGATTCCTATGCTACAGTAACCAAGAACGTCGTGGCGCGTTTTATTTGGCACAATTTGATCTGTCGATATGGTGTACCAGAGAGGATCATTACGGACAATGGTATAAATCTCAACAATACAATGATCACCGAGCTCTGCAAACAGTTTAAGATACAACTCTTCTCCCTACCGGCCGAAGATGAATGGGGCTGTTGAAGCAGCTAATAAGAACATCAAGAAGATTGTGCAGAAGATGACAGTGACATACAAAGACTGGCATGAGATGTTACCATTCGCTCTTCATGGGTACCGTACCTCAGCGCAGACGTCAACAGGGGCAACACTCTACTCTCTGGTATATGGCATGGAGGCAGTATTACCTATTGAGGTCCAGATACCCTCTCTCCGGATTATGAAGGATGCGGGTTTGAGCGAGGATGACTGGATCCAGACCCGGCTTGATCAGCTAAGCTTAATCGATGAAAAGAGACTTACTGCTATTTGTCATGGTCATACGTATCAAAAGTGAATGATTAAGGCATTTAACAAGAAAGTTAGACGACAAGAATATCAAGTCGGGGATTTGGTGATCAAGCGCATTATCCTGCCGCAAGGTGATCCCAGGGGCAAATGGACCCCTACTTACGAAGGGCCATTTGTGGTTAAGAACATTTTCTCAGGAGGAGCTATGATTCTAACCACCATGAAAAGGCGGCTTGGGCAAAAAAGGGTATCCCGGTGGACTGAAAACCCGAAAGGGCGGTCTAGGCAAAAATTAGGGATCAAAGCGTAACACTAGGTCTCATTGGATCATCTTGCAACCAGACTTCAGTATCGACTATCAAGCTCGGACAGCACCGATCAATCTGATCTACCTTCAACCAAGTAGCAAAGTGATGAGACGCTCGAAGATATAACGACAATATCAGAGTCGGAACCCAGTGGGTTGTTCACATAGTTGTTTCTCTTTGTTTACACAAATTGTATAGTTTCTATCTTTCGGCAGCGTTTTCTTACTAAGACGTCAGCCTCTTGTACAAAAACGCCTATTTACAGGCCAACTTCAAAATCAATACAATTCATTTTCACAAAGAAATTTCAAACTTGTGTTTTTCTTTTTTCTGTTTTGTTTTGCAAGAACATCCAATGATTCATTTTTGATATATGCATTTGAAAATAATTGTTGCTCATAAATACTTACATGTGAAACAAAAGACGATTACTCGTAATTCTAGAAACAGGGGCAAACAAGAAATGTCCAAACCTTACAGTTTCTCTACCCACCAGGAACAAGGATAGACCCAGCTGAAGAATATGGCTAAAAATGCATACACTCCCCACAAAGTAGGAAGTACCAGAACACAATATTATCAACTCTCCCCAGCAGAGGTTCGCAATCGCGAGTGAGTCGGTAAGGTTCTCCCCGAGTAGAGTTCATATATCACCAGCACTAGAAGATTATCCCCAGTGGAGTTTCTTTCTTCCACAAACAAAAACTTTATCCCCGACAAAGTTCATTATCGCCAACAACGGTAATTCATCCCCAGCCAAGGTTATTTCTCCAAGTCAGCAGACCTTCTGGCAGAGTATCTTTTCCCCAGAGTCATTCTTTCACCAGTTTATTCTCCTACATAATCATTCTCCTGCCAACTTATTCTCAAATCATCTTTGGTAGTTATCCCCAGCGAGCAAAACTCTTTTATTCTCTAGCAGCAGTCCGGGATTTATTTTCCCCAGTTAGAGAACATCATAAAAACATTACACATCCATACATTGCGTCATGGCAATCATATACGCATCATACAGCACAATCTCATTTATTTTGAGAACATCATTGCTCGATACATGTCATGCATCATAACATTACATACGACTAACTCTTTACATTTCAGGAAATTCTCACAAAATTCAAGCTATGAAGCCCGGGTACAACCGGATAGTATCTTGATCTCTCCATCATATTGTGAAGCCTGAAGAACGACCGAATAACAGTATCAGAACACCGCGAAGCCTGGATTACGACCAGATAGTGGTATCTTTTAAACAAGCTATGAAGCCTGGATTCAACCAGATAGTAGTTTAATCCCCAGCAAGTTATTGTGAAGCCTAGATTACGACTAGATAGCAATGCAAAACACCATGAAGCCTGGATTCGACCAGATAGTGGTATATCATAAACACAAGCCGTGAAGCCCGGAGTCGACCAGATAGCAGCTTAACAAGTTATTGTGAAGCCTGGATTACGACCAAATAGCAATACAAGACCATGAAGCCTGGATTACGACCAAATAATGGTAGAAGACATTGTGAAACCTGTATTACGACCAGATAGCAGCCAAGAATACTACGAAGCCTGGATTCGACCAGATAGTGGTATATCTTTAATTCAAGTTATGAAGCCCAGAGTCGACCGGATAATATCTTGATTTCTCCGAACACCATGAAGCCTGGATTCGACCAGATAATGGTATATTACATCGTGAAGCCTGGATTACGACCAAATAGCGGTAAAGAACACTGAAGCCTGGGATTATGACCAGATAACAGTGAGGGACACTATGAAGCCTGGATTTCGACCAAATAGCAGTTTACCCGGCAAATTACTATGAAGCCCGGAGTCGACCGGATATTAGTAGGCCTAAAATCAAATGGAAGCCCGGATGCGACTGGATAACCACTTGATTTCTTCTGAAGCCTGGATTTGACCAGATAAGAAGTGAGGTATTGGGAAGCCTGGATTTGACCAGATAATAGTACAAGACACCATGAAGTCTGGATTCGACCAGATAATGGTATGAAACATCGTGAAGCCTGGATTACGACCAGATAACGGTACAAGACATTGCGAAGCTTGGATTTCGACCAAATAATAATTTTACCTGGACAATTACTAAGAAGCCCGGAGTCGACCAAATATTAGTATGCCTTAAATTCAAGTTAAAGCCCGGATGCGACCGGATAACAACTGAATTCCTTCTGAAGCCTAGATTACGACCGGATAAGAATTGAGAAATTGTGAAGCCTGGATTACAACCAGATAGCAAGGTTAATCTCATCTCCCCAGTAAGTCACTGTGAAGTCTGGATTACGACCAAATAACAACCAATCTTATCACTATGAAGCCTGGATCATGACCAGATAGTAGTACATTTTCTCCTCTTCGACCAAGAGATGATTCCCCAGTAGAATAACGGACGACTAAAGCTCCTAAAATTCAACTTTCTCTCGAGACAGAGACCGACATTCCCTAGTGGAATCTTCCTCAACAACAGGTATACAAGCTCTCGCTAAGGAATCTCTTATGCGATCGAAACTTCTTCGGATGGCATCTTTAAGCCCATCTTCCGTCATCAATCTACAAATGGCATCTTTAAGCCAATTCCTGACATCACAAGACAAGTACTGCTTCATGCGAGTGCAAATTTCTGGGCACTCTAGTGTTCAATCATCTTCCACCTTCGGATCACGAAAGGCAGACAAGCCAATCTATATCCCCAGGTTTAAGAAGATTGAACAGGGGAAGATGTTGTACCCCAAAATTTTCCCTCCCAAATTTCCCAATGCATTTCATGTGAGGTTTTCAAATTGCCCAAGGAAGTCCAAGAGTTGACCAGACAAGCTCTCTCCTAAGGCAGTCCACCTCAAGTTAGGGTTTCATGTTGCATCAAGATACTTGAGTCCAAGCGATCCCAAATGCTCACCATTGCCCTAATATGTTCTCAAGATCATCCATCTCAAGTTTCAAGCCTTGCAGAGGAAATTTGCTCAGTCAATTGCTCAAAGGCCTGAAAATCGACTGTGTTAGGGCAAAAGTCAACTGTGGCCCACATACAATCAAACTTCAAGATTTTTGGTTAACATCCTCATTTTGAAGTATTATTCATCATTTGATCAAGGGTTGATCATGATTCATCAAGGATTGCTCACAATTCATCAAAACCCAAAAGTTGCTAAATTAGCATTTTGTAGGAAAAGTCAACTCAACTTTGACCAAGCATAACTTTCTCATACTTTATGAGAAATGACCCATCCAAATCTAATTTTGAATAGTATGAAATTCCATAGAATTAATCTTCAGCTCCAAAGTTCAAAATATGCACTCCCAAGAAGTTATGAATTTGGACATTATAGGTCATTTTGAAAAGTCAACAAAAACACCTTTTTTGTCAAAGCTTCATACGTGAACATGGAATACCAAATTGTGATGAGACCAAAAGGGTTACTTAGAGGACATATCAATATTTCTAAAAAGTCCAAGAACACCTTCAAAGAGTCAAAATTGAGGAAGTTATGCATTGGTGAAGTTGACCTTTTTTGCAAAATTGCCAAAAGTCAAATGTGCTCAAAAATGCATTTTTTTTGCTAAATGGGCCTAACTTTTTGCACTTGTTTTGAGTTGGTAGCATGGTCCACGAGCCTTAGCTCTTACCATTTGTCTTTATATTATTTTTGATATTTATTTTGATTTTTATTGCAATTAAATCAATTTAAATCAAAACAAATCATGAAAAAATCTAAATAATTGAAATCTCAAGATCTTGTGCATATTTCAGGTCATATACCAGTTAGCAAGTGAATCAATTCGTGCAAAGCATAGGTGGGCACAAAAAGATTGATTTTGGCCTATTTTGGAAAGATTTTCAAGTGAATCAAATCAAGATCAAAAGCCATAATTGACAAAGATTGAATGGACTTTTTTAAACCTAATTCATTCCTTGGTATATAGTGAACATTTGCAGACCTAAAACACAAGGCTTTGGAGGCGTGAAAAGGCAGAACAAACTTGGAAAAATCACAAAAAAGTGCTGAGTTGATTTCATATTTCTAGGCGATTACAAGGCTCCCTGACCATCTCATTCACCTCCTGGGATCACAAGCAAGTTGTACCAATCAAGAACAAGCACTTTCCAGTGCTATAACTCACTGTAAGTCAGCCGCGACCATGGCTTCTTCTTGAAATCAAATTGCATGATTCTGGCATCTATAGCATGAAATACTTATATATTCTTGCTCCTTGAAACATTTGCAAACTATCTATAACATTCAATTGTATTTTTATGGACTATATCAGGATATGCAATTGTTAGGTTTTTTTGCTTCGATTTAGGATCTTTGTGCACAGGTAAAATTGGCCCCCAAGAAGGGTACCATGATGCTCAGCAAGCCAAGACGAGTTGATTCATGGCATTAGGTTTCATTTTTTATGCTTGTGTGTGATTTTAAGATATGCAGGGGGTGTAGCTACGAACATTTGCCCGTAGGTAAAAGTCACTGCATCTTTTAGCCACAGAGAGAGGACAAGGATGATGGCGTGGCAAGCTCCTATTGCTTCATTTGAAAATTCGCGCACTGAGTTAATATATTATGTTTTCTTAATATTTAATTTTTGTTTTGTCTTTGATATACAACATAAGCGCGCAACTCAGTTGGTGAAGAGGCATTGAAAAAAGGCTTTGGGGCCTGGGTTCGAATCCCAGGTCCCCCCATTATTTCATATAATTTTCATTCAGGTGATCAGGTGTGCACACAAGGAAGGGAGATCACCATGCATCCTCAAGATTGAACCTTTGGATCTCCAGATGGCCAGATCTAAAGGCCATCATGTGAAGGACCATCATACGCCTTGGTCAACATGCAGCATGGGAACATGGGAGTCAACTTGAATCACTTTCTTTTGGGCCCAATTTTGTTTTTCACACCCCCTCAAATTGCTCAGGCTCATATCTCTTTTCTTTTATTCTTTATATTTCTTTAATCAATTCATTTATTTATTTTTACTAACATAAAAATTAATTCTTTTTTTAATAAAATCACAAAATAATATTTTCATCCTATTAGATTTAAAATTTGTTTTTTTATACAAAAATTAATTTAATTAGTTTATTTAATTGTTAGGGTAACTTTAATTATTTTGTAAATAAATTAAAACAAGTTAGAAATTAGGGTTTTGTCTAAATTAAAATTCTATTTTCTTTTTCCTTAAAAATAACAAAATACAAAAATAGGTCAAATATAAATTATTTTCTTTAATTTAATTTAATTGGTAATTTTTTACATATTTAATTTAAAAACTTTATTTTTCTTAAAAATAATTAAAAACAACAAAAATAATTTTTTCTTTCGATTAGGTTAGACAGGGTCAAAACCCTAGTTCTCTCTCGTTCTCGATTCATCGCGCTTTATTTATTTTTACAATATTGATGTAATTGCTCACAAGTTGTAATAGATTAATTAGGATTTTTCTCCTTTTTATTTATCGTTTTGACGAGTTGTTTTTGGCTATGTAATTAATACCCGAAGCCTTGTAATAGCGTAGCTTTACTTTCCGCACTTTAAATTCCACAAACATTAAACTGTTAGATGTATGAATAATAGAGATGCATGACAAGAATGTATGTAAACTTTAAAACGGTTAGCAAACCCTAAATGTGCAAAGATAATAAACTTGAAATTGAATCACTCGCACATGCGCACTCCTAGGGTATACTCTCACTTCAGTTGCCTTCGGTAAACGATCATTAAGTATAGGATATTTTAGTGGTCTCTCTTTTGCCTCAAAGATCAAAGTTGCCTCGGAAAGGTTGCCTCGGAATTGTTGCCTCAAATATTGATCTTAAGACATTAGGGTTATTACTAAGACGTCCTAACATTGCTTTAGTGATCGTACGTCACTTTCGAATTGACCCTTAAAACTCCAATGGTGGTGCTACCTACTCACTAATAGTGGGATAGTGCTGTCTAAAGGAAATGAATATAGAACAATTCTTTTTTCGAGTAGGTAGATGCTAGTAGGTACTTGCTCAAAACAAACAAACTTCTCACACTTACACTCTTTTCAAACAAAGTTTCAAAAACACTTCGTAACACTCTTGAAGACAGAAGCAAGGGTTAAATCAAAGTCAAACAAAAAAATTTCAAATTAAACACACACAAGCAATTTTTAAAATGATGAGCAAGTACCTAAGAGCCCATGAAAAACCATGGATAGAAAGGGTGCTAACACCTTCCCTTTCTATAATCTACCCCCCGTACTCAGAAACATCTCGAAAAAGGTTTTTTCTGTTCTTTTTCCTTTTCCTTGTTGGATAAAATAAAAGTCGATGGCGACTCTTGCTTACCGCGACATTTTGCGAACACAAACGCAAAACGCAAACCAGCATCTAAACACTTCCGGTTATGCCACCGTATCACACTTGGTAAAACTGCATCTGAACTGAGAAGGAACCTGGGTAAGGTTGCTTTGTGAGGAGTTTGGGTAAAACTGTATTTGAACTGAGAAGGAACCTGGGTAAGGTTGCTTTGGGCTAAGTCTGTGTAAAAATTCAAGAGGAACCTGGGTAAGGTTACTTTGTGATAAGTTCGTGAAAAACTTCAGGAGGAACCTGGGTAAACTTCATAAGGAACCTGGGTAAGATTACTTGGGGATGAGTTCGTGTAAAACTTCAGGAGGAACCGGGGTAAGGTTACTTTGTGATAAGTTCGTGTAAAACTTCAGGAGGAACCTGGGTAAGGTTACTTTGTGATAAGTTCGTGTAAAACTTCAGAAGGAACCTGGGTAAGGTTACTTAGGGATGAGTTCGTGTAAAACTTCAAGAGGAACCTGGGTAAAGTTACTTTGTGATAAGTTCGTGTAAAACTTCAGGAGGAACCTGGGTAAGGTTACTTTGTGATAAGTTCGTGTAAAACTTCAGGAGGAACCCGGGTAAGGTTATTTTGTGATAAGTTTGTGTAAAACTTCAGAAGGAACCTGGGTAAGGTTACTTGGGGATGAGTTCGTGTAAAACTTCAGGAGGAACCTGGGTAAGGTTACTTTGTGATAAGTTCGTGTAAAACTTCAGGAGGAAATGTATGAGAAAGGACTCGTGTAAGATTTTTCAGGATAAACCCGTGTGAAGCTGCGTTTAGGAGAAAACCGTGCAAGATTTCTTCGTGAAGAACCCGTGTAAAGCTGCATTTGATCGTGCAGATAATTACTCTATTTAGTTTTAGGAGCTAATCTTGAACTTGCTGGAAGTTGTTGATGACAACAATCTTTCCTGAAAAGGTACATGATTAATCATATATGATGCATGACATGCATTGTATGATGATGTTCTCAAAATAAATGAGATTATGCCGTATGGAATATGTATGCGCGCGTCATGATATATGAACATGAAATGCTATTGTGGCACGTCCGAGTTTGGAAAAATAAATCCCTGACTGCTGTTGGAGAGTACTGGAAATTACATTCCTGATCGTTGTATAAAAAGTGGTTCTTCTACTTCTGTTGGGGATGGTGAACCAGAGATGACTATGTTGGGGATTTGCCCTTTGTTTACGGATATTCTGCTGAGGAGAGACTCTGCTTGAGAACAACTTTGTGGGGATATAACTCTGTTGGAAGGTGAACTTCCGTATCTGAAGGAAAAAACTTTGCCCGGGAGAAAACTATATGAACCACTTGCGATTACAAAATTCGACTGGGGAATATAGACGTCAATTCTCTGTAGGAACTTTGTTGGGGAACATAGCTCCTGTTTGGGGGATCCGACATCAAAGCTTTAGTTGCCTCTACTCTGTGGGGAGTGTAGATGTGACAGGGTTGTATGCTGAGGATACGACAATGACTTTGCATCAGGACTTTTCTGCCCCTGTATCTGCTGGAGAAAGTACCCACGGAGGCTTTGTGGATGCTGATCAGGATGATAAGTCTTCTATTGATAAGCAAATGATAAGATGACGGGACATAGTCGTACGCTTCAAATCCCTAACTTTTTCCTGGACCTCCCTTTCAGGTTTTTAGTCCACTGAGATACCCTTTCTTGCCCAAGCCGCCTTTTCAGGTTTTCGACTTGCCGGGTGTACATGTCTTTTTTGTTTTTATCCTTAGTTTTTTCCCGAACCTTTTTGATTCGTCGGGATGCCCTTATTTTTGCCTAGGCCAGTCAACCTAGCGGGTCTTTGTTCATGCCCAGTATTTTCTGACTATGTCCACACTCTCAAGGTGTAGGGAGTTGTCACTGTCGGTAATGTTGTGTTGCCACACTACCAGAAGATGTTTGTTTGACCGTACATGATTCGTTGCTAGAATTCATGCCCAAGTGATTCAGATGGAGACCTGCCCCTGGCTATTTGGCATCTTTGAGAGATTCCTTGAATGTTGACTTGACGGCCCCAGATGATGGATAATGATCATGTCGTGCCTCTTGGTTGGAAGTGTTTTTCCACTTGAGGTGATCCTTTTTATTGAGAAGGTTTTTTTGTTCACTAGATATTCATCATGCGAATTTCTCTGCTGTTGAACAAATAGTCATATGCAAACAATGTTATTTTAAGAATGCAAAGCTTACGTCTGTCTTGATGTTTTGAAAATGCAGTTTTTTTTTGTAGAAAAAAATAGAATTTTGCAAAGATGTGATATCAACTCAGGATTTGTAACGGACCTTCAGGAGTCAGGATACCTTTTGTAACAGTATGCTTTCGAACTAACCCATGCTTCAGCTAGGACTTTTAAGGGTTATAACGTGGCCTGGTTCACGATTTAAGAAACAAAGGATAAAGGCTCAAATTTTATTTATACCCACCCGTTCTTCGTGATGTTCTTCGATCCTAAACTCAGCTAATTGTGCATTTAGATCCCGTTTGAGTCTTTGCTCTGATATTTTAGTGATGGTTCAGATACTGACAACTTACTTTGAATAGGAAGTCATTTCTTTTTTGTTGAGGGTTTGTAGGACCTCTTTATTTTTGATTTTATTATCCCTGTCTTTTGCCTGAACTGTTTCTTTTTGTGATTACAGTCAACGGGATGCCCCAGTTTTTTCTTAAGTCTCCTTCATAGGTTTTGACTTAATGAGCTTTTATTTCGAGATAATGACTGCCTGTCTTGATGATTATCAGGAACCATCACCGTCTTTTGTTTTGGAAGGACGTCTTTGATGCCATTTATTATGTATGAAGTAGAATATTGCGACTGAATGCACATCTAAATTAACTGAGAAACTACCTTGCCCCAAGTTATGATTAAGGGTTTTAATTAGTGTGAAAAAGAAAAACTCCTACTTCTTTGGCTCAAAGGGGTTGACTAGGGATTATCTTCCTTATAACTCCACTGTTTAGGATTTGAAACAACGCCTGTACATCGTCAGCGGGGTCTGTTCAAAAGCATACTGTAGAGATTATGGTATCATTTTCGTCATCCTCCCTCTAAGGCTTAGAGTTTTTAATCGATAGTTAAATATCACAAAAGGAAATAAGAACACATTTTTGAAATAGTGAATACGAATGAATTGATTCAAGACAAACATGTGCAATGCATTAATGAAATAAAAAAGTTTGATATGACAATAATTGTTTGAATAAGAAAAGAAAATACAACTTCAGAATTCAAATGAACAAAAATGCTTTCAATCCTAGCCATGTTTTGGAAAGGGAGCAGTGATCACATTGGGAGTCTCAAGAGGGTCGAATTCGATCTCCTTGGCGTCAATCATATTCTGAATCTTGTATTTCAGCGCCCAACAATCGTTAGTATCGTTCCCCGAGCTACCAGAATGATAAGCACACCTTGCATCCGGGTTGTAGTTAGGAGAAGAAGTCTTAGGGTTCAGATGAGGGTTTATCACCGCAATCAGATTCATCTTCAACATATGTTGCAATGCTTGTGACAATGGCATGTTGATTTGGGTGAACTGCCTTTGAGGTCTTTCCACCCTTGGCTGATTGTTTCGTTGTTGTGGTTGTTGTGGTTGTTGTGTGCATGCCGAATTAGAGATCAACACTGCCCCCACAGATTGGTGGTAGTCTGCCTTGCTACGCCCCTTCTGGCCGTGCACAACATTGGCTTCCCTCTTGCCACCAAATGACTTCTTCTCTGTACTCGAAGAGGTATTTTTCTGGATCTTACCACTCAGGATCCCAGCTTCTACTCTTTCTCCAGTCATAATCAGCTCGATGAAACCCGCTGATAAGCTGCCGATCAAATGATTAAAGAATGGACCAGATAGCGTCCCTAGAAACATATCAACCAACTCCCTATCAGACAGAGGGGGTTGGACTCTTCCAGCCAAATCTCTCCACTTCTGAGCGTAGTCCTTAAAGCCTTCGCCTGCACCCATGGACATACCCTGAAGCTGAGTACGAGTGGGAGCAAGGTCGGTATTATATTGGTACTGCTTGTAGAAAGCAGCAGCAAGGTCCTCCCAGTTGCAGATATTAGCTCCTTCCAATTGATAAAACCATTCAAGCTGAGTCCCTGACAGACTGTCTTGAAAGAAATGTACCCACAAATTCCTATCAGCAGTGTAAGGTTGGATTTTCCTGGCGTATAAGCAGAGATGGAGTTTTGGATAGGATACTCCATCGTACTTAGCAAAAACTAGAGCTTTGAATTTATGAGGGATTACCACCCCCGATGCTAGCCCCAAATCTCCGAAGTCCAACCCATGAACCTTATGAATCTCCGTAGCACTTAGACGGTCCTCAAGTTGTTTGTACCCATCCTCAGCAGGAGGGTACTGTTCATAATAAAAATCAGTATCATTATCAGAGACTACATGATTAGGACCTTTTTCTTCCTCTTGATTCTCTCCTCCTTTGGATGAATGAGACTGACCAGCTTCCTGTCGCAACCTGTTCCTAAATTTGTTACCCATATTCAGAAGAACCACCTTCTTCTTCTTCTTCTTCTTCTTCTTCTTCTTCTTCTTCTTATCCTTCAAGATGAGAGTCTTCAAATCTTCTTGCCCTTTAGCCAAGTTCAAGAACATCTCTTGGAATTGAGCATTCTGTGCCTGAAGAGCTTTGATAGCTTGATTGGAAGGTATTTCAGAAGACATTTTGTGCTGAAATAAACAGCGAAGAAGATGAGAAACCTGTAATGGTACCTGTAATGATGTGTATGATATGCATGCAATGTTTTCAAGGATCTCGCGGGGTAAACAAGAAACTGTTAGAATTTGATTGTAGCTTGATTGAAGAAACTTCGTGTCACTGAGAGTCCATCTTCAAGAGTCAAGCTCACCATATCGAGTGGGTCATAGCCCCTGACTCAAGATCCTTTGACAACATTGGCTAGAGGAAAATAAATCCCCTTGCTAGATGTCTGGTTCGTCATGACCTACATCACAGACCCTTGAGATCCTTGAAATGGTTAGTATTATATGCCATGTTATGTTATGATGCATGATGTCATGATAAAACACTCAACAAGTATAGCAGATAACAGACATGGTAAAGGAAAACAAGTCACACAAGAGCCCTTAAGTTTCAGGCTTGCATGGTTTTGTACCCCAAAATTTGCCCTCCCAAATTCTTCAAGGTTTATCAAAGATCATATTCAAATGGCTCAAGATTTCTTAAGGGGTTGCACAGTCAAACATCCTCCTAAGCCAGTCAAAATTAGGGTTTTGGTCCTGCAAAGAATTTGAGGTTTTCAGTGGCTCAATCAAGTCCCATGTACCTATATACATCCTCAAGCATCTACATGTCAAGTCTCAAGGCTCACAACATCAAATTGCACAGTCAAAAGCTTCATTTGCTTCACAATCAACTACAGGGGCAAAATGGTCATTTGGCAGTCAAAAGTCAGAATTTTTGGTCAACATCTTATTTTGAAGCCACAATCATCATTTGATCAAGTCTTGATCATGATTCCACAAGAATGGCTCAAAAATCATCAAAGATGCAAAAGTTACTATTTTTGGACAGCAGAAAAGTCAACTGTAACTTGACCAAGGCATAAATTTTTCATGGTTCATCAGAAAAATCCCATCCAATGCTCATTTTGAAGGGGATGACATTTCCTACAACTCATCTTCACATTCCAAGTCCAAGAAATGCTCTCACAAAAAGTTATCAATTTCTACATTATAGGTCAATTTCAAAAGTCAACAAAAAGGCATTTTAAGTCAAAGACCATAACTTGATATTGGTAAATCAAAATGACATGGGACCAAAGGCATTGGTTAGAGGACTTCAAGACCTTTCCAAAATGTCCAAGAACATGTTCATATGATCAAAATTGAGCAAGATATGCATTGGAGAAGTTGGGAAATTTTTGGGAATTTGCAAAAGTCAACTTTGCCCAAAACACCTCATTTTTGCTAATGGGCCTCAAATTTCTTCTTGAAACATTGTCCAAGGCCTATGCACGACCCATTGAGATTAAATTGAATTATTTTCTTATTTTTATTAATTATTTGTATTTTTAATTGATTATTAATTCATTTAATTCATTTAATTGTAGGAAAATATGAAGATATGGTTTTCAAATCTTTTCATGAAGCAAATGTGACCAATATGAGCTGGAGATTTCGTGTGCCAATCAAAGAGACAAGAATATCCAATTTTGGCAAGTTTTGGAAATAAAAAAGATGCAAAAATATTTGATTGAAAATCAAATATGCAAACCATAATTCCATGGATTCTTGGCCAAGATTGTAACCTAAATCCATTATACTATATATGCTGAACCTAACCCTAATGCCATTCACGTGGAAAAGCTGTTGTAAGAGCCATAACCAATATTGAAAAATTAAGAAAAAAGCCAAAACTGTTTTTCATATTGCAGACCAATTCAAAGCCTTGGAGCGATTCAAACACATTGCTAGGCTTCCCAGGAACGATTTGCAAACAAAACCAAGCTTCATAGCTCAAGAAATCGTGGCAAACAGTTTTACGGTTTGAAGATTTTTTCCACAATCACATATCATTATTCATGCATATTTAACCTCTTTTGTGGATTGTTTTGTGTTAATAGGACTGATACGAAGCTATTGGTATGATTCAATTGGATTAAGATGCCCTGAAACGTAAACCACCATTGATGAAACTTAGGGTTTCGAAGCTTCCAATTTGGGGGTTTGCTCTATAGGAAAAATTGGACCTTGAGACGCATATGGTTGAATTCGTCAAGGCCAGACGAATCAAACCCAACCCTCGCGATGAATTTATATTGTGCACAAACCTAATCTCTATTTTTCCTTTTTTAGTTTGTGGGGGTTAAAAACCCCCGCTATCTCTTTATTCTTTTGCAGGAAAACGAAGAAGATGAAGGACGTGTTCCATCCTGATTAGTCCATTCAAACTTACGCGCATTTTTTCTCTTTCCAGCATAGTGTTTGTTTTCTTAATAATATATTTGTTTGTTATTATAATATCAAAGGCGCTCAGTTGGCCTAGTGGAAGAGCAGGTGGCTGTTGACCATTGGGACCTGGGTTCGATTCCCAGGTCCCCCAAACCTTTGTTCATATTTTTTCTAATGTATTCTCATGCAGCGCTTTAGGAGGTGTCCATCATGCACCTTGCTCATCCAGACGCCAAGTGTCTTCAAGCACAAATCCAGTGGTCAGAATTGGATGATCATGGTATGCTCAGGTCAATGCACGTACAAATAATCCACAGAAGTCAAACGTGGCCTGATTCTTAATGGGCTCAGATTGCTAGCATAACACCTCATATTGGGCCCAACACCCCCCTGGTTTTGTTACTCCTTTTATTTTCTTTTCTTTTATAATTTTTTATTAGTATTATTATTATTATTTAATTAACAGATTAATATTTTTCATAATAAATTCAGATAATAAAATTTTTTGTAAATATTTTTATTATTTATTTAAATTCACTATTAACTATTTTTGTAAATAAATGTAAATTAATTAATTTAGTTAATTAGGTTAACTTTGACATTTTTATAATAAATAAAATCAACTTAGAAATTAGGGTTTTTCTTTGGACTTTTAATTTCCTTTTATTTTTATTTTCATTAAAAAAACTTAAAAAACACAAAAACATTTTTCTTCAATTAATTAATTAATTAGTTTTAGGTTAATATTTAATTTAATTGCAAAAAAGGACAATTTTCTTTCTTTTTCTCAAAAAGGGTCAAAACCCTAAGACGTTCCCGATTTAATTTCTTTCGCGCATTATTATTTATTTGATTATATTGATGTAACTGTTTCCGAGGATGTAATAGTTAATTAGGATTTTATCGCTTTACTTACTTTTCTCGCAATTTATTTCCAAACGGGTTATGTTTTTGGCGATGTATAGACCCGCGCCTTGTAATAACATAGATTTACCTTTCCGCAATTTATTTTCCGCACTCTTAACTGTTAATATGCATGAAAGACTTGTATGACAAATAAAACCAACTCGTAGCTCACAAATAACATGCAAAGACAATTTAACTGAAAAACAACACACATGCACATGCCACTCCTAGGGTACGCCTCACTGGTTGCCTCGACGTGGTCATTAAGTATAGGGTGTTTTAGAGGTCGCCCTCCTGTCTAAAGATCCAGTTGCCTCGAAACGGTTGCCTCAGATAAAAAGGATCTAGGACATTAGGGTTACCGCTAAAGTGTCCTACTATTGCTTTGGTGACCACACATGTCCCTAATAATCGAATTGACCCGAATACCTCCAACGAAGGTGCTACCTACTTCTCAATAGTGGGATAGCACTGTCTAAAGGACTCTTACACAGCCTAATTCCTTAGAGTAGGTAGATTTCTCCTGGGTACTTGCTCTCTCAAACAAACAAAACATCTTTTCGCACCTACACTTTCAAAAAGTTTTCAAACAAATATTTCATACACTCTTGAGGACAGATACAAGAGTTACTTAGAAATTTTTCAAACGAAACTTTTTCAAAACCCACACACACTTGAAAAGCAAACAATTTTTGAAAACATAAGAGCAAGTACCTAAGAGCCCGTGGATAACCACAGATAGAAAGGGTGCTAACACCTTCCCTTTCTATAAATCTACCTCCCGAACCGAGAGACATCTCGAAAAGGAATTTTGCTGTGCTTTTGTCCTTTCCTTGTTGGAGAACATAAAAGACGGTGGCGACTCTTGCTTACCGCGACATTTCGCGAACCAGCTTAAAAAAAAAACAGTCAGTTCTATTTCCACCGATCACAGAACTGGCGACTCTGCTGGGGAAACTTTATAAGTGAGGTGTACCTTAGGATTAGACCACTCTTATGTTTTCAATTGCCTGTTTTGATTGCTTTAATATTGTGGGCCTGTTTTGGGAGTTTCATAGATCCTAACCCGGATCTGGGGGATACCTTTTAGGTAGCAACAAACTGTGAGGGAACTGTGCGGGGTATACCGACACGGTTGAAGCAGTTGCTATGTTGATGTGGCACTTTGGTGAGTACCGGTAACCCTTGAGTCAAGTCAAGGAGAGTACGGGGCCGCCGCGTGGTGTCGTGAAGCATCAACTGACCTTAGGAACCTTACTTGACCATCCTGGCCTCTTTAGGGGTAGTGAGATGACCGACTTTGGTGCAGTCTGAAGTTGGTAGATACTCGATACTACACTCATTGAGGGTTGTTTTCTTGGAATATTTTGATCGCCAGTTCAGTGGCTAAATCAAAACAATGAACATAGAAAACAACCCTATGATATTGAGCTCCTTAGAACCCGGTTACTTTTGATAGGATAGGTTTTGAGCCCACCAACTTCAAGAGGGTAGTACCTAGACCTCATGCTGGCCTAAACTCTAAGGGCTATCTGGTGTGACTTGTGTGCCTTATCATGTTTGCCTTTTGTGAATACTTGTGGTGTGTTTTTATCATAACATCATAACATCATACAACATCATATGCATTTACTAACCACTTCAAGGGTTCGAATCTTCATCTTTGTTCTTGTTTTGTAGGACATGGAAACTATCCGTAGAAAGACAATTCAGATCAACCTTGTAAGGGTCCCTCCTCAGCTTAAGGAGCTTACATCCAGGATTCCCGAGAACTCTTCCTTCAGTGAAAGGCATGGTAGACTCATCAGCTTGGTCAACACCAACATTGAAGAAGATATGATAAAGATTCTATTCCAATTCTTTGACCCTTTGCACCACTGTTTTACCTTCCCGGATTATCAATTGGTGCCTACTTTGGAAGAGTTCTCTCAACTTCTGAAGGTTCCTATTCTTAGTCAACTACCCTACAACGGTACGGAAAGGGAACCAAAACTTGAAGAGGTTGCTAAAGCATTACGCCTACAACCATCTGACATCAAGGGGCATTGGGAAATCAGAAGTGGTATCAAAGGATTCTTGGCAAAGTTCCTGTTTGAGAAGGCACAAGAATGTTGGAATTCCCTTGACCTACAAGCCTTTGAAGAAGTTATGGCACTCCTTGTCTATGGGTTGGTGTTGTTCCCGAATCCGGATCAGCTTATAGATATCAATGCCGTCAAGATCTTCATGTCCAGGAATCCTATACCTACGTTGCTTGGGGACATCCTTCACTCATGTTACACTCGAACCATGAGAAAAAGAGGTGTTCTCATGTACTGCACTCCTCTCCTGGCAAGGTGGTTTATTTCACACCTTCCACAGTCAGTTTTGAAGAACGAGCGAGGTTTGAGATAGTCACAACGGTTAATGACTCTTACACATGCTGATATACATTGGTGTTCTCGGTCTTGAGAAAATGTCACTATCATTGATCATTGCGGAGAGTTTCCTAATGTTCCTTTACTTGGAATTAGAGGGGGCATTACTTACAACCCATGTCTGGCTTTGAGACAGTTTGGATATGCTCGGAGGGATGGCCCTCATGATATGTTGATTCCTGACATAGTTTTTGACTTCGACAATGATGCACAAGGACTTCGCCAGAGATTCATCAGAGCTTGGAGGATGCCTAACAAGGTGGATAGCAAGACACTGGGGCACAAGAACTCCATTCCCCTGGAGCCTTATCTCAAGTGGGTACGAGCCCGCTCCCAGAAGCTGGTGATGCCATATCCTCATGTTCTCCCCATGATCAAAGAGCCAGTTTTGGAAGGAGAGGTGCCATACACCATTCAACATCCTGACATGCCAACGTCTTGGGAAGAAATGCAAAAGAGCTGGATCCAACTCAAGGAAGAACGGGATTCTCTTGAAACCAGTCTACATGTCAGTGAGAAGAAGGTCTTGGAGCTCACCCGTCTATTGCACGAGGAAAAGACCCTCAACACCTACATCGCTCCAAAGAGGATGCGCAGTGTCTTTTGGGATTAATTATTTTGTAATGTTTTGCCCATGAGGCCCTGATGTACTGAACATATTATTTCTTAATATAACGTGTGTTCCTTTTTGTCTACAACGAATTTGAACTTTCGAACCCTTGAATGCATTGCATAAATAGCATCTCATGCATCATGTGCATAACAAGTACCCTTTTTCTACATGTTGCTTAATCTTCTTCGCTGTTTATTTCAGCAATCATTATGAATCCTGAATCATCCAATGAACAAGCTATCAAGGCCTTCCAGGCCCAGAACGCCCAGTTTCAAGAGCTGGTCATGAGCTTAGCCCAGGGTCAACAGGAATTGAAGACTCTGCTTTTGAAGAAGAAAAAGAAGAGGACTGTGCTGTTTAACACTGGACGGAGGTTTGGGAATACACTGCAGAATGAGGCTGATCAGGCTACTTCCTCTGTAGGGAAGGATAGTCCCCAAGGGGGAAGGGTTCCTAGTCCCGTGGTCTCTGACAACGAGACCGATTACAATGATGAACAGTACCCTCCTGCTGAGGACAGGTACAAGCAACTAGAGGATCGTCTGAGTGCTATGGAGATTCAGCATGTGCCCGGGCTGGATTTTGGAGATCTAGGTTTATCTTCTGGGGTGGTGATCCCACACAAGTTCAAGGCACCTTCTTTTGCGAAGTATGACGGAGCTTCCTGCCCTAAGCTACACCTCCGTTCTTATGTAAGGAAGATCCAACCTTACACTGCGGACAAGAACCTATGGATCCATTTCTTCCAGGATAGTCTTTCAGGGACTCAGCTCGAATGGTTCTATCAGCTGGATGGAACCAGTATTCGTAACTGGGAGGACTTGGCTACTGCATTTTATAAGCAGTATCAGTATAATTCCGACCTTGCTCCTACACGTACCCAACTCCAGGGTATGTCGCTAGGGACAGGCGAAGGTTTTAAGGAGTACGCGCAAAAGTGGAGAGACCTGGATGGCAGGGTGCAGCCACCTCTGACTGACCGTGAGCTTGTGGACATGTTCTTGGGGACCCTGTCTGGTCCGTTCTTCAACCATCTGATTGGTAATTCTTCTGCAGGGTTTACAAACCTCATTCTGACTGGTGAGAGGATCGAAGCTGGTATCAAGTCGGGGAAGATACAGAAGGGTGCCTCCTCGAGTACTGAAAAGAAGCCCTTCAAGAAGGAATCTAGTGCTGTTTATGGGTCGAGGAAACAAAATAAACCGGAACGCCGCCAAGCTGTCAACACGGTGGTAATTTCAAAGCCTGCTGCTGCTCCTCAGCAATATAACCAACCAAGGGGTGAGAGGCCCAAAAGGCAGTACACTCGGCTCAGTATGACCCTGTCTCAGATATTGCCGCAACTGCTGTCAACCAATCTAGTAACTATCAAAGAAGCTCCAAAGGTAGTGAACACAACCTCTCCAAAGTACAACCCCAACGCCCGTTGCGCTTATCACTCTGATAGCCCGGGGCATACTACGGACGATTGTTGGGCCCTGAGGAACAAGGTTCAGGACCTTATTGATGCTAAGGAAATACAGTTCGAGGCGCCCGAAAGGCCCAATATTGTGACTGCTCCCATGCCCCAGCATGGAGTGAATGCTGTGGAAGAAGACCTGTATGTAGCCTCTGGATGAGATTGTTACTCCACTGTTGACTGTCAAAAGGAACCTATTGCTAGCCGGTTTATTTCCGGGATGTAGTAAAGGTTGCCTTCTATGTTCTGTTTCACCTGCTAGTTGTCCTTTGTTGAAGTCAGGTATCCAAAGCCTGATGGATAATAAAGAGATCTTATTCGAAAAGATTGTTATTCCTGCTACCCGTACCGAAGAAGTTTCTATTGTCACTATTTTCAACAACCCTTCTAAGGCTCCCTCAAAGAAGCCTGTCAAAATCATGTCCACTCAGAAGATTGCACCTATCATCATCACTGTTCCGGGGCCCATCCCCTATAAATCTGACAAAGCTGTCCCGTGGCACTATGGGGCAGATGTTTATGTTCTGGGAGTAAAACAAGAGTTTGATACTAGTACCAGTGTCAGCAACATCACCGGGCCTGCCAAGGTTACTCGTAGTGGTAGGCTGTTATCACCAGATATTGCGCCACCAACAATTCAGAGACCTCTTATCATCACACCTGCCAGTGTGCCTGTTTCCCCTCTTGATCAAGTTTCTACCCCTGCTGCCGAGTCATCTGATACTCGGGGCAAAGGGATTGCTACTGATGTGCCTGCCCAGACGAAGACACCAAAGACCGTCAATGTTGAAGCTTCCAAGCAAGAGATGGAAGAGATTCTTAAAATTATCAAGAAGAGTGATTTCAATGTAGTTGAGCAACTGGGGAACACCCCCTCTAAAATTTCTATGCTATCACTATTGTTGTGTTCAGAGGCCCATGCCAAGGCCCTGATTTCCTTCCTGAAGACGGCCCACGGCCATAAGAAACGTCTGCTGATCAATTTACCGATTGTATGGCCAACTTGACTGCTGATAATGGGCTGGGTTTCTCTGATGCCGATCTGACTGCCAAGGGAAAGAACCATAATGACGCCCTGCATATCTCCATTGAATGTAGGGGCATTACTCTTTCCCATGTGCTGGTTGACACCGGGTCTTCGTTGAATGTGCTGCCCAAGAAAGCCCTAGACAGATTGGATTGTGAGGGTTTAGAGCTCAAGCCTAGTAACATTGTTGTCCGGGCCTTTGACGGGTTGAAAAGGATGGTACATGGTGAAGTTGATATTCCAATCAGGGTTGACTCTCAGGTCTTTGACTCTACATTTTATGTGATGGACATCCGACCGTCCTATTCTTGTTTGCTGGGTCGCCCTTGGATCCATAAAGTTGGAGCTGTGACCTCTACACTACATCAGAAGCTGAAGTACCCAGTCAGAGGGAAAATTGTTACAGTGCAGGGGGAGGAAGAATACATGGTCAGCCACCTCAACTCGTTCCGGTACAGAGAGATGGATGGGGAATTCATTGAGACCCCCTTTCAACACTTTGAAGAGGTGCCTCAGACATTGGCATCAGCAGAAACTGTGACTGAAGAAGATTCTCCTTTGAAGATGGCTTCCTTAAAGGATGCCCGGGCTGTGATTGAAAAGGGTGAGTGCGCAAACTGGGGCCGACTTCCTGATTTCACTCCGAAGACTGACAAGTTTGGCTTGGGTTTCACAGCAGAAGCTCAGAGGGCTGTTCGTAAAGCAAGGATTGGAAGACCTCCTGTGCTCATCACCAACCCGGGAGTAAATGCTATTGAAGATGATGTGGAGGAATCTGAATTCGACAGCTGGATCTACCCAACAACCAACGGTGGACCAAGCAACTGGACTGCGAAAGACTTCACACCTATTACTTTTGTCACTCAGTAATGAACTCCTTTGTTTTGAATTTGTAACGAACAATAATTTGAAACTTTATGGTCCAGTGTCTTACCCGGGGCACCGTGGTTTCATTTGTGAGGGCTTATTATTTGTCATTTTCATATATCATGAATAAAAACATTGGACGTTTTTTGCATTTCAAATCTTGCGCTCCCTGTCTTTCTTATTTATATATTGCAAAACAACTATATTTACACACACACACACCCATACAGGTTCCAATCCACTCTGGATCTCACTGGTAACGACTCTGCTACTGCCAGTTATGACTTCGAAAATCCGATCAACTTAGCCGAAGACGAAGGTGAAGATGATTGCGAAGTGCCTGGTGAGCTTGCAAGACTGTTACTCCAAGAAGAGAGGGCCATTCAGCCACATGAAGAGCCAGTGGAAACGGTAAATCTGGGTACTGAGACAGACAGAAAGGAAGTCAAGATTGGTGCCAATCTGGAGGCTAGTGTGAAGCAACGGTTGATTCAGATGCTGCATGACTACGTGGAAATCTTTGCCTGGTCTTACGAAGACATGCCTGGGTTGGATACCGACATTGTGGTTCATCATCTGCCTACCAAGGAAGACTGCCCGCCAGTAAAACAGAAGGTCCACCGTATGCGTCCAGAGATGTCCGAGAAAATCAAAGCTGAGGTTATGAAACAATTTGATGCCGGTTTTCTAGCAGTGACTTCTTACCCTCAGTGGGTTGCCAACGTGGTTCTAGTGTCGAAGAAAGATGGTAAGGTCCGAATGTGTGTTGATTACAGGGACTTGAATAGGGCGAGCCCTAAGGATGATTTCCCTCTGCCTCATATCGACGTTTTGGTTGACAATACTGCTCAGCATAAAGTATTCTCCTTCATGGACGGCTTCTCCGGTTATAATCAGATCAAAATGGCTCCTGAAGACATGGAGAAGACCACTTTTGTTACTCAGTGGGGAACCTTTTGCTACAAGGTCATGCCTTTTGGGTTGAAAAATGCTGGGGCAACCTACCAACGTGCCATGGTTGCCTTGTTTCATGACATGATCCATCATGAGATAGAGGTATACGTCGACGATATGATTGCAAGGTCCCAAACTGAGGAGGAACACCTTGACCATCTGCAGAAGTTGTTTGACCGTCTAAAGTTGTACAAGCTGAGATTGAACCCAAACAAGTGCACCTTTGGAGTGAGATCTGGAAAATTGCTAGGCTTCGTCGTAAGTGACAAAGGTATTCAAGTGGACCCTGCCAAAGTGAAAGCCATACAAGAGATGCCAACTCCCAAGACAGAGAAAGAGGTCAGAGGCTTTCTAGGACGACTGAACTACATTGCCCGATTCATCTTGCACCTAACTGCTACCTTTGAACCAATCTTCAAGCTACTGAAGAAAGATCAAGTAGTACATTGGAACAGTGAATGTCAGGCCACTTTCGAAAAAATCAAAGAGTATCTCCAAGAACCACCCATTCTTATGCCCCCGGTTGAAGGGAGACCTCTAATCTTATACTTGACGGTACTTGACAACTCAATGGGGTGTGTGCTGGGGCAGCATGACGAGTCTGGCCGAAAAGAGCACGCCATTTATTACCTTAGCAAAAAGTTTACCGACTGTGAGACCCGATACTCACTGCTCGAGAAAACTTGCTGCGCTTTGGTATGGGCTGCTCGCCGGCTGAGACATTATATGTTGACTCACACTACTCTGTTGATTTCAAAAATGGATCCAATAAAGTATATCTTCGAAAAGCCCGCTTTGTCCGGAAGAATAGCAAGACGGCAGATGATCTTGACGGAATATGACATCCAGTACACGACTTAAAAAGCAATCAAGGGAAGTGTATTGGCAGACCATTTGGCACACCAAGCAGTAGACGACTACCAATCAATGAACTTTGAGTTTCCAGACGAGGATATCATGGTAGTGACTGATTGTGAAGTACCTGGAACGGATGAAGGACCTGAGGAAGGATCCCGATGGTCTATGCACTTTGACGGAGCCTCAAACGCTTTGGGTAACGGTATTGGCGCCGTGATCATATCCCCTAAAGGCACTCATACTCCACTCACCGTCCGACTATGTTTCAACTGCACTAACAACATGGCGGAGTATGAAGCATGTATCATGGGTCTTCAAGCTGCAATTGACTTAAGGATCAAGTTCCTGAGTGTCTTCGGATATTCTGCTCTCGTGATCAATCAGATCAAAGGCGAGTGGGATACGAAACACCCAAATCTTATTCCCTACAAAGAGTATGTGTTGACGTTGATCCCCCACTTCGAGGAGATAACTTTTAAACACTTCCCAAGAGAAGAGAATCAGTTGGCGGACGCATTAGCTACAATGTCTTCTATGTTCAAAGTCAAATGGGACAACGAGGCTCCCCGGATCATTATATGGAAATTGGACGAACCTGCACATTGTTGCGATCTTGAGGATGAAGAGGTAACTGAAAAACCTTGGTATCATGAAGTGAAGAGGTACTTGGAAGCTCAAGAATACCCCGAGGGTGCATCTGTCAACGACAAGAAGTTCCTAAGAAGATTCGCGGCAAAATTCTTCCTCAGCAACGACATTCTGTACAAGCGAAAGCATGATTCAACCTTACTGCGTTGTATGGATAAGACGGAAGCAGAAAGAATCATGGTAGAGTTGCATGAGGGTACCTTCGGGACACATTCCAGTGGACATACCATGGCAAAGAAAATCCTTCGGGCAGGATATTTCTGGTCCACAATGGAAGCCGACTGTTACCAACATTCTCGGACGTGTCACAAATGCCAGATCTATGCTGATAAGGTGCACGTTCCTCCAGTTCCTCTGAACATCTTGACAACACCTTGGCCTTTTGCAATGTGGGGCATTGATATGATTGGCGAGATCAGACCTACAGAGTCTAACGGGCATTGCTTCATCCTGGTAGCGATTGATTACTTCACAAAGTGGGTTGAAGCAGCTTCCTACGCTACGGTAACCAAGAACGTCGTGGCACGGTTCATTCGGCATAACCTGATCTGTCGATATGGCGTCCCGGAAAGGATCATTACGGACAATGGTACCAATCTTAACAACAAGATGATCACTGAGCTCTACAAGCAATTCAAGATACAGCACCATAACTCTTCTCCCTACCGGCCGAAGATGAATGGGGCTGTCGAAGCGGCAAATAAGAATATTAAGAAGATTGTGCAGAAGATGACAGTGACCTACAAAGATTAGCACGAGATGTTACCGTTTGCTCTTCATGGGTACCGTACCTCAGCAAGGACGTCAACAGGGGCAACCCCTTTTTCCTTGGTCTATGGCATGGAGGCAGTCTTGCCTATTGAAGTCCAGATACCCTCTCTCCGGATAATAAAGGATGCAGGTTTGAGCGAAGATGACTGGATCCAGACTCGACTTGATCAATTAAACTTAATCGACGAAAAGAGGCTCACTTCTATTTGTCATGGTCAAACGTACCAGAAACGGATGATCAGGGAATTTAACAAGAAAGTCAGACGACAAGAGTATCAAGTCGGAGACCTGGTAATCAAGCGCATCATTCTTCCTCAAGGTGACCCCAGGGGCAAATGGACCCCTACGTACGAAGGACCATTTATGGTTAAACATATCTTCTCAGGAGGAGCTATGATTCTAACCACCATAGATGGTGACGACCTTCCTCACCCTGCCAACGCAAACATAGTAAAAAGATACTACGTATGATTAAAGACCCGCTAGGTTGACACACCTAGGCAAAAATAAGGGCTTCCCGGTGAACCAAAAGGGTTCGGGCAAAAATAAGGGATGAAATGAAAAAAATCTGTACACCCGGCAAGTCGAAAACCTGAAAAGGCGGCTTGGGCAAAAATGGGTATCCCGGTGGACTGAAAACCCGAAAGGGCGGTCCAGGCAAAAGTTAGGGATTAAAGCGTAATACTATGTCTCAATGGATCACCCTGCATCCAGAATTCAGCATCAACTATCAGGTTCAGACGGCATCAATCAATCAACTTCATCTTCAACTAAGCAGCAAAGTGATGAGACGCTTGAAGACATAAAGGCGATAGCAGAGTTTGGAACCCAGTGGGATTATTTTTTCACATAGCTGTTTTGTTTTCCTTTTCAAAAAATTGTATAAACTCTATGTTGTTCGGCGGCGTTCTCTTACTAGGACGTCAGCCTCTTGTACACAAAACGCCTATTTACAGGAAAATTCAAAAATCAATACAAATTCACTTTTCAGACAAATTACCAATTGTTTTTCCTTTTTCTGTTTTGTCTTGCGAAGAACGTCCAATGTTCATTTTTGATATATGCATTTGACATTAATTGCTGATCACAAATATTTGCATACGAAACAAAGGATCAATTACATGTGACATCAGAAACAGGGGCAATAATGAGTTGTCTAAGCAATCTAGTTGCTCCGTCCACCCAGGTACCAAGGTAGGTTCGGCTGAAGAACGTAACTAAGATACCTCCACTCCCCGCAGGGTAAGACAAGATTCAACGATACTCTCCCCAAGCAGAGTTGGTCTCCCAATCAGCCCCGAAAAGGCACAGCATCTCCAACAAATCAGCAACACTCTCCCCAAGCAGAGTTAGCCTACAGTCAGCCTTAAGGAAGTTGGGTATCCCCAGAAGATCTCAACATTCCCCAGCGGAGTATATAGATGTTCCTAAGCAAGCATCCCCGGTAGTCTTAATATAAGATTGTTCCCCGGCGGAATACAGACACCCCAGTGGAGCCACTTCCCCAGTGCAGTCTCAAAAGTTTCCCCAGGAGAGTTGAATCAATCTCCCCAGTAGATTCTGGAAGCTTATCCCCAGTAGATTCTGGAAATTTATCACCTGCAGAGTACACATATCTCTCCCCGGCTTTATTCAGAATATTATTCCCCACCAGAGCTTATAACTGGGTTATCCTCAACTAATTGCCACGGAAGGATCGCCCTCGGCAAAGTTCTTCCTATCCCCAGTGGAGTTCGTCAAATCCTTCAACGGAACTTATCAACGGAATCCCCAGCGGAGTTATCATCAAAATCTCAGCGAAGTATCTCTTCCCACAGAGTAATTCCCCGCAGAGTAATCTCTTCGCCAAGTTTATTCACCAACAGAGTCATCTTCTCCTACCGGTTTATTCTTGCACTCATCATCCCCAGCGGAAATGAAGAAATTTACTCTTCAACATCAACCCAGGATTTGACTTCCCGGCGTTCGTCAAGGATTTATTTTCCCAGACGAAAACACATTCATAAACATATCACATTTCATACATCCTGCTTACATACATGATAAAGTGCATACGACACGATCTCATTTATTTTTGAGAACATCATGCATTTCATACATCATGACATTGCATACAACTGATGTTTTGCCTTTTCAGGAAAAAGGTCAATCCAAAGATGATTACTATCAACTGTCACAATTCCAGATTCGATACCTGTATCTAGCTAGGGCATATCTGCATGAAGAGTTTAGAGATTCGATACCTGTATCCAGCCAGGGCACGTCTGTAAGCAACCTTTTGAAGTTCCGGATTCAATTCCTGTATCTAGCCAGGGCATATCTGTGAGCAATTGATTGTAGATTCGATACCTGTATCCAGCCAGGGCATATCTGCATGAAGAGTTTAGAGACTCGATACCTATATCCAGCCAAGGCACGTCTGTAAGCAACCTTTTGAAGTTCCGGATTCGATTCCTGTATCTAGCCAGGGCATATCTGTGAGCAATTGATTGTAGATTCGATACCTGTATCCAGCCAGGGCATGTCTGCATGAAGAGTTTAGAGATTCAATACCTGTATCCAGCCAGGGCATATCTGTAGACGACTAATTCCAGATTCGATACCTGTATCTAGCCAGGGCATATCTGTAGACGACTAATTCCAGATTCGATACCTGTATCTAGCCAGGGCATATCTGTGAGTGATTGATTGTAGATTCGATACCTGTATCCAGCCAGGGCATATCTGCATGAAGAGTTTAGAGACTCGATACCTGTATCTAGCCAGGGCACATCTATAAGCAACCTTTTGAAGTTCCAGATTCGATTCCTGTATCTAGCCAGGGCATATCTGTGAGCAATTGATTGTAGATTCGATACCTGTATCCAGCCAGGGCATATCTGCATGAAGAGTTTAGAGATTCGATACCTGTATCCAGCCAGGGCATATCTGTAGACGACCAATTCCAGATTCGATACCTGTATCCAGCCAGGGCATATCTGTAAGCGATTGATTGTAGATTCGATACCTGTATCTAGCCAGGGTATATCTGCATGAAGAGTTTGAAGATCAACACCTGTAACAGGCCAGGAAATTATCTTTCTTTCTCAAGTACGCAAGTTCTCTCTAAGGAATCTCTTACGCGATTGACACCTCCGGATGGCATCTTTAAGCCCATCTCCACAACTATCCATTACATTTCCAAATGGCGTCTATAAGCCCATTCCCGACAAGACTCTGTCACACCCCCGGATGGCATCTTTAAGCCCATTCTCCTATCCATCCTATCTCCAAATGGCATCTATAAGCCCATTCCCGACATCACGTTGCTGATATTCTACTATGTGAGTGCAAATTTCTGGGCACTCTAGTGTTCAATCATCTTCCACCTTCGGATCACGAAAGGCACGCAAGCCAATCTACATCCTCAGGTTGAAGAAGATTGAACAGGGGCAACTATTTTACCCCAAAATTTTCCCTCCCATATTCTTCAAGGTTTATCAAAGATCATATTCAAATGGCTCAAGATTTCTCAAGGGGTTGCACAGTCAAACATCCTCCTAAGCCAGTCAAAATTAGGGTTTTGGTCCTGCAAAGAATTTGAGGTTTTCAGTGGCTCAATCAAGTCCCATGTACCTATATACATCCTCAAGCATCTACATGTCAAGTCTCAAGGCTCACAACATCAAATTGCACAGTCAAAAGCTTCATTTGCTTCACAATCAACTGCAGGGGCAAAATGGTCATTTGGCAGTCAAAAGTCAGAATTTTTGGTCAACATCTTATTTTGAAGCCACAATCATCATTTGATCAAGTCTTGATCATGATTCCACAAGAATGGCTCAAAAATCATCAAAGATGCAAAAGTTACTATTTTTGGACAGCAGAAAAGTCAACTGTAACTTGACCAAGGCATAACTTTTTCATGGTTCATCAGAAAAATCCCATCCAATGCTCATTTTTAAGGGGATGACATTTCCTACAACTCATATTCACATTCCAAGTCCAAGAAATGCTCTCACAAAAAGTGATCAATTTCTACATTATAGGTCAATTTCAAAAGTCAACAAAAAGGCATTTTAAGTCAAAGACCATAACATGAGATTGGTAAATCAAAATGACATGGGACCAAAGGCATTGGTTAGAGGACTTCAATACCTTTCCAAAATGTCCAAGAACACGTTCATATGATCAAAATTGAGCAAGATATGCATTGGAGAAGTTGGGAAATTTTTGGGAATTTGCAAAAGTCAACTTTGCCCAAAACACCTCATTTTTGCTAATGGGCCTCAAATTTCTTCTTGAAACATTGTCCAAGGCCTATGCACGACTCATTGAGATTAAATTGAATTATTTTCTTATTTTTATTAATTATTTGGATTTTTAATTGATTATTAATTCATTTAATTCATTTAATTGTAGGAAAATATGAAGATATGGTTTTCAAATCTTTTCATGAAGCAAATGTGACCAATATGAGCTGGAGATTTCGTGTTCCAATCAAAGAGACAAGAATATCCAATTTTGGCAAGTTTTGGCAATCAAAAAGATGCAAAAATATTTGATTGAAAATCAAATATGCAAACCATAATTCCATGGATTCTTGGCCAAGATTGTAACCTAAATCCATTATACTATATATGCTGAACCTAACCCTAATGCCATTCACGTGGAAAAGCTGCTGTAAGAGCCATAACCAATATTGAAAAATCAAGAAAAAAGCCAAAACTGTTTTTCATATTGCAGACCAATTCAAAGCCTTGGAGCGATTCAAACACATTGCTAGGCTTCCCAGGAACGATTTGCAAACAAAACCAAGCTTCATAGCTCAAGAAATCGTGGCAAACAGTTTTATGGTTTGAAGCTTTTTTCCACAATCACATATCATTATTCATGCATATTTAACCTCTTTTGTGGATTGTTTTGTGTTAATAGGACTGATACGAAGCTATTGGTATGATTCAATTGGATTAAGATGCCCTGAAACGTAAACCACCATTGATGAAACTTAGGGTTTCGAAGCTTCCAATTTGGGGGTTTGCTTTATAGGAAAAATTGGACCTTGAGACGCATATGGTTGAATTCGTCAAGGCCAGACGAATCAAACCCAACCCTCGCGATGAATTTATATTGCACACAAACCTAATTGCTATTTTTCCTTTTTTAGTTTGTGGGGGTTAAAAACCCCCGCTATCTCTTTATTCTTTTGCAGGAAAACGAAGAAGATGAAGGACGTGTTCCATCTTGATTAGTCCATTCAAACTTACGCGCATTTTTTCTCTTTCCAGCATAGTGTTTGTTTTCTTAATAATATATTTGTTTGTTATTATAATATCAAAGGCGCTCAGTTGGCCTAGTGGAAGAGCAGGTGGCTGTTGACCATTGGGACCTGGGTTCGATTCCCAGGTCCCCCAAACCTTTGTTCATATTTTTTCTAATGTATTCTCATGCAGCGCTTTAGGAGGTGTCCATCATGCACCTTGCTCATCCAGACGCCAAGTGTCTTCAAGCACAAATCCAGTGGTCAGAATTGGATGATCATGGTATGCTCAGGTCAATGCACGTACAGATAATCCCCAGAAGTCAAACGTGGCCTGATTCTTAATGGGCTCAGATTGCTAGCATAACACCTCATATTGGGCCCAACACCCCCCTGGTTTTGTTACTCCTTTTATTTTCTTTTCTTTTATAATTTCTTATTAGTATTATTATTATTATTTAATTAACAGATTAATATTTTTCATAATAAATTCAGATAATAAAAATTTTTGTAAATATTTTTATTATTTATTTAAATTCACTATTAACTATTTTTGTAAATAAATGTAAATTAATTAATTTAGTTAATTAGGTTAACTTTGACATTTTTATAATAAATAAAATCAACTTAGAAATTAGGGTTTTTCTTTGGACTTTTAATTTCCTTTTATTTTTATTTTCATTAAAAAAACTTAAAAAACACAAAAACATTTTTCTTCAATTAATTAATTAATTAGTTTTAGGTTAATATTTAATTTAATTGCAAAAAAGGACAATTTTCTTTCTTTTTCTCAAAAAGGGTCAAAACCCTAAGACGTTCCCGATTTAATTTCTTTCGCGCATTATTATTTATTTGATTATATTGATGTAACTGTTTCCGAGGATGTAATAGTTAATTAGGATTTTATCGCTTTACTTACTTTTCTCGCAATTTATTTCCAAACGAGTTATGTTTTTGGCGATGTATAGACCCGCGCCTTGTAATAACGTAGATTTACCTTTCCGCAATTTATTTTCTGCACTCTTAACTGTTAATATGCATGAAAGACTTGTATGACAAATAAAACCAACTCGTAGCTCACAAATAACATGCAAAGACAATTTAACTGAAAAACAACACACATGCACATGCCACTCCTAGGGTACGCCTCACTGGTTGCCTCGACGTGGTCATCAAGTATAGGGTGTTTTAGAGGTCGCCCTCCTGTCTAAAGATCCAGTTGCCTCGAAACGGTTGCCTCGGATAAAAAGGATCTAGGACATTAGGGTTACCGCTAAAGTGTCCTACTATTGCTTTGGTGACCACACATGTCCCTAATAATCGAATTGACCCGAATACCTCCAACGACGGTGCTACCTACTTCTCAATAGTGGGATAGCACTGTCTAAAGGACTCTTACACAGCCTAATTCCTTAGAGTAGGTAGATTTCTCCTGGGTACTTTGTGATCGGTGGATCTGGAACTGACTGTTTAACGCTGGTTTGCGAAATGTCGCGGAAGCAAGAGTCGCCACCGTCTTTTATTTTCTCCAAATGGAAAGGACAAAAGCACATAAAAATTCCTTATAGAGATTGCTCTCGGTTCGGGAGGTAGGTTATAGAAAGGGAAGGTGTTAGCACCCTTTCTATCCATGGTTATCCATGGGCTCTTAGATACTTGCTCATTGTGTTTTCAAAATGTTTGTTTGCTTTTCAACTGTGGGTTTAAAAAAGTTTCCTTGAAAGTTTCAGATCGACTCTTGTGTCAGAGTGTTTGAAAAATTGCTTTGAAAGCTTTTGAAAATGTGTCGGTGTGAAAAGATTTTTGTTTGTTTTTGAAGAGAGCAAGTATCTACGAGAACCTACCTACCCTAAGGAATTCGTCTGTGTAAATGTCCTTTAAAGTAGTGCCATCCCACCATTGAGAGATAGGTAGCACCACCGTTGGAGGTGTTCGGGTCAATTCGAGTTTTAGGGACATGGTGATCACCAGAGCAATGGGAAGACACCTTAGAAGCTACCCTCATGCCAGGTTCCCGGATCATGAGGACTTACTAAGACGTCCTCTACTCGACGATCACCTTTCGAAAGGCAACAGTGAGGCGTACCCTAGGGGTGGTGTGTGCGATTCGTGTGTCGTTTTCATTTGTATTTGTCTTGTCATGTTAAAGTGATCTATGCTTGATTTTAATTTAAGTCCATACATTCTTTCATGCTTTTGTTAACAGTTAATATTTGCGGGAAAATAAAACTAAAGCTATTACAAATGGCGCGGGTCCACATCGCCAAAATTAAACCGGACCCGATTTGACGGAAAGTAAATAAAGCAATAAAATAAAAGTGCGAGAAGTATAAATTGTTACAACGCTTTGGGAGAATTACATAATTATTTAAGCAATAAAGTAAATGCGCGAAATAAAATAAAATTAAGAACATGGGCGTTGGACCCTTTCGCGAGATTAAAATTAATAAGAAATTAAAATTAAAAATTAAAAGAAAATGTTTTTTAGTATTTTGGTGTTTTTTTTAAGATTTAATAAAAGAAAGAACTAATTAATTAAAAAAAACTAAAATAAAATGTTAAACCTAGTTCTAATCATTTTTAAGTTTATTATGAAAGTATTAAAATTTTAATCTAAATTAAACCTAAGTTTTTATGTACAATTAATTATGAAAATCAATAAATAATAATATTATGATCAAAGGGAAAAATTAAAAGGAATGAAAATTATCAATTAACCTAATTCTACCTTTTTTATATTTAATATGAGAAGAATTAAAATTGCAAAAATCCTAATTAAAGCTAAATTCATTATACGTTAATTTATTTACAAGAAAATAATTATAATAAAATATTTATTATTTTTTTGGTCTTTCCTGATTTTTGTATATTTTTATGTATTGTAAAAATAGTGAATTAAATTAAAACAATAAAACAAATAAAAATAATAATTAAAAAAGATATAAGAAAAATAAAACAAAACTTGCAAACCAGGGGGGGTGGAGGTCCCCAATATGGAGGTGTGACTTGGAATAGTCTGACCCAATTAAGCATGAGATTCGCTGACTTTTCCAGGCCACATATGCACTGGTTGACTTGTCCTTATGGTGTTCTTTAATTCTGAGTCCTTGGCTTGATCTTAGTGCACACGTGGGTGGCCTGGATGTAGAGTGCACGATGGATGCTAGTTTGATAATCATATGGAAGCATTGTTAGAAAAATAGCATGGAAATTATTGAAGACCTAGGGATCGAACCCAGGTCTTGTGTATTGCCATCACGTTCGCTTGCCGTCTGTGCCAATTGCGCATTATTAATATATGATGACAAACAAATATAATAAAGAAATAAGCGTTAGTGGGAGCTATCACGCGCGAAATTCAAAAAGGAACCAATCCAACCACGCCACGAGATCATCTTCTTCCTCATCCTGTAAAACAAAACATGATGGCAACGGTTTCACGTGCGTGGCCTTAGGGGTGTTTCCAGAAAATAGCGACTAGCGCTATGTAACTCATAAATTGGGCGCGACTACATCAATCTCTTCGTCCAGATGCGTTGAGTACAATGGTGGTGGCCTGGAACCCCAATTTTTCCTTATCTCAAAAACCCCAATTTAAAATGCTGCAAACCCTAAAAGCCACGCATGGTGAATTCTTATACACAGCGTTATAATCAAATCAAAAGTATTGGTTAGCTTAGAAACATCACACTGAACAAGAATCCATAAATAAAAATGCAAAAAGATGCGTGAATTATGATATACGATTTCAAAAATTGCTTGATACAGTTTGAGTTACAGGTACCAATTCTTGGAGCTTTTGTTGTTGTTTGTGATTGGCACACGTTCAGAGAACCACAATGAAGCTATTGGGATCAAGATTAGGGCTTGAATCGTTCTAGAAAGTTGATTTCAGAATTGAACTTTCTTGACAATTTTCCAAGTTTGCAATGGTATTTTCAGCGCAGCTTAGAGTCCAATGCCATTAGGTTTGTCATCCTGCATATGTAGTGAGACAATTAGGTTAAGAAAACTTGATCAAATCCAATGAATTAATGGTTTTTGAATATTTGATTTCAAGGATCTTTTTCCATATCTTTTCATGTGCATTTTTGTTCAATCATGCCAATCAGCTCCAAATCTTTCCCCATTTGTATTTACACGAAATATTGAGTATTAAACATGCATAAAAAGATTGGTTAAGGCAATTTTGATATTTTTCATGTATTTAATTGATTTAATTGAATTAATATAAATAAAAATCCAAATAAATAAATAAAAAATGAGAAAATACTTCCCTTTGGGCCAAGTGGTCGTGCATATGCTTGGAATGATGAATCATGGAAGAGAAATGGGCCCATTAGCAAATTTAGGTCATTTGGATCAAAGTTGACTTTTCAAAATATCCAAAAATTTCCCAACTTCCACAAGGCATAACTTGCTCAATTTTTAAGCTTTTCACATGTTCTTGGACATTTTGGAAATGTCTTTGAGTCCTTTAACCAATGCCTTTTGTCCCATGTCATTTTGATTTACCAATCTCAAGTTATGGCCTTTGACTTAAAGTCCCTTTTTGTTGACTTTTGAAAATGACCTATAATGCTGAAATTGATAACTTTTTGTGAGAGCATTTCTTGGACTTGAAGTATGAAGATGAGTTGTAGGAAATGTCTTTCTCTTCAAAATGAGCTTTGGATGGAATTTTTCTGATAATCCATGTGAAAGTTATGCCCTGGTTAATTTCAGTTGACTTTTTCAGCTGTCCAAATATAGTAACTTTTGCATCTTTGATGATTTCTGAGCCAAATCTTGAGAATCATGATCAAGCATTGATCAAATGATGTTTGTGGCTTCAAAATGATCTGTTGACCAAAAATTTGAACTTTTGACTGTCAAATGACCATTTTGCCCCTACAGTTGACTGTAGTGCAATTTAGGGTTTTGACTGTACAATTTTGAACTGAATGCTTTGAAACTTGATATGAGGATACTTGACCATCTTTGTAAGCATATGAGACTTGATTGGGCCTTTGAAAACTTTCAATTCTTGATCAGAACACAAACCCTAGTTTTGACTGTATAGGAGACAGTTGCACTGCACAACCCTTGGGGAATTTTGTGACTTGACTTGGCAATTTCTTGAAGAATATGGGAGGGCAAATTTTGGGGTACAACAGTTGCCCCTGTTCAATCTTCTTAGACCTGAGGATGCAGATTGGCTGACGTGCCTTTCGTAATCCGAGGGTAGAAGATGATTGGACACTAGAGTGCCCAGAAATTTGCGCTCACATAGTAGCAGTGATGATGGGGGAATGGGCTTATAGATGCCATTTGGAGGTTGCTGGATAGGGTGATGGGCTTATAGATGCCATCTGGATGCTGATTGCGTAAGAGATTCCTTAGCTAGAACCTGCATACCTGCAAAAGAAAAAAATGATTACCTGACACGTTGCAGGAGCTGATTTTTAGATGCTTGGTATAGATGTGTCCTGCCTGGTTACAGGAGCTGAGTCTGGAGCTTCAAACAGCAATGAATGAACCTGGGATGATTACTGCCTTAGCATGAATGATAAGAGCACCTTGGGCGAATTTAACCTCAACAACGTTCATTGAGAAAAATCTTGGTGAAAATTACTATCTTCGCAGGATCGGGACAAGAACCATAAGCCATTATAATCTGAAAGGGAATCATCACCTCACTCAACGTCGGAGAGGGAAACATCTGAAAAGGAATTGTCACCTCACACACCGTCGGAGAGGGAATCATAGGAAGAAGGAATTACCACCTCACACACCGTCGGAGAGGGGACCATAGGAGACTATCACCTCACACTCACCGTCGGAGAGGGAAACATCTGGGATAACTTCTACTGAGTCTTCATCAGAAAAATCTGTTGGGAGTCGATTTAGCTGGACTAGAGGAGGTCTTGAAATATCTTCAACTGGAAGAAGTGTCAGAACGTTGCCATATCTGGTTTACATCTGGACTATATCTGGAAGAAGATCTGGAAGCAGCATCAGAACGTCACCATCTCTGGGTCATATCTGAAACTATATCTAGAAGGAACTCTGGAAGCAGCATCAAAACGTCACCATATCTGGATCATATATGAAACTATATCTGAAGGATACCTGGAAGCAGCATCAGAACGTCACCATATCTGGATCATATCCGAAACTATATCTGAAGGATACCTGGAAGCAGTATCAGAACGTCACCATATCTGGATCATATCTGAAACTATATCTGAAGGATACCTGGAAGCAGTATCAGAACGTCACCATGTCTGGATCATATCTGAAACTATATCTGAAGGAAATCTGGAAGCAGTATCAGAACGTCACCATCTCTGGATCATATCCGAAACTATATCTAGAAGGAAATCTGGAAGCAGTATCAGAACGTCACCATCTCTGGATCATATCCGAAACTATATCTAGAAGGAAATCTGGAAGCAGCATCAGAACGTCACCATCTCTGGGTCATATCCGAAACTATATCTAGAAGGAAATCTGGAAGCAGCATCAGAACGTCACCATCTCTGGGTCATATCCGAAACTATATCTAGAAGGAAATCTGGAAGCAGCATCAGAACGTCACCATCTCTGGGTCATATCCGAAACTATATCTAGACGGAAATCTAGAAGCAGCATCAGAACGTCACCATCTCTGGGTCATATCCGAAACTATATCTAGACGGAAATCTGGAAGCAGCATCAGAACGTCACCATCTCTGGGTCATATCCGAAACTATATCTAGAAGGAAATCTGGAAGCAGCATCAGAACGTCACCATCTCTGGGTCATATCTGAAACTATATCTAGAAGGATACTCTGGAAGCAGCATTAGAACGTCACCATCTCTGGTTTACATCTGAAACTATATCTAGAAGGATACTCTGGAAGCAGCATCAGAACGTCACCATCTCTGGGTCATATCTGAAACTATATCTAGAAGGAAATCTGGAAGCAGCATCAGAACGTCACCATCTCTGGATCATATCCGAAACTATATCGAGAAGGAATTCTGGAAGTAGCATCAGAACGTCACCATCTCTGGATCATATCTGAAACTATATCTAGAAAGAATTGCGATAGTTGATAGTAATCATTTTTGTATTGATCTTTTTTCCTGAAAAGGCAAAACATAATTGTATGCAAAATCATGATGCATGAACTGTATGTCTTCAAAGTTAATGAGATTTGTGTAGTATGATGCATATGCATGCTATTAATGTATGAACATGTGATGTTTATGAATGTATATTTGTCTAAGAAAATAAATCCTTGACGGGTGCCAGGAAGTCACTTCTGGGCTGATGTTGAAGAATAGGTTTTGCTTCCGCTGGGGATGATAGTTGCAAGTATACCGGTAGGAGAAGATAACTCCGTTTGGGGAATGATCTTGGCAAATGAAAGATCCTGCGGGGAGAAAAGATACTCTAACGACCATGCTGGGAAGCAATACTCTGTGGGGAGATGCTTTGTTGAATGTTGATAGCTACTTGCTGGGGATATCCTTGTTGTTGGAAGTGTTGATGGACTTCACTGGGGTAAGAAGACTTCGTCGAGGACGCTCTTTCCGTGGCTTTTGGCTGAGGATAACCCAGTTATATCCTATTGAGGAAATAACTCTTTAAATAAAGCCGGGAGACGCGTTCGTGCTCCGTGAGGATAAGCTTCCTGAATCGTCTGGGGATAAGCTTACTGCTTGGGGAGATGTATTCCAACTTTCCTGGGGGAGCTGGATTGGACTCTCCTGGGGAGGTATTGAACTGTATTGGTTACGTTCTTCAACAGGACCTACCCTGATATCTTGGAGGATAGAACAATCAGACTGCTCAGACCAACCTTTATTGCCCCTGTTTCTTGTGGGGTGCTGATAGTTGTTGGCGGACAAACCTTCTTCTGGTAGACAGATGTCAAGAAGACGGGACATAGTCGTACGCTTTAATCCCTAACTTTTGCCTGGACCGCCCTTTCGGGTTTTCGGTCCACCGGGATACCCATTTTTGCCCAAGCCGCCTTTTCAGGTTTTCGACTTGCCGGGTGTACAGATTTTTTTTTTTTTTGTTTCATCCCTCATTTTGCCCGAACCCTTTTGGTTCGCCGGGAAGCCCTTATTTTTGCCTAGGTATGTCAACCTAGCGGGTCTTTGATTGTGCGTAGTATTCTTTTCGACTATGTCCGTGCTTTCGGAATGTAGGGAGTTGCCCCTGTTAGAAGTGCTTTGTCATGCCACCAGAAGGTATTTGATCGTGCCAAATTTGTTGCTGGAATGCCCCCAAGTGACTTAGGCGGAGATTTTCCCCAGGTTATTTGGCCTTTGAGAGATTCTCCGAATCTTGATTGGATTGCCCCAGATAATAGACCCTGATCATGCCGTGCCCCTTGATTGGAGATATTCTTGTTCATTAGACTTTCGTCATGCGAATTTCTATGCTGTTCAAACAAAAAGTCATATGCAAACAAAGTTATGTTAAAAATGCAAAGCTTATGTCTGTCTTGAAGATTTTGAAAATGCATTCTTTTTTCATAAAACAAGTGATTGTTTGTAAAACGTGATGTCAACTCCGTATTTACCGTAGGCCTTAAGGAGTCAGGATACTTTTCGTCACAGTATGCTTTCGAACTAACCCATGCTTCAGCTAGGACTTTTAAGGGTTATAACGTGGCCTGGTTCACGGTTTAAGAAACAAAGGATAAAGGCTCAAATTATTTGTACCCACCCGCTCTTCGTGATGTTCTCCAAACCTAAACTCAGTTGATCGTGCGTTAGACCATGTTTGAGTCTTTGCTTTGATATACCAGTGATGATTCGGACATTGACAGTTTATTTTGAATAGGCAGTCATTTCCCCCCCTTTTTTTTTGTTGAGGGTTTGTAAGACCTCTTTCTTTTTGATTGTGTTATCCCTATTTTTTTTGCCTGAACTGTTTCCTTTTTTGGAATTACAGTCAGCGGGATGCCCCAGTTTCATAAGTCCCCTTTGTAGGTTTAGACTTTTTGGGCTTTTCATTTATGAATTTTGATGATGACTGCCTGTCCTTTTGATTGTTCTGAACCATTACTGTCTTTGTTCGTAAGGATCTCTTTGGTGCCATTCGTTATGCACTTGGATCAACTGAGAAGACTACCCTGCCCCGGGTTATGATGAAGGGTTTTAATTTTCGAAAATAAAAAACTCCTACTTCTTTGGCTCGGAAGGGTTGACGAGGGATTATCATCCTTATAACTCCAGTGTTTAGGATTTGAAACAATGCCTGTACCTCATCAGCGGGGTCTGTTCAAAAGCATATTGTAGATCATGGTATCGTTTTCGTCATCCTCCCTCAAGAGGCTTAGAATTTTAGATCCGGAGTTGACATCAGAAAAAATATGAAAAGATATTTGAACATAATGAAAACAATTGTATTAATTTCCAAAACAGACGTATGCGATGCATTGATAGAATAAAAGAGTTTGCTATGACATTAATTGTTTGTATAAGCAAAGAAAAGTACAACTCAAAAATTCAAATAAACAAAAGGCTTCAATGATTGGGCAACGGAGCAGTGATTATGTTCGGAGTCTCTGGCACTTCAAACTGAATCTCTCCGGCGTCAATCATATCTTGGATCTTGTTCTTGAGAGGCCAGCAGTTGTCTGTAGTATGCCCCAGGCTATCTGAATGATATGCGCACCTATCGTTGGGATGATAGTTGGGAGCAGAAGTGTTCGGATTCCGGAGAGGAGCCCTTAAGGTGATCAGCCCTGCCTTCAACATTTGTTGCAGTGCTTGATCCAGCGACATGTTGAGTTTGGTATACTGTCGTTTCTCTTTTCGCTGCTGCCCCTGTCCTTGTTGAGCAGGGCCGGGATTGGAGATTTGGATTGCCCCTGCCTCATGACGGCTCTTTTTACCGTGCACAGCATTGGATTCTTTCTTTCCATGATGAGGCTTTTTATCAGAAGGTGCAGCCTCTTGAATTTTCCCAGACCGGATGCCAGCTTCTATTCGTTCTCCAGTCAAGATAAGATCTGTGAATCCAGCAGACGAATTCCCAATCAGGTGGTTATAAAATGGACCAGACAAGGTCCCCAAGAACATGTCCACAAGTTCCCGATCAGTCAGAGGTGGTTGTACCCTTCCAGCAAGATCCCTCCATTTCTGCGCATATTCTTTAAAACCTTCACTTGATCCTAACGACATACCCTGGAGTTGGGTACGCGTAGGGGCAAGGTCGGCATTATATTGATACTGCTTATAGAAAGCAGTAGCCAACTCCTCCCAGTTACGAACTTTGGTCCCATCCAGCTGATAGAACCATTCGAGATGAGTCCCTGAAAGACTCTCCTGGAAGAAGTGGATCCATAAATTCTTGTCCACCGTATATGGCTGAATCTTCCGAACATAGGACCTTAGATGCAGCTTGGGGCAAGACGCCCCGTCATACTTAGTAAAGGATGGTGCTTTGAACTTCCGAGGAATAACCACAATAGTTGACAAACCCAACTCTCCAAGATCCAGCCCAGGTACCTGTTGGATCTCCATAGCATTCAGCCTATCCTCCAACTGTTTGTACTTGTCCTCAGCCGGAGGGTACTGTTCGTCGTCGAAATCTGTTTCATTGTCAGAGACCTCTGGACTGGGCACCCTTTCCTCTTGATGACTGCTTTTTCCCACAGATGGGGTTGTCCTCTCAGTTTCAATTTGCGGTGTGTTCCCAGATCTGCGTCTAGGGCTAAACAAAACAGTCCTCTTCTTCTTCTTGTCCTTCTTCAAGAGCAGAGCCTTCAGATCTTGTTGCCCCTGAGTCAAATTCATGATCAGCTCTTGGAACTGGGCGTTCTGAGCCTGGAGGTCCTTGATAGTCTGCTCGGCTGATGGTTCAGGATTCATGACGATCGGCTGAAATAAACAGCGGAGAAGGGTAAGCAACCTGTCAAAGGGATACCTGCAATGCAATGAGATGTATGACATGCATGTAATGTTTTCAAGGACCTCGCAGGGTAAACAGAGAAACTTGTTAGAGTTGGAAACTGGCAACTTGATTGAAGGAACTTCCTGCTGTAGAGAGCCCTTCTTCAAGGGTCAAAGGCTCACCATATCCAGTGGGTCATAGCCCCTGACAACCTTGGCTAGAGGAAAATAAATCCTCTTTGCCCCTTGCTGGGATAATTGATTCACCATGACCTGCATCACAAGCCCTTGAGATCCTTGAAATGGGTTAGGATGTATGCAATGGTATGATGTCATGCTATGCATGGGGTGATGTAGGTAAACCATGTTATGAGTCCCAATTAAGGACTATAAACAAACCCTGCAAGAAATTCAGTATACTTTGTTATGAGTCCCTATTAAGGACTATAAACAAAACCTGCAAGAGATCTAGTAAACCCTGTTATGAGTCCCAGTTAAGGACTATAAACAAAACCTGCAAGAAATTTGGTAAACCCTGTCATGAGTCCTAGTTAAGGACTATAAACAAAACCTGCAAGAAACTCAAGTAAAACCTGTCATGAGTCCCAGTTAAGGACTAAAACAAACCCTGCAAGAAACTCGGTAAACCTTGTTATGAGTCCTAGTTAAGGACTAAAAAACAAAACCTACAAGAAACTCGACAAACCCTGTTATGAGTCCCAATTAAGGACTATAAACAAAACCTGCAAGTAGTTCACGTGTCAGATAACAAGCATGCAAGTAGACAAGTACGAAGGCACACAAGTCACACAAGAGAAGCCCTTAGAGTTTAGGCCAGCATGAGGTCTAGGTATTACCCTCTTTCAGTTTGTTGGTTCATACCTGTCCTAATCAAAAGTAACCGGGTTCTTAGAGGATCCCAATATCATTGACTACCCTCAATCGGTCATAACTCCAGCATCGCAATCTTTTCTTGCGGCCAGAACCATCACGAGAGTTTAGCCTCAATGGGCGTAGCATACTGCTACAATTCTAAAGGCCAAGTTGTGTCATTTAAGGTTCTAAGGTTGTTGGTGCTTAATGACTCCTTGGAAGACCCATATTCTCCCCGTTTCAACACGAGGGATATTGGTACAGACCAAGGCGCCACACCAACGTAGCCACTGCTTCACCCATGTCGGTATACGCCGGACAGGTCCCTCACAGCTTATGCTACCTAAACAGGGTATCCCCAGATCCGGGTTAGGATCTATGTAACTCCGAAGCAACCCACAATAGTAAAGCAAGCAAAGAAGACAATTGAAAACACAGTTATGAACTAACCCTAAGGTACACCTCACTTTATAAAGGTTTCCCCAGCAGAGTCTCCAGTTCTGTGATCGGTGGATCTGGAACTGACTGTTTAACGCTGGTTTGCGAAATGTCGCGGAAGCAAGAGTCGCCACCGTCTTTTATTTTCTCCAAATGGAAAGGACAAAAGCACAGAAAAATTCCTTATAGAGATTGCTCTCGGTTCGGGAGGTAGGTTATAGAAAGGGAAGGTGTTAGCACCCTTTCTATCCATGGTTATCCATGGGCTCTTAGATACTTGCTCATTGTGTTTTCAAAATGTTTGTTTGCTTTTCAACTGTGGGTTTAAAAAAGTTTCCTTGAAAGTTTCAGATCGACTCTTGTGTCAGAGTGTTTGAAAAATTGCTTTGAAAGCTTTTGAAAATGTGTCGGTGTGAAAAGATTTTTGTTTGTTTTTGAAGAGAGCAAGTATCTACGAGAACCTACCTACCCTAAGGAATTCGTCTGTGTAAATGTCCTTTAAAGTAGTGCCATCCCACCATTGAGAGATAGGTAGCACCACCGTTGGAGGTGTTCGGGTCAATTCGAGTTTTAGGGACATGGTGATCACCAGAGCAATGGGAAGACACCTTAGAAGCTACCCTCATGCCAGGTTCCCGGATCATGAGGACTTACTAAGACGTCCTCTACTCGACGATCACCTTTCGAAAGGCAACAGTGAGGCGTACCCTAGGGGTGGTGTGTGCGATTCGTGTGTCGTTTTCATTTGTATTTGTCTTGTCATGTTAAAGTGATCTATGCTTGATTTTAATTTAAGTCCATACATTCTTTCATGCTTTTGTTAACAGTTAATATTTGCGGGAAAATAAAACTAAAGCTATTACAAATGGCGCGGGTCCACATCGCCAAAATTAAACCGGACCCGATTTGACGGAAAGTAAATAAAGCAATAAAATAAAAGTGCGAGAAGTATAAATTGTTACAACGCTTTGGGAGAATTACATAATTATTTAAGCAATAAAGTAAATGCGCGAAATAAAATAAAATTAAGAACATGGGCGTTGGACCCTTTCGCGAGATTAAAATTAATAAGAAATTAAAATTAAAAATTAAAAGAAAATGTTTTTTAGTATTTTGGTGTTTTTTTTAAGATTTAATAAAAGAAAGAACTAATTAATTAAAAAAAACTAAAATAAAATGTTAAACCTAGTTCTAATCATTTTTAAGTTTATTATGAAAGTATTAAAATTTTAATCTAAATTAAACCTAAGTTTTTATGTACAATTAATTATGAAAATCAATAAATAATAATATTATGATCAAAGGGAAAAATTAAAAGGAATGAAAATTATCAATTAACCTAATTCTACCTTTTTTATATTTAATATGAGAAGAATTAAAATTGCAAAAATCCTAATTAAAGCTAAATTCATTATACGTTAATTTATTTACAAGAAAATAATTATAATAAAATATTTATTATTTTTTTGGTCTTTCCTGATTTTTGTATATTTTTATGTATTGTAAAAATAGTGAATTAAATTAAAACAATAAAACAAATAAAAATAATAATTAAAAAAGATATAAGAAAAATAAAACAAAACTTGCAAACCAGGGGGGGTGGAGGTCCCCAATATGGAGGTGTGACTTGGAATAGTCTGACCCAATTAAGCATGAGATTCGCTGACTTTTCCAGGCCACATATGCACTGGTTGACTTGTCCTTATGGTGTTCTTTAATTCTGAGTCCTTGGCTTGATCTTAGTGCACACGTGGGTGGCCTGGATGTAGAGTGCACGATGGATGCTAGTTTGATAATCATATGGAAGCATTGTTAGAAAAATAGCATGGAAATTATTGAAGACCTATGGATCGAACCCAGGTCTTGTGTATTGCCATCACGTTCGCTTGCCGTCTGTGCCAATTGCGCATTATTAATATATGATGACAAACAAATATAATAAAGAAATAAGCGTTAGTGGGAGCTATCACGCGCGAAATTCAAAAAGGAACCAATCCAACCACGCCACGAGATCATCTTCTTCCTCATCCTGTAAAACAAAACATGATGGCAACGGTTTCACGTGCGTGGCCTTAGGGGTGTTTCCAGAAAATAGCGACTAGCGCTATGTAACTCATAAATTGGGCGCGACTACATCAATCTCTTCGTCCAGATGCGTTGAGTACAATGGTGGTGGCCTGGAACCCCAATTTTTCCTTATCTCAAAAACCCCAATTTAAAATGCTGCAAACCCTAAAAGCCACGCATGGTGAATTCTTATACACAGCGTTATAATCAAATCAAAAGTATTGGTTAGCTTAGAAACATCACACTGAACAAGAATCCATAAATAAAAATGCAAAAAGATGCGTGAATTATGATATACGATTTCAAAAATTGCTTGATACAGTTTGAGTTACAGGTACCAATTCTTGGAGCTTTTGTTGTTGTTTGTGATTGGCACACGTTCAGAGAACCACAATGAAGCTATTGGGATCAAGATTAGGGCTTGAATCGTTCTAGAAAGTTGATTTCAGAATTGAACTTTCTTGACAATTTTCCAAGTTTGCAATGGTATTTTCAGCGCAGCTTAGAGTCCAATGCCATTAGGTTTGTCATCCTGCATATGTAGTGAGACAATTAGGTTAAGAAAACTTGATCAAATCCAATGAATTAATGGTTTTTGAATATTTGATTTCAAGGATCTTTTTCCATATCTTTTCATGTGCATTTTTGTTCAATCATGCCAATCAGCTCCAAATCTTTCCCCATTTGTATTTACACGAAATATTGAGTATTAAACATGCATAAAAAGATTGGTTAAGGCAATTTTGATATTTTTCATGTATTTAATTGATTTAATTGAATTAATATAAATAAAAATCCAAATAAATAAATAAAAAATGAGAAAATACTTCCCTTTGGGCCAAGTGGTCGTGCATATGCTTGGAATGATGAATCATGGAAGAGAAATGGGCCCATTAGCAAATTTAGGTCATTTGGATCAAAGTTGACTTTTCAAAATATCCAAAAATTTCCCAACTTCCACAAGGCATAACTTGCTCAATTTTTAAGCTTTTCACATGTTCTTGGACATTTTGGAAAGGTCTTTGAGTCCTTTAACCAATGCCTTTTGTCCCATGTCATTTTGATTTACCAATCTCAAGTTATGGCCTTTGACTTAAAGTCCCTTTTTGTTGACTTTTGAAAATGACCTATAATGCTGAAATTGATAACTTTTTGTGAGAGCATTTCTTGGACTTGAAGTATGAAGATGAGTTGTAGGAAATGTCTTTCTCTTCAAAATGAGCTTTGGATGGAATTTTTCTGATAATCCATGTGAAAGTTATGCCCTGGTCAATTTCAGTTGACTTTTTCAACTGTCCAAATATAGTAACTTTTGCATCTTTGATGATTTCTGAGCCAAATCTTGAGAATCATGATCAAGCATTGATCAAATGATGTTTGTGGCTTCAAAATGATGTGTTGACCAAAAATTTGAACTTTTGACTATCAAATGACCATTTTGCCCCTACAGTTGACTGTAGTGCAATTTAGGGTTTTGACTGTACAATTTTGAACTGAATGCTTTGAAACTTGATATGAGGATACTTGACCATCTTTGTAAGCATATGAGACATGATTGGGCCTTTGAAAACTTTCAATTCTTGATCAGAACACAAACCCTAGTTTTGACTGTATAGGAGACAGTTGCACTGCACAACCCTTGGGGAATTTTGTGACTTGACTTGGCAATTTCTTGAAGAATATGGGAGGGCAAATTTTGGGGTACAACATACTTGCTCTCTCAAACAAACAAAACATCTTTTCGCACCTACACTTTCAAAAAGTTTTCAAACAAATATTTCATACACTCTTGAGGACAGATACAAGAGTTACTTAGAAATTTTTCAAACGAAACTTTTTCAAAACCCACACACACTTGAAAAGCAAACAATTTTTGAAAACATAAGAGCAAGTACCTAAGAGCCCGTGGATAACCACGGATAGAAAGGGTGCTAACACCTTTCCTTTCTATAAATCTACCTCCCGAACCGAGAGACATCTCGAAAAGGAATTTTGCTGTGCTTTTGTCCTTTCCTTGTTGGAGAACATAAAGGACGGTGGCGACTCTTGCTTACCGCGACATTTCGCGAACCAACTTAAAAAAAAAAACAGTCAGTTCTATTTCCACCGATCACACATGGGGTTTAGGTATTTCCCTCTTGAAGTTCAGTTGGTTTCAAACCTGTCCTAATAATAGTAACCGGGTTCTAGAGGTTCTCAATATCACTGACCATCCTCCATCGGTCATGTTTCAGCTCACGCAATCTTTTCTTGCATTCGGAACTATCTCGAGAGTATGGTCTCAATGAGTGTAGTATCGAGTATCAACCAGTTCCCAGCTTTATACCGAGGCCGGCTATCTTACTACTTCCCATGGCCAAGTTGGTCAATTATAGGTTCGAAGGTCAGTTAATGCTTAACGACACACATAGCAGCCCCGTATTCTCCTCGTTTCTCCACAAGGGATGCTAACCAATGTGCCACATCAATGTAGCTACTACTTCAACCGTATCGGTCTATGCTGTACAGTTCCCTCACAGTTTATTGCTACTTACCTAAAAGGTGTCCCTCAGATCCAGGTTAGGATCTATAGTAACTCCAATACAAAGCCCACAAAGATAAAGCAATCAAATCAAACAATAGAGGCAATATGATGAACTATTCCTAAGGTATACCCCACTTATTTAATTCCCCAGCAGAGTCGCCAGTTCTGTGATATGGTGGTAGAACCGAAACTGTTTGAATGCTGGTTTGCGTTTTGCGTTTGTGTTTGCAAAATGTCGCGGTAAGCAAGAGTCGCCACTGACTTTTGTTTTATCCAACTGGAAAGGAAAAAAGCACAGAAAAATTCCTTTTTCGAGATATTCGGAGTACAGGGGGTATATTATAGAAAGGGAAGGTATTAGCACCCTTTCTATACGTAGTTTTCTACGGGCTCTTAGGTACTTGCTCATCATTTTAAAAATTGCTTCCGTGTTTGTGTGTTTTGAAAAGTTTTTGTTTTATTTCATTTTAACCCTTGTATCAGTCCTCAAGAGTGTTACGAAGTGTTTTTGAAAACTTTGTTTGAAAAGAGTGTAAGTGTGGAAAAGATTATTTTGAGCAAGTACCTACTAGCATCTACCTACTCGAAAAAAGAATGTTTCTGTTCTTATTTCCTTTAGACAGCGCTATCCTACTATTAGTGAGTAGGTAGCACTGTTGTTGGAGTTGTAAGGGTCAATTCAAAAGGGACGTACGATCACTAAAGCAATGTTAGGACGTCTTAGTAATAACTCTAATGTCTTAAGATCAATATTAGAGGAAACATATCCGAGGCAACCTTTCCGAACGGGACATTTGATCTTTTAGACAAGAGAGCGACCACTAAAATACCCTATACTTAATGATTGTTTACCGAAGGCAACCGAAGTGAGAGTATACCCTAGGAGTGCGCATGTGCGAGTGATTCAATTTCAAGTTATTATCTTTGCACATTTAGGGTTTGCTAGCCGTTTTAAAATTTAACATACATTCTTGTCATGCAACCCTATTATCATACATCTAACAGTTTAATATTTGCGGAAATTAAAATGCGAGAAATAAAGCTACGCTATTACAAGGCTTCAGGTATTAATTACATAGCCAAAAAACCCGTCAAAACAATAAAGGAAAGTAAAAAGTCCTAATTAATCTATTACGTCCCATGAGCAATTACATCAATATTGTAAAAATAATAAAGCGTGCGCGATGAATTAAGAACGAGAAAAGTTAGGGTTTTGACCCCGTCTAAACTAATTAAAGGAAACCTATTTTTTTTTATTGTTTTAAGGAAAAAAGAATAAGGTTTTAAATTAAATACAAACCTAATCACTGATTAAATAAAATAAAATAAAATAATTAATTTGACCTATTTTTGTATTTTGTTATTTTTTAAGAAAAAGAAAATAGAATTAAATTAAACAAAAAACCTATTTTCTAATTGTTTTTAATTTATTTACAAAAGGAATTAAAGTTACCTAATAAATTAAATAAACTAATTAAATTAATTTTTGATAAAAAAAATAAACCTAAATCTAATTTGATGAAAAATTATTTTTATGATTTTTTGATAAAAAAGAAATTTATTTTGTGTTAGTAAAATAATTGAATAAATCAAATAAAAGAAAATATAAATGAAAAGGAAAAGAATATGGGCCTGTAATTAGAAATTGGAGGGGTGTGAATATTAGCTTCTGGGCCCAAAACAAACTGACCCATGTTTGACCTCCATGTTCCCATGCTGTGCATTGACCAAGGCTTTTGGTGGACCCTCATGCAATGGCCTTCAGATCTGGATGGTGGGTAATCTGATGGTTAGGAGATGATGATCCATGGTGGTCTTCACACCTATGTGCGCGCCTGATTAAGCAAATCAAAATAATATGAAACATGGGGGGGACCTGGGATTCAAACCCAGGTCTTATAGCTTTTCCCAACTGCCTTGTTACCAACTGAGCTGTGTGCGCGTGTTGTACATAGAATAACAATAATTGATAATATAAAATAATGCAAGTTAGTGGGGGAAAAATAAAAAAATGCGCCAGAATTCAAATGGCCGAATGGGAGAGTGCCACACATGTTATCTTCCTCCTTGCTCTGTTGGTAAAAGATCACTGACTTTTACCTACGGACAAATGTCCGTAGCTATATGCCAACGAATTTCCAAAATCCTCCACAGGAACGATAAATGGAATCTAAAGCCATGAATCAAACCGCCTTGGCCTGCTGAGCATTATGGTGTCCTTCTTGTGGACCAATTTTGCCTGTATAGAAAGACCCTAAAACAAGACCAAAAACCCTAGTAATGGTGAATTTCAATATAGCTTCCAAAAATGAAATTAAATGGTGCCGTTAGCTTGTAAACATGCTAGGGATTACAAATATGCTATTAAAATATGATAAAGATGCAAGAATAATGGAATACGATTTCAAGAAAAACGCCAAATCGTGAGGGTCGTGGAGATGAATTCTGGGCACTAGCACGCTTGTTTTTGATTGGTATAGGTTCCTTGCAATCCCAGGAAGTGAATGGGATGGCTTATGAGTCTTGAAAACGTCTGGAAGTGTGAAATCAGATCACCAGTTTCATTGAATTTTTTCAAGTTTGGTTCTCTTCCTACACGCCTCCAAACCTTGTATTTTTTTGTCTGCAATTGTCCACTATATACCACTGATGGAATTAGGGTTGCAATTGTGATCTCAATCTTTATCCATTATGATTTGTGATCTTGATTTGATTTCCATGAAATTCCTTCCAAAATTGGCCAAAATCAATCTTTTTATGCACACCTATGCCTTGCACGAATTGATTCACTTGCTAGCTGTATATGGGGCCTGAAATGTGCACAAAATCTTGAAGTTTGAATGGGTTAGATATTTTCATGATTTGTTTTGATTTAAATTGATTTAATTGAAAAAAAAAATCAAAATAAATAGAAAAAATAAGATAAAGACAAGTGGAAAGAGCTAGGGCTCGTGGACCATGCTACCAACTCAAAACAAGTTCAAAAAGTTAGGCCCATTTAACAAAAATTGCAATTTGAGGCACTTTTAACTTTTGGCAATTTTGCAAAAAGGGCCAACTTCACCAATGCATAACTTCCTCAATTTTGACTCTTTGAAGGTGTTCTTAGACTTTTTAGAAATCTCAATATGTACCCTAATCAACCCTGTTGGTATCATATCAATTGGGTCTTCCATGTTCATGTATGAAGCTTTGACAAAAAAGGTGTTTTTGTTGACTTTTCAAAATGACCTATAATGTCCAAATTCATAACTTCTTGTGAGTGCATATTTTGAACTTGGTAGATGAAGATGGATTGTAGAGCATTGCATAATCTTCAAAATGATATTTGTATGGGCCATTTATCATAAAGTATGAGAAAGTTATGCATGGTCAAAGTTGAGTTGACTTTTCCTACAAAACCCTAATTTAGTAACTTTTGGGTTTTGATGAATTGGGAGCAATCCTTGATGAATCATGATCAACCCTTTATAAAATGATGAATAATACTTCAAAATGAGGATGTTGACCAAAAATATTGAAGTTTGACTGTATGTGGGCCACAATTGACTTTTGCCCTAACACAGTCGATTTTTAGGCCTTTGAGCAATTGGCTGAGCAAACTTCCTTTGCAAGGTTTGAAACTTGACACGGATGATCTTGAAAACATATTAGAACAATGCTGAGCATTTGGGATCCCTTGGACTCAAGTATCTTGATGCAACATGAAACCCTAATTTAAGGTAGACTGCCTTAGGAGAGAGTTTGTCTGGTCAACCCTTGGACTTCTTTGAGCAACTTGAGGATCTTTCTTGAAATGTTTTGAGAAATATGGGAGGAAAATTTTTGGGGTACAACAATATCCTTTATAAGCGTAACCATGATTCAACCTTACTACGATGTATGGACAAGAGCGAGGCATAAAGGATCATGGTGGAGTTACATGAAGGTACCTTCGGAACTCATTCCAGTGGAAATACCATGGCGAAGAAAATCCTACGGGCAGGATATTACTGGTCTACTATGGAAGCCAATTGTTATCAGCATTCTCGAACTAGTCATAAGTGCCAAGTCTATGCTGATAAGGTACATGTACCTCCAGTTCCTCTGAATGTTTTGACAGCTCCTTGGCCTTTTGCAATGTGGGGCATCGACATGATCGGCGAGATCATACCTACTGCGTCTAACGGGCATCATTTCATTCTGGTGGCTATTGATTATTTCACGAAGTGGGTTGAGGAAGCTTCCTTTGCTACCATAACCAAGAACGTCGTGGCGCGGTTTATCCGACACAATCTGATTTGTCGATATGGTGTACCAGAGAGGATTATTACTGACAATGGTACAAATCTCAACAATACGATGATCACAAAACTCTGCAAACAATTCAAGATTCAGCATCATAACTCTTCTCTCTACCGGCCAAAGATGAATGGGGCTGTTGAAGCGGCTAACAAGAACATTAAGAAGATTGTGCAGAAGATGACGGTGACATACAAAGACTGGAACGAGATGTTACCATTCGCTCTTCATGGGTACCGTACCTCGGGAAGGACATCGACAGGGGAAACACCTTACTCCTTGGTGTATGGCATGGGGGCAGTCCTACCCATCGAAGTCCAGATACCCTCTCTCTGGATTATGAAGGATGCAGGTTTGAACGAAGATGACTGGATCCAAACCAGGCTTGATCAGCTTAACTTAATCGATGAAAAGAGACTTACTGCTATTTGTCATGGTCAGACGTATCAAAAGCGAATGATCAAGGCTTTTAACAAGAAATTCAGACGTCAAGAATACCAAGTCAGGGATCTAGTGATCAAACGCATCATTCTGCCGCAAGGTGATCCCAGGGGCAAATGGTCCCCTACATACGTAGGGCCATTTGTGGTTAAGAACATTTTCTCGGAAGGAGCTATGATTCTAACCACCATGGATGGTGACGACCTTCTTCATCCCGTCAATGCAGACATAGTGAAAAAATACTATGCCTAATCAAAGACCCGCTAGGTAGACTGGCCTAGGCAAAAATATGGGCTTCCCGGCGAACCAAAAGGGTTCGGGCAAAAATAACAGATGAAAATGAAAAAAACTGTACACCCGACAATTCTAAAACCTGAAAAGGCGACTTGGGCAAAAAAGGGGTATCCCGGTGGACTGAAAACCTGAAAAGGCGGTCCAGGAAAAAATTAGGGATGGAATCGTAACACTATGTCTCATTGGATCATCTTGCGACCAGACTTCAGTATCGACTGTCAAGCTCGGACGACACCAATCAATCTGATCTACCTTCGATGGGATTGTTTCACATAGCTGTTTTTCTTTTTCACAAATTGTACAATTTCTATCCTTCGGTGGTGTTCTCTTACTAGGACATCAGCCTCTTGTACAAAACGCTTATTACAGGCCAACTTCAAAAATCAATATAATTCGTTTCCACAAGAAATTCCAATTTGTTTTTCTTTTTCTGTTTCATTTTGCAAGAATGTACAATGATTCATTTTTGATATATGCATTTGAAAATAATTTCTGCTCATAAATATTTACATAAGAAACAAAAGACAATTACTCGTAACTCCAGGAACAGGGGCGAACAAGAAGTGTCCAAACCTTACAGTTGCTCTACCCACCAGGTACAAGGATAGAGCCGGCTTGAGAATATAACTAAAGATACATACCCTCCCCGCAGAGTAGGAAGCATTCAAGGACAACAGTGTTAGCTCTCCCCAGCCAAGGTTCATAATCGCGAATGAGTCGGCAAAATTCTCCCTAAGCAAAGTTTATCTATCACCAACAATAGAAGTTCACCACCAGCTGAGTTTATTTCTCCAAATCAGCAGATCCTCCAACAGAGTATCTCTCTTCCCCACAAAGTCATTCTTCCACAGGATTATTCTCAAACAGAGTCTCTCTCGGCGGAATATTCTCGAACAAAGCAGACGCAAGTCTCCAGCTAATCATCTTAGGTCATTATCCCCAACGAGAATGAAGAACTCAACTCCTTATACTCTCTAACAGCAGTCCAGGATTTATTCTCCCCTGCCGGAGAATATCACAAGAACATTGCATATCCATACATCATGGCATGCGCATACGCATCATGCAGCACAATCTCATTTATTTTGAGAACATCATTACTCAATACATTTCATACATCATGACACTACATACGACTAACTCTTTACCTTTCAAGGAAAGACGCAATCAAGTTCTGACAAGTTTTCTCTATTTCAGTCAAATCGATACTAAGATTTCTATTCCAGTTCAAGCTATGAAGCCCGAAAACTGACCGGATAATATCTTAATTTCCCCAAAGCTATGAAGCCTGGAATCGACCAGATAGTGGTATACCTTAAATACAAGATTTGAAGCCCGGAAATTGACCGGAAAACAACTTAATCCACCCAGCAAGTTACTGTGAAGCCTGGAAATCGACCAGATAGCAGTACAAGATACCATGAAGCCTGGAATCGACCAGATAGTGGTATAAGACACCGTGAAGCCTAGAGCACGACCAGATAATGGCAAAGGACACTGAAACCTGGGACACGACCAGATAACAATATAAGGTACTACGAAGCTTGGAAATCAACCAAATAGCAGTTTACTCGGCCAATTACTATGAAGCCCGGAAATCGACCGGATATTAGTACGCCTTAAATTCAAATTGAAGCCCGGATGCGACCGGATAACCACCTAATTCCTTCTGAAGCCCGGAGCACGACCAGATAAGAATTGAGAAATTGAAAATCCTGGAAGACGACCAGATAGCAAGTTTAATCTCATCTCCCCAGTAAGTCACTGTAAAACCTGGAGCACGACCAAATAGCAGTAGTCTTATTATCCTCAGCAAATCACTGTAAAGCCTCGAACACGACCAAATAGAAGTTCATTTTCACCTTCTCGACTAAGAGATGATTCCCAAATAGAGTAACTGACAACTGAAGCTCCTAAAATTCTATTTCTCCCAAGACAAAGAACAGCAGTCCCCAACGTAGTCCTCCTCAACAACAGGCGTACGGGCTCTCGTAAAGGAATCTCTTATGTGATCGACACTTCTTCGAATGACATCTTTAAGCTCATCTTCCGTCATTAACTTCCAAATGGAATCTATAAGACCATGCCTGATATCGCAAGACCAATATCACTTCATGCGAGTGCAAATTTCTGGGCACTCTAGTGTTCAATCATCTTCCACCTTCGGATCACGAAAGGCAGACAAGCCAATCTACATCCTCAGGTTTAAGAAGATTGAACAGGGGAAGCTGTTGTACCCTAAAATTTTCCCTCCCATGTTTGTCAATACATTTAAAGTGAGGTCTTCAAATTGCTCAAAGAAGTCCAAGGGTTGACCATACAAACTCTCTCCTAAAGCAGTCTACCTCAGATTAGGGTTTCATTTTGCATCAAGATGTTTGAATCCCAAGGGTTCCAAATTCTCACCATTGTCCTAATATGTTCTCAAGATCATCCATGTCAAGTTTCAAGCCTTGCAGAGGAAGTTTGCTCAGTCAATTGCTCAAAGGCCTGAAAATTGATTGTGCTAGGGCAAAAGTCAACTGTGGCCCACATACAGTCAAACTTCAAGATTTTTGGTCAACATTCTCATTTTGAAGTATTATTCATCATTTGATCAAGGGTTTATCATGATTTCTCAAGGATTGCTCACAATTCATCAAAACCCAAAAGTTGCTAAATTAGGGTTTTGTAGGAAAAGTCAACTCAACTTTGACCAAGCATAACTTCCTCATACTTTATCAAAAATGACCCATCCAAATCTCATTTTGAAGAGGATGTAATTCCCTACAATTCATCTTGAGCTCCCAAGTTCAAAATGTGCACTCACAATAAAATATGAATTTGGACATTATAGGTCATTTTGGAAAGTCAACAAAAACACCTTTTGGATCAAAACTTCATACATGAACATGGAAAACTCAATTGAGATGAGACTAAAAGGGTTGATTAGAGGACAACTTAAGCTTTATAAAAAGTCCAAGAACATATCTCTAGGGTCAGAATAGAGAGAGTTATACATTGGCCAAGTTGACCCTTTTTGCAAAATTGCAAAAAGTCAAATGTGTCCAAAATTGCATTTTGTGTCAAATGGGCCCAACTTTTTATGCTTGTACTGAGTTTGTAATGTGACCCACGACCCATGAGCCCTTCCACTTGTCATTCTTTTATTTTTGTTATTTATTTTGATTTTATTTCAATAAAATCAAATAAAATCAATATAAAATAATGAAAATATAAAAAACTAATTAAATCTTGAGATTTTGTGCATTATTAGGTTCACTATACAGCTGGAAACAAGATCAAATCGTGCAAGGCTTGATATGGACACAAAAAGATTGAATTTGCTTGATTTGGAAAGATTTGGTGCAAGGATTGAATCATGAATCAATATTCATAATTGGAAGAGATTTGATACAAAGTTGCAACCCTAATACACTCTAGTATACATAAGGAACAAGGGCAGATAAAAAAAGGAGAGGCTGGAGGCGTGCAAAGGAGAGAACGAATTTCAAAAAATTCAAGAAAAGTTGCAAACTGATTTCCAAGTTTCAGACACCTCAAGGCATTCTAGTCATACCAATCAATTGCTTGACTCCCCAGGATCGTGATTCAATCTCTAGCAAGCTTCCCCACACTCAGAATCACACTGTAATGTTCATACGGTTTGGCTCTTTTCTTGAAATCGATTACATTGATTCTGGCATATTTAGCATGATTAATTGATATATTCATAATCCTTGAGTTGTTTGCAAGCTAATGGTTATGATTAATTGCATTTTTATTGACTGTACAACAAAGTGCCATGGCTAGGTTTTTTCCTTTGTTTTTAGGGTTTTCTTGTACAGGGAAAATTGGCCAGTGATAATGGTACCATGATGCTCGTGAGGTTGCAACGAGTTGATTGGTACCATTAGTTTTCATTTATCATGCTTGTATGATATTTTGGAAATGCACAGGTTTATACCTACACTCAGTGTCCGTAGGTAAAAGCCATGAAACTTACAGCGACGGTGGGAGGAGGAAGAAGGATACGTGGCACTTCATGGTTTGCCAGTTTGAATTTCGCGTGTTCCAACGATTAGCTTTTTGTTTATGTTATATAATAATTGTGTGTTATTGTAATGACAACTAAACATTCCATCTCAGATGGCAAGCGTGTAGTGGGAGAATGCCTAAGGGTATGGGTTCGATCCCCAGGTCCCAACTTTATTTCATGTTTTTCTTGGACAGGCAATCCAGTGCATCTCACACTCCAGGATCCATCATGCACTCTCCAGATCTGATCATCCAAACCACCAAGGCTTCAGATCTAAGGCCTTCTCCCATGAGGGTCCACCATACACCCAGTCAAGCAAGCACATGGGAATGGAAAAAGTCAATGGGGCCAGGAGCTTGTTGGGCCCATAATTGCAAACTGCACCCCCCCTTTTGCTAAAACAACACCAGGCCCATTCTTTCTCTTTTCTATTTTTTTTCTTTTATTTAATTTAATTAGCTTAATTATTTTTTAACCAAAATCAATTTCTTTTTTCACAAAAAATCTTAAAATCAAGAGTTTCACAAAAATTAGAATTAAGTTTTATTTTATCAAATTTAATTTTAGTGTTAGTTTAATTTAATTTAGGATAATTCTATCTTTTTTATATAATTAAAATCAATTAGAAAAAAATAGGATTAACTCTTGATTTAATTTTTATTTCTTTTCTCAAAACAAAAAATACAAAATAGGTTAATTTAATTATTTTTCTTAATTAAAATTAAATTAGTAATTAGGTTTTTGGTATTATTCAATTAAACTTTATTTTCTCAAATAACACAAAAACGACAAAAAAAAAGATTTTTCTTGTGAATTACGATTAGGTAGTTGGGGTCAAAACCCTAAATCTCTCATTTTCGATTCATCGCGCGCGTTTATTATTTTTGCAATATTAATGTAACTGCTCATGGTATGTAATAGTTTAATTTAGGACTTTCTTTTATTTATCATCTTTTACGGGTTTTTGGCTATGTAATTAATCCCTACCCTAAAGCCTTGTAATAGCGTAGGTTTTATTTCTCGCATTTTAATTCTTGCAAATATTAACTGTTTAGATGTATGTTAATAGGATTGTATGACAAGATTGCATGATGATTTAAAACGGCTAGAAAACCCTAATGTGCAAAGATAATAACTGAAATCAAATCACTCGCACATGCGCACTCTTAGGGTATACTCTCACTTCGGTTGCCTTCGGTAAATGATCGTTAAGTATAGGGTGTCTTAGTGGTTGCCCTCCTGTCTAAACAAAGATCAAAAGTCCCATTCAGAAATGTTGCCTCGGAAATGTTGCCTCAAATATGATCTTAAGACTTTAGGGTTATTACTAAGACGTCCTAACATTGCTTTAGTGATCATACGTCCCTTTCGAATTGACCCTTACGATTCCAACGACGGTGCTACCTATTTCTCAATAGTGGGATAGCGTTGTCTAAAGGAAACGAGAATAGAAACAATCTTTTTTCGAGTAGGTAGATGCTAGTAAGTACTTGCTCAAAATCAAAATTTTCCACACCAAACACTTTTCAAACTAAAGTTTTCAAAAACAACTTCGTAACACTCTTGGGGACAGAAACAAGGGTTAAAATGAAGTAAAATAAAACTTTTCAAAAACAAAACACAAGAAATTTAAAAGATGAGCAAGTACCTAAGAGCCCATGGAAAACCATGGATAGAAAGGGTGCTAACACCTTCCATTTCTATAATCTACCCCCCGTACTCAAAATCTTGAAAAAGGATTTTTTCTGTGCTTTTTTCCTTTCCGGTTGGATAAAATAAAAGTCGGTGGCGACTCTTGCTTACCGCGACATTTTGCGAACAAAAAACGCAAAACGCAAACCAGCATTTTCAAAACAGTCGGTTCTGCCACCGTTTCACACATGACAAAGGTGTTAATGCAATTGATGATACTACTTTTGTTTCCTCCATTAAATATTTAACAACTCCATTAACTACTATGAAGGATAATTTGCTGAGAGCCGGGGTGTTCCCTGGATGTTCTAAAGATTGTGTTTGCTGTGATCAATAAGTAAATGGGTGTAAGCGGCTGAAAGAAGGTGTGCAACGCCTGATAAATAGCCGCGATATCCTGTTCGAGAAGATTCCTACCATCAAAGGTTTAACCAAAAAAGCTGAAGACTTGTCCATAATAACCATCTTCAACAAGCCCCTTAGGATGCCCTTAAAGGGTCTTATTAGAATTTCAAATGAACCAACCATTGCTCCTTTAATAATCACTGTCGCTGGGCCTACTCCTTGAAAAAAGCGGTCCCACGGAACTATGGTGCCGAGGTTTATTATCATGGGATAAAACAAGATTCTTGGATAAACGAAGACGAAGCTGATGTTACTAATATTGCAGGTTCTAGTAAATTAAAAAGAACATGGGGGATCTTTTCCCCTGTTATCTCACCTCCAACTACTACGACAACTCTCGTTCGCATAACCAATGACAAGTCTAGTGCCAACACTAGAGGCAAAGAGAAAGAAGGTGAGCCTACTGGGATAGAAGCACCTACCAAAGATACTGATGTTGAAGAACCCTCCACTCGAGAGATGGAGGAAATCCTGAAAATCATAAAGAAGAGTGACTTCAAAATAGTTGAGAAATTAGGGAAAACCCCCTCAAAAATCTCCATACTATCATTATTACTCTGTTCGGACGTTCATGCCCAAGCTCTAATCAAGTTCTTGAAGAAAGCCCACATGCCCCAAGAAACCATAGCTGACCAGTTTGAGAACTGCGTAGCAAGTTTAACGGCTGACAATGGATTAGGGTTCTTCGATGCTGATTTGACTCCTATGGGAAGGAACCACAACAAATCCTTGCATGTCTCTATTGAATGCAAGGGAACCACCCTGGCACATGTCTTAATTTATACTGGCTCATCCCTAAATCTGTTACCTAAAGGTGCATTGGACTTGCTAGATTGCGAAGGCCTGGAGTTAAATCCAAGTGATATTGTTGTAAGGGCTTTCGATGGGTCTAAAAGGATGGTTCATGGAGAGGTGGATCTCCTAATTAAAGTTGGATCACATATTTCAACTCTACCTTCTACGTAATGGACATCCACCCTGCTTATTCATGTTTGCTTGGGCGCCCTTAGATACATAAGATTGGGGAAGTAACATCCACCCTTCATCAAAAATTAAAATATCCAGTCAAAGGGAAGATCGTCACTGTTTGCAGCGAAGAAGAATTTATGGTGAGCCACCTCAATTCCTTCAAGTATGTGGAAATCGATGGTGAGTTCATAAAAACTCCGTGCCAGGCTTTCGAAGTTGTTCCTCCTATGGTTGCCGCCACTAAAATCTCCTCCAACATATAAAAAGATGATGAAGTTATACCAAGAAAGGTTTCACTTAAGGATGCCCGTGCCGTGGTCGAAGATGGAAACCATACTATTTGGGGACAACTTCCCGACATTCCGTTTAAAGAAAACAAATTTGGGTTGGGTTTCACCATCAAAGCTCAGAAAGAAGTAGGCGTGCTCGCGAGGGAAAGCCACCTCTCCGCATCAGAAATCATGAAGTAAATGTTGTGGAAGACTTTGACGATGAATGTGCTTTTGAAGAATGGATCTACCCTACTGCCAGAGGAAAACTCAACAACTGGAACGCAAACGACTTCATCCCCGTCTCCTTCCATAAGGAGTAATTACTATTTACTATTTTCTGTCAATTCAAGAACTTCTGTCTGTAATTTTTAATTCCAAACAATGTATTTTAAACCAGGTGCCTTGCATGGGGCACCATGGTCCATTTGTTAAGGGTTTTGTTCATGTTCATGTTCATTTAATATAAACCATTGGACCTTTTTGCATTCAAAATTTTGTGCTCATTGTCTTTCTTTTTCTTTATTGAATTTTTTTCAAAATAGCCATGTATCTTACATGCACACACACTTGCAGATCCACATCCACTCCGGATGTCATTTCCAACGACTCTGCTATTTCCATCTATGACTTTGAACATCTTATCAACCAAGCCGAAGACGAAGGTGAAGAAGATTGTGAAATACTGGGGGATTTAGCCAGACTTCTGATGCAAGAAGAGAAAGTCATTTAACCTCATGAAGAGCCAGTTGAAGTGATCAACCTAGGTACTGAGGAAGACAAGAAAGAGATCAAGATCGGCGTTAACTTGGAAGACAACGTCAAAGGCAGATTGGTACAGATGCTACATGACTATGTGGAAGTGTTTGCTTGGTCGTATGAAGATATGCTGGGTTTGGATACTGATATAGTAGTCCACCATCTACCAACAAAAAAAGATTGTCCCTCAGTCAAGCAAAAAGTGCGTCGTATGCGGCCATACATGTTTGAAAAGATAAAAGCTGAGGTAATGAAGAAATTCAATGCATGTTTCTTAGCAGTTACATTGTATCCTCAATAGGTTGCGAATGTGGTCCCTGTACCAAAGAAAGATGGGAAGGTTCGTATGTGCGTAGACTACAGGGATTTGAGTAGGGAGAGCCCCAAAGACGATTTCCCACTACCGCATATTGACGTTTTGGTTGACAATACAACTCAACACAAAGTCTTCTCCTTTATGGACGGTTTCTCCGGATACAATCAAATCAAGATGGCTCCCGAAGATATGGAGAAGACCACATTTGTCACACAATGGGGCACCTTTTGTTATAAGGTCATGCCATTCGGTTTAAAGAATGCAGGGGCAACTTATCAATGAGCTATGGTAGCTCTATTTCATGACATGATCCATCATGAGATAGAAGTCTATATGGATGATATGATTTCAAGGTCGTAGACTGAAGAAGAAAACCTTGATCACTTACATAAGCTATTTGAAAGGATGAAAGAATACAAGCGAAGGTTGAACCCCAACAAGTGTACCTTTGGGGTAAGGTTTGGAAAACTCCTAGGGTTTGTCGTCATTGGAAAAGGTATTGAAGTCGATCCCACGAAGGTCAAAGCTGTCCAAGAAATGCCAGCTCCCCGTACTAAGAAGGAGGTCAGAGGTTTCTTAGGTCGACTCAATTACATCGCCCAATTCATATCTCTTCTAACTACTAATTGTGAGCCACTCTTCAAGCTACTGAAGAAGGATCAAGTAATCAGATGGAATGACGGCTACCAAGTAGCTTTTGACAAGATTAAGGAATACCTACAAGAAACTCCAATCCTGATGCCTCCAGTCGAAGGAAGACCTCTGATTACGTACTTGACAGTATTAGAGAATTCAATGAGGTGTGTACTGGGCCAACATGACGAGTTTGGCCGAAAAGAGCATGCAATATACTACCTGAGCAAAAATTTTATCGACTATGAAACAAGATATTCACTGCTCAAGAAAACTTGCTGCGCTCTAGCATGGACTGCTCGCCGGCTAAGATAGTATATGTTGACTCACACCACTCTATTGATTTCTAAGATGGACCCTATCAAGTATATCTTCGAGAAGCCATCTCTCTCCGGTCGAATAGCTAGATGGAAAATGATTTTGATTGAATATGATATCCAGAACACTACACAAAAAGCAATCAAAGGAAGTGTATTGGCAGATCATTTGGCACATCAAGCTGTTGACGACTACCAATCTATAAACTTTGAATTCCCGGACGAGAATATCATGCAGATAACTGACTGCCAAAAGCCTGGACCGTATGATGGACTTGAACAAGGATCCCAATGGACTATGGTTTTTGATGGGGCTTCCAACGCTTTGGGTAACCGAATCGATGTTGTGATTGTTTCTCTCGAAGGTTTCCATACACCTTTCACTGCTAGATTTTGCTTCGACTGTACGAACAACATGGCTGAGTATGAGGCGTGCATATTAGATCTAAAAGCTTCCATTGACCTAAGGATCAAGTTCTTGGATGTATACGGAGCTCTAGTAATCAGTCAAGTCAAGGGAGAGTGGGATGCTAAACACCCTAACTTGATTCCTTACATGGAGCTTGTGCTAACTTTGATCCCATACTTTGAGGAGGTTACTTTTGAACACTTCCCAAGAGAAGAAAATCAGTTGGCAGATGCTTTGGCAACAATGTCGTCCATGTTCAAGGTCGATTGGGACAACGAGGCTCCTAGAATCACAATTGAAAGATTTGATGAACCAGTGGACTATTGCGAGCTTGACACAGACGAAGATAAGCCTTGGTACTATGAGGTGAATAGATATCTTGAAGCACAAGAGTATCCTGAAGGAGCTTCCATCAATGATAAGAAATTTTTGCGAAGATTTTTGGCCAAATTCCTCCTAAGAAATGGAATCCTGTACAAGCGTAATCATGATTCTACCCTACTCCGGTGTGTGGACAAGAAGGAGGCAGAGGAGATCATGGAAGACATGCATGATGGTATCTTTGGGACTCACTCTAGTGGACACACTATGGCCAAAAAGATTTTAAGGGCTGGGTGTAGCGGTAGAAATGTTCAAGACTAAGCCATTGGATTGACTAGACTTTATACAAATCAAAATAAAAATCGCCATTGAGCTTTATTGTTTCCAAAGGAATGGAAAAAGAGCGAATAACCCAAAAAAAGGGGGAAAGATTTAAGGTAAGGGGGTTGGTTACGCAAAGGGAAGGTATTAGCACCATAAACATCTACAGTACTCCGTAGAAACCTCTTTGAAAAATCTGTATATTTTGGCTATAAAAATGTGTTGTATATAAAATGGATGGTGGAGGTGAGAAAAAAACTATTTTTATGATTTTTGCACCCGCCGCGGTTGCGAATCTCTAGTGCCTACGTACCACCTTTCGTACAATAGGGGATCAGGGTACACATAGTTCCTCTTTTTAAAATTTGAAACACAAGTGTGTTGGTTGATTTTATAAGATAAGACATCATCGTCATTATCCGTGTGGAAAACATACTTACTACCCACAATCATGAGAAAGGAGAATTTGCATCATATCAAAGTGGAGGATATGACTTGGATTTTAAAATCAACAATGCTTCACTCAACACCCAAGTGGAAAATATCTCTCTTTACTACATATTGTAGAAGTATAGTTGTTTGCATCATTACAAGGATTGACAAGAGTCTAATCTTTTAAGAAAAGTTTTAAAATAAAAAGCCAAAGTGGCAAAAATGGTTTGAAATGAGATTGATTGACTGTTAGTCTTCTCACAAAAATGTCAAGGTATTATTAAATTGATTGAAATTTATTTATGAAAATGTTTTTAAAATGCATGGACCTAAGTCCAAGTTTATTATGAAAGTGTTTCAAGTTTAGAAATAAGAAGAGTTTTCAAAAGGAGGGAGAAGATTTTTGAAATTAAAGAAGATGAGAGGAGATGAAGAGACTATCCTAAAGCATAAGGTAAAAGCGAGGGATAAGAACCATCTAACCAACAAGAAGCCAATACTTGACATTATGAGCCAAGATATAATTCCCATTCTTTGGATTGGAACCAATCAAGCAAAAATACTAGACCTCTTGAGAGACCCAAACTTCAAGTGTATTAAGTCTTCGCAAAAATTGGCAGAGTAACGGCTGTATACGGGTGAATTCTAGATTACAAACAAAGTATGTAATCACAATAACCTGCACACAAAACAAACAAACAACCTAATGTCTTGAGGTAAACCTCAAGAACTCCAGACAAAATAATGAATTAAGGTCACAAGGTCTCCAAGATAGGCCAAAGTCTCTAATCCTAAGTCTAAGAAATAGTCCCATGCTCCATAATGCCAAGGATAGTAACCAAATAGTCCAAGTACCATTAAAGTTTTTTATGATTCATGTTGATTATTAGGTGTTTTTTAAAAGGAAAAGAAAAAGCTCAAGTGAGCAAAGTAAAAATGACATAAAAGTAAATGCTCAAGTGGGCAAAATAAAAAAATGGCATGAAATGTAAATGCTTATATTAAATGGTACATAAAGCATAAAAAATAAAAGCATAAAGTAAAGTCAATTGTTAGAAATTAGTGGTTAGTTGGATGACCATCTTGAAACTTGCATTTGGAACTCATTAGAGGATTGGTAGAACCAAAGCCTCCACACAACAAGTTGCATTTTCTTTTTGTCAAGTATATCATCCATTTTGGAATCCTCAAAAGTAACATTTAATGATCAACGATGTTTAAGTGATCCGCATTGACCAAAAGTGTTGTAGATCCATTAGAGGATTGGTAGAACCAAAGCCACCACACAATGAATATCAAGGTTATTGGATCAAAGAGATCAAATTAACATACTTGGGCTTACAATCATAAGTTTGGGCCATGAATGATCATTTATTCGAATCAGGACAAAATTTAGCGCTATGTTAAGCAATCGTAAGTGGACTTATTTAGAAGTCGCACCTATTTTGAGGCCGGTCAATAGAAATCTATGTACTTCATGTTTGGATAAATGATATAGAGATCACCATCCCTTAACTTGTAGCACAATTAAAAAAGAAAGGGATAAGATGAAGAGGTATGGGAATGATAAGCTAATTTGGATCACCACCTCAAAGTTCTTTCATCTTTAAATTCAACAACTCCTCTAGATGGATTAAAGCACTAAACATATCATTAATCCAAAGCACCAAAAATGAATTAAATAATTCACTCTTTGATAGATTTGAATTGATGAACATTTATCCAACTTCATCTACACCACAAAGTCCATTGAATTTAAAGAGAAATTGGACATTTAAAACTGCAATCCAAGTTATCCATCAAAGAGAGTGAGCAGAAAAATATTTGAGTCAAAACAGCCCTAAAATAAGGCAGAAAAAGTATTTTTGGCAATGTTATAATTGATTGTGCTTAGACAGCAACCAATTGCATCAGTGCAGTTTTTTTTAAATCAATTTTCTGTGACAATCGATTGCAATGTTGCAACAATTGATTGCAACCTGTTAAAATTAGTAGAAAATAACATTTCAAGGATCAAGTTCTTGTTCCAACTTTTCATCAAACACCTTATGATCATGGATCCAATTGAGCATGGAAATTCCATCAAGTTATGAGAAAATAGCACTAATGGAATCATAAAACAGTGCTCAATGAATCAAAACCAGAAATCCACAAGAGATCACATTGTGAAAGATGATGATCCAACTTACCAAAGGTAGAATTAGAGAATTATCAAACAACTTCCAGAATTTACTTCAATTCAGCCACAAGAATCAATTACCAAAGCTTGGATGTAGAGAATTGATGAATAAAAAATATTTGGATGAAGGTTTAGCCTAAATATTAGTAAGCTTCAATGCAAAGCTTACTATCCTTTTTTTTGAAAATGGAGCTTTGAGTGAATTTGGTAGATGGAGAGAATTGAGAGATTTTTTAGCAAGGTGGATTTGGTTATCAAAAGCTTCAAATTTGAATGAAATGAGGGATCTATTTATAGAGATTTAGGATTGGGATTAGTGGTAATTTGGTAATTGATTCTTGAAGCCAAAATTTGAATTAATGATATAATTTTCAAATTATGCAGAAAAATTGGAGCCAAAAAGATGACAGTTTTGAAATTGCTGGCTTTTTTCAAAAATCACCTGTGTTTTGCTGCTATGAGTTGACACAAGAGTCGTATGCATCGACACATTCTAGTTGTATAACACAGCATGAGTCGACGCAAGAGTCATATGCGTCGACACATTCTAGTTGTATAACACAACATGAGTCGACGCAAGCTTCTATGGATCGATACAAGCTGCCTTTCGACATAATACAAAATCAATCAATTTGCATGAGTCGATACATAACATGTGTTGTACCCCAAAATTTTCCCTCCCATATTTCTCAAAACATTTCAAGAAAGATCCCCAAGTTGCTCAAGGTAGTCCAATGGTTGGCCAGACAAGCTCTCTCCTAAGGCAGTCTACCTCAAATTAGGGTTTCATATTGCATCAAGATACTTGAGTCCAAGTGATCCCAAATGCTCACCAATGTCTTAATATGTTATCAAGATCATCCATGTCAAGTTTCAAGCCTTGCAGAGGAAATTTGCTCAATCAATTGCTCAAAGGCCTGAAAATCGACTGTGCTAAGGCAAAAGTCATCTGTGACTCACATACAGTCAAACTTCAAGATTTTTGTCAACATTCTCAATTTGAAGTATATTTCATCATTTGATCAAGGTTTGATCATGATTCATCAAGGATTGCTCATAATTCATCAAGACTCAAAAGTTGCTAAATTAGGGTTTTACAGGAAAAGTCAACTCAACTTTGACCAAGCATAACTTTCTCATACTTTATGAGAAATGACCCATCCAAAACTCATTTTGAAGAGGATGCAATTCTCTACAATCCATCTTCATCTCTCAAGTTCAAAATATGCACTCACAAGAAGTTATGAATTTGGACATTATAGGTCATTTTGAAAAGTCAACAAGAACACCTTTTTTGTCAAAGCACATACACAAGCAATTTTAAAGGATGAGCAAGTACCTAAGAGCCCATGGAAAACCATGGATAGAAAGGGTTCTAACACCTTCCCTTTCTATAATCTACCCCCCGTACTCAAAATCTCGAAAAAGGAATTTTTATGTGCTTTTTTCCTTTCCTTGTTGGATAAAATAAAAGTCTGTGGTGACTCTTGCTTACCGCGACATTTTGCCAACACAAACGCAAAACGTAAAGCAGCATTTAAAAACAGTGTGGTTCTGGCCACCGTATCACAGAACTGGCGACTCTGCTGGGGAGTTTATAAGTGGGGTGTACCTTAGGATTAGTTCATCATATTGTTTTCAATTGTTTGATCTGTTTGCTTTATATTTGTGGGCTTTGTATCAGAGTTACTATAGATCTTAACCCGGATCTGAGGAAACCTTTTAGGTAAGTAGCAATAGACTGTGAGGGAACTGTATGACATAGACCGATACGATTGAAGCAGTAGCTACGTTGGTGTGACACATTAGTTGGTACTGATATCCCTTGTGGAGGAACAAGGAGAGTATGAGGCTGCTAATGAGTCATTAAGCATCAACTGACCTTAGAACCTATAATTGACCAACTTGGCCATAGAAAAGTAGCAGAATGGTACACTCATTGAGACCATACTCTCGCGATGGTTTCGGCCGCAAGAAAAGATTGCTAAGCTGAAACTATGACCGATGGAGGATGGTCAGTGATATTGAGAACCTCTAGAACCCGATTACTATTACTAGGACCGGTTGAACCAACTGAACTTCAAGAGGGTAATACCTAGACCCCATGCAAGCCTAAACCTAAGGCTGTTTGTATGACTTGTGTGCTTTCAACTTGAACTACTTGCACATTTTCATTATCTGACAACATGAGTTCCTTGCAAGTTTTGTTTACAGTCCTTATCCAATAACTTGGATTTCTTGCCGGATGTAATTGTTTACATCACCTCGTACTTTTGCTTAAACGCATAGCATACACATCATAACATCATGCCGTAACATTTCCTTAACCATTTCAAGGATCTCAAGGGTTTGTGATGCAGGTTATGGTAAATAGAACATCTAGCAAGAGGCAAAGGGGATTTATTTTCCTCTAGTCAATATCGTCTAGAGATCAAAACACGATGACTTGAGTCGGGGGCTATGACCCACTCGATATGGTGAGCTTGACTCTTGAAGAAGGACTCTTAATGACACGAAGTTTCTTCAATCAATCTACAAACAAATTCTAACAGTTTCTTGTTTACCCCGCGAGATCCTTGAAAACATTGCATACATACATATCATTGCATAACAGGTCTTCCAATACCGGTCTCTCATGTCCTCGCTGTTTATTTTAGCAATGGCTCTCAAACAAGACAACAAAGATCTTCAAACTCAAGAAACTCAGTTCAGGGAAATATTCCTAAACCTATCCAAGGGGCAGGAAGAGTTGAAAATACTCCTCGTCGGGAACTTGGTCAAGAAAAGTCCTGAAGACAATAAGGACGAGCGGCTGGAACAACTGCAAGCTGAGATATATGTAATAAGAACCCAAATGCTGGGGCAGATGGCCCTTATCCAAAGCTTATCCCGAGAACAAGAAGAGCTGAGAACCATTATCAGCCAGCTTCATCAAGACAAATACAACAACATGAAGAAAACAGTCGAGGCCGGGGACCAAGTCATTGATCAGCCTCCAAGAAGACAAATATTTGACCTCTCCAAGTTGCTACTACCTCAAGGGTCCAACAATAACCTCGCCAAAAACAACAGGTTAATCAGAGTAAATCCCCAAGAGGCAGTTTACCAAGCTCAACATGCTGCTGTCTCAAGCTTTACAACACCTGTTGAGAATGAACCTGGTGACGTTGATAGGACCTCATCCGAATCCCAAGACTTCTTCACCTGACTACAATCCTGATGCAAGGTATGCATATCACTCCAACAGTCCGGGGCATGATACTGACGACTGTTGGAAGTTGAAGTACAAAATTCAAAACCGGATTGATGAAGGAGCATTGGAATTCACACAAGATGGTCAACTGGAATGTTTCTGTCAATCCTCCAAGGCTCACCATTTAAAGTGACAAGTTCTGACAAGAGAGGCTTTTGTTCATTAGAATTTTAAATTTGTAATTTTCTTTTGATTGTTCGAGTATTTGTTCATGTCAAACTCTGTTACTTTATCAATACATTGCATATGTCTATTTTGAATCAATCCATTCGTATTCACTATATTTAAATTGCTTTCCCTTTTATGATGTTCAACTCTCGATTAAAAAACTCTAAGCCTTTAGAGGGAGGATGACGAAAATGATATCAAAAATCTCTACAATATGCTTTTGAACAGACCCTGCTGACGATGTACATGCATTGTTTCAAATCCTAAACAATGGAGTTATAAGGAAGATAATCCCTCGTCAACCCCTTTGAGCCAAAGAAGTAGGAGTTTTTCTTTTCACATAAATTAAAAACCTTAATCACAACCTGGGGCAGGGTAGTTTTCTTAGTTAATCCAGGTGCACAATGAATGACATCAAAGAAGTCCTTCCAAAATAAAAGACGGTGATGGTTCCCTATAATCATCAAGACAGGCAGTCAATATCTCTCGAAATAAAAGCCCATTAAGTCAAAACCTGTGAAGGAGACTTAAGAAAAACTGGGGCATCCCGCTGGTTGTAGTCACAAAAACAAACAGTTCAGGCAAAAGACAGGGATAATAAAATCAAAAAGAAAGAGGTCCTGCAAACTCTCAACAAAAATGACTTCATGTTCAAAATAAATTGTCAGTATCCGAACCATCACTGAAATATCAGAGCAAAGACTCAAACGGGATCTAATGCATGATTAGCTGCATTTAGGATGGAAGAACATCACGAAGAACGGGTGGATACAAATACATTTTGAGCCTTTATCCTTTGTTTCTTGAACCGTGAACCAGGCCACATTATAACCCTTAAAAGTCCTAGATGAAGCATGGGTTAGTTTGAAAGCATACTGTTACGAAAGGTATCCTGACTCCTGTAGGACTTGATGTACATCCTGAGTTGACATCACATTTTACAAAATTTGCATGTTTTACTGAAAAATGCATTTTCAAAAAAATTTCAAGACAGACATAAGCTTTGCATTCTTAAAATAACATTGTTTGCATATGACTATTTGTCCAAACAGTAGAGAAATTCGCACGACGAATATCTAGTGAACAAAAAAACTTCTCAATAAAAAGGATCACCTCAAGTGGAAAAACACTTCCAACCAAGGGGCACAGCATGATCATTGTCCATCATCTGGGGCAGTCAAGTCAAGATTCAAGGAATCTCTAAAAGATGCCAAATAGCCAGGGGAAAATCTCCATCTGAACCACTTGGGGCATTGGACATAAATTCCAGCAACGAATGTTGCATGATCAAACGAACATCTTCTGGTAGTATGGCAACACAACACTGCCGATAGTGACAACTCCCTACACTCTAAGAGCGTGGACATAGTCAGAAAATACTGCGCATGAATAAAGACCAGCTAGGTTGACTGGCCTAGGCAAAAATAAGGGCTTCCCGGCGAACCAAAAGGGTTCGGGCAAAAATTAGGGATAAAAAATGAAAAAAATCTGTACACCCGACAAGTCGAAAACCCGAAAGGGAGGCTTGGGTAAGAAAGGGTATCCCGGTGGACTGAAAATCTAAAAAGACAGTCCAGGAAAAAGTTAGGGATTAAAGCGTACGACTATGTCCCGTCATCTCGTCACTTGCCTACCAGAAGAAGACTTATCATTCCGATCGAAAGTTACCAAGCACCTCATAGGTTGGGATAATACTCGATCCACAAGGCCTCCGCAGGCACCTTCTCCCGCAGATACAGGGGCAGAAAAGTCTCGATGCAAAGCCATCGTCATATCCTTAACACGTGTTCCAGTAACATTCACTCCCCGCAGAGTAAGAAAAAGACAGTGATGTTAGCTGTCCAAAACAGGACACCACTCTCCCCAGCTGAGGCTTGCAACCAAGAATGAGTCGGAGATAGTCTCCCCAAGCAGAGTTTATCTATCATCAGCACTGGAAAATTATCCCCAGTGGAGTTTGGAGAATTATCCCCAGTAGAGGCTGGAGGATTGTCCCCAGTAGAGCCTACAAGGTTATCCCCAGTGAAGTCGCAACTGGAAAATCATCCCCAGCGGAGTTCATTCCTTTCACAAATAGAAACTCTTTTCCCAACCGAGTTTATCATCGCCAGCAACGGTAATTCATCCCCAGCTAAGGTTATCCTTCTAAATCAACAAATTCTCTAGCAAGGCATCTCTTCCCCACAAAGTCATTTCCTCGTCAGCTTATTCCCCAACGGAGTTATTCTTTCCCACAAGATTATTTCCTTGCCGGTTTATTCTCCAGCAGGATTATTCTCACAATCACCTTCATTCACTATCTCTAGCGAAAATGAAGAATTCAACTCTTTTCTCCAGCAGCAATCCGGGATTTATTTTCCTCAGCTAAAAACATCACATTTTCATACATCACGACACATGCATATACGCATCATACAAACACAATCTCATTTATTTTGAGAACATCATTTCTTGATACATATCATGCATTACATACAGCTAACCTTTACCTTTCAGGAAAGATACAATCAAATTCTCACAAAATTCAAGTTGTGAAGCTCGGGTACGACTGATAATAGTTTGATCCCCAGTTGAATACGGACGACTGGAGTTCCTAAAATTCAACAAAGATGTTTTCCTCAGTTGAATAACGGACGACCTAAGTTCCTAAATGTCAACAGAAATGATTCCCCAATTGAATAACGGACGACCGAAGTTCCTAAAATTCAACTTTCCTCTTCAATAGAGATGATTACTCAGTTGAATACGGACGACCGAAGTTCCTAAAATTCAACTTTCCTCTTCAATAGAGATGATTCCTCAGTTGAATACGGACGACCGAAGTTCCTAAAATTCAACAGAGATGTTTTCCTTGGTAGAATACGGACGACCGAAGGTCCTAAAATTCAATAGAGATGATTCCTCAATAGAATACGGACGACCGAAGTTCCTAAAATTCGACAGAGATGTTTTCCTCAGTAGAATACGGACGACCGAAGTTCCTAAAATTCGACAAAGATGTTTTCCTCAGTAGAATACGGACGACCGAAGTTCCTAAAATTCAACAGAGATGTTTCCTCAGTAGAATACGGATGACCGAAGTTCCTAAAATTCGACAGAGATGTTTTCCTCTGTAGAATACGGACGACCGAAGTTCCTAAAATTCAACAGAGATGTTTCCTCAGTAGAATACGGACGACCGAAGTTCCTAAAATTCAATAGAGATGATTCCTCAGTAGAATACGGACGACTGAAGTTCCTAAAATTCAACAGAGATGTTTCCTCAGTAGAATACGGACGACCGAGGTTCCTAAAATTTGACAGAGATGTTTTCCTCAGTAGAATAAGGACGACCGAAGTTCCTAAAATTCAAACAAAGACGACTCACCATCAGAATAACAGACGAACGAAGCTCTTAAAATTCTACTTCTTTCAACAAAGATCAGCCTTCCCCAGTGGAATCTTCCTCAACGACAGGTATACAAGCTCTCGCTAAGGAATCTCTTATGCGATCGACACTCCTTCAGATGGCATCTTTAAGCCCATCCCCTCGTCAACAATTTCCAAATGGCACCCGTAAGCCCATTCCTGACATCACAAGACAATTACCACTTCATGCGAGTGCAAATTTCTGGGCACTCTAGTGTTCAATCATCTTCCACCTTCAGATCACCAAAGGTAGACAAGCCAATCTAATCTTCAAGTTTAAGAAAATTGAACAGGGGGAGCTGTTGTACCCCAAAATTTGTCCTCCCATATTTCTCAAAACATTTCAAGAAAGATCCCCAAGTTGCTCAAGGTAGTCCAAGGGTTGGCCAGACAAGCTCTCTCCTAAGCAGTCTACCTCAAATTAGGGTTTCATATTGCATCAAGATACTTGAGTCCAAGTGATCCAAAATTCTCACCAATGTCTTAATATGTTATCAAGATCATCCATGTCAAGTTTCAAGCCTTTCAGAGGAAATTTGCTCAGTCAATTGCTCAAATGCCTGAAAATCGACTGTGCTAGGGCAAAAGTCAACTGTGACTCACATACAGTCAAACTTCAAGATTTTTTTGTCAAAATTCTCATTTTGAAGGATATTTCATCATTTGATTAAGGGTTGATCATGATTCATCAAGGATTGCTCATAATTCATCAAGACTCAAAAGTTGTTAAATTAGGGTTTTGTAGGAAAAGTCAACTCAACTTTGACCAAGCATAACTTTCTCATACTTTAAGATAAATGACCCATCCAAAGCTCATTTTGAAGAGGATGAAATTATATACAATCCAACTTCATCTCTCAAGTTCAAAATATGCACTCACAAGAAGTTATGAATTTGGCCATTATAGGTCATTTTGAAAAGTCAACAAAAACACCTTTTTTGTCAAAGCACATACACAAGCAATTTTAAAGGATGAGCAAGTACCTAAGAGCCCATGGAAAACCATGGATATAAAGGGTTCTAACACCTTCCCTTTCTATAATCTACCCCCCGTACTCAAAATATCGAAAAAGGAATTTTTCTATGCTTTTTTCCTTTCCTTGTTGGATAAAATAAAAGTCAGTGGCGACTCTTGCTTACCGTGACATTTTGCGAACACAAACGCAAAATGCAAACCAGCATTTCAAAACAGTCCGGTTCTGGCCACCGTATCACAACATGTATGTTCGACACATGCTAGTCATACAAAACAGGATGAGTCGATACATAACATGCATGTGTCGACACATGCTAGTCATTCAAAACAGGATGAGTCAACGCAAGCTTCTATGGATCGATACAAACTGTCTTTAGACACAATACATAATTAATCACTTTGCATGAGTCGACACATAACATGTATGTGTCGATACATACTAAAAAAATTTTTTTTGAAGGCTAAAAAAAACACTTTTCTCAAAGATTGTGCACAATACACTGTGCAATCGATTGCACTATGGGAGCAATCGATTGTACAGGAAAACAAAAATGAAAATTTTTAATTATTATTATTATTTTTTTGCAAATAGAGATTTTTAGGGAAATAATACCGGAAAACCTTATTTGTCGGATGCTTTGACTCGGTACCTACAAAACACAATTTTACAAAGACAAAGACAAATATTTTTTTGTATTTTGGTTAGAGGTTAATTATCAACACATATACAAAATACACAACTAAGGTGCTTGGAGATTCCTCAAGAGAAAACTTAAAGATAGGAGATAGAAAAAAGAGGAAGAACCAACCCTAATGTGATTTTGTTATGATCAAGTTGACATGATATGATAGGGGAATCTTAGGGGCAAAAAATTGGGGTACAACAGCTGCCCTTATTTAAGTGTCTTCTTTCCGGAGATACGAAGGTTAAAAATCTTTGTGTCGACACGATTGAAGATACTTAAATATAAAACAAGCCCTACTTTTGTCTCTAAGATGCCATGCAATGCTTATGATTGTGAATGCATATGAACAGAACAAAAGAGATGCAAAGTATCACTAGGGATGCCACAAAAATGAAGAAACAAAGGAGCAACCCCACCAGGAAAATAAATCACTGGTGGACCAAAAGAATTGTATCAGAGAGGAGGATAACAAGCATCGACGCTCACTGCCGATGTCTAACAACGTTCACTGAAGGTAGAGAGAAAATATCATACCACCGCCGTTCACTGACGATGAACTATCAACGTTCACTGAAGATAGCAAAAAGATAACAAACACCGACGTTCACTGCCGATGTACTACCAACATTCACTAAAGGTAGAAATAGAAAATATATCATACCGCCGCCGTTCACTGACGATGAACTATCAACGTTCACTGAGGATAGCAAAAAGATAAGAAACATAGACGTTCACTGCCGATGTCCTACCAACATTCACTGAAGGTAGAGAGAAAATATATCATACCATCACAGTTCACTGATGATGAACTATCCACGTTCACTAAAGATAGCAAAAAGATAACAAACACCGACGTTCACTGCCGATGTACTACCAACGTTCACTGAAGGTAGAAAGAGAAAATATGTCATACCACCGCCGTTCACTGACGATGAACTATCAACGTTCACTGATGATAGCAAAAAGATAAGAAACACCGACGTTCACTGCCAATGTCCTACCAACGTTCACTGAAGGTAGAAAGAGAAAATATCATACCACCACCATTCACTGACGATGAACTATCAACGTTCACTGAAGATAGCAAAAAGATAACAAACACCGACGTTCACTGCCGATGTACTACCAACGTTCACTGAAGGTAGAAAGAGAAAATATATCATACCACCGCCGTTCACTGACGATGAACTATCAACGTTCACTAATGATAGCAAAAAGATAAGAAACACCGATGTACACTGCTGATGTCCTACCAACGTTCACTAAAGGTAGAGAGAAAATATATCATACCATCTCTGTTCACTGACGATGAACTATCAACGTTCACTGATGATAGCAAAATGATAAGAAACACTGATGTTCACTGCCGATGTCCTACCAACGTTCACTGAAGGTAGAAAGAGAAAATATATCATACCACCGCCGTTCACTGACGATGAACTATCAACATTCACTGATGATAGCAAAAAGATAAGAAACACCGACGTTCACTGCCGATGTACTACCAACGTTCACTGAAGGTAGAGAAAAAATATATCAAGTTTTCCCCAAAATTCTGGTGGTTCACCTAGAACGGGTCTCAACTTCTTCTTTAACCAAGGCACTCTGCATGGAAAGGGTAATATGTAAGCTTATCTCAAATAAAGAGACTTCCACTCATTGTCAAGGGGAATTGCAAAGAGAAATGACTTTCTGGGGATAGAAATATGGCTTCCTGGGGAAAGAGATATGACTTCCTGGGGAAAGAGATATGACTTCCTGGGGAAAGAGATATGACTTCTTGGGGAAAGAGATATGACTTCCTGGGGAAAGAGATATGACTTACTGGGGAAAGAGATATGACTTCCTGGGGAAATGCCACGTTATTCCTGCTGAGGAGATAAAAGTCTTCTCGTGCAAAATAAATGCACAAACCAAAACTCAAAGTTTTCAGAAATCCAAAGTAAATAATATCGTCATGCAACCACGAATCCAATTATAAACAAACTGGAGCAAGACGGCCAACAAAGATACATCCTTTGAGAAATAAACTCAAGAGGGAAAACCAAATCCACCTAAGCAAGGAGCGCTTCAGGAAGATTAGAACACAATGTCAATAAAAAATGATTTGTAGCAATGAATGATGTATGTTTGAATGTATGAGTGATATCGTGCATATGCTGGTAAAAGGATACATAATCAGTACAAACAAACAAAACCGCCTCAGGTACCAACAACATTGGGCTAAACTTCAACCAGAAAGATCAATTCAAGAAAGGTAAAAACAACTGCAGAAACCAAACCTATTGCCTGTCCTTAACTTCACTGAGGAGAAACATAATCCGGATGTAGCTAAATCAAACAGATACCGGGATAGAACATCTTTCTTCTGGTTTCATCGGAGAAACTAGTTTTTCAAAAGCAACATGCCTACTGGAGATTGCAAGACCAGCCTCAAATAAAGCAAACTGACGCCGAGACAATCAAACCTCACTGGGGAATTCAAGCCTACCTCCTTGGAGAAAAAACTACTGATTGAAACTTTACATTACAAATACTCATTCCAACAAGAGATGCCCTGGGATAGCCTTCCCGGGAAATCAAGAAGTCAACACTAATGCCAATACTGCAAAAAGAACGATATCTTAGCACACCAAGGGAATAAAACCTTTCATCACATGAGGGAAACTTCGCTGGGGAATCTGGGACGGAGGCTTTTGACCATGCAAACCCAAAATCAAAAGTGAACCAAGACTTGATTGGGGATAATGGGATCACAAACCCAAGACTGTATCTCGCACCCACTGATATCGTCTTTAACCATATGAGAAACCTACAAAGATCACACACATACCAACAAGATGACTTGAGAAAAACCTTCATGAAGGAAGTAAATCTTCTTAAAACAACCGGAGTTTGTTCATTCCTGGGATCTCCATTTTTGTTGTCATTGTTTCATCACAAATCCCAAAGTAAATTGAATTGTGAAGATCTCCCTTTTTTTGAAAAGTCAATTTTGCTTTTTAATCTCTTTGCTTTAAAAATTATTATCAGTAATAAATGGAGTCTTTGCAAGCTAAATAAAAATAAGAACACAAAGAATTGGGCAAAAGCTCGAATTTTATTAATAGAATGGTAGTCTGCGAATGGCGATACTCCATGGATGATTACAAAGTTTGGGAAATGGTAATATATAATGGAAAAGATACATTGAGATACAATGACCACTATTCCCCCTAACAACTTTGAAATCCTGAGCAACAACTTTTGTTGAAGTATGGTGAGGATCCGAGAAGATTGTTGCTTCAACGATCAAGTCTTGTCTGACGTAGTTACTTGCCAAGAAAAATCCCTAACTTTTGCCTAAGCTGCCCTTGCGGGTTTTCAACTTAGCGGGAAATTTATTCTGTTTATGTCTCTAATTTTTGCCTAGACCGCCCTTTCGGGTTTTCAGCCTACTGAGACACTCCTTTTTGCCTAAGCCGCCCTTTCGGGTTTTCAACTTAGCGAGCTGTTCTTTTATTTCTTTAGGCAAAGTATTTCTTGATTGCGTCAGCATTCATGGGATGTGGGAACTCCTCGCCATCCATAGTTTCAAGAATTAATGCACCACCAGAGAAGGCTTTCTTGACAACATACGGGCCTTCAAAATTGGGAGTCCACTTGCCCTTAGAATCAGTGTTGAAAGACATGATCTTCCTGAGCACGAGGTCGCCTTCTCTGAATTCACGAGGTTTTACCTTTTTATCAAATGCTTTCTTCATTCTTTTCTGATATAACTGCCCATGACATAAAGCTGTCATTATCTTCTCTTCAATCAAATTCAATTGGTCAAACCTGTTCTGGACCCATTCAGCCTCTGTCAACTTGTCTTCCATTATCACACGCAACGAGGGAATCTCTACCTCAACAGGGAGTACAACTTCCATTCCATATACCAGGGAGAACGGGGTTGCTCCTGTTGAAGTGCAGACAGATGTTCGATATCCATGCAGAGCAAAAGGGAGCATTTCATGCCAATCCTTATAAGTAACAACCATTTTCTAGATAATTCTCTTGATATTCTTATTAGCAGCTTCAACAGCCGCATTCATCTTTGGCCTGTATGGAGACGAATTATGATGGACAATCTTGGATTCTTCACACAGTTCTGTCAACATCTTGTTGTTCAAATTTGAGCCATTGTCAATGATGATTCTACTCGACACACCATACCGACATATAAGATTGTTTTTGATGAAACGCACAACCACTTGTTTGGTAACATTGGCATAAGAAGCAGCCTCTACCCATTTGGTAAAGTAGTCAATTGCTACCAAGATGAAACGGTGTCCATTCGAAGCTTTGGGTTCTATCATCCCGATCATGTCTATACCCCACATAGAGAAAGGCCATGGGGAGGAGATCACGTTGAGAAGTGTCGGAGGCACATGGACCTTATCTGCATAAACTTGGCATTTATGGCACTTCTTTGCAAATTTGTAACAATCAGATTCCATTATCAACCAATAATAACCTTCCCTTAGCATCCTTTTAGCCATCGAATGTCCATTAGCATGAGTGCCAAATGAACCTTCATGAATCTCATGAATTAACATGTCTTCTTCGTGTCTATCCACACATTTGAGCAAGACCATGTCATAAGTTCTCTTGTATAACACATTTTCACTGAGGAAGAAACTGCCTTCCAATCTTCTCAGTGTCTTTCTATCTTTCCTCGATGCACCAATCGGGTATTCCTGAGTCTGAAGAAAATGCTAGATGTCATAATACCAAGGTTTTTCATCTACTACCTCCTCCGTCGTAAACACATGAGCGGGCCTATCCAGCCATCGAACTGTAATACAGGGTATATCATTCCAAGTATTCACTTGGTACATGGAAGCCAAAGTTGCCAGAGCATCCGCCATTTGATTTTCATCTCTAGGAATGTGATGGAATTCAACTTTATTGAAGAAGGGTAGTAATCTTCTAGCATAATCTTTGTAAGGGATCAAGCCAGGGTGACGAGTATCCCGTTCTCCTTTAATCTGATTTATTACCAAAGCTGAATCGCCATACACATCTAGAATTTTGATTCTGAGATCAATAGCTTCTTCGAGACCCATGATGCAAGCCTCATATTCCACCATATTATTAGTGCAATCAAATGTTAAGCTTGCCATAAAAGGAATGTGCGATCCATGAGGAGTGACGATCACAACACCAATTCCTTTACCATAAGCATTCACCGCTCCATCAAATATCATACTCCAACGAGATTCAGGGTTGGGGCCTTCCTCAGGCAATGGTTCATCACAATCTTTCACTTTCAGGAACATCACATCCTCATCGGGGAATTCATATTATGCAAACTGATGATCTTCCACCGGCTGGTGAGCAAGGTAATCTGCCAACACACTACTTTTGATAGCTTTTTGAGTGCGGTAATCAATATCATATTCATATAACAACATCTGCCAGTGGGCAATTCTCCCAGTAAGAGCAGGCTTCTCAAAAATATACCTGATTGGATCCATTTTGGAGATCAACCAAGTGGTATGATTCAACATATACTGCCGCAAACGCTTTGCCGCCCAGGCCAAAGCACAACACGTTTTTTCTAGCGTGGAATACCGCGACTCACAATCAGTGAACTTTTTGCTAAGATAATAAATGGCGAACTCTTTCTTCCCTGTTTCATCCTGTTGTCCCAGAATACAACCCATGGATTTATCTAACACTATTAGATACATAATCAAAGGTCTTCCTTCTACGGGAGGGAGCAAGATAGGAGGTTCAAGCAGATACTCTTTAATACTCTCAAATGCCCTTTGGAAGTCATCCGTCCACACACAACCTTGATCTTTCTTTAACAACTTAAAGATCGGTTCACACTTTGCAGTCATGTGGGAAATGAATCTGGAAATATAATTCAAACGCCCGAGGAAACCCCTGACTTGCTTTTCAGTTCTTGGTGCTGACATTTCTTGAATTGCTTTGACTTTATCAGGGTCAACTTCAATTCCTTTCTGGCTAACGATAAAACCCAAAAATTTCCCCGATCTAACTTCGAAGGTGCATTTATTTGGATTCAAGCGGAGATGATACTTCCTCAAACACTGAAACAACTTCAACAAATCTTCTATATGCCCTTCTTCAGTTTGGGATTTGGCAATCATATCATCAACATATACTTCGATTTCCTTGTGCATCAAATCATGGAATAGGGTTGTCATAGCCCTCTGGTACGTTGCACCAGCGTTCTTCAACCCGAAGGGCATCACTCTATAACAGAATGTTCCCCAGGGTGTGATAAACATTATTTTTTCCATGTCCTCTGGAGCCATTCTTATTTTATTATACCCGGAAAATCCGTCCATGAACAAGAATACCTTGAATTTTGTTGTGCTGTCCACTAACATGTCAATGTGAGGCAATGGAAAATCATCTTTCAGACTAGCTTTATTTAGATCTCTGTAATCTACGCACATGCGGACTTTTCCGTCTTTTTTTGGTACTGGGAAAATATTGGCAATCCATTGAGGATACACTGACGTCACAAGAAAACCAACATTGATCTGCTTTAGGACCTCCTCTTTGATCTTTACTGCCATATCTGGGTGGGTTCTTCTCAACTTTTGTTTAACTGGCGGACACTATGGCTTCAACGGAAAACGATGCTCGACAATGTTTGTATCTAGAACAAGCATATCTTGATAAGACCAAGCAAAAATATCCACATACTATTTCAACAGCTCAATCAACCCGCTTTTTACATCAGGATGCAACGATGCTCAGTTCTTAACTTCCTTCAAATCTTCTTCTGAACCCAAATTAATCACTTCCAAAGGCTCCCTATATGGCTGAATGGTATTTTCCTCGTGCTCAAGCAACCGTGAGACCTCTTCTGGAATCTTACCATAATCTTCTTCTTCAGCCCCAAACACAGGACAATCAAAGTTGGGAGAGCGTGTAGGGTCATTGTATTCAACAGGTTTTTTAATTAATCTGCACATATGATTTATGATTGCTTTTAGAAACTGACACATATAACAAGTGATCATGCAAATTAATTTTCAGTTATTATTTATTTTGAAAAAGGTTCTTTTTTATTTATTACCATTTCCCAAGAAAAAGCAGAAAATAAAGACATATTTTTGGAAGCAAAGACAACTTTTATTAATGATCTTAAAAATCAAAGCAAACAGATAAGCCCATACAATACTTTCACCTTGGCCAGAGTGAAAGCTTTTCAAAAGAAAGAAACAGATTAACAAAACAAATTACTTTGAAATATGTATGCAAGAAGGAACATCAATGGTGACCCAGTTCTGAACTCGGACTCCATGCGTCACATAATTCGGTACTTCCTGCTCTGCTTCATCCTCTTCAACAACATTAATTCCAGAACCAATTGGATGGAGGTAGCCTCTGCTGCGGAAAACATCATGATAACTGTTCACAGAAGACTTTGACTTGAAACTTTCACCTTTGCCATTCCTCAAAGAGAAACCTAAACCAACTCTGTTTTTGTTCACGGGTGGATCCACAAGTTGTCCCCAAACTGTACTATGACCATTGCGCACAACCTGCTGCGCGTCCTTTGGGGAAACCACAAAATTCTCATTCCTTCTTATGTTGTCAATAGATAGGGCTTGGAATTGGGTTCCAACAGCAGCCTCATCCGCTTCTACGATACTGAAAGAGGATAGATGGGATATCAACAATGCCTGCTCCCCATTTATGATCACTACCTTCCCTTCACGCACAAATTTTACCTTCTGATGCAGAGTTGAAGTGACAGCCCCTGCTTCGTATATCCATGGCCGTCCTAGCAAACAACTATATGCGGGAATAATGTCTATGACCTGGAAAGTTATCAGGAACAAATGTGGTCCTATATGTATGGGTAAGTCCACTTCACCGATGACAGATTTCCTCGACCCATCAAAAGCCTTCACAATGATGCCACTCGGGCGCATAGGTGCTCCTTGATACTTTAACTTCATGAGGGTACTCCTCGGTATAACATTCAGCGCGGATCCATTATAAATTAGCACATTGGACAACGAATCAGTCTTGCAATTCATGGATATGTGGAGGGCCAAGTTGTGATTCCTCCCTTCATCTGGTAACTCATCATCGCAGAAACTCAAGTTATTACATGACGTAATGTTTCCAATTACGCTGCTGAATTGATCTAACGACATGTCATTCTCCACAAAAGCTTGGTCTAGTACTCTCATCAGTGATTCTCTATGAGCAGAGGAGTTCATCAATAAAGCTAGGATAGATATCTTTGAAGGAGTCTGCAGTAGCTGATCTACAATTCTGTAGTCGCTCATCTTAATTATCTTCAAGATGTCATCCACCTCTTTCTCTAATGTAGCTCCACTAGTCCCTCCTGTAGCCTTCTTAGGCTCATCGTTCTCAGCAATTTTCTTTCCAGCAACAACATCTCTTCGAATAACTGACGCAAACACACGACCGCTACGGGTCACCCTGCTATTATCAGCTATATTTCCAACATCTGGCATTGGCTGGATGGGAATCTCTACCCCGTCTTCTAAGATTGTAGCGTTGTATTTGTAAGGCACATCCTTGTCTGATTCATAGGGAACATGACCTGGAAGACTAATTACCAATGGGGTAACAGCTGGTTTGTTATGGTACTTCACCTAAAGATGAGTGGGTGCACATAAACAAGGTACAATGATGTTTACCCCTTCCTCAACACAATCAGCCATCAAAAAGTCATTTCCGGCAAGCAAATCTTCATCTGAAGAGAAATACTCATCCGCAGAGGTATACTCTTCCTCTGACTCTTCTTCCATCAAACAAACTTCAACCATATCAATCTCGTGATAATCATCTCTCTGACCTGTGATCTTGATAGTTCCATTGTCTAACAGCAATTGAACACCTTCCCTCACAATAGAACATCCTCGGGGGTCTCGATAACAAACTATGCAAGATCCGTATTGGTGTTCCACCTGACCAGCAGTACGACAAAAGGTAGCATGCAACAACACTAGATCCTCATTAAAATGATCCACATCAAAAATTCTGAATTCACCCGGACATCCAGAAACCATATTTACTTCCTCTTGATACTCTTCCCTAGGCCTGATTATATGGATTAAACCCTCATCCATCATCTCCTGTAAATCAACCTTTATCTTCTCGCAACCCTGTATATTTGTACTGCAAACAGCACAACCGACATGGTCATGTGTATAATAGCTGAATTCACAGAGGTCTACGTGCATCTTCACCAAATCTCCTCTAACCAGATTAATGTCAAAATTTCGAAAGTCGCCTGGACAACTGGCCACCATATTTACAGCATTCACCTCCCCGTGCTTGGGAAGAGGATTGTCTTTCACATTAGGTCCCACGTCTTTGAAAGATAAAATTTCAGACTTTACCAACCTTTGCACTTCAGTCCTCAAAGGATAACAATTCTCAACACTATGCCCTGGTGCTCCCTGATGAAAGGCACACGTCTGGTCTGCTTTGAATACCAAGGAAATGGTGATGGTATGGCGGGAGGTGGTCGTGTCTGGACCAACTTCTTCTGAATCAATGTTGGTAGTAGCTCTACATAGCTCATGGGAATAGGATCATAGTTCTCCCTTCTCTGATTATACCCCTGATTCCCCTGCTGGGACGGTCTCTAATAAGCAACGGTAGTCGGAGCGACATTCATAACAGAAGTAACTGAGCGACTTGTTGATGACGCTGATAATTCTTTCTAGGAGCGTTTACCCTTCTCTCTTGCATAACAACATTTGTATCCCCCTCTTTTTTCTTTGTAAACCCATAAGCTGGATTTTTCACCCCTCCGAATCCTTCACCCTTTGTCAAACGGCCTTCTCTTACTGCCTCTTCTAGGATGACACCCATTCCTACCATCTCTGTAAAATCACTTGGGGCACTTGCTACCATTCTTTCGTAGTAGAAAGCGCCCAGCGTCTTCAGAATTTTTTTAGTCATTTCTTTCTCCTCCATGGGAGGAATCACTTGTGCAGCCACTTCGCGCCATCTCTGTGCATACTCTTTGAACGATTCTCTGTCTTTCTGAACCATGGCCCTAAGCTGGTCACAGTCAGGCGCGATGTCCACATTGTACTTGTATTGTTTAATGAATGCTTCTCCCAAATCATTAAAAGTATGGATGTTGGCGTTGTCTAAACTCATGTACCATTTCAACGCTGCACCGGTCAGACTATCCTAGAAAAAGTGAATCAGCAGACGCTGATCATCGGTGTGGGTAGAAATTCTTCTTACATACATCACCAAATGAGCACGAGGGCAAGTATTGCCCTTGTACTTCTCAAATTTCGGAACCTTGAACTTAGCAGGCACTTTAACATTCGGGACCAAACATAGCTCATTCACATTCTGCCCAAATAACTCCTTTCCCCTAAGAGCCTTCATCTCTCTTTGCATTCTATCAAACTGCTCTTGGAAATTATCCATTCTGTCATAAAGACCCAAGTCTTCACTCGGTGGAGGGAAAGGACGACACATGTCTTCATTAACAAACGAAACCAAATTCACCGAAGGAGGTGCAGCAGGAACAATATGCACCACATGAGGTGCAGAAGTAACAACATTTTGGACCACTGGGGCATCTTGGGGGCCCAAATTGAAACCTTCAGGTGCAAAATTCTCTGGCATTCCCCATGGATAACCTTGAGGCATACGGTTTTGAATAACAATCGGAGTAGCGGATACAGGAACAATCAGAACTTCAGCATTTTCCCTTGTTGGTTGAGGTTGAACACTCGGTGGCTGATTTTGAGCAACCACCAAAGCTTCCATCAGAGTAGTCAAGTTGGCCAAGCTAGCCTTCAAAGCAGAAACTTCTTCGCGCAGCTCACGATTCTCCTATTCCAAGTTGTCCATCTTCTTTTTGGAATTAGCCTGAGTGTTGTAGTGATGAGTCAGCTTGCTGAGTGAAGTAAAGAAGCTGGGTAAGACACCTGGATATGCATAACAAATGCAATAAATATGTGCAATATGATGCATGATATGTAATGCATATGATTATTTACTTTATCATTTAATATTTCAAGGGATTTATGGTTTATAGACATATTGCAAACATCCAAGTAATAAAGCTTTTGAAATACTAAAAACTTTTATTATAATAACTTCAAAGTGGATTATAAGTTTCAATGATCCTAAGTACAAGATTAAAATACAATCTAAAATCCTGAGAAAAGGAATTGATGAAGATCAATCTGTACGCTGGCGCTTCCCTGTGAGCCTGGCGATCTGAGCCCTCAACCTCTGGTTTTCTTCCTCGTGTCTGACGGCAACCTCCTTCCAATCATCTGAAGAAGGAAGTGAGTAATCAACACCTGTTTGAGGCTTAGGAGAAAATAAATCCCCTTTCCTCTCCATAGACTCCACTGCTCGACTCTCAAGGATCTCGATCAAATCATCTTTCTCCTTCAGGTCTACTCTGTAGGAATTCTCTAAAGTCTGGAACTTGTTCTTCCAAGCATCCCTTTCCTGTTGCATCCTAACCAAAGCAAGCTGAATCTCTTCTAGATCATCTAATAAGGGAGGAGTGGTCTTTGCAAACAAATCAGGCATGGGTGTCTCCCGATTATACGACATCTTCAACTGAATGGCTCTTGATTGGACCCACTGAAGATGTGGCTCCAAAGAAACAACACCTCTAGGTCCCAAATCCTTCCTACTCTTCTTATGAATGTGACGCCAGGCCTTCACAATCTTCTCCCTAGCTTCCCTGTGGTCTTCTCCTTCCTTCAGAAAGAAACTACTCAAATGAATACTATTTGGTGTATCCCTCATCGGGTAACCAAGCTGTCACCGTGCAAGAACAGGGTTATAGTTAATTCCTCCCTTTGTACCAAGAAGAGGCACATTGGGGAAACTACCACAACTGTCAATAATCTCCATATCCTGGTAAGCTCGATGATACCAATAAATATCTGAGTGAGTAAGTGCCATGATCTTAGGAGCCCAACGGGGTTCCTTCTTGACATCCCAAAAAGCATCAGACTGAGGCATATGAGAGATAAACCATCGGTACAACAAAGGCATGCAACAGATAATCATTCCCCCATGATAGGAACTCCGAAGATGAACAGAGTAATAAGCATCACCCAACAGTGTAGGAACCTGGTTTCCAATCATGAAAATCTTGATAGTGTTAATGTCTACAAACTTGTCCACATTAGGAAATAAGAACAATCCATAGGCGAGTAAAGCAAAGATGGCCTCAAAAGAAACTGTACTCTTCATCCTGGAAAAGGAACGAGCTTTCTCCAATAATAACTGAGCTGGTAATCCTCTAATCCCTCCTTTGGTAGTCATATGGGCTTCCACCTCAGACTTCCCCAAATGAATCAAAGCAACAATCTCATGTGGTTTTGGCTCACCCTCCAAACCAGTAAAAGGAACACGATCGGTAACAGGTAAGTCCAATAGATAGGAATATTCTTCCAGTGTTGGCATCAACTGATAACCGGGAAAAGTAAAGCAATGATACACCGGATCATAGAACTGGACCAAAGTTGAGAGAACACCCTCCTTCATCTTCAGCTTCATGAGAGGAATAATGGATCCATACTTCTTCCGAAAGTCTGCAGAACACTCGATCTCAGGAATTAGACTGATCAACTCATCTATCTTAGGATCCTTGAAACTGTATTTCCCGGTCTTTCTCTTTCCAGAATCCATGGTTTAAAAGTACGTGAGATATTCACAAATAGTCAACCTTTGAATCCCTTGAAATATTGTTTTATTCAAAAGATGCTTATGAGTGCATGGATACATGATGCAACAATCACACACAAGATCACACATATAGGGTTCATAGGTTCAACGTCACGAGCATGAGGTTGAAGGTACTAACCATAAGGTATTGGTCTAAAAAGTTATCACCTGCCAAACAAGGTTCTAAGAGGTTCCCAGAGTCTACATCCTTCCTTCGGATATTACCAACTTCCCGATTAACTCGGTAATTAGTAATATTCTCAAGAAAGACTCGTTCGAGTGTAGTATCGCGTGACAACTACTTCCGGATTACTCTGTCATAGCTTCCGCACTACACCTAAAAGGCCAAGATGGGTTAGGTAATCTACGGTCCTCAGCTTCAGTAGGCTCCCAGGTCGAAAGCAGTACGTCTTCCCGATTACTCGGTAAACGACACTACAGTCAAAGGGGCCTCCACTGAGTGGGGGATCTCATGCCTCCTTTTTCGGGATTACTCCCTCAAAGTTAACATGACTATACCGCCCGTCCTATCTTAAATTTTTCCCAAGTCCGGGTATAAGACTTATGAGTAATCACCAAACACCCTGTAAACCAGGAAAATCCAGACAAACATATATACAAAATATAACACATAAGCACAATAACACATATACAGATATAAACAAAGATAGGCTCAACCCACTTAGGGATGGACCAGCAAGAGGTCAATCTTTCCCCAGTGAAGTCGCCATTTTTCTGTAGCGGTAAAAATGTTCAAGACTAAGCCATTGGATTGACTACACTTTATACAAATCAAAATAAAAATTGCCACTGCGCTTTATTGTTTCCAAAGGAATGGGAAAAGAGCGAATAACCCAAAAAAGGGGGAAAGATTCAAGGTAAGGGGGTTGGTTATGCAAAGGGAAGGTATTAGCACCCTAAACATCTACGGTACTCCGCAGGAACCTCTTTGAAAAATCTGTATATTTTGGCTATAAAAATGTGTTGTATATAAAATGGATGGTGGAGGTGAGAAAAGAAATATTTTTATGATTTTTGCACCCGCCGCGGTTGCGAACCTTTAGTGCCTACATACCACCTTTCGTGCAATAGGGGATCAAGGTACACGTAGTTCCTCTTTTAAAAATTTGAAACACAAGTGTGTTGGTTGATTTTATAAGATAAGACATCATCATCATTGCCCGTGTGGAAAACATACTTACTACCCACAATCATGAGAAAGGAGAATTGGAATCATCTCAAAGTGGAGGATATGACTTGGATTTTAAAATCAACAATGCCTCACTCAACACTCAAGTGGAAAATATCTCTCTTTACTACATATTGTAGAAGTATAGTTGTTTGCATCATTACAAGTATTGACAAGAGTCTAATCTTTTAAGAACAGTTTTAAAATAAAAAGCCAAAGTGGCAAAAATAGTTTGAAATGAGATTGATTGACTTTTAGTCTTCTCACAAAAATGTCAAGGTATTATTAAATTGATTGAAATTTATTTATGAAAATGTTTTGAAAATGCATGGACCTAAGTCCAAGTTTATTATGAAAGTGTTTCAAGTTTAGAAATAAGAAGAGTTTTCAAAAGGAGGGAGAAGATTTTTGAAATTAAAGAAGATGAGAGGAGATGAAGAGACTATCCTAAAGCATAAGATAAAAGCTAGGGATAAGAACCATCTAACCAACAAGAAGCCAATACTTGCCATTATAAGCCAAGAGAGAATTCCCATTCTTTGGATTGAAACCAAGCAAGCAAAAATACTAGACCTCTTGAGAGAACCAAACTTCAAGTGTATTAAGTCTTCACAAAAATTGGGCAGAGTAACGGCTGTATACGGGTGAATTCCATATTACAAACAAAGTATGTAATCACAATAACCTGCACACAAAACAAACAAACAACCCAATGTCTTGAGGTAAACCTCAAGAACTCCAGACAAAATAATGAATTAAGGTCACAAGGTCTCCAAGATAGGCCAAGGTCTCTAATCCTAAGTCCAAGAAATAGTCCCATGCTCCATAATGCCAAGGATAGTAACCAAATAGTCCAAGTACCATTAAAGTTTTTTATGGTTCATGTTGATTATTAGGTATTTTTTAAAAGGAAAAGAAAAAGCTCAAGTGAGCAAAATAAAAATGACATAAAAGTAAATGCTCAAGTGAGCAAAATAAAAAAACGGCATGAAATCTAAATGCTTAAATTAAATGGTACATAAAGCATAAAAAATAAAAGCATAAAGTAAAGTCAATTGTTAGAAATTAGTGGTTAGTTGGATGACCATCTTGAAACTTGCATTTGGAACTCATTAGAGGATTGGTAGAACCAAAGCCTCCACACAACAAGTTGCATTTGCTTTTTGTCAAGTATATCATCCATTTTGGAATCCTCAAAAGTAACATTTAATGATCAACGATGTTTAAGTGATCCGCGTTGACCAAAAATGTTGTAGATCCATTAGAGGATTGGTAGAACCAAAACCTCCACACAATGAATCTCAAGGTTATTGGATCAAAGAGATCAAATTAACATACTTGGGCTTGCAATCATAAGTTTGGGCTATGAATGATCATTTATTCGAATCGAGACAAAATTTAGCGCTATGTTAAGCAATCGTAAGTGGACTTATGTAGAAGTCGCACCTATTTTGAGGCCGGTCAATAGCAATCTATGTACTTCATGTTTGGATAAATGATATAGAGATCACCATCCCTTAACTTGTAGCACAATTAAAAAAAGAAATGGATAAGATGAAGAGGAAGGGGAATGATAAGCTAATTTGGATCACCACCTCAAAGTTCTTTCATCTTTAAATTCAACCACTCCTCTAGATGGATTAAAGCACTAAACATATCATTAATCCAAAGCACCAAAAATGAATTAAATAATTCACTCTTTGATAGATTTGAATTGATGAACATTTATCCAACTTCATCTACACCATAAAGTCCATTGAATTTAAAGAGAAATTGGATATTTAAAATTGTAATCCAAGTTATCCATCAAAGAGAGTGAGCAGAAAAATATTTGAGTCAAAACAGCCCCAAAATAAGGTATAAAAAGTATTTTTGGCACTGTTATAATCGATTATGCTTAGACAGCAACCAATTGCATCAATATAGTTTTTTTTTAAAATCAATTTTCTATGACAATCGATTGCAATGTTGCAACAATTGATTGCAACATGTTAAAATCAGTAGAAAACATCATTTCAAGGATCAAGTTCTTGTTCCAACTTTTCATCAAACACCTTATGATCATGGATCCAATTGAGCATGAAAATTCCATCAAGTTATGAGAAAATAGCACTAATGGAATCATAAAATAGTACTCAATGAATCAAAACCATAAATCCACAAGAGATCACATTGTGAAAGATGATGATCCAACTTACCAAAGGTAGAATTAGAGAATTATCAAACAACTTCCAGAATTTGCTTAAATTCAACCACAAGAATCAATTATCAAAGCTTGGATGTAGAGAATTGATGAAGAAAAAGTGTTTGGATGAAGGTTTAGCCCAAAGATTAGTAAGCTTCAATGCAAATCTTACTATCCTTTTTTTTGAAAATGGAGCTTTGAGTGAATTTGGTAGATGGAGAGAATGTAGAGATTTTTTAGCAAGGTGGATTTGGCTATCAAAAGCTTCAAATTTGAATGAAATGAGGGCTCTATTTGTAGAGTTTTAGGATTGGGATTAGTGGTAATTTGGTAATTGACTCTTGGAGCCAAAATTTGAATTAATGATATAATTTTCAAATTATGTAGAAAAATTGGAGCCAAAAAGATGACAGTTTTGTAATTGCTGGCTTTTTTCAAAAATCACGTGTGTTTTGCTGCTATGAGTCGACACAAGAGTCGTATGCATCAACACATTCTAGTTGTATAACACAACATGATTCGACGCAAGAGTCGTATGCGTCAACACATTCTAGTTGTATAACACAACATGAGTCGACGCAAGCTTCTATGGATCGATACAAGCTGCCTTTCGATACAATACATAATCAATCAATTTGCATGAGTCGATACATAACATGTATGTGTCGACACATGCTAGTCATACAAAACAGGATGAGTCGATACATAACATGCATGTGTCGACACATGCTAGTCATACAAAACAGGATGAGTCGATGCAAGCTTCTATGGATCGATACAAACTGCCTTTCGACACAATACAGAATTAATCACTTTGCATGAGTCGACACATAACATGTATGTGTCGATACATACTAAAAAAAATATTTGAAGGCTAAAAATAAAATACACTTTTCTCAAAGATTGTGCACAATACACTGTGCAATCGATTGCACTATGGGAGCAATCGATTGTACAGGAAAACAAAAATGAAAATTTTTAATTATTATTATTATTTTTTTTGCAAATAGAGATTTTTAGGGAAATAATACCGGAAAACCTTATTTGTCGGATGCTTTGACTCGGTACCTACAAAACACAATTTTGCAAAGACAAAGACAAATATTTTTTTGTATTTTGGTTAGAGGTTAGTTATCAACGTATATACAAAATACACAACTAACGTGCTTGGCGATTCCTCAAGAGAAAACTTAAAGATAGGAGATAGAAAAAAGAGGAAGAACCAACCCTAATGTGATTTTGTTATGATCAAGTTGACATGATATGATAGGGGAATCTTAGGGGCAAAAATTGGGGTACAACACTGGGTACTATTGGTCGACTATGGAAACATATTGTCACCATCACTCAAGGACTTGCCATAAGTGCCAAATCTATGCTGACAAGGTCCATATACCTCCAATTCCTTTGAACTTCATGATTGCTCCGTGGCCGTTTGCAATGTGGGGCATCGACATGATTGGAGAGATCAAACTCACTGCTTCCAATGGACACCGCTTCATCCTTGTTGCTATTGATTATTTCACCAAATGGGTCAAAGCTGCTTCATTTTCCTCAGTCACGAAGAACGTCGTAGCTAGGTTTATCAAGCACAACTTCATTTATCTCTATCGTATCCCCGAAAGGATCATCACCAACAATGGAACTAATCTCATCAATTCTATGATTACGGAGCTCTGTACTCAGTTCAAAATCAAGCATCATAATTCTTCTCCTTACAGACCCAAAATACATGGCATAGTGGAAGCTGCCAATAAAAATATCAAGAAGATTGTACAAAAGATAGTGGTGACCTACAAAGACTAGCATGAGATGTTACCGTTTGCTCTTCATGGCTACCGTACTCCAGCTCGAACGTCAACTGGGGCAACTCCCTTCTCTTTGGTCTATGGCATGTAAGTTGTCTTGCATGTAGAAGTTCAGATTCCTTCCCTAAGCATTATGAAAGAAGCAAGTCTAGGCGAAGACGAATGGATTCAGACTAGGTTGGATCAGCTAAACTTGATTGACGGGAAGCGACTGACTGCTGTTTGCCATGATCAACCCAGGCCCTTTCGATTGCCTACATTCCTTCACCATCTGAGCTAGATTTGAGATTCGAAGGAATCCACTTCACATGTCTTAGTGATGGTATCCTGTTACTTCAGGCTTTACATGTAACATATTAACAATCATGTAGCATGAATATGTAGTCAAAATTAAGTTACATGGGAAATGAAATTGAGATTGAAGGTTCGTTACCAGTGGGGTGCTTCGATTCTGGAAACCTTGTTGGAACTTTGGAAGTTTTGTGGAGCTCTTGTGGGGCAACGTGTGTGTGCAGTATGTATGTTGTGTGTAGTGTCTCCATCTCTAGTCTCCTGGAGAATGTCCCCTTTGTGTATGTGTCTGGATTTGTATTTATAGGGATGTGAGGGTACATGGAAATGGCAAGGGACAACCATTAACTAGGCCTTGAAGGCCATGAGACAAGAATCCAACACATTGAAATTTGGCCATATTTAGATAATTCTTTCCTTTTGAAATCTTGAGTGAACCTGGACATATTTGATTCTTTCAAATACCTTCCAGCCTTGCTCTTCTATTGGCCCTGAGTTACCTCCTTCGAATGGCTCTGGTTTAGCCCCAATTGCTCCACGACATTATAATCACTTTTCTTGATTATCTTTAATCTTTCTTCCATCTCCTTTTTAGAAGCCTCAGGGATGACTTATTTGTGTGCCTTCGTCTAGATAGGCTCAACCAATACCTCTTTGCCCCTAGTCCCAACCGACTCGGTAGCAGGGATAACAGCAGGACTAACAGTAGGAGTAGCAACAGGCATGATCACATGTGTAGCAATGGAAGTACTAGCAAGAGTAGTAGCAGGAATGATCAGAAGAGTAGCAACAGTTTTTGGAGAGATCTCGGGAGAGAAAACTCTTCTGCTTCTCGTAATTTTACTAGTCCCAACAATATTGTCGACATCGGGATCAATACCTTCAGCAACTCTGTCTTCAGTAGCCAACAGGTCTTGCTTGACTCCATGGTAATGGACGTCAGCCCCATAATTCCAAGGAACAACTTTATCCGAGGAATATGGTATTGGCCCAGGAAGGGTGATGATCAAGGGAGAAAACTTAGGAACATATGTAATCCTAACGGGTCTTTTGGTGGAGACCCTGGGAGGATTGTCAAAAATGGTGATTATCAAAACATCTTCACATGAACTTCTTGCAAGAGGAACTTTCTCGAAAAGGATTTCTTTGTTAACCATCAGGTGTTGGAAGCCCGCCTTCAATAACAAACAGCCATCTGGTAGAGACATACATAAGTGGCAACCTTCACCACATCCCGGAAATAAACCAGCACTCAATAGATTCTCTTTAACAGTCAGAAGAGGAGTGTTTAATTCATCCACAGAGGAAAAAAACGATTATTATCAACAACATTGACACCTTGGCCATGTTTGGGCATTGGCGCAGTTATTACATTAGGTGTCTCTGGAAGGTCAAACTCAATCTCCTTCGCCTCGATGAGATCCTGTACCTTATTATTTAAAGCCCAACAGTCGTTTGTATCATGCCCCGAAGTTTCAGAATGGTAGGCACATCGAGCATTTGGGTTGAAGCGGGGAGATGCTGTATTAGGATTCTTCGGGGCCTCCTTTAGGGTTACTAGGTTGGACTTCAGCAAGTGTGGCAAGACCTGGGATAATTTCATGTTGATCCGGGTAAACTGTCTTCTGGGCGCATCTGGTCTGTGCTGATTGTTTCGTTGTTGGTTTGAGGTAGGATTGGAAATCATAGCAGCCCCTACCGTCGGACGATGCTCAGTTTTATTATGATTTCTTTGGCCATAAGAAGCAATGACCTCCTTCTTTCCTGTGAATTGTTTCTTTGTTGTACTGGAGGATGCTTCTCTGTAGATTTTACCACTTTTAATGCCAGGCTCTACCCGTTAACCAGTTAGTATTAGTTCATGAACCCAGAAGACGAACTTCCAATCACATGGTTAAAGAATGGACCAGACAAGGTGCCTAAGAACATGTCAACCAGCTCCCTATCAGACAACGGAGGCTGGACTCTTCCTGCAAGGTCTCTCCACTTTTGGGCATAATCTTTAAAACCTTCGTTGGAACCCATAAACATACTTTGCAATTGCGTACGAGTTAGGGCAAGGTCAACATTATATTGGCACTGCTTATAGAAAGCAGCAGCCAGATCTTCCCAATTACGAATATTGGTTCTTTCCAGTTGATAGAACCATTCCAACTGAGTCCCCGACAAACTCTCCTGGAAGAAATGTACCCACAGATCTCTGTCAGTAGTGTGGGGTTGAATCTTCCTGACATACGACCTTAAATGAATCTTAGGATAAGATACACCGTCGTACTTAGCAAACGTAGGGACCTTGAACTTCCGTGGGATGACCACCCCTGAGACCAGTCCTAGCTCCTTAAAATCCAGCCCGGGTACCCTTTGGATCTCCATAGCATTGAGCAAATCTACCAGTTGTTTGTATTTATCATCAGCAGGAGGATACTGCTCCTCAGAATAGTCAGGTTCATCTTCCTCAGACCCTGGGTTGTTGTTTTCTTCCATGGGCTTTTCTCCTTGATTGTCCCCTTCATTCAACGTGGTTGCGAAATCTAGAGCTCGCCTGGCCGGTCCTTTGAACCTTCTACCTAAATTCAAGACACCAGCTGGTTTCTTTGGCTTCTTGGTCTTCTCTTTGATGATCAGAGCTTTCATATCTTCTTACCCCTTGGCCAGAGCTATGAACATTTGCTGAAACAGAGCATTTTGAGCTTGGAGGTCCTTCATTGTCTGTTCGAGAGCCATTTCTTTTGGTGAAATAAACTGCGAAAAGAATAAGAAACTTGTCTTGAAATACTTGTTTATGCAATGAAATGCATGATATGCTTATGCAATGTTTTCAAAGGCCTCATAGGATTCAAACTCTTTTAACCAACATAAACAAATACTTTTTATTAGCAAGTTCAAAAGGAAATCAAAGTTTACAAAGGAATAACAAATAAGAAACTTCTAAGATTCCTAAGTATCTCTAGGACGCTTTCTTTTGGTGCTAATGTAGGCATTAAGATTTTGTTCTTCGTGAAGTTGCTTTGTCAGTTCCAACACCTTTTTCTCACTGGCATATAATTGGGACTCAAAGGCATCTCGTTCTTCTTTGAGCTGTATCCAAGACTTTTGCAATTCTTCGAAGTTTGTTGACATATCAGGATGTAGAATGATGCGAGACTCAACCCCTTGAACAATAAGCTCTGAAATCACTGGTAGGATAGCAGCATACAACGTCGTAAGATTTTGAGCACGAGCTCGCACCCATTTGAGGTATGGCTCCCAAAAAATGAAGTTCTTGCGCCCTAGAGTCCTGCTATCAGTCTTGTTAACCATTCCCTAAGCGCGGATGAACCTCTGGTGATAACCTTGCAGGTCATTTAAATAGTCGAACATAATACCCTGAATGAGCATATCATGAGGACCATCCCTCCGGGCGTAACTGAACTGACGTAAAGCTAAAGAGGGGTTGTAGGTGATGCCTCCTTTAATTCCAAGGAGTGGAACATTGGGGAATTCTCTGCAGTGATCAATAAAAGAGATGTCTTCTTGGGAGAGAGGGCACCAATAGATGTCAGAGTGAGAAAGAGACATTAATCTTTGGTTCCATCTTAAACCTAGATCATTCTTCATTACTGACTGAGGAAGGTGCAAAATGAACCACCTATAGAGTATATGTATGCAACACATAAGAGTCCCTCACTTCTTCATGGTATGGGTATGGAGTGAATGCAAAATATCTCCGAGCAATGTAGACACTGGATTGTGAGCAAGGAATATGTTTATGGCACTGACATCTACAAACTGGTCTGAATTGGGGAACAGAACCAACCCGTAAATCAAAAGAGCTAAAACATCTTCAAAGGCATGGTAACTCATAGCGTCTAGGAATACCTGAGCTTTCTTCATAAGAAAACTTGTGAGGAGGCCCTTAACTCCACTCCTTCTTTCCCAATTGGACTCAATGCTAGATGGCTTCAAGTGCAAAGCTATGGCAACATCTTCAGCAGTTGGATCTTGTTCTAAACTAGTAAAGGGTATCTGCTTCAATATAGGCAAACCAAGTATTTTTGAGAATTCTTCCAGCGTAGGCACCAACTGATAGTCTGGAAATGTGAAGCAATGGTGTTTAGGGTGGAAGAACTGGAATAAGACACTCATCAAACCCTCGTCAAAACCAGCAGTGACCAAACTAATCAAGTGACCATATCTCTTGTTGAATGATGAACTCTAAGGAACTTTTAAAACCATTTATTTGAGTTTGGGAGGAATATCTACAAAATTGATTCAGATGGTTTTTCTGCGAGTTGAATCCATAACCTACAAAACAAAGGAGAGATAAATCCACATTCCATTGAAATGGTTAGTGTACATGACATGTTATGATGTTTATGATGTTATGATTATGCTTTGAAATCATAAGTATATCAAACACACACAAGTCACAATAGACCTTAGGTTTAAAGGCTTGCATGAGTTTTAAAGGTGATTACCCTCTTGAAGTTTCAGTTGGCTCAACCTGTCCTATTAATAGTAATCAGGTTCTAAGGAGTCTCATATCATTGACCTTTATTTTAGGCATTGTTCTAGCTCAAGCACCAAAGTATTGCGGCCAGAACATCCCAAAAGTCCAATCTTAATGAGTGTAGTATCGAGTATCAACCAATCTTCGGTCATAACCAAAGCCGGCCATCTCACTACTTTCTAATGGCTTAGGATGAGTCAATTAAAGGTTCTAAAGGTCAGTTAGCGCTTAATGACACTATAAGGAAGCCCAATGTTATCCTTGACTGACTCAAGGAACATTAGTACAAGCCAGAGCATCACGCTAACGTAGCCATCACTTCGTCCATATCAGTCTACGCTGTACAACTTCCATGATTTATTGCTACTTACCTAAAAAAGGTGCCCTAGATCCGGGTATAGGATCTTTTAGTAACAACCCAAACAAAAACCCTCAAAAGTAAATCATACAAAGCAAGCAATTAAAATAGTTTTAACATGAACTAACTCTTAAGGTAACCCCACTTTATAAGTAAGTCCCCAGCAAAGTCGCCAGTTCTGTGATACGCTGGAAGAACCGACTGTTATACTAGTTTGTGTTTGTGTTTGCAAATGTTGTGGTAAGCAAGAGTCCCCATCGACTTTTCTTTTATCCAAATTAAGGAAAGGGTGAAAAGAACAGAAAAATACCTTTTTGGGATTTTTCTGAGTAAGGGGGGTAGATTATGGAAAGGGAAGGTGTTAGCACCCTTTCCATCCGTAGTTTTTCTACGGGCTCTTAGATTCTTAGCTCATTTTTTAAATACCTTGTGCCTTGTGTTTTGAAAAGTATTTTGAAAATGCCTTAGTGCGGCGATTCACTTTATGATAACTCTTGTATCAGTCCTCAAGAGTGTTGACAAAGCGAATGTTTTTGAAAGTGTTTTTGAAATTTTTATGTGTAAGTGTGAAAATTTGTTTTGAGCAAGCGTCTAAGAACTATCTACTTATACTCGAAAAGGGCCGTTCTTTTCCTCCAATCCTTTAGACAGTGTTATCCTCTATTAGTGAGTAGGTAGCCCTATCGTTGGATGTTTGAGGGACAATCAAATGGACGTTTTTATAGTCACAAAGGCAACTAGGAAAGAAGCTTTAGTAGCTACCCTAGGGTTCTAAGATCATATTTTTACCGAGGAAACGTCGAGAGGGTCATCGATGGACTTATGATCTTTAAACCGGTGGGTAGCCACTAAAATCTCTCACGTTTCGAGAGTTGTGACTATTTTCCGAAGGCAACCGAAGTGGGCGTACCCTAGAGGTGTATACGTGCATGTGTATTATGTTCAGTTATTTTAGTCTTGAGTTAGGTTTGCTAACGTTTGATTATTGATCTTGTCATGCAATCCTATTAGGCATACATCTAAGCAGTTAATATATACAGGAATTAAAAGTACGAAAATGTAAATCCTACGCCATTACATGGCTTTGGGGGGGGGGGGGGGGGGTATTTACATATCCAAAATTTGGGGAAAGAAAATAAATAAAACCAGTAAAGCCCTAGTTAATTCTCTATTACATCCAATAGGCAGTTACATTAGTATAAAAAGTGCGAAAATAAAATAATGCGCGCGAAAGGGAAAGAGACATCTAGAGCCCTAAAACTTCTAAATAAACAAGAAAATATTTTTGGTGTTTTTTTGTTTATTTTAAGAAAATACTTAAAATTAAAATGAGGAAGGCTAAATTTAATCCTAATTAATTAAATAAATACAAGAAAACTAATTCTAATATTTTTTGTATTTTTGTTAAGAAAATATTTGAATTATAAGAACCTAGTTCTAATTATTTTTAAATTATAAAATAATTAAATTAATTAATTTACCAAATTAAAATTAATTAGAAAATCATAAGTCTAATATTTTTTATGGTTTTTTGTTGATTTTATGATAATAATTAAAAAAGATTAAAAAAGGAATAAACAAATAAAACAAAACAAGTATCATGTTGGGCCTGATGTTATAAGCAATTGGGGGTATGCTTTTGAGATTTTCTAGGCCCATGAGATGATAAGCCCACGCCACGTTGGATCCAGTGAAGACAATCCTTGATGGTACACGGCATATCTGCGTATTTGGAGATTTATATCTCCATTTGTTGACATCTGATGGTCCAACCATGAGGGCATATAGTGAGCGCTTAACTATGCAACGCATGGAATCTGTAAAGCAATGTTATAAAAATAAAATTGTGAGGCCTGGGTATCGAAACCTGTACCTTTCGATTGCCTACATTCCTTCACCATCTGAGATAGATTTGAGATTCGAAGGAATCTACTTCACATGTCTTAGTGATGGTATCCTGTTACTTCAGGCTTTACATGTAACATATTAACAATCATGTAGCATGAATATGAAGTCAAAATTAAGTTACATGGGAAATTAAATTGAGATTGAAGGTTCGTTACCAGTGGGGTGCTTCGATTCTGGAAACCTTGTTGGAACTTTGGAAGTTTTGTGGAGCTCTTATGGGGAAACGTGTGCGTGCAGTATGTATGTTGTGTGTAGTGTCTTCGTCTCTAGTCTCCTGGAGAATGTCCCCTTTGTGTATGTGTCTGGCTTTGTATTTATAGGGATGTGAGGGTGCATGGAAATGGAAAGGGACAACCATTAACTAGGCCTTGAAGGCCATGAGACAAGAACCAAACACATTAAAAGTTAGCCATATTTGGATAATTATTTCCTTTTGAAATCTTTAGTAAACCTGGACACATTTGATTCTTTCGAATACCTTCCAGCCTTGCTCTTTTATTGGCCCTGAGTTGCCTCCTTCGAATGGCTCTGGTTTATCTCCTTCGATTGAGTCCATCCTCATCAATTTGAATTGCTCAGATCTTTGATGACTCTGAATTCCAATTGTTTAGAGTTTTCCCTTATCAGGACTTCTTCGAAAACCCCTCAAATCTTTTCTCTTCGATTGGCTATGACTTGCTCCTCATGGCTCCTTCGATTGGACCCATCTATTTTCCTTAGCTGCTTGATTCAAATAGCCCAAATGAGAACTTCATTCTGGCCAATTGAAGCCTCTTTTGTCACTTCCTTCGAATGCCATTGCACAAGAGGCTTGGGTCTGGAAACGTGTAGGACCAAGACTCATCATAAGACAAACTTTCTTTCAATAATTATGTGTCTCCTTCGAATGGCCACTAATGTGTGTCCTTCGAATGGACCTTTGGAGTGCTCTTTCGAAGGGGTCATATTGTGTGTCATAGTGCAGAAATTATGTTGAGGGGTCTTGGCCTTGTGCATTGAAAGCAAGCACAGAGGAAGTCTTTGCCTTATGCATTGAAGGAAATCATAGAAAAATCCTTTTCCCTTGTGAATCCCAGACAAGTCTGAGGAAGCCTCTTCCTTGTGGATCGAAGGCCAGTTGAAAGGAGCCTTTGACTTAGTGAATCCAAGGCAAACATGAAGAGGAATTTTCCTAGTGAGTCGAAGGTTGCATGTAGAGGCCTTTCGCGTTGTGAGTCGAAGGTTACATGTAGAGGCCTTTTTCCTTGTGAGTCGAAGGTTGCATGTAGAGGCCTTTTGCCTTGTGAATCAAAATAAACATGCAGGAGGCCACTGCTGGTGAATCAAAGGGAACTTGTAGGGGGTTCTTGCCTAAGTGAAACTCGAACCAAGGCTTGCTCGAAGGGGAACCAACGTGCAATCGAAGTTGATGGGCCAATGCTTGGTCGAAGGGTTTTAGATGCCCAATCGAAGCTTGTTGACATGCCAATTGAAGGACCCTTTGCTCTGATATGCCAATCGAAGGACATTGTTCAGATGCCAATTAAAAGACACTGTTGACATGCCAATCAAAGGACACTGTTCAGATGTCAATCGAAGGACACTGTTGACATGCCAATCGAAAGACACTTGACCATCATTCAAAAAATTTCATTTTCTTTAGGCAAGTGTTTGTAATCACCCATGTAAGAGAAAACCTTAGGAAACATGAGAGGGAAATTTTTAGGGTACAACAGGCAACATTTGCTTGATTGGGTCCGAATGAAAGCTAGCAAATCGGCTTTGGTGTTGTGATTGGAAGGTCCGACAATGGCACTAGTAGAAGGCAAACATTTGTAATCATGAGATATGAGAGAAGTGGAAAATATGTTCCAAAATTTTGGAAGTTAAAACATGATGACACTGGATCAAGAAAACGTGAGTGTCCATTCAAATTGAACAGATCATGTAAGGTGGATGATACGTGGAGGTTTTCTGTCATTTCCGGTAAACTTAATCATGTGTTGGACACCAAGCTATAAGGTCATCCAATTATAGGTCGACTTAAGCAAGAGGAGAAGGAAATTATTTCTGAAATGTCAATAATAAAAGTTGCACCGAGAAAAATACTTGCATATTTGAAATGGAAACAACCATAAAATGTTTCAAATATCAAGCAGGTACTCCATCTAGTCACTATTATAAGTAAAAATTCTCTTTTTAGATACATTAAATAATTTATGTATCTGGTCTACATGGAACCAGATACATAAATTATTTAATGAACCTAAAAAGAGAATCTTTTCTTATAATAGTGACCAGAGGGAGTATACAATGAATGTTATAAACAGATTATTGCGAGTAGAGGTCTGAGGTCTGAAATACAACAATTTTTGAAACTCTTGGAAGATAAACACTACATTTCAAGGTACAGATTATGTGATGATAGATGAAACAATCTGGTTGAACCGTCATCTGATTATGAAATCAATGAAGTCGCCACCGAACGTCTTTTATTCCGCCGAGAGGGGAAAGGTAAACATCGAGAAAACCTGAGAAGGGTGAAATCACTGTCTTGCGGCCGAGAGATCGGGTAAGGGAGTATGTTACGTGAGGGGAAGGTATTAGCACCCCACACGCCCATAGTACTCTACGGTATCCACTCTTGTTGTCTAATCTAATGGGTGTGTAAAACTATATCTAAATCTTAACAGCTAAAATAAAATGCAAAGAGGGAATGCATGCAAAAGAAAAGAGAAAATAATGTAGGGAAAATAAAAGTTGTGCTCGCCTGGGCCCTACCCCAATGCCTACGTATCCCTTTTAAGGAATCAGATCAGCCGTAGTTCGGCTCATATATTTTGGTTGGTTTGTGTTTTTTAGTTAAGAAGACAAAAGTAACAATCAAGATGGAAAACATCAGATAAATGACAAAACATCAACAACAATGATAAAGCAACAAAAAGATGACAAAACATGACATGGAAACACAAGCTCAGATAAGACGATAAAACGCCAGCATGATAGCAAAATATCAGACAAGATGATGAAACATTACACCCAACAATGATATTAAAAAACAAAGTAGGATAACACACATGTGCGATGGCGAAACACCGGTTAAAACAAATGTGCAATGGCGAAACATCGGCTAAGTGATGGGAAGATAACATGGCAAAGATGGCGAAACATCAATAAACCATATGATAAAACATCACACCTACTATGATATTGAAAATCAAATTAGGATAACAACCATGTGCGATGGTGAAACATCGGCTTCAAACAACTATGTGATGGTGAATCATCGGCTAAAAGATAACAATATAACATGGCAAAGATGGCGAAACATCAATAAACCAGATGATAAAACATCACACCTAATATGATATTGAGAATCAAAGTAGGATAACAAACATGTGCGATGGCGAGACATCGACTAAAAGATATGAAGATAGCATGGTGAAGATGGCGAAACATCAATAAACCAGATTTAAGACAAATCCAAGAGGCGCACAAACAAATAAGATTGGTTTGTATTTTTTACCTTGAAGAAGGGTTTAAGTTTTATTAGAGATATTTTATGATTTTGCCAAGAAAAAGAAGTTTTAGTTTTAAGATGCAAGAAAGCAAAAGAAAAGAAAATAGCTAAGGGAGACTATCCTAATATCTAGCCCTAATGTTATCATACAATGATTGGCCCTAAAGTTGAGGATGAAAAAAGGAATTTTCTATCCTATGTTAGCATGCATGGATTCCTATCCTAGGGTCTAGCTCGAGGGCTAACCCTACACGAACAATCCTAAGGGAGCATGGTAAATACCAAACAAGTAAGCAAACAAGTGCTTAAACATGAGTGGCAAGCAAGGTACACATGCAGAATCTCCTTAAACAGGTCTTTAAATAAACCAGAGGGACTCCTGACATATATCAACAACGGAGATCCCATCATGCAATAGAAAGCAATAATGAGCGGAAACAGTAAAAGGGAAATAGTGCAATACCAAATGGATAACTATCCATAGCAAATGAGCAAGAAAAAGAAGCCCAACTAACTTCAAGCTAGCTAGCATCAGTAAACAAATCAAGTCAGAAATCACGCCATCAAATATATGCATTGAGGCTCCAAATATGAACATATCCCACAGGTGAGGTATATCATTCATGACCACATATATATCCTGGAAAAGAATGACAAATATACAAAGCACAGAAATAGTGAAAACACAACCAATTGTGTTCCACAAATAAAGTGGAACACTACAATACTATGTCTAAATGGAGAAACTTTCCTCAGAGTACCTCGCACATTCAACAGACAAATTAGTGATTTCAAAGATAGATGATGAACCAATAAGGGATGGAAAATGGTATGCCAAATTAATGGAAGAACATTATGGAAAACATCCAATCAATAGATGTAAGAAGCATTAAGCAAACTCAAGCAACAACTAGGTCAAAACTAAAGAATTGTTGCTCCTTTCATGTCCCCATGTTGGATTGACAAGTAAATATCAATTAATGATCAAAGGAGATAGAGAGGAAATACAAACAAAGACTTTAGAAGTTAGTAGGAAAAACTTCACACCCATAATCATTCATTTAATTATGGTTTACAAGCATAACAAAGAAGAAGGATTCCACAAAATGTATCACAAAGCTTGGATCACAAGTTAGCAAGGCAAATAAATTCAAACAAAGACAAATTTAGAAGACTTAAACCATTCAAAGACTTGAAATTAAGCTTCTAACATTCTATGAGGATATGGTCAAGAGTTTTAAATGTTGATTCTAATACATGTTGCACAAGTGCATTCAATATACCTCAAAGATTCAAAAGAAAAGAAAGGATTGAACATCAAATTCACAATAAGATAGAATGGTTCAATCATTAGAGGTCAAGTAATCTCAAGCCTTTATGAGACTATCCTTGATGTTTCATTACTCAACATGTTATCATTGGTCATTTGATGACCTCAAACTCAAACCAAAAGTTTAAATTTCAAAGTAAAAAAAAAAACAAGAAAAGAATCATTAGTTAGGAGGCATAAATCAAAAGGGCTCATTAACCACTTAAGGGAACTCAAGTGAATTAATTTGAATTGGAGTGAGGAAAACAGGAGCATCATGATCATTAAGTATCAAATTATAGGCCTCTCACAATTTTATTGGTCATCAAATAAATTTCAACAAGATATGCAACATCAATTGGACACTTTCACTTTGAAGACTCATCAAAAATAGAAATGGACTTCCATAATTCAAAAAAAATTTTTCTCAACATACTTGAGATGTATAGAAGTTAGCAAATATATTTTAAGTTTATGGATAGTAGAAGAAAGGATCAAATGAGGCTCAAAGACCAAAACTACCAAACTAGGCAAAATTTAAAAATAAATCAAAGGAAAAAACCAAACCTCATCAATTAATTCAATAAAATTATTTTTGAGATCCTCAATCCATCTATGAACTTTAAACAAAAGCTTAATTCAATTGAAACTTAGGGAAAATTAGTTTTTGGAATCAGATCAAACAAGTGAATTATCAAAACCCTAATTATTTAGAAAATAAACTTAATTATTGATTAATCAAGTTACAATTCTAAATAATTCAAACTAAAATCATACACAAATAAAGAAAACTCCATGGATCAGAAAACTTATTTTTTCATATTTTTTGCATTAAGGAAATATCTGAAATAAAATAAAAATTTAAACCATTAAACAATTAAACAAATATGCACATTTTAAAACAAAATTCTAATCAAAAGTCGGAAAAATATTCAACCAAAATTATATTCAAATATTAGAATTAAAAATAAGCTCCTATGATTTTTTGTGAATTTTTTGGATCAAAAGACATATCAAAATAAAATCAAATATTAAACAAGAAATTAATTAAACACATGAATTTTAAAACCAATCAAAACATTTTCCAAAATTCTGAAAAAAAATGCACAAGGTCAGTGTTGTACCCCAAAATTTTCCCTCCCATATTCATCAACATTTCTCATCACAAGGCTCTTGGAACTCAAGATCAAACTAGGGTTTGCTCTGCTCAAGACACCTCCTTGCACTGTTAACCTAAATTAGGGTTTGAGTTTGCACAGGGATATTTTGACCTACAATGCCCAAAGTGACTTTCATCCTTCATGTTGGACTCACAAGTTTGTCCATACCAAGTTTCAAGCCTTGATTCAAATTTTTGCCCAGTCAATTGGACAGTTGACCTAGAAATCAGATGTATTGGGAAAAAAGTCAATTGTGGCCAATTGACAGTCAAACCTCATGAAATTTGACCCACATCGACATTATGAACTCATATGAACCATTTGATCAAGTTTGGATCATAATTCCACAAGAAATTTGATCAGATCACCAAAAGGGCAAAATGGTCATTTTTAGGGTTTTGACTGCACAAAGGCAATTTTTGACTGTTTGACCTATCCAATGGCAAATCAAGCTCACATATGGACTCAAGGACTCAATTAAATTGTCTTGGCCCATTCAACAAGTTCAAAAGATCTCAAATGCATAGGATTGACAAATGAATTTTTCAGTCAACTGATCAAAATTTGACTGTACACTGAAAAGTCAAACTTTGACTTTTTGGTCAAGATCAAGTGCCAAGAGTTATTTTTCATCAAGACATGTCAAATTATGAAACTTGTTCAACAAGAAACCCAAAAATGCAAATTAGGGTTTAAAATGGAAAAATTTCATAACTTAGAAATTTTCTTGTTTTTTCCTAACTTTGTCCCATTTTTTCACCAAGATGCAAATGGATTCAAACAAAACTTGAAACATGAACATTGTAGTCCATCACAAAGTCTACAACTTGGATTCACAAAGTTTTCTCAAAAGAAGCTTGTATCTCAAGTTATGATTTTTGGAACAAGGGTACCTAAAACTTTTAACTTAGAGAAAATTTGCCCTAATCTAGGCAGGATTTTGACCCATCTTCTTGGCCACTTTTCACATAGTTCCACTTGGAGTTTCAAGTTGCATTTCAAAGATGGATTATAGCTCATGTTCCAAGATTTCCAAATTGTCAAGGAACTCCTCAAATACCCTTGTGGTTAGATAGAATCGAATGCTTGAAGTTGGCAAAAACTCACTTTTGTCCATGGCCAATACATGTTCATACCAATTTGCAAATCTGATCTAGCTAGCTTGGTTCACAATTACAGGCCTCAAAACCAGTTTTTACTCCATAATTTAATGCATATCCATTGAGTTAAGGTATTGTCTTGGTCATTAGGGCATTGTACACAAGATTAAGCCCTAAATGGTAAAAGGTGTATTGCCATTTTTGCAAAAGGTTACTTTATGTCAAAACACTAAGAATTGAGCCTTGAACAAAATCTGAGACTGCAAACCAAATCCATGAATTAGAGGGGCCAAGAGTGTTGTATGCAGGGTGATAGGAGGGCATGTACAAAGCTATAACATCACTTCCATTCTTTTGCTTCAAGTAGAAAAAAAGTTGTAAATCATATGCCATCACACACATCTGTTAAGACCAACTTACACAAACATTGTAGACAAGTTTGATACCTCCCAACAAGCCAGAAACACGACCCTTCTGCCTCCCAAACCCCCTTGTACACAAAATCCATGTTTTGCTACAAAACAGGGCAAGCTCTGCAAACTTCAAGCCATAACCAAATTCCATCGTGCGTTTTGTCCAAAGATACTTCAAACACCTTCCAACCAACATAACAAAGCTATCCAAATCATCTATTGCTAGCTGTAACCCCTCTAACACACCTTGCCATTTTTGTTTCAAAGCTTCGCAGGTTGATTTCTCTGGCACAATTCAAGCTATTTCAAAACAAGCCAAGCATTGGAAAAGCTTCCTTGGACCTCAGGCAAGCTCAAAAAAAGCTCAAACACCATTGAAGGTTGCCACAATGTCCAACTCGAACTCAACTGAAACAGGTATTTCATGGACTTCTATCTCTCTATTTAGGAATAGTTAGGCTTATGTTTGTGAATGAAATATGTTGTACTCATAGCCCTGAAGCCATACATATGCTTAGTTTTCATTTACATTAATCGTGCTAGGAGAATTTCATCCATGAACTTTCTGAAAAAACTAGGTTAGAAATTAGGGCCAGAGAAATTCTCTCTGGTCTTTGAGAATTAGTCCAAGTTTTTTATATGGTTGGATTCGTTGTTTAATGCTCTACAATGTTCATGTTATGAGTTTTATCAAAAAATCAAAGAATCAGGAGATGACATTTGTGTACAGAAGCGCGCGTGTTTTAATTCAAAGGAAGAAGATGAAGTCTGACTGGGCTGGGCCTGGTTGTTCTTTGCTTTTGACACCCCACTTTTCTGTTTACACCCCCCTGGCCCATTTATTTGAATATTTGTCATTTTGATATTTTTATTTTTTATTCTGACTTTATTATTTTTTGTCTAAATATAAAAAATGCCAAAAAAATTATTTTCTATATTTTTCATATTTATTTGATATTTATTTTTATCTTACTAGTATAAATATGTAAATAGTTTATTTTTCTTTTATTAAAACTCAAAGAATAATGTAAAAAAAATACTTATTTTTATTTATTATTTTTATATACACTTAAAAACATTTTCTTGAATATACAGATTTTTTTTGTAATTAATTTTTATTTTATATATATATATATATATATATATATATATATATATATATATATATATATATATATATATATATATATATATATAATATATATATATATATATATATATATATATATATATATATATATATATATATATATATATATATATATATATATATATATATATATATATATATATATATATATATATATATATATATATATATATATATATATATATATATATATATATATATATATATATATATATATATATATATATATATATATATATATATATATATATATATATATATATATATATATATATATATATATATATATATATATATATATATATATATATATATATATATATATATATATATATATATATATATATATATATATATATATATATATATATATATATATATATATATATATATATATATATATATATATATATATATATATATATATATATATATATATATATATATATATATATATACTTATATATTTTATTTTATTGAATAATTAGGTCAAAAATACAAAAATACTACATTTTCATTTTTATTAATATTTTACACTAAAAATATATATTTTTACAATATACTTTTATTTTTGTAAAAATTAATATATTATTGTATATAATTAATAAATAATACTATTTATTTAAGAATTAGGGTTTTGCCCTAAATAACAAAAATAATTAAAATTGACCTTTTTTATTAATTTATTTACATTTCACATTGAAAAATACTTTTTACATACATGAAAATCTTTTTTGCATAATACATTTTATTTGATATTTATTTAATTGTATTTATTTAAATATTAAATATTGCCTTGTACATTCAATATGGTTGTAATAACTTAGCATTTAATTTCTTGTCAAATAACCCCAATTCAAATTTGTACCCCCTCCCTATATCATGTTGTAATAGTGTAGCATTTAAATTCTCGCACATTTAAAAGCTTCCAATTATGCCATGATTAGACGTAGGGTTTGCATGCAAAATAAAATCAATAGTTAGCTTGACCTAATCCAAGATAAACATGCATGAAAAACAAACACAATGCCCACTTGCACCCCTAGGGTTTCAATCCACTTGTTGCCTTCAAAAATGGGCCATGGTTGCATGTCAACTACTTTGGCAAAACAAAAACAAAACAAAAGATCATAGTCCCTCGATGACGCTATCTGAGTTGCCTAAACAAAATGATCAAGTCCCTCAAGAAAATTGCCAAATATACTTGACACTATTGCTATCATGGTCTACACGATGACCCACGCCTGTCCCGTTAACATCCTAACACAAGGTTGTTCACCAAATACTATGGTGAAACAACACTGTTAAAAGGGTTAAAAACATAAGAAAAATCTTTGAGTAAAATAGGGTAGATAGCTCTTAGTTACTTGATCAAAAGCTTGCAAAAACATCCTTGCTATTTTTTAAAACACATTTCACAACACAACTTCAAAAGCCTACTTTCAAACATTGAAAAACTTTTCAAAAGACAAAAACACCTTTGTATACATTCAAACAAGAATCATTACAAAGGTTGCCACATCGATGGCCTCTTTTCAAAACATCTTTCAAAATCACACACAAAGCACCATTTCAAACAATTGAAGAGCACCATTTCAAACAATTGAAAAGCAAAGTAAGTGATCTAAGCAAGTAACTAAGAGCCCATGGATAACCATGGATAGAAAGGGTGCTAATACCTTCCCTTTCTATAATCTACTCCTCGAACCCAAGAAAACATCTCAAAGGTCTTTCCCGTGCTTTTTGACCTTTCCTTAGGATAAAATAAAAAGTCAGTGGCGACTCTTGCTAAACCGAAACATTTTCAAACACAAACGCGAAATCCCAAGTCAGTTCTCCCACCGTATCACAGTCAGAAATATTATTTTTAAGTTTCATGAAATTTTTCAGAGTTTTTCATCAAATATTGATCAAGAAATAAAATCAAGGAAGATCAAGTTATAAAACAAAATTCAAATAGATGTCAAATTCAAAATAAACCAATCATGAGGTGACACGCTTCGTCTTCAACCTCTTTCCTTAACCAGATGCGCGCGAAAAAGTAGATGTTAGGGCTCATGTTCAAATCCATCGTTCATACTCAATTACACACCATTTTTCATGAAATTTTGTGCAAATCAAAGCCAAAAATAAGATCTACATTATGCTATTCGAATCACACTAAATGATTAACCACAGATCAAGAATTGATCTCATGAAAATTGCAAAAACACACTGAGCAGAAATTTTCAGATTCATCATACGTACATATCTCATCAAATCAAAAGCTCTAAAGCTGCATAAACACTTAATGAACATCAAACAACATGGTTCCAAACTCAAATCATACAATTCATGGCCAGAAATTAGGATTCAAAGTTGATGATTCTAACCTGCAAAAGTGTATTTACTGTCTCCTTCACTCCAGCTGCAAACCAAGCCTCGATCTTCAATCTTTAGCACTTGGATAACAAAATACAAGAAAAATCACTCAAAATGCACAAGCAAGCCGGGGAATCGAAGAAATGGATTTTGGGAAAAAAAGTGGTTTAAGATCTTAAGCTTCTTCCAGCCTTTCGTTCCTCTCTTCGCCTCCTTCCCTTTTTGAATGCATAATGCAGTGTTTATATAGGGTGTTTAGAGTGAGGGAAATAGGGTCATAACTCAAATAAATCTGTTGGGGGGGGGGGGAATTGGCCAAAACAGGTAAATGGAAATGTGAGATCGTGTGCTTGCATTTTGTTTGTTTATTTGGCTTTTTAAGCTGCATTTTGATGAGCTATGAGTGAGGCAAACAAAGTGTGAGGGGGTGAGGTGGCAAGGATTGCACATGGGAATGATTTTCTTGTGATGAAAGTTACCAATTTTAGAGAAAATACAAAAAGCGTGGGGAGGCAAGGAAAGTTTGATTGTTTGGCCAAAAGGAGTAAGAAACGAAGTGTGTGGTTCGTGCCAAGCATGTGTAATATCACCCTGAAACCAAATAGAATCGAAGGATGTATAAAATCTACAACTTGTATGACCCACGCGTGCACCAAACGCCACAATCGAAGGATGTAAAAACCTGCAACTTGCATGACCTACGCGTGCACTAAAAGTCAGTTGATTTCTAAATGAGGCCATAAAAAATTGGCTCGTGCGTTCTCAAATTTTCCTTGAGCCAATTAAAGAAAATATTCTAAGCTTCAAAACAAGTTGAGGTTCGAAAGAAATGATGGAAGGATGAGCAAGATATGCAACTTAGGATTCTTGGGCAAATCCAACCAACTTGCCCAAAACTGCGCACGCTGGCTTGCCCAAGATAACACTTTGACTGGTCCAAATTGAGAGCATGAATGGGGTTTCAACCAACCTATAAGGTGACACTTTGAATGTCCAAATGAAGAGAGAAAAGTGAGGCTTCGACTAGCCTTCAAAATAATGCTTCGAATGTCCAAGCAAAGAGAGAAAAGTGAGGCTTCGATTAGCCTTCAAGATAATGCTTCAAATGTCCAAGCGAAGAGAGAAAAGTGAGGCTTCAATTAGCCTTCAAGATAATGCTTCGAATGTCTAAACAAAGAGAAAAAAGTGAGGCTTCGACCAGCCCTCAAGATAACACTTCAAACTATCCAAATGAAGAGAGAGAAGAAATGAGGCTTCGACCAGCCCAAGGTACCACTTTGAACTGTCCAAACAAAGAGAGAAGAAATAAGGCTTCGACCAGCCCAAGGTACCACTTCGAACTATCCAAACGAAGATAGAAGAAATGAGGCTTCGACCATCCCAAGGTACCACTTCAAACTATCCAAACAAAGAGAGAAGAAATGAGGCTTTGACCAACCCAAGGTACTACTTCGAACTTCCCAAACAAAGAGAGAAGAAATGAGGCTTCGACCAGCCCAAGGTACCACTTCGAACTGTCCAAACAAAGAGAGAAGAAATGAGGATTTGACCAGCCCACAAAGTCACACTTCAAATGGTCCACACTAAATGCAATCTGAGAGAGCCACTCGAATCCAGTTTCAGCACCCAACTTCCTCAAACCACAACTCTTTCGAATTCAAATCAAATTAATTGATTCCAAGTTCAATGAGAAGCTTTCATAGTCCCCTTCAAAATGCACGAGGCACATTTTTGAAGTATGCTCCGAACCAAAAGATATAGGCATGTTACCAACTGTTTGATGAATTGCCTAGGCCACATTACTTGCCTTGCCTGGCCAGACGGCCAAGGTGCCCCAAAAAATGCCCAACTTGCCTTAAACTTTAACAGCTCATAACTTTCGATTTTGAGTATAAAGTGTGTTTTTTTCCTCTGTGGGCCCTTGTAGATATTTCCCCCCTCTTCAATTGGCAAAAAGAACCACCAAAATTCCCTGAAAAATGAGAAAGTTATGCCCTTGCAAAGTCAGGCCAAAACCAAAAACACTTGGTGAAAATTTTCAATCACCAAGATAACTTCAAATCCAAGTAACCTCTCAAACTTGCAATTCTCCTCAAAATCAATCATTAATGATCACCCCACATGAAAATACATGTCAAATGCTTTATGTTGACCAAAAGTCCACCTGGTCAACTTTGACTTTGTTGACTTTGAGTAAAATGACTGTTTTACCCCCCCTTTAATTCAATTGAACCACTTCTCTTCAAAATTGATGATCAAAATTTTAAACATATGATATTCCAAACACATAGAGGCTATAGAAGGAGTTTCCACTCAAAAATTCCAAAGAATATCTGATTAAAACTCAAACCCTAGTTTTGACTGATGAATCAAAAAGAAGTGATTCTCCTTATAACAGCACAATACTCAATCTTCTGATGATCCAATGAGGTGGATAAGATACCTTGAGAGATGTGAAACCTTTGGGCTTGAAAGATCCAAATGTTTAGATAATAAGGCTCTCTTTGAGAAACTTGTCAATACAATCAATCTTCCAAAGCTTGAGGGAGGCTTGATAAACCAAAATACCTTGATCCCATCACCATGTATGAATGCGATGCAATATGATGTTAATGATGAAACACAAGCCTAAATCAAGAGGGTAAATTTTAGGGTGCAACAGTTTCCCCTATTCAATTATCTTTAACATGATAAGCGAGAAAAGTGACAACTTTCGAGTGTTCAGAGTTGAAGATGATTGAATATGAAAGAACCCGAAAATTTACACTCTTGAAGAAAAAGGAGAAAAAAACCCCAAGACCTGTGTCAGAATGAAGCTGTAACGCAGATAAAAATGAGACAAAACCAAAACTTATAGGAATAGACGAAACTAAACCTCTGCAAAAATGTGTCAGGATGAAACCGGACCACAAAAGGGTGAGATAAGACTCAAACCAAAGAGAATAGGTGAAACTAGACTCTGGAAAAGAAAAATTACCCGGGTGAGGAGATGAAACTCTGAGCTCGACCCAAAGCAAAGTGGCTAGAGTGCATGATTCTAGGAGCACCTGCTAATCTCAAACTAAGATAACCAGTATGAAGGAACTGAAAGAATCCTAGGAGTGAGGAACAAAAGCGAGACGAAACTCGACCCAAATAACTAGTTAGACGAAACTAACCTAGATGAGTACTAGGACGAAACTGGATCTCACACACGGGTAATGAGGCGAAACTCGACCCAAAGCAAAGTGATGAGAGTACATGTTTCTCAGAGCATCTGTTGGTCTCAGATCAATGGATAAACAATGACGAAAATTGATAGAAGAAATCTAAGGAACAAAAGAGACTGAATTCAACCAGGGACGCAGCACGAACATCGCAAAGAGACTCGCTAAACGATAACCGAAAAGGGTTCAGTAAACGATAACTGATAAAGTCCAAGGTATGAAAACAAAAACGAGACAAAACTGGACTCATTATAACTATTTAGGCGACACTAAACTAGATGAGTACCAGAACAAAACTGGATTTCATGCACATGCAATGAGATCGAAACTCGACCCAAAGAAAACTGATGAGAGCGCATGTTTCTCGTAGCACCTGTTTGTCTCATATCAATGGATAAACAGTGACGAAAAATGATAGAAGAATCTAAGGAACAAAAGAGACTGAATTCAACCAGGGACGTAGCACAAACACCAATAAGAGTCTCGGTAAACGATAACCGAAAAAGGGTTCAGTAAACGATAACTGATAATGAAAACAAAAACGAGACGAAACTCGACTCATTATAACTAGTTAGGAGACACTAAACTAGATGAGTACCAGAACGAAACTAGATTTTATGCGCAGGGTGAGGAGACGAAACTTTAAGCTTGACCTAAAGCAAGGAGATTAGGGTGTACACCTAAAAACCTATTGAAATCGAATATCAGGACGAAACTGGTATTCGAAAGGTAGACCAATAGACATTGGAATGAACCGTTGAGGATAGTGAAGACTAAACCCAAGAAGACTGTGCCAGGGCAAAACTGAACTACGATCAAGAGTAGACACTCAAACAATCAAATGATTAACATCAAAAAGATATTTGTATGTGGTGAAACTTGAGATAATGTGGAAGAGGACCTCGTTGGGAATAAACTTGTAGAATTAGCATATCATTGGGGATAAACAGAAACAGTAATGGCTTATATTCCGATGCAAGTTTGAAAAAAATAAATTTAGCGCAATGCTCCATATAATGGAAATGCTACGCGTTTTGGTATATGAAATGTAATGATGCATGTTTGTTTAAAAATTTCACTAGGGAATTGCTAAACGAGAAGCCAACAATCAAGAAGTCAGAATCTGACAAGACTTATAAAAATAAATTGCAAAATCCGCTGCAGAAAAGAAGATATAAGGAACCGCTGAGGAGGAACCCTTGAAGAGCTTGAACTCCGTGGGGAGTAATAACTGAGCAACCAGTAGAAACAGGCCGCAAACACCGGGAGGAGTTGCAAAAAATAAATTGCGAACTCTGCTGGAGAAGACCGAGTCGAAACAGATCAAATTCAAGAAGGAATGCCAAATGAAGATTGGGCATTGTGGGAGAATATCAAGGAGAGATTGTAGCTTCTGAAGGAGAATGCCAAATATCGATTGGTGTTGGAGAAGATCAGGGTAAGACTGTAATCTTTGGAAAAGATGGCATGCAGCCGTGTTGAGGAAGATACCAAGATAACAAACCATACGTGAGGGGTTAAAACCTCTGCAGGGGGATCAAAGCTCTGTTGAGGAAACGAGATTTCACCAGGGAAACAAAACTCTGTCGAAGAGCACTTTGTTGGAGATTATTGAACTTTTGGAATGCAACCATTGGATAGATCATGCAGATAGTCAAGTATCATCTTTATTAGGGATAAAGAATGATCCAATCATAGGGATGCCCCAAGCAATAGATTAGCTGGGAGATTAGAAGTCAAGACAATAAATCTCTAATCGGAAACTCCTCTAGAGAATTGAAACTTCTTCAGAATGTGAGTTCCCATTCAAACCACTCCACTGGGGATATGCGACATCTTCAGACCTGGAGTCTTAGAATGAAGCCTTTCTCTTAAAAAAAGATTTCTGGGGAAACAAAACTCTGCTAAAGAAGTGAAACTTCACTGGGGATTGGGAAAGCTCCTTTCCACGCCACGAATGACCTCTGTCCAACAGAAAAGCCAAATCTTCCCAACCTGACAACATTTAGTTCTTTACTGATGTTCATTGTGTAAGCTATTTTTGTGTCAAACAAATGTTTTATATGAAGAAGGATGTTTATTATAGGAATGACTACCCCTTATGCGAAAATTACGTAAATCTTGAAATTGAAAACCTTGAATGAAAATGATGTTGCATCCCTGTCGTGAGCGAATCACTAGTTAGAGTACATAATTTCAAAAACTTTCTTTTTCTCCTTCAAAACAAACATGATGCAGGTGATAAGATACCAACATATATATGTAACACATGTTTAGGAAGCGCTATCTCGTTGTAGTATGCTTTCAGGCTAAACCCATATTTCAGTTAGGACTTTTGAGGGTTGTAACGTGGCCTGGTTCTCGAGTTTTTGAAAAAAAAGATTTTTAAGGCTCAAAATTATTTGGTGCCCACCCATTCTCCATGATTTTCTCCAGTCCTACATTCAGTTAACTTAATGCGAGTACTCATCTCTCAAAAGAGGCTATAATGACTGAGGGATCTCAACAGTTACTTTGACACGACAGACACTTTAATTCTTGGGGTTTTTTCGTTTTTTTTTGTGTTTGATTGCACGACTTTTCTTTTGATGAGGATTTTCATTGGATAATCCTTTTCTACCTTTCAGGCTTTTCAAGTTCCTCCTTTTTTCTTTCCCTAACTTTTGCTTGAACCAATTCTTTTAAATTTCAATTTGGAAGTCCAGCGGGATGCCCTAACTTTTGCCTAAGCAACTTGTTTTCAAGTTTCAACTTAGCGGGGCTTTTTTTTATACTTTCCTTTTTGAACAAGTCTTGTGACCCTAAGTCTTTAAACCTACCTTTTTTGAAGAAAAGTGGCTGCCCCATTCCTCGGTCGGCGAGGGATATCCATTGTTGTATTGATTCTATCCCGACCTCAGGATTTTTGTTTGTTGCTTTTTTTTTTTGCACTGGGGAAATAACTATTGTTGTTTTGACATTTTCCAACCTCATAATGCGAGGGATAAAAGGTGGTGATCCTCAAATGGGAAGATCCTTCTGAAATTTGAATGCCCGGTCAAATTAATTGAACATCTACCCTGCCCCTGGTTTAAAATAAGGGTTTTTATTCAAACAGAAAAGAAACTCCTACTTCGAAGGCTCATAGGGGTTAACGAGGATCTATCTCCCTTATATCTCCAGTTTTTTGGAATTGAAACAAGGCTTGTACATTGTCAACAGGGTTCTACTCAAAAGCATACAATCAGAGATATCTCCCTTCCTCCAATCTTTTGACTAGGCAAAAGAGTTGGCGCAGTTGGTATAAAAAAATGCCAGAAAATCATTTAAAGAGTGATAATGAATGGTTTAAAATAAAAGAAACATTTCAAGGCAAATATACTCAGCGAGTCAGGGTTAACGTTCAAAAATAAACAAGTTCCTGCATGCAGACAATGTTAAATCAATCAATCAAAATACACATGAAGGTACAGAAAAGAAAAGAAATGCCACCCTGGAAGAGAATCGTCTCTATTCGTACTTGTCAATGTACTGAAACTTGCCACCATCTCGATACATGATCGCTTTATTATGAAGGTAAATTACGAATGGTTTTCTCTGTGTCTTTCCGAAGAAATGAGCATTCAAAAAGGGAGAGATAGACATTTGCCCCAAGCATAGAGTCATGAAACAGCTTAGCAAAACATTCACAAGGAAAGTAGCTGAGCATCAACAAGAAGAACAATTAACATGCCCCTTGCATAACATGGCAATTGTAATCATTATCCGTATTTCAGGCGACGACGACTTAGATTATCATGTTCATGTAGGGCCAACAACGTTCATATGCACATGTTTATCAAAATATTGGACTTTTTTTTTGCAAACAAAACAGTGAAAAGGAGTTTAAGTGAACATAAGAGAGGATCTTTCATTGATTTTGAGAAATAAGTATGTGAAAAAGGCATTTACATTTGGGAGTAGCTAAATGCAAAAATCAAAAGAAACAAGTGTTTATAAATGGCAATGCGAATACAAATATCTATCAAATTCTGACTCTACTATAACTCTTATGACTTTAACGCCTTCGTCTTCCTACTTTTGGCACAAGTGTCCTGGATTGGCTTCAAACTTCTGTCGGGTGACTGGAAGAAAGAAACAAAGGAAACTGTGCTGAGCGTGGTCATTTTGATTTAAGTCCCTAACTTTTGCCTGAATCGCCCTTTCGGGTTTTCGATTCACCAGGACACCCTCTTTTTGCCTAAGCCGCCCTTTCGGGTTTTCAACTTAGTGGGTTTCTTTTTTTTAAAGAAAAATATTTTTTAACTACGTCAACATTTACAGGAAGAGGGAAGTATTCTCCGTCCATGGTTGTGAGCACCATCGCTCCACCAGAGAAAACTTTTCTGGCCACGAATGGTCCTTCATAAGTCGGAGCCCACTTGTCTCTGGGATCCCCCTGGGGAATAATTATCCTCTTTAGTACAAGGTCACCTGGCTCATAATACTGGGGCCGCATCTTTTTGTCAAAAGCTTTCCTCATCCTTTGCTGATATACCTGACCATGACATATAGCTGTCAATCTCTTCTCATCGATGAGTTCTAACTGATCCAGCCGATTCTGTACCCACTCCTTTTCATCAAGCTCAACACCCTTCATGATCCTAAGAGAAGGAATCTTGATTTCTATAGGAAACACTGCTTCCATGCCGTAAACCATAGAAAATGGGGTTGCCCCAGTCGAAGTACACACAGTGGTACGATAACCATGTAGAGCAAAGGGCAGCATTTCGTGCCAATCTTTATAGGTTACTATCATTTTCTGTACAATCTTCTTGATGTTCTTATTGGACTCTTCCACAGCGCCATTCATTTTAGGCCGATACGGGGAAGAGTTGTGATGCTTGATTTTGAAGGACTCACAAAGCTCCTTCTTCATCTTGTTATTCAAATTGCACCCATTGTCGGTAATGATATTTTCAGGCACTCCATAACGACATATGATATTGTGCTTAATGAACCGAGTTACCACCTGCTTGATGACATTGGCATAGGATGCAGCTTCAACCCATTTAGTAAAATAATCGATGGCAAGCAGAATGAAATGGTGTCCATTGGATGCAGTCAGTTCGATCTTACCGATCATATCAATCCCCTACATCGCAAACGGCCAAGGGGAAGTCAAGACATTCAGTGGTACGGGCGGCACATGCACCTTATCAGCATAGACTTGACATTTGTGGCAAATCCGCGCATGATTGTAACAGTCCGTTTCCATGGTGGACCAATAATAACCAGCTCGCAAAATCTTCTTGGCCATGGTATGTCCACTGGAGTGAGTCCCGAAGTCACCCTCATGTATCTCCTCAATGATTTTAGCTGCTTCTCTTTTGTCAACACATCTGAGCAGTAAACCATCGTGATGCCTCTTATACAACACACCACCACTGAGAAAGAACTTTATCGAAAATCTTCTCAAGAACTTCTTATCTGTGACAGATGCCTCTTTAGGGTATTCTTGTGTTTCAAGATATCTTTTAAAATCATAAAACCAAGGTTTAACATCTGATTCCAAATTGGCTTCAAAGCAAAAGGCTGGTTCATCCAACCTTCTGATGGTAATAGAAGGTGCTTCATTAGCCCACTTAACTTTGAACATGGAAGACAAAGTTGTCAGTGCATCATCTAGATTGTTCTCTTCTCTAGAAATGTGTTCGAACATGATCTCTTAAAAATAAGAAATCAACCTCATAACATGCTCGCGATAGGGAATTAGGTTCTGATGACGAGTCTCCCAATCTCCATTAATCTGGATGATAACAAGGTTGGAATCCCCGTAAACTTTCAAATATTTGATCCGTAGGTCGATTGCTGCTTCAATGCCATAAATGCAAGCTTCGTACTCGGCCATATTGTTAGTACAATCGAAGCAAATATGAGTTGTGAAAGGAATGTGAAATCCTTCAGGGTAAGTAATAACAACTCCGACGTCGTTGCCCATGGCATTGGAGGCACCATCGAACACAAGCGTCCAACGTGATTCTGGCTCGGGTCCTTCATCTGGGCCTGGTATGTTACAATCTCGAATATACATTATTTCTTCATCTGGAAAATCAAACTTCATTGGTTCGTAATCATCCATGGGATGATGAGCAAGATGATCGGCCAATATACTACCTTTGATCGCCTTTTGCATAGTGTACTAGATATCATATTCAGTGAGTATCATTTGCCAACGGGCCACCCTGCCTATAAGTGTCGGATTCTCCAAAATGTACTTGATCAGATCCATTTTGGATATCGAGTAGGTGGTGTGAGTTAACATGTATTGTCTTAAGCGTCTGGCAGCCCAAGCAAGCGCATAACAAGTCTTTTCCAGCAATGAGTACCTCGACTCGCACTCTGTAAACTTCTTACTTAAGTAATAAATGGCTTGTTCCTTCTTCCCTGTCTCGTCATTCTGACCAAGGACACAACCCATATAGTTTTTTAACATAGTTAAATACATGATTAACGTGTTTCCTTCCACCGGCGGCATGGTATCAGGGGTTCCTGCAAATACTCCTTTATTTTGTCGAACGCCTTCTGGAAATCTTCATTGCAACTTACTGTCTGATTTTTCTTCAACAATCTGAATAAAGGTTCACATGTGGCCGTGATATGAGAAATAAATCTGGAAATGTAGTTTAACCTCCCCCAAGAAACCACGAATTTCCTTCTCTATTTTTTGTTCAGGCATTTCCTGTATCGCTTTCACTTTAGCTGGGTCAACCTCAATGCCTTTTCTGCTTACAATAAATCCCAACAGCTTGCCGGACCTCACCCCGAAGGTGCATTTATTTGGATTCAGCCTCAACAAGAATTTCCTTAATCTCTCGAACAACTTCTCCAGATGAACAAGATGTTCCTCTTCCGTGTCAGACTTAGAAATCATATTGTCCACATATACCTCAACCTCCTTATGAATCATATCATGAAAGAGAGTAACCATGTCATGTAGATACGTTTCCCCAACATCTTTCAAACCAAATGGCATCACCTTATAGTAAAATGTTCCCCAAGGCGTGATAAATGTTGTCTTTTCCATATCCTCGGAGCCATTTTAATTTGATTATAACCCAAAAGGCCATCCATGAAGGAAACACTTTAGAGTGAGCAATATTATCGACCAACACATCAATATGAGGAAGAGGAAAATCATGCTTAGGGCTGGCTCTGTTCAAATCCCTATAATCCATGCACATTCTGACTTTACCATCTTTCTTAGGCACAACCATAATATTTGCAATCCAAGGCGGATAATTGATGACTTTTAAGAAATTCGCATCCAACTATTTTTGAACCTCTTCTTTAATCTTCTTGGACATCTCAGAATGAGTTCTTTGGAGATTTTGCTTGACAGGGGAGCAACCTTCTTTGAGCGGTAGTCGATGCACTATGATATCTATATCCAAACCTGGCATGTCTTCATAAGACCAAGAGAAGATATCAGAATACTCACGGAGTAGTTCAATCAGTCTGACCTTTATACTTTCTTCGAGATCTGCCCCTATCTTGACCTATATTTTTACCTCTTATGTGCCAATATTCACCACCTTAATTGACTCTTGATTCGGCTGGATAACCTTCTCTTCTTGTTTTAACAGTATTGCTAATTCTTCAGGAAGATCACAATCCTCATATGCCTCTTCTTCAAACTTGATAAATCGGATTGTCAAAGTCATAGTGCATGATAGCAGAGTCGTTATCAATATAATCTGTCGTGGAAGTGCATCTGCATAAATGATATTTTTGTGTTTTAGTGACGGTGTGTGAAAAGGGAAACATTGCCATCTAAAGAGAAATAAAAGGGAAACATTGCCATCTAAAGAGAAATAAAAAGGAAAGAATGAAACAAAATTTTGAATGCAAAAACGTCCTTTATTTATGACAGACTTTTGAAAATAAACATGGTGGCCCTACACAAATGATCCACTACGCCTTGGGAAGAGCGTAGGAATTATGATATGATAATAAAAGAAAACAAGAAAAATTACTCCCCAGCGCTTGAAACTTGGATAACATCCACATAAGTCCAGTTGTTGAGCACTTGGCCTGGAATGCTCGGACGAATCCAATCTTCAATATTGTATCCATCAACCCTATCGTCACCAATTGCATCGGTGCATCCTTCTTGAGTAGCATTAGGGAGGGAGAATCTTATAGGAGTAGATAAACCAGAAGCTCTGAAAGCTGCATTTTGCTGACCCGAGACGTAACCAAGACCGAATTTGTTGAATTTTGGGGTAACATCCAATACTCGACCACAACCTTCAGGTATGCCGTTCTCTACCACCACTCTAGCATATCTGAGGGAAGACATAACAGTTTCTGTCTTCTTTTTCTACCCTGGGGGCGGGAAATTGACTGCATGAACTGTTTCAAACGCTTGAAACAGAGTCTCGTGTATTTCACCTACGACTTCAACATAGCAGAATAACGTCAGATGACTCACGATATACTCTTCCTCGCCGCATATAGTTATCACTTTCCCCTCTGTAGGATATTTTATTTTCTGGTGAAGAGTAGAGGTGACTGCTCCTGCCTTGTGAATCCACGGCCGCCCCAACAAACAACAATATGCTGGATGTATGTCCATCACAAAGCAGGTAGCATTGAAGGTGCGAGGACCCACCTTGATCGGTAATTCCACCTCCCCATATACTGCTCTTCGAGACCCATCAAAAGCTTTTACCATCAAATCACTAGGACGTAACTCCAGGCCAGAATAATCAATTTTCATTAATGTTGACTTGGGTAGTACATTCAAAGACGACCCTGTATCTACCAAAACTCAAGATAGAGTAGTGCCCCTACACTCCATAAAAATATGTAACGCGTTGTTATGATCTCGCCCTTCTGGAAGAAGATCAAAATCTGTGAAGCCCAAACCGTTCCCAACAGATATGTTAGCATAAACATTCTCGAACTGATTTACTGCTATCTCGTGCGGCACGAATGAATTCTTTAACAACTTTATCAACGCATTTCTGTGAGGTTCAAAATAAATCAACAACGATAAGATATACATCTTAGAAGGGGTGTGACTTAACTGTTCAATTATGCTATAATAACTCTTCCTGATAATTCATATCAACTCCTCAACTTCATCGAGAACTGAAGAAGCTTCTTGTATTGGAATTGGTTGAGTCACATTGGCCGATGTAACCCTCGGATTTCCAATCGTTACCTATTGTTTTCCTTTTTCTCTTACAGAGGCATATGCCACATCTTGTACATTGGAAGGACCAAACACTCTCCCGCTTCTAGTTACTCGACCTACGCCAGAGAAATTATGAACATCCCCTTCATTATCTTCAGTAGATTCTTTCTTAGAAGGACCAGGTTTTGCCTCTTGCTTCACCCCATGGTAATAAACATCTGCACCATAATGCCATGGGATGGCCTTCTCACTAGTATATAACATGGGACCAGGTACTGTAATCATCAAAGGTGGCGCCCTAGATGGAGTAGGAATGCGCACATGGGTGTAAGGAATAGATACTACAACAACATCTTCTTCGGTAACCTTTTAGCATCTTGGTCTTCTATCAAACTGTATGGAACGCTCGTCCATCAAGAATTGGATGCCAGCTTTCAAATCATCACAGCCCTTCGGTTGCTCTCTACACTTGGCACAGTCTGAAGCGCAGCCCGAGAAAATAGAATTATCAAGTAGATACCTTTTAATATACCATAACAGAGTAGTCACCTGTTCCACATTCACAACTAGGTTCAACATTTCTCCGTTATTATCAATCATGTTAACAACACCCCCTCCATGTCTAGGCATCGGGTTCTGGACTATATTCAGACCAGTTGCGGGAGTAAACTCAATTGCCTTGGCATCCAACAAGTCTTGTACTTTCCATTTTAACGCAAAACAATCATTGGTAGATTGACCAACCGCTCCAGAATGGAATTCATGACTTGCATTAGCATCATAGTTATGAGGAAATATTCTGGTGGATGGTGGAATATTTCTCAAACTAATCAATTTCAAATCAAGCAAGTGGTGGAGTGCTTCGGTAGGAGATATTGGAAAGGGATCAAATTTTCTCGGCTGTCTTTGTTGTTGATTATTATACTGTCAGGGAACATCTTGCTGTCTTTGTTGTTGAGGTGCCAGATTCTGTCTCTGCAGCGGAGGAGCATTAATAGGAATAGAAACAACATTAATTTGCTGGTGTTGGCGATCTTCTCTTCTTCCTCCATGAGAATAAACTAAACTTGTGTCGCCTTCCCTTTTCTTGGGGTAAGTATTGAATGGTTTCTTACTATCCCCTAATGAGCCACTGGCGCCTCCAATCTGAATTTTCCCCAATTTCAAATCCATCTCAATTCTTTCACCAACCATAACCAACTCTGCAAATCCGGATGAAGCACTCCCTATCATGTGCTCGTAAAACGGTCCTTGCAAGGTACTCAAAAACATATCAATGAGTTCTCGCTCCATCAGCGGAGGTTGAACCCTCACAGCCAACTCACGCCATTTCTGAGTATATTCCTTGAAAGACTCTTTTGGTCCCTGTGACAAATTCTGTAACTGAGTGCGGTTAGGCGCCATATCCATATTGTACTGATAATGTTTGACAAAATCTCGAGCAAGATTGTTCCAGCAAAGAATATGGGTTTTCTCCAACTTCATGTAACACTCCAGGGATGCCCCAAATAGGCTATCTTGGAAAAAATGAATCAAAAGCCTCTGATCCTCGGTATGCACCGACATCTTTTGGAAATAAGCAGTTGCATGAGTAACGGGACATGACGAACCGATGTAATTTTCAAATGCGGGTGTTTTGAATTTAGGAGGAACTTTCACCCCAGATACTAGCCCAAGATCATTATCATCCATACCAAGGACTCATTTCCCTTCCACAGCTTTCAATCGTTCTTCCAATAACCGATACCTCCTATCCTCAACCTGAACCTCTAGCTCAGAATGTCGAACAGAGAGTTGATCTTCATCCTGATCATAGTCACAATCCTGCTCTTGAAAGTGTCTTAGGCCTCCCTGATTATCTCTCCTGTTCCCCATAAGACGAGGTCCTGGAGACGGGGGAAACTGCCCTATGTTACGCACAAAAGGGTTGTCAGGTGACCCGTGAAAATTCCCAATGGGCTGATCTTGCACATCCCCCAGTCCCACAGAAATGTCCTGGTAAAGCCCTTGGTTCACACTATCCACTGGATAGTGGCGTTGATTGCTGACAATGGCAGTTGTTGTACCATAAAATTTTCCCTCTCATTTATCAAGATTTTTGCTCACAAGATCTCCTTGGGCTCAAGACTGCCCTAGGGTTTCATCAGCTTGAGGCACTTCCTTATGCACTGATGATCTAAAACTAGGGTATGAGTTTTCACAAGGACATTTGAACTTCCAATGCCTCATATGACTTTCATGGATCATTATGGACCCCCAAGATCACTCATGTCAAGTTTCAAGCCTTGAATCACATTTTTGCTCAATCAATTGAGCAGTTAACCTAAAAATCAATTGTTTTGGGGAAAAAGTCAACTATGGACAATTTAAAGTCAAACATCTTAATTTTTTATCCATACCAACATTTTAAACTCATATGTATTATTTGATCAATTTTGGACCACAACTCCTCAAGGAATTTGATCAAATCCCCAAAAGGGCAAAATGGTCAAAATTAGGGTTTTAACTGAGAAGGGGCAATTTCTGATTTTTGACCTAGAAAATGATCAATTGGTTTAAGTCATGATCTCAAGAGTCCAATTGCATCGTTTTTACCTAATGGCATGGTTCAAAACATTGCAAGTCCATTGGATTAACAAATGAATTTTTCAGTCAACTAATCAAAAGTCAACTGTATACTGAAAAGTCAAAACTTTGACTTTTTAGTCAAATTCAAGTGCCAAAGATCATAACTCATCAAAACATGTCAAAATATGAAACTTATTCATCGAGAAATCAAAAAGTCAAGATTTTATTTTGAAAAGTCAAAATTTCTAAACTCAAATTTTTCTAAGTGTTGGAAATTTCATGTTTTTTCATAACTTTGAGCAAAATTTTCACCATGATGCAAGATGATTCAAGAGAAACTTACAACATGAAAGTTGTAGATCTCCATGAAATCTAAAACTTTTCTTCACACAACTTCCTCCAAATGTACTTGGATCTCAAGTTATAATTTTATGAACATAGGGTCATGAGACTAAACACTTAGTGAAATTTTGCCCTAATTTGGTCAGGATTTTGACCTAACTTCACGACACTTTTTCATATAGCTCCAAGGGTAATCTTCTAAAGAAATTGAAATATGGGTTGTAGATAACATTACAAGTTTCCAAAATGTCACAGAACTCCTTGAGATCATTCTTGAGGAGGGAGAATCAAAGAGATGAAGTTAGGGTTTTGTCACTTGAATTACAAGTCATTTTTGATGAACATATGAACCAAATCCATAGCCATGCTGCATAATCCTTACTTTACAAGCCTCAAACTTATTTTTCACTCCATAATTAATGGTTTACACAACTGATTATGCCATTATCCAAGTGTTTCAAGCTTTGTCCAAATCAATTTGCCATTTTAGGAAGAAAGTAACATATCCATTCTTGTAAAGCAAGCTTTATGCACAAAGTCAGCTTCTTGAGCTCCCAACTTGTTTTCCTTGATTACACTCCATCCACAAAGTCATAAGGGTTATGTTTAAAGTAGTTAACAACTCTATGAACCAAGGACAAAGCATTGAAACTTGGTTTCTCAAAAAAATCACATGTTATGCATAAACTTGTGATTTTTAATTCTGATCAACAAGAGGTCTCCAAACTGGTTGCTTATAAATAGAGTCCCTATTTGTGAGCTAGAGAACGAGCTTGAACACCCTGAAATACACCAAAACTCTCTCAAATCAGAAATTGCCCAAAAACTCCATTGTTGCACAGTTTCTGACCTTGAACTTCAAACTCACATTTCCCTCGTGTGTTTCTTGGCCTTTTAGTTTCTAAAGCTTCCTTACATCAAGTGTAACCTATCCATGTTCCTATTTTATAAGTGTAACACCATTTACCATATCCTCCATAACCAAAACAGAGCATTACACATTGACTTTTCCAAGTCATTGCAACCACTCTCAACTCAAGCAAACCATTGCATTAGCTTCCTAGGACCTCAAGGAAGTTAACCTGATCATCACCACTGCTTGAAACAAGCTCAAACTCCAAATACGATTTCCAGTTTTGAGGTAAGTTTTCTCAACTTGGAACTCTTCATACAGACGTCATCAATAGTTTATTTGTGAATAAAACATGTAGATATCATTGCCCTGAAGCTAACCCTGTCCTTAGTTTCCATTAATTTTGCTTGAGCTTAGAGAATTTTGAAACTGAAATTTTTAGGGTTCAGATTAGGTCCATTAAAATTCTTGCTTATCTTTGATCTATAGTTTTAATACTTTACATTTCTGGAATCGTGAGAAAATTTGCTACAAGTTTCATGTTTACAGTTTTCATTTTTGATGAGAAATGAGCAAGTTATAGTTGGTCTGGCTATAGGTTGAAGATGAAGTCTTCAGGGCGCGTTTTGCCTTACATATTTATTGTTTTGCTTGTATTAACGGATGTATAGCCACCCTAGTGGTAGAAGCGCGCGCCTGTAACCTATGGGACCTGGGTTCGAGCCCTAGTGGTACCCTTTTCATTTTTCACTTTCTCACTTTTCTGATTTTTATTGTTTTTGGCAGGCGCTGGGCCCTTTGAGCCTAGCTTGTTTTTGTTTTTGCTAGCTGACCTCCCTGCTGACTAATGGCACCCCTGGCCCATAGTTCATTTATTTTTTATTATTTATTTCATTTTTATTTTCTTAAATATTTTTCCAAACATTAAAAAATCATAAAAATACAAAAATAATAGATTTATATTTTGACTTATTTTATTTTTCTCACAAAAAATATTTTTATTTATTATACTTTATTTATTTTATTAAATAATCTTGTAAACTTAATTAATACTATGTTTTTTATTTATTTAGTTTTCACACCATTTAAAATACATTATTTTTTATATAAAAAAGACTAAAAATATTTTATAATGCTATAAATATTTTTAAGATAAAAATACCAAAAAATACTTTTCTTAAATTTATTTTCTTTTGATTAATTAATAGAACTAGGGTTTACTTAAAATATTTTTTTAACAAAATCAAAATTTAATTAATTATTTTCTTTATTTAATTAGGTTAAGACAAAATCTTTTCTTCATGAAAATCAAACAAAGATACATTTTCTTTACATCTTGCATTTTTTGTACATTCATTCATTTTATAATTTGTATTTATTTATTTCCTTGTACATTGATATCAATTCAATGTGGTTGTACTAGACTAATTAGGTTTAAATTCTTGCAATCCCCATTCATGAATTTGTATACCCCCCCTCCCCACAAATGTTGTAATAGTGTAGTAACTTTAAATTTTGCAATTTATCGCTTTTATATAACATGCTAGTAATTAGGGTTTGTATGGAAAGACTAAAACCAACACTTAGAAAACCCTAATTGAAGACAAAAGCAAGCATGAAAACAATACATTTGCACACAAGCACCCCTAGGGTATATCTACTTGGCTGCCTTTACAAAAATGGCCATATTATGCATGTGAGGTATCTTAGTAAAAATAAGCAAAATACAAGATCATAGTCCCTCGATGACGCTATCTAAGTTTCCTTTCAAATGATCTTAGTCCCTAAAGAAAATGCTAATATACCTTGCAACATTACTAATCATGGTTATACGATGACCCACGCCCGTCCCGTTTACATCCAAAGATAGGGTTACTTACCAAACCAATGGTAAGATAACAATGTCAAAGAAATAGGAAATGAACATAAAAGACTTTTGAGTAGGTAGAATGATCCTAATTACTTGCTCAATTTCAAACAAAACTTCCTTGCTATTTTCAAAACAAACACCTACACATTTTAAAACATCTTACAAACTTGAAAACATTTTCAAAAGATCAACACTTTGTATACATTCTTACGAACGAGAATCATTACAAAGTTTTCCTAAACGATGGCATCTTTACAAAATACTTTCAAAAACCACACAAAGCATATTTTCAAACAAAAGCAAGTGATCTAGCAAGTAACTAAGAGCCCATGGAAAACCATGGATGAAAAGGGTGTTAATACCTTCCCTTTTCATAATCTACCCCCCGAACTCAAGAAAATATCTCAAAGGTCTTTCCTGTTCTTTTTCACCTTTCCTTTTTGATAAAAGAAAATTTGGTGGCGAATCTTGCTAACCGCAATATTTGCGATCAAACGCAAAAACTTCATGTCAGTTCTCCCACCGTATCACAGAACTGGCGACACTGTTGGAGACTATTCTAAAAGTGGGGTTAACTTAGGGCTAGATCACATTTATTTGCTTTCATTGTTTGATTTGAATGCTCTACATTATGGTTCCTTTTTTAGGTTTGAATCCTCTACCCGGATTTAGGATACAATATAGGTAAGTAGGAATACATTATGGAAACTGTGCATGGTATACCGACATGGTCTAAGCAATAACTATGTTAGTGCGACATATTTGTGGATACCGGTAGCCTTTGAGTTAATCAAAGAGAATATGGGGTCGCTGTTTGATGTCATATAGCACTAATGAACTTCTAGAACTTTTACTAGACCAACTTGGCCGTGTATGGAGAATATCTGAACTGTATCTGAAAGCTTGAATCTGAATGAGTGTCAGAATTGCGTCAGTGTCTGGAGCGTATCTGAACTGTATCTGAAAGTTTGAATCTGAATGAGTATCAGAATGGCATCCGTGTCCGGAGCATATCTGAACTGTATCTGAAAGTTTAAATATGAATGAGTGTCAGAGTAGCGTCTGTGTCTGGAGCGTATCTGAACTGTATCTAAAAGTTTGAATCTGAATGAGTATCAGAATGGCATCCGTGTCCGGAGCATATCTGAATTGTATCTGAAAACTTGAATCTGAATGAGTGTCAGAATGGCGTCTGTGTCTGGAGCGTATCTGAACTGTATCTGAAAGTTTGAATCTGAATGAGTATCAGAATGGCATCCGTGTCCGGAGCGTATCTGAACTGTATCTGAAAACTTTAATCATTGTTAATGGTAGCTGTTAACCTTATTCTGAAAAGGGCAAAATGTTAGCTATAATGTAAAGTCGTGTTGTATGAAATGCATGGTATAATGCATTCGTGTTATCAATGTTTATGATATATGGATGCGATGCATGCGTATGTGAGCTAAATTGTTGTACTGCTGTTGGAATGAAGGAAATAAATCCTTGAATGTTGTTGAGGATATGTGAGCCTTCATGTCTTGAAGTCGAAGTGTTGATGGATTTCTGCCGAGAGAAATAAATTATGTTGTAAGGGCAATGCCAAGTACTTCTTGTAAAACCTGTTGGGGAGTCTTGGGAAATTTTGACAATTTCTACTGGGGATCAATAATTTGAAACTTTGTTCCGCTGGGGATTTAAATGACGTACTGCAGGGGATTACTTATGGAATGGCCTAGAGGTATTTTCCTATCTTTTCAACCTATCAGTAATTATTCTTTCCCATTTTGTTTATTTGTAAACAGTAATTATGTTCAAATGCATATGTTCAACAATGAATCATTGGACGTTTTTGTAAATAAAATACGAGCGTAAAGAAATGAAAAATAGCTTTTGTACTTTCAAAGGGACATTTTGTATTGACTTTGAGCAAATGTTTTTGTACAAGGGGACAAACATTCTAGTAAGAGAATATTGTCATAAAAGAGAGAAAATTTGATACAAAGAAAAACAGCTATGTGTAATAATCCCACGGGGTTTCCATTCTTCTATAGCCTTCGTATCTCCGAGCGTCTTATCTATTTGTTGCCTCGTTCGAAGATGACTGAATTGATCAGAACCTCTGAGTTTGTCAGTGGAAGCCAAAGGTTGTTTGTAAAGTGATCCGATGGGACATAGTCATACGCTTTAATTCCCTAACTTTTTCCTGGATCTCCCTTTCAGGTTTTCAGTCCAACGGGAAACCCTTTTTTGCCCAAGTCGCCCTTTCGGGTTTTCAACTTGTCGGATATACAGATTTTTTTTGTTTTATCCCTAACTTTTGCCCGAACCTTTTTGGTTCGCCGGGATGCCCTTGTTTTGCCTAGGTATGTCAACCTAGCGGGTCTCTTATGCGTAGTATCTTTTGACTATGTCCGCGTTCGCAGGGTGCGGCAGGTCGTCGCCATCCATGGTGGTCAAGATCATTGCCCCACTGATCCGCTGTCGCGCGCGGATCAAAAACGAGTGTTTTTATGCAACGATTTCAAAACTGTAGTATTTTGTAAAACGGTAATATAGCGACAAATGGCTCGAATATCGTTCTCAAGGATTCTTGAAATATTATTAACTAACTGAAATCGAGTTAAAGGGGGGGGGGGGTGGTTCGATTTTAGGCAAATAAGCTGATTATGAAAAGTGATTATAAAATAAGCTGTTTTTTATATGAGTGATTATAACAAACGGATTCACTGCTTCGATTCGTACCTATCATTGACTGCTAACATTACAATCTCCTAAGCGAAGTTTCTATCCTATTTGATTACAATATCAATTAACAAGCGTGACTGACACTATGAGATACATGTTCCTATGGCCGGATTAAGCATACGGTTAAAATTGACGCAAATTAACAATTAAGCAAAGTCAATCGCGATTAAAATTTGGGAACATTTATCAATCAAATTAAATCAACAATGTTATATGAAAATCGAATTAAGCAAACAACAATCTCATAACATAGTTGAAAGAAATCGAAATTAAATTGCAAATGCTATAACAATCTCAAAGTTGGAACCTGAGTACAGTAAATCCGTCAGAAAGGTTTTAGTTCTCCATTGATTCGTCAAAGCTTTCTCTTTTTCGTGAACAGTGAATGGGATCCGAAATATTCTGTAGCATCTAGGTAAAAACTAAAAAGAAACAACCCAACTGGGTCGGATACAAAACTCAGGCCCAAAACAAATGACCCAAACTTAAATATAAAATGCTACAACTTCAACGACTTTTTCAACCTTGCTACAGCCCGAATCAGCATCTGGACACAACTAGAAAGTTGTAGGTCTTTTTCTTAGCTTTCCAAACAATATTAGAACGCCTCAATCCGATTCCTGTAGCTCCAGTTATGAATTTTTCCGTGAAAGCTGCAGTTGCTGAAAATAAAATACGAAAATTAATTAAATGCAAAAATAAAATAAATTAGCAAAACATATTAAAACATAAAAATAAACACAATAAACTAAAGAAATGCATTAGTACAATCGTGGAAGGATGTGCATCAAAATGCACTGATCAAATTCCCCCACACTTGAACTTTTGCACTCCGAGTAAAATGCAATCAAAAGAAACGCAAAAGCATCATCAATTACTCATCCTAGGCTACAAATTCATCTTCGGTCAAGATTGCATCAACAGGTACTAGTCTCGTACACTAAGGATATCATAGGAACACTAGTCTTGCCTCCTGAATATACAAATCAATATGAATCATATTATTATGCAAAAGCCTAACTTACTCATCCTCCTTTTTGCTCTTTTTCATTCAGGCGCAATCACATTAAGCCCGTTATCTCCACACACTCATAGCAAAGTGACCGGTTAGTGACTTTGATCCTTTTTTGCACGGGGTTCTGGTACTTACATGGCATAACCCTTTGCTTACTCAGTTGCAGTTGCGGGGGATTAGACCGTAATCCGCCCTACCAAGTTCAGCACCAGAAACCGCTGAACCAACTAACAACGAGTCTTATTCTCGAAAAAAATTCTGTAGGCACTACGACCGTTGGGTTAAGTGACCGGGTGAGGGTCACCAAACTTAGAAGGTGCATTCCTTTTTTCTTTTTCTTTTTAAAACACTTTTTTTCGGAACACTCACTTATATTCATCGGCTTCCTTGCGTAGAGCGTGTGAGATGGTGCTGACTGCTGAAATAAACTACTCAAGAGCTATTAGAGAGTGAGAATTCAAGGCTAATACATAATAAGAATTCAAATCAATTTCCATATGCAGGAGACAATGTTAAGATGATACCTATCTTGTGAGCTTTTCCCAAGTCTCCACAAACATAACCTCAAATTAGTCTGCAACCCAAAACTTTCAAATAGATGCATTTTATTTAATTTTTTAACAAAAACAACTGAAATTAAAATAAAAGCAAAGAAACAAAATGATTCCCTCCCCCACATTTAAAACAAGCATTGTCCTCAATGAAAGGACGCAGTTATTAAAGTTGAGAGAAAGGAATAAGAACTCCCTGATCAAGTTGCAGTGTAGTTAGGCGCTTCCAAAGAAAGCTCCTCTATGCTCACATCTTCAGGTACTGCACTTTGATGAAAAAGCTTTAGGTGCTGCCCATTGACCTTGAAAACTTTGTCAGTACCTGTACTTTTAATTTCTACTGCACCATGAGGAAAAACATTAGTGACAACAAAAGGACCAATCCATTTGGATCGAAGTTTCCCAGCCATAAGCTTAAGGCGAGAATTATATAATAAAACCTGTTGCCCTACAGAGAATTCCTTTCTAGAAATCATCTTATCATGGAAGTGCTTAGTTTTTTCTTTATAAATCCTAGAGCTCTCATAAGCCTCTAGTCTAAGCTCTTCAAGCTGTTGTAATTGGAGTTTTCTTTTAATACCTGCTTGTTGCATCTCCAAATTACAACTTTTCACTGCCCAGTAAGCACGGTGTTCTATCTCTACAGGAAGATGACATGCCTTACCAAAAACAAGTTGATAAGGAGACATCCCAATGGGTGTCTTGAAAGCTGTTCTTTGAGCCCAAAGTGCGTCTTCTAGACGGCGGCTCCAGTCCTTCCTGTGTGGTTGGACCATTTTCTTTAAAACCTGTTTGATCTCTCTGTTTGAGATTTCAGCTTGCCCATTTGTTTGTGGGTGATATGCAGTAGAGACCCTGTGCACAACTCCATACTTTTGGAGTAAAGCTTCCATGGTGCGGTTACAAAAATGAGTGCCTTGGTCACTTATGATAGTTCGCGGGATTCCAAACCTGCAAAAGATATTAGACCTGACAAAGTCTGCAACAACTCTAGAACCATTAGTCCTAGTGGGGATAGCTTCCACCCACTTTGAAACATAATCAACAACAAGTAAAATATATAGAAAACCAAATGATACAGGGAAGGGACCCATGAAGTCGATTCCCCATACATCAAATACTTCACAGAAAAGCATCGGTTGCTGAGGCATTTCACTCTTTCGAGTAATGTTTGTACCTACTATCTGGCACTCTTTACAAGTGCGGAAAGTCTCAAAAGCATCCTTAAAAATAGTGGGCCAAAAGAAACCTGAGTCTAGGACCTTCCTTGCAGTCCTTTGAGGGCCAAAGTGTCCCCTGACTTGAGATGAATGAGCAAAATTCAAAATAGATTAAATCTCATAGTCAGGGACACATCTCCTAATTACCTGATCACTACCAAACTTCCAAAGATATGGATCATCCCAAACATAATATTTGGCATCACTCTTGAGTTTGTGAATCTGTGACCTGGATGCACCTGTAGGAAAAACACCAGCAACAAGATAATTAACAATATCAGCAAACCAAGGAGTAATACCATGAACAAGTAAAAGTTGCTCATCAGGAAAGTCATCCTGGTTGGGAAAAGGATCTTCATCTCGCTCTATTCTACTCAAGTGATCAGCTACTAAGTTCTCAGCTCCACTTTTGTCTTTAATCTCTACATTAAACTCTTGGAGCAACAACATCCACCAAATCAATCTCGGTTTTGCATCCGGCTTCTTCAACAAGTACTTCAAAGCTGCATGGTCAGTAAAAACAACAACCTTGGAACCTAGCAAATATGATCTGAATTTATCAAGAGCAAAAACAATAGCTAGAAGTTCTTTTTCAGTGGTAGTGTAATTTGATTGTGCAGAATCTAAAGTCCTAGAAGCATAGTAAATAACATGGGCAGCCTTGCCAACTCTTTGTGCAAGGACAACCCCAACAGCATAATTAGAGGCATCACACATGATCTCAAAAGGGAGGGTCCAGTCAGGAGGCTGGATGATGGGAGTGGAGGTTAATGCTTTCTTCAAGAAGTCAAATTCTTGTTTGCATTTGTCATCAAAGCTGAAAGTGACGTCATTCTTCAACAAGTTTGAGAGCGGAAGAGCTATCTTGCTGAAATCCTTGATGAAACGCCTATAAAAACCTACATGACCAAGAAAAGAACGAATCTCGCGAACGCAAGAAGGGTAAGACAATGTGGAAATAACATCAATCTTAGCAGGGTCAACAGAAATTCCTTTTTCAGAAATTATGTGACCAAGAACAATTCCCTGCTCAACCATAAAATGGAATTTTTCATAATTTAAAACAAGGTCAGTCTCAATGCATATCTGCAAAACTAAGTTCAAACTATTCAAACATGCATCAAAAGAAGAACCATAAACAGTGAAATCATCCATAAACACTTCCATGCAATTTTCGATAAATTCAGAGAAAATACTAATCATGCATCGTTGGAAAGTGCCAGGAGCGTTGCAAAGACCAAAGGGCATCCTCCTGTAAGCAAAAGTACCGAAGGGACAAGTGAAAGCAGTCTTCTCTTGATCTTCCGGTGCAATATGGATCTGAAAGTAACCTGAAAAACCATCAAGAAAACAGTAATGTGATTTACCAGCTAGTCGTTCAAGCATTTGGTCAATGAATGGCAAAGGAAAATGATCCTTTCTAGTCGCTTGGTTCAATCTCCTGTATTCAATACAAACTCTCCAACTGTTCTGAACTCTAGTGGGAACAAGTTCATTCTTCTCATTTTTCACCACTGTGAGTCCAGACTTCTTAGGCACAACCTGCACTGGACTTACCCATTTACTGTCAGAGATAGGATAAATGATACCTGCTTGCAAGAGTTTGGTTACCTCTTTCTTCACAACATCAAGAATCAAAGGATTAAGCCTCCTTTGGGGCTGCCTTACTGTTTTTGCTCCATCCTCAAGTAAAATCATGTGCATGCACATCGATGGACTAATACCAGTGAGGTCAGCTAATGTCCATCCGATTGCCTTCTTGTGTTTCTTCAGAACCTGCAAAAGCTTATTTTCCTGTTCGAAATCAAGGTTAGAAGAAATAATGACAGGTAATTTTTCATCACTCTCCAAATAAGCGTATTTCAGATTATCCGGGAGTTGTTTCAGCTCTAAGGATGGGGGCTGCTCAATGGATGGAGTGATTGGGGCAGCCGGGATGTCAAGAGCTTCCACTGCATAATTAACTTCATTGACAGCAACATCACCTGTAGAAAACACATCAGCCTGCAAGCCAGCATCAATCTCAGCGCATACAACACATATGTTAGTGTCAGTACAATCAGAACACAAATAAACATCATCAAATGCAGATAAAGATGGAAAATCTAATGAAAACAATTCAGAACAAGTTTCATCCACCAAATCAGAGATTAATTCAATATGAAAAACGAAATGCTCCTCCAATGGATGTTTCATGGCATCAAAAATATTAAATTTTACGACAATGTCACCAAATTCCATGGACATGGTTCCATCGTCAACATCAATCTTTGTTTTTTCCGTTTTCATGAATGGTCTGCCTAAAATGATGGGAGCTTTGCTGGACTTTGTTTCTCCTTCCATGTCCAGAATGTAAAAATCTGCAGGAAAAATCAAATCATTAACTTGAACAAGGACATCTTCAACTACACCGGCGGGGCGGGCGTTACTCCTGTTCTCCAACTGAATGATTATACTTGTATGCTGTAAAGGACCAAGACAAAGGTTATTATAAATAGAAGTGGGCATCACATTAATTCCCGCTCCTAAATCAAGCATACAATTATCAAATTGCTTATCCTCAATGGTACAAGGGATAGAAAATGTTCCTGGATCCTTCTGCTTTTGTGGCAACAGCTGAGTAGTGAAGGCTAAAACATTTTGCTCGCCTACAACCTTTTTGGATGAAGGCTTGGGCTGAATAAATGCAGAAATATTTTGTCCCAAGTTTACTCGCTCACTTCCTTTCATCCGCCTCTTGTTTGTACACAAGTCTTTCAGAAACTTCGCATACTTTGGTACCTGCTTAATCACATCAAGAAGAGGAATATTCACAACAACCTTTCTAAATACATCTAAAATCTTGTTGTCCCCCTCATCAACTTTTTTATTTTTCAAAACTCTATGTGGGAAGGGGACTGGTGGAACATACTCTCTTTCTTTATTTTTTTCAGTTTCATTCATAACAACAGAAGAAGGGACAGAAGATGGAGAAGGAGGAAAAGAAAGAGAAGGTTCAGATGTTACCTCAGGGGCTGATCCTATAACCTTACCAGATCGCAAAGAAATTGCACTTACATTGGCATTTGGACCATTCGGATTGACAACCATTTGGGCTGGAAGTTGGTTCGAACCTTGGGCTTGCATGTTATTTATTTGAGTAGCAAGTTGTCCCATTTGCGTGTTCAAGATTTGAATGCTAAAATCGGTCCTTTGTTGGAACTAAAGGTTGTTGACAGCCATTTGTTTAACAAGATCCTCTAGGGATGGTCCGGAAGGTGCAGTGGCAGCCGGTTGAGGTGGGTTCTGTTGTTGGCTGGTTTGTGAATTTCCATATCGAAGGTTGGGATGATTCCTCCAATTCGGATGATATTTGTTGGTGGACAGGTCAGGGATGTTATTGTACCTGTTTTGGTTATAAAGGTTGGCTGCATAAGCTTGGGGTAGCTCAATGATAGATTCATCTCTCATAATGGGACATGTATCAGTCGGGTGCTCAGGGGAAGTACAAATACCACACATAGTTGATGTTTGAGTTTTTGGTATTGCTAGTTGTTTGACTAATGCTGTGAGCTCATCAATTCTGGTCTCTAAAGCTTTGTTGGAAGAAGAAGCTTGAATTTTATTCACTCCTTTGCTTTGTGCAGAATTGTCTCTAGTGGTAAATTGCTGAGAATTAAGAGACACATTCTCTATTAGAGCTTTGGCAGCAGCTGGAGTCTTATCAACAAGTGCTCCACCACTAGCGGCATCAAGAATGTTTCGGTCCATCGGTATCAACCCCTCATAAAAGTACTGGATGAGTAATTGCTCGGTGATATGATGTTGAGGACAGCTGGATACCAAGTGCTTGAACCTCTCCCAATACTCAGTGAGTGACTCATTACCTTGTCTGATACCGCAAATTTCCTTTCTTATTGAGGCAGCTCTAGAGGCAGGAAAATATCGCTCCAAAAACACATTTTTCAGCGCATTCCAGCTTGCAATTGAATTTGGCTCGAGGTAGTACAACCAATCCTTTGCTGCACCCTGCAATGAAAAAGGAAAAGCTCGAAGTTTGATGTGATCTTCAGTGATACCTTCAGGCTTCGATGGTGTAGAGCATACAACCTAAAACTCTTTCAAATGTTTGTGCGGATCCTCACCTGCAAGACCACTAAACTTGGGCAACAAGTGTATTAAACCCGGTTTTAATTCAAAAGGAGCAGCAACATCATCATAATCAATACACATGCCATTATAATTTACATTAGGGGCAGCCAATTTCCTTAAGGTTCTTTGGTCAGTCATATCAATAACAACTCCAGAATCAGAATCAAATAGATAGTGCAAATAATCAGAATCAGACTCAGACTCAAACTCAAACTCAATTGTGGATGGTGGACTAGTGTTAACTTGGACTCTCCTATGTTGTGTGTGCAATGTTCTTTCTACCTCAGGATCAAAAGCAACAAGCTCAGGACAGCAGAACCTAGTAGCCAGGACTAATACGCAGCAATGGTAACAAAGCCTAAAATACCAACAATGTCCCTAAAAGCAAAAACAAACACAAAGAAGGAAAACGATTAAATTTTTTTCAAAAAAATAAACTAAACACGAAATTCTTCTAATGGACGAAAAATAGAATTTTGATAATTTCTTTGATTTTTTTCGACTCTATGAAAACAGTAAATAAATCATAAAAAATAGGAAAATGATGAATTTGGGAAATTGAGACCAAAGACCCGTAACTACTTTGTAGTATGGGACAAATGATCAGTGATTTTTTTGGCATAAACTGGTCGAAGCCGACCAGATTTCAAATCGGACTCAATTTTCAAAAAAACCGATTTTTTTACTATTTCGACTCTACAACGCGAATTGGAAGAAATCACGAAGAAACTAACGCCTAGACTCAAGAAACTGACCCTATGACTCTAAAAACAACTAATAATACCAAGAATCCCCGGCAACGGTGCCAATTTGATCCGCTGTCGCGCACGGATCAAAAACGAGTGTTTTTACGCAACGGTTTCAAAACTGTAGTATTTTGTAAAACGGTAATATAGCGACAAATGGCTCGAATATCGTTCTCAAGTATTCTTGAAATATTATTAACTAACTGAAATCGAGTTAAAGGGGGGGGGGGGGGGTGGTTCGATTTTAGGCAAATAAGCTGATTATGAAAATTGATTATAAAATAAGCTGTTTTTGATATGAGTGATTATAACAAACTGATTCACTGCTTCGGTTCGTACATATCATCGACTGCTAACATTACAATCTCCTAAGTGAAGTTTCTATCCTATTTGATTACAGTATCAATTAACAAGCGCGATTGACACTATGAGATACATGTTCCTATGGCCGGATTAAGCATACGGTTAAAAGTGATGCAAATTAACAATTAAGCAAAGTCAATCGCGATTAAAATTTGGGAACATTTATCAATCAAATTAAATCAACAATGTTATATGAAAATCGAATTAAGCAAACAACAATCTCATAACATAGTTGAAAGGAATCGAAATTAAATTGCAAATGCTCTAACAATCTCAAAGTTGGATCCTGAGTACAGTAAATCCGTCAGAAAGGTTTTAGTTCTCCATTGATTCGTCAAAGCTTTCTCTTTTTCGTGAACAGTGAATGGGATCCGAAAAATTCTGTAGCATCTAGGTAAAAACTAAAAAGAAATAACCCAACTGGGTCGGATACAAAACTCAGACCTAAAACAAATGACCCAAACTTAAATATAAAATTCTGCAACTTCAACGACTTTTTCAACCTTGCTACAGCCCGAATCAGCATCTGGCCACAACTAGAACGTTGTAGGTCTTTTTCTTAGCTTTCCAACCAATATTAGAACGCCTCAATCCGATTCCCGTAGCTCCAGTTATGAATTTTTCCGTGAAAGCTGCAGTTGCTGAAAATAAAATACGAAAATTAATTAAATGCAAAAATAAAATAAATTAGCAAAACATATTAAAACATAAAAATAAACACAATAAACTAAAGAAATGCATTAATACAATCGTGGAAGGATGTGCATCAAAATATACTGATCACCCACCGGAGAATATGTTTTTGATTACAAATGGTCCTTCATAGGTAGGAGTCAATTTGCCCCTGGGATCACTTTGTGGCAAGATGATGCGTTTGATCACTAGATCCCCAACTTGATACACTTGGTGTCTGACTTTCTTGTTAAAAGCCTTGATCATCAGTTTTTGATACATTTGACCATGGAAAACAGCAGTAAGTCTCTTCTCATCAATCAAGTTTAGTTGATCAAGTCGAGTCTGGATCCAATTGTCTTCGTTCAAACCTGCATCCTTCATAATCCTCAGAGAGGGGATCTGAACCTCAATAGGCAAGACGGATTCCATGCCATATACCAAAGAATAGGGTGTTGCCCCAGTTGATGTGCGAGTCGTGGTACGATACCTGTGGAGAGCGAATGGTAACATCTCATGCCAGTCTTTGTATGTGACCGTCATTTTCTGTATGCTCTTTTTAATGTTTTTATTTGCAGCTTCTACAACACCATTCATCTTCGGCCGATAGGGAGAAGAATTGTGATGTTGAATCTTGAATTGCTCGCACAAGGCGGTGATCATAGTGTTGTTCAGATGTGTACCATTGTCAGTGATGATCCTTTCAGGGATACCGTACCAGCAAATGAGATTTTGCTTGATGAAAAGGGCAACAACATTCTTGGTGACGGAAGCGAAGGAGGCTGCTTCCACCCACTTTGTAAAATAGTCATGGGCCACTAGGATGAAGCAATGTCCATTGGAGGTTGTCGGCTTAATTTCTCCTATCATATCTATTCCCCACATATCAAAGGGCCAAGGATCCATTAAGACATTCATAGGAACCAGAGGTACATGCACCTTATCAGCATAAATTTGACACTTATGGCAGGTTCGAGAGTGTTGATAACAATTTGCTTCTATGGTAGACCAGTAATAGCGTGCCCGTAGGATTTTCTTTGCCATCGTATTCCCACTAGAATGGGTTCCAAAAGTGCCTTCGTGTAATTCAGCCATAATCCTTTCAGCTTCAACCTTATCTACGCATCAAAGTAACACAGAGTCATGACTGCGTTTGTACAGGATATCGTTACTAAGGAAGAACTTAGCAGAGAATCTCCTTAAAATTTTTTTATCATTGATTGAAGCTCCTTCTGGATATTCTTGAGCCTCGAGATACCTCTTGACTTCATGAAACCAAGGTTGGTTCACTACTTCTTCAGTATTAATCTTGTGACAGTGTGCTAGTTCATCCATTCGCTCGATGGTGATTTGGGGAGCCTCGTTGTCCCATTTAAGTTTAAACATAGATGACATTGTGGCTAGTGCATCTGCTAGCCGATTTTCTTCTTGCGGGAAATGCTCGAAGGTAATCTTCTCAAAATGTGGTAGCAAAGTCAAAACATGTTCTTTGTAAGGGATAAGGTTTGGGTGTTTGGTGTCCTATTCCCCTTTGATCTGACTGATGACCAAGGCTCAGTCTCTGAACACATCCAAGGATTTGATCCCCAAGTCTATGGCAGCTTTGAGACCGAAGATGCACGCTTCATATTCCGCCATGTTGTTTGTACAATTGAAGCAAAGTCTTGCGGTAAATGGAGTATGGCACCCTTCTGGAGATATTAGTACAACACCAATACCATTGCCGAGTGCATTGGAGGCTCCATCAAAGAACAGGGTCCATCGGGATCCTTGTTCAGGTCCGTCATATGGCCTGATTTCTTCGCAGTTGTCTAATGTCATGATGTCTCCATCCAGAAATTCGAACTTCATGAACTGGTAGTCTTCTACAGCTTGGTGAGCGAGGTGATCAGCTAGTACACTCCCCTTTATATCTTTCTAGGTAGTATACTGTATGTCGTATTCTGTCAGGATCATCTACCATCTCGCTATTCTCCCAGAAAGAGTAGGCTTCTCGAAGATGTACTTTATCGGATCCATCTTAGATATCAACAAGGTAGTATGAGTCAGCATATACTGTCTTAGCCGGCGAGCAGCCCATGCCAGAGCACATAAATTTTTCTTGAGTAGTGAATATCTGGTTTCATAGTCGGTAAACTTTTTGCTCAGGTAGTAAATAGCGTGTTCTTTTCGGCCAGACTCGTTATGCTGCCCCAATACACACCCCATTGAGTTTTCTAAAACCGTCAGATACATGATCAATGGTGTACCCTCGACTGGTGGCATCAATACAGGAGGCTCTTTCAAGTACTCTTTGATTTTGTCAAAATCAACTTGGCATTCATCATTCCATTTGACTACTTGATCTTTCTTCAACAGTTTGAAGATTGGTTCACAAGTAGCTGTTAGGTGAGAAATGAATATGGTAATATAGTTCAAACGTCCCAAGAATCCTCTGACTTCCTTCTCAGTACGAGGAGCAGGCATCTCTTGTATTTCTTTTACCTTGGCGGGATCTACTTCAATACCTTTGTTGCTAAAGGTAAAGCCTGGGAGTTTACCAGACCGTACCCCAAATGTGCATTTGTTTGGATTCAACCTCAACTTGTACTTCTTCAGTCTCTCAAACAGTTTTTGTAAGTGATCAAGATGCTCTTCTTCTATTTGCGACCTGGATATCATATCGTCCACATAGACTTCTATTTCATGATGTATCATGTCGTGAAATAAAGCTACCATGGCACGCTGAAAGGTTGCCCCAGCGTTCTTCAGTTTGAATGGCATTACCTTGTAACAGAATGTTCCCCACTGTGTGACAAATGTTGTTTTCTCCATGTCCTCAGGCGCCATTTTGATTTGGTTATAACCTGAGAATCTGTCCATGAAGGAAAACACTTTGTGTTGTGTCGTATTGTCAACTAGGATATCAATGTGGGGGAGTGGAAAGTCATCCTTAGGGCTCTCCCTATTCAAATCTCTGTAGTCCACACACATTCGAACTTTGCCGTCCTTTTTGGGCACGGGAACAACATTGGCAACCCATTGGGGATAAGAGGTGACGGCCAAGAATCCAGCATTGAATTGCTTCATGACTTCTGCTTTAATCTTCTCTGACATATCAGGCCTCATGCGACGAACCTTTTTGCTTTATTGGCAGACAATCCTCTCTTGTAGGCAGACGATGTACCACAATATCTTCATCAAGTCCTGGCATGTCTTCATATGACCAGGCAAATTTTTTGACATAATCATGCAACAACTGAATCAGATGCTCCTTGACACTAGGTTCCAGATTGGAACCCACTTTGACTTCTTTTTTATCTTCTTCGGTACCTAGGTTGATCGTATCGACAGGTTCCTCGTGAGGCTGAATGGTTCTCTCTTCTTGTTGTAGCATTCTGGCCAGTTCCCCTGGTACTTCACAATCTTCCTCACCTTCGTCTTCGGCTTGGTAGATTAGATTCTCAGAGTCACGAAAGGCCATAGCAGTATCGTTACCCATGGGATCCAGAATGGATGGATACCTGCATTGTGAGTGTGGGTGTGTGTAAAGGTATAGCTATTTTTGAAAGGAAATAAAATGTAAAAGAAAAACAATGATCACAAAAGTTTGTATGCGAAAACGTCCACGATTCATTAATGTCATATGAAGATGAAATAATAACCCTTACAAATGGACCATTATGCCTCAGGTAAGACATAAGGTTTTAAGAGTGCGAATTATTTTTGAATATTACAAATATAACAAAATGTAAAGATAAATTACTGTGGGATAAAAGTGATTGGGACGAAGTCTCTAGCCTCCCAATTGTTGAGTCCTCCATTGACAGTAGGAAAGATACAATCCTCCAAGTTGCAATCATCTTCACCATCTTATACCGCGTTGACCTCACAGTTGCTAATCTTCAAGGGTGGCCCTCCAACACGGGCACGACGTACAGCCTTTTGAGCACTTGAAGTGAAACTTAGGCCAAACTTGTCAGACTTATACGGGACATCCGGAAGTTGCCCCCAGATGGTTCATCCACCTTCCTCTACCACTGCTTTGGCGTTCTTTAGTAATGACACCCGGAGTGGAGGTCTTGTAATATTGGGAATCCGGGACACAGTCTTGGTCACTGCAACCTCTTGGGGGACCTCTTCGAAGTGTTGAAATGGAGTTTCAATGAATTCACTGTCCAATTCCACATATCTGAAGGAATTGAGATGGATGATCATGTATTCTTCCTCTCCATGGACAGTGATAATCTTCCCTTGAACCAGATACTTCAGCATCTGGTGCAATGTAGAGGTAATAGTGCCAGCATTGTGGATCCATGGTCGTCCTAGCAGACAGGAGTAAGAAGGGCGGATATCCATTACATAAAAGGATGAATTGAAAGTTTGAGTCCTAACCTTTATGGGGATATCCACTTCCCCGTGCACCATCCTCTTCGAGCCATCAAATGCCCTTACTACTATGTTTCTTGGCTTTAATGTTATCCCCTCACAGTCAAGTCTGTCAAGAGCTTTTTTCGGTAATACATTCAAAGATGAGCCAGTGTCCACCAAAACATGGGCCAGAGTTGTTCCCCTACATTCCACAGAGACATGCAAGGCCTCATTGTGCTTTCTTCCCCTTGGTGTCAAATCAGCATCCGAGAAGCCTAGGTCGTTATCCGCTGTCAAGATGGCCACGCAATCTTGGAATTGATCAGCAGACGTCTCTTGAGGCATATTGGCTGTTTTTAGGAACTTCACCAAGGCTTTCGCGTGTGCCTCGGAACACAGTAGTAATGCCATCATGGAGATTTTGGAGGGAGTTTTCCCCAATTGTTCAACTACATCGTAGTCGCTCCTCTTTATAATTTTTAGGATCTCCTCCATTTCTTTCTTGGAAGCCTCAGGGATAGTCAGTGATTGAGCCTTCGTCTGGACAGGCTCCACTTGAATACTCTTTCCTCGAGTCTCGGCAGCAGGAGTGTTGGTAGGAATGATATCAGGGGTTGTAACATCTTTGTCAATAGGAGCACTTGCAGAGATGATTATGGGTACGGAAGTAACCTTTGGAGCAGCCACGGGTATGATCACGGGTCCAGAAACTGCTTTTAGGGGAGAAATTTCTGGAGAAAAGATCCTACCACTTCAGGTAATTTTACTAGTTCCGGCAATATTGCTGATGTCGGAATCTTCTTCTTCGGAGTTTATCTCTTTGGCGGCCGCCCAGTCTTGTTTGATGTCATGGTAGTAAATGTCCCCTCCGTAATTCCACGGCACAGTTTTGTCTGATTCATATGGGACTGGCCCAGGCATTGTGATTATTAAAGGAGTTGATTTCGGAATCGATGTAATTCTAACGGGTATTTTGGTGGAGACCCTGGAAGAATTGGCGGAAATGGTAATGATTGAAACATCTTCAATATGAATAGGTGAAACATGAGTTTTTTCAAACAAAATATCTTTGTTATCTATCAGGCATTGAATGTCTGCCTTCAACAAAGGGCAATCAGTTGGTGAGGACAAGTGGAGATGGAAAACTTCATTACAGCCCGGGAACACACCGACTTTCAACAAGTTTATCTTAATGATCGGAAGTGGAGTCATGAGTTCGTCAACTGTGGTAACAAACAAATCTTCTTCAATAGCATTGGTATTGTGACCATGTCTAGGCATAGGAGTATAAATGACATTTGGCTTCTCGGGCGTATGAAACTCAATTTCTTTGGCTTCAATGAGGTCTTATATTTTGTTCTTCAAGGCCCAATAGTTATTAGTATCGTGACCAGGACATTCAGAGTGATATGCGCAATGGACATTGGGATGATAATGAGGGGATGTTGTATTGGAGTTTTTCGAAGCTTCTTTCAAAGTTACCAAATTGGATCTCAGAAGATGCGGTAATACTTGAGACAGAGTCATGTTAATTCTGGTGAATTGCCTGACTGGCCTTTCCACCCTTGGTTGATTACTTCTTTGTTGATCAGATGTAGGCTTGGGAATCATAACAGCCCCCACCATTGGTCGGCGTCCGGCCCTATCTTGGTTCCTTTGCGGATATACAGTAGCTACCTCTTTCTTCCCGATGAAAGGCTTCCTTACAATTGTAGAAGAAGATGAATCCTTCTGAATCTTTCCACTTTTTATGCCAGCTTCCACCCTCTCTCCGATTAATATTAGTTCAGTAAAGCCTGCATATGAACTTCCGATTAAATGGTTGAAGAAGGGGCCAGATAAGGTGCCTAAGAACATTTCCACCAATTCCCTTTCAGACAAAGGGGGTTGAACTCTTCCAGCAAAATCTCTCCATTTTTGTGCGTAATCCTTGAAACCTTCATTGGAAGCCATGGCTATACTCTGGAGTTGAGTACGGGTAGGCGCCAAATCAGCATTGTATTGATATTGCTTGTAGAAAGCTGCGGCAAGATCTTCCCAATTGTGGACGTTGGCTTTCTAGTTGGTAAAACCAATCGAGTTGTGTTCCAGACAGACTGTCTTGGAAAAAATGCACCCATAAGTCTTTATCAGCGGTGTGGGGTTGGATTTTTCTCACATATGACCAGAGATGCATTTTAGGGCATGACACTCCATCATATTTTGCAAACATAGTCACTTTGAATTTCAGAGGAATCACAATCCCCGACACTAGTCCCAATTCCTCAAAGTCTAAGCCTGACACCTTTTGTATTTCCATCGCACTCAAACGCTCTTCGAGATGTCTGTACTTGTCATCAGCTGGAGGATACTGTTCCTCAGAGTAGTCTTCCTCTTCTTCCTCCTCTTCTTCCGATTCTGACGGGACAGCTGTTTCCTTGCCTTTCCCTTCTCCTTCACCAGATGTTGTTGCAAAATTAAAAGTCCTTCTTGTCTACCCCTGAAATCTTCTCCCCATGTTTAAGACTTTGGTTACCTTCTTTGTTTTATTTTTCCTCTCTTCAGCTAGCAGAGTCTTCAATTCTTCTTGCCCTTTGGCTAGGGTCATGAGCAATTATTGAAACTGCGTATTCTGGGCTTGGAGATCTTTCATTGTTTGCTCGAGATCCATCTTACTGAAATAAACAGTAGAGAGATGAGGGGACTTATTGCAAAAGACCTGTTTATGCTATGATGAATGATATGTGTATATGCGATGTTTTCAAGGATTTCAAAGATTCAAGTTTGTTTTAGACAAAAAGAAACACACGTTATATTAATAAGATAAAGTTTGAGTATATCAATGCCCCTTGGACAAAAAAATACAAAACTCTAAGATAAAAAAGTAGTGTGAATCCTCTTTGGTGCAATGTAGGCATTTAGAGTCCGCTCCTCATGAAGTAGCCTAGTGAGTTCCAAAACCTTATTCTCGCTTGCGTAGAATTGGGCTTCAAAAGTATCTCACTCTCCTTTGAGTTGTATCTAATCCCTTTGTAGGTCTTCAAGAGACGTGGGCATGTCAGGATGTAGGATAGTGTATGGAACATCTCCTTCCTTGACAGGCTCAATGATTACCGAGATAATGGAGGGGTAAGGCATCATAAGACTCTGAGCACGAGTTCGTACTCATTTGAGGTAAGGCTCAAGAGGGATGGAATTCTGGTCCCTCAGAGTCTTGCTATCCACCTTGTTTAGCATCCTCTAAGCTCGGATAAATCTCGGGCGAAGACCTTGATCGTCGTTGTCGTAGTCAAATACCAAACCTTGAATCAGCATCTCGTGCGGGCCATCTCTTCGGGCATAACCAAACTGTCTTAAGGCTAAACATGGGTTGTAGGTGATGCCTCCCCTAATGCCAAGTAGAGGGACATTAGGGAATTCTCAACAACGGTCACCAATGATAGCATTCTCTTTGGATCGGGAGCATCAATGAATGTCTGAATGTTTGAGCGTCATTAACCTTTGTGACCACCTTGAACCTTGCTCATTCTTTAAGACTGATTGGGGAAGATGAGAAATAAACCATCTTTCTAGGAGAGGGGTGCAACACATAAGGATACCTCTTTTCCTCATTGTGCGAGTGTGAAAAGATTGAAGGATATCCCCTAGCAATGTAGGCACCGGGTTGCGTGACATGAACATTTTGACGGTGTTCACATTTATGAGTTGATCAAGATTTGGAAACAAAACCATCCCATAGATGAGAAGAGCCACAATTTCCTCAAAGGCTTGCAAGTCTAAGGAACTCCAACAGCTTTGGGCTTTCTCAAACAGAAATTTTGCTAAGAAGCCTTTGACACCACTCCTAGTTTCCCAATGAGTTGTGGCATAAGATGAGTACAAGTGTAGAGCTTGAGCAATCTCTTCTGGATTTGGATCTCTTTCCATACTGTTGAAAGGTAGTTGATTGAGAATGGGAATCCTCAAGAGTTGGGAGAATTCTTCCAAAGTAGGCACAAGTTGTTAGTCGGGAAATGTGAAGTAATGGTGCAAAGGATCAAAGAACTGAAAGAGCACCTTCATCATATCCTCATCTGTGTTGGAGGTGGCCAAGTTGAGTAGACATCCATGTCTTTTGGTGAATAGAGAGTTCTTAGGAATCTTTGAAGCTAGCTCCTTAAGTTGTGGAGGAATTCTTACAAGGTTGACTTGAATAGTTTTCCTGCGAAGTGAATCCATATCCTACAAAACAAGAACAAAGATGAATCCCCAAAATCCTTGAAATGGTTAGTGGATGTATATGATGTTCATGATGTCCATGATGTTATGTACAAGTATGCATATACAAGCAAAGAAAACAAGTACTTAGTTTAGGCTTGCATGGAGTTTTATAGGTAAGTACCCTCTTGAAGTTTAGTTGGCTTAAACCTGTCCTAGTAATAGTAACCGGGTTCTAAGGAGCTCAATATCACTGGATTGTTTCCTTGGTCATTGTTTCAGCTCAAGCCTCTTTAATGGCAACCGAAATATCCCAAGAAACCAAACCTCAATGAGTGTAGTATCGAGTATCTACCAACTTCGTACTACACCAAAGCCAGTCATCTCACTACATCCTAAAGGCCAAGTTGGTCAAGTAAAAGTTCTAGAAGTTCATTAGTGCTTCATGACATCACTCAGCGGCCCCGTATTCTCTTTGATTAACTCAAAGGCTACTGGTACCCACAAATATGTCGCACTAACGTAGCTATTTCTTAGAAAACGTTTATATACCCCGGACAGTTTCCACAACGTATTACTACTTACATATAATGTATCCCAAATGCCGGTAGAGGATTCAAACCCAAACAAAGAACCATAATGTAAAGCATACAAATCAAATAATGTAAACCAGTAAATTTGATCTATCCCTAAGGTAACCCCACTTTTAGAATATTCCCCAGCAGATTCGCCAGTTATGTGATACGGTGGGAGAACTGACTTGATTGTTTTGCGTTTTATCGCAAATGTTGCGGTTAGCAAGAGTCGCCAGCGACTTTTCTTTTATCCAAAAAGAAAGGTAAAAAAAGCACAGAAAAGACCTTTGAGATTGTTTCTTTAGTTCAGGGGGTAGATTATGAAAAGGGAAGGTATTAGCACCCTTTTCATCCATGGTTTTCCATGGGCTCTTAGTTACTTGCTAGATCACTTGATTTTGTTTGAAATTGTACTTTGTGTGGTTTTTTTTAGAGTATTTTGTAAAAGAAGCCATTATTTAGGCAATCTTTGTAATGATTCTCGTTCGTAAGAATGTATACAAAGATGTTTGTCTTTTTGAAAATGTTTTCAATGTTTGTAAGATGTTTGAAAGTGTGTAGGTATTTGTTTTGAAAATAGCAAGGATATTTGTTTTGAAATGGAGCAAGTAACTAGGAGTAATCTACCTACTCAAATGTCTTTCTTGTTCATTTTCTTTTTCTTTGACATTGTTGTCTTACCATTGATTTGGTAAGCAACCCAATCTTTGGATGTAAACGGGACGAGCGTGGGTCATCGTATAACCATGATTAGCAATGTTGCAAAGTATCTTAGCATTCTCCTTTAGGGACTAAGATCATTTAAAAGGCAACTTAGATAGCGTCATCGAGGGACTATGATCTTTATATTTGCTTGTTTTTGCTAAGATACTTCACATGCGTAATATGGCCATTTTATAAGGCAACCAAGTGGAGAACCCTAGGGATACTTGTATGCAAGTGTATTGTTTTCATGCTTGTTTATTTGTCTTGAATTAGGGTTTTCTAAGTGTTGGTTTTAGTCTTTCCATACAAATTCTAATTACTAGCATTTGTATATAAAAGTGATAAATTGCGAAATTTAAAGATTACTACGCTATTACAACACTTTGTGGGAGGGGGTATACAATTTATGAATGGGGATTGCAATAATATAAACCTAATTAATCTATTGCAACCAAATTGAATTTGTACAAATGTTGGAATAAATAATGTACAAGATAATTTAAATACGCAAAGATGTATGAATGCAGAGAAGATTTTGTTTGGTTTTTTTATATGGAAAAGTTTTAACCTAAACCTAATAAATAAATTAAGATTAAACTCAAATTAATTAAGAAAGTAAATTATTTTTTAGAGAAGGTTTTTTGTAAACCCTAATTCTATTTTATTAAAAGGGAATAAATTTCTTTGAGAAAAAAGTAAGTATTTTTACTCTTTTTTTTTTGTCTTGAAAAATAATATATGATATTTATGAGGTATTTTTGGTCTTTTGTATTGAAGTAATATGTCTAATAAATATTAAGAATAATAAATATTAAAATTAGTTCTAAATTAATTTACCAAGTTATTTAAGAAAATATATAATATATGTAACTAAAGAAAATATTTTTTATTGAGAAAAATGAAATAAAATAAGTCAAAATAAAATCTATCATTTTTATATTTTTTGTGATTTTTTTAATATTAAGATAAATATATTTGGTAAAATAAAACAAAAATAAAATAAGTAAATGAAAATATTTGGGCCAGGGGTGCTGCAAGCAAAGAGGAGGCAGGAGGTTAGCAGAAAAACACAAGGGCCCAAAGTCTGAAGCCCACGCTGCAAAACAACAAAAAAAAGTGGAAAAATATGAAAAAATACAAAAGTCAGCGCCAAGGCTCGAACTCGTGACCTAGGGCATTTTTGTGTGTTGCCTTACCACTGGGGTGGCTGTACATCCGTTAGTTTAAATGAAAACACAAATACATAACACAAAACATTTCCTTGCCCTGTACTTCATCTTCAACCTCTAGCCAGCCGAATCCCCTATAACTTTTTCATTTCTCAACAAAAATGGAAAGTGATAACATGGACATTATAACATTTTACCTCACGATTCTAACCATGTGCATAATTAAAACTATAAGTCCAAGACCAGAGAGAATTTTTTTGGCCCTAATTCTTAACCTAATTTTTTCAGAAACTTCAAACTTAAAATTCTATAAACTCAAGCCAAATAAATGCAAGCTATGGATATGTACAGCTTCATAGCAATGATGTCTATATTTTATATTCACAAATGGAAAGCTAACTATGCATGTATTAAGAGTTAGAAAAACAGAAAACTCACCTTGAAAATGGAAATCGTGTTTTGAAAATGAGCTTGCTTTAGGATGCTGTGATGATCAGGTTAGCTTCCTTGAACCTCTAGGAAGCTAATGCAATGCTTGGCTTGTCTTGAGGGTGGCTGGAATGTTCTGGAGAAGTCCACTTGTATTGCTCTGTTTTTGAACTTCAACAATGGGGAAGATGGAGTTACAGTGATGTTTCAGGGTGTGGGATGGTTTACTTGTAAGGTAAGGATGCTTGGGAAAGCAAAAGGCCTGAAAACACACGAGTGAAATGGAAGATTCAGTTCACAAGTCAGGAATGGCAAGTTTGGAGGCTTGGTATGCAACTTCTGATTCTAGGGTGTTTCAAGGCTTGGGCATCCGTCTTTTTAGTTGAAAAATGATGGCTTTATATAGAGCAAAAGGTTGGAGGACTTGTGCTTGCTCAGAAGTACAAGATCACGTGTCTTGCTACATTTCTTGTTTTTGAAGCAAGCGTGAGAAGTGACTTCTTAAGGAATGATTATGATCTTGTAGGGTGGATTGAAGCTTTAAACATGTTTTGTTTAGGTTTAGAGACTTGGTTTGTGCAGAAAGAACAAGTCCAAGGCTCAAGAAATGGAAAAATGCAAAAACCATGCTTTTCCAAAATGGTAATGTTGCCTTTCTTCCAAAAATGGTTATTTTCTTGTACAATGCATTGAATGCTTGGCTTTAGGGCATGAAACCTTGTGCAATACATTAATGGTGGAGTGAAAAACGAGTTTGATGCCTGAAAAGTGAATATTGTACAACCAATTTTCAAATTTGAAAACTTGTTCTTCATGAAAATGACCTATAATCAAAGTGATGAAACTCTAACTTCATCTCTTCGATTCTCCCTACTAAAGAAGGATCTCAAGGAGTTCTTGGACATTTTGGAAAGCTTGTAATGTTCTATACAACCAATATTTGAAATTCTTTTGAAAATTCCTCTTGGAACTAGGTGAAAAGTTGCCATGAAGTTAGGTCAAAAACCTGCCTAACTAGGGCAAAATTTCACTAAGTTATTTTAGTTCATGAGCATGTATTCACAAAAATATATCTTGAGATCCAAGCATATTTAGGAGAAATTGTGTGAAGCAAAGTTGTAGATTTCATGGAGATCTATAACTTTCATGTTGGGAACTTTCTTTGAATCATTTTGTATCATGGTGAAAATTTGGCCTAAAGTTGAAAAAAAATAAGAAATTTTCTATACTTACAAAAATTTCTAAGTTATGAAATTTCAAATTTCAAAACAATATCTTCAATCCTTGATTTCTTGATGAAAAAGTTTCAAATTTTGACATGTTTTGATGAATTGTGATCCTTGGCACTTGAATTTGACCAAAAAGTCAAAGTTTGACTTTTTAGTATACAATTGACTTTTGATTAGTTGACTGAAAAATTCATCTGTTAATCTAATGAATTTGTAATGTTTTGAATAATGTCATTAGGTAAAGATGATGCAATTTAACTCTTAAAATCATGATTCAAACCAATTGATCATTTGCTAGGTCAAAAATCAGAAATTGCCCCTTCTCAGTCAAAACCCTAATTTTGACCATTTTGCCCTTTTGATGATTTGATCAAATTTCTTGGGGAATTATGGTCCAAACTTGATCAAATGATACATATGAGTCTAAGATGTTGATGTGGTTAAAAAATTATGAAGTTTGACTGAAAATTGGCCATAGTTGACTTTTCCCCCAATACAGTTGATTTTAAGGTCAACTGTCCAATTGATTGATCAAAAGTGTGATTCAAGGCTTGGAACTTGACATGAGTAATCTTGGGGGTCCCTAATGTTCCTTGAAAGTCATATGAAGCATTGATATTCCAAAAATCCTTGTGCAAACTCAAACCCTAATTTTGGTCATCAGTGCATGATGAGGTGTCTTGAGTTTATGAAACCCTGGTGCAGTCTTAAGTCAAGGAGATCTTGTGAGTAAATTCTTGATAAGTGAGAGGGAAAATTTTGGGGTACAACACTCGATACTACACTCATTGAGGTTTGTTTTCTTGGGATATTTCGTTCGTCATTAAAGAGGCTTGTGCTGAAACAATGACCAAGGAAACAAACTAGTGATATTGAGCTCCTTAGAACCCAATTACTATTACTAGGACAGGTTTGAGCCAACTAAACTTCAAGAGGGTACTTACCTATAAAACTCCATGCAAGCCTAAATATAGGGACTTGTTTGTTTTGTTTGTATATACATACTTGTACATAACATCATGAACATCATAACATCATACACATTCGCTAACCATTTCAAGGATTTTGGGATTCATCTTTGTTCTTGTTTTGTAGGATATGGATTCTCTTTGCAGGAAAACTATTCAAATCAACCTTGTAAGGATCCCTCCACAACTTAAGAAGCTAGCTTCAAGGATTCCTGAAAACTCTCTATTCACCGAGAGACATGGTCGCCTACTCAACTTGGTCACCTCCAACACAGATGAGGACATGATGAAGGTGCTCTTTCAGTTCTTTGATCCTTTACACCATTGCTTCACATTTACCGATTATTAACTTGTGCCAACTTCGGAAGAATTCTCCCGACTCTTAAGGATTCCCATTCTCAATCAACTACCTTTCAACGGTACGGAAAGAGACCCAAAGCCAGAAGAGATTGCTCAAGCTCGCTCTCATCTGATGTCACAACTCATTGGGAAACAAGGAGTGGTGTCAAGGGTTTCCTAGCAAAGTTCTTGTTTGAGAAAGCCGGAAACTGTTGGAACTCTTTGGACCTGCAAGCTTTTGAGGAAATTGTGGCTCTCCTCATCTATGGGATGGTTTTGTTTCCAAATCCTGACCAACTCATAGACATGAACGCCGTCAAAATCTTCATATCTCGCAACTCGGTGCCTACATTGCTAGGGGATATTCTACACTCTTTTTACACTCGCACAATGAGGAAAAGAGGTGTTCTTATATGTTGCACTCCTCTCTTGGCAAGATGGTTTATTTCGCATCTTCCCTAATCTGTTTTAAAGAACGAGCAAGGTTCAAGGTGGTCACAAAGGTTGATGACACTCAAACATTCAGACATTTATTGGTGCTCCCGATCCATAGAGAATGTCACTATTGTCGACCGTTATGGAGAATTCCCTAATGTCCCTTTACGTGGCATTAGGAGAGGTATCACCTACAACCCATGCTTAGCCTTAAGACAATTTGGTTACGCCCGAAGCGATGACCCGCACAAGATGCTGATTCAAGGTTTGGTATTTGACTATGAGAACGACGATCAAGGTCTTCACCAGAGATTTATCCGAGCTTGGAGGATGTTGAACAAGGTAGATAGCAAGACTTTGGGGCATAAAAATTCCATCCCTCTTGAGCCTTACCTCAAATGGGTATGAACTCGTGCTCAGAGTCTTATGATTCCCTATCCCTCCATTCTCCTGGTAATCATTGAGCCTGTCATGGAAGGAGATGTTCCATATACTATCCTACATCCTGACATGCCCACCTCTCTTGAAGACCTTCAAAGGGATTTGATACAACTCAAGGGGGAGCGAGATAATTTTGAAGCCCAATTCTACACAAGCGAGAAGAAGGTTTTGGAACTCACTAGGCTACTTCATGAGGAGCAGACTCTAAATTCCTACATTGCACCAAAGAGGATGCGTACTACTTTTCTAAATTAGAGTTTCTTGAATTTGTTTTTCCCAATAAGGCATTGATGTACTCAAAGCTTTAATTTATTAATATAACGTGTGTTTCCTTTTTGTCTAAAACAAATTTGAATCTTAAAATCCTTGAAATCATTTAATACGCATTTATCTTTCATCATAACATAAGCAGGTTTCTTGCAACAATTCTCCTCATCTCTCTATTATTTATTTTAGTAAGATGGATCTCGAGCAAACGGTGAAGGACCTCCAAGCTCAGAATGCACAGTTTCAACAGTTGTTATTAACTCTGGCCAAAGGACGAGAAGAGTTGAAGACCTTGCTGGTTGAAGAGAAAAAAAGAAGATGAAGAAGATAACCGGAATTCTGAACATGGGAAGAAGGTTCCAAGGGCAGACAAGAAGGGCTTTAGACTTTGCAACGACATCCGGTGAGAAAAACAATCAAGACGGGAAGGGCAAGGAAATAGTTATTAAGTCTGATTTAGAAGAGGAAGAGGAAGAAGAAGATTATTTTGAAGAACAATACCCTCCAGCTGATGACAAGTATAAGCATCTAGAAGAGCGGTTGAGCACAATGGAAATCAAAAAAGTGTCTGGTTTGGACTTTGAGGAGTTGGGCTTAGTGTCAGGGATTGTCATTCCCCCAAAATTCAAAGGACATGTGTTCGCCAAATATGACGGAGTTCCATGCCCTAAAATTCATCTTCCGTCCTATGTGAGGAAAATCCAGCCCCATACCACCGACAAAGATTTATGGGTACATTTCTTCCAAGACAGTCTCTCTGGAACTCAACTTGATTGGTTTTATCAGTTAGAAAGAGCCAATATTCATAACTGGGAAGATCTTGCTGCAGCCTTTTATAAACAATACCAATACAATGCTAATCTTACGCCTACCCGTACTCAACTCCAGAGTATGGCCATGGTTTCCAGTGAAGGATTCAAGGACTATGCGCAAAAATGGAGGGACTTGGCAGGGAGAATCCAGCCTCCTTTATCTGAAAGAGAGTTAGTTGATATGTTCTTGGGCACCTTGTCTGGTCCCTTCTTCAATCACTTAATTGGGAGTTCATCGGCAGGTTTCACTGAATTGATATTGATCAGAGAAAGGGTAGAAGTCGGGATAAAAAGTGGGAAGATTCAAAAGATGCATCCTCTACTGCTGTAAGGAAGCAATTTATTGGAAAGAAAGAAGTGGTTGCTGTTTATCCTCAGAGAAATAAAGATAGGGCCGAATGTCGTCCAATGGTGGGGGTCGTTATGATTCCTAAACCTGCGCCTGATCATCAAAGAAACAATCAGCCAAGAATGGAAAGACCAGTCAGACAGTTCATCAGAATTAACATGACCCTATCTTAAGTATTGCCACATCTGTTAAGATCTAACCTAGTAACCTTGAAAGAAGATCCAAAGAACCCTAACACGACATCTCCTCACTATCATCCTAATGCCTGATGCGCATACCACTCTGAAAGTCCTGGCCATGACACTAACAACTGTTGGGCTCTAAAGAACAAAGTACAAGACCTCCTTGAAGCCAAAGAGATTGAATTCGATGCGCCAGAAAATCCCAATGTCATTTCTGCCCCTATGCCCAAGCACGACCATAATTCCAACGCCATTGAGGAGGATATGTTTGTTACTTCAGTTGATGAACTTATGACCCCACTCCTGACTATCAAAAAGAACTTATTGAATGCCAGTGTTTTCCCGGGCTGTAATGAAAGATGCCATTTCTGTTTGTCCTTACCAACCAGCTGTCCTTTGTTGAAAGCAGGCGTTCAGTGCCTAATAGATAACAAGGAGATTTTGTTTAAAAAGACTTTTGTTCCACCTGTTTCTTATAATGATGTTTCCATTGTGACCATTTCCGACAATTCTTCCAGGGTCTCCACCAAAAGACCCGTTAGAATTACATCAGTTCCAAAAGTAGCTCCATTGATAATTACAATGCCTGGACCAGTCCCGTATTTGTCAGACAAAACCGTACCATGGAATTATAGAGGGGATGTCTACTACCACGGTATCAAGCAAGATTGGCCAGCTGCCGAAGATTCAAGTTCTGAGAAGATTGACTCCGATGTCAGTAATATTGCAGGGACTAGCAAGATTACCCGAAGCGGAAGGATATTCTCTCTAGAAATTGCTCCCCGAAAAGCAGTTTCTGGACCCGTAATCATTCATGTTGTTGTTGCTCCTCCGAAGGTTATTCCCAGTCCTACAATCATCTCCACCAATGCTCCAACTAACAAAGCTGTTACAATCCCTACTATCACTCCTACTGACATTCCTGCTGCCGAGTTAACTGAAACTCGAGGTAAAAGTATTCTGATTGAGCCTGTCCGGACAAAGGCACAAACATTGGCTATCCCTGAGACCTCCCAGAAAGAGATGGAGGAAATTCTAAAGATCATAAAAAGAAGTGACTACGATGTAGTCGAGCAACTGGGGAAAACTCCATCCAAAATTTCCATGCTGGCTTTACTACTATGTTCTGAGGCGCATGCAAAACCCTTGGTAAAATTCCTGAAAACTGCCCATGTACCCCAAGAAACATCTTCCGATCAGTTCCAAGACTGCGTAGTCAGTTTGGCTGCAAATGATAGTCTAGGTTTTTCGGATGCTGATTTAACGCCAAGAGGAAGGAAGCATAATGAGGCATTGCATGTCTCAGTTGAATGTAGGGGCACAACCTTGGCTCATGTTTTGGTGGACACTGGCTCATCTCTCAATGTATTGCCTAAAAAGGCTCTTGATAGGCTTGACTGCAAGGGATTGACATTGAAGCCAAGTAATATAGTAGTAAGGGCTTTTGACGACTCAAAAAGGATGGTGCATAGGGAAGTGGATATCCCCATAAAGGTTGGAACCCAAACATTTGACTCAACTTTTTATGTAATGGATATCCGCCCTTCGTATTCCTGCTTTCTAGGTAGACCGTGGATCCATAATGCTGGCGTTGTCACTTCTACATTGCACCAAATGTTGAAGTACCCAATTCAAGGGAAGATTATCATCGTTCATGGAGAAGAAGAGTATATGATCAGCCATCTCAATTCTTTCAGATATATGAAATTAGATGGTGAATTTATTGAAACTACATTCCAACACTTTGATGAAGTTCTGCAAGATGTGGCAGTGACCAAGGTTGTTCCCAAGATCACAAGGCCTCCACTCAGGATGTCATCTTTGAAGGATGCAAAGGCAGTGATAGAAGAAGGTGGGTGCACTATTTGGAGACAACTCCCAGATATCCCATACAAATCTGATAAGTTTGGCCTGGGTTTCACTTCAGGTTTCCAGAAGGCTATACGCCGCGCTCATGCTGGAGGACCACCCTTGAAGATCAGAAACCGTGAGGTCAACGCGGTAGAGGATAATGAAGATGGCTTCAACCTGGAGGATTGGATCTTCCCTACTGTCAGTGGAGGGCTCAGCAATTGGGAGGCTATAGACTTTGTCCCAGTCACTTTTATCCCACAGTAATTTGTCTTTATATTTTGTTGGATCTGTAATATTAAAACAATTCAGACTCTTAAAACCTTGTGTCTTACCCGAGGCACAATGGTCCGTTTGTAAGGGTTATTATCTCATTTCCATATGAAATCAATGAATCATGGAGGTTTTTTCATACAAACTTTGTGCTCATTGTTTTTCTTTTTACATTTTTATTGCTTTCAAAGATAGTTACACTCTTACACACACTCACACTCACAATGCAGGTCTACATCCATTCGGGATCCCATGGGTAACGATTTTGTTATGGCTTTCTGTGACTCTGGAAATCTAATCTACCAAGCCGAAGACGAAGGTGAGGAAGATTGTGAAGTACCAGGGGAACTTTCCAGATTACTACAACAAGAAAAGAGGACCATTCAGCCCCACGAGGAACCCGAGGATACAATCAACCTAAGTACCGAGGAAGACAAATGATAAGTCAAGGTGGGCACCAATCTGGAACCCAGAGTCAAGGAGTGGTTGATTCAGTTGTTGCACGAGTATGTTGAGGTCTTTTCCTGGTCGTATAAAGATATGCCAGGACTTGATGCAGATATTGTGGTACATCGTCTACCTACAAAAGAGGATTTGCCACCAGTAAAACAATAGGTCCGTCGAATGCGACCAGATATGTCAGAGAAGATTAAAGCAGAAGTCATGAAACAATTCAATGCTGGATTCTTGGCCGTCACCTCCTATCCGTAATGGGTTGCCAATGTTGTTCTTGTGCCCAAAAAAGACGGCAAGGTACGAATGTTCATGGACTACCAAGATTTGAATAGGGCAAGCCCTAAGGATGATTTCCCACTCCCCCACATTGACATTCTATTCGACAATATATCACAACACAAAGTGTTTTCCTTTATGGACGGTTTCTCAGGTTATAACCAAATCAAAATGGCGCCTGAGGATATGGAGAAGACAACATTTGTCACACAATAGGGTACATTCTGCTACAAGGTGATGCCATTCGGACTGAAGAATGCTGGGGCAACCTATCAGCGTGCCATGGTAGCTCTATTTCACAACATGATACATCACGAAATAGAGGTCTATGTGGATGACATGATAGCTAGATCTTAAACAGAAGAAGAGCATCTTGATCATTTACAAAAACTGTTTGAGAGATTAAAGAAGTACAAGCTGAGGTTAAACCCAAATAAATACACATTTGGAGTAAGGTCTGGTAAACTCCTAGGCTTTGTCGTCAGCAATAAAGGTATTAAAGTAGATCCTGCCAAGGTGAAATCTATACAAGAGATGCCTGCTCCTCGTACTGAGAAGGAAGTTAGAGGATTCTTGGGACGCTTGAACTACATTGCCAGATTCATTTCTCACCTAACAGCTACATGTGAACCAATCTTCAAACTACTGAAGAAAGACCAGGTAGTCAAATGGAATGATGAGTGCCAATCTGCTTTCGAAAAGATTAAAGAGTACCTGCAAGAGCCTCCTACTTTGATGCCATCAGTCGAGGGAATACCATTGATCATGTATCTGACTATTTTGGAAAATTCAATGGGGTGTGTACTGGGGAAGAATGACGAGTCTGGCCTAAAAGAGCACGCCATTTATTACCTGAGCAAAAATTTTACCGACTATGAAACAAGATATTCACTTCTCGAGAAAACTTGTTGCACTCTGGCATGGGCTTCTCGCCGGCTAAGACAGTATACGCTGACTCATACTACCTTGTTGATATCTAAAATGGATCCAATAAAATACATCTCCGAGAAACCTGCACTCTCTGGGAGAATAGCGAGATGGCAGATGATCTTGACAAAATATGATATACAGTATACTACCCAGAAAGCAATAAAGGACAGTGTACTAGTTGATCACCTTGCTCACCAAGCTGTAGAAGACTACCAGTCCATGAAGTTCGAATTACCAGATGAAGACATCATGATGGTAAACAACTGTGAAGAACTCAGACCATATGACAGACCTGAACAAGTATCCCGATGGACCCTAGTTTTTAATGGGGCATCTAACGCACTCGGCAATGGTATTGGTGTTGTACTCATATCTCCGGAAGGATGTCACACTCCCTTTACGGCAAGACTCTACTTCAACTGTACAAATAACATGGCGGAATACGAAGCGTGCATCTTTGGTCTCAAAGCTGCCATAGACTTGGGGATCAAATCTTTGAATGTATTCGAAGATTCAGCTTTGGTTATCAGCCAGATCAAAGGGGAGTGGGACACCAAACACCCTAACCTTATCCCTTAGAAAGAACATGTTTTGACATTGCTCCCACATTTTGAGGAGATTACCTTCGAGCACTTCCCACGAGAAGAAAATCAGCTAGCAGACGCACTAGCCACGATGTCATCTATGTTTAAACTTAAATGGGATAACGAGACTCCCCAGATCGCCATTGAACGAATGGATGAACCAGCACACTGTCACGAGATTAATACCGAAGAAATAGTGGACCAGCCTTGCTTTCACGAAGTCAAGAGGTATCTCGAAACCCAAGAATACCCAGAAGGAGCTTCAGTCAATGATAAGAAGTTCTTAAGGAGATTCTCTTCTAATTTCTTCCTTAGTAATGGTGTTCTTTACAAACGCAACCATGACTCTGTGTTGCTTCGGTGCGTAAACAAGGTTGAAGCTGAAAGAATCATGGCTGAGTTACATGAAGGAACTTTTGGCACCCATTCTAGTGGGCATACGATGGCAAAGAAAATCCTATGGGAAGGCTATTACTGGTCTACCATGGAAGCAGATTGCTATCAACACTCTCGAACTTGCCATAAGTGTCAGATCTATGCTGACAAAGTGCATGTACCTCCGGTTCCTCTGAATGTCTTGACGGCTCCTTGGCCCTTTTCTATGTGGGGGATTGATATGATTGGGGAAATCAAGCCAACAGCCTCCAATGAACACCGCTTCATCCTAGTGGCCATTGACTATTTTACCAAGTGGGTTGAGACAGCCTCATTTTCTTTCGTCACCAAGAATGTTGTCACCCGGTTCATCAAGCAAAATCTCGTCTGCCGATACGGTATCCTGAAGAGGATCATTACAGACAATGGTACGAACCTGAATAATACTATGATCACCGCCTTGTGCGAGCAATTGAAGATCCAGCATCACAATTCTTCCCCTTACCGACCAAAGATGAATTGTGTTGTCGAAGCCACGAATAAGAACATTAAAAAGATCACACAGAAAATGACAGTCACATACAAAGACTGGAATGAGATGCTACCATTCGCTCTCCACGGATACTGTACCATGGCACGCACATCGACCGGGGAAACACCATATTCTCTGGTATACGACATGGAGGATGTCTTGCCTATTGTGGTCCAGATCCCCTCTTTGAGAATTATGAAGGATGCAGGGTTGAATGAAGACGATTGGATCCAGACTCGACTTGATCAGCTAAACTTGATTGATGAGAAAAGGCTTACTGTTGTCTGTCATGGTCAAATGTATCAAAAACGGATGATCAAGGCTTTCAACAAAAAGGTCAGACGCCAAATGTATCAACTCAGGGATTTGGTGATCAAACGTATCATACTGCCGCAAGGCGATCCCAGGGGTAAATGGACTCCTACATATGAAGGACCATTTGTAATCAAAAACATTTTCTCTGGTGGAGCAATGATCCTAACCACCATGGATGGTGACGACTTGCCGCACCCTGTAAACGCAGACATAGTCAAAAGATACTACGCATAAGAGACCCACTAGGTTGAAACACCTAGGCAAAACAAGGGCATCCCGGCGAACCAAAAAGGTTCGGGCAAAAATTAGGGATAAAACAAAAAAAATCTATACACCCGGCAAGTTGAAAACCCGAAAGGGAGGCTTGGGCAAAAAAGGGTTTCCCGGTAGACTAAAAACCCGAAAGAGCGGTCCAGGAAAAAGTTAGGGAATTAAAGCGTATGACTATGTCCCGTTAGATCACCTTACGGACAACCTTTGGCTTCAACTGACAAACTCAAAGGTTCTGATTAATTCAATCATCTTTGAACGAGGCAACAAATAGACAAGATGCTCAGAGATACGAAGGCTATAGCAGAATGGGACCCCCATGGGATTATTGCACATAGCTATCTTTTCTTTGTATCAAAATTTTCATTTTTTACGACAGTATTCTCTTGCTAGAATATTTGTCTCATTGTATAAAAATATACTTACTCAAGGTCAATACAAAGATATCCCTTTGAAAGTGCAAAACTATCTATTTGTTCTTTACTCTTGTGTTTTGTTTACAAAAAACGTCCAATGATTCATTTTTGAACATATGCATTTGAATATAATTACTGTTTATAAATAAACAAAATAGAAAGACGATCAGTGATGGCTTTAAGAGGTAGGGAAATATCTCTATGCTATTTCCATAAACCCCCGCAATATACAGTTTAATCCCCAACGGAACAAAGCTTCCAATTATCAATCCCTAGTAAAAGTCATCCAAATTTATTAGGATTCCCCAACTGGTTTTTACAGGCAGTACACGACATTCCCTTTACAACAGAGTTTATTTCTCTAAGGGGAAATTCATCAGCACTTCAACTTCACAACATGAAGACTTATACTCCATATCCTCAGTAGTGGATAGGGATCTATTTTCCCCAATCCAAAAGCAGTACAACAGATTAGCTCACATACGCATGCATCACATCCATATATCATAAACATTGATAACATGAATGCATACCATGCATTTCATACAACATGACATTGCATATTAGCTAACATTTTACCCTTTTTAGGATAAAGTTAATCAACAACTACTGTGATACGGTGGCATAACCGACTGTTAATACTGGTTTGCATTTTGCGTTTGTGTTTGCAAAATGTCGCGGTAAGCAAGAGTCGCCACCGACTTTTATTTTATCCAACTGGAAAGGAAAAAAAGCACAGAAAAATTCCTTTTTCGAGATTTTGAGTACGGGGAGTAGATTATAGAAAGGGAAGGTATTAGCACCCTTTCTATCCGTAGTTTTCTAGGGGCTCTTAGGTACTTGCTCATCATTTTAAAAATTGCTTACGTGCTTGTGTGTTTTTAAAAGTTTTTGTTTTACTTCATTTTAACCCTTGCTTCTGTCTTCAAGAGTGTTACGAAGTGTTTTTGAAAACTTTGTTTGAAAAGAGTGTAATTGTGGAAAAATTTGATTTTGAGCAAGTACCTACTAGCATCTACCTACTCGAAAAAAGAATGTTTTTGTTCTTGTTTCCTCTAAACAGCGTTATCCCACTATTGAGAGATAGGTAGCACCGTTGTTGGAGTTGTAAGGGCCAATTCGAAAGGGACGTACACTAAATCAATGTTAGGACGTCTTAGTAATAACCCTAATGTCTTAAGATCATATTCGAGGCAAAATTTCCGAGGCAACCTTTCCGAGGCAACATTTCCGAACGGGACATTTGATCTTTGTTTAGACAAGAGAGCGACCACTAAAACACCCTATACTTAATGATCGTTTACTGAAGGTGTTGTACCCCAAAATTTTCCCTCCCATTTCATCAACATTTCTCATCACAAAGATCTTGGAAGTCAAGGTCAAACTAGGGTTTGCTTTGCTCAAGACACCTCCTTGCACTGTTGACCTAAATTAGAGTTTGAGTTTGCACAGTGATGTTTTGACCTACAATGCCCAAAGTGACTTTCATACTTCATGTTGGACTCACAAGTTTGTCCATACCAAGTTTCAAGCCTTGATTCAAATTTTTCCCCAATCAATGGGACAATTGACCTAGAAATCAGTTGTATTGGGGAAAAAGTCAACCGTGGCCAATTGACAGTCAAAACTAATGAATTTTGACCCATATCAACATTATGAACTCATATTAACCATTTGATCAAGTTTGGATCACAATTCCACAAGAAATTTGATCAGATCACCAAAAGGGCAAAATAGTCATTTTTAGGGTTTTTACTACACAAAGGCAATTTTTGACTGTTTGACCTAGTCAATGGCAAATCAAGCTCAACCATGGACTCAAAGACTGAATGACATTATCTTGATCCATTCAACAAGTTCAAAAGATCTCAAATGCTTAGGATTGACAGATGAATTTTTCAGTCAACTGATCAAAATTTGACTGTATACTAAAAAGTCAAACTTTGACTTTTTGGTCAAAATCAAGTGCCAAGAGTCATTTTTCACCAAGACATGTCAAATTATGAAACTTGTCCATCAAGAAACCCAAAAATGCAAATTAGGGTTTAAAATGGAAAAATTTCATAACTTAGAAATTTTCTAAGTTATAAAATTTTCTTATTTTTTCCTAACTTTGTCCCATTTTTTCACCAAAGATGAAAATGGATTAAAACAAAACTTGCAACATGAAAGTTGTAGTCCATAACAAAGTCTACAACTTTGATTCACAAAGTTTTCTCAAAAGAGGCTTGTATCTCAAGTTATGAGTTTTGGAACAAGGGTACCTAAAACTTTTAACTTAGAAAAATTTTGCCCTAGTTTAGGCAGGATTTTGACCCATCTTCTTGACCATTTTTCACATGGTTCCACTTGGAGTTTCAAATTGCATTTCAAATATGGATTATAGTACGTGTTGCAAGCTTTCCAAATTGTCCAATAACTCCTTAAACACCCTTGTGGTTAGGGAGAATCGAATGCTTAAAGTTGGCAAAAACTCACTTTGATCCATGGCCAATACATGTTCATACAACTTGCATTTTTAAATCAGCATGCTTTGTACTAGCTTGCAGGCCTCTAAACCATTTTATAATCCTTAATTGAATGCAAATCCACTGAGCTAATGCATTATCTTGGTCATTTGGACATTGCATGCAAAACTAATCCCTATTTAGAAAAAGGTATAATGCCATTTTTGTAAAGTTGCACTTTATGTCAAACCAAGATCTTTGAGGCATGGGGCCATATCTCCGAGGCAAGATCAAATCCACAAATTGCAAGTATCAAGGGCAAAATATGCAGCATACAAGATAGGAATTACATGCCTGCATTTACAAGTTAGACATTCTTGCTTCACAAAGAAGAAATTGTCCAAAATCCTCCCAACTTGATAACCAGTCATTGTTGGCTAAAACAAAGATTACAAACACATTTAACACAACCCTTTGAGTCATAAACACGATCCCTTTACCACTCAAACCTCCTTGCATACAAAATCACTATTTTTCTGCAAAACAGGGCAAGCCCTGCAGAACCATCTCCATCTCCATTTTCCCTCGTGCGTTTTGCCTCAAATTTGTTCCAATACCTTCCAACCAACCCACCTGAACTATTCCAGACCTCCATTGTTAGCTGTAACACCATTAACACACATTGCCATTTTTGTTTTAAAGCTTTGCAGGTTGATTTCTGTAGCACGATTCAGGCCACTTCAAAACAAGCCAAGCATTGGGAAAGCTTCATTGGACATCAGGCAAGCTCAAAAGAACCTCAAGCACCCTTGGTAGTTGCTGCATTGTCCAGCTCGAAGTCAACTGAAACAGGTATTTCATGAACTTCTATCTCCCTATTTAGGAATAGTTAGACTTAGGTTTGTGAATGAAAGATGTTGTATTCATAGCCCTGAAACCATATATATGCTTAGTTTTCATTTATATTAATCGTGCTAGGAGAATTTTATTCATGAACTTTCTGAAAAAACTAGGTTAAGAATTAGGGTCAGAGAAATTCTCTCTGGTCTTTGAGAGTTAGCTTAAGTTTTTTATATGGTTGGATTCGTTGTTTGATGCTCTACAATTTTCATGTTATGAGTTTTGTCAAAAAAGTAAGGAATCAGGAGATAGCATTTTCTGTACAAAGCGCGCGTTTTGGTTTAAACTGAGTAAGAAGATGAAGTCTGATTGGGCTGAGCCTGGTTGTTTTTACTCCTAACACATGCATTTTCAGTTTACACCCCCTGGCCCATTTATTTGTACATTTGTCATTTTTGCATTTTTATTTGATTTTTGATTTTGATATTTTATTTTCTAACATAAAAAATACTTAAAAATTATTTTCATAAATTTTTGTATTTATTTGGAATTTATTTTAATTATTACTAGTATAAAAAATGTTTAAATGTTTTATATTCTTTTTATTAAAACCTAAAAATAATGTAAGAATATGTTTATTTTCATTTATTATTTTTATTTACATTTGAAAACATTTTCTTGAATATACACATTTTTTGTAAATAATTAATTTTTTTTATATATTTAATATGTTTAATATATATACTTATATACTTTATTTTATTAAATAATTAGGATAAAAATATAAAAATAATACATTTTCATTTTTATTAATATTTTACACTAAAAATATCTTTTTTACAATATACTTTTATTTTTTGTACAAATTGATACATTATTGTATGTAAATAATAAATAATGCCATTTATTTAGGAAATTAGGGGTTTTGCCCTAAATAATAAAATAATTGAAATTGACTTTTTATTTATTTACACTTCACATTAAAAATACTTTTTCATACACAAAAAAAACATTTTTTGCATAATACACTTTATTGAATATTCATTTATTGTATTTGTTTAAATATTGTGTATTTAATATTGTATCCTATACACTCGATTTGGTTGTAATAATTCAGAATTTAATTTCTTGCAAAATAACCCCCAATTCAAATTTGTACCCCCCTCCCTATATCATGTTGTAATAGTGTAGAATTTAAATTCTCGTACCTATAAATGCTTCCAATTATGCCATGATTAGACTTAGGGTTTGTATGCAAAATAAAATCAACAAATAGCTTGACCTAATCCAAGATAACCATGCATGAAAAACAAACACAATGCACACTTGCACCCCTAGGGTTTCAATCCACTTGTTGCCTTCAAAAATGGGCCATGGTTGCATGTCAAGTACTTTGGCAAAACAAATACAAAACAAAAGATCATAGTCCCTCGATGACGCTATCTGAGTTGCCTAAACAAAATGATCAAGTCCCTTAAGAAAATTGCCAAAAATACTTGACACAATTGCTATCATGGTCTATACGATGACCCACGCCTGGCCCGTTTAACATCCTAACACATGGTTGTTCACCAAATACAATGGTGACGCAACACTGTTAAAAGGGTTAAAAACATAAGAAAGATCTTTGAGTAAATTAGGGTAGACAAACTCTTAGTTACTTGATCAAGCTTGCAAAAACATCCTTGCTATTTTTCAAAACACACTTCACAACACAATTTCAAAACCCTACTTTCAAACATTGAAAACTTTTCAAAAGACAAAAACACCTTTGTATACATTCAAAATAGAATCATTACAAAGGTTGCCATAACTATGGCCTCTTTACAAAACATCTTTCAAAATCACACACAAAGCACCATTTCAAACAATTGAAGAGCACCATTTCAAACAATAGAAATGCAAAGCAAGTGATCTAAGCAAGTAACTAAGAGCCCATGGATAACCATGGATAGAAAGGGTGCTAATACCTTCCCTTTCTATAATCTACTCCCCGAACCCAATAAAACATCTCAAAGGTCTTTCCTGTGCTTTTTGACCTTTCCTTAGGATAAAATAAAAAGTCGGTGGCGACTCTTGCTAAACCGAAACATTTGCGAACACGAACGCAAAATCCCAAGTCAGTTCTCCCACTGTATCACAGAACTGGCGACTCTGCCGGGGAGAGGCTTTAAAACTGGAGTAACCTTATGGCTTAGATCACCCTTTGCATGATTATTGTTTGCTTTGATTGATTTACATTTTGGTTCTCCTGTTTGGGCTTAAAATCCTCCACCCGGATTTGGGAAACATTCATAGGTAAATAGCAATACGTTGTGGAAACTGTGCGGGGTATATCGACACGGTTGAAGCAATAGCTATATTAGTGTGACATATTTGTGAGTACCGGTAGCCTTTGAGTCAATCAAAGAGAATACGGGGCCGCTGAGTGATGTCATGAAGCACTAATGAACTCTTAGAACCTTATTTGACCATCTGGGTCTTTTATTAGGGGTAGTGAGATGACCGGCTTTGGTGCAGTCCGAAGTTGGTAGATACTCGATACTACACTCATTGAGGGTTGTTTTCTTGGAATATTTTGGTCGCTAGTTAAGTGGCTAAACCAAAACAATGAACATAGAAAACAATCAAATGATATTGAGCTCCTTAGAACCCGGTTACTATTTATAGGACAGGTTTTGAGCCAACTAAACTCAAGAGGGTACTTACCTATGAAACCTCATGCAAGCCTGAAACTAGGGTTTTGTGTGACTTTCCTGTACATGTGCTTGTGCATACATCATGAACATCATAAAGCATTATATGCATCCACTAACCATTTCAAGGGTTTGGATCTTCATCTTTGTTTTTGTTTTGTATGTCATGGAATCTCTTCGCAGGAAAATAATTCAAGTCAACCTTGTGAGAATCCCTCCTCAACTCAAGGAGCTTACTTCTAGGATTCCAGAGAATTCTCTCTTCAGTGAAAGACATGGTAGACTCCTCAACTTGGTCAACACCAACATTGAAGAAGACATGGTGAAAGTTCTCTTCCAGTTCTTTGACCCCCTACACCACTGTTTCACATTCCCTGATTACCAGTTGGTACCCACTTTGGAGGAATTTTCTCAACTCCTGAGAATTCCTATTCTTAATCAACTACCCTTCAATGGTACAAAAAAGGAACCAAAGCCTGAAGATGTTGCTCAAGCATTACACTTGCAACCATCTGACATCAAGGGGCATTGGGAAACCAAAAGTGGTGTCAAGGGCTTCTTGGTAAAGTTTCTGTTTAAGAAGGCACAAGACTGCTGGAATTCTCTTGATCTACAAGCCTTTGAAGAGATTATGGCACTCCTTATCTATGGGTTGGTCTTGTTCCCAAACTCCGACCAATTTATAGATGTGAATGCTGTCATGATTTTCATATCCAGGAATCCTATACCTACATTGCTTGGGGACATCCTACACTCATTTTACACACGAACAATGAGGAAAAGAGATGTTCTCATGTGTTGTACTCCTCTCCTAGCAAGGTGGTTTATTTCTCACCTTCCACAATCATTTTTGAAGAATGAGCAGGGTTTAAGGTGGTCACAACGATTGATGACCCTCACACATTCTGATGTACATTGGTTTTCTCGGTCCAGATAAAATGTCATCATCATTGATCGTTGTGGGGAATTCCCTAATGTCCCACTACTTGGAATTAGGGGAGGCATCACCTACAACCCTTGTCTAGCTTTGAGACAATTTGGATATGCTCGGAGGGATGGCCCTCATGACATGCTGATTCCTGACCTAGTTTTTGACTTCGACAATGATGCGCAAGGACTTTGACAAAGGTTCATCAGAGCTTGGAGGATGCCCAATAAAGTGGATAGTAAGACACTGGGGCACAAGAATTCCATCCCCCTTGAGCCTTATCTCAAGTGGGTACGAACCCGCTCCCAGAATCTTGTGATGCCATACCCTCACATTATCCCCTTGATCAAAGAGCCTGTTACGGAAGGAGAGGTTCCATACACCATCCTACATCCTGACATGCCAACATCATGGGAAGAAATGCAAAAGAGTTGGATCCAACTCAAGGAAGAACGGGATACTTTTGAATCCAGCTTCTATGCCAGTGAGAAGAAAGTTTTGGAGCTCACCCGCCGACTTCATGAAGAGGAAACTCTCAACACTTACATCGCGCCAAAGAGGATGCGCAATGTCTTTTTACATTAAGAATTTTGTAATATTTTGCCCATGGGGCACTTATGTACTAACAATTTCTTCTTAATATGACGTGTGTTCCCTTTTTGTTTGTAACAAATTTGAATTTATGAATCCTTGAATGCATTACATGAATAACATACCATTCATCATATGCATAAACAGGTCTTCACACCAGGTTTCCTTATCTTTCTGCTATTTATTTCATCCAGATGGATTTGGAGCAAACGATAAAGGATCTGCAGGCACAAAATTCACAGTTCCAGCAACTCCTCATGACCTTGGCAAAGGGTCAAGAGGACCTCAAAGCTTTGTTGGAGAAGAATAAAGAGAAAAAGAAAAAGAGACCGAGGGTAGCCACTTTTGGAAGAAGGTTTGAAAGCAATGCCAGAAAGGTTCTTGAGTTCCTCTCAACGTCTGACGAAGGGGCCGGTAAAGGGAAAGGGACTGCTGTACCTTCTGAATCTGAGGTTGAAGAGGAGGAAGAGGAAGAAGACGAAGACTACTCCGAACAACAGTATCCACCAGCGGATGATAAATATAAGAATCTTGAAGATAGACTGGCAGCTATGGAGTTGCAGAGAGTACCGGGTTTGGATTTTGAAGAACTAGGGCTGGTAGCTGGGATTGTTATCCCTCCCAAGTTCAAGGTGCCAACATTTGCCAAGTACGATGGTCTGTCTTGCCCTAAGATGCACCTGAGGTCGTACGTCAGAAAAATCCAACCCCACTCATCTGATAAAGATCTTTGGGTGCACTTTTTTAAAGATAGCTTGTCAGGAACGCAGTTGGACTGGTTCTATCAGCTCGAGAGATTAGAGGTTCACAATTGGGAAGACTTAGCAGCTGCTTTTTATCGCCAGTATCAATACAATGCTGATTTGGCGCCCACTCGTACTCAGTTACAAATTATGGGGATGGCTTCCAATGAAGGGTTTAAAGAGTACGCTCAGAAGTGGCATGATCTGGCTGGAAGGGTGCAGCCACCGTTGTCAGATAGGGAGTTAGTTGACATGTTTCTGGGGACCCTGTCTATCCCTTTCTTCAACCATCTAATCGGGAGTTCTTCCGCGGGATTTACTGAACTGATCTTGACTGACAAAAAGGTTGAGGCCGGTATTAGGAGTGGAAAGATTCAAAAGGATGCTTCCGCATCCACAGCTGTTAAGAAACCCTTCCCAGCCAAGAAGGAAGCCTTTGTTGTGTATTCTCAGAAGGGTCAGGGAAGAACTGAGCGCCGGCCGACTGTAGGGGCTGTGATGATTCAAAACTCGTCAAATGATCAACCTCGTAACAATCAGTCGAGACCTAATCAACAACGGGTGGAAAGGCCACAACGGCAGTTCACCCGCATCAACATGACGCCAGCTCAAGTACTCCCTCATTTGTTGAAGCTGAATCTTACCAGTTTGAAGGAAGCGCCAAAAACCCTAACACCTCCTCTCCATACTACCACTCTAATGCCAAGTGTGCTTACCATTCCGACAGTGCTGGGCACGATACCAATAATTGCTGGGCGCTTAAGAACAAAATCCAGGACTTGATTTATGCCAAAGAGGTAGAATTCGATGCGCCTGAGAAGCCCAATGTCATATCTGCTCCGATTCCCAAGCACGGCCACAATGTTCATGCCGTTTTAGAAGACCTCCATGTTACTGATGTTGCCAATCTTTTGACTCCGGATTTAGTTGTGACCGGTGGAAATATAACTGACTGTTTTTAGCTGGTTTTGCGAAATGTCGCGGTAAGCAAGAGTCGCCACCGTCTTTTATGTTCTCCAACATGGAAAGGATAAAAGCACAGCAAAATTCCTTATTTTAGAATGTTTCTCGGTTCGGGAGGTAGATTTATAGAAAGGGAAGGTGTTAGCACCCTTTCTATCCGTGGTTATCCACGGGCTCTTAGGTACTTGCTCTTATGTTTTCAAAATTTGTTTGCTTTTCAAGTGTGTGTGGGTTTTGAAAAAAGTTCGTTTGAAAAACTTCTAAGTAACTCTTGTATCAGTCCTCAAGAGTGTATGAAGTGTTTTGTTTGAAAACTTTTTGAAAGTGTGGGGTGTGAAAAGTTGTTTTTGTTTGTTTGAAAAAAAGAAAGTACTTAAGAGAATCTACCTACTCTAAGGAATTAAGTTGTGTAAGAGTCCTTTAGGTAGTGCTATCCCACCATTGAGAGGTAGGTAGCACCATCGTTGGAGGTGTTCGGGTCAATTCGATTATCGGGACATGTGTGGTCACCGAAGCAATGGTAGGATACCTTAGAAGTAACCCTAATGTCCTAGATCCTTTGTATCCAAGGCAACCGTTTCGAGGCAACTGGATCTTTTGGATAGAAGGGCGACCTCTAAGACACCCTATACTTGATGACCACGTTCGAGGCAACCAGTGAGGCGTACCCTAGAAGTGGCATGTGCTTTGTGTGTTGTTTTTCAGTTAATTGTCTTTGTACATGTTTTTTGTGAGCTACGGATTGATTTTATTTTGTCATACATTCTTTCATGCATTTTTTAAACAGTTAGGAGTGCGGAAAATAAATTGCAGAAATATAAATTCTAACTATTACAAGGCGCGGGTCTATACATCGCCAAAAACAAAAACCCGTTTTGGTAAATAAGTAATCGCAGAAAATTAAAGAAAGTGGTAAAATTCCTATTTAACTATTACATATCTGGAGACAGTTACATAAATAATCAAAATAAATAAATGCGCGCGAGAAGAAATTTAATCGGGAACGTCCTAAGGGTTTTGACCCTTTTGAGAGAGAAATTGAATTTTTTGTCCTTTTTTGTAATTAAATGAAATTAGAATTAATGACTAATTAATTAATTAATTAAGAAAATATTTTTTGTGTTTTTATGTTTTTAATGGAAAAAAAAAGTAAAAGAAATTAAAAGTTAAAAGAAAACCTAGTTCTAAATTGTTTTTAGTTATTATAAAGAAAAGAGATTAAAATTGACCTAATAACTATTTTTTTTGTTAGTATTTTATTTACAAAAATAACATGAAATTAATAATAATAATAATATTAGTTCTTTTTTTTTTTTTTTTTCATGAAAATATTAATTATGTTAGTGATACTAATAATTAATAAAATAATAAAAAAAAGAGTTATAAAAGGAAAGAAAAATAAAAAGATAAAGAGAAATAACAAAACCAAGGGGGGGGTATGGGCCAGAATTGGGTGTTTGATTTAGAAATTCTGGCCCAAGAACACTCCAAACGCGTTGACTTTGGGAATTGAGTGGGGCGCTGGTTGACTAGGAATATGGTGTGCTCCCTCTCTTGGCCTTCAGATCTGTCCTTGGAGACACTTGGCGCGTTGGATATGTGGGATGCATGGTGGTACGCTTTGGACTGCCTGTACATGAACATGTTAAGAAAAAATGAAATAATTATTTGGGGGACCTGGGAATCGAACTCAGGTCCCAGCGCTCAAATCTCCTTCACCCTGCCACTACACCAAATGTCTCAATTGTAATAATAATAAGAAAATAGTGTTATATGGAATAAACGAGTCACATGCTGGAAAACAAAAAAAGAGCGCGCATATGTTCAAACCCACTAACCACATGGCAACACGCAGTCATCTTCTTCATATTTTCCTGTAAAATGAAGGTTAGATAGCGGGGGTTTTAAACCCCCACAAAACACAAACGCCAAAAATAGCGATTAGATCTGTAGCACATATAAAAAGGGCGCGAGGGTGTCAACGCGTTCGTCTCATCAAGCCGGTTTCAACCATGGGTCTTAGATGTTCTGATTTTACAATATGTGAAAAGCCCCAAATCAAAAGCTCTGAAACCCTAGGATTCGTTAATGGTGGTTTTGATTCCAGGGCATTATAACGCAATTGAATTGTACCAAAAGCTTCGCCTGAGTTCTATAAACACAAATCAAACAATGAAAGATGTCAAAAATGCATGAATTGATGGTTATGATTTTGAAAAAAGAAGGTAAACCGTATGACTGTGTAGCACGAGTTCTTGAGTGTTAGGACTTGTTTATGATTGCAATAGGTTCCTGGCAATGCTGGCAACGTGTTAGAAGCAAGAAAAGTGCTTGAATTATGCTGGAATATGGATTTCAGTTTATGACTTTTCTTCAAGTTTTTTGAATTTGGTTTTTGCTGTTTCAGGGGTCTCTAGGTCGTGGTTGAGGTCTGCAAGGCTTGCATATATGTGTATGAATGAGAATCAAGTGACATTAGGAGCCTTAAACCATTGCAATTAAGTTTTTGGATTTCCTCTTTACCACCATTAAAGGCACCTTCCAAGTTTGTTCAAATTTGAATTTTCATGCTTAATTCAGCTTGGCACGAATTTGGTATGTGAAATATGCTTCATGAAGGCTAATCAAAGCACAAGATACCATTTAATCAATTTTTTTGATTTTCCTTGAATTAATATGGATTAAAATGAATTAAATCCATAAAAATTAAATAAAAATAGAAAAATAATTATTTGGTCTTGAAATTGATCATGGAACACGTGGGTGGCATGACAAGGCTGAACCAAGTGGAAAAAAGTGGGCCCTTTTGTCAAAAATTGAAGTTTCAATGATAGTTGACTTTTGCCATTTCACAAAAATTTCCCAACTTCTCCAATGCATATCTTGCTCAATTTTGATCATATGAACATGTTCTTGGACATTTTGGAAAGGTCTTGAAGTCCTCTAACCAATGCCTTTAGTCCCATGTCATTTTGATTTACCAATATCAAGTTATGGTCTTTGACTTAAAGTGCCTTTTTGTTGACTTTTGAAAATGACCTATAATGTTGAAATTGATAACTTTTTGTGAGAGCATTTCTTGGACTTGGAATGTGAAGATGAGTTGTAGGAAATGTCATCCCCTTAAAAATGAGCATTGGATGGGATTTTTCTGATGAACCATGAAAAAGTTATGCCTTGGTCAAGTTACAGTTGACTTTTCAACTGTCCAAAAATAGAAACTTTTGCATCTTGATGATTTTTGAGCCATTCTTGTGAAATCATGGTCAAGACTTGACCAAATGATGATTGTGGCTTCAAAATAAGATGTTGACCAAAATTTTGACTTTTGACTACCAAATGACCATTTTGCCCCTACAGTTGATTGTGAAGCAATTAGGGTTTTTGGCTGTGCAACTTGACCTTGTGAACCTTGAAACATGACATGTAGGTGCTTGACAATGTATATGAGCATATGGGACTTGATTAAGCCCTTGAAAACCTCAACTTCCTTGCAAGAACGAAAACCCTAATTTGATTGGCTTAGGAGGGTGTTTGAACTGTGCAACCCTTGAGAAGATTTGAGCAAATTGAGATGATGCTTGTCAAAAATTTGAAGAATATGGGAGGGCAAATTTTGGGGTACAACAGTTTCCCCTGTTCAATCTTCTTAGACCTGAGGATGTAGATTGGCTTGCGTGTCTTTCGTGATCCGAAGGTGGAAGATGATTGAACACTAGAGTGCCCAGAAATTTGCACTCACATAGTATAGTATCAGCAGTGTGACAACGGGAATGGGCTTACAGATGCCATTTGGAGAGATGGTGGATAGGGGGATGGGCTTATAGATGCCATCTGGAGATGTGACAGAACCTTGTCGGGAATGGGCTTATAGATGCCATTTGGAAGGATGGTATGGGAGGATGGGCTTATAGATGCCATCTAGGTGTCGATCGCGCAAGAGATTTCTTAGCGAGGACTTGCGTACCTGAGAAAGATAATTTCCTGGCCTGTTACAGGTGTTGATCTTCACTCAGTCACTCACAGACATGCCCTGGCTAGATACAGGCATCGAATCTGGAACTTCAAAAGGTTGCTTACAGACGTGCTCTGGCTGGATACAGGAATCGAATCTGGAATTAGTCGTCAACAGATATGCCCTGGCTGGATACAGGAATAGAATCTTCAAACTCTTTAGACGTGCCCTGGATGGATACAGGAATCGAATCTTGAATTAGTCGTCAACAGATATGCCCTGGCTGGATACAGGAATCGAATCTTCAAACCCTTCAGACGTGCCCTGGCTGGATACAGGAATCGAATCTGGAATTAGTCGTCAACAGATATGCCCTGGATGGATACAGGAATCGAATCTTCAAACTCTTCAGACGTGCCCTGGCTGGATACAGGAATCGAATCTGGAATTAGTCGTCAACAGATATGCCCTGGCTGGATACAGGAATCGAATCTTCAAACTCTTTAGACGTGCCCTGGCTGGATACAGGAATCGAATCTGGAATTAGTCGTCAATAGATATGCCCTGGCTGGATACAGGAATCGAATCTTCAAACTCTTCAGACGTGCCCTGGCTGGATGCAGGAATCGAATCTGGAATTAGTCGTCAACAGATATGCCCTGGCTGGATACAGGTATCGAATCTTCAAACTCTTCAGATATGCCCTGGCTAGATACAGGAATCGAATCTGGAATTAGTCGTCAACAGATATGCCCTGGATGGATACAGGAATCGAATCTTCAAACTCTTCAGATATGCCCTGGCTAGATACAGGAATCGAATCTAGAATTAGTCATCTACAGATATGCCCTGGCTGGGTACAGGAATCGAATATTCAAACTCTTTAGACGTGCCCTGGCTGGATACAGGAATCGAATCTGGAATTAGTCGTCAACAGATATGCCCTGGCTGGATACAGGAATCGAATCTTCAAACTCTTCAGACATGCCCTGGCTGGATACAGGAATCGAATCTGGAATTAGTCGTCAACAGATATGCCCTGGCTGGGTACAGGAATCGAATCTTCAAACTCTTCAGACGTGCCCTGGCTGGATACAGGAATCAAATCTGGAATTAGTCGTCAACAGATATGCCCTGGCTGGATACAGGAATCGAATCTTCAAACTCTTCAGACGTGCCCTGGCTGGATACAGGAATCGAATCTGGAATTAGTCGTCAACAGATATGCCCTGGCTGGATACAAGAATCGAATCTTCAAACTCTTCAGACGTTCCCTGGCTGGATACAGGAATCGGATCTGGAATTAGTCGTCAACAGATATGCCCTGGATGGATACAGGAATCGAATCTTCAAACTCTTCAGACTGGCCCTGGCTGGATACAGGAATCGAATCTGGAATTAGTCGTCAACAGATATGCCCTGGCTGGATACAGGAATCGAATCTTCAAACTCTTCAGATGTGCCCTGGCTGGATACAGGAATCGAATCTGGAATTGCGACAGTTGATAGTAATTATCTTTGGATTGACCTTTTCCCTGAAAAGGCAAGACGTCAGTTGTATGCAATGTCATGATGTATGAAATGCATGATGTCATGATGTTCTCAATGAGATAGTGTCGTATGCACTTTATCATGTATGTAAGCAGGATGTATGAAATGTGATATGTTTATGAATGTGTTTTCGTCTAGGAAAATGAATCCTTGACGAATGCCGGGAAGTTGAATCCTGGGCTGATGTTGAAGATTAGAGTTCTTCATTCCGCTGAGGATGATGGTTGCAAGAATAAACCGGTAGGAGAAGATTACTCCGTTGGGGAATAAACTTGTTGGAGATATTACTCTGCGGGGAATACTCTGTGGGAAGAGATACTTCGCTGAGGTTTTGATGAGAACTCCGCTGGGGATTCCGTTGATAAGTTATGTTGGGGAATTGATGAACTCCGCTGGAGGGATAGGAAGAGCTTCGCCGAGGACGATCTTTCCGTTGTAATTAGCTGAGGATAACCCAGTTATACCTTGGTGGGGAATAACCTTTGAATAAAGCCCGTGAGGCGCGTTCGTACTCTACAGGTGATAAGCTTCCAGAATCTACTGGGGATAAGCTTCCAGAATCTACTGGGGAGATGGTTCAACTTTCCTGGGGATACCTTTTTGGACTGTACTGGGGGAGTGGATCCACTGGGGTGTTTGTATTCCGCCAGGGAATAATCTTATATCAAGACTGCCGTAGATGCTTGCTTAGGAACATCTGTATACTCCGCTGGGGAATATTGAGATCTTCTGGGGGTATCCAGCTTCCTTAAGGCTGATAGTAGGCTACTCTTCTTGGGGAGAGTGTTGCTAACTTGCTGGAGATATTGTGCCTTTTCAGGGCTTATGGGGGACCAACTCTGCTCGGAGGAGAGTACTGTTGAATCCTGTCTTACTCTGTGGGGAGTGAAGATATCTTGGTTACATTCTTCAGCCGAACTTACCTTGGTACCTTGATGGACGGAGCAACTAGACCGCTTACCTCAGTATTGCCCCTGTTTCTAATGTCACCTGTAACTAGTCCTTTGTTTCGTATGCAAATATTTATGAGTTAGCAATTAGTGTCAAATGCATATATCAAAAATGAACATTGGATGTTCTTCGCAAAACAAAACAGAAAAAGGAAAAACAATTGGCAATTTGTCTGGAAAAATGGATTTGTATTGATTTTTGAATTGGCTTGTAAATAGGCGTTTATGTACAAGAGGCTGACGTCCTAGTGAGAGAACGCCGCCGAACAACATAGAGTTTTATACAATTTTGTGAAAAGGAAAACAAAGCAGCTATGTGAAAAAATAATCCCACTGGGTTTCAACTCTGCTATCGCCTTTATGTCTTCAAGCGTCTCATCGCTTTACTGCTCAGTTGAAGATGAAGCTGATTGGTCGATGTCGTCTGAACCTGATAGTTGATACTGAATTCTAGATGCAAGGTGATCCAATGAGACATAGTATTACGCTTTATCCCTAAGTTTTGCCTGGACCACCCTTCCGGGTTTTCAGTCCACCGGGATACCCATTTTTGCCCAAGCCGCCTTTTCAGGTTTTCAACTTGGCGGGTGTACAGATTTTTTTCATTTCATCCCTTATTTTTGCCCGAACCCTTTTGGTTCGCCGGGAAGCCCTTATTTTTTCCTAGGTGTGTCAACCTAGCGGGTCTTTGATTCATGCGTAGTATCTTTTTACTATGTCTGCATTGGCGGGGTGAGGAAGGTCGTCACCATCCATGGTGGTTAGAATCATAGCTCCTCCTGAGAAGATATGTTTAACCACAAATGGCCCTTCGTACGTAGGGGTCCATTTTCCCCTGGGATCACTTTGAGGAAGAATGATGCGCTTGATTACCAGGTCTCCGACTTGATACTCTTGTCGTCTGACTTTCTTGTTAAATGCCCTGATCATCCGTTTTTGGTACGTTTGACCATGACAAATAGCGGTGAGTCTCTTTTCGTCGATTAGGTTTAATTGATCAAGTCGAGTCAGGACCCAGTCATCTTCGCTCAAACCTGCATCCTTCATTATCCGGAGAGAGGGTATCTGGACTTCGATAGGCAAGACTGCCTCCATGCCATAGACCAAGGAAAAGGGTGTTGCCCCTGTTGACGTCCGTGCTGAGGTACGGTACCCATGAAGAGCAAACGGTAACATCTCGTGCCAATCTTTGTACGTCACTGTCATCTTCTGCACAATCTTCTTGATATTCTTATTCGCTGCTTCGACAACCCCATTCATCTTCGGCCGGTAGGGAGAAGAGTTGTGGTGCTGTATCTTGAATTGCTCGCAGAGCTCAGTGATCATCTTGTTGTTAAGATTGGTACCATTGTCCGTAATGATCCTCTCGGGTACACCGTATCGACAGATCAGGTTGTGCCTAATGAACCATGCTACAACGTTCTTGGTTACTGTAGCGTATGAAGCTGCCTCAACCCACTTCGTGAAGTAATCAATCGCTACCAGGATGAAGCGATGCCCGTTGGATGCCGTAGGTCTGATCTCGCCGATCATATTAATGCCCCACATTGCAAAAGGCCAAGGTGCTGTCAAGACATTCAGAGGAACTGGAGGGACGTGCACCTTATCAGCATAGATCTGGCACTTGTGACATGTCCGAGAATGTTGGTAACAGTCGGCTTCCATTATGGACCAGAAATATCCTGCCCGAAGGATTTTCTTTGCCATAGTGTGCCCACTGGAGTGTGTTCTGAAGGTACCTTCGTGTAGCTCTGCCATGATCTTTTCTGCCTCAGTCTTATCCACACAACGCAGTAAGGTTGAATCATGGTTTCGCTTGTACAGAATGCCGTTGCTGAGGAAGAACTTTGCCGCGAACCTCCTCAGAAACTTCTTGTCATTAACAGATGCACCCTCGGGGTATTCTTGAGTTTCCAAGTACCTCTTCACTTCATGATACCAAGGTTTTTCAATTACCTCTTCAGCCTCAAGATCACAGCAATGTGCAGGTTCATCCAATTTCCAGATAATGATCCGGGGAGCCTTGTTGTACCATTTGACTTTGAACATATAAGACATCGTAGCCAACGCGTCCGCCAACTGATTCTCCTCTCTTGGGAAGTGTTCAAAAGTGATCTCTTCGAAATGGGGGATCAATGTCAACACATACTCTTTGTAAGGAATGAGATTTGGGTGTTTCGTATCCCACTCGCCTTTGATCTGATTGATCACGAGAGAGAAATCTCCGAAGACACTCAGAAACTTGATCCTTAAGTCAATTGCAGCTTGAAGACCCATGATGCATGCCTCATACTCTGCCATATTGTTGGTGCAGTTGAAACATAGCCGGGCAGTGAGTGGAGTATGAGTTCCTTTGGGGGATATGATCACAGCACCGATGCCATTACCCAAAGCATTTGAGGCTCCGTCAAAGTGCATAGACCATCGGGATCCTTCCTCAGGTCCTTCATCCGGTCCAGGTACTTCACAATCAGTCACTACCATGATATTCTCGTCTGGAAATTCAAAGTTCATCGACTGGTAGTCGTCCACTGCCTGGTGTGCCAGATGGTCTGCCAATACACTTCCCTTGATTTCCTTTTGAGTCGTGTACTGGATATCGTATTCTGTCAAGATCATTTGCCATCTTGCTATTCTTCCGGACAGAGCAGGCTTTTCGAATATGTACTTGATTGGATCCATTTTTGAAATCAAGAGAGTAGTGTGAGTCAACATATACTGTCTCAGCCGGAGAGCAGCCCATACCAAAGCGCAGCAATTTTTCTCGAGCAGTGAGTATCGGGTCTCACAGTCGGTAAACTTTTTGCTAAGGTAATAAATGGCGTGCTCTTTTCGGCTAGACTCATCATGCTGCCCCAGCACACACCCCATTGAGTTGTCAAGTACTGTCAAGTATAAGATTAGAGGTCTCCCTTCAACCGGTGGCATAAGAATGGGTGGTTCTTGGAGATACTCTTTGATTCTGTCGAAAGCGGCCTGACATTCATCGTTCCAACGTACTACTTGATCTTTCTTCAGTAGCTTGAAGATTGGTTCACAGGTAGCAGTTAGATGTGAGATGAATCGGGCAATGTAGTTCAGCCGTCCTAGAAAGCCTCTGACTTCTTTCTCTGTCTTGGGAGTTGGAATCTCTTGTATGGCTTTCACCTTGGCAGGGTCCACTTGGATACCTTTGTCGCTCACGACGAAACCTAGTAGTTTTCCGGATCTCACCCCAAAGGTGCACTTGTTTGGGTTCAACCTCAGCTTGTACAACTTCAGACGGTCAAATAGCTTCTGCAGATGGTCAAGGTATTCCTCCTCAGTTTGGGACCTTGCAATCATGTCGTCAACATATACTTCAATCTCATGGTGGATCATGTCATGAAACAAAGCAACCATGGCACGTTGGTAGGCTGCCCCAGCATTTTTCAACCCAAAAGGCATGACCTTGTAGCAAAAGGTGCCCCACTGAGTAACAAAAGTGGTCTTCTCCATGTCTTCAGGAGCCATCTTGATTTGATTATAATCGGAAAACCCATCCATGAAGGAGAATACCTTATGCTGAGCAGTGTTGTCAACCAGAACGTCGATATGAGGTAGAGGGAAATCATCTTTGGGGCTCGCCCTGTTCAAATCCCTGTAATCAACACACATTCGGACCTTACCATCTTTCTTCGGCACTGGAACCACGTTGGCAACCCACTGAGGGTAAGAAGTCACTGCTAGAAACCCGGCATCAAATTGTTTCATAACCTCAGCCTTGATTTTCTCGGACATCTCTGGACGCATACGGCAGACCTTCTGTTTAACCGGAGGGCAGTCTTCCTTGGTAGGCAGGTGATGAACCACAATGTCGGTATCCAACCCAGGCATGTCTTCGTAGGACCAGGCAAAGATTTCCACATAATCATGCAGCATCTGAATCAATCGTTGTTTCACACTGAGCTCTAGATTGGCACCAATCTTGACTTCCTTTCTGTCTGTCTCAGTAGCCAGATTTACTGTTTCCACTGGCTCTTCATGTGGCTGAATGGCCCTCTCTTCCTGGAGTAGCAGTCTTGCAAGCTCACCAGGCACTTCACAATCATCTTCACCTTCGTCTTCGGCTAAGTTGATCAGATTTTCGAAGTCATAACTGGCAGTAGCAGAGTCGTTACCAGTGAGATCTAGAGTGGATTGGAACCTGTATAAGTGAGTGTGTGTAAATATAGTTGTTTTGCTATATATAAAGAAAGAAAAGGAGCGCAAGATTTGAAATGTAAAAAACGTCCAATGCTTTTATTCATGATATATGAAAGTGACACACAAAAGCCCTCACAAATAAAACCACGGTGCCCTGGGTAAGACACCGGGCCATAGAGTTTAGTAATATTGTTTGTTACAACTTTAAAAACAAAGGAATTCATTATTGAGTGACAACAGTAACAGGCATGGAATCTCTGGCAGTCCAGTTGCTTGGTCAATCTTCGGTCGTTGGGTAGATCCAGCCGTCGAATTCGGATTCTTCCACTTCATCATCCATCCTGATAGCATTTACTCCATGGTTGGGCATGGGAGCAGTCACCACATTAGGCCTCTCGGGCGCTTCGAACTGAACCTCTTTAGCATCAATAAGGTCTTGAACCTTATTCCTCAGAGCCCAACAATCATCTGTGTTATGCCCCGGGCAATCAGAGTGATAAGCACAGTGGGCATTGGGGTTGTACTTCGGAGATGCTGTGTTTACCACCTTCGGAGCTTCCTTGACAGTTACCAGGCTGGTTGACAGCAGTTGCAACAATATCTGAGAGAGAGTCATGCTGAGCCGAGTATACTGTCTTTTGGGCCTCTCAACTCTTGGCTGGTTATATTGTTGAGCAGCAGCAGCAGGCTTAGAAATTACCACCGTGTTTACAGCTTGGCGGCGTATCGGTTTGTTCGGTCTCCTGGGACCATATACAGCACTAGCTTCCTTCTTGAAGGGCTTCTTTTCAGTACTCGAGGAGGCACCCTTCTGTATCTTCCCCGATTTGATACCAGCTTCGATCCTTTCACCCGTCAGGATCAGGTCTGTAAACCCAACAGAGGAATTACCAATCAGGTGGTTGAAAAATGGACCAGACAGAGTCCCCAAGAACATGTCCACGAGTTCACGATCCGTCAATGGTGGCTGCACCCTGCCAGCCAGGTCTCTCCATTTCTGTGCGTACTCCTTAAAACCTTCACCCGTTCCCAGTGACATACCCTGGAGTTGGGTACGTGTGGGAGCGAGGTCGGAATTGTACTGATACTGCTTATAAAAAGCAGTAGCCAAGTCCTCCCAGTTACGAATGTTGGTTCCATCCAGCTGATAGAACCATTCGAGATGAGTCCCTGAAAGACTCTCCTGGAAGAAATGGATCCATAAGCTCTTGTCTGCAGTGTAAGGCTAGATCTTCCTTACATAAGAGCGGAGGTGCAGCTTAGGACAGGAAGTCCCGTCGTACTTCACAAAGGCAGGCGCCTTGAACTTGTGAGGGATCACCACCCCAGAAGATAACCCTAAGTCTCCAAAATCCAACCCAGGCACACGTTGAATCTCCATAGCATTTAGTCGGTCCTCCAACTATTTGTACATGTCCTCAGCAGGAGGGTACAGTTCATCGTTGAAATCTGTCTCGGTGTCAGAGACCGCAGGACTAGGAACATCTCTCCCTTGGTGACTGCCTTCCCCAACAGATGGAGTAGTCCTCTCAGCTTCATTCTGCAGTGTATTCCCGAGTCTGTGTCTAGTGTTGAATAGCACAGTCCTCTTCTTCTTCTTCTTCTTCAGGAGCAAAGCCTTCAACTCCTGTTGTCCTTGGGCTAAGTTCATGACCATCTCTTGAAACTGGGCGTTCTGGGCCTGGAGGGCCTTGATAACTTGTTCAGTAGTTGGTTCAGGATTCATGATGATTGAGTGCTGAAATAAACAGCGAAGAAGATTAAGCAACCTGTAGAAAAGGGTACCTGTGATGCATATGATGAATGAAATGCGTATGAATTATGTTTTCAAAGACAATCGGGAATCAACTTTGTAGACAACAGGAACACACTTTATTAGATTTAAACTTTGGAATTTAAATTGTTCAACAAATTGCCCTTAGGCGTTACAGGAATGAAAATACTGAAAAGGAAATAAAAGCTATAAAGGAAACATCCAAAGCCCATCAGTGCTCCCATGGCCTCCTCTTCTCAGTACAGATGTAGTCATTCATGATCCGCTCGTTCTCCAATTGCTTGGTCAGCTTCTGGATCTTCTGTTCCTGTTCGTTGAACTTTTCCCGATAATAATCCCGCTCTTCCTGTAGTTGCGCCCAAGACCTCTTTAGGGTATCAACATCAGTGGGTATCTGAGGAGGGAGTGTGGTTGGAGGAACCCCGTCTCCATCAGGAATTTCAAGAATGATAGGCCTGACAGCTTCATATGGCATACCTAACTTCTGAGCATGGATGCGGACCCATCTATAATAGGGTTCCATTGGTAGAGAAGTCTTCGGTCCCAACTCATGTGGGTCAGCTTTGTGAATTATGTCCCAAGCTTTGATGAATCTACGACGCAGTTCGTCACTATCTACCTGAAACTCAAAACTGATGTGAGGTACCAACATCTCATGAGGCCCTGCTCTTCTGGCTCTTCCAAATTGACGGAGAGTTAAACATGGATTATAAGAGATTCCGCCCTGAGTACCAATCAATGGAACATTAGGATATTCTCCGCAACAATCAATAACAGCCACCTCATCTAAACCTCTGAGAGTCCAAATGATGTCATTATCAGTGAGAGACATTAACCTATGAGCCCAACCTCTTCCTTCTTGGTTCTTCAGCACGAACTTGGGGAGGTGTGAAATAAACCACCTCACTAACAAAGGAGCACAACACCACAGAGTTCCCCGTCTTCGGGCAGTACGAGCATAGAGTTGTTGAGGATATCACCCAAGAGAGTGGGTACAGGGTTCCGAGACATGAAGATCCTTATGGCATTGATATTGACAAAGTTATCAGGATTTGGAAACAATACCAGACCATAGATTAAGAGAGCCAGAATGTCCTCGTACGCCCTGAAGTCTAAGTCATTCCAGAAACTGTTAGCTTTACCAATCAGAAACTTAGCCAAGAAACCCTTAACTCCGCTTCTAGTCACCCAATTGTCCATTACCTCCTTGTTGGTCAAAGGAAGGGCTGCTGCAATCTCCTCAAGTCTAAGAGCCTTTTCCCAACCAGTGAATGGAGTCTGATCCAAGATAGGGATACCAAGCAAATCAGATAATTCTTCCAGGGTAGAGACCAGCTGGAAGTCTTGAAAGGTGAAGCAATTGTACAAGGGATCATAAAACTGGGTCAAGACACTCATCAGTTGTTGGTCCCACTTTGAAGTGACTAAACCGAGAAGAGAACCATGCCTCTGGATGAAGGAAGAAGTGTTTGGAATTCTGTCAACCAACTCTTTAAGCAAATCAGGTGGGTGAACAAAGTTGAGCCGAATAGTGTTCCTTCGCACAGGCATCATGATGTCCTACAAAATAGAGCAAAGGTAAAACCCTCTTGTCTTTGAAATAGGTCAGTCCTTATACAGGATGCATGCAATGGTATGATGGTATGATGTTATGGTAAAGCACACCACAAGTATTCACAAAGGCAAACATGATAAGGCACACAAGTCACACCAGACAGCCCTTAGAGTTTAGGCCAGCATGAAGTTCAAGTACTACCCTCTTTCAGTTTTGTTGGTTAAGACCTGTCCTATCAAAAGTAATCGGGTTCTAGAGGATCCCAATATCACTGACTACCCTCAATCGGTCATAACTCCAGCGTCGCAATCTTTTCTTGCGGCCAGAACCATCGCGAGAGTTTAGCCTCAATGGGTGTAGCATACTGCTACTGTTCTATGGCCAAGTTGGGTCAATTTAGGGTTCTAAGGTCGGTTGGTGTTTAATGACTCCTCAGAAGACCCATATTCTCCTCGTTGCAACACAAGGGATATCGGTACAGACCAAGGTGCCACACCAACGTAGCCACTGCTTCACCCGTGTCGGTCTACGCCGGACAGGTCCCTCACAGCTTATGCTACCTAAAAGGGTATCCTCAGATCCGGGTTAGGATCTATGAAACTCCGATGCAAAGCCCACAAACATAAAGCAATCAAAGCAAAGCAATTGAAAACATAATTATGATCTAATCCTAAGGTACACCTCACTTTTGTTCTCCCCAGCAGAGTCGCCAGTTCTGTGACCGGTGGAAATAGAACTGACTGTTTTTAGCTGGTTTCACGAAATGTCGCGGTAAGCAAGAGTCGTCACCGTCTTTTATGTTCTCCAACATGGAAAGGATAAAAGCACAACAAAATTCCTTATTTGAGAATGTTTCTCGGTTCGGGAGGTAGATTTATAGAAAGGGAAGGTGTTAGCACCCTTTCTATCCGTGGTTATCCACGGGCTCTTAGGTACTTGCTCTTATGTTTTCAAAATTTGTTTGCTTTTCAAGTGTGTGTGGGTTTTGAAAAAAGTTCGTTTGAAAAACTTCTAAGTAACTCTTGTATCAGTCCTCAAGAGTGTATGAAGTGTTTTGTTTGAAAACTTTTTGAAAGTGTGGGGTGTGAAAAGTTGTTTTTGTTTGTTTGAAAAAAAGCAAGTACTTAAGAGAATCTACCTACTCTAAGGAATTAAGCTGTGTAAGAGTCCTTTAGATAGTGCTATCCCACCATTGAGAGGTAGGTAGCACCATCGTTGGAGGTGTTCGGGTCAATTCGATTATCGGGACATGTGTGGTCACCGAAGCAATGGTAGGATACCTTAGAAGTAACCCTAATGTCCTAGATCCTTTGTATCCGAGGCAACCGTTTCGAGGCAACTGGATCTTTTGGACAGAAGGGCGACCTCTAAGACACCTTATACTTGATGACCACGTTCGAGGCAACCAGTGAGGCGTACCCTAGAAGTGGCATGTGCTTTGTATGTTGTTTTTCAGTTAATTGTCTTTGTACATGTTATTTTGTGAGCTACGGGTTGATTTTATTTTGTCATACATTCTTTCATGCATTTTTTAAACAGTTAGGAGTGCGGAAAATAAATTGCAGAAATATAAATTCTAACTATTACAAGGCGCGGGTCTATACATCGCCAAAAACAAAAACCCGTTTTGGTAAATAAGTAAACGCAGAAAATTAAAGAAAGCGGTAAAATTCCTATTTAACTATTACATATCTGGAGACAGTTACATAAACAATCAAAATAAATAAATGCGCGCGAGAAGAAATTTAATCGGGAACGTCCTAAGGGTTTTGACCCTTTTGAGAGAGAAATTGAATTTTTTTGTCCTTTTTTGTAATTAAATGAAATTAGAATTAATGACTAATTAATTAATTAATTAAGAAAATATTTTTTGTGTTTTTATGTTTTTAATGAAAAAAAAAAGTAAAAGAAATTAAAAGTTAAAAGAAAAACTAGTTCTAAATTGTTTTTAGTTATTATAAAGAAAAGAGATTAAAATTGACCTAATAACTATTTTTTTTGTTAGTATTTTATTTACAAAAATAACATGAAATTAATAATAATAATAATATTAGTTCTTTTTTTTTTTTTATGAAAATATTAATTATGTTAGTGATACTAATAATTAATAAAATAATAAAAAAAAAGAGTTATAAAAGGAAAGAAAAATAAAAAGATAAAGAGAAATAACAAAACCAAGGGGGGGGGGGGGGGGGGGTATGGGCCAGAATTGGGTGTTTGATTTAGAAATTCTGGCCCAAGAACACTCCAAATGCGTTGACTCTGGGAATTGAGTGGGGCGCTGGTTGACCAGGAATATGGTGTGCTCCCTCTCTTGGCCTTCAGATCTGTCCTTGGAGACACTTGGCGCGTTGGATATGTGGGATGCATGGTGGTACGCTTTGGACTGCCTGTACATGAACATGTTAAGAAAAAATGAAACAATTATTTGGGGGACCTGGGAATCGAACCCAGGTCCCAGCGCTCAAATCTCCTTCGCCCTGCCACTACACCAAATGTCTCAATTGTAATAATAATAAGAAAATAGTGTTATATAGAATAAACGAGTCACATGCTGGAAAACAAAAAAAGAGCGCGCATATGTTCAAACCCACCAACCACATGGCAACACGCAGTCATCTTCTTCTTATTTTCCTGTAAAATGAAGGTTAGATAGCTGGGGTTTTAAACCCCCACAAAACACAAACGCCAAAAATAGCGATTAGATCTGTAGCACATATAAAAAGGGCGCGAGGGTGTCAACGCGTTCGTCTCATCAAGCCGGTTTCAACCATGGGTCTTAGATGTTCTGATTTTACAATATGTGAAAAGCCCCAAATCAAAAGCTCTGAAACCCTAGGATTCGTTAATGGTGGTTTCGATTCCAGGGCATTATAACGCAATTGAATTGTACCAAAAGCTTCGCCTGAGTTCTATAAACACAAAACAAACAATGAAAGATGTCAAAAATGCATGAATTGATGGTTATGATTTTGAAAAAAGAAGGTAAACCGTATGACTGTGTAGCACGAATTCTTGAGTGTTAGGACTTGTTTATGATTGCAATAGGTTCCTGGCAATGCTGGCAACGTGTTAGAAGCAAGAAAAGTGCTTGAGTTATGTTGGAATATGGATTTCAGTTTGTGACTTTTCTTCAAGTTTTTTGAATTTGGTTTTTGCTGTTTCAGGGGTCTCTAGGTCGTGCTTGAGGCCTGCAAGGCTTGCATATATGTGTATGAATGAGAATCAAGTGACATTAGGAGCCTTAAACCATTGCAATTAAGTTTTTAGATTTCCTCTTTACCACCATTAAAGGCACCTTCCAAGTTTGTTCAAATTTGAATTTTCATGCTTAATTCAGCTTGGCACGAATTTGGTATGTGAAATATGCTTCATGAAGGCTAATCAAACCACAAGATACCATTTAATCAATTTTTTTGATTTTCCTTGAATTAATATGGATTAAAATGAATTAAATCCATAAAAATTAAATAAAAATAGAAAAATAAGTATTTGGTCTTGAAATTGATCATGGGACACGTGGGTGGCATGACAAGGCTGAACCAAGTGGAAAAAAGTGGGCCCTTTTGTCAAAAATTGAAGTTTCAAGGATAGTTGACTTTTGCCATTTCACAAAAATTTCCCAACTTCTCCAATGCATATCTTGCTCAATTTTGATCATATGAACATGTTCTTGGACATTTTGGAAAGGTCTTGAAGTCCTCTAACCAATGCCTTTGGTCCCATGTCATTTTGATTTACCAATATCAAGTTATGGTCTTTGACTTAAAGTGCCTTTTTGTTGACTTTTGAAAATGACCTATAATGTTGAAATTGATAACTTTTTGTGAGAGCATTTCTTGGACTTGGAATGTGAAGATGAGTTGTAGGAAATGTCATCCCCTTCAAAATGAGAATTGCATGGGATTTTTCTGATGAACCATGAAAAAGTTATGCCTTGGTCAAGTTACAGTTGACTTTTCAACTGTCCAAAAATAGAAACTTTTGCATCTTGATGATTTTTGAGCCATTCTTGTGAAATCATGGTCAAGACTTGACCAAATGATGATTGTGGCTTCAAAATAAGATGTTGACCAAAATTTTGACTTTTGACTGCCAAATGACCATTTTGCCCCTACAGTTGATTGTGAAGCAATTAGGGTTTTTGACTGTGCAACTTGACCTTGTGAACCTTGAAACTTGACATGTAGGTGCTTGACAATGTATATGAGCATATGGGACTTGATTAAGCCCTTGAAAACCTCAACTTCCTTGCAAGAACCAAAACCCTAATTTGACTGGCTTAGGAGGGTGTTTGAACTGTGCAACCCTTGAGAAGATTTGAGCAAATTGAGATGATGCTTGTAAAAAATTTGAAGAATATGGGAGGGAAAATTTTGGGGTACAACATTAGTAATTAAAGAGAAGTTGATGAGAGCCGGGATCTTTCTTGGTTGTGGTAAAGACTGCTGTTTTTGTTTGAACATACGAGGTGATTGCCCAATGTTGAAGTCAGGTGTCCAACGCCTGATGGATACCCAAGAGATACTTTTCCAGAAAACCCCCATTGATACCTTCAATCCTGTTACTCCTGTTACTTTTGCTACTTCAACCAACGATATTGCAATCATAACCATTTCCGACAATCCTCCCAAGGCTTGCAAAAGGCCTGTCAGGATTACACCCAACTCTGAATGTGTACCATTAAAGATTACCATGCCGGGACCTGTCCCGTACCAATCCAGCAAAACGATACCATGGAACTATGGGGGAGAAATCTTCTACCATGGTGTCAAACAAATTGAGACAGTCCAAGAGATTTCTGAAAAAGAAAGCCCTAATATAGGGAACATTGCGGGTACAAGCAAGATAACCCGCAGTGGCCAGATCTTTTCTCTGGAGATTGCTCCCCCTCGAGCAGTTTTTGGACCCTTGAAAGCTTCTGTACCTGTTGGACCGTCTGTGCAAGGCCCAGTGATTGAAGAATTGGATACTCCTGAAGTAAGACCATCTGCTGATACTACTGACAAGGGTAAGGGGATACTGGAAGTGCCTGTCAGGACGAAGGCCCATGCTGTGGTTATCCCCGAAATCACTCAGAAAGAAATGGATGAAATCTTGAAAATAATCAGAAAAAGTGACTACGACGTCGTGGAACAGCTAGGGCAGACCTCTTCTAAAATTTCAATGTTGGCTCTTCTACTCTGTTCTGAGGCCCATGCTAAGGCCCTAATCAAATTCTTGAAGGCGGCACATGTACCCCAAGAGACTTCGGCGGACCAGTTTCAGGAATGTGTGGCCAGTCTTACTATTGATAATGGCCTTGGCTTTTCCGATGCTGACTTGACCTCCAAAGGAAGGAAACATAACGACGCGCTACATGTTTCAGTTGAATGCAGGGGAACCACCCTCGCCCATGTCTTAGTTGATACTGGTTCTTCCTTGAATGTGATGCCGAAGAAAGCCTTAGACCGTTTTGACTGCGAAGGATTGACCCTCAAACCTAGTAACATCGTTGTTAGGGCCTTTGATGGGTCCAAAAGAATGGTTCATGGAGAGGTTGATATTCCTATCAAAGTAGGCACAGAAGTTTTCAACTCCACCTTCTACGTGATGGACATCCGTCCGCCATATTCATGTTTGTTAGGAAGACCGTGGATCCATTATGTCAGGGCAGTTACCTCCTCTTTGCACCAAATGCTGAAATATCTTGTTAAGGGTAAGATTATAATAGTGCACGAAGAGGAAGAGTACATGATAAGTCATCTCAATTCCTTCTGATATGTGGAGTTGGATGGTGAGTTCATCGAAACGCCTTTCCAACATTTTGAGGAAGTTTCTCCCGAGGTAGCAGTTGCGAAGACAATGATTGAAGTGCCTATCGTTCCCAAGCATGTATCTAGGATGGTATCTCTCAAGGACGCAGAGGCTGTGATTAAAGAAGGGAGGAGCACAGTGTGGGGACAGTTGCCTGATTTTCCCTATAAGACGGACAAGTTTGGGTTAGGGTTCACTGCTGCAGGACAAAAGGCTATGCGTCGCTCCAAGGTTGGAAGACCACCCGTCAAGATCTCTCACCATGGAATCAATGCTGTAGAAGATGAAGATGAAGAGAGCCACTTTGAAGATTGGATCTTTCCGACCGTCGAAGGGGGTTTAAGCAACTAAGAAGCAAAGGATTTTGTTCCCATCACCTTTATCAACCAATAATTTTATCTTTGAACAATTCCCCATTTATGGTCTGTAATAACTAAACAATTTGCACACTATTTTCACCTCATGCCTTGCCCGGGGCATGTAGGTCCATTTGTAAGGGCTTGTTTTTCTTCATAATCATATGCCATGTTTTAATGAATCATTGGACGTTTTTCATCTATAAACTGTTGTGTTCATTTTTCTTTCCTTTTGCATTTTTGTTTGTTTAAGGATGGCTATCCCTTACACACACACACTCACAAATACAGGTACCCATCCACTCCGGATTCCATGGGTGACTATTCTGCTTTAGCCTTCGAGAACTCTAAAGACTTGGTCAATCATGCTGAGTACGAAGTTGACGAAGACTGTGAAGTACCAGGAGAATTAGCCATACTTTTGCAACAAGAAGAAAGGGCTATTTTGCCTCATGAAGAGTTGCTAGAAACCATCAACTTGGGGACAGAGGAAGACAGGAAAGAGGTAAAAGTGGGTGTCAACCTAGAACCGAGTGTCAAAGAGCGCTTAGTGCAGTTGTTGAACGAATATGTTGAAATCTTCGCCTGGTCTTATGAAGACATGCCAGGGTTAGACACAGATATTATGGTCCACCGTCTCCCTACAAGAGAAGATTGTCCACCGATCAAGCAAAAGGTCCGCCGGATGAGGCCTGACATGTCTGAGAAGATTAAGGCTGAGGTAATGAAGCAATTCAACGCTGGCTTTCTGGCTATTACTTCCTATCCACAATGGGTTGCTAACATTGTGCCCGTGCCTAAGAAGGATGGCAAAGTCAGAATGTGCGTGGACTATCGGGATTTGAACAGGGCTAGCCCCAAGGATGATTTTCCGCTGCCACATATCGACATCTTGGTTGACAACACAGCTCAGCACAAGGTGTTTTCCTTCATGGATGGATTCTCGGGATACAACCAGATCAAAATGGCCCCCAAGGACATGGAGAAAACAACTTTTGTCACGCAATGGGGTATCTTCTGCTACAAAGTGATGCCATTCGGACTGAAGAATGCAGGGGCAACCTATCAACGCGCCATGGTAGCTTTGTTTCATGATATGATACATCATGAGATCAAAGTTTACGTAGATGACATGATAGCTCGATCACAGACAGAAGAAGAACACCTTGATCATTTGCAAAAGCTGTTTGTCAGATTGAAGGAGTATAAGCTCAGATTAAACCCAAGCAAGTGTACTTTTGGAGTTAGATCTGGTAAACTTTTAGGGTTTATTGTCAGCAACAAAGGCATTGAGGTTGATCCAGCTAAAGTAAAGGCTATACAAGAAATGCCTGCCCACCGCACTAAAAAGGAGGTTAGAGGATTCTTGGAACGCTTGAACTATATTGCGAGGTTCATCTTTCACCTGACATCTACCTGTGAGCTAATTTTCAAACTGTTGAAGAAAGATCAGGTAGTTGAATGGAACAATGATTGTCAAGTTTCTTTTGATAAGATTAAGGAGTATTTGCTAGAACCTCCTATTCTGATGCCACCCGTCGAAGGAAGGTCGTTAATCATGTATCTGATTGTTTTGGATAACTCAATAGGGTGCGTGTTGGGCCAACATGACGAGTCTGGCTGAAAAGAGCATGCCATTTATTACCTTAGAAAAAAGTTTACCGACTGTGAGACTCGCTACTCACTGCTCGAGAAAACTTGTTGCGCTTTGGTATGGGCTGCTCGCCGGCTAAGGCAGTATATGTTGACTCACACCACTTTGCTGATTTCCAAAATGGATCCGATCAAGTATATCTTCGAGAAGCCTGCTTTATCTGGAAGAATTGCTAGATGGCAAATGATCCTGACTGAGTATGATATCCAGTATACTACCCAAAAAGCTATAAAGGGGAGTGTACTAGCTGACCATCTATGAGATTCGACTTCCCTGACGAAGACATCATGACATTGGACAACATTGAAGGTAACAGACTGTATGACGGACCTGAACAAGGATCCCAATGGACCCTGTACTTTGATGGTGCTTCAAATTCACTTGGTAACGGTATCGGTGCGGTACTCATTTCTCCGGAAGGTTGCCATACACCCTTCACTGCCCGACTTTGCTTCAGCTGTACCAACAACATGGCTGAATATGAAGCTTACATCTTTGGTCTCAAGGCTGCTATAGACTTGGGAATCAAATCTTTGGTCATATTTGCAGACTCGGCTTTGGTCATCAGTCAAGTCAAAGGAGAGTGGGACACTAAACATCCTAATCTTATCCCATACAAGGAACATGTCTTGAAGTTGTTGCCTCATTTCGAGCAGATTACTTTCGAGCACTTCCCGCGAGAAGAGAATCAGCTAGCAGATGCTCTGACTACAATGTCTTCCATGTTTAAACTCAACTGGGATAACGAGGCTCCCCAAATTACCATCGAGCGAATGGACGAACCTGCACACTGTCATGAGATTAATACCGAAGAAGTAGTGGAACAACCCTGGTTTCATGAAATCAAAAGGTATCTCCAGACCAGAGAATACCCTGAAGGAGCTTCCGTCAATGACAAAAAGTTCTTAAAGAGATTTGATGCCAAGTTCTTCCTAAGCAATGGCATCCTTTATAAGCGCAACCATGATTGTGTTCTACTTCGTTGTGTAGACAAAGCTGAAGCGGAGTTGATCATGACTGAGATACACAGTGGCACATTCGACACCCACTTAAGCAGACATACGATGGCTAAGAAGATTCTAAGGGAAGGCTACTACTGGTCTACCATGGAAGCTGATTGTCATCAACATTCCCGTACCTGCCACAAATGCCAAGTCTACATCGACAAGGTACATATTCCTCCTGTTACTCTCAACGTTCTGACAGCTCCTTGGCCATTCGCAATATGGGGCATTGACATGATTGGAGAGATCAAGCCTACAACATCCAATGGACATCGCTTCATCTTGGTCGCTATTGATTATTTCACCAAATGGGTTGAAGCAGTTTCCTATGCTTCTGTTACAAAGAATTTGGTTGCCCGCTTCATCAAGCAGAACCTCATATGCCGGTATGGTGTCCCCGACAGGATTATCACAGACAACGGTACGAATTTGAACAATACCATGATCACCGCTCTATGCGAGCAGTTCAAGATTTATCATCACAATTCATCTCCCTATCGGCCGAAGATGAACGGTGTTGTTGAAGCCGCGAACAAAAATATCAAGAAGATCATTCAAAAGATGACAGTCACCTACAAGGACTGGCATGAGATGTTACTGTTTGCTCTGCATGGATATCTTACCACGACACGTACTTCAACAGGGGCAACCCCATTTTCTTTGGTGTATGGCATGGAAGCTGTTTTGCCTATGGAAGTTCAGATTCCTTCCTTGAGGATTATGAAGGATGCCGGTTTAAGTGAAGACGATTGGATTCAGACCCGACTTGACCAGCTTAATTTGATCGACGAGAAGCGACTTACTGCTGTTTGTCATGGCCAGACATATCAAAAACGAATGATCAAGGCTTTCAACAAGAAAGTTAGACGTCAAGTATATCAAGTCGGAGATCTTATAATCAAGCGGATCATCTTACCGCAAAGTGATCCCAAGGGTAAGTGGACTCCTACTTACGAAGGACCATTTGTGATCAAGAGCGTCTTTTCTGGTGGGGCAATGATTCTGACCACCATGGACGGTGACGACTTGCCACACCCTGCGAATGCAGACATAGTCAAAAGATACTACGCATAAAACGACCCGGCAAGTTGAAAACCCGAAAGGGCGACTTGGGAAAAAATGGGCATCCTGGTGAATCAAAAACCCGAAAGGGCGGTTCAGGCAAAAATTAGGGATAAAACAATAAAAATCTGTACACCTGGCAAGTTGAAAACCCGAAAGGGCGACTTGGGCAAAAATGGGTTTCCCGGTGGATCGAAAATCCGAAAGGGAGGTCCAGGCAAAAGTTAGGGAATTAAAGCGTATGACTATGTCTCGTCGGATCACTTCAAGAACAACCTCTTCACCAACAAGCTCCAAGCTTCTGATCAATCCAGTCATCAGCAGACGAAGCAGTAAATGGACAAGATATTCAGAGTTGTGAAGGCTATAGCAGAATGGGAATCCCAAGGAATTGTTACATATAGCCATTTTTCTTTTGTATAATTTTTTTTCAAATTTTACGACAACATTCTCTTACTAGGGTGTCTGTCTCCTTTGTACAAAGATACTTAAAAAAGTTAAATACAAAGATATTTCAAAGTGCAGAAATTTGCTTGTCTTTCTTTTCTTTTCACACTTATGTTTTATTTGAAAACGTCCAAAGTTTTGTTAAATAGGCATATGCATTTGAATATAATCACTTCTTACAAATAAAACGAAATTGAAAAAGTTTAATTACTGATAGGTTGAAGGTGTAGGAAGATATCTTTATGCCATTCCAGAAGAAATCTCCTACGATACATCATTCAGATCCTCAACAAAGCTAAAATTTGGAGTATATTTCTCCAACAGAGTTAAGCTTCAAGATCCTCAGCGGAGCCAGTGCATTCTAAAAACTTGATTCCACAGCTGAGTTAAATTCCCATCAGAGTTAAGCTTCAAGATCCCCAGTGGAGCCCGAAAACCCTGAAAATCCTATCCTCGGCAGAGCCAGAATAGTGAGCATTTCCCCCACAGAGTTATCTCCCAGCAAGATCGAAGATTCTCAGTCTCATTTCTCCAAGCAGAAGCCTCCTAGGTTTTAACTCCCCAGTAGAGATTTTCATAGTTTTCCCTATTTCCCAGGAAAGTCATGAAGGATTCTCATTCCCTGCAGAAGTTGTCAAAAGCCTTGTTAATCCCCACAAATCGCAGAAGTTTTCAATCTCCAGCAGTGGTCCAAGGATCTCTCCTTCTCAAACAATCAGAGATCTTTAATCCCCAAGAAGTTAGCAAGGATTTCCCATCTTCAGTATTCAAAGATTTTTGGAATCCCCAGCATCGGTCAAGGATTTACTTTCCCCAATAACAATAAAAGATTTCATTGTCCCTAGTTATCAAGGATTTATTTTCCTCAGCAAGACGGCTACTCAGCTTACATGCACATCCATTGCATTCATATATCATAAACATTGATGAAATACAGTTCATTGCATCATACATATCATGCAACATAACTCTATGTTTTAGCTAACATTTTACCCTTTTCGGGATAAGATTAAAAGGCTATTGTTAACAATTATTTAGATACAGTATGGATACACCCCAGACACGGCGGTCATTTTATTACTCATTCAGAATTTCAAGTCAAATACAGTACAGATACACCCCAGACACGGCGGTCATTCTACTACTTATTCAGACTTCAGTAATCTGATACAGACTAGATACGCTCCAGACACGGCGGCCATTCTATCTCTCATCCAGATTCAAATATCAATTTCAAGTTCAGATATGCTCCGAACACGGATGCCATTATGACCTTTACACCAGCAGTTTGATTCTCCCCAGTGCAGTCGCCACATAAGTCATTTTGTCACTTATTCAGATCCCAGTTATAGTCTCAGATACACTCCAGACACGGAAGTCATTCTGCTACTCATACAAATCTCAACTTCAGAAACAGTCCAGATACGCTCCGGATATGGTTGCCATTCTGTCACTCATTCGGAATTTATCCCCAGCCCAGAGATGCTCCATACATAGATGCTTCTCTGTTGCCATCAGAATTCAAAATACAAATACACTCCAGACACGGCAGTCATTCTGATATTCATTCAAAGATTCAAATACAGTTATAGCTCATATACGCTCCAGACACGGACGCCATTCTTTTGCTCATACAAACTCAGTCTCCAGATATAATTCAAATGCGTTCCAGACACGGATAGCATTTTTAGTGCTCATTCTTCTGACCTACCACGTTGCAATTCAACAAACATTCTTGGATGGCATCTTTAAGCCCATCTCCAGCAATATTCTACCATCTCTAAATGGCATCTTTAAGCCCAATTCCTCAGCTATATTCTGACGAGTGCAAATTTACGGGCACTCTAGTGTCCAATCCTCTCTTACCTTCAAGTCGCGAAAGGAAAACTTGTCAATCTAACTCTTCAGGTTAAAGAAGATTGAACAGGGGCAACTGTTATACCCCAAAATTTTCGCTCCCATTTCATCAACATTTCTCATCACAAAGATCTTGGAAGTCAAGGTCAAACTAGGGTTTGCTTTGCTCAAGACACCTCCTTGCACTATTGTCCTAAATTAGGGTTTGAGTTTGCACAGTGATGTTTTGACCTAAAATTCCCAAAGTGACTTTCATACTTCATGTTGGACTCACAAGTTTTTCCATACCAAGTTTCAAGCCTTGATTCAAATTTTTTCCCAGTCAATGGGACAGTTGACCTAGAAATCAACTGTATTGGGGAAAAAGTCAACTGTGGCCAATTGACAGTCAAAACTCATGAATTTTGACCCACATCAACATTATGAACTCATATAAACCATTTTATCAAGTTTGGATCACAATTCCACAAGAAATTTGATCAGATCACCAAAAGGGCAAAATGGTCATTTTTAGGGTTTTGACTGCACAAAGGCAATTTTTGACTATTTGACCTAGCCAATGGCAAATCAAGCTCAACCATGGACTCAAAGACTCAATAACATTATCTTGATCCATTCAACAAGTTCAAAAGATCTCAAATGCTTAGGATTGACAGATGAATTTTTCAGTCAACTGATCAAAATTTGACTGTATACTGAAAAGTCAAACTTTGACTTTTTGGTCAAAATCAAGTTCCAAGAGTCATTTTTCACCAAGACATGTCAAATTATGAAACTTGTCCATCAAGAAACCCAAAAATGCAAATTAGGGTTTAAAATGGAAAATTTTCATAACTTAGAAATTTTCTAAGTTATAAAATTTTCTTATTTTTTCCTAACTTTGTCCCATTTTTTCACCAAGATGAAAATGGATTCAAACAAAACTTGAAACATGAAAGTTGCAGTCCATCACAAAATCTACAACTTTTTTTCACAAAGTTTTCTCAAAAGAGTCTTGTATCTCAAGTTATGATTTTTGGAACAAGGGTACCTAAAACTTTTAACTTAGAAAAAGTTTGCCCTAGTTTGGCAGGATTTTGACTCATCTTCTTCGCCATTTTTCACATGGTTACACTTGTATTTTCAAATTTCATTTCAAAGATGGATTATATTACATGTTTCAAGCTTTCTAAATTGTCTAAGAACTCCTCAAACACCCTTGTGGTTAGGGAGAATCGAATGCTTGAATTTGGCAAAAACTCACTTTGATCCATGGCCAATACATGTTCATACAACTTGCATTTTCAAATCTGCATGCTTTGTACTAGCTTGAAGGCCTCTAAACCATTTTACACTACTTAATTGAATGCAAATCCACTGAGCTAATGCATTATCTTGGTCATTTGGACATTGCATGCAAAACTAATCCATATTTGGAAAAAGGTATAATGCCATTTTTGTAAAGTTGCACTTTATGTCAAACCAAGATCTTTGAGGCATGGGGCCATATCTCTGAGGCAAGATCAAATCCACAAATTTCAAGTATCAAGGGCAAAAGATGCAGCATACAAGATATGAATTACAGGCTTGCATTGACAAGTTAGACATTCTTGCTTCACAAAGAAGAAATTGTCCAAAATCCTCCCAACTTGAAAACCAGTCATTGTTGGCTAAAACAAAGATTACAAACACATTTCACACAACCCTTTGAGTCATAAACACGAGCCCTTTACCACTCAAACCTCCTTGTATAAAAAATCACTATTTTTCTGCAAAACAGGGCAAGCCCTGCAGAACCATCTCCATCTCCATTTTCCCTCGTGCGTTTTGCCTCAAATTTGTTCCAATACCTTCCAACCAACCCACCTGAACTATTCCAGACCTCCATTGCTAGCTGTAACACCATTAACACACATTGCCATTTTTGTTTTAAAGCTTTGCAGGTTGAGTTCTGTAGTACGATTCAGGCCACTTCAAAACAAGCCAAGCATTGGGAAAGCTTCATTGGACATCGGGCAAGCTCAAAAGAACCTCAAGCACCCTTGGAAGTTGCTGCATTGTCCTGCTTGAAGTCAACTGAAATAGGTATTTCATGAACTTCTATCTCTCTATTTAGGAATAGTTAAACTTAGGTTTGTGAATGAAAGATGTTGTATTCATAGCCCTGAAACCATACATATGCTTAGTTTTCATTTATATTAATCGTGCTAGGAGAATTTTGTTCATGAACTTTCTGAAAAAACTAGGTTAAGAATTAGGGCCAGAGAAATTCTCTCTGGTCTTTGAGAGTTAGCTTAAGTTTTTTATATGGTTGGATTCGTTGTTTGATGCTCTACAAGTTTCATGTTATGAGTTTTGTCAAAAAAGCAAGGAATCAGGAGATAGCATTTTCTGTACAAAGCGCGCGTTTTTGGTTTGAACTGAGGAAGAAGATGAAGTCTGAGTGGGCTGGGCCTGGTTGTTTTTACTCCTAACACATGCATTTTCAGTTTACACCCCCCTGGCCCATTTATTTGTACATTTGTCATTTTTGCATTTTTATTTCATTTTTGACTTTGATATTTTATTTTCTAACATAAAAAATACTTAAAAATTATTTTCATAATTTTTTGTATTTATTTGGAATTTATTTTAATTATTACTAGTATAAAAAATGTTTAAATGTTTTATATTCTTTTTATTAAAACCTAAAAATAATGTAAGAATATGTTTATTTTCATTTATTATTTTTATTTACATTTGAAAACATTTTCTTGAATATACACATTTTTTGTAAATAATTAATTTTTATTTTTATATATTTAATATGTTTAATATATATATATATATATATACTTATATACTTTATTTTATTAAATAATTAGGACAAAAATACAAAAATAATACATTTTCATTTTTATTAATATTTTACACTAAAAATATCTTTTTTACAATATACTTTTATTTTTTGTACAAATTGATACATTATTGTATGTAAATAATAAATAATGCCATTTATTTAGGAAATTAGGGTTTTTGCCCTAAATAATAAAATAATTGAAATTGACTTTTTATTTATTTACACTTCACATTAAAAATACTTTTTCATACACAAAAAAAAAACATTTTTTGCATAATACACTTTATTGAATATTCATTTATTGTATTTGTTTAAATATTGTGTATATAATATTGTATCCTATACACTCGATTTGGTTGTAATAATTTAGAATTTAATTTCTTGCAAAATAACCCCCAATTCAAATTTGTACCCCCTCCCTATATCATGTTGTAATAGTGTAGAATTTAAATTCTCACACCTATAAATGCTTCCAATTATGCCATGATTAGACTTAGGGTTTGTATGCAAAATAAAATCAACAAATAGCTTGACCTAATCCAAGATAACCATGCATGAAAAACAAACACAATGCACACTTGCACCCCTAGGGTTTCAATCCACTTATTGCCTTCAAAAATGGGCCATGGTTGCATGTCAAGTACTTTGGCAAAACAAAAACAAAACAAAAGATCATAGTCCCTCGATGACGCTATCTGAGTTGCCTAAACAAAATGATCAAGTCCCTTAAGAAAATTGCCAAAAATACTTGACACAATTGCTATCATGGTCTATACGATGACCCGCGCCTGTCCCGTTTAACATCCTAACACAAGGTTGTTCACCAAATACAATGGTGAAGCAACACTGTTAAAAGGGTAAAAAAACATAAGAAAGATCTTTGAGTAAATTAGGGTAGACAACCTCTTAGTTACTTGATCAAACTTGCAAAAACATCCTTGCTATTTTTCAAAACACACTTCACAACACAATTTCAAAACCCTACTTTCAAACATTGAAAACTTTTCAAAAGACAAAAACACCTTTGTATACATTCAATCAAGAATCATTACAAAGGTTGCCATAACGATGGCCTATTTACAAAACATCTTTCAAAATTACACACAAAGCACCATTTCAAACAATTGAAGAGCACCATTTCAAACAATAGAAATGCAAAGCAAGTGATCTAAGCAAGTAACTAAGAGCCCATGTATAACCATGGATAGAAAGGGTGCTAATACCTTCCCTTTCTATAAACTACTCCCCGAACCCAAGAAAACATCTCAAAGGTCTTTCCTGTGCTTTTCGACCTTTCCTTAGGATAAAATAAAAAGTTGGTGGCGACTCTTGCTAAACCGAAACATTTGCGAACACGAACGCAAAATCCCAAGTCAGTTCTCCCACCGTATCACAGAACTGGCGACTCTGTTGGGGAGAGGCTTTAAAAGTGGAGTAACCTTATGGATTAGATCACCCTTTGCATGATTATTGTTTGCTTGGATTGCTTTATATTTTGGTTCTCCTGTTTGGGCTTAAAATCCTCCACCCGGATTTGGGAAACATTCATAGGTAAATAGAAATACGTTGTGGAAACTGTGCAGGGTATACCGACACGGTTGAAGCAATAGCTATATTAGTGCGACATATTTGTAAGTACCGGTAGCCTTTGAGTCAATCAAAGAGAATACGGGGCCGCTGAGTGATGTCATGAAGCACTAATGAACTCTTAGAACCTTATTTGACCATCTGGGCCTTTTATTAGGGGTAGTGAGATGATCGGCTTTGGTGCAGTCCGAAGTTGGTAGATACTCGATACTACACTCATTGAGGGTTGTTTTCTTGGAATATTTTGGTCGCTAGTTAAGTGGCTAAACCAAAACAATGAACATAGAAAACAATCCAATGATATTGAGCTCCTTAGAACCCGGTTACTATTTATAGGACAGGTTTTGAGCCAACTAAACTCAAGAGGGTACTTACCTATGAAACCTCATGCAAGCCTGAAACTAGGGTTTTGTGTGACTTTCCTGTACATGTGCTTGTGCATACATCATGAACATCATAAAGCATCATATGCATCCACTAACCATTTCAAGGGTTTAGATATTCATCTTTGTTTTTGTTTTGTAGGTCATGGAATCTCTTCGCAGGAAAACAATTCAAGTCAACCTTGTGAGAATCCCTCCTTAACTCAAGGAGTTTACTTCTAGGATTCCAGAGAATTCTCTCTTCAGTGAAAGACATGGTAGACTCCTCAACTTGGTCAACACCAACATTGAAGAAGACATGGTGAAAGTTCTCTTCCAGTTCTTTGACCCCCTACACCACTGTTTCACATTCCCTGATTACCAGTTGGTACCCACTTTGGAGGAATTTTCTCAACTCCTGAGAAATTTTATTCTTAATCAACTACCCTTCAACGGTACAGAAAAGGAACCAAAGCCTGAAGATGTTGCTCAAGCATTACACTTGCAACCATCTGACATCAAGGGGCATTGGGAAACCAGAAGTGGTGTCAAGGGCTTCTTGGCAAAGTTTCTGTTTGAGAAGGCACAAGACTGCTGGAATTCTCTTGATCTACAAGCCTTTGAAGATATTGTGGCACTCCTTATCTATGGGTTGGTCTTGTTCCAAAACCCCGACCAATTTATAGATGTGAATGCTGTCAAGATTTTCATATCCAGGAATCTTATACCTACATTTCTTGGGGACATCCTACACTTATTTTACACACGAACAATGAGGAAAAGAGGTGTTCTCATGTGTTGTACTCCTCTCCTAGCAAGGTGGTTTATTTCTCACCTTCCACAATCATTTTTGAAGAATGAGCAGGGTTTAAGGTGGTCACAACGATTGATGACCCTCACACATTCTGATGTACATTGGTGTTCTCGGTCCAAATAAAATGTCATCATCATTGATCGTTGTGGGGAATTCCCTAATGTCCCACTACTTGGAATTAGGGGAGGCATCACTTACAACCCCTGTCTAGCTTTGAGACAATTTGGATATGCTCGGAGGGATGGCCCTCATGACATGCTGATTCCTGACCAAGTTTTTGACTTCGACAACGATGCGTGAGGACTTCGACAAAGGTTTATCAGAGCTTGGAGGATGCCCAACAAAGTGGATAGTAAGACACTGGGGCACAAGAATTCCATCCCCCTTGAGCCTTATCTCAAGTGGGTACAAACCCGCTCCCAGAATCTTGTGATGCCATACCCTCACATTCTCCCCTTGATCAAAGAGCCTATTACGGAAGGAGAGGTTCCATACACCATCCTACATCCTGACATGTCAACATAATGGGAAGAAATGCAAAAGAGTTGGATCCAACTCAAGAAAGAACGAGATAATTTTGAAGCCAGCTTCTATGCCAATGAGAAGAAGGTTTTGGAGCTCACCCGCCGACTTCATGAAGAGGAAACTCTCAACACTTACATCGCGCCAAAGAGGATGCGCAATGACTTTTTACATTAAGAATTTTGTAATATTTTGCCCATGGGGCACTTATGTACTAACAATTTCTTCTTAATATGACGTGTGTTCCCTTTTTGTTTGCAACAAATTTGAATTTCTGAATCCTTGAATGCATTACATGAATAACATACCATTCATCATATGCATAAACAGGTCTTCACACCAGGTTTCCTTATCTTTCTGCTGTTTTCTTCAGCCAGATGGATTTGGAGCAGACGGTAAAGGATCTGTAGGCACAAAATTCACAGTTCCAGCAACTCCTCATGACCTTGGCAAAGGGTCAAGAGGACCTCAAAGCTTTGTTGGAGAAGAATAAAGAGAAAAAGAAAAAGAGACCGGGGGTAGCCACTTTTGGAAGAAGGTTTGAAAGCAATGCCAGAAAGGTTCTTGAGTTCCCCTCAACGTCTGACGAAGGGGACGGTAAAGGGAAAGGGATTGTTGTACCTTCTGAATCTGAGGTTGAAGAGGAGGAAGAGGAAGAAGACAAAGACTACTCCGAACAACAGTATCCACCAGCGGGTGATAAATATAAGAATCTTGAAGATAGACTGGCAGCTATGGAGTTGCAGAGAGTATCGGGTTTGTATTTTGAGGAACTAAGGCTGGTAGCTGGGATTTTTATCCCTCCCAAGTTCAAGGTGCCAACATTTTCCAAGTACGACGGTCTGTCTTGCCCTAAGATGCACCTGAGGTCGTACGTCATAAAAATCCAACCCCACTCATCTGATAAAGATCTTTGGGTGCACTTTTTTCAAGACAGCTTATCAGGAACGCAGTTGGACTAGTTCTATCAGCTCGAGAGATCAGAGGTTCACAATTGGGAAGACTTAGCAGCTGCTTTTTACCGTCAGTATCAATACAATGCTGATTTGGCGCCCACTCGTACTCAGTTACAAAGTATGGGGATGGATTCCAATGAAGGGTTTAAAGAGTACGCTCAGAAGTGGCATGATCTGGCTGGAAGGGTGCAGCCACTGTTGTCAGATAGGGAGTTAGTTAACATGTTTATGGGGACCATGTCTGGCCCTTTCTTAAACCATCTAATCGGGAGTTCTTCTGCGGGATTTACTGAACTGATCTTGACCGGCAAAAGGGTTGAGGCCGGTATTAGGAGTGGAAAGATTCAAAAGGATGCTTCCGCATCCACGGCTGTTAAGAAACCCTTCCCAACCAAGAAGGAAGCATCTGCTGTGTATTCTCAGAAGGGTCAGGGAAGAACTGAGCGCCGGCCGACTGTAGGGGCTGTGATGATTCAAAACTCGTCAAATGATCAACCTCGTAACAATCAGTCGAGACCTAATCAACAACGGGTGGAAAGGCCACAACGGCAGTTCACCCGCATCAACATGACGCCAGCTCAAGTACTCCCTCATTTGTTGAAGCTGAATCTTACCAGTTTGAAGGAAGCGCCAAAAACCCTAACACCTCCTCTCCATACTACCACTCCAATGCCAAGTGTGCTTACCATTCCGACAGTGTTAGGCACGATACCAATAATTGATGGGCGATTAAGAACAAAATCCAGGACTTGATTGATGCCAAAGATGTAGAATTCGATGCTCTTGAGAAGCCCAATGTCATATGTGCTCCGATGCCCAAGCACGGCCACAATGTTCATTCCGTTTTAGAAGACCTCCATGTTACTGATGTTGCCAATCTTTTGACTCCGTTGTTAGTAATTAAAGAGAAGTTGATGAGAGTCGGGATCTTTCCTGGTTATGGTAAAGACTGCTATTTTTGTTTGAACATACGAGGTGATTGCCCAATGTTGAAGTCAGGTGTCCAACGCCTGATGGATACCCAAGAGATACTTTTCCAGAAAACCCCCATTGATACCTTCAATCCTGTTGCTCTTGTTACTTTTGCTACTTCAACCAATGATATTGCAATCATAACCATTTCCGACAATCCTCCCAAGGCTTGCAAAAGGCCTGTCAGGATTACACCCAACTCCGAATGTGTACCATTAAAGATCACCATGTCGGGACCTGTCCCGTACCAATCCAGCAAAACGATACCATGGAACTATGGGGGAGAAATCTTCTACCATGGTGTCAAACAAATTGAGACAGTCCAAGAGATTTCTGAAGAAGAAAGCCCTGATATAGGGAACATTGCGGGTACAAGCAAGATAACCCGCAGTGGCCAGATCTTTTCTCCGGTGATTGCTCCCTCTCGAGCAGTTTTCGGACCCTTGAAAGCTTCTGTACCTGTTGGACCATCTGTGCAAGGCCCAGTGATTGAAGAATTGGATACTCCTGAAGTAAGACCATCTGCTGGTACTACCAACAAGGGTAAGGGGATACTGGAAGTGCCTGTCAGGACGAAGGCCCATGCTGTGGTTATCCCCGAAACCACTCAGAAGGAAATGGATGAAATCTTGAAAATAATCAGAAAAAGTGACTACGACGTCGTGGAACAGCTAGGGCAGACCTCTTTTAAAATTTCAATGTTGGATCTTCTGCTCTGTTCTGAGGCCCATGCTAAGGCCCTAATCAAATTCTTGAAGGCAGCACATGTACCCCAAGAGACTTCGGCGGACCAGTTTCAGGAATGTGTGGCCAATCTTACTATTGATAATGGCCTTGGCTTTTCCGATGCTGACTTGACCTCCAAAGGAAGGAAACATAACGACGCGCTACATGTTTCAGTTGAATGCAGGGGAACCACCCTCGCCCATGTCTTAGTTGATACTGGTTCTTCCTTGAATGTGCTGCCGAAGAAAGCCTTAGACCGTTTGGACTGCGAAGGATTGACCCTCAAACCTAGTAACATCGTTGTTAGGGCCTTTGATGGGTCCAAAAGAATGGTTCATGGAGAGGTTGATATTCCTATCAAAGTAGGCACAGAAGTTTTCAACTCCACCTTCTACGTGATGGACATCCGTCCGCCATATTCATGTTTGTTAGGAAGACCGTGGATCCATTATGCCGGGGCAGTTACCTCCTCTTTGCACCAAATGCTGAAATATCTTGTTAAGGGTAAGATTATAACAGTGCACGGCGAGGAAGAGTACATGATAAGTCATCTCAATTCCTTCCGATATGTGGAGTTGGATGGCGAGTTCATCGAAACGCCTTTCCAACATTTTGAGGAAGTTTCTCCCGAGGTAGCACTTGCGAAGACAATGGTTGAAGTGTCTATCGTTCCCAAGCATGTATCTAGGATGGTATCTCTCAAGGACATAGAGGCTGTGATTAAAGAAGGGAAGAGCACAGTGTGGGGGCAGTTGCCTGATTTTCCCCATAAGACGGACAAGTTTGGGTTAGGGTTCACTGCTGCAGGACAAAAGGCTATGCGTCGCTCCAAGGTTGGAAGACCACCCGTCAAGATCTCTCACCATGGAATCAGTGTTGTAGAAGATGAAGATGAAGAGAGCCACTTTGAAGATTGGATCTTTCCGACCGTCGAAGGGGGTTTAAGCAACTGGGAAGCAAAGGATTTTGTTCCCATCACCTTTATCAACCAGTAATTTTATCTTTGAACAATTCCCCATTTATGGTCTGTAATAACTAAACAATTTGCACACTATGTTAACCTCATGCCTTGCCTGGGGCATGTAGGTCCATTTGTAAGAGCTTGTTTTTCTTCATAATCATATGCCATGTTTTAATGAATCATTGGACGTTTTTCATCGATAAACTGTTGTGTTCATTTTTCATTCCTTTTGCATTTTTGTTTGTTTAAGGATGGCTATCCCTTACACACACCCACACTCACAAATGTAGGTACCCATCCACTCCGGATTCCATGGGTGACTATTCTGCTTTAGCCTTTGATAACTCTGAAGATTTGGTCAATCATGTTGAGTACGAAGTTGACGAAGACTGTGAAGTACGGGGAGAATTAGCCAGACTTTTGCAACAAGAAGAAAGGGCTATTTTGCCTCATGAAGAGTTGCTAGAAACCATCAACTTGGGGACAGAGGAAGACAGGAAAGAGGTAAAAGTGGGTGTCAACCTGGAACCGAGTGTCAAAGAGCGCTTAGTGCAGTTGTTGAACGAATATGTTGAAATCTTCGCCTGGTCTTATGAAGACATGCCAGGGTTAGACACAGATATTGTGGTCCACTGTCTCCCTACATGATAAGATTGTCCACCGATCAAGCAAAAGGTCCGTCGGATGAGGCCTGACATTTCTGAGAAGATTAAGGCTGAGGTAATGAAGCAATTCAACGCTGGCTTTCTGGCTGTTACTTCCTATCCATAATGGGTTGCTAACATTGTGCCCGTGCCTAAGAAGGATGGCAAAGTCAGAATGTGCATGGACTATCGGGATTTGAACAGGGCTAGCCCCAAGGATGATTTTCCGCTGCCACATATCGACATCTTGGTTGACAACACAGCTCAGCACAAGGTGTTTTCCTTCATGGATGGATTCTCGGGATACAACCAGATCAAAATGGCCCCCGAGGACATGGAGAAAACAACTTTTGTCACGCAATGGGGTACCTTCTGCTACAAAGTGATGCCATTCGGACTAAAGAATGCAGGGGCAACCTATCAATGCGTCATGGTAGGTTTGTTTCATGATATGATACATCATGAGATCGAAGTTTACGTAGACGACATGATAGCTCGATCACAGACAGAAGAAGAACACCTTGATCATTTGCAAAAGCTGCTTGTCATATTGAAGGAGTATAAGCTCAGATTGAACCCAAGCAAGTGTACTTTTGGAGTTAGATCTGGTAAACTTTTAGGGTTTATTGTCAGCAACAAAGGCATTGAGGTTGATCCAGCTAAAGTAAAGGCTATAAAAGAAATGCCTGCCCCCCGCACTGAAAAGGAGGTTAGAGGATTCTTGGAACGCTTGAACTATATTGCGAGGTTCATCTCTCACCTGACATCTACCTGTGAGCCAATTTTCAAACTGTTGAAGAAAGATCAGGTAGTTGAATGGAACAATGATTGTCAAGTTTCTTTTGATAAGATCAAGGAGTATTTGCTAGAACCTCCTATTCTGATGCCACCCGTCGAAGGAAGGTCGTTAATCATGTATCTGACTGTTTTGGATAACTCAATGGGGTGCGTGCTGGGCCAACATGACGAGTCTGGCTGAAAAGAGCATGCCATTTATTACCTTAGCAAAAAGTTTACCGACTGTAAGACTCGCTACTCACTGCTCGAGAAAACTTGTTGCGCTTTGGTATGGGCTGCTTGCCGGCTAAGGAAGTATATGTTGACTCACACCACTTTATTGATTTCCAAAATAGATCCGATCAAGTATATCTTCGAGAAGCCTGCTTTATCTGGAAGAATCACTAGATGGCAAATGATCCTGACTGAGTATGATATCTAGTATACTACCCAAAAAGCTATAAAGGGGAGTGTACTAGCTGACCATCTAGATCATTAAGCCGTCGAAGATTACCAATCTATGAGATTCGACTTCCCTGACGAAGACATCATGACATTGGACAACATTGAAGGTAACGGACTGTATGACGGACCTGAACAAGGATCCCGATGGACCATGTACTTTGATGGTGCTTCAAATGCACTTGGCAACAGTATCGGTGCGGTACTCATTTCTCCGGAAGGTTGCCGTACACCCTTCACTGCCCGACTTTGCTTCAGATGTACCAACAACATGGCTGAATATGAAGCTTGCATCTTTGGTCTCAAGGCTGCTATAGACTTGGGAATCAAATCTTTGGTCGTATTTGGGGACTCGGCTTTGGTCATCAGTCAAGTCAAAGGAGAGTGGGACACTAAACATCCTAATCTTATCCCATACAAGGAACATGTCTTGACGTTGTTGCCTCATTTCGAGAAGATTACTTTCGAGCACTTCCCGCGAGAAGAAAATTAGCTAGCAGATGCTCTGGCTACAATGTCTTCCATGTTTAAACTCAACTGGGATAACGAGGCTCCCCAAATTACCATCGAGCGAATGGACGAACCTGCACACTGTCATGAGATTAATACCGAAGAAGTAGTGGAATAACCCTAGTTTCATGAAATCAAAAGGTATCTCCAGACCAGAGAATACCCTGAAGGAGCTTCCGTCAATGACAAAAAGTTCTTAAGGAGATTTGCTGCCAAGTTCTTCCTAAGCAATGGCATCCTTTATAAGCGCAGCCATGATTGTGTTCTACTTCGTTGTGTAGACAAAGCTGAAGCGGAGTTGATCATGACTGAGATACACAGTGGCACATTCGACACCCACTTAAGCAGACATACGATGGCTAAGAAGATTCTAAGGGCAGGCTACTACTGGTCTACCATGGAAGCTGATTGTCATCAACATTCCCGTACCTGCCACAAATGCCAAGTCTACGCCGACAAGGTACATATTCCTCCTATTCCTCTCAACGTTCTGACAGCTCCTTGGCCATTCGCAATGTGGGGCATTGACATGATTGGAGAGATCAAGCCTACGGCATCCAATGGACATCGCTTCATCTTGGTCGCTATTGATTATTTCACCAAATGGGTTGAAGCGGTTTCATATGCTTCTGTTACAAAGAATGTGGTTTCCCGCTTCATCAAGCAGAACCTCATATGCCGGTATGGTGTCCCCGACAGGATTATCACAGACAACGGTACGAATTTGAACAATACCATGATCACCGCTCTATGCGAGCAATTCAAGATTTATCATCACAATTCATCTCCCTATCGGCCGAAGATGAACGGTGTTGTTGAAGCCGCGAACAAAAATATCAAGAAGATCATTCAAAAGATGACAGTCACCTACAAGGACTGGCATGAGATGTTATTGTTTGCTCTGCGTGGATATCTTACCACGACACGTACTTCAACAGGGGCAACCCCATTTTCTTTGGTGTATGGCATGGAAGTTGTTTTGCCTATGGAAGTTCAGATTCCTTCCTTGAGGATTATGAAGGATTCCGATTTAAGTGAAGACGAAAGGGATAAACCAAAACAATGAACATAGAAAACAATCCAATGATATTTAGTTCCTTAGAACCCGGTTACTATTTATAGGACAGGTTTTGAGCCAACTAAACTCAAGAGGGTACTTACCTATGAAACCTCATGCAAGCCTGAAACTAGGGTTTTGTGTGACTTTCCTGTACCTGTGCTTGTGCATACATCATGAACATCATAAAGCATCATATGCATCCACTAACCATTTCAAGGGTTTGGATCTTCATCTTTGTTTTTGTTTTGTAGGTCATGGAATCTCTTCGCAGGAAAACAATTCAAGTCAACCTTGTGAGAATCCCTCCTCAACTCAAGGATCTTACTTCTAGGATTCCAGAGAATTCTCTCTTCAGTGAAAGACATGGTAGACTCCTCAACTTGGTCAACACCAACATTGAAGAAGACATGGTGAAAGTTCTCTTCCAGTTCTTTGACCCCCTACACCACTGTTTCACATTCCCTGATTACCAGTTGGTACCCACTTTGGAGGAATTTTCTCAACTCCTGAGAATTCCTATTCTTAATCAACTACCCTTCAACGGTACAGAAAAGGAACCAAAGCCTGAAGATGTTGCTCAAGCATTACACTTGCAACCATCTGACATCAAGGGGCATTGGGAAACCAGAAGTGGTGTCAAGGGCTTCTTGGCAAAGTTTCTGTTTGAGAAGGCACAAGACTGCTGGAATTTTCTTGATCTACAAGCCTTTGAAGAGATTGTGGCACTCCTTATCTATGGGTTGGTCTTGTTCCAAAACCCCGACCAATTTATAGATGTGAATGCTGTCAAGATTTTCATATCCAGGAATCCTATACCTACATTTCTTGGGGACATCCTACACTCATTTTACACACGAACAATGAGGAAAAGAGGTGTTCTCATGTGTTTTACTCCTCTCCTAGCAAGGTGGTTTATTTCTCACCTTCCACAATCATTTTTGAAGAATGAGCAGGGTTTAAGGTGGTCACAACGATTGATGACCCTCACACATTCTGATGTACATTGGTGTTCTCGGTCCAAATAAAATGTCATCATCATTGATCGTTGTGGGGAATTCCCTAATGTCCCATTACTTGGAATTAGGGGAGGCATCACCTACAACCCCTGTCTAGCTTTGAGACAATTTGGATATGCTCGGAGGGATGGCCCTCATGACATGCTGATTCCTGACCAAGTTTTTGACTTCGACAACGATGCGCGAGGACTTCGACAAAGGTTTATCAGAGCTTGGAGAATGCCCAACAAAGTGGATAGTAAGACACTGGGGCACAAGAATTCCATCCCCCTTGAGCCTTATCTCAAGTGGGTACGAACCCGCTCCCAGAATCTTGTGATGCCATACCCTCACATTCTCCCCTTGATCAAAGAGCCTATTACGGAAGGAGAGGTTCCATACACCATCCTACATCCTGACATGTCAACATAATGGGAAGAAATGCAAAAGAGTTGGATCCAACTCAAGGAAGAACGAGATACTTTTGAAGCCAACTTCTATGCCAGTGAGAAGAAGGTTTTGGAGCTCACCCGCCGACTTCATGAAGAGGAAACTCTCAACACTTACATCGCGCCAAAGAGGATGCGCAATGACTTTTTACATTAAGAATTTTGTAATATTTTGCCCATGGGGCACTTATGTACTAACAATTTCTTCTTAATATGACGTGTGTTCCCTTTTTGTTTGCAACAAATTTGAATTTCTGAATCCTTGAATGCATTACATGAATAACATACCATTAATCATATGCATAAACAGGTCTTCACACCAGGTTTCCTTATCTTTCTGCTGTTTTCTTCAGCCAGATGGATTTGGAGCAGACGGTAAAGGATCTGCAGGCACAAAATTCACAGTTCCAGCAACTCCTCATGACCTTGGCAAAGGGTCAAGAGGACCTCAAAGCTTTGTTGGAGAAGAATAAAGAGAAAAAGAAAAAGAGACCGGGGGTAGCCACTTTTGGAAGAAGGTTTGAAAGCAATGCCAGAAAGGTTCTTGAGTTCCCCTCAACGTCTGACGAAGGGGACGGTAAAGGGAAAGGGATTGTTGTACCTTCTGAATCTGAGGTTGAAGAGGAGGAAGAGGAAGAAGACGAAGACTACTCCGAACAACAGTATCCACCAGCGGTTGAAGAGGAGGAAGAGGAAGAAGACGAAGACTACTACGCATAAAACAACCCGGCAAGTTGAAAACCCGAAAGGGCGACTTGGGCAAACATGGGCATCCTGGTGAATTGAAAACCCGAAAGGGCGGTTCAGGCAAAATATTCAGAGTTGTGAAGGCTATAGCAGAATGGGAATCCCATGGAATTGTTACACATAGCCATTTTTCTTTTGTATAATTTTTTTCAAATTTTACGACAACATTCTCTTACTAGGGTGTCTGTCTCCTTTGTACAAAGATACTTACAAAAGTTAAATACAAAGATATTTCAAAGTGCAGAAATTTGCTTGTCTTTCTTTTCTTTTCACACTTATGTTTTATTTGAAAACGTCCAAAGTTTTGTTAAATAGGCATATGCATTTGAATATAATCACTGCTTACAAATAAAACGAAATTGAAAAAGGATAATTACTGATAGGTTGAAGGTGTAGGAAGATATCTTTATGCCATTCCAGAAGAAATCCCCTACGATACATCATTCAGATCCTCAACAAAGCTAAAATTTGGAGTATATTTCCCCAACAGAGTTAAACTTCAAGATCCTCAACGGAGCCAGTGCATTCTAAAAACTTGATTCCCCAGCTGAATTAAATTCCCATCAGAGTTAAGCTTCAAGATCCCCAGTGGAGCCCAAAAACCCTGAAAATCCTATCCCCGGCAGAGCCAGAATAGTGAGCATTTCCCCCACAGAGTTATCTCCCAGCAAGATCGAAGATTCTCAGTCTCATTTCTCCAAGAAGAAGCCTCCTAGGTTTTAACTCCCCAGTAGAGAATTTTAGAGTTTTCCGTATTTCCCAGGAAAGTCATGAAGGATTCTCATTCCCTGCAGAAGTTGTCAGAAGCCTTGTTAATCCCCACAAATTGCAGAAGTTTTCAATCTCCAGCAGTGGTCCAATGATCTCTCCTTCTCAAATAATCAGAGATCTTTAATCCCCAAGCAGTCAGCAAGGATTTCCCATCTTCAGTATTCAAAGATTTTTGGAATCCCCAGCATCGGTCAAGGATTTACTTTCCCCGACAACAATCAAAGATTTCACTGTCCCTAGTTATCAAGGATTTATTTTCCTCAGCAAGACGGCTACTCAGCTTACATGCACATCCATTGCATTCATATATCATAAACATTGATGAAATACAGTTCATTGCATCATACATATCATGCAACATAACTCTATGTTTTAGCTAACATTTTACCCTTTTCAGGATAAGATTAAAAGGCTATTGTTAACAATTATTCAGATACAGTATGGATACACCCCAGACACGGCGGTCATTCTATTACTCATTCAGAATTTCAAGTCAAATACAGTACAAATACACCCCAGACACGGCGATCATTCTACTACTCATTCAGACTTCTTCAATCTGATACAGACTAGATATGCTCCAGACTTGGCGGCCATTCTATCTCTCATCTAGATTCAACTATCAATTTCAAGTTCATATATGCTCCAAACACGGATGCCAATATGACCTTTACACCAGTAGTTTGATTCTCCCCAGTGCAGTCGCCACAGAAGTCATTCTGTCACTTGTTCAGATCCCAGTTACAGTCTCAGATACACTCCAGACACGGAAGTCATTATGCTACTCATACAGATCTCAAATTCAGAAACAGTCCAGATACGCTCCAGATATGGTTGCCATTCTGTCACTCATTCAGAATTTATCCCCATCCCAGAGATGCTCCATACACAGATGCTTCTCTATTGCCCATTCAGAATTCATAATACAGATACACTCCAGACACGGCAGTCATTCTGATATTCATTCAAAGATTCAAATACAGTTACAGCTCAGATACGCTCCAGACACGGACTCCATTCTTTTGCTCATACTAACTCAGTCTCCAGATACAATTCAAATGCGTTCCAGACACGGATACCATTTTTAGTGCTCATTCTTCTGACCTACCACGTTGCAATTCAACAAACATTCTTGGATGGCATCTTTAAGCCCATCTCCAGAAAGATTCTACCATCTCTAAATGGCATCTTTAAGCCTATTTCCTCAGCTATATTTTGACGAGTGTAAATTTACGGGCACTCTAGTGTCCAATCCTCTCTTACCTTCAAGTCGCGAAAGGCAAACTTGTCAATCTAACTCTTCAGGTTCAAGAAGATTGAACAGGGGAAACTGTTGTACCACAAAATTTTCACTCCCATTTCATCAACATTTCTCATCACAAAGATCTCGGAAGTCAATGTCAAACTAGGGTTTGCTTTGCTTAAGACACCTCCTTGCACTGTTGACCTAAATTAGGGTTTGAGTTTGCACAGTGATGTTTTGACCTACAATGCCCAAAGTGACTTTCATAATTCATGTTGGACTCATAAGTTTGTCCATACCAAGTTTCAAGCCTTGATTCAAATTTTTGCCCAGTCAATGGGACAGTTGACCTAGAAATCAGCTGTATTAGAGAAAAAGTCAACAGTGGCCAATTGACAGTCAAAACTCATGAATTTTGACCCATATCAACATTATGAACTCATATGAACCATTTGATCAAGTTTGGATCACAATTCCACAAGAAATTTGATCAGATCAACAAAAGGGCAAAATGGTCATTTTTAGGGTTTTGACTGCACAAAGGAAATTTTTGACTGTTTGACCTAGCCAATGGCAAATCAAGCTCAACCATGTACTCAAAGACTCAATGAAATTATCTTGATCCATTCAACAAGTTCAAAAGATCTCAAATGCTTAGGATTGACAGATGAATTTTTCAGTCAACTGATCAAAATTTGAGTGTATACTAAAAAGTCAAACTTTGACTTTTTGGTCAAAATCAAGTGCCAAGAGTCATTTTTCACCAAGACATGTCAAATTATGAAACTTGTCCATCAAGAAACCCAAAAATGCAAATTAGGGTTTAAAATGGAAAAATTTCATAACTTAGAAATTTTCTAAGTTATAAAATTTTCTTATTTTTTCCTAACTTTGTCCCATTTTTACACCAAGATGCAAATGGATTCAAACAAAACTTGAAACATGAAAGTTATAGTCCATCACAAAGTCTACAACTTTGATTCACAAAGTTTTCTCAAAAGAGGCTTGTATCTCAAGTTATGATTTTTGGAACAAGGGTACCTAAAACTTTTAACTTAGAAAAATTTTGCCCTAGTTTAGGCAGGATTTTGACTCATCTTCTTGGCCATTTTTCACATGGTTACACTTGGATTTTAAAATTTCATTTCAAAGATGGATTATAGTACATGTTTCAAGCTTTCCAAATTGTCTAAGAAATCTTCAAACACCCTTGTGGTTAGGGAGAATCAAATGCTTGAAGTTGGCAAAAACTCACTTTGATCCATGGCCAATACATGTTCATACAACTTGCATTTTCAAATCAGCATGCTTTGTACTAGCTTGCAGGCCTCTAAACCATTTTACACTCCTTAATTTAATTCAAATCCACTGAGCTAATGCATTATCTTGGTCATTTGGACATTGCATGCAAAACTAATCCCTATTTGGAAAAAGGTATAATGCCATTTTTGTAAAGTTGCACTTTATGTCAAACCAAGATCTTTGAGGCATGGGGCCATATCTATGAGGCAAGATCAAATCCACAAATTGCAAGTATCAAGGGAAAAAGATGCAGCATACAAGATAGGCATTACAGGCCTGTATTGACAAGTTAGACATTCTTGCTTCACAAAGAAGAAATTGTCCAAAATCCTCCCAACTTTAAAACCAGTCATTGTTGGCTAAAACAAAGATTACAAACACATTTCACACAACCCTTTGAGTCATAAACACGAGCCCTTTACCACTCAAACCTCCTTGTATACAAAATCATTGTTTTTCTGCAAAACGGGGCAAGCCCTGCAGAACCATCTCCATCTCCATTTTCCCTCGTGCGTTTTGCCTCAAATTTGTTCCAATACCTTCCAACCAACCCACCTGAACTATTCCATACCTCCATTACTAGTTGTAACACAATTAACACACATTTCCATTTTTGTTTTAAAGCTTTACAGGTTGAGTTCTGTAGCACGATTCAGGCCACTTCAAAATAAGCCAAGCATTGGGAAAGCTTCATTGGACATCAGGCAAGCTCAAAAGAACCTCAAGCACCCTTGGAAGTTGCTGCATTGTCCAGCTCGAAGTCAACTGAAACAGGTATTTCATGAACTTCTATCTCTCTATTTAGGAATAGTTAGACTTAGGTTTGTGAATGAAAGATGTTGTATTCATAGCCCTGAAACCATACATATGCTTAGTTTTCATTTATATTAATCGTGCTAGGAGAATTTTGTTCATGAATTTTCTGAAAAAACTAGGTTAGGAATTAGGGCCAGAGGAATTCTCTCTGGTCTTTGAGAGTTAGCTTAAGTTTTTTATATGGTTGGATTTGTTGTTTGATGCACTACAAGTTTCATGTTATGAGTTTTGTCAAAAAAGCAAGGAATCAGGAGATAGCATTTTCTGTACAAAGCGCGCGTTTTAGTTTGAACTGAGGAAGAAGATGAAGTCTGATTGGGCTGGGCCTGGTTGTTTTTACTCCTAACACATGCATTTTCAGTTTACACCCCTCTGGCCCATTTATTTGTACATTTGTCATTTTTTCATTTTTATTTCATTTTTGACTTTGATATTTTATTTTCTAGCATAAAAAATACTTAAAAATTATTTTCATAAATTTTTGTATTTATTTGGAATTTATTTTAATTATTACTAGTATAAAAAAATGTTTAAATGTTTTATATTCTTTTTATTAAAACCTAAAAATAATGTAAGAATATGTTTATTTTCATTTATTATTTTTATTTACATTTGAAAACATTTTCTTGAATATACACATTTTTTGTAAATAATTAATTTTTATTCTTATATATTTAATATGTTTAATATATATATACTTATATACTTTATTTTATTAAATAATTAGGACAAAAATACAAAAATAATACATTTTCATTTTTATTAATATTTTACACTAAAAATATCTTTTTTACAATATACTTTTATTTTTTGTACAAATTGATACATTATTGTATGTAAATAATAAATAATGTCATTTATTTAGGAAATTAGGGTTTTTGCCCTAAATAATAAAATAATTGAAATTGACTTTTTATTTATTTACACTTCACATTAAAAATACTTTTTCATACACAAAAAAAAACATTTTTTGCATAATACACTTTATTGAATATTCATTTATTGTATTTGTTTAAATATTGTGTATATAATATTGTATCCTATACACTCGATTTGGTTGTAATAATTTAGAATTTAATTTCTTGCAAAATAACCCCCAATTCAAATTTGTACCCCCCCTCCCTATATCATGTTGTAATAGTGTAGAATTTAAATTCTCGCACCTATAAATGCTTCCAATTATGCCATGATTAGACTTAGGGTTTGTATGCAAAATAAAATCAACAAATAGATTGACCTAATCCAAGATAACCATGCATGAAAAACAAACACAATGCACACTTGCACCCCTAGGGTTTCAATCCACTTGTTGCCTTCAAAAATGGGCCATGGTTGCATGTCAAGTACTTTGGCAAAACAAAAACAAAACAAAAGATCATAGTCCCTCGATGACGCTATCTGAGTTGCCTAAACAAAATGATCAAGTCCCTTAAGAAAATTGCCAAAAATACTTGACACAATTGCTATCATGGTCTATACGATGACCCGCGCCTGTCCCGTTTAACATCCTAACACAAGGTTGTTCACCAAATACAATGGTGAAGCAACACTGTTAAAAGGGTTAAAAAACATAAGAAAGATCTTTGAATAAATTAGGGTAGACAAACTCTTAGTTACTTGATCAAGCTTGCAAAAACATCCTTGCTATTTTTCAAAACACACTTCACAACACAATTTCAAAACCCTACTTTCAAACATTGAAAACTTTTCAAAAGACAAAAACACCTTTGTATACATTCAAACAAGAATCATTACAAAGGTTGCCATAACGATGGCCTCTTTACAAAACATCTTTCAAAATCACACACAAAGCACCATTTCAAACAATTGAAGAGCACCATTTCAAACAATAGAAATGCAAAGCAAGTGATATAAGCAAGTAACTAAGAGCCCATGGATAACCATGGATAGAAAGGGTGCTAATACCTTCCCTTTTTATAATCTACTCCCCGAACCCAAGAAAACATCTCAAAGGTCTTTCCTGTGCTTTTTGACCTTTCCTTAGGATAAAATAAAAAGTCGGTGGCGACTCTTGCTAAATCGAAACATTTGCGAACACGAACGCAAAATCCCAAGTCAGTTCTCCCACCGTATCACAGAAGGCAACCGAAGTGAGAGTATACCCTAAGAGTGTGCATGTGCGAGTGATTTGATTTCAGTTATTATCTTTGCATATTTAGGGTTTGCTAACCATTTTAAAATTTACATACATTCTTGTCATGCAATCCTATTATCATACATCTAACAGTTAATATTTGCGAAAATTAAAATGCGTGAAATAAAACTACGCTATTACAAGGCTTCGGGGAGGGGGATTAATTACATAGTCAAAAACCTGTAAAACGATAAATAAAAGAAAAAATCCTAATTAAACTATTACATCCCATGAGCAGTTACATTAATATCGTAAAAATAATAAATGCGCGCGATGAATCGAGAACGAGAAAAATTAGGGTTTTGACCCCGTCTAAACCTAATTAAGAGAAAAAATTATTTTTGTTGTTTTTGATTATTTTGAGAAAAATAAGGTTTTTAATTAAATAAATACAAACCTAATTACTAATTAATTTAAATTAAGAAAAATAATTAATTTGACCTATTTTTGCATTTTGGTTATTTTAAGAAAAGAAAATGAAAATTAAGTCAATTAAACCCTAATTTCTAATTTGTTTTAAATTATTTACAAAAAGGTTAAAATTACCCTAAAATTAAATTAAACTAATTATTAAATTAAATTTAATAAAAATAAAACCTAAATCTAAATTGTGGAAAATTGATTTTATGAGTTTTTTTGTAAAAAAGAATTAATTTTTGTATGAGAAAATAATTAATCAAAATAAATAATTAAAAGAAAAAATATAAAAGAGAAAGAAATGGGCCTAGTGTTAAAGCAAAAAGGGGGATTTCCATAGCATTTTCTGAGCCCAAAATCCCTTGGCCCTTGTTGACTCTTCAGATTCCGTGTTGCAAGTTTGACTAGACCTATGGTAGACCTTCATGTGCCAGGCGTTGGATTTGGTTTGCTATAGATCCAATGGTTGAAAGCTGGTGACTCATGGTGGATTTATGAGAAGCCTGCGCATGGAAATACACATAGCAAAATAATATTGGAGAAACAAGGGGACCTGGGGATCGAACCCAGGCCCTTTAGCATCTGGCCATAGCATGCTTGCTAGCTGGGCTGGCTGGTTCTTTTGTATCTGAAACAAGAAATGATTATTATAATGGAAAACGAGATAATGAATTATAAAACGCGCGAAGTTTGAATGGACAAATCACACCACACCACATCATCATCTTCTACCTCCTTCAGTTGCTAAAAGTTTGGAAACTTTTACCTACGGACAAAAGAGCGTAGGTACAGCCCTGTGAACCTCTAAAACTCTATGCAAGCATGATAAATGTATTACAATGGTACCAATCAACTCGCGACAACCTCACGAGCATCATGGTACCACTTTCCATGTTCAATTGTACATGCAATTAAAATCCCTAAAAACGAAACCTAAACCCTAATCATGGCAAATCTCTGTATGGTTAACAAAAATGCAATTAATTATTATCAATAGCTTGCAAATGTCTCAAAGATTCAGAATATACCCATAACATATGCTAACAATGCTAGAATTATGAAGTGCAATTTCAAAAAAGTAGGGATGTCGTGAAGTGCTTACAGTGCGTATCTGGGCACGAAAACGCTTGCTAACAATTGGAATAGAGTCCCTAGATGTCCAGCAAGCGAATGGTATACTTGGAATGGCTTGAAGAAGCCTGGAAATTGGAATTTGATTCACCACTTTTGTTGAGTTTTTGAAAGTTTTCTTTCAGCTTCTCACGCCTCCAATCCTTTTTCTTTTGCTTTGGACTCATTCGATATATATCATAGACTGCATTAAGGTTACAAGTTTGCATCAAATCCTTGCAATTATGAAGATTTGATCATTGATTCACCCTTGCATCAAATCTTTCCAAAACAAGAAAAAATAAATCTTTTTCTGTTCAAACAAGCCTTGCACGATTTGATTTCATTGCCAGCTGCATAAGAGACCTAAACATGCATAAAATCTCAAGCTTTGATTAGTTTTGATATTTTTCATGATTTTATTTTTGATTTAATTTGATTTAATTGAAATAAAAATCAAAATAAATGAAAAAAATAAAATAAAGGCAAGTGGGAAAGATCATGGGTCGTGGACCATGTTACAAACTCAATACAAGCACAAAAAGTTGGGCCCATTTGTCAAAAATTGCAATTTGAGACATATTTGACTTTTGGCAATTTTGCAAAAAAGGTCAACTTCACCAATGCATAACTCCTTCAATTTTAACCCTAGAGATGTGTTCTTTGACTTTTTAGAAAGCTTGAGATGCCCTCTAAGCAACCCTTTTGGTCTCATCTCAATTGAGTCTTCCATGTTCATGTATGAAGCTTTGACAAAAAAGGTGTTTTTGTTGACTTTTCAAAATAAACTATAATGTCCAAATTTATATCTTCTTGTGAGTGAATATTTTGAACTTGGGAGATGAAGATGAATTATAGGTAATTGAATCCTATTCAAAATGAGATTTGGATGGGTCATTTTTGATAAAGTATGAGGAAGTTATGCTTGGTCAAAGTTGAGTTGATTTTCCTTCAAAACCCTAATTTAGCAACTTTTGGGTTTTGATGAATTGTGAGAAATCCTTGAGGAATCATGATCAAACCTTGATCAAATGATGAATAATACTTCAAAATGAGGATGTTGATCAAAAATCTTGAAGTTTGACTGTATGTGGGCCACAGTTGACTTTTTCCCTAGCCTAGTCCATTTTCAGGCCTTTGAGCAATTAACTGAGCAAACTTCCTCTGCAAGGCTTGAAACTTGACATGGATGATCTTGAGAACATTTTAGGATAATGGTGAGAATTTGAGACCCTTTGGACTCAAATATCTTGATGCAACATGAAACCCTAATTTGAGGTAGACTGCCTTAGGAGAGAATTTGTCTGGTCAACTCTTGGACTTCCTTGAGCAATTTGAGGATCTCACTTGAAATGTATTGAGAAATATGGGAGGGCAAATTTTGGGGTACAACAGCTGCCCCTGTTCAATCTTCTTAAACCTGAGGATGTAGATTGGCTTGTCTGTCTTTCGTGATCTGAAGGTTGAAGATGATTGAACACTAGAGTGCCTAGAAATTTGCACTTGCATGAAGTGGTAATGGCCTTGTGATATCGGGAATGGGCTTATAGATGCCATTTGACGGTCGATGTCAGAAGATGGTCTTAAATATGTCATCCGAAGAAGTGTCGATCGCATAAGAGATTCCTTTGCGAGAGCCCGTATACTTGTTGTTGAGGAGGACTTCGCTAGGGATGCTAGTCTATGTCTTGAGAAAAGTTGAATTTTAGGATCTTCAGTCGTCTGTTATTCTACTGGGGAATCGTCTCTTGGTCGAAGAGGTGAAAATGAACTACTATCTGGTAGTGATCCAGGCTTCATAGTGATAAGATCGACTGCTATCTGGTCGTGCTCCAGGCTTTACAGTGATTTACTGGGGAGATGAGATTAAACTTGCTATCTGGTCGTCTTCTAGGCTTCATAATTTCTCAATTCTTATATGGTCATACTCCAGGATTCAGAAGGAATTAAGTTGTTATCCGGTCGCATCCGGTCTTCAACTTGAATTTAGGGCACACTAATGTCCGGTTGACTCCGGGCTTCTTAGTGATTGTCCAGGTAAACTACTATTTAGTCGAAACCCAAGCTTCGCAGTGTCTTATACTGTTATCTGGTCGATTCCAGGCTTCAGTCTTTTGTCTCTATCTAGTCGTAATCCAGGCTTCGCAACTTCTTACATCTTATTTGGTCGTGTTCCAGGCTTCAGAATAAATCAAGTGGTTATCCAGTCGCATTCGGGCTTCCATTTGATTTTAAGGCCTACTAATATTTGGTCGATTCCGGGCTTCTTAGTAATTGGCCGAGTAGACTGCTATTTGGTCGAAATCCAAGCTTCGCAGTGTCCCTTACTGTTATTTGGTCGTAGTCCCAGGCTTCAGTGTCTTTACCGCTATCTGGTCGTAATCCAGGCTTCACGATGTCTTATACCATTATCTGGTCGAATCCAGGCTTCATGGTGTCTTGTACTGCTATCTGGTCGTAATCCAGGCTTCACAATACCTTGTTAAGCTGTTTTCCGGGCTTCACCGCTTGTGTTTATGATATACCACTATCTCGTCGATTCCAGGCTTCATGGTGTCTTTGTACTGCTATCTGGAAGTAATCCAGGCTTCACAGTAACTTGCATTGCTATCTGGTCGTTCTCCAGGCTTCACAATAACCTGCTGGGGATTTAACTATTTTCCGGTCAATTTCCGGGCTTCATAGCTTGAATTTGAGAGATAAACCACTATCTGGTCGATTATAGGCTTCGTGGTATTTAGTATTGTTATCTGTCGTTCTCTGGGCTTCACAGTATGATGGAGGAATCAAGATATTATCCGGTCGGATCCGGGCTTCATAACTTGAACTGGAATAGAAATCTTGGCACCGATTTAACTGAACCAGAGAAACTTGTGAGAATTTTGATTGCATTTTTCACTGAAAGGTAAAGAGTTAGTCGTATGTAACGTCATGATGTATGAAATGTATTAAGCAATGATGTTCTCAAAATAAATGAGATTGTGTTGTATGATGCGTATACGCATGCCATGATGTATGGATATGCAATGTTCTTGTGATGTTTTCTAACTAGGGAAAATAAACCCTGGACTGCTGCTGGAGAATAAACTGGAGTTGAGTTCTTCGTTCTCGTTGGGGGTAACGACCGAAGATGAATTTAGAATAAATTGGTGGAGAATAACTCGGCTGGAGAATAAACTGGCGAAAAAATGACTCTGTGGGGAAGAGAGATACTCTGCCAGAAGATCTGTTGATTTGGAGAAATAACCTCGGCTGGGGATGAATTATTGTTGCTGGTGATGATGAAATCTGTTGGGGGTTGAATTTCTGCTTGTGGAAGAAATAAACTCCACTGGGGATAGTCCTCTATTGCTGGTGATAGATAAACTCTGCTTGGGGAGAATTAACACCTATGTCTTTAGGTACCTTTTACTCTGTGAGGGGTGTATGTACCTTTAGTCATATTCTCCAGCCAGGTATGTCCCTGTACCTGGTGGGTAGAGCAACTGTAAGGCTTGGACACTTTTGTTTATCCCTGTTCCTGAAATTACCAGTAATCGTCTTTTGTTTCGTATGTAAATATTTATGAGAAACAATTATTTTCAAATGCATATATCAAAAATGAATCATTGGACGTTCTTGCAAAACAAAACAGGAAAAGAAAAAAAAATTTAAAATTTATTGTAAAATGAATTGTATTGATTTTGAAGTTGGCCTGTAATAGGCGTTTTGTACAAGAGGCTGACGTCCTAATAAAAGAACACCGCCGAAAGATAGAAAGTATACAATTTGTGTAAAAGAAAGAAAAACAGCTATGTGAACAATCCCATTGGGTTCCAACTCTGCTATTGCCTTTATATCTTCGAGCGTCTCATCACTTTGCTACTTGGTTGAAGGTAGATCAGATTGATTTGCGCCGTCTGAGCTTGATAGTTGATACCGAAGTCTGGTTGCAAGATGATCCAATGAGACATAGTGTTACGCTTCGATCCCTAGTTCTTGCCTGGACCGCCCTTTCGGGTTTTCAGTCCACCGGGATACCCTTTTTTGCCCAAGCCGCCTCTTCAGGTTTTCGACTTGCCGGGTGTACAGTTTTTTCATTTCATCCCTTATTTTTACCCGAACCCTTTTGGTTCGCCAGGAAGCCCTTATTTTTGCCTAGGCCAGTCAACCTAGCGGGTCTTTGATTATGCGTAGTATTTTTTCACTATGTCTGCATTGACGGGGTGAGGAAGGTCGTCACCATCCATGGTGGTTAGAATCATAGCTCCTCTTGAGAAAATGTTCTTAACCACAAATGTCCCTTCGTATGTGGGAGTCCATTTGCCCCTGGGATCACCTTGTGGCAGTATGATGCATTTGATCACCAGATCCCCGACTTAATACTCTTGTCATCTGACTTTCTTGTTAAAAGCCTTGATCATTCATTTTTGATACGTCTGACCATGACAAATAGCAGTAAGTCTCTTTTCGTCGATTAGATTCATTTGATCAAGCTGGGTCTGGATCCAATCGTCCTCACTCAAACCTGCATCCTTCATAATCCGAAGAGAGGGTATCTGGACTTCGATAGGCAGGACTGCCTCCATGCCATACACTAGAGAATAGGGTGTTGCTTCTGTTGACGTCTGTGCTAAGGTGCGATATCCATGAAGAGCGAATGGTAACATCTTGTGCCAGTCTTTGTATGTCACCGTCATCTTTTGCGCAATCTTTTTGATGTTCTTGTTAGCTGCTTCAACAACCCCCGTTCATCTTCGGCCGGTAAGGAGAAGAGTTATGATATTGTATCTTGAACTGTTTGCAGAGCTCGGTGATCATTGTATTATTGAGATTTGTACCATTGTCCGTAATGATCCTCTCTGGTACACCATATCGACATATCAAATTGTGTCGGATGAACCGCGCCACGATGTTCTTGGTTACTGTAGCAAAGGAAGCTACCTCAACCCACTTCGTAAAGTAATCAATAGCCACCAAAATGAAATGATGCCCGTTGGACGCAGTAGGTCTGATCTCGCCAATTATGTTGATGCCCCACATTGCAAAAGGTCAAGGAGCTATCAAAACATTCAGGGGAACTGAAGGTACATGCACCTTATCAGTATAGACCTGGAACTTATGACAGGTCCGAGAATGCTGATAACAATCGGCTTCCATAGTAGACCAATAATATCCAACCCGTAGGATCTTCTTTGCCATGGTGTGTCCACTGGAATGAGTCCTGAAGGTACCTTAATATAACTCTGCCATGATCCTTTCTGCCTCGCTCTTGTCCATACATCGCAGTAAGGTTGAATCATGGTTATGCTTATAAAGGATACCATTGCTAATGAGGAACTTCGCAGCGAACCTTCTCAAGAACTTCTTATCATTAACAGATGCACCCTTGGGATACTCTTAAGCCTCAAGATACCTCTTTACCTCGTGGAACCAGGGTTTATCTGCTACCTCTTCAGTCTCAATGTCACAGCAATGTGCGGGTTCGTCTAACCTCTCGATAGTAATCTGGGGAGCTTCACTGTCCCACCTGACTTTGAACATAGAAGACATGGTAGCTAGTGCGTCCGCTAACTGGTTCTCCTCTCTTGGGAAGTGTTCAAAGGTTATCTCCTTAAAATGTGGGAACAATTTCAGTACATACTCTTTGTAAGGAATAAGATTTAGGTGCTTCGTATCCCACTCGCCTTTGATCTGGCTGATCACCACAGCGGAATCTCCGAATACACTCAAGAACTTAATCCTTAGGTCAATAGCAGCTCGAAGACCCATGATGCACGCTTCATACTCCGCCATATTGTTGGTGCAGTTAAAACATAATCGGGCAGTGAACAGAGTATGACAGCCCTCAGGAGATATGATCATAGCGCTAATGCCATTACCCAATGCGTTCGAGGCTCCATCAAAATACATAGACCATCGGGATCCTTCCTCAGGTCTTTCATCCGGTCCAGGTTTTTCACAGTCGGTCACCAACATGATGTTCTCATCCGGGAACTCGAAATTCATGGATTGGTAGTCGTCTACGGCCTGATGTGCCAAATGATCCGCCAACACACTCCCCTTGATTGCTTTTTGGGTTGTGTATTGGATATCATACTCAGTTAAGATCATCTGCCATCTTGCTATTCTTCCGGACAAGGCAGGCTTTTTGAAGATATACTTGATTGGGTCCATCTTTGATATCAATAGGGTAGTGTAAGTCAGCATATATTGTCTCAGCCAGCGAGCAGCCCATGCCAAAGCGCAGCAAGTTTTCTCGAGCAACGAGTATCAGATCTCGCAGTCGGTAAACTTTTTACTAAGGTAGTAAATAGCATGCTCTTTTCATCCAGACTCGTCATGCTGCCCCAGCACGCACCCCATTGAATTATCCAGCACTGTCAAGTATAAGATCAAAGGTCTTCCTTCCACTGGAGGAATCAGAATAGGTGGTGTTGTACCCCAAAATTTTCCCTCTTATTTTATCAACATTTCTCATCACAAGGCTCTTGGAACTCAAGATCAAGCTAGGGTTTGCTCTACTCAAGACATCTCCTTGCACTGATGACCTAAATTAGGGTTTGAGTTTGCACAAGGATTTTTGGGCCTTCAATGCTCAAATTGACTTTCATACTTCATATTGGGCTCATAATTTTGTCCATACCAAGTTTCAAGCCTTGAATCAAATTTTTGCCCAGTTAATTGGACAGTTGGCCTAAAAATTAGCTGTATTGGGAAAAAGTCAATTGTGGCCAATTTACAGTCAAAACTCATGAATTTTTACCCACATCAACATTATGAACTCACATGAACCATTAGATCAAGTTTGTACCACAACTCCATAAGAAATTTGATCAGATCACCAAAAGGGCAAAATGGTCATTTTTAGGGTTTTGACTGTACAAAGGCAATTTCTGACTTTTTGACTTAACCAATGGCAATTTAAGCTCAACCAAGGACTCAAGGACTCAATGGCATCATCTTGACCTATTCAACAAGTTCAAAAGATCTCAAATGCATGGGATTGACAGATGAATTTTTCAGTCAACTGATCAAAATTTGACTGTGCACTGAAAAGTCAAACTTGTACCTTTTGGTCAAAATCAAATGCCAAGGGTCGTTTTTCATCAAGATGTGTCACATTATGAAACTTGTTCATCAAGAAAACCAAAATTGCAAATTAGGGTTTGAAATTGAAAATTTTCATAACTTAGAAATTTTCTAAGTTATGAAATTTTCTTAATTTTTCCTAACTTTGCCCCACATTTTCACCATGATGCAAATGGATTAATACAAAACTTACAACATTAAAGTTGTAGTCCTCCACAAAATATACAACTTTTATTCACAAAGTTTTCTCAAAATAAGCTTGGATCTCAAGTTATGATTTTTGGAACAAGGGTCCCTAAAACTTTTAACTTAGTGAAATTTTGCCCTAGTTTAGGCAGGATTTTGACCTATCTTCTTGGTCATTTTTCACATAGTTCCACTTGGAGTATCAAGTTTCATTTTAAAGATGGATTATATAGCATGTTGCAAGTTTTCCAAATTGTCAAAGAACTCCTCAAACACATTTGTGGTTAGGGAGAATCGAATGCTTGAAGTTGGCAAAAACTCACTTTGTATCCATGGCAAATTCATGTTCACTCAAGTGGCATTTTCAAACCAGCATGCCTTGTACTAGTTTGCAGGCCTCTAAACCACTTCACACTCCTTAATTAAATGCAAATCCATCAGTCTAAGCTTTTTTTTAGCCATTTGAATATTGTACACAAGATTAGGCCTTAAGTAGAAAAAGGCAAATTCCCATTTTTGCAAAAGTGTGCTTTATGTCAAACCATGATCTTTGATCATAGGGCCAAGATCTCATAAGCCAAATCAAATCCACAAATTGCAGGGACCAAGAGGATTGTATGCAGAATATTTGATGGCTTGTACAGGCCTGTAATGACAACTTCCCATTCTGGCTTCAAAAACAAGAAACTTGCCAAACACTTGAGAACTTGGAAACCAGCCATTGTAAACTTACACAAACATTTCAAACATCTTTCACACAACCCTTTGAGCAAGAAACACGAGTGCTTGAGCCCAAAAACACCCCATAGCCAGAAATCACACTTCTTTGGCAAAACAGGGCAGGTGCTGCAACTTGAGTTCTCCAGCTCCTTTGGCTCGTGCATTTTTCCCCAAGTTGCTTCAAACACCTTCCATTCAACTCACTCAAGCTATCCCAAACCTCCATTACCAACTGTAACTCCATTTACAGTGTTCACCATTTTCATTTCAAGCTTGTGCAGGTTGAGTTCTATAGGCTGATTCAGGGACATTCAAGGCAAGCTAGCTATTGGAAAAGATCAAGTGAAGTTCAGGCAAGCTACCAGACACCTCAAAACTTATTGAGAAGCACTGCATTTCCCTACACGAATCTAAATGAAACAGGTTTTTCTTCACTTTCTATCTCTCTATTTAGGAACATTTAGCCTTAGGTTTGTGAATAAAAAATGTAGTGTTCATTGCCATGAAGTTGTACATATGCTCAATTTTCATTTATATTAAGTGTGCTAGGAGAATTTCATCCATGAACATGCTGAAAAACTAGGTCAGATTTTAGGGCCAGAGAAATTCTCTCTGGTCTTTGAGAGTTAGGACTAGTTATTTATATGGTTGGAATCGTCTTGAAATTCTCTACAAGTTTGATGTTGTGAGTTTTTGCAAAAGATCACGTATACAGGATCTAGCATTTGAACCAGGCGCACGCGTTTTTCAGTCTGGAGGAAGAAGATGAAGTTGGCTTGGGTTGGGCTTGGCCTGACTTGCTTCTAACACCTCACATTTTCAGTTTTACACCTCCTGGCCCAGTTTCTTGTATTTTCACATTTTTGAATTTTCGTTTTCATTTTTGATTTTGTTTATTTATTTTCAAATATAAAAAATGCTTAAAAAACATTTTCAGATTTTTTTACATTTATTTGGCATTTTATTTTAATTTTTCTAATATAGAAAATATTTTTAACACTTTTATATTATTTATTTAAACTTGAAAATAATATGTAAATATATATTTTTATTTTTATTTCTTATTTTTGTTCACACTAAAAATATTATTATAAAAATAATTTATTTTTGTACATATTTTATTTTACATTATACATTTTTAATATATTTAATATACATATATAAAAATATACTTTTTATTTTGTAAATACTTTAGAATAAATGTAGAAAAATATTACATTTTCATTTTTATTATTATTCATACTAAAAATATTTTTTTCTATGCATATTTTATTTTTACATATATTAATATATTTTTTGTATATAAATAATATATAAGTATTTATTTTCTTAAAGAAATTAGGGTTTACCCTTAAAACAAATGAAATTAATCTTTTTTATTTATTTCTTTATACTTTTTTACATCAAAAATACTTTTACATACATAGGTAAACAAAAACCTTTTTTAATACATATTATTTAACATTTATTTATCTTGTTTATTTAAATATTGTACATTTAAATATTTATGCATTTGAGATTCAAAATTGTACCCCCATCCCCATAATCATGTTGTAATAGCTTAGAACTTTAAATTCTCGCATTTTACGCTTTCAATTATGCCATGATTAGAGAATTAGGGTTTGTATGCAAAAATCCAAATCAACAAATAGTTTGACCTAATCAAAGACAAATATGCATGAAAATCAAACACAATGCACACTTGCACCCCTAGGGTTACAATCCACTTGTTGCCTTCAAAAATGGGCCATGGTATGCATGTTGGGTACTTTGGCAAAACAAAAACAAAACAAAAGATCATAGTCCCTCGATGATGCTATCTTGGTTGCCTAAACAAAAATGATCAAGTCCCTCAAGAGAATTGCCAAAGATACTTAACACAATTGCTATCATGGTCTATACGATGACCCGCGCCTGTCCCGTTTAACATCCTAACACAAGGTTGTTCACCAAATGCAATGGTGAAACAATACTGTCAAAAGGGTTAAAAACATTAGGAAGGATCTTTGAGTAAATTAGGGTAGATAGCTCTTAGTTACTTGATCAAAAAGCATGCAAAAAACATCCTTGCTATTTTCAAATGCAACACAATTTCAAAATATTATCCAAATCAAACTTTCAAAACATTGAAAACTTTTCAAAAGACAAAAACACCTTTGTATACATTCAAATAAGAATCATTACAAAGGTTGCCACAACGATGGCCTCTTTTCAAAAAACATCTTTCAAAACCACACATAAAGCACCATTTCAAACAATTGGAAAAGCAAAGCAAGTGATCTAAACAACTAACTAAGAGCCCACGGATAACCATGGATGAAAAGGGTGCTTGCACCTTCCCTTTTCATAATCTACTCCCCGAACCTAAGAAAACATCTCAAAGGTCTTTCCTGTGCTTTTTGACCTTTCCTTTGGATAAAATAAAAAGTCGGTGGTGACTCTTGCTAAACTGAAACATTTGCGAACACAAACGCAAAATCCCAAGTCAGTTATCCCACTGTATCACAGAACTGGAGACTCTGCTGGGGAATATTTGAAAGTGGAGTAACCTTAGGGTTTAGATCACCTTTGCATGATTATCTTGTTTGCTTTGATTGCTATACATTTGGTTCTCTTGTTTGGGTTTTGAATCCTCCACCCAGATTTTTGGGAAACATTCATAGGTAAATAGCAATACATTGTGGAAACTGTGCGGGGTATACCGACATGGTTAAAGCAATAGCTATATTAGTGTGACATATTTGTGAGTACTGGTAACCTTTGAGTCAATCAAAGAGAATACGGGGCCGCTGAGTGATGTCATGAAGCACTAATGAACTCTTAGAACCTTACTTGACCATCTTGGCCTTTTTAGGGGTAGTGAGATGACCGGCTTTGGTGCAGTCCGAAGTTGGTAGATACTCGATACTACACTCATTGAGGGTTGTTTTCTTGGAATATTTTGGTCGCCAGTTAAGTGGCTAAACCAAAACAATGAACACAGAAAATAATCCAGTGATATTGAGCTCCTTAGAACCCGGTTAATATTTATAGGACAGGTTGAGCCAACTAACTTCAAGAGGGTACTTACCTATGAAACCTCATGCAAGCCTTAATATAGGGTCTTGTGTGACTTGTTTGTACATATGCTTGTGCATACATCATGAACATCATAAAGCATCATATGCATCCACAAACCATTTCAAGGGTTTGGATCTTCATCTTTGTTCTTGTTTTGTAGGTCATGGAATCTCTTCGCAGGAAAATAATTCAAGTCAACCTTGTGAGAATCCCTCCTCAACTCAAGGAGCTTACTTCCAAGATTCTAGAGAATTCTCTCTTCATTTAAAGACATGGTAGACTTCTCAACTTGGTCAACTCCAACATTGAAGAAGACATGGTGAAATTTCTCTTCCAGTTCTTTGACCCCCTACACCACTATTTCACATTCCCTGATTACCAACTAGTACCTACTTTGGAGGAATTTTCTCAACTCCTGAGGATTCCTATTCTCCATCAACTACCCTACAACGGTACGGAAAGAGAACCAAAGCCTGAAGATGTTGCTCAAGCCTTACACTTGCAACCATCTGATATCTAAGGTCATTGGGAAACCCGAAGTGGTGTCAAGGGTTTTTTGGCAAAGTTTCTGTTTGAGAAGGCACAAGACTGCTGGAATTCTCTAGATCTGCAAGCTTTTGAGGAGATTGTAGCACTTTTCATCTATGGGTTGGTCTTGTTCCCAAACCATGATCAGCTTATAGATGTGAACGCTGTCAAGATTTTCATATCTCAGAATCCCGTGCCTACATTGCTTGGGGACATCCTACACTCATTTCACACACGAACAATGAGGAAAAGAGGTGTTCTCATATGTGGTACTCCTCTTCTAGCAAGGTGGTTTATTTCTCACCTTGCCCAAACAGTTTTGAAGAATGAGCAGGGTTTAAGGTGGTCACGACGATTGATGACCCTAACATATTCTGATGTTCATTGGTGTTCTCGATCCAGAGAAAATGTCATCATCATTGATCGTTATGGGGAATTCCCTAATGTCCCACTACTTGGCATTAGGGGAGGCATCACCTACAACCCCTGTTTAGCTCTAAGGCAGTTTGGATATGCCCGGAGAGATGGTCCTCATGATATGCTGATTCCTGACCTAGTTTTTGACTTCGACAATGATGCTCAAGGACTTCGACAAAGGTTCATCAGAGCTTGGAGGATGCCCAACAAAGTGGATAGTAAGACATTGGGGCACAAGAATTCTATCCCCCTTGAGCCTTATCTCAAGTGGGTACGAACCCGCGCCCAGAATCTTATGATGCCTTACCCTCACATTCTCCCCGTGATCAAAGAGCCTGTTATGGAAGGAGAGGTTCCATACACCCTCCTACATCCTGACATGCCAACATCATTGGAAGAATTACAAAAGAGTTGGATACAACTCAAGGAAGAACGGAATACTTTTGAAGCCAGCTTCTATGCCAGTGAGAAGAAGGTTTTGGAGCTTACCTGCCGACTTCATGAGGAGGAAACTCTCAACACTTACATCGCGCCAAAGAGGATGCGCAATGTCTTTTTACATTAAGAATTTTGTAATATTTTGCCCATGGGGCATTTATGTACTAACAAATTTCTTCTTAATATGACGTGTGTTCTTTTTGTTTGCAACAAATTTGAACTTCTGAATCCTTGAATGCATTACATGAATAACATATCATTCATCATATGCATAAACAGGTCTTCACGTCAGGTTTCCTTATCTTTCTGTTGTTTATTTCAACAAGATGGATTTGGAGCAGACGGTTAAGGATCTACAAGCACAAAATTCACAATTCCAGTAACTCCTCATGACCTTAGCAAAGGGTCAAGAGGACCTTAAAGCACTGTTGGAAAAAGGGAAAGACAAAGAGAAGAAAAAGAAAAGGACCGGTATGGCCACTATGGGAAGAAGGTTTGAAAACCAGGCTAGAAGGATCCTCGAGTTCCCCTCAACGTCTGATGAAGGGGCTGGTAAAGGTAAAGGAGTTTAAATGCCTTCTGAATCTGAAGCTGAAGAAGAAGGAGAGGAAGAGGGTGAAGATTACTCCGAACAGCAATATCCCCCGGCGGATGATAAGTATAAAAATCTTGAGGATCGGTTGGCAGCCATGGAGTTGCAAAGGGTTCCCGGGTTAGATTTTGAAGAACTAGGGTATGTCGCTGGGATCATCATTCCTCCCAAGTTCAAAGTACCTACTTTTGCTAAGTATGACGATTTGTCCTGTCCAAAGATACATCTGAGGTCCTACATCAGAAAGATCTAACCCCACTCCTCTGATAAGGATCTTTGGGTCCACTTTTTTCAAGATAGCTTGTCGGGTACACAATTGGACTGGTTCTATCAATTTGAGAGATCGGATGTTCATAACTGGGAATATTTAGTTGTTGCTTTCTACCGACAATACCAATACAATGCAGATTTAGCGCCTACTCGTACTCAGCTACAGAGTATGGGTATGGCCTCTAATGAGGGATTTAAGGAGTATGCCCAGAAGTGGCGGGATTTGGATGGAAGGGTGCAGCCACCATTGTCGGATAGAGAGCTGGTTGACATGTTTTTAGGGACTCTGTCAGGTCCATTCTTCAATCATTTAATCGGGAGTTCATCTGCAGGATTCACCGAATTAATTCTGACCGGTGAAAGGGTCGAAGCTGGCATTAAAAGTGGTAAAATTCAGAAGGATGCCTCCGCTTCCACTGCCATTAAGAAGACCTTCCCATCTAAGAAGGAAGTTTCTGCTGTTCATAACCAGAGAAACAAGGGAAGAATGGAGCGCCGACCAACAGTGGGGGCTGTGATGATCCAAAACTCTTCAACCGATTAATCTCGCAGCAATCAACCAAGAGATAATCAGCAAAGGGTAGAAAGGCCACAAAGGAAATTCACCCGAATCAACATGACACCGGCTCAAGTCCTTCTTCATCTGTTAAAGCTGAACCTCACCAACTTGAAGGAAGCGTCGAAAAACCCTAATACCTCTTCTCCTTATTATCATTCCAATGCAAAATGTGCATACCACTCTGACAGTGTAGGGCATGATACCAACAATTGTTGGGCTCTTAAAAACAAGATCCAAGACTTGATAGACGCCAAGGAGGTAGAATTTGATGCGCCCGAAAAGCCAAATGTGATTTCTGCCCCAATGCCGAAGCACGATCATAATGTCTATGTCATTATGGAAGATCTTCATGTTACTACTATTGATGACCTTTTGACTCCGTTACCAGTGATTAAATTGAATTTGATGAAAGCCGAGATATTCCCAGGCTGTGGAAATGATTGTTACTTTTGTTCAAACTTACAAGCTGACTGCCCACTGTTGAAATCAAGCATCCAACGCCTGATGGATACCCAAGAGATCCTCTTTCAAAAGACTCCTGTTGATATTATCGCTCATGTTACTCCTATTATTTTTTACACTTCGACCAATGACATTGCTATAATAACCATCTTCGACGATCTTTCCAAGACATGCAAAAGGCCTGTTAAGATCACACCTGATCCTAAGTTTGTGCCGTTGAAAATCACCATGCTGGGGCCTGTCCCGTATAAATCTAACAAGACGATACCATGGAACTACGGAGGAGAAATCTTCTACCATGGTATCAAGCAGATTGAACCAGTCCAAGAGAATTCTGATGATGAAACCCCTGATATAGGGAATATTGAGGGAATGAGCAAGATAACTCGCAGCTGAAGGATTTTCTCTCCGGAGATTGCTCCTCCACGGGCAGTCTTCGGACCCTCAAGAGTTTCTGTGCCTGTCAAGCCATCTGTGCAAAGCCCGATAATTGAAGAATTTGATGCTCCTGAAGCTAGACCCTCTGATGTTACTTCCAATAAGGGTAAGGGGATACAAGAAACTCCTGTCAGGACGAAGGCTCAAACTGTGGTTATCCCCGAGACCACCCAGAAAGAGATGGAAGAAATCTTAAAGATAATCAAGAAGAGCGACTACAATGTCGTGGAGCAGCTAGGGCAAACCCCTTCCAAAATCTCCATGTTGGCTATCATACTCTGCTCTGAGGCTCATGCTAAGGCCTTGATCAAATTTCTAAAGACGGCACACGTGCCTCAAGGAACTTCTGCAGACCAGTTTCAAGAGTGTGTGGCTAGCCTTACTGCTGATAATGGTCTTGGTTTTTCTGATGCTGATTTGACCCTAAGGGAAGGAAGCACAACGACGCGCTGCATGTCTCGGTAGAATGCAGAGGGACCACACTTGTCCATGTTCTGGTTGACACCGGTTCATCTTTAAATGTGCTATCGAAGAAGGCGTTGGACAGATTGGACTATGAAGGTTTGACCCTAAAACCCAGTAACATCATTGTTAGGGCCTTCGACGGTTCTAAGAGGATGGTTCACAGAGAAGTGGACATCCCAATCAAAGTGGGCACAAAAATTTTCAACTCTACTTTTTATGTGATGGACATCCGTCCTTCATATTCATGCTTGTTGGGAAGGCCATGGATCCACAACGCTGGGGCAGTCACTTCTTCCCTACATCAAATGCTAAAGTATCCAGTTCAGGGAAAGACCATAATGGTTCATGGAGAGGAAGAGTACATGATAAGTCACCTTAACTCCTTCCGCTATGTGGAGTTGGATGGCGAGTTCATAGAAACGCATTTCCAACATTTTGAAGAGGTTTCTCCTGAAATCGCAGTTACAAAGACAATAACTGATGTGCCTATCGTTTCCAAGCATGTGTCTAGGATGGCATCCCTCAAAGATGCGGAGGCCGTAATCAAAGAAGGAAGGAGTACACGGTGGGGGCAACTGCCTGATTTTCCTCACAAGTTCGGACTAGGTTTTACTGCTGCTGGCCAGAAAGCTGTGCGTCGCTCCCAGGCTGGAGGACCACCCGTAAAAATCACTCACCATGGAATTAATGACTTAGAAGATGTTGATGAAGAAGACAACTTTGAAGATTGGATCTTTCCAACTGTTGAAGGAGGATTAAGCAACTGGGGAGCGAAAGACTTCGTTCCCATCACTTTCATCAACCAGTAATTTATCTTTGAACAATTTCCTATTTTGGTCTGTAATAATTAAACAATGCGTACACTATTTTCACCTTATGCCTTACCTCGGGGCATATAGGTCCATTTGTAAGGGCTTGATTTCTTCATTATCATATGCCATTTTTAAGTGAATCATTGGATGTTTTCATCTATAAACTGTTGTGTTCATTTTCTTTCATTTTACATTTTGTTTTGTTTAAGGATGGCTATCCCTTACACACACCCACACTCACAAAATGCAGGTACCCATCCACTCCAGATTTCATGGGTGACTACTCTGCTTTGGCCTTCAGTGACTCTGAAGATTTGGTCAATAATGCCGAATACGAAGGTGATGAAGACTGTGAAGTTCTTGGAGAGTTAGCCAGACTTTTGTAACAAGAAGAGAGGGCTATTCTGCCCCATGAAGAGTTGCTAGAGACAATCAATTTGGGAACAGAGGAAGACAAGAAAGAGGTAAAAGTGGGTGCCAACCTGGAACCAAGTGTCAAAAAGCGCTTAGTGCAGTTGTTGAATGAATATGTTGAAATCTTCGCCTGGTCCTATGAAGACATGTCGGGACTAGATACAGATATTGTGGTTCACAGTCTCCCTACAAGAGAAGACTGTCCACCGATCAAACAAAAAGTCCACCGAATGAGGCCCGACATGTCTGAAAAGATTAAAGTTGAGGTGATGAAGCAATTCAATGCTGGCTTTCTGGCTGTTACTGTTAGAACAATGTTTGAATCTAGTACCCTATATTTAAGTTTTGATGATAACAAAGTGAAAAGATACAGTATTTATATGTTTCATGTTTGAACTATATGCTGCCTAAAAATACTATGCTCTGACTTGCAGATATGCTGATTAAAATAAGCAAGATCACTTATTCAGCATCAGAACTTGATTTGATACACCAGCATCAGAAGTTGCTGAATCAGAACGTGAAGATCAGATGATCAACTCACGCACATGCTGAAGCTTGATGAACAGAACTGCGCGTAAACACTCTGATACAGAATCAATAGTTCATCAGCAGCGAAGCAGAATCAGAATGAGCCAAGCCAGAACGTGCATTGAAGAAGCAACGGTACTGTGCATTGAACGCCAATTAATTCCAACGGCATCATTCTAGACAAGATCTGCTCAAAAAGGAAAGCTTGTTATTAGCATTGAATCAAGAATATTTGCTTCAACGTTCATCTTCTCAAGTGCTATATAAACCAAGCTTCGAAGATTATAATGGCTAATGCTTCCAAACTCTCTACACGCAAAAAGCTGAACAATAATCTTCATCTATCAGTTTTGCTAAACCAACAAACTCTGATACTCCATTAGTGTTTAGCATTCTAAGTTCCTAAGCTTAATTTGTGTATACATCACAGTTGTGATATAGTTTTGTAGAAAACATTCACACACATTATTTTATACCTTTGTAAGAAAGTGTTGCCTTGACAAACCGGATTGTGGTTTGAATCAAGAAGGCTTTAGCAGTTGTTAAAGCAGATTTGTATTCAGTTGAATATAGTGAATTAAGACCTCGTTGGAGAGAGGCGAAATAACCTTGACGGGTGGACTGGAGTAGTTTGAGATCAAACGAACCAGGATAAAAATATCTTGTCATTTGCTTTAAGATTCCAGTTTTACAATTCAACCCCCCCTTCTTGTGTTTTTCACCCCTTCAATTGGTATCAGAGCTCCTGGTTCTGAGCTAAAACACTTAACCGTGTCAGTACAAGATCCAGCGTCAGAAAAACACAATGGCAGGAAACAACTCTCATTTCAGCAATGACAACAATGAGGATAGAGACAGATTCAGCGGCAAACCTCCAGTCTTTGATGGAGAAAACTTTGATTACTGGAAAGACAGAATTGAAAGCTTCTTTCTAGCACATGATGCTGATCTGTGGGATATGGTGACAGATGGATACACGCACCCTGTGAATGCAACTGGTCAGAAGATTGATATAAAATCAATGACTGATCAACAAAAGCGTGATTTCAAGAATCACCATAAGGCCAGAACCATCCTCCTCAGTGCCATCTCATATACTGAGTATGAGAAGATCTCCAACAGAGACACAGCTAAGAACATCTTTGATTCTCTCAGAATGACGCATGAGGGCAACGTTCAAGTCAAAGAAACAAAAGCTCTGGCGCTCATTCAGAAGTATGAGGCGTTTAAAATGGAAGAATCTGAATCCATTGAAACTATGTTCTCTAGATTCCAGATTCTGGTAGCTGGTCTCAAAGTTCTGGACAAAGGATACTCTACTGCTGACCATGACAAGAAGATAATCAGAAGTTTACCCAAGCAGTGGAGGCCTATGGTTACTGCTCTGAAGCTAGCGAAGGATCTCAACAAAATCACTCTGGAGGAACTTATAAGCTCCCTCAGAAGTCATGAGATAGAGCTAGAAGCTGATGAGCCTCAGAAGCAAGGTAAGCCTATAGCTTTAAAATCTAACAGAAAATCTGAATCTAAAGTTTTGCAGGCAGTTGAAGAAACATCTGATGGATCCTCATCAGAAGAAGACGAACTTTCCCTTCTCTCCAGAAGAGTAAATCAACTGTGGAAGCAAAGACAAAGGAAGTTCAGGAATCCCAGAAGATCTGATCAGAACGAGTCTTCTTCCAGATACAGAAGGACAGATTCTTCCTCTGGATACAGAAGATCTAAAGGCTCCTCCGGTAGCAAGAAGCCAAACACAAAAGACATCATCTGCTACGAGTGCAATGAGCAAGGACACTACAAGAGTGACTGCCCAAAGCTTCAGAGGGAAAAGCCCAAAAAGAAGTTTGGAAGAGAAAAGAAGAAAAGTCTCATGGCCACATGGGATGACTCTGACTCGTCTGAAGCTGACTCAGAATCAGATGATGAAAGGGCGAACATAGCGCTCATGGCTAGCATTCCAGATGACAGTGAAGCTTCTGACTCAGACTCAGAATCAGACACAGAAGAGGTATTCCCTAACTTCGCTGTTAATTTTACAAAGGCTGAACTTGCTGAAAGCCTCAATGAAATTCTGGAACGTTATCAGCAGATTAGAGCTAAATTCAGAGACCTGAAAAGGACTCTTGAATCTGACTCTAATAAGTCTGAGAGTCTCAAATTGGAAAACTCTGAGCTGAGAGATAAAATTTTAAAATTAGAAAACTCTTTACAAAACTCTCAGAAGGAACCAATTTCTGAAACTCCCAGCAACGCTGATGAGATCATCAAGGAGTATGATCATAGTTTCCAGAAGTTCCTTGCTAAAAGCATAGATAGAAGCAGAATGGCTTCAATGATCTATGGAGTTAGCAGAAACGGCAGGAAAGGAATAGGATACCTAGGTAAGGTTACTACACCTAAAAATGTCATGGATTTAATTATTAAACCCACTCCTCTAAATTCACACTTTGTGTATGGTCACACACATGACATCAAATATACTAGTAGTAAGCACTCTGTGAAACCAAAATTCAACCAGAGTTTTGGTAAAACTAACAAATCAGGACCCAAGAAGATCTGGGTACCTAAGGATAAAATAATACATGTTGCAGATATCTTTAGCAGCAAGTCAGAAACACCAGTCATGGTACCTGGACTCTGGCTGCTCACGACACATGACGGGAAGAAGGCATATGTTCCAAAGCCTGGAACTTAAGCCTGGAGGCCACGTTGGTTTTGGAGGCAATCAGAGGGGAAAGATTATTGGCTCTGGAACTGTAGGTAACGGAAATCTTCCCTCTATTAATAATGTTCTGCTTGTAGATGGATTGATGCATAACCTGTTATCCATAAGTCAATTAAGTGATAACGGTTATGATATAATCTTTAATCAAAAATCATGTAAAGCTGTCAGTCAGAAAGATGGGACTATCCTGTTTAATGGAAAGAGGAAAAACAACATTTACAAAATCAAACTTTCTGAACTAAAGAGTCAGAACGTAAAATGTCTTCTGTCTGTTAACAACGAGCAGTGGATCTGGCACAGAAGATCGGGGCATGTTAGTATGAGAAGAATATCTCAGATTAACAAACTCAATCTGGTCAGAGGACTTCCAAATTTGAAGTTCAATTCAGATGCTCTGTGTGAAGCATGTCAGAAAGGCAAATTTGCAAAACCTTCTTTTAAATCCAAAAATGTTGTTTCTACCTCTAAGCCATTAGAACTTCTGCACATTGACTTATTTGGACCAGTTAAGACTGCTTCTGTCAGTGGCAAGAAGTATGGGTTAGTAATCGTAGATGACTATAGCAGATGGACATGGGTAAAGTTCTTAAGACACAAGGACGAGTCACACTCTGTGTTTGTTACCTTCTGTAACCAAGTTCAGAATGAAAAAGATCTTAGAATCGTTAAAGTCAGAAGTGATCATGGTGGAGAATTTGAAAATAAAGATTTTGAGTCATTCTTTAATGACAAAGGCATTCTGCATGATTTCTCTTGTCCTAGAACTCCCCAACAAAATGGAGTTGTAGAACGAAAGAACAGAACATTGCAAGAAATGGCCAGAACCATGATCAATGAGACAGACGTTGCTAAGACTTTCTGGGCAGAGGCAATAAACACAACGTGCTACATTCAGAATAGAATCTCAATAAGACCTATTCTGGAAAAGACTCCATATGAATTGTGGAAGAACAGAAAGCCCAACATTTCGTATTTTCATCCATTTGGATGTACTTGCTATATGTTAAATACTAAGAATTATTTGAACAAGTTTGATTCTAAGGCACAGAAGTGTATTATGTTAGGATACTCTGAACGCTCAAGAGGGTACAGAGTATACAATACAGAAACACAGATTGTGAAAGAATCAATCAGTGTTCGTTTTGATGACAAGCTTGACTCTGAAAAGTCAAAGCAGAATGAAAATCTTGCAGGTATAGAAATTGAATTTGCAGGTTCTGAAGACAAGTCATCAGAAGCTCTCAACACAGACATTCCTTCAACGTCTGAAAGAAGCAATGCTAGAAATCCTACAACTGCTGCTGATCAACCTCAGAAGAGAGTACCCAGAAGCAGTTTGGATCACCCAGAAGAGACTATTCTAGGAAGAAAGGAAGATCCAATCAGAACAAGAGCAAGCTTCAGAAACTCTGAAGAAACTCTTATGGGACTTGTGTCTCTGATTGAGCCTTCTTCTATTGATGAAGCACTTCTGGACAATGACTGGATTCTGGCAATGCAAGAAGAGCTGAATCAATTCACCAGAAACGACGTATGGGATCTCGTTCCCAGACCAAAAGGATTCAACGTCATTGGAACAAGATGGGTGTTCAGAAACAAGCTTAATGAACAAGGTGAAGTCGTCAGAAACAAGGCACGACTGGTTGCACAAGGTTATAGTCAGCAAGAGGGGATAGACTATACAGAAACCTTTGCCCCAGTCTCCAGGTTAGAATCTATCAGACTTTTAATCTCATTTGCTGTTAATAGAGGCATCACTCTGTATCAGATGGATGTCAAAAGTGCATTCTTAAATGGTTATATAGAAGAAGAAGTTTATGTTCACCAACCCCCAGGTTTTGAAAATACAAAACATCCAGAACATGTTTTCAAACTGAAAAAGTCACTGTATGGTCTGAAACAAGCTCCCAGAGCTTGGTATGAAAGGCTAAGTAACTTTCTGCTTGAAAATGAATTCACCAGAGGGAAAGTGGACACTACTCTATTCTGTAAAACAGTTAAGAGTGACATTTTAGTCTGTCAAATTTATGTTGATGATATTATTTTTGGTTCTACTAATCCTTCTCTTGGAAGAAAATTTGCTAAGTGTATGCAGGCAGAATTTGAGATGAGCCTCATGGGGGAACTGAAATTCTTTCTAGGAATTCAGATCAATCAAACTCCAGAGGGAACTTACATTCATCAGAGCAAATACATCAGAGATCTTCTGAAGAAATTTGACCTCTCAGAATGTAAGCCATCAAAGATTCCAATGCATCCCACGTGCATTCTGGAAAGAGAAGAGGTAAGCAAAAGCGTAGAACAGAAAGTCTACAGAGGTATGATTGGTTCTCTCCTTTATCTGACTGCTTCAAGACCTGATATTTTATTCAGCGTATGTATTTGTGCTAGATTCCAATCAGATCCTAGAGAATCTCACTTAACAGCTGTTAAGCGAATTTTCAAGTATCTGAAAGGTACTACTAATCTGGGTTTGTTTTATAGAAAATCTAGTGATTACAGCTTAGTAGGCTACTGTGATGCTGATTTTGCTGGAGACAGAGTGGAACATAAAAGTACTTCTGGAAGCTGCCAGTTTCTGGGAGAAAATCTGATCTCGTGGTCCAGCAAAAGGCAATCAACAATTGCTTTGTCAACAGCAGAAGCTGAGTACATAGCAGCAGCAGGATGTAGCACACAAATGCTCTGGATGAAAAGTCAGCTTGAAGACTTCCAGATTTTTGAGAGTAACATTCCTATTCTTTGTGATAATACTTCTGCTATTTGCTTAAGTAAGAATCCTATTTTACATTCTAGAGCTAAGCATATAGAAATAAAACATCATTTCATTAGGGACTATATTCAGAAAGGTATTTTAAACTTGAAATTTATAGATACAGACCATCAATGGGCTGATATCTTTACTAAACCCCTTTCAGAAGATAGGTTTAATTTCATTCTGAAACATCTCAGCATGAAAGTATGCCCAGAATGAAAATGTTTTAATTCCATGTATTTATCTTCAGAATGTAATTATATTACTGTGAACTTCTGATCAATCTTCTTTCAGAAAGATAGAACATGCAGATTGTATCAGATGCAAGTCTAAAGATCTGAGAGTCTAATCTCAAATACAGACGTGCTGATCACTACATCAAACAAGTATCATCCAATCATCAGCAAATCCCTGAAGCAGAACGCGTGCACGCTTCTGAGAAAGGAAAGCGCTGATTGGGTGCATTGAGACACATGTCTGGTAACCGTTTTTAAGTATCTTTCTCAAATCCCCCAAAATCAGCAAGCATTTAATGCAGAGTAATCACGCTTGTTAATGGCAATCATTATTTTTTTCTCTCTCTTAAAAACGTTTAATTTTTCAAAATAATTTTTGAAAACTTTATTTAAGCACATTATTCTTCATTCTTACTCTTTACGCTTTCTCATAATCTCTCAAGAACTTTCTGCATATTTCTGAGTTTATCTCCTTCAAAACCTTTTTCTCTCAAATCATTCTAAAATCTTTGTTGTGTGAGAACAATGGCATCCTCCAGCATTTCTGCAGGGAATCAGAAGAAAGAAACTTCTGAGCAATATCAGGTGCCTACCAGAACTCTTCTCACACCGGTAAAGAATCTTGAGGTTCTCTCTGAGTTAATCATCGATTTCGAAAGTTTGAAGGAAAATGGATTTGACCTAACTGAAGAGATTAGGGCTCAAAAGTGGGAGAGGTATTTCGATAGGTTGGTTGGACCAACCTTCCCAGAGCTTGTCAAGGAATTTTGGATTCACGCCAAGATTCATAAACATCTAGTCATCTCTTCTGTCATGGGAAAGAAGATAATAATTTCTGAAGACCTCATTGCTAGGTTAATTGGTCAAAGTGGTGGTGGAGTCCGTTGTGTGGACATGGCTGACAGATGCCCTGATATAGGTGTGGTAGCAAACTGCATTTTCACTCTTGGTTTTCCCAGCAGCAAAATTAAGGATCTGAAGGATCACTGCAGAGTATGGGCCAAGATTGTTCTGGGCTGCTTCAATCACAGGAAGCCAACAAGCTCTCCTGATTATATAAACGTGGATCAGCAATTTCTGATCTACTTTATTGATCAGAGGGTGAAGATCAATCTGGCACACTTCCTGTTCAACCATCTGAAGACTAGTGTGAAAGAGACTAGAGAAGAAGAAAGGACCAAAAGGGACTGGATACCGTTTGGAAGGCTCATATCAGATATTCTGACAGAGAATAAGCTGATAGATTATCTGAGCGAAGCTCAAGTGCTGGGCACTATGGAACCAACTGTTGGAAAACCACTGAACGCTAAGAACCTGAAAAAGATGAAGCTGATAGAAAATATCAGGAAGGAACCCAGAGCTTCTTCAACTGCTGACATCTCCAGAAGAAGAGTGCCTCTGAGTAATTTCCCAAGATTTTCTGAAATGGAATCCCAACCTGATATGTTTCTCAAGTATCCAGATTCATACAAGGAAGAAGATGCAGGTTCAAAGCTGAAGATCAAAGATCTGAGTCAAGTTCAACCTGAAGTGACTCAGAAGAAGACAAAGAAGAGGAAAGCAGAAGGATCATCTCATCAGACTCCAAAGAAACGAGGTAATTCATCTGCTGCCCCTATTTCAATTTCATCTACTATTCCAACATCTGCTGCCCCTCCTAAAACCTCTCACAGAATATCCATCCCAATCCCTACTATTGATGAAACCATACCAGAAGACCCTTCTGAGGCCTTACTACTCAGAAGACCCAGAATCAAAATTACCAAACAACCAACTGTTTCAACTACACCAGCACTTGATAGAGTGCTAGCTGATATTGAGCGTGAACATACTTCTGCTCAACCAAATTCTGAACCACCAAATATTCCTCCTCCACAACCAGAACCACAACCTGAACCAGAAATACAACCAGAACCAGAATCAGAACCACAACAACAACCAATCACAGAAGAACCTCTGATCCCTGAGCAATCAGAGATTCCACCTCCTCAACCAGAAAATAATCCACCTTCGCAACAAACAGAGTTTCACCGCTATGAAACCCCATCTCCTCATCATTCTGATCCCCACTCACCTCAACCTTCACCGCTGGCAATCCAGTTGCCATGTGGAACCACTATTATCAGGCCCCAGTTGCCATCATCAGAGGAATCAACACCTCCAAAAACTCCAACCACTCCAATAGAAATATCCTCTGATTCTGATAACCCTCCTCCAAAACAAACAGCCCCTCAGCAAACATCTGAAAACCCCAGCAGAACTTTCATTGACTTAACAAGTCTTGAACGTCTTGCTGATCTTAGACACAAAATTGCCATACCCAAACCAAAGCAACCAGATGTTGGCTCTGGTATCTTGAATTTTGAAACAGGTATGCTGCAATGGATTGCTTCTTTGAAGCAAGTCTGTCCGGGGATGATCGACCCAGCTGCTTCTGATCAGCTCTGGTCACAGTTCAGAGTATGGGTTCGTGCTGAAGCCCTCCAGCTGCAGGACGTCAACTATGAGCAGGCTCAACAGAACTTTAGCAAGCTGCTGAAGGAAGTTGAGAGTCAGCTGCCTCAAGAAGTTGTGCTCCCTCTGGACAGTGAATCATGGTCTGAGAAAGAGCAAGCTGCACAGGTGCAACCATCAGAAGAAGACAAGACCCTTCAGGAAGAAAATCCAACAGAAGATGTAGCTGAAAGTTCTGAGAAGCTTCCTCCTGCTGAAAGTTCTCAAGCTGCCTTGGACAGGCAGGCTCTGGAAGAATTAAGGCTGAATGACTTGCGTCTACAGCAGCGGATGGAAGAGAATGATCAGAAGATGGAAGCAAGAATGAATGTACAGGACAGCAAGATTGACACTGTTGTCAATATGGTTCAGAAGCAGAATGAAACTTCTGAAAAGATTCAAGCAATGCTGGAAAGCCTGTTCTCACGCATGCCCCCACAACCTTAAAATTTTTTTCTCATGCATGACATTCTCTATGTTTTCTTCATTTTCTGATGTATTGTTTTGACTATGTTTTGTAACGCTATTTTGCTCTGATCATGAACTATTTTTATATAATTTGTTTTTCTGATCTTAAGTGTTTTTACACGTCACCAGCACTTTTTGATTGCTGACAAAAAGGGGGAGAACAAGAATGATATTTAAAAATCAATAACGGCTAACTAGACAGAAATTCTCAAACATTCTAACTCTATTACTTGAAATGTTTTTCTGTTTTGTTTTTAAGTCTACAGGCACAAGGAAGCTCATGAAGACTAGAAGCTAGATGCTCTGATCAAAATGTAGAAGCTCATGTTGCTCTGATCAAAATGTAGAAGCTCATGTTGCTCTGATCAAATATGAAGTTCTGATATATGAAGCTCTGATCGTCCTAACACTCTGATCCGAAGCAAAGCTCTGACAGGAAAAGCTCTGAAGCTCTGCTCTCTGATAAGTCAAAGACTCTTATTCTGATGTTCAAAGATAGAAAAAGATCTGATCCTGATGAACACGCATATCAAAGGGAAGTAACAAACTCAGGGGGAGTATCTCTTAACTCTGATTTCTCTTTACTTCTTAACTCTGAAACATCTCCTAGATACCTTTTCACGTTATTTCTTATTTAAAATATCTAGTTTTTGTCATCATCAAAAAGGGGGAGATTGTTAGAACAATGTTTGAATCTAGTACCCTATATTTAAGTTTTGATGATAACAAAGTGAAAAGATACAGTATTTATATGTTTCATGTTTGAACTATATGCTGCCTAAAAATACTATGCTCTGACTTGCAGATATGCTGATTAAAATAAGCAAGATCACTTATTCAGCATCAGAACTTGATTTGATACACCAGCATCAGAAGTTGCTGAATCAGAACGTGAAGATCAGATGATCAACTCACGCACATGCTGAAGCTTGATGAACAGAACTGCGCGTAAACACTCTGATACAGAATCAATAGTTCATCAGCAGCGAAGCAGAATCAGAATGAGCCAAGCCAGAACGTGCATTGAAGAAGCAACGGTATTGTGCATTGAACGCCAATTAATTCCAACGGCATCATTCTAGACAAGATCTGCTCAAAAAGGAAAGCTTGTTATTAGCATTGAATCAAGAATATTTGCTTCAACGTTCATCTTCTCAAGTGCTATATAAACCAAGCTTCGAAGATTATAATGGCTAATGCTTCCAAACTCTCTACACGCAAAAAGCTGAACAATAATCTTCATCTATCAGTTTTGCTAAACCAACAAACTCTGATACTCCATTAGTGTTTAGCATTCTAAGTTCCTAAGCTTAATTTGTGTATACATCACAGTTGTGATATAGTTTTGTAGAAAACATTCACACACATTATTTTATACCTTTGTAAGAAAGTGTTGCCTTGACAAACCGGATTGTGGTTTGAATCAAGAAGGCTTTAGCAGTTGTTAAAGCAGATTTGTATTCAGTTGAATATAGTGAATTAAGACCTCGTTGGAGAGAGGCGAAATCACCTTGACGGGTGGACTGGAGTAGTTTGAGATCAAACGAACCAGGATAAAAATATCTTGTCATTTGCTTTAAGATTCCAGTTTTACAATTCAACCCCCCCTTCTTGTGTTTTTCACCCCTTCAGTTACTTCCTATCCATAATGGGTTGCTAACATTGTGCCCGTGCCTAAGAAGGATGGCAAAGTCAGAATGTGTGTGGACTATCGCGACTTAAACAGGGCTAGCCCTAAAGATGATTCTCCACTACCACACATTGACATCTTGTTTGACAACACAGCTCAACACAAGGTATTTTCCTTCATGGATGGATTCTCGGGATACAACCAGATCAAAATGGCCCCCGAAGACATGGAGAAGACTACTTTTGTTACGTAGTGGGGTACCTTCTGCTACAAAGTGATGCCATTCGGACTGAAGAATGTCGGGGCAACCTATCAGCGCGCCATGGTAGCTTTGTTTCATGACATGATACATCATGAGATTGAAGTCTACGTAGACGACATGATAGCCCGTTCACAGACAGAAGAAGAACACCTCGACCATCTGCAAAAGTTGTTTGTCAGATTGAAGGAGTATAAGCTCAGACTGAACCCAAGCAAGTGCACTTTTAGAGTCAGGTCTGGTAAACTTTTGGGATTTATCGTCAGTAACAAAGGCATTGAGGTTGATCCTTCTAAAGTCAAAGCTATACAAGAAATGCCTGCCCCCCGCACTGAAAAGGAGGTTAGAGGTTTCTTGGGACACTTAAACTATATTGCGAGGTTCATCTCCCACCTAACATCTACCTGTGAGCCAATCTTCAATCTGTTGAAGAAAGATCAGGTGGTTGAATGGAACAACGATTGTCAAGTTTCTTTTGATAAGATCAAGGAGTATTTTCTGGAACCTCCTATCTTGATGCCGCCCGTCGAAGGAAGGCCGTTAATCATGTATCTGACTATTTTGGATAACTCAATGGGGTGTGTACTGGGCCAACATGACGAGTCTGGCCGAAAAGAGCATGCCATTTATTACCTTAGCAAAAAGTTTACCGACTGTGAGACTCGCTACTCACTGCTCGAGAAAACTTGTTGCGCTTTGGTATGGGCTGCTCGCCAGCTAAGGCAGTATATGTTGACTCATACCACTTTGTTGATTTCTAAAATGGATCCGATCAAGTATATCTTCGAGAAGCCTGCTTTATCTGGAAGAATCACTAGATGGAAAATGATCCTGACAGAGTATGATATCCAGTACACAACCCAAAAAGCTATAAAGGGGAGTGTACTAGCTGACCATCTAGCTCATCAAGCCGTCGAAGATTACCAATCTATGAGATTCGACTTCCCTGACGAGGACATCATGACATTGGACAACATTGAAGGTAACGGCCCGTATGACGGACCTGAACAAGGATCCCGATGGACCCTGTACTTTGATGGTGCTTCAAATGCACTTGGCAACGATATCGGTGCGGTACTTATTTCTCCAGAAGGTTGCCATACACCCTTCACTGCCCAACTTTGCTTCAGCTGCACCAACAACATGGACGAATATGAAGCTTGTATCTTTTGTCTCAAGGCTTCTATTGACTTGGGAATCAAATCTTTGGTCGTATTTGGGGACTCAGCTTTGGTTATCAGTAAAATCAAAGGAGATTGGGACACTAAACATCCTAATCTTATCCCATACAAAGAACATGTCTTGACATTGTTGCCTCATTTCGAGCAGATTACTTTCGAGCACTTCCTGCGAGAAGAAAATCAGCTAGCAGATGCTCTGGCTACAATGTCTTCCATGTTTAAACTCAACTGGGATAATGAGGCTCCCCAAATCACCATCGAGCGAATGGACGAACATGCGCACTGTCATGAGATTAATACCGAAGAAGTAGTGGAACCACCCTGGTTTCATGAAATCAAAAGGTATCTCCAGACTAGAGAATACCCTGAAGGAGCTTCAGTCAATGATAAAAAGTTCTTAAGGAGATTTGCTGCCAAGTTCTTCCTGAGCAATGGTATCCTTTATAAGTGCAGCCATTGTGTGGACAAGGTTGAAGCAGAGTTGATCATGACTGAAATACATAGTGGCACATTTGGCACCCACTTGAGCGGACATACGATGGCTAAGAAGATTCTAAGGGCAGGCTACTATTGGTCTACCATGGAAGATGACTGTCATCAACATTCCCGTACTTGTCACAAATGCCAAGTTTATGCTGACAAGGTACATATTCCTCCTGTTCCTCTCAATGTTCTAACAGCTCCTTGGCCATTCGCAATGTGAGGAATCGACATGATTGGAGAAATCAAGCCCACGACATCCAATGGACATTGCTTCATCCTGGTGGCTATTGATTACTTTACCAAGTGGGTCGAAGCACCTTCCTTCGCCTCCGTTACAAAGAATTTGGTTGCCCGCTTCATCAAGCAGAACCTCATATGCCGGTATGGTATCCCCGACAGGATCATCACGGACAATGGTACAAATTTGAACAATACTGTGATCACCACTCTGTGCGAACAGTTCAAGTTTCAACATCATAATTCATCTCCCTATCGACCAAAGATGAACGGTGATGTTGAAGCTGCGAACAAAAATATCAAGAAGATCATTAAAAAGATGACAGTCACCTACAAGGACTGGCATGAGATGTTACCGTTTGCTCTGCATAGATATCGTACCACGGTACGTACTTCAACCGGGGCAATCCCCTTTTCTTTGGTATATGGCATGGAAGTTGTTTTACCTATGGAAGTTCAGATTCCTTCCTTGAGGATTATGAAGGATGTTGGTTTAAGTGAAGACGATTGGATTCAGACCCGGCTTGATCAACTTAATCTGATTGACGAGAAGCGACTTACTACTGTTTGTCATGGTCAGACGTATTAAAAACGGATGATCAAGGCTTTCAACAAGAAAGTCAGGCGTCAGGTATATCAAGTCGGAGATCTTGTAATCAAGCGGATCATCTTGCCGCAAAGTGATCCCATGGGAAAGTGGACTCCTACTTACGAAGGACCATTTGTGATCAAGAACATCTTTTCTGGTGGGGCAATGATTCTGACCACCATGGACGGCGATGACTTTCCGCACCCTACGAATGCAGACATAGTCAAAAGATACTACGCATAAAACGACCCGACAAGTTGAAAACCCTAAAGGGCGACTTGGGAAAAAATGGGCATCCCGGTGAATCGAAAACCCGAAAGGGCGGTTCAGGCAAAAATTAGGGATAAAACAAAAAGAATTTGTACACCCGGCAAGTTGAAAACCCGAAAGGGCGACTTAGGCAAAAAAGAGTTTCCCGGTGGATCGAAAACCCGAAAGGGCGGTCTAGGCAAAAGTTAGGGAATTAAAGCGTATGACTATGTCTCGTCGGATCACTTTAAGAAGGATCTCTTCACCAACAAGCTCCAAGCTTCTGGTCTAACCAATCATCTGCGGATGAAGCCATGAATGGACAAGATACTCAGAGTTGTGAAGGCTATAGCAGAATGGGAACCCCATGGAATTGTTACACATAGCCATCTTTCTTTTTGTATAAATTTTTTCTCAATTTTTACGACAATATCCTCTTACTAGGATGACTGTCTCCTTTGTACAAAAATACTTACAAAGTTAATACAAATATACCTCAAAGTGCAGAAATTTGCTTGCCTTTCCTTTCTTTTTTACAATTATGTTTTATTTGAAAACGTCCAACGATTTATTAAATGAGCATATGCATTTTAATATAATCACTGCTTACAAATAAAACGAAATGAGAAAGGATAATTACTGATAGGTTGAAAGTGTAGGAAGATGACCTTGTGCTATTCCAGAAGAAATCCCCTATAGTATGTCATTCAAATCCTCAACAAAGCTAAAACCTTGGAGTATATATCCCCAGCGGAGTTAAATTTCAAGATCCCCATTAGAGTTAAGTTTATAAAAAAACTTTCTTCCCCAGCGGAGCCCAAATACTCTAAACTTTCATCACTAGCAGAGTTCTTCACAAAACAAGGAACCCCCAGTAGATTGGCATACAACCCAAGCTCCTGATTTCCCCGGCAAAATAAGCACTCTCCCCACAGAGTTTATTTCCCAACATAATGAAGATTCTAGTTCCTGTTTCTCCGTTTGAAGCCTCCCAGGTTTTAATTCCCCAGTAGAGGTCGTCGGATTTTTCCTTATTTTCCCAGGAAAGTCATGAAGGATTCTCATTCCCCGCAGAAGTTGTCAAAACTCTTGTTAATCCCCGAAAAATGCCAAGGATTTTCTATCCCCGGAAGTGGTCCCAGGATTTCTCATTCTCAATAATCAAAGATTTTTGGAATCCCCAGCATCGGTCAAGGATTTACTTTCCCCGGCAGCAGTCAAAGATTTCATTATCTCTAGCTATCAAGGATTTACTTTCCTCAGCAAGACAGTTAACCAGCTTACATGCACATCCGTTACATTCATATAATCATAAACATTGATGAAACACATTTTATTGCATCATACATATCATGCAACATAACTTTGTGCTTTAGCTAACATTCTACCCTTTTCAGGATAAGATTAAAAAGCTATCTTTAACAACTATTCAGAGATTTCAGATACAGTATGGATACACCCCAGACACGGCAGTTATTCTATTACTCATTCAGAATTTCAAGTTAAGATACAGTATAGATACACCCCAGACACGGCGGTCATTCTATTACTTATTTAGAGTTCAGCAATCAGATATAGATTAGATACGCTCCAGACACGGTGGCCATTCTATTTCTCATTCAGATTCAACTATCAACTTCAAGTTCAGATACACTCCAGACACGGAAGTCTTTCTGTTACTTTTCAGGATCCTAGTTACAGTACGGATACACTCCAAACACGGAAGTCATTCTTCTACTCATACATATCTCAACTTCAGATACAGTCCAGATACGCTCTAGACACGGTTGCCATTCTGTCACTCATTCGGAATTTATCCCCAACACATAGATGCTCCATGCACAAATGTTTCTCTGTCACCCATTTAGAATACAGATACACTCCAGACACGACAGTCATTCTGATATTCATTCAAGAATCAAATACAGTTACAGCTCGGATACGCTCTAGATACAGACGCCATTCCTTTGCTCATACGAACCCAGTCCCCAGATACAACTCAGATACATTCCAAATACGGACACCATTCTGATGTTCATTCTACTGATTTTCAACAAACAAGTCTTGGATGGCATCTCTAAGCCCATCTCCATCAAGATTCTACCATCTCCAAATGGCATCTTTAAGCCCATTCCCTCAGCTATATTTTTAACGAGTGCAAATTTACGGACACTCTAGTGTCCAATCCTCTTTTACCTTTGAGTCTCGAAAGGCAAACTTGCCAATCTAACTCTTCAGGTTCAAGAAGATTGAAAAGGGGAAACTGTTGTACCCTAAAATTTTTCCTCTCATTTTATCAACATTTCTCATCACAAGGCTCTTGGAACTCAAGATCAAGCTAGGGTTTGCTCTGCTCAAGACATCTCCTTGCACTGATGACCTAAATTAGGGTTTGAGTTTGCACAAGGATTTTTGGGCCTTAAATGCTCAAATTGACTTTCATACTTCATATTGGGCTCATAAGTTTGTCCATACCAAGTTTCAAGCCTTGAATCAAATTTTTGCCTAGTCAATTGGACAGTTAGCCTAGAAATCAACTGTATTGGGGAAAAAGTCAACTGTGGCAAATTTACAGTCAAACCTCATGAATTTAGACCCACATCAACATTATGAACTCACATGAACCATTGGATCAAGTTTGGACCATAACTCCATAAGAAATTTGATCAGATCACCAAAAGGGCAAAATGGTCATTTTTAGGGTTTTGACTGTACAAAGGCAAATTCTGACTTTTTGACTTAAACAATGGCAATTTAAGCTCAACCAAGGACTCAAGTACACAATGGCATCACCTTGACCTATTCAACAAGTTCAAAAGATCTCAAATGCATGGGATTGACAGATGAATTTTTCAGTCAACTGATCAAAATTTGACTGTGCACTGAAAAGTCAAACTTTGACCTTTTGGTCAAAATCAAATGCCAAGGGTCATTTTTCATCAAGATGTGTCACATTATGAAACTTGTTCATCAAGAAACCCAAAATTGCAAATTAGGGTTTGAAATTGAAAATTTTCATAACTTAGAAATTTTCTAAGTTATGAAATTTTCTTAATTTTTCCTAACTTTGCCCCACATTTTCACCATGATGCAAATGGATTCAAACAAAACTTACAACACGAAAGTTGTAGTCCTCCACAAATTCTACAACTTTTATTCACAAAGTTTTCTCAAAAGATGCTTGGATCTCAAGTTATGATTTTTGGAACAAGGGTCCCTAAAACTTTTAACTTAGTGAAATTTTGCCCTAGTTTAGGCAGGATTTTGACCTATCTTCTTGGCCATTTTTCACATAGTTCCACTTTGAGTCTCAAGTTTCATTTGAAAGATGTATTATATAGAATTTTGCAAGCTTTCCAAATTGTCCAAGAACTCCTCAAACACATTTGTGGTTAGGGAGAATCGAATGCTTGAAGTTGGCAAAAACTCACTTTGTATCCATGGCAAATTCATGTTCACTCAAGTGGAATTTTCAAACCAGCATGCCTTGTACTAGTTTGCAGGCCTCTAAACCACTTCACACTCCTTAATTAAATGCAAATCCATCAGTCTAAGCTTTTGTTTTGGCCATTTGAATATTGTACACAAGATTAGGCCTTAAGTAGAAAAAGGCAAATTCCCATTTTTGCAAAAGTGTGCTTTATGTAAAACCATGATCTTTGAGCATAGGGCCAAGATCTCAGAAGCCAAATCAAATACACAAATTGCAGGGATCAAGAGGATTGTATGCAGCATATTTGATGGCTTGTACAGGCCTGTAATGACAACTTTCCATTCTGGCTTCAAAAACAAGAAACTTGCCAAACACTTGAGAACTTGGAAACTAGCCATTGTAAACTTACACAAACATTTCAAACATCTTTCACACAACCCTTTGAGCAAGAAACACGAGTGCTTGAGCCCCAAAACACCCCATAGCCTGAAATCACACTTCTTTGGCAAAACAGGGCAGGTGCTGCAACTTGAGTTCTCCAGCTCATTTGGCTCGTGCGTTTTGCCCCAAGTTGCTTCAAACACCTTCCATTCAACTCACTCAAGCTATCCCAAACCTCCATTACCAATTGTAACTCCATTTACAGTGGTCACCATTTTCATTTCAAGCTTGTGCAGGTTGAGTTTTATAGGCTGATTCAGGGACATTCAAGGCAAGCTAGCTATTGGAAAAGATCAAGTGAAGTTCAGGCAAGCTACCAGACACCTCAAAACTTGTTGAGAAGCACTGCATTGCCCTACACGAATCTAACTGAAACAGGTTTTTCTTCACTTTCTATCTCTCTATTTAGGAACATTTAGCCTTAGGTTTGTGAATAAAAAATGTAGTGTTCATTGCCATGAAGTTGTACATATGCTCAGTTTTCATTTATATTAAGTGTGCTAGGAGAATTTCATCCATGAACATGCTGAAAAAACTAGGTCAGATTTTAGGGCCAGAGAAATTCTCTCTGGTCTTTGAGAGTTAGGACTAGTTATTTATATGGTTGGAATCGTCTTGAAATTCTCTACAAGTTTGATGTTGTGAGTTTTTGCAAAAGATCACGTATACAGGATCTAGCATTTGAACCAGGCGCGCGCGTTTTTCAATCTGGAGGAAGAAGATGAAGTTGGCTTGGGCTGGGCTTGGCCTGGCTTGCTTCTAATACCTCACATTTTCAGTTTTACACCCCCGGGCCCAGTTTCTTGTATTTTCACATTTTTGCATTTTTGTTTTCATTTTTGATTTTGTTTATTTATTTCCAAATATAAAAAATGCTTAAAAAAACATTTTCAGATTTTTTTACATTTATTTGGAATTTTATTTTAATTTTTCTAATATAGAAAACATTTTTAACACTTTTATATTATTTATTTAAACTTGAAAATAATATGTAAATATATATTTTTATTTTTATTTCTTATTTTTGTTCACACTGAAAATATTATTATAAAAATAATTTATTTTTGTACATATTTTATTTTATATTATACATATTTAATATATTTAATATACATATATAAAAATATACTTTTTATTTTGTAAATACTTTAGAATAAATGTAGAAAAATATTACATTTTCATTTTTATTATTATTCATACTAAAAATACCTTTTTCTATGCATATTTTATTTTTACATATATTAATATATTTTTTGTATATAAATAATATATAAGTATTTATTTTCTTAAAGAAATTAGGGTTTACCCTTAAAACAAATGAAATTAATCTTTTTTTATTTATTTCTTTATACTTTTTTACATCAAAAATACTTTTACATACATAGGTAAACAAAAACCTTTTTTAATACATATTATTTAACATTTATTTATCTTGTTTATTTAAATATTGTACATTTAAATATTTATGCATTTGAGATTCAATTTGGATGTAATAGTAAACTAGGATTTATATTTCTTGTCAATTACCCCCCATTCAAAATTGTACCCACATCCCCATAATCATGTTGTAATAGCTTAGAACTTTAAATTCTCGCATTTTACGCTTTCAATTATGCCATGATTAGAGAATTAAGGTTTGTATGCAAAAATCCAAATCAACAAATAGCTTGACCTAATCAAAGACAAATATGCATGAAAATCAAACACACTGCACACTTGCACCCCTAGGGTTACAATCCACTTGTTGCCTTCAAAAATGGGTCATGGTATGCATGTTGGGTACTTTGGCAAAACAAAAATAAAACAAAAGATCATAGTCCCTCGATGATGCTATCTTGGTTGCCTAAACAAAAATGATCAAGTCCCTCAAGAGAATTGCCAAAGATACTTAACACAATTGCTATCATGGTCTATACGATGACCCGCGCCTGTCCCGTTTAACATCCTAACACAAGGTTGTTCACTAAATGCAATGGTGAAACAATACTGTCAAAAGGGTTAAAAACATTAGGAAGGATCTTTGAGTAAATTAGGGTAGATAGCTCTTAGTTACTTGATCAAAAAGCTTGCAAAAAACATCCTTGTTATTTTCAAATGCAACACAATTTCAAAACATTATCCAAATCAAACTTTCAAAACATTGAAAACTTTTCAAAAGACAAAAACACCTTTGTATACATTCAAATAAGAATCGTTACAAAGGTTGCCATAACGATGGCCTCTTTTCAAAAACATATTTCAAAACCACACACAAAGCACCATTTCAAACAATTGGAAAAGCAAAGCAAGTGATCTAAATAAGTAACTAAGAGCCCATGGATAACCATGGATGAAAAGGGTGCTTGCACCTTCCCTTTTCATAATCTACTCCCCGAACCCAAGAAAACATCTCAAAGGTCTTTCCTGTGCTTTTTGACCTTTCCTTTGGATAAAATACAAAGTCGGTGGCGACTCTTGCTAAACCGAAACATTTGTGAACACAAATGCAAAATCCCAAGTCAGTTCTCCCACCGTATCACAGGTGGCTCTTGGAGGTATTCCTTGATCCTTTCGAAGGCGGTCTGACATTCATCATTCCACTTTACTACTTTATCTTTCTTCAGTAGCTTGAAGATTGGCTCACAAGTAGCAGTCAGATGTGAAATGAATCGGACGATGTAGTTCAAACGTCCCAAAAAGCCTCTAACTTCCTTTTCTGTGCGGGGAACCGGCATTTCCTGTATGGCTTTCACCTTTGCAGGATCCACCTGAATACCTTTATCACTAACGACGAAACCCAGCAGCTTACCAGACCTTACCCCGAAGGTGCACTTGTTCGGTTTCAACCTCAACTTATACATCTTCAACCTGTCAAATAGCTTCTGAAGATGGTCAAGGTGTTATTCCTCAGTCAGGGACCTTGCAATCATATCATCAACATAAACCTCAATCTCATAGTGAATCATGTTGTGGAACACAGCGACCATGGCGCGCTGATAAGTCGCCCCAGCATTCTTCAACCTGAAAGGCATTACTTTGTAATAGAAGGTGCCCCACTGCGTAACGAAATTCGTCTTCTCCATGTCTTCGGGAGCCATCTTGATCTGATTGTAACCATAAAAACCGTCCATAAAGGAGAAGACCTTATGTTGCACGGTGTTTTCGACCAGAACATCAATGTGAGGAAGCGGGAAATCATCCTTGGGGCTCGCCCTATTTAGATCTCTATAGTCCACACACATTTGTACCTTACCATCCTTCTTCGGCACCGGAACAACGTTGGCAACCCACTGCGGATAAGAAGTAACAGCTAGAAATCCGGTGTCAAACTGTTTCATGACCTCAGCTTTGATTTTCTCAGACATCTCAGGGCGTATACGGTGAACTTTCTGCTTTACCGGAGGGAAGTCTTCTTTGGTTGGCAGGCGGTGTACCACAATGTCAGTGTCCAAACCAGGCATATCTTCATAAGACCAAGTGAAGATCTCAACATTGTCGCGTAGCATCTGTATCAACCGTTGCTTGACACTAGGCTCCAGATTCGCACCTATCTTGACCTCTTTCTTGTCTTCCTCTGTACCTAAGTTCACTGATTCAACTGGCTCCTCATGAGGTTGTATGGCCCTCTCTTCCTATAGTAACAGTCTAGCAAGTTCACCAGGAACTTCACAATCATCCTCACCTTCGTCCTCGGCTTGGTTGATCAGATTTTTGAAGTCATAACTGGCAGTAGCAGAGTCGTTATCAATGGGATCCAGAGTGGATGTGGATCTGCATTATGATATGTGAGTGTGTGTAAGACAATAGCTGTTTTGATAAAGTGAAAAATAGAAAGGAAAAACAAGGAGTGCAAAATTTGTAATGCAAGAAAACGTCCAATGCTTTATTGATGATATATGAAAATGACAAATAATAAGCCCTCACAAACGAAGCCAATGTGCCTCGGGCAAGGCACCAGGCTGTAAAATTTCAAAATGTCTGTTACAAATCTCAAAACAAAAGTCTATTACTATGTAATAAAAGAAACGGGCACGAAGTCCTTCGCTGTCTAGTTGTGCAATCCACCGTTGGTAGTCGGGTAAATCCAGCTGTCGATATCTGACTCTTCTTCATCATCCTTAATTGCATTCACTCCCTGATTACAGATGTGCAGAGGAGGTCTTCCAATTCACGTGTTCCGAACATCCCTTTGAGCCTCTACAGTAAAGACCAAACCAAACTTGTCAGTCTTGTGTGTGAAATCAGCGAGCTGATCCCAATTTGCACACCCACCTTTTTCAATTACAGCCCTGGCATTCTTGAGGGAAGCCATCTTCATCGGAGGTTTTTCAGCAGCAACTTCAGTCGACGCCAGAGTCTGAGGGACTTCTTCAAAGATCTGACACGGGGTTTCGATGAATTCCCCATCCATCTCCACATAGCAAAAGGAATTAAGATGACTCACCATGTACTCCTCCTCACCTCGTACCGTGACGATCTTCCCCTTTACCGGATATTTCAACATTTGATGAAGCGTGGAAGTCACTGCCCCAGCCTTATGAATCCAAAGGAGACCCAACAAGCAAGAATATGATGGTCTGATATCCATCACATAGAATGTAGATGCAAAAGTCTGAGAGCCAACTTTAACAGGGACGTCCACTTCCCTGTGCACCATCCTTTTTGACCCGTCGAAAGCCCTGACCATAATATTACTCGGCTTCAGAACCAAACCTTCACAGTCCAGACGGTCTAATGCCTTCTTTGGTAAAACATTTAATGAGGACCCAGTATCAACCAGTACATGGGCCAAAGTAGTGCCCCGCACTCGATCGAGACACGCAGAGCATCATTGTGATTTCTTCTTTTATCAGTCAGATCTGCGTCTGAGAAACCCAACCCGTTATCGGCAGTCAAACTAGCTACACAGTCTTTGAATTGATCAGCCGAAGTTTCCTATGGCACATGCGCAGTTTTGAGGAAAGCAATTAAAGCCTTTGCGTGGACTTCAGAACACAATAACAAGGAAAACATGGAGATTTTTGACGGGGTCTGCCCCAACTGCTCGACTATGTTGTAGTCGCTCTTCTTGATAATCTTCAGAATCTCCTCTATCTCCTGCTTAGAGGTTTCTACAATGATCTTCTTAGGTGCCTCCGTTCAGGAAGGCTCACTTGTGATTTCTTTGCCTCGAGCCCCAGATGACTCGGCGACAGGGGTGATCACTAGAGTAGAAACTGAAACAGTAGCTAACGTACTAGCAGATGGAATGACTACAGGTTTGTGAACAGTCGGAGGGGAAATCTCAGGAGAGAAGAGTCTTCCACTTCTGGTGACCTTGCTAGCCCCGACAATATTGCTGATATCAGCATCAGCTTCTTCAATCTTTAAGTCTTTCTTAACTCCATGGTAATACACATCGGCCCCATAGTGCCAAGGGACAGCTTTATCTGAAGTGTATGGAATAGGACCAGGGACAGTAATTATCAACGGAGCAATTCTTGGAACGGGTGTAATCCTAACAAACTTTCTCGAGGAAGCCTTGGAAGGATTGGAGGAAATGGTTATGATGGCAACATCATGAATTGGAACCAACGGAACCATAGTCTTCTCGAACAGGATCTCTTTGTTATCCATCAGGTGTTGAACACCTGATCTCAATAAGTGACAACCAGCAGGCAGAACTGAACACATGCCGCAACCCTCGCCACAGCTAGGAAATAAACTGGCCATCAATAGATTCTTCTTAACTGTCATCAAAGGAGTAGAAATTTCTTCCACGGAGGTCACAAATAAATCATCGTCCACAACATTTACTCCATGACCATGTTTGGGCATAGGAGCAGTAATGACGTTGGGTTTCTCCGAAGCGTCAAACTCAATCTCTTTAGCTTCGATCAAATCTTGCACTTTATTCTTCAAGGCCCAACTGTTGTTTGTATCATGACCTGGGCTATCAGAGTGATAGGCGCAGCGGGCGTTCGGATTATATAGCAGAGATATGGTGATAGGATTCTTCGGGGCTTCCCTCAGAGTTACCAGGTTGGTCTTCAATAATTGTGGTAGAATTTGAGCCAATGTCATAATAAGCCGAGTGTACTGTCTATGCAGTCTCTCTAATCTTTGATGACTGTTGCGTTGTGGGGAAACGGTGGGTCTTGATATTACTACCGCATTTACTGCTTGACGGTGTTTAGGGATGCTTTGGCTCCTCGAGCCGTAGACTGCACTAGCTTATTTCTTACCAGTGAAAGGCTTCTTCTCTGCACTTGATGAAGTACCTTTCTGTATCTTACCACTTCGGATACCAGCTTCTACTCTATCCCCAGTCAAAATCTATTCAGTAAACCTAGATGAGGAACTTCCAATCAGATGGTTGAAAAATCGACCAGACAACGTCCCTAGAAACATGTCAACCAACTCCCTGTCAGACAAAGGGGGTTGGACTCTTCCAGCCAAATCTCTCCACTTCTGAGCATAGTCCTTAAAACATTCACTTGCACCTATAGACATACCCTGAAGCTGAGTGGGAGCAAGGTCGGTGTTATACTGATACTGCCTGTAGAAAGCAGCAGCAAGGTCCTCCCAGTTTCAGACATTAGCTCCTTCCAATTGATAAAACCATTTAAGCTGAGTCCCTGACAGACTATCTTGAATGAAATGCACCTACAAATTTCTATCAGCGGTGTAAGGTTGGATCTTTCTGATGTACAAGCGGAGATGGAGTTTTGGACAGGATACTCCATTGTACTTGGCGAAAATCGGAGCTTTGAACTTATGAGGGATCACCACCCCAGATGCCAGTCTCAAATCTTCGAAATCCAAAACAGGGGTCTTCTGAATCTCCATAGCGCTCAGACGGTCTTCAAGTTGTTTGTACATATCCTCAGCAGGAGGATACTGTTCCTCATCATAATATGTATCATTATCAGAAGCTGCAGGACTGGGGCCCTTTTCTTCTTCTTGGTCCTCCCCTCCCTTGGATGAAAAGGACAGATCAGCTTGTTGTTTCAACCTATCTCCAAACCTTTTACCCATACTTATAAGAACAACCTTCTTCTTCTTCTTCTTCTTATCTTTCTCTTTCAGGATGAGAGCTTTCAAATCCTCTTGCACTTTTGCCAAGCTCAAGAACAACTCTTGGAATTGGGCATTTTGTGTCTGAAGGTCTTTGATAGCTTGATCGAAAGACATTTCTGCTGAAATAAACAGCGGAGAAGATGAGAAACCTGTAATGGTGTGCATGATAATGGGATGCGTATGTAATGATTTCAAAGACCTTGGGAGATTTAAATTTGCAAACCAATAAATAAACAAACTTTATTAGATTAAACTTGTAAACAGGTTCAACAATGCCTTTAAGGCGTTTACAAAGAAGTAAATGAAAAACAAATCTAAACTAGAAAAAGAAAAAATCAGAAATCCCATGGATGCTTCCCCTTGGTGTTGACGTAGTCATTGGTCGTTCTTTCATTCTCGAGTTTCCTGGTGAGCTTCAAGATCTTCCTCTCTTGCTCATGGTACTTCTCTCGGTAGGTATCCCTCTCCTCTTTCAGCTGAATCCAGGATCTCTTCAATGCCCCAAGATCAGTGGGCATGTAGGAATAAAGGACTGTATAAGGAATGCCCTCTTCATTGGTAGGCTCCACAATCACTGGCAACACGGCTTCATAAGGCATCCCAAGCTTCTGAGCACGAGCTCGGACCCACTAAAGATAAGGCTGCATAGGGAGAGAAGTCCTTGGTCATAGCTCTTGAGGGTCAGACCTGTTCACCATGCCCCACGCTCGTATAAACCTTCAGCGATGCTCGTCAACTTCCTCCTTATAGTCAAATGTGATATCTATAAGAAGTAACTCATGAGGACCGTCTCTCCGAGTACGATCGAATTGTCGCAAAGCTAAACAATGGTTATAGGTTATTCCCCCTCTGATTCCAAGCAACGGGAAATTAGGGTATCCCCCACATCGATCAATGACAGCAATGCTTTCTATAGCCTTAGAACTCCAAAGAATGTATGTATGGGCAAGGGACATTATCCTGTAAGATCATCCTACACCTTCCTCATTTTTCAACACGGACTTGGGGAGGTGCGAAATAAACCACCTCGCCAGCAAAGGCATGCAACACATGAGGGTCCCTCTTCTACGCACAGTACGAGTATAAAGGGCATGCAAGATATCACCCAGAAGAGTAGGTACAGGATTGCGAGACAGGAAGATTTTAACCGCATTCACATCTATGAAGGAATCTGGATTCGGGAAAAGAACCAAACCGTAGATAAGGAGAGACAAGATGTCTTCAAAAGCCTGAAAGTCCAAGTTATCCCAGAATAGTTCAGCTTGATCCATCAGAAACTTGGCTAAGAAACCTTCAACCCCACTTCGTGTTTCCCAGTTGGATACTACATCAGCCCTTTTTAGATGCAGAGCTGAAGCAATGTCTTCTGGTCTAGGAGTCTCATCCAAACCTGTTAAAGGAATCTGTTCAAGGATGGATATGCCCGATAAGTGAGAAAATTCTTCCATAGTAGGAACTAGCTGATAATCCGGGAAAGTGAAGCAATGATGCACCGGATCGAAGAACTAGAAAAGCACACTCATCATCTGCTCATCAAACTTTGAGGTAACTAAGCTAAGAAGTTGACCATGTCTCCTAATGAATGAAGAAGTATCAGAAACTCTCGAGGCTAATTCTTTGAGTTGAGCAGGTATTTGCAAAAAGTTAACTCGAATGGTGTTTCTGCGCACGGAAGCCATAATCTGTAAAACAGAACAAAGATAAATCCCCTCGGTCTTTGAAATGGTTAGTATAATGAAGTATGCATGCTATGTTATGATGCATGATGTCATGGTAAAACAAGCAGCAGATATAGCAGATAACAGACATGGTAAAGGCAAACAAGTCACACAAGAGCCCTTAAGTTTCAAGCATGCATGGGGTCTAGGTACTACCCTCTTGAAGTTCAGTTGGTTTCAACCTGTCCTAATAATAGTAACCGGGTTCTAGAGGTTCTCAATATCACTGACCATCCTCCATCGGTCATGGTTTCAGCTCACGCAATCTTTTCTTGTGGTCGGAACTATCTCGAGAGTATGGTCTCAATGAGTGTAGCATCGAGTATCAACCAGTTCTCAGCTTTACACCGAGGCCGGCTATCTCACTACTTCCTAATGGCCAAGTTGGTCAATTACAGGTTCTAAGGTCAGTTGATGCTTAACGACACACATAGCAGCCTCGTTTCTCCACAAGGGATATCGGTACCAACTAATGTGACACATCAACATAGCTACTGCTTTAACCGTATCGGTCTACGTCGTACAGTTCCCTCATAGTTTATTGCTACTTACCTAAAAGGTGTCCCCAGATCCGGGTTAGGATCTATAGTAACTCCCAATACAAAAACCCTTAAAAGTAAAGCAACCAAAACAAACAAGAGAAGCAATTTATGATGAACTATTCCTAAGGTATACCCCACTTATTTAATCCCCAACAGAGTCACCAGTTCTGTGATACGGTGGTAGAACCGACTGTTAATACTGGTTTGCGCTTTGCGTTTGTGTTTGCAAAATGTCGCGGTAAGCAAGAGTCGCCACCGACTTTTATTTTATCCAACTGGAAAGGAAAAAAAGCACAGAAAAATTCCTTTTTCGAGATTTTGAGTACGGGGGTTAGATTATAGAAAGGGAAGGTATTAGCACCCTTTCTATCCGTAGTTTTCTACGGGCTCTTAGGTACTTGCTCATCATTTTAAAAATTGCTTACGTGCTTGTGTGTTTTAAAAAGTTTTTGTTTTACTTCGTTTTAACCCTTGCTTCCGTCTTCAAGAGTGTTACAAAGTGTTTTTGAAAACTTTGTTTGAAAAGAGTGTAAGTGTGGAAAATTTTGATTTTGAGCAAGTACCTACTAACATCTACCTACTCGAAAAAAGAATGTTTTTGTTCTTGTTTCCTTTAAACAGCGATATCCCACTATTAAGAGATAGGTAGCACCGTCGTTGGAGTTGTAAGGGCCAATTCGAAAGGGATGTACGATCACTAAAGCAATGTTAGGACGTCTTAGTAATAACCCTAATGTCTTAAGATCATATTCGAGGCAACATTTCCGAGGCAACCTTTCCGAGGCAGCATTTTCGAACGGGACATTTGATCTTTGTTTAGACAAGAGAGCGACCTATACTTAATGATCATTTACCGAAGGCAACCAAAGTGAGAGTATACCCTAAGAGTGCGCATGTGCGAGTGATTTGATTTCAGTTATTATCTTTGCACATTTAGGGTTTGCTAACCATTTTAAAATTAACATACATTCTTATCATACAATCCTATTATCATACATCTAACACTTAATATTTGCAAAAATTAAAATGCGAGAAATAAAACTACGCTATTACAAGGCTTCGGGGAGGGGGATTAATTACATAGCCAAAAACCCGTAAAACGATAAATAAAAGAAAAAATTCTAATTAAACTATTACATCCCATCAGCAGTTACATTAATATCGTAAAAATAATAAATGTGCACGATGAATCGAGAACGAGAAAAATTAGGGTTTTGACCCCGTCTAAACCTAATTAAGAGAAAAATTGTTTTTGTTGTTTTTGATTATTTTGAGAAAAATAAGGTTTTTAATTAAATAAATACAAACCTAATTACTAATTAATTGAAATTAAGAAAAGTAATTAATTTGACCTATTTTTGCATTTTGGTTATTTTAAGAAAAGAAAATGAAAATTAAGTCAATCAAACCCTAATTTCTAATTTGTTTTAAATTATTTACAAAAAGGTTAAAATTACCCTAAAATTAAATTAAACTAATTATTAAATTAAATTTGATAAAAATAAAAACTAAATCTAAATTGTGGAAAATTGATTTTATGAGTTTTTTGTAAAAAAGAATTAATTTTTGTGTGAGAAAATAATTAATCAAAATAAATAATTAAAAGAAAAAATATAAAAGAGGAAGAAATGGGCCTCGTGTCAAAACAAAAAGTGGGGTGTCCATAGCATTTTCTGAGCCCAAAATCCCTTGGCCCATGTTGACTCTTCAGATTCCGTGTTGCAAGTTTGACTAGGCCTATGGTAGGCCTTCATGTGTCAAGCGTTGGATTTAGATTGCTATAGATCCAATGGTTGAAAGCCGGTGACTCATGGTGGATTTATGAGAAGCCTGCGCATGGAAATACACATAGCAAAATAATATTGGAGAAACAAGGGGACCTGGGGATCGAACCCAGGCCCTTTAGCATCTGGCCATAGCGTGCTTGCCAGCTGGGCTGGCTGGTTCTTTTGTATCTGAAACAAGTAATAATTATTATAATGGAAAACGAGATAATGAATTATAAAACGCGTGAAGTTTGAATGGACAAATCACACCACGCCACGCCATCATCTTCTACCTCCTTCCGTTGCTAAAAGTTTGAAAACTTTTACCTACGGACAAAAGGGCGTAGGTACAGCCCTGTGAACCTCCAAAACTCTATGCAAGCATGATAAATGTATAAAAATGGTACCAATCAATTCGTGACAACCTCACGAGCATCATGGTACCACTTTCCATGTCCAATTGTACCTGCAATCAAAATCCCTAAAAACGAAACCTAAACCCTAATCATGGCAAATCTCTGTATGGTTAACAAAAATGAAATTAATTATTATCATTAGCTTGCAAATGTCTCAAAGATTCAGAATATACCCATAACATATGCTAACAATGCCAGAATTATGAATTGCAATTTCAAAAAAGTAGGGATGTCGTGAAGTGCTTACAGTGCGTATCTGGGCACGAAAATGCTTGCTAACAATTGGGATAGAGTCCCTAGATGTCCAGTAAGTGAATGGTATACTTGGAATGGCTTGAAGAAGCCTTGAAATTGGAATTTGATTCACCACTTTTTTTGAGTTTTTGCAAGTTTTCTTTCAGCTTCTCACGCCTCCAATCCTTCTTCTTTTGCTTTGGATCCATTCAATATATATCATAGACTGCATTAGGGTTACATGTTTGCATCAAATCCTTGCAATTATGAAGATTTGATCATTGATTCACCCTTGCATCAAATCTTTCCAAAACAAGAAAAATTCAATCTTTTTCTGTCCAAACAAGCCTTACACGATTTGATTTCATTTCCAGCTTGTTAGCTGGCTATTTCGAATAAAGAAGAAACCACTATCAAAATAATATTTCGAATAAGTACCTAAGGAGATTGATATCAATATTGGATATTGGTGGGAAATATGGAGTCATTATGTTGAAGGATTATTAAATTTCCAGTGATATGTGATGGATTTCGATTTGGATTTTTTAGTGTTCAAAATATAAAGAGCTCCTTTATGTAAGGGTGCCAGAATTGGAAACGGTCCAGGTAATTGGGTTATTTCGAAAGCGACAAAGAAACAAGATGCTTTGATTGGTACAGATTTCGAATAGAAGCGCCATTCTTAGAAGACGCGTGGAAGTCAGTAAACATAGGAAGCCTGCATGCTTCGAACGTGGCGTGATTTTAGAATAGGACCTTTAGGGTCAAGACACTATAAATAGGTGTTCTTATGTTAGATTTGAGATGTTCACTTTTATGTACTAAAAGATCTCAAAACACTCAAACTACCATGAATTAAGGGAAACGAGTCAGAAGATACAATGTACGTATTGAACATCATCACTTTTTTACAATTTCAATACAAGTCTTGTTATATTTAGTTCGCTATTACAGTATTTCTGCCCTTAAATCCTTCGATTTCCTTGCATTTCCTTGTTTTACTTGCCTTTAAACACAGTTACTTCGTTATAAACTTTACTTTCACTTTATCCTTTTATTCAAACACTTATCTTTACATTCAAGCATTAAATCCTAAGTCTAATTCGAAGCCTCTCCTTTCTACATTCAGTTAGTTTATTCCTATAGACAATTTTAGAGGTCTTTCCTAAGAATCTCATATTCGAACTTAACACACAATATAAGTTTATCAAGATAATGGGTATGAACATAGAAATGAGTTATGACACATGTGTTCTAGGATCAATCTAGTCGATCCTGCAAGTAACCAATAATAATTAGTAAATTGGAAGACTAGCGGTTGTTTACTATAAATCACTGTAAACAAATTGGCACACCTGGTGGGACAGTGTCATAACAAAAAGTTTTATCAAACATATTAGAGAAGTTTTAGGATTTTCTGAGTGTGGAGCGCGTTTCGGTACATGAACCTTCGAAGCGGCAAAATAAAGAATAACAATCCACATATACCCAGAAAACAACGTACCAAAACAATGGTTAATACAACCAACCAAGATGGGGTACAGAATCCCCCACAGGGGGCTGCAACAATCGTTTCAAGTTCGATTGATGCCTCCAATGCCATTCCTGTTGGCAGTTCGAATACGATCCCAGTAAGTACGTTAGACATGCCATCAAACGTGTCTTTAGTGCAAATTGCGCCACACATAGGGAATCAACAGTATTCGACACCCCCTAGGCCTCCAGGTTTCAAACCTTTGAGACCCAGAAATCCTCAGTATGGAATGCCAACTTCGTTTATGGCAGGGTTATATAATGCATCAACTTCGTCCCCACTCCAAGGCTCTGGTTCAGGAATGAACCATTTGGGTACAAATTTCCAGAATATAGGAAACTTCGCCCAATTGCCTACTCTTACAACTAATAGTCAGGCAGCACTTAGGCAACAGATTGATGATAGCAATCATGATATGGTAGGAATCCTAGCCCGTGAAATGAATGCTATTTTCAATCCCCTAATCCAAAATATAAATAGAACAAACCAAGAAAACACAGCCCAGATGGCAAGGATAGCAGATTTTTTTGGTGCCCCTAATGTGTCTGCAAGGCGTAGGCAGAACCCAGGGGTGATTCGAAATGAAGAACCTATAATTGAACAAATTCAACCCCCTGTACAAATGGTCGAAGAAAGAAATATAGGGGTAAGATTAAGAGACCAGGGAGTTCAGGAAGTTCAGAATGAATAGCCTAGACCTATAATGATGGTGAATAGGGACCAAAATGCAGACGAAGTTGTTCATAGGATTAGAAATGACAATTTAGTGGCAGAAAATAACCTCACCACCATGATTGAAAGAATAATGGCCCAGAATGGTTTAAATTCAGGATTTAGGAGGCCAAACTACACATCTCCTATTATAGATTATATTTTGCAAACAGAATTACCCAGGGGCTTTAAAGTTCCTAAATTCACGAAATTTGCTGGAGATACAAGTGAATCAACAGTGGAACATATAGCAAGATATTTAACCGAAGCAGGAGATAGAGCAAATAATGAAAATCTTAGGATAAAATACTTCCCAAGTTCTTTAACAAAGAACGCTTTCACTTGGTTCACCACCTTACCCCCTGGATCTGTGGACACATGGCCTTATTTAGAAAGACTTTTCCATGAACAATTTTACATGGGTCAGTCTAAAATCAGTCTCAAGGAACTAGCAAGCATTAAGAGAAAATTCACGGAACCAATAGATGAATATTTTAATAGGTTCCGTTTATTAAAATCCAGATGCTTCACAGTGGTCCCTGAACATGAATTGGTTGAAATGGCTGCTGGGGGCCTAGATTATTCCATTCGAAAGAAATTGGATACACAGTATCTTAGAGATATGTCCCAACTAGCAGGCAGAGTGCGTCAGGTGGAAAGGTTAAAAGCTGAAAAAGCCAGGGCTAGTAAAAATCATAAGAAAGAGAGAATAGCCTACATAGAGGCTGAAGGGGAAAACATAGATGATTCTCAAGACCCTTATGATTTCAATCGGTTCGAAGTAGATCTTGCAGAACTAAAAGAAGCACCCTCTTATTCTTGCAAAGTTCTACTTCCTTCCAATGGAAAGGATTCTGTCGAAAGTGAGAGGAATGATAAATTCCCCAAGAAAATCTATATTTTCGATATAACTAAATGTGATGAGATATTTGATCTGCTTGTTAAAGATGGCCAGTTAATAGTTCCTCTTAACCTTAAGGTTCCTCCGTTGGAACAAAGGAAAAAGAGGGGCTTTTGTAAATATCACAACTTTTTAGGCCATAAAACCTCACAGTGTTTTCTTTTCAGGGATCTGATACAGAATGCAATCAAGGATGGCAGGCTGAAGTTCTCAGACAAGGGGAAGAATCCAATGAAATTTGATACGGATCCGTTGCTGATGGCGGAGACTAACTATGCTGAACCTCTAGACATGAATGTGGTAGAAATTGTTGAGGGGAAAGTTGAGTCGAAAGAGGAATTCGAAGAGGATGGGGATTTCATCTTAATCAAAAACGAAAGAGAGGCTACTGATGGCCTTCCATTGATCAAAAACGAAACAGAGGCTATTGATGGCCTCCCAAAGGTGCTCAAAGCAAAGATACTAAGTGACAAAAAATTAGCTGAGGCCACTGAGGGTCTTAGGATGAAATTTGAAGAAGTCAAAATTTCTGATGATCAAATGCTGGGAGTGAATATGGTGGACTTTGAACAGCCTAACACTGAAATGGAAGAAGTGGAACGCTATTTAGAGAGGGAAAGAGAGCAAAGAAGAGAGAGCCTACCTAGAAAGGACGCGGGTTTGCGTGAATACCTCGTCCACTGTCATAAGAAAAATCAGGAAAAATTGTTATGCCCAAGGTGCAGTATCATCTACAACCCCAGAATTGCTGCTGAGTTCGAAAGGGCCCAGCGTGAACGAACAGGGGTCAATTGGAGGAAAGACAACCAATTGTACAGAGTTTACCCAAAAGCTGATGAAAGTCTGCTCGAATTCCTGGTTCGCTGCCACAAGATTAGAACAGAGTGTTTAATATGTCCCAGATGTGCAGCGGTGTACGATAAGGAGATGGCTGAAGCATTCGAGAGAATTTCGTTTGCATCAGGCTGGGGGCACCAAGGCGGAATGCCTTCGAATCTTGTTAGCACTGGCAGAAGTATGCCAAGGAGGCCAGATAGCCCTTACCCCAAGGGAGCAAAGAGGGTTTCCTTTAAACTACCTGCAGAAATCCCCACTGACAGATGGCTGCAGGTGAATGCTAATAAGGGAAAAGGGAAGTGGCGCAGCTTCGATCGAGGAGGCAGGACTGCAATGGCTTACAGGAGGCAATTCAATTCAAATAGGAGGGAAGAAATAAGATTGGAGAATTATAAAGGCAGAAACCCAATGTCTCACTCTCAATGGCGTAGACACCAGAGAAACCAAAAAGCTGCAAGGGATTCGAAGCCTATGGCAGTAGGAGAATCTAGTACTAATAACCCAACATCAGTGAACTAGACTGGGGGAAAACCCCCAGTATCCAGGAAACTTTTTTCACCACAGAAAGACACTAAAGAAAATAAGACTCAGAAGGAAGCTGCGAAAGAAGAGGACTTGATGACTGATGACTTCGAATCTGAGGGGGAATCCTTCTTCAATGCAAACTGCGATGTAGTTTCGGTGCTGCCTTGTGAGTACAATCAGGATACAGAGGTTTATACTGATGAGGAGACTGATAATGACGAAATGGCCAGACATAGGCCAGTGTGCTATTATGTGATGAACAATGGAGCGGTCGAAGAGCAGAACTCTTTCTTCGAGAAGCCAGATAAAGGAATGAAGAACCATCTAAAGCCCTTATTCATCAGGGCAAAGGTGGAACAATATGGTGTGAACAAGGTTCTGGTGGATGGTGGAGCTGCTGTCAATTTGATGCCTCAATTCATGCTAAAAAGGATAGGCATGCAGGATTCAGATGTTAGACCTCACAACATGGTGATTTCGAATTATGAAGGAAAGGTTGCCAAGACTTTGGGAGTAATACAAGTTAACTTGACGGTTGGTTCCCTCACAAGACCAACAATGTTTATGGTCATTGCTGCAAAGGCAAACTACAATCTGTTGCTTGGCAGGGAATGGATCCATGGAATTGGCGCAGTACCTTCTTCAATGCATCAAAGGATGGTGTTGTGGAGAGATGATGGGATTGTCGAAAATATAGAAGCAGACCAAAATTACTATATCGCAGAAATCAAAAATGTGGACAAAAGAAATTTCGACAGAAATATGGCCAACATAGGGCCATGTCACCCACCAGAGGAATATTTAGAGCCCAATGAGAACGCTTACTATTCTTTAACCCTGCGTCCCAATGGATTCCAATAGGATAGGGAAATAATGTGGGATGGGCAGGTGACTGAGAAAGATGGAGAGACTTCGACGATACGGCAAACTGGCTGGGCAAGCGAAGGTTATTATGACTGAATCAAATTACTACCAAAAGATTTCGGCCTATTTGGCTGAGAACAAACAAAGAACGGCTCTCGAAGCCGAAATACAAAACATGGCTGTCGAAGCCATAGACAAAAAAGAAATAGCAAATCCTGAAGGAAACCGTTCACCCTCACCATGTGATGGACAAACTTCTGAACTGGTGGATCAACGACTAGATGCCATTTATGATCAAGAACCCTTGGGGTTCGAGAAGGATCCAGAGTCATCAAGCGCTAAGATGTTGGCCCAAGATCCTTTGGAGGAATTTGATATTGGGGATGGTGTCGAAAAAAGGATTACATACATCAGTGCGAAACTTAGTCCAAATTTAAAAGGCAAAGTGGTTGAAATGCTCAAACAAAACAGAGATTGCTTCGCCTGGGACTATGATGAAATGCCTGGTTTAAAGAGGGAACTGGTAGAACATAGGCTTCCAATCAAGGATGGCAAGAAGCCCATCAAGCAGATGCCTAGACGATTCGCTCCATAAATCCTCTCAAAAATAAAGGCAGAGGTGGAACGGCTCCTTTGATGCAAATTTATCAGGACCACAAGGTACGTAGAATGGCTTGCTAATATTGTACCTGTTATTAAGAAAAATGGCTCTTTACGAATTTGCATAGATTTTAGGGATTTAAACACTGCCACCCCAAAAGATGAATATTCCATGCCTATAGCAGAAATGCTGATTGATTCTGCTGCGGGTTTCGAATACCTGAGTATGTTAGATGGATACTCTGGGTATAATCAGATTTTTATTGCTGATGATGATGTTCCCAAAACTGCATTCAAATATCCAGGCGCTTTAGGCACTTATGAATGGGTAGTTATGCCCTTTGGACTAAAAAATCCTGGGGCAACATATCAGAGGGCAATGTACACTATTTTTCATGATTTCATTGAGTCATTTATGCAGATTTATATAGATGACATAGTAGTCAAATCTGTTTCTGATGTGGATCATTTGACTCACCTTTGCCAGTCATTCGAAAGAATGAGAAAACATGGCTTAAAAATGAATCCTCTTAAATGTGTTTTCTTTGTTCAGGCTGGGGATTTCCTAGGCTTTGTGGTCCATAAGAAGGGGATCGAAATTAACTTGAACAAGACAAAGGCTATTATGGAGACGAAACCTCCTTCAACAAAGAAAGAGTTGCAATCTCTATTGGGTAAAATTAACTTTTTAAGGAGATTCATATCTAATTTGAGTGGGCGAACTCAGGCTTTCTCTCCACTCCTTCGTCTCAACTAAGGGAATTTTGAATGGACTGTGCAGCATCAGGAGGCATTCGAGAAAATCAAAGCTTATTTGATGCATCCTCCTATACTTGCACCCCCTTCTAAAGATAAACCAATGAGGTTGTATATCTCTGCCTCCAATGTAACTATAGGTAGTATGTTGGCCCAAGAAAATGATGATGGCGTCGAAAGAGCCATCTATTATCTTAGTAGGGTCCTAAATAAAGCAGAGACTAAGTATAGTAGCATTGAAAAACTATGCCTTTGTCTGTATTTCTCTTGTACAAAACTTAAATATTATATTAAACCAGTTGATGTTTATGTTTCATCTCACTTTGATTTTATTAAACATATGCTTTCAAAACCAATCATGCACAGCAGGATTGGCAAATGGGCCTTAGCGCTCACTGAGTATAATTTGACCTTCAAGCCTTTAAAAGCTATGAAAGGACAAGTGGTTTCAGATTTCATAGTGGATCACTCTGTGAGTGAGGACTTCGCATTAGATTATGTTGAGATCCACCCTTGGAAATTATCCTTCGATGGGTCAACACATAAATATGGGAGTGGTGTCGGAGTCCTTATAATTTCTCCTGAGGGAATTCCAACAAAATTCAAGTACAAGTTAGAAGGCTCTCCCTGTTCGAACAACGAAGCTGAGTATGAAGCATTAATTGCTGGACTTGAAGCTTTGTTGGAATTGGGGGCAACCAGAGTCGAAATTAGGGGAGACTCAGAGCTGGTCATCAAACAGATAACCAAAGAATATAAATGTATTAAGGAAAATTTGATCATGTACTTCGTTATTGCAAACAGATTACTCAAGAAATTTGAATATGTGGATATAAAACATATTCCCAGAATTGATAATCAGGAGGAAAATGACTTGGCTCAAATAGCTTCAGGATATAAGACATCTAGAGAAAAACTCCAATATCTCATAGAAACAAGAGGAAGAATAATGGCTACCAAATTATCACCATTATACTTGGAAAATTCGAAACTAGGTTATGCAGATCAGAAAGAATTCGAAGTACTGAATATTGATACTTTGGCAGATACATATTGGAGAAGTCCCATAGTAAATTACCTGAAAGAACCTTCAGTAAGTACAGAGAAAAAGATCAAATATAGGGCATTGTCTTATGTCCTAATAGGGAATGAACTTTTTAAGAAAACCCCAGAAGGTATATTACTCAAGTGTTTAGGAGAAAATGAAGCATATTTAGCAGTATCCAGTGTGCACAGTGGGGCATGTGGGGCACATCAAGCAGGTCACAAAATGAAATGGTTGTTGTTTCGATATGGAATGTATTGGCCCACTATGCTCAAAGACTGCATAGAATTTGCTAAAGGTTGCGAGGAATGTCAAGTTCATGCATGTATTCAACATGCTCCTACAAGTGAGTTACATTCAATTGTTAAGCCTTGGCCTTTTAGAGGATGGGCATTAGATCTAATTGGTGAAATTCGACCAGCATCATCCAAAGGACAGAAATATATCCTTTGGGTATAGATTATTTTACAAAATGGGTCGAAGCAATTCCTCTAGTGAATGTTGATCAAGAGGCCATTATGGAATTTGTCCAGAGGCAAATAATTTACAGGTTCAGAATACCAGAAAGTATCACAACAGATCAAGGTTCAGTTTTCACAGGGCGAAAAATGCAGGAGTTTGCAAAAGAAATGGGATTTAAATTACTCACGTCAACTCCTTACTATGCTCAAGCTAATGGACAAGTAGAAGCAGCCAATAAAGTCATAATAGGTTTGATAAAGAAACATGTAGGACGAAAGCCAAGAAATTGGCACAAAACTTTGGACCAAGCTTTGTGGGCATGTCGAACATCTCCTAAAGAAGCAACAAATACTACTCCGTTTCGACTTACATTTGGACATGACGCAGTGTTGCCAGTCGAAATACACTTACAGTCAGTAAGAATCCAAAGACAAAATGAAATACCAGCTGATCAATATTTGGAAATGATGATGAATGAATTAGTGGACGTGGATGAAGATAGGCTACATGCTTTAGAAGTTATGAGAAGACAGAAAGAAAGAGTAGCCAGAGCATACAACAAAAGAGTTAAAAGTAAGTTGTTCTCAACCAATGACCTGGTATGGAAAGTTATATTACCCATGGATAAAAAGAATAGATTATTAGGTAAATGGTAACCCCATTGGGAGGGTCCCTTTCGTGTTTTGAAAACATTTTCGAATAATGCTTATGAAATAGAAGAATTAGCAGAAGATAGAAGAATCTTGAGGGTAAATGGGAAATACTTAAAAAGGTATAAGCCATGCTTGCAAGAGGTTAGAATCACTGCAGGATAATAAAAAATATATATATAAACATGAAGCCAAAATGGTATTATATAAGTGCCGGAATGGTTGTGTTCAATCATAACCAAGAAAAAGCATTAACAAAATACATTCGACAAACAGAAAGGGGCGTTTCGTTTCAACTTAGCAAACTTGCTCTTGCATAAGTTGATTTTGCATTGGGTAGTATTTCTTACATTTTCAAGCCCTTTGATTTCTTCACTTATTCCTTCAGCCACCTCCATCTGTTGAAGACTCTGTGTGACAATATTTTCAAGCTCTTGGTCATCAACAGGCTTCAAGGCTGCCTGCTCATTTCGAGCACCCTCAATCTTCTTCTTAAGTTCTTCAATCTGAGATTCCCAAAACAGGATTGATCGAGCCAAAACATCATGCTTGTCTTGGGTCTGGATTTTAGCGCGCTCCAACTTCTCTGCTTCTTCAAAAAGTTTTGAAGTTTGATCATAAGCTTTAGACAAAGATTCTTGTTTGCTTCGAATCTTAGCCTCAGCATCATTAACCCTAATATATTCATTGCTAACCTCATTGAGCAAGATTTGCAGATCATATATGGTGTCACTTACTTCAAGTGGACAGATGCTGAGATCTATCTGAGAAAGCAACTTCTTCATCGGAAAATAGGCTGCAGTATTTGCTTTTAGAATGGTAAAAATGCCAGCCTCAAGAATAGTTTTGTTGACTTGTTGAAGAAGCTGATCAAGAGAAGTAAGAGGGGAATTATCCTTTGTTTGGCTAGAATCTTCAGATTGATTTTTGCTAGACGAAGAATCTCGTTGAGCTAGCATTAACTTGATATATTTCAGGGGATTGCTCCGTTTTAGCTCTTCCTTTTGTTCCCCAGTCAAGATTGGAGGGTCTGGGTTTTTAGTGAAAATAGTCCCAGTAGGTACTGGAACTTCCACCTCTCCTTGCACCATCTCATCTTCATCACCATCTGCGAAGTAACGACTCACAGTATGTGTGTCGCTTTCCTCTTCAGATTGTTCAACAAAATGTACCCTTCTGGGAGAAGAGTCACTAGGATTGTCATTGATGAGAGTTTCGAGCACTGTGTATGGTTCTCCAACTACATGGCCCTCTGTCAAGGGAGGCGAAGTTGCTTGTTGGTCTAAAGCTTCGACCAATGGAGGCGAGGTTGCTTGTGTATCCAAGACTTTGACGGTCCCTGCAGGAGTAGCAGCAGTGGACGAACCTTTATTTAAAACAACTTCGTTGAAACCTTCTGGTTGAGGAGAGGTTGTAAGTTTGGAAGCTTGTCCTTGAATGGCCGGAGGATCAGAAAGAACAAAAGGAGCACTCTGCACAGAACAAAGTGTTAGCATAAAAAAGATTACATAGTCAATTTAAAAATGCATTGAGTAAGATTTACCTTTTGTTCATCAGAAGTTGCATTGCTACCAATGCATTCTGAAATTACATTCTTCGAAGACTGAGACTTCGAAGATCCTTTGGATTTGACCTTGGGAGCAGTCACATTTACTTTACTTTTTGAAGGATTGGCAAGTTGAGAACCTTCGCCAGATTTGTTGATTTTCTTCTTCTTTTTTCGTTTTAGAGGAGAAATGTCTTCATCTTTTTCTGATTCATTTTCAGAATGGGAACTATCGTGTTTTCGTTTCTTGGGAGACTTGGGAGGTAATCCACTTGCCTGGAGAAATAAAAAATAACTAGTCAATTTAAAAAAAAGTAATTTCGACAATAAGAAAGGAGTGAGCGAAGTATTACCTTTTTCTTTGAGGAGTCATCTTCTTGGTCAGATGGAAGATTTTCAGTATTGGTTATTGGCACTTTCAAAGAAGAAGTTGAACCTGCCTTGGGTACAACTTTATCCTTTTTCAAAGATTTTAGATCAACAACTGAAAGGAATATGAAATGGTCAAGTTTTAAAACAAAGTTTAGAAAGAATAAGGGAGCTTCGAATTTCTTCAGTTCTGCACCTTCGCCGTTTTGAGACGTGATAGACATGGCTGACAAGTCATAGCGAAGGTGCCCCCTGAAATTGTCTAAATCGCACTTAGCCCAGGTTACCCTTTGGGTAGGTTTTTTGGCAACATTTTCACACAAACGGAAAATGTTCCCACAAACGAACCACCAGGGATACGGAGGAAAAAAGGCTAAAGCCAGCTCTGAAGTAGGTAGGTTTGGAAATTTTGGTGTTTGATGTTTAAAAGCCCACCAATACCTATCTTCAGGTTTTACATAAGGAGGAAATCAAATTTTTGAAAGTTGTTTTTCAAATTTTTCTTTCAAAGTTCTTGCTGCTTCGCAGATAGTTCGATGTATCTCCATGGGATTATAGACAATTTCGAAATATTTTTGAAAGGCTCGAATTTCCTTGACATGAGTAAATCTACCTTTTTTGACATGTTCTTGCACAAAGGAAAAAGCTGTCGTCAGTTGTTTTTGAATTTGGATGGTGCTGAACATATTCTTCGAATAGTAAGCCGTCCACCAAGTATAAAAATCTTTCGTCATGTAAAAGGAAGGAGTAAAAGAGACTAATGAAAAGTCAGCGAAGCCAGCATATTTATGTTGTCTAGTTTCGATTTCCTTGAAGGAGTAAGGCACCCCTGCTAAGCATATCTCCCTTTTCTTGTTAAAGAGAGGCTCAGGTAGAATCTGGCATAATCCGAATTGACGAGCCACGAAATTAGGTTGATAAGCAAGGATACACACTTGGCTCTTCACAGGCGTGATCCTAGAGATAATAAGCCTAGGATTTAAAAAGGCACACCAAATGTCCCTAATTATCTCTTCTTCAATGGCTTGTTCAAGGGGCATGGTGAACCAAGTTGGACCACAGTTTCGATTGGCAAAAGGGGCCATTGAAGGATCAAACCTATGTCTTTTAGAGAAAATCATTGTATAGTTAACGAAGCATGTTTTGAAATTTTCTCTTTCATCGTTTGGGGTTAGTTTTAACAACCTAGTACCTTCGATGCTTCGATTTATAACGTCAGGATGTTCTTCGTTGATAACCCCAAAGGTTGACAGAGATGGTTCGAAAGTTGCATTTAACCAAAGCTGCAATAGCCAAAAGGGGCCATCGAGAAGCAGGTTAGTGCCAGCTTCATAAGTTTTCAGTTTCGAAACTGCAGCACCTATGCTTTCATATAAGCTTGTTAGCAATAACTCACTGATGCATACCCTTCGACCGTGATGAAGTTGATTTGCAAGGGTGATGAACCTGCTTACAACTTGTAGAGACTTGCTGCAGAAGACATATTTTGATAACCATAGCGCCAGAAAAGCTATATGTTCAACATCAGAAACCTCTTCCTCGGCAGAGTGATAGAGATTGATATATTTTTAAAAGCTGGCATTCTTGACATCAAAGTCAATAAGGTTATCCGCATCTTCGTTTGGATCGAAAGTTTCCCCAATAGGGGAGAGTCCAGTGATGGCAGCGATATCAAAGAACGTAGGTGTTAGCATTCCACAAGGGAGATGGAAAGTATTATAGGTGCTATCCCAAAAGTATAAAGAGGCTAGCAAAAAAGGTTGGTTGTAACTGAAACCTAATTTTGACATTCGAATCAGGTTTAGGATGCCTATACTTTCCCATTCCTGGGATTTCTTATGTTCAACTTTCGAAAGCCAGTCTTGATATAATTGATCTGATGAGGGACATGAGCGAAAGGGTTTGAAATTCCCAGTGACATAGTCCATGCAAAAAGCGTCCCTCGTGGGTTTTGACGTTTTAGTGTCATGTGTTTTCTCTTTTAAGGTTTTGGACAGTTTAACAACCGATTCGTCTTCCTTAAGTTTTGGAGAAAGGGATTTGTTAACAATGGGTTTGGTTTTTGAATACGCGGGAAAAAATCCCTTCGTTTTTTCTAAACGATCCGTTGAGATTAGAGGACCCATAACTCCTAGGGTTTTCTCAAGAACAGTAGTAGGAATGATTACCTGAGAAGCGTAGATGGCTTTTTGTTCTTGAGTGAGTTTAGGGGTTGAGATGAACTCCTGATTATCAAGGTTGATAATCTTGCTTGCTGGTGTAGGAATGGAGGAAGAGGTTTGCTTGGACTTTCCAGACTTCTTGGATGAGGAAGGTAGCGTTGAAGATATTGTGAAAATAAATTTTTTGATATCTGAAAACAAGAAATCTGGTTGTTTGAAGAATGAGCAAGTTTGGAAAAGTTGAAATGTAGAAGATGAAGTTTTTTTATAGCCTTCGTCAACAGTTTAATAGTTTTTTACCTTTGGAAAAAGGTGGGACACGTGTGACTCCCTCATTGGAAAGAGAAAAGGTGGATTTTTTGAGCTTCCTAGGGAAGTGATGTTTTTGCTGCTAATTATTAGCTATAACTGCTGTGATTGCACGTTTTGGTATGGTGATTGGACGTTTTGCAGAAAGTTGGACACTTACTCTGCCATCGTGTGCAGTATGGTCATCATGAGTTTTTGATACTCTTGAAATAGCCTGGATGAGTCAAAAACAAGTATTTCTTTATATCTATCGAAATACATGTTCTTGAGGGGCAATTTGTTAGCTGGCTATTTCGAATAAAGAAGAAACCACTATCAAAATAATATTTCGAATAAGTACCTAAGGAGATTGATATCAATATTGGATATTGGTGGGAAATATGGAGTCATTATGCTGAAGGATTATTCAATTTCTAGTGATATGTGATGGATTTCGATTTGGATTTTTTAGTGTTCAAAATATAAAGAGCTCATTTATGTAAGGGTGCCAGAATTGGAAACGGTCCAGGTAATTGGGTTATTTCGAAAGCGACAAAGAAACAAGATGCTTCGATTGGTACAGATTTCGAATTTCGAATATAAGCGCCATTCTTAGAAGACGCGTGGAAGTTAGTAAACATAGGAAGCCTGCATGCTTCGAACGTGGCATGATTTTAGAATAGGACCGTTAGGGTCAAGACACTATAAATAGGTGTTCTTATGTTAGATTTGAGATGTTCACTTTTATGTACTAAAAGATCTCAAAACACTCAAACTACCATGAATTAAGGGAAACGAGTCAGAAGATACAATGTACGTATTGAACATCATCACTTTTTTACAATTTCAATACAAGTCTTGTTATATTTAGTTCGCTGTTACAGTATTTCTGCCCTTAAATCCTTCGATTTCCTTGCATTTCCTTGTTTTACTTGCCTTTAAACACAGTTACTTCGTTAGAAACTTTACTTTCACTTTATCCTTTTATTCAAACACTTATCTTTACATTCAAGCATTAAATCCTAAGTCTAATTCGAAGTCTCTCCTTTCTACATTCAGTTAGTTTATTCCTATAGACAATTTTAGAGGTCTTTCCTAAGAATCTCGTATTCGAACTTAACATATAATATAAGTTTATCAAGATAATAGGTATGAACATAGAAATGAGTTATGACACATGTGTTCTAGGATCAATCTAGTCGATCCTACAAGTAACCAATAATAATTAGTAAATTGGAAGACTAGCGGTTGTTTACTAGAAACACTGTAAACGCAGCTGCATAAGAGACCTAAACATGCACAAAATCTCAATCTTTGATTAGTTTTGATATTTTCATGATTTTATTTTGATTTAATTTGATTTAATTTAATTTAATTGAAATAAAAATCAAAATAAATGACAAAAATAAAATAAAGGCAAGTGGTTAAGATCATGGGTCTTGGACCATGTTACAAACTCAATACAAGCACAAAAATTTGGGCCCATTTGTCAAAAATTGCAATTTGAGACATATTTGACTTTTGGCAATTTTGCAAAAAAGGTCAACTTCACAAATGCATAACTCCTTCAATTTTGACCCTAGAGATGTGTTCTTGGACTTTTTAGAAATATTGAGATGTTCTCTAAGCAACCCTTTTGGTCTCATATCAATTGATTCTTCCATGTTCATGTATGAAGCTTCGACAAAAAAAGGTGTTTTTGTTGACTTTTCAAAATGACCTATAATGTCCAAATTTATATCTTCTTGTGAGTGCACATTTTGAACTTGGGAGATGAAGATGAATTGTTGGGAATTGCATCCTCTTCAAAATGAGATTTGGATGGGTCATTTCTGATAAAGTATGAGGAAGTTATGCTTGGTCAAAGTTGAGTTGACTTTTCCTCTAAAACCCTAATTTAGCAACTTTTGGGTTTTGATGAATTATGAGCAATCCTTGAGGAATCATGATCAAACCTTGATAAAATGATGAATAATACTTCAAAATGAGGATGTTGATCAAAAATCTTGAAGTTTGATTGTATCTGGGCCACAGTTGACTTTTGCCCTAGCATAGTCGATTTTCAGGCCTTTGAGCAATTGACTGAGCAAACTTCCTCTGCAAGGCTTGAAACTTGACATGGATGATATTGAGAACATTTTAGGATAATGTTGAGAATTTGAGACCCTTTGGACTCAAATATATTGATGCAACATGAAACCCTAATTTGAGGTAGACTGCCTTAGGAGAGAATTTGTATGGTCAACTCTTGGACTTCCTTGAGCAATTTGAGGATCTAACTTGAAATGTATTGAGAAATATGGGAGGGAAAATTTTGGGGTACAACAACTACCATTAAAAATATTCAAAGGCTTTTTCAGATACAGTTCAGATACGCTCCAGACACAGATGCCATTCTGATACTCATTCAGATTCAACTTCTCAAATACAGTTCAGATATGCTCCAGACACGGATGCCATTCTGATACTCATTCAGACGCAGCTTTCAGATACAGTTCAGATACGTTCCAAGCATGGATGCCATTATGATATTCATTCAAACTCACCTTTCAGATATAGTACAGATACGCTCCAGACACGGACGCCATTCTAATACTCATTCAAAATCAGCCTCTAGATGCGGTACAGATACGCTCCAAATACAGATGTCGTTCTAATACTTATTCTTTCAGCTTACGAATTACAATTCATCAATAAATTTGGATGGTATCTACAAGCCCATCTCCAATAAATTTCCATCACCTCTCTGAATGGCATCTTTAAGCCCATTCCCTCTACCATCACATCGCCGAGTGCAAATATCTGGGCACTTTAGTGTCCAATCATCTTCCACCTTCGAGTCACGAATGGAAAAACTAGTCAATCTAACTCTTCAGGCTTAAGAAGATTGAACAGGGGTAGCTGTTGTACCACAAAATTTTCCCTCTCACTTATCAATATTTTTTCTCACAAGATCTCCTTGGGCTCAAGACTGCCCTAGGGTTTGATCATCTCGAGGCACTTCCTTATGCACTAATGATCCAAAACTAGGGTTTGAGTTTTCACAAAGAAATTTGAACTTCCAATTCCCCATATGACTTTCATGCATCATTATGGACCCCCAAGATCACTCATGTCAAGTTTCAATCCTTGAATCACATTTTTGCTAAGTCAATTAAGCAGTTGACCTAAAAATCAGTTCTATTGGGGAAAAAGTCAACTATGGCCAATTTACAGTCAAACTTCTTAATTTTTTATCCATACCAACATTTTAAACTCATATGTATCATTTTATCAAGATTGGACCACAACTCCTCAAGAAATTTGATCAAATCCCCAAAAGGGCAAAATGGTCAAAATTAGGGTTTTAATTGAGAAGGGGCAATTTCTGATTTTTGACCTAACAAATGATCAATTGGTTTAAGTCATGATCTCAAGAGTCCAATTGCATCTTTTTTACCTAATGGCATGGTTCAAAACATTGCAAGTCCGTTGGATTGACAAATGAATTTTTCAGTCATCTGATCTAAAGTCAATTGTATACTGAAAAGTCGAAACTTTGACTTTTTGGTCAAATTCAAGTGCCAAAGATCATAACTCATCAAAACACGTCAAAATATGAAACTTATTAATCAAGAAATATAAAAGTCAAGATTTCATTTTGAAAAGTCAAAATTTCTAAACTTTGAAATTTTTCTAAGTGTTGGAAATTTCATGTTTTTTAATAAATTTGAGCAAACTTTTCACCATGATGCAAGATGATTCAAGAGAAACTTCCTACATGAAAGTTGTAGATCTCCATGAAATATACAACTTTTCTTCACACAACTTCCTCCAAAAGTGCTTGAATCTCAAGTTATAATTTTATGAACATAGGGTCATGAAACTAAACACTTAGTGAAATTTTGCCCTAATTTGGTCAGGATTTTGACCTAACTTCATGGCACTTTTTCATATAGTTCCAAGGGGAATATTCCAAATCAATTCAAATATGGGTTTTAGAGCACATTACAAGCTTTCCAAAATATTCAAGAACTCCTTGAGATCATTCTTGAGGAGGGAGAATCGAAGAGATGAAGTTAGGGTTTTGTCACTGGAATTACAAGTCATTTTTGATGAACATATGAACCAAATCCATAGCCATGCTGCATAATCCTCACTTTGCAGGCATCAAACTTATTTTTCAATCCATAATTAATGGTTTACACAACTAATTATTCCCTTATCCAAGTGTTTCAAGCTTTGTCCAAATCAATTTGCCAATTTAGAAAGAAAGTAACATAACCATTCTTGTAAAGCAACCTTATGCACAAAGTCAGCTTCTTGAGCTCCCAAATTGTTTTCCTTGATTACACTCCATCCACAAAGTCAGAAGGTTTGTTTTTAAAGTAGTTAACAACACTATGAACCAAGGACAAAGCATTGAAACTTGGTTTCTCAAAAAAATCACATGTTATGCATAAACTTGTGATTTTGAATTCTGATCAACAAGAGGTCTCCAAACTGGTTGCTTATAAATAGAGTCACTATTTGTGACCTGGAGGACGAGCTTGAACACCCTGAAATACACCAAAACTCTCTCAAATCAGAAATTGCCCAAAAACTCCATTGTTGCACAGTTTCTGACCTTGAACTTCAAACTCACATTTCCCTCGTGTGTTTCTTGGCCTTTTAGTTTCTAAAGCTTCCTTACATCAAGTGTAACCTATCCTTGTTCCTGTTTCATTACTGTAACACCATTTACCATATCCTCCATAACCAAAAACAGAGCATTGCATATTGACTTCTCCAAGTCATTTCAGACACTCTTAACGCAAGCAAACCATTGCATTAGCTTCCTAGGACCTCAAGGAAGCTAACCTGATCATCACCACTGCTTGAAACAAGCTCAAAATCCAAACACGATTTTCAGTTTTGAGGTAATTTTCCTCAACTTGTAACTCTTCATACAGGCATCATCAATAGTTTATTTATGAATAAAACATGTAGATATCATTGCCCTGAAGCTAACCTTGTCCTTAGTTTCCATTAATTTTGCTTGAGCTTAGAGAATTTTGAAACTCAAATTTCTGAAATTTTTAGCGTTCAGATTAGGGCCATTAATATTCTTGCTTATCTTTGATCTATAGTTTTAATACTTTACATTTCTGGAATCGTGAGAAAATTTGCTACAAGTTTCATGTTTACAGTTTTCATTTTTGATGAGAAATGAGCAAGTTACAAATGGTCTGGCTGGAGGTTGAAGATGAAGTCTTCAGGGCGCGTTTTGCCTTACATATTTATTGTTTTGCTTGTATTAACGGATGTATAGCCACCCCAGTGGTAGAAGTGTGCGCCTGTAACCTATGGGACCTGGGTTTGAGCCTCAGTGGTACCCTTTTCATTTTTCACTTTCTCACTTTTCTGATTTTTATTGTTTTTGGCAGGCGATGGGCCCTTTGGGCCTAGCTTGTTTTTGTTTTTGCTAGCTGACCTCCCTGCTGACTAATGGCACCCCTGGCCCATAGTTCATTTATTTTTTATTATTTATTTCATTTTTATTTTCTTAAATATTTTTCCAAACATTAAAAAATCATAAAAATACAAAATGATAGATTTATATTTTGACTTATTTTATTTTATTTTTCTCACAAAAAATATTTTTATTTATTATACTTTATTTATTTTATTAAATAATCTTGTAAACTTAATTAATACTATGTTTTTTATTTATTTATTTTTCACACCATTTAAAATACATTATTTTTTATATAAAAAAGACAAAATATTTTATAATGCTATAAATATTTTTAAGATAAAAATACCAAAAAATACTTTTCTTAAATTTATTTTCTTTTGATTAATTAATAGAACTAGGGTTTACTTAAAATCTTTTCTTAACAAAATCCAAATTTAATTAATTATTTTCTTTATTTAATTAGGTTAAGACAAAATCCTTTCTTCTTGAAAATCAAACAAAGATACATTTTCTTTACATCTTGCATTTTTTGTACATTCATTCATTTTATACTTTGTATTTATTTATTTCCTTGTACATTGATATCAATTCAATATGGTTGTAATAGACTAATTAGGTTTAAATTCTTGCAATCCCCATTCATTAATTTGTATACCCTCCCCACAAATGTTGTAATAGCGTAGTAACTTTAAATTTCTCAATTTATCGCTTTTATATAACATGCTAGTAATTAGGGTTTGTATGGGAAGACTAAAACCAACACTTAGAAAACCCTAATTCAAGACAAAAGCAAGCATGAAAATAATACATTTGCACATAATCACCCCTAGGGTATATCTACTTGGTTGCCTTTACAAAAATGGCCATATTACGCATGTGAGGTATCTTAGCAAAAACAAGCAAAATACAAGATCATAGTCCCTCGATGACGCTATCTAAGTTGCCTCTAAAATGATCTTAGTCCCTACAGAAAATGCTAAGATACCTTGCAACATTGCTAATCATGGTTATACGATGACCCACGCCCGTCCCGTTTACATTCAAAGATAGGGTTACTTACCAAACCAATGGTAAGATAACAATGTCAAAGAAAATAGGAAATGAACATGAAAGACTTTTGAGTAGGTAGAATGCTCCTAATTACTTGCTCAATTTCAAACAAAACTTCCTTGCTATTTTCAAAACAAACACCTACACATTTAAAAACATCTTACAAACTTGAAAACATTTTCAAAAGATCAACGCTTTGTATACATTCTTACGAACAAGAATCAATACAAAGTTTGCCTAAACGATGGCATCTTTACAAAATACTTTCAAAAACCACACAAAGCACATTTTCAAACAAAAGCAAGTGATCTAGCAAGTAACTAATAGCCCATGGAAAACCATGAATGAAAAGTGTGCTAATACCTTCCCTTTTCATAATCTACCCCCGAACTTAAGAAAATATCTCAAAGGTCTTTCCTGTGCTTTTTCACCTTTCCTTTTGGATAAAAGAAAATTCGGTGGCGACTCTTGCTAACCGTAACATTTGCGATCAAACGTAAAACCTTCAAGTCAGTTCTCCCACCATATCACAGCATCCAATTCCTCCTATCGGCGATTCACATTGTTGATGACTTACATGAACTGGGTCATTTGAGTAGCCATCTGGGCTCTCATTTCAGCGAGTTCAACTTGGACTTGCTCCATCTGTCTTGGAAAATTGTTTCTGGTAGATTATCGATGAGTAGTCGTCTTGAATTATGAATAAGAAAATCAGAGTAATAAGAATACCATCTTGAGATGACCTGTTATGTTATGAGATGTATGATATGCATGATATGTTTTGTTATTTTCAGGTTATTTTACAAGTTTTGTCAATCATCAGGAATAATAACCAAGCACAAAAGACAAATAAAAATATTATAGTGCAAAACTTCTTTATTTACAAAAACATCAAAATACTGATTCTTAAAATCCACTGAATAAAAAGATCCCATCCAACAAGACTGGTGGTGATCGCTCAACAAAAACGATAAAGAAAATCAAAGGGGTGAATCTCCCATCCCCATATGAAATAAAGGTCCCTTCTCATGAAAATTCTCCTCACTCCACTCCTTGGTCTCCTGGAATAGATGTCTTGTCCTTGGGCAGTCGTGTTCTTCAACAAGGCTTTTAATCACCACATCCTTTCGAAATAGGTGTTCCTCTAAGTACTAACATTGCTCTAGAAAGTGATCACATCTTTTGCATTCTGGCGTAGAAATAGGTATAGGTGCATGCTCCAGCTCTTCTATCTAACTTTGGAGCTTGGCGTTTTCTTCCCTTACACGAGCCATTTGCTCTTCGTGCTTCTGATTCCTCAATCTGACTTCATTGAGTTTCCTTTCCAGTTCTTTAACCCTCTTGCTATGACACGCTTTTAACTTTGCTTCTGCTACTTGGAGACTCTTAACCTTTTGTTGACTTTTAAGAAGTTCCATATCTTGAATATTAGTTAAGCTGGACTTCTCAATCCTCGACCTCTTTGATTGTTCATACGATCCACGACCCTCTAGTATATAATCTTTCTCTCGATTCTCCCTCCAAAGTCTTCTCTTTTCTTGTAGAGCAAAGGAAATTTCAATTTTCTTATCTTCCATATCAGCTTGTAGCTTAATATTCCCAGCTTTGCCGTTTTTGAGGCACGCTATTGGTACAACTTCGGATTCTCCCGGCGCAGATTGCTTAGAAGAACTCGTGATGAACTCCTTCAGAATTCTCATACTATGCCAAACAATGTCATAAGAAGTGAGTCTCATGATCCTTGGGGCCCAGAGAGAGGTTTCAGCAGTGTCGAAAAATGGTCCCTTGGTGGGCATGTGCATCATGAACCATTTGTAAAGTAAAGTTGTACCACATACCATATCCCCCATCTTGCCATGTCGGGAATGAATAGTGACATAAGTGTCAGCCAATAATGTTGGTAGCGGATTGTCATTCATAAAGACACAAATCACTGCCAAATCCACCACGCTTTCTGCCACAGGTAAGAGGACTAAACCATAAATTAGCACGGTTAATAGCGCATTGAAATTTGTCCACTTTTCTTCTTCTGCAAATCCCTTGGATTTGTTTATCAGATAATCCTGAGAAATACCCTCTACGTCACATTTCTTGATCCAATTTCCTTTGACTTTGCTAACAGTCAAATAAAGAGCTTTAGCGATAGCCAGGTAGTTGGGAACTTCAGGCACTTGAGCAAAAGGAATATTGTCTGTGATCTTTATATCAAGAATATATGCGTATTCTTCAAGAGTTGGTGCTAGCTGGTAATCTTGAAAAGTAAAGCAATGTAGTTGTGGATCATAGAACTGAAGAAGCACTTTTAACGCCCATTCTTCATAAAAATCATTCACCAGTGGCAACAAGTTCCCATATCGTTTCCTGAAAATGTTCTCATTTGGACCATTTATAAGGGCTCCCAACTCTCGCAATCGACCCCCATAAAACACAAACTGAACGACAGCCTTCTTCCTAAGAGTTTCTGCACTCGTGCTCATGTTGTTATTTGTCTGAATGCCGATGACAACTTCTAAATACCCTGGAAATAACATGCATATGTGAATTAGACATACATGCATTTTTTTCTTGCATTTTTTTAAAAATAAATATGCCATGAGGTGATGCAAACACATAGGAATCAAGGTATCTGTTGTGATGTTCTGAATATGTTGGGAAACCAAGATCCAGAACTTTGTAAAATAACTAGTCATTCTTTTTAGAAATCCAGTCACCCACAAAAAAGTCACCAACGGTACCTGTAAGGATCAACATTCCCTCCCCACTCATAGGTGAAAACTAGGTCAGGGTAAGGCAAGGGTAACTCAGAATCATGGGTACGCCTGAAGCCACTATCGTTGAAACACTGATGTGAAACGATAACACCCCATTTGGAATCTCATCTGAGCATAGACGACATGACCGCACTAGCAAACCAAAGTCGACTAGCCGTTCATGTTCCACTCTATTCCTAAGGTTCCTATGGTTGTCACTTGGCCTGGGTATTGGGCCTTTTACCTCTTGTAACACCCACCCAACATGATAGCACAACCAGCACAACAGATAACCAAATATATGGAAAGCGGTAAAATGCATGCACAAACATATGCAAACAATATATACAAAACTGGAAAAAAATAAACACCCAAAGAAAACAACAAACAAGAGCTAGGATCGACTTCGGGATGGACCAGCAATAGGTCAACCTGTCCCCAGTGAAATCGCCATCTGAAACAACCTGGCCGAACATCATCTGATTATGAAATTAATGAAGTTGCCATCAAACGTCTTTTATCCCGCCGAGAGGGGAAAGGTAAACATCGAGAAAATCTGAGAAGGGTGAAATCACGGTCTTGCGACCGAGATATCGGGTAAGGGAGTTTGTTACGCGAGGGGAAGGTATTAGCACCCCACACGCCCGTAGTACTCTACGATATCCACTATTGTTGTCTAATCTAATTGGTGTGTAAAACTATATCTAAAGCTTAACAGCTAAAAGAAAATTCAAAGAGGGAATGCATGCAAAATAAAAGAGAAAATAATGTAGGGAAAATAAAATTTGTGCTCGCCTAGGCCCTACCCCAATGCCTACGTATCCCTTTTAAGGAATCAGAGCAGTTGTAGTTCGGCTCATATATTTTGGTTGGTTTGTGTTTTTTAGTTAAGAATACAAAAGCAACAATCAAGATGGAAAAACATCAGATAAATGACAAAACATCAACGACAATGATAAGCAACAAAAAAATGACAAAACATCACATGGCAACACAAACTCAGATAAGACGATAAAACGCCAGCATGATAGCAAAATATCAGACAACATGATGAAACATTACACCCAACAATGATATTGAAAATCAAAGTAGGATAACAAACATGTGCAATGGCGAAACACCGGTTAAAACAAATGTGCGATGGTGAAACATCAGCTAAGAGATGGGAAGACAACATGGCAAAGATGGTGAAACATCAATAAACCAGATGATAAAACATCACACCTACTATGATATTGAGAATCAAAGTAGGATAACAAACATGTGCGGTGGCTAAACATCAGCGTAAAACAAATATGCGATGGCGAAGCATCGGCTAAAAGATGATAAGATAACATGGAAAATGTGATATACGGTGGGAGAACTGACTTGGAGTTGTTTTGCATTTGTGTTCGCAAATGTTACGGTTTAGCAAGAGTCGCCACCGACTTTTCTTTTATCCAAAAGGAAAGGTGAAAAAGCACAGGAAAGACCTTTAGAGATGTTTTCTTGAGTTCGAGGGGTAGATTATGAAAAGGGAAGGTATTAGCACCCTTTTCATCCATGGTTTTCCACGGGCTCTTAGTTTCTTGCTAGATCACTTGCTTTTGTTTGAATGTGTGCTTGTGATGTGGGTTTTGAAAGTATTTTGAAAATGTAACTTTGTAATGATTCTCGTTTCTATAAGAATGCATACAAAGTGTTATTTTGAAAATAGTTCAAAGATATGTTTGTGTTTTTTGAAAGTGATTTTGAAAAGGGTTTCCTTTGTAATGGCTCTCATTTCTATAAGAACGCGTACAAAGTGTTTGTTTTGAAAGTGTTTCAAAATGAGAGTGTTGGTGTATAAAATGTTTTTGTTTTGAGCAAGCGAGTAACTGAGAGCGAACCTACCTACTCAAAAGGTCTTAGATGTGATTTTCCTCCTCCTTTAGATGTTGCTATCTTACCATTGATTTGGTAAGAAGCCCCATCGTTGGATGTGAAAGGACGGGCGTTGGTCATCGTATAACCATGATAGAAATGTTGTGAGATGACTTAGCACTTTTCTTTTAGGGACTAAGATCATTTGAAAGACAACTTTGATAGCATCATCGAGGGACTATGATCTTGTATTTCGTGGTTTGTTTGTGCTAAGATATCCCACATGCATAACATGGCCATTTTTCTAAGGCAACAAGTGGAATAACCCTAGGGGTGCTAGTGTGCAAGTGTATTTTGATTTACATGCATTTTAGTCTTGATTAGGGTGATCTATTTATCAATTTCATGTCTTGCCATACACACTCTAATTACTAGCATTTACATTCGAAAGCGATAAATTGCATAAATGTAAAGTCCTACGCTATTACAATATTCTAGGGATGGGGGTACATATTTATGAAAGGGCGTTGCAAGTAAAAATAAGTCCTAAGTTACTATTACAACCATATTGAAATGTATAATATAAGAAAGAAATGGACTTGTTTAGAAAATGTTTTTGTCTTAAGGAAATAAATTAAAAGGAAAATATTTTTATGTTTTTTATGTTAATAAAAAAAGGAGTTAATATTAAAAATGACGAAAAAGAAAATAAATGAAAGATAGAAACAGTGCTGCTGCAAGCAAAACAACAAGGATCAAAAGTTCAGAAGCCAGGCGCGTGATGACTCAGAAAGGAACGTCAGTGCAATCAGAAGTTCTGGATTCGTACACTCTAAGGTCCTGCAAGACACGTTAGAGGGAAAACACAGAAGTTCTGGGTGGTATTCAGACAATGGGCCACAAGTCAGAAGTTCGGTATTACACTAAAAGAGTGAGTAAACGTCAGCAATTCAGTGCGTTATCAGCATGTAAAAATCAGAAACTCTGAGTGTTTGAAAACAGCGAGTGGAAACATCAGAAGTTCAATGTATTTGACATGTAAGGAGAACTCAGAAGTTCTGTGATATGTTAGAACAGTGAGTGAATCATCAGAAGTTCTGAATTATGTTGATCCAGTGAGTGAACATTAGCAGTTCAGTGTGTTATCAGCATGTAAGAATCAGAAGTTCAGTGTGTGTTAACAGTGAGAAAAATCATAGAAGTTATGTATGTTAAAATAGTGAGGAGAACTCAAAAGTTCTGTGTGTGTTTAACAGTGAGAAAAATCATAGAAGTTATGTATGTTAAAACTATGAATGAACATCAGAAGTTTTATGCCATATTTCAACTCTCAATCAGCACATCAGTAATCTATTCAGTTTTCAACAAACAGCAAATCAGAAGGATAAAAATCACAACAATTTACAGAAGTTTTAATCCTGATCCTGAGCCTAGCCTTAATCAAGAAGTTCTGATCCACATTTTTTCTACTTAAGCAATGATATGTACAACATTAATACTATGATATTTACATGTTAATGATGTTCAGAATGAAAAACAAGCAAAGTCAGAAAGACTTACCTTGAACTTGGAGCGTGCTTGGAGCTTTGAGCTGCTGCCTTCTGACGTTTTGGTGTCAGCGTGAGTGACGGGAGAGTGGTTGTGTTCTTTGATTCAAAGGGGAGGAACAAAAGGTTTTGTTTTGGATTTGCGAAGGTTGTCCTTGTTTCCTCTTCTCTCTTTTGGACTCTTATAATTTTAGCAGGGGTTCAACGCTTTTTTTTCTCAAATTCCCCCCCCCCTTTTCCAATTGCCAATGGAGTTCAATTTATAGGCCAAGATTTTGTATTTTTCGAGAAATCAAAAGTATAGCCATCATATGCTAGGCACTGACTTGTTCTTGAAGCAAGTTCAAACATGTATGGTTCAAGGCACAAAGTAAGGTGGTTAACAGCTTTTAGCCGTGCCTAAGCTGGATTTGTCAGCCAAAATTAAGGAAAAGAAAAAGCAAACCATGGGCCTAGTACCAAAGTTTGTTATCCCAAGACAGTAGAGGTACACGTGGTGAAAATCCTTTGAATAAAGACTCGGAAAGTGGTTATGAGCATTAAATGATGATGAGACTTATCACAACTAGAAATCCTACAACGTGAGATTCTACACCATGGCTTAGTTCTGGATCAGAAGTTCTGCTTCAACGTAGCATCCATCCTCTGATCTTTGTATCTTCTGGCTCCAGCATGTTCTGAAGGAACTTTCAGACTTTCTAGAAAGCTTGCAGCATGCTTCTTAACCTTCTTTGAATTACCCTGGCAAACTCTGACTGAAGCTTTTGTGAAAACTTGCCCAGAAGTTCTGAACAAACTCTTCCTTGAGAGTGTCCTGAATTTGCTGAGTGTTATGGTGATAATTTGGTCAGAAGTTCTGAGCTTGTCATATTTTCTTAAATACTTAGAAAAAATTCTAAGTATTTAGAATTTTTGACTTCTTCAAAGTAGTTTTGACTTTTGAATTTCTTGATGAAACAAACTTCATATTTTAACATGTCTTGATGAAATTTGATTTTGATCCAAAAGTCAAAGTTAGACTTCTCAGTGTGCAAATGACCATTTTGCCCTTGCAAATAACTTTTTTTGAAAAATTACAGTTCAAGGCTTGGAATTGGATGGAAGCAAACTTGAGGATCCAGGGTGATTCCTTGAGAAATGTGAGGGCAAATTTTGGGGTGCAACACCAAAGATGACGAAACATCAATAAACCAAATGATAAAACATCACACCTACTATGATATTGAGAATTAAAGTAGGATAACAAACATGTGCGATGGCGAAACATCAGCTAAAAGATATGAAGATAGCATGGTGAAGATGGCGAAACATCAATAAACCAGATTTAAGACAAAGCCAAGAGGCGCACAAATAAATAAGATTGGTTTGTATTTGTTACCTTGAAGAAGGGTTTAAGTTTTATTAGAGATATTTTATGATTTTTCCAAGAAAAAGAAGTTTTAGTTTTAAGATGCAAGAATGCAAAAGAAAATAAAATAACTAAGGGAGACTATCCTAATCTCTAGCCCTAATGTTATCATACGATGATTGGCCCTAAAGTTGAGGATCAAAAAGGGAAGTTTCTATCCTATGTTAGCATGCATGGATTCCTATCCTAGGGTCTATCTCGAGGACTAACCCTACACGAGCAATCCTAAGGGAGCATGGTAAATACCAAACAAGTAAGCAAACAAGTGCTTAAACATGAGTAGCAAGCAAGGTACACATGCAGAATCTCCTTAAACAAGTCTTTAAATAAACCAGAGAGACTCCTGACATATATCAACAATGGATATCCCATCATGCAATAGAAAGCAATAAAGAGCGGAAACAGTAAAAGGGAAATAGTGCAATACCAAACGGATAACTATCTATAGCAAATGAGTAAGAAAAAGAATCCCATAGAACTTCAAGCAAGCTAGCATCAGTAAACAAATCAAGTCATAAATCACGCCATCAAATATATGCATTGAGGATCTAAATATGAACATATCCCACAGGTGAGGTATAGCATTCATGACCACATATATATCCTGCAAAAGAATGACAAATATACAAAGCACGGGAATAGTGCAAACACAACCAATTGTGTTCCACAAATAAAGTGGAACACTACAATACTAAGTCTAAATGGAGAAACTTTCCTCAGAGTACCTCACACATTCAACAGACAAATTAGTGATTTCAAAGATAGACAATGAACCAATAAGGGATGAAAAATGGTATGCAAAAGTAATGGAAGAACATGATGACAAAACATACAATCAGTAGATGTAAGAAGCATCAAGCAAACTCAAGAAACAACTAGGTCAAAACTAAAGAATTGTTGCTCATTTCATGTCACCATGTTGGATTGACAAGTAAATATCAATCAAGGATCAAAGGAGCTAGAGAATAAATACAAACAAAGACTTTAGAAGTCAGTATTAAACACTTCACACCCATACTCATTCATTCCATTATGGTTTACAAGCATAATAAAGAAGAAGGATTCCACAAAATGTATCACAAAGCTTGGATCACAAGTTAGCAAGGCAAAGAAATTCAAACAAAGATAAAGTTAGAAGACTTAAACCATTCAAAGACTTGAAATCAAGCTTCTAACATGCTATGAGGATATGATCAAGAGTTTGAAATGTTGGTTCTAATACATGTTGCACAAGTGCACTCAATATACCTCAAAGATTCAAAAGAAAAGAAAGGATTGAACATCAAATTCACAATAAGATGGAATGGTTCATTCATTAGAGGTCAAGTGATCTCAAGCCTTTATGAGACTATCCTTGATATATCATTCCTCAACATGTTATCATTTGTCATTTGATGACCTCAAACTCAAACCAAAAGTTTAAAGTTCAAAGTAAAAAAAACAAGAAAAGAATCATTAGTTAGGAGGCATGAATCAAAAGGGCTCATTAACCACTTATGGAAACTCAAGTGAATTGATTTGAATTGGAGTGAGGAAAACAGGATCATCATGATCATTAAGTGTCAAATTATAGGCCTCTCACAATTTCATTGGCCATCAAATAAATTTCAACAAGATATGCAACATCAATTGGGCACTTTCACTTTGAAGACTCATCAAAAATAGAAATGGACTTCCATAATTCAAACAAAAAATTTCTCAACATCCTTGAGATGTATATAAGTCAGCAAACATATTTTAAGTTTATGGATAGTAGAATAAAGGATCAAATGAGGCTCAAAGACCAAAACTAATTGGCAAAACTACCAAACTAGAAAAATTTTCAAAATAAATCAAAGGAAAATACCAAACCTCATCAATTAATTCAATAAAAATATTTTTGAGATCCTCAATCCATCTATGAACTTTAAACAAAAGCTGAATTCAAATGAAACTTAGGGAAAATTAGTTTTTGGAATCAAATCAAACAAGTGAATTATCAAAACCCTAATTATTTAGAAAATAAACTCAATTATTTATTAATCAAGTTCCAATTCTAAATAATTCAAACTAAAATCATACACAAATAAAGAAAACTCCATGGATCAGAAAACTTATTTTTTCATATTTTTTGCATTAAGGAAAAATCAGAAATAAAATAAAAATTTAAACCATTAAACAATTAAACAAATATGCACATTTTAAAACAAAATTCTAATCAAAAGTCGGAAAATTATTCAACCAAAATTATATTCAAATATTAGAATTAAAAATAAGCTCCTATGATTTTTTGTGAATTTTTTGGATCAAAAGACATATCAAAATCAAATCAAATATTAAACAAGAAATTAATTAAACACGTGAATTTTAAAACCAATCAAAACATTTTCAAAAATTTTGGAAAAAAAATGCACAAGGTCAGAAATATTACTTTTAAGCTTCATGAAATTTTTCAGAGTTTTTCATCAAATTTTGATCAAGAAAGAAAATCAAGGAAGATCAAGTTATAAAACAAAATTCAAATAGATGTAAAATTCAAAATAGACCAATCAGGAGGTGACACGCTTCGTCTTCAACCTCTTGCCTTAACCAGATACGCGCGAAAAAATAGATGATAGGGCTCATGTTCAAATCTATCGTTCATACTCAATTACACACTATTTTTCATGAAATTTTGTGCAAATCAAAGCCAGAAATAAGATTTACATTATGGTATTCGAATCACACTAAATGATTAACCACAAATCAAGAATAGATCTCATGAAAATTGCAAAAACACACTGAGCATAAATTTTCAGATTCATCATACATACATATCTCATCAAATCAAAAGCTCTAAAGCTGCAGAAACACTTAATGAACATCAAACAACATGGTTCCAAACTCAAATCATACAATTCATGGCCATAAATTAGGATTCAAAGTTGAGGATTTTAACCTTTGAGGAAAAAGTGTATCTACTGTCTCCTTCACTCCAGCTGCAAACCAAGCCTCGATCTGCAATCTTTAACACTTGGAGAAGAGAATGCAAGAAAAATCACTCAAAATGCACAAGCAAGCTGGGGAATCGAAGAAACAGATTTTGGGAGAAAAAGTGGTTCCAGATCTTGAGTTTCCTCCAGCCTTTAGTTCCTCTCTTCGCCTCCTTCCCTTTTTTAATGCACAATGCAGTGTTTATATAGGGTGTTTAGAGTGAGGGCAATAGGGTCATAACTCAAATAAATCCGTTGGGGGGAAAATTGGCCCAAACAGGTAAATGGAAATGTGAGATCATGTGCTTGCGTTTTGTTTGTTTATTTGGCTTTTTATGTTGCGTTTTGATGAGCTATGAGTGAGGCAAACAAAGTGTGAGGGGGTGAGGTGGCAAGGATTTCACATGGGAATGATTTGCTTGTGATGAAAGTTACCAATTTTGGCAAAATTGCAGAAAGCGTGGGGAGGCAAGGAAAGTGTGATTGTTTGGCCAAAAGGAGTAAGAAACAAAGTGTGTGGTTCGTGCCAAGCATGTGTAATATCACCCTGAAACCAAACAGAATCAAAGGATGTATAAAATCTGTAACTTGTATGACCCACGTGTGCACCAAAAGTCAGAATCGAGGGATGTAAAAACCTGCAACTTGCATGACCTACGTGTGCACCAGAAGTCAATTAATTTCTAAATAAGGCCATAGAAAATTGGCTTGTGCATTCTCAAATTTCCCTTGAGCCAATTAAAGAACATATTCTAAGCTTCGAAACAAGTTGAGGTTCGAAAGAAATGATGGAAGGATGTGCAAGATATGAGGCTTAGGATTCATGGGCAAATCCAACCAACTTGCCCAAAACTGCGTGCGCTGGCTTGCCCAAGATAACACTTCGATTGGTCCAAATTGAAAGCATGAATGGGATTTCAACCAACCTATAAGGTGACACTTCGAATGTCCAAATGAAGAGAGAAAAGTGAGGCTTTGACTAGCCTTCAAGATAATGCTTCGAATGTCCAAGCGAAGATAGAAAAGTGAGGCTTCGATTAGCCTTCAAGATAATTCTTCGAATATCCAAGCGAAGAGATAAACTTGAGGCTTCGATTATCCTTCAATGCTTCGAATGTCCAAACGAAGAGAAAATAGTGAGGCTTCGACCATCCCTCAAGATAACACTTTAAATTGTCCAAACGAAGAGAGAAGAAATGAGGCTTCGACCAGCCCAAGGTACCACTTCAAACTGTCCAAACGAAGAGAGAAGAAATGAGGCTTCGACCAGCCTAACGTACCACTTTGAACTGTCTAAACAAAGAGAGAATAAATGAGGCTTCGACAAGCCCAAGGTACCACTTTGAATTGTCCAAGCGAAGAGAGAAGAAATGAGTCTTCGACCAACCCAAGGTACTACTTCGAACTGTCCAAACAAAGAGAGAAGAAATGAGGCTTCGACCAGCCCAAGGTACCACTTCGAACTGTCCAAACGAAGAGAGAAGAGATGAGGCTTCGACCAGCCCATAAAGTCACACTTAGAATGGTCCATACTAAAGGCAATCAGAGAGAGCCACTCGAATCTAGTTTCAGCACCCAACTTCCTCAAACCACAACTCTTTCGAATTTAAATCAAATTGATTGATTCCAAGTTCATAGAGAAGCTTTCATAGTCCCTTTCAAAATGCACGAGGCACATTTTTGAATTATGCCTCGAACCAAATGATATAGGCATGTTAAAAACTGTTTGATGAATTGCCTAGGCCAGATGCCTTTCCTTGCCTGGCCAGACGCCCAAGGTGCCCCAACAAATGCCCAACTTGCCTTAAAGTTCAAAGGCTCATAACTTTCGATTTTGAGTATGAAGTGTGTTTTTTGTCCTCTATGGGCCCTCATGGATCTTTTTCCCCTCTTCAATTGGCAAAAAGAACCACCAAAATTCCCTGAAAAATGAGAAAGTTATGCCCTTGCAATGTCGGGCCAAAACCAAAAACACAGTGAAAATTTTCAATCACCGAGATAACTTCAAATCCAAGTAACCTCTCAAACTTGCAATTCTCCTCAAAATCAATCATTAATAATCATCCCACATGAAAATACATGTCAAATGCTTTATGTTGACCAAAAGTCCACCTGGTCAACTTTGACTTTGTTGACTTTGAGTAAAATGATTGTTTTACCCCTTTGATTCAATTGAACCACTTCTCTTCAAAATTGATGATCAAAATTTCAAACATATGATATTCCAAACACATAGAGGCTATGGAAGGAGTTTCCACTCAAAAATTCCAAAGAATCCCTGATTAAAACTCAAACCCTAGTTTTGACTGATGAATCAAAAAGAAGTTATTCTCCTTATAACAGCACAATACTCAATCTTCTGATGATCCAATGAGGTGTGTTGTACCCCAAAATTTTCCCTCTCATTTTACTCAACATATGCTCATTGAAATCCTTAACTTGCTCAAGGATGCCCAAGAGTTAACCAGACAAATCCTCCTCCTAAGATAATGAGCCTCAAATTAGGTTTTCACTCCTCATCAAGATTTTTGGGTTCCAAGAGTTACAAATTACTTCTATTGACTTAATATGTTCTCAGGACCATCCATGACAAGTTGCATGCCGTGCACAACAAGTTTGCTCAGTCAACTGCTCATATGCTTGAAAATCAACTATATTAGGTCAAAAGTCAACTGTGGTCTACATGCAGTCAAACTTTAAGATTTTTGGTCAACATTAACACTTTGAAGTAACATCCATCATTTGATCAAGGGTTGATCATGATTCCTCAAGGAATGCCCCAAATTCATCAAAACTCAAAAGTTGCTAAATTAGGGTTTCTATAGGAAAAGTCAACCAAACTTTGACCATGCATAACTTTCTCATACTTTATCAGAAATTTCACATCCAATGGTCATTTTTAAGAGGATGCAATTCCTTACAACTCATCTTCATCCCTCAAGTTCAAGAAATGTACTCATGAAAATATATGAATTCAGACATTATAGGTCATTTCAAAAAGTCAACAAAAACACCTTTTGGGTCAAAGCTTCTTACATGAACATGGAATATCCAATTGAGATGAAACCAAATAGGTTGCTTAGAGGACATCCTAAGCTTTCTAAAAAGTCCAAGAACACCTTATTAGGGTCAAAATTGAGAGAGATGTGCATCGGCAAAGTTGGCCATTTTTGGAAATTTGCACAAAGTCAACAATGCCCAAATGGTATTTTCTCCACATAGACCTATCTTTTCAAGATTGGAGTTTGTTCCTAACATGGTCCACGACCCATGAACCACTCCATTCCTTATTAACTTATTTGTTTAATTTGTTGTGATTTTATTCAATTAAAATTCAAATAAAATCAAATAAATCATATAAATTACTTTTGAATGATTTTGGCATTGAATGAAGATGATATATGCTGGCATATCAAGATCAAATCGTGCAAAGGATGATTGGAATAAGAATGGCATGATTTGGCTTGTTTTGGAAACAAATAATGCAAGGATTAAATAAGATCTTTTCTCCATGATTGTTCAAGATTCAACCTGTTTTTGTTGACCTAATACATTCTAATACATATACACAAGGAGGCCAGACCTAGAGGACACGAAAAGACTGCCTCCATAAGAAGAACAAAATTCAAATTTTTTGACAAAAAAGTGTTATTCGAATTCTGATTTAGAGGGTGCTTCAAGGTGATTCAAGGCCACCAATCCACTCATGGACGTCTCCTGAAGCTAACAGCATCGTTTGCACGCGTAAAAGCTCCAGGAATCATCACCTTACAGTGTCACGGTTTTCCATTTTTCTCGAATTTGGTTATGCAAATTTACGCATTATAAATAATTTCTAAGCATGCCTTCATGTTTGTATCAGCATTTAGAACGTATTGGTATATTTAATTAGGAGTTTTAGCGCATGTGCGGATAGTGGCCATTGTTAGGGTTTGAGGTTGTGTTTTAGGGCTTTTTGATGCAGGTAAAATCAGGGCAAAAGATGGATGCCATCATGCTCATGAGATCAAAAAGAGCTGACATGTATGCTTAGATTTGATTTATCTTGCCTGGTATTGATTTTTGAGATTTGCAGGGTTATAGTTACAGTTGGTGTCTGTAGGTAAAGGTCCTTACCTAAAACGACAGTTTCCCTGAAGAAGATGAAGGCGTGTCAAAGCGTGGTTGGAAGGTTTTGAATCTCGCACGTTTTCTTGTTACACTAACTCTTCATTTAATATAATGTATTTGTGTTATTATATTGACGAATGAACAAGCTAGCGCAGTTGGTCAAGGGGGAGAGGTATGAAGCTAATGTCCTGGGTTCGATCCCAGACGTGAGCTTTTGTATTTTTTCCATTATTTCTTCACAGGATCCAGCGTGCACTACCCAAGAAGGCCATCGTACATCCTCCATATCCAGCCATTCGATCATCCTTAGATCCAGATCTAGCGCTCAGTGAGAGCAGCGCATGGTGGGCCTACAAGATCTGACTGCACTGAATCACACGCATTTGTTTGGGCTAGCATCTTGGGCCCAACGAAAATCAGCAATACACCCCTCCTGATTACTCAACAATACCAGGCCCAAAATTATTTCTTTTCTTTATTTATTTTATCTTTTAATTATTTGTTAATTATTTCTTTTTACAAAAAACAACAAAAATATTTTTTTATTAAATCAAAAAATATAGAATTAGATTTTTTATTTAATATAATCATTATTGAAAATAAATTAGTTTAATTAGATTAACCTGGTTGTTTTTATATTAATTAAAATTAACTAAAAATTAGGTTTAATTTGCAATTAAATTGTTTTTCTCATTAAAAAATACACAAAAATATTTTTTTTAATTAATTAAATTTTTTAGGCTTCTAATTTATTCTCGTATTTAATTCGTCGCGCGCGCCTTTACTTTATTTTAATTCAAATTATTGTAACTGTTTCAAGTTTGTAATAGATTAATTAGGATTTTAATTCCCGCATCTTTATTTTCAGTCAAATATTTATGTATCTGCCCAAAAGCCTTGTAATAGTTAGGATTTTAATTTCTTGCACTTTTTAATTTCCCCAACTATTAAACTGCTAGATGTATGGATATTAGGATTGTATGCGAAAGATAAATCAACGATTAAAAGGTAGATAACCCTAATTGTGCAAAGATGATTAACTGCAAAAAAGCACACTTGCACATGCTCACTCCTAGGGTTTACCCCACTCCGGTTGCCTTCGGTAAACGGTCATGAAGTATAGGGAATTTTAGTGGTCGTCCTCTAATCCTAAAAGATCAAAATAATCCATTTGAATGTTGCCTCGGAAAGATATTTAGGACTTTAGGGTAACTACTAAGGTTTCCTAACCATTACTTTTGTGACTGTACTTGTCCCTTCGAGTGTCCCTTAAAACTCCAATGATGGGGCTACCTACTCCTTAATAGTAGGATAATGTTGTCTAAAGGAAATGAGAAAATGAACAATCTTTTTCGAGTAGGTAGAAATTCTTAAGTACTTGCTCAAAACAACAAAACTTTTTCACAAACACTTTTCAAAACAGTTTTCAAAAACGACTTCGTCACACTCTTGAGGACAGATATGAGGGTTATCACGAAGTTAAACAAAAAACTTTTCAAAACACACAAGAAATTTCAAAAATGAGCAAGTACCTAAGAGCCTGTGGAAAACCACGGATAGAAATGGTGCTAACACCTTCCCTTTCTATAATTTACTCCCCGTACTCAGAAGCTCTCGAAAAAAGGTTTTTTCTGTTCTTTTTTCCTTTCCTTGGTTGGATGAAGTAAAAGTCGGTGGCGACTCTTGCTTACTGTGACATTTTCGAATATAAAATGCAAACCAGTATTAACAGTCGATTCTGCCACCGTATCACAAGGTGGATAAGATACCTTGAGAGATGTGAAACCTTTGGGCTTGAAAGATCCAGAGGTTTAGATAATAAGGCTCTCCTTGAGAAACTTGTCAATATAATAAATCTTCCAAAGCTTGAGGGAGGCTTGATAAACCAAAATACCTTGATCCCATTACCATGTGTGAATGCGATGCAATATGATGTTAATGATGAAACATAAGCCTAAATCAAGAGGGTAAATTTTGGGGTGCAACAATAGAGTTCGTGCCCTTGACATTTTTTGGACTCATTCAGAAAGTATCAAGTTGTTAGACAAATTTTTAACCTGCCTTATAATTGATTCAACATACAGGACCAACAAGTATAGGCTTATGCTTCTAGAAATTGTTGCCACTTCTACGGATAAGACTTTTTCGGTTGGACTTGCATTCTTCGAATGTGAGAAAGAAGACAATGTTACATGGACGTTGGATATATGCAAGACTTTGTTGAAGGATCCACAAAAGTTTCCTAGTGTCATTGTAACCGACCGAAATAACGACCTTATGAATGTGGTTAAAAGTGTATTTCCTACATCATATACATTACTTTGTCCGTATCATATAACAAAAAAAAGTGAGAGCTAATCTCAAACCGGTGGTTGCCACCAAAGACTTCAAGGGTGAAGACGGAAACATTGTCAAAGCTAGTGTTATGGTGGAGAATATAATGGATGCATGGGAAAATATATTGAATTCTTCTACAAAAGAGTTGTATGGTGAGAATGCGATACATTTCAGGAGCTTGTGTGTCAAGTTTCCAAATTTTCTAAAATACATTGAAACTACTATTCTTGATCATGTGAAATAGAAAGTGGTGTGTGCTTGGACGGACCGAGTTTGACACTTGGAAAACACTACAACTAATAGAGTCAAATTTGCACATGAGACATTAAGGAAATGGTTGGGTGATAGCAAGCGATACTTTTGTTGAGAATAAGACACGGTGAACCAAATGCTCCAAAACCAACATAATGAAATTCAAACAACTTTTGGCCGGAGAATAGCTATCGTAGAACACCGTTTTAAAGATAACACTCTTTACTCAAAGTTGAATCTTAACATATCCCGAGCGAGATTGAATTTTATTTTTATGAAGCGAAGCGTGCCAAGAAAATGGGCCGGATAGTTCAAAGTGTGGATGTACAATTAGGAAAGCCTATAGGCTTCCATGTGCTTGTCTCATTTCTAAAAAAGTGAAGCTAAATACCCCCATACGCATGGACGAGGTCTTTAATCATTGGAAAATACTCTTATTTGACTACTACGCTTCTACGAAGGACGGTACATCGAGTATTACCATCACAACTGAGCTAGAAGTGATTATGGATAGATTTATTAAAGCGGATGACACTACGAGATTGTTGTTACCTAAAAAAAATTAAGGTATATATTGCATAATTAATGAGGGTAGTTCCACGAGTTAAGAATAAGGTATCCTACAAATAAAGGTTGTAAGGAAATTAAGCTCGAGAATGAGAAATAGTCGGAAAAAATTATTAGTCAGCAGTGGAAAGTCGACACAATTGACAAACAAGCTAGTCAAAGTTTGGTATTGTCAACCAAATTAAAATCTAAGACTTAGAGAAGTTTGGATCATCTATCTACACTAAAGGATGGCGTCGAAGTGAGCGTTGGAGCGGAATAATTTTGAAATTTGAAAATACCAACAGTTGCAAGATAGTTTTCCAAATTAAGCGCCAAGTACATGGTGAAAATATAGATAAGCAATTATCTCAAGGCCAAATACGTGTCAAGTATATAGTGTGTTCTAGTACGTATGCAGTTAGATTTGTAACTACTATAAATAAAAGGATCCGGTGTAGGATTTAAGGTGTTCACTTTGTACTAGAACCACTTAACAAACCCAACATTTCAAGCGTAAGGAAGAAGAGGGTTTCAAAGGTGTTAATGTACGTGAATCACCATCTTTATGTCAATGAAAATTCCTTTCTTTTCAGTTGTTCCTTTTGAATCTTTTGCTTTAATTTTATTTACTTTCGAACGTTCCTTTTATATTATCATCTACGCTTTTGAAACTCGTTCTATCTCTATACTAGAATTTGCTAAAGAGTCTCTCAACATTTATTTCATTTAAACAAGTCGTAACCTACCGTCGGTCACGAGTCGCCTTTAGCCGGTCAAAACATTACATTATGGAAACTCATGCTTGTTTTATCCTTCAGAGAAAACTATTTCTCAAAAAAACAAAGTCCTACATCGGTCGAACAAGTTATACTTAGATACATTAGCACATGTCTTAGGATCAATTAGTCGATCCTGCAAGTAACTCTTAGTTTTTAGGCTTTGGGAAGACTAGCGGTTGCTTACCTTTTTCGACAGTAAACAATTGCATATTAAAGAACAACTGAAGAAAATCTCCTATCCAGAAACCACTTATATGAAACCTCCTTCACAACTGGTAAAAACCAAAGGTTCCCTAAAAAGTTTAAAAGTACACAAGGTGACAATTCAACAAGGCAGATTTCTTCGTACCATGAAGTTGTTGAAGTATTTTTTAAGTCGGGGTGTCCTATTCAGGCTACATCAGTACAATGGATGGAACATTCCGCAAAAGAGGCAGAAACTTGGCCGAATCATTTTTTGGAAAGAATGGTCGAATTCACCAAGTTGCTGGAACTTGAGAGAGAATCAAATAGCAAGAAGTCAAGCATAGAACCAGTTTTAGATTTAAACGGTAACCATTAGTTCGGTATATTTTAGAATGTAATAGAATCATTTTTTGTATGTATTGTCGTGCACAATATAATCGAATCATTTTGGAAAGTATACGTACGATTCAATACATATATAATATATCTATTTAAAATTTGACCAATTTATACTTTTACGATTAAATTGTGAATTTATCTTTGATTGGTATTAACTTTGCCAAGATAGTGGTCTGTCTCTACATAATTCGGAAATACATTTCCGAAATTTAAAAAAAACAATTAGAGAATGTTTCAGAAGTGTACTGCTGAAAACACCTTATTTTTGTTTTTAAAATGGTTTTTTTTTCGGAAGTGTATTTCTGAAATATGGGTTGACACGTGAAAAGAATTGTTGGGACCAAATTGCTCCAAATATTCTATAAATAGGGTGTCTAAACCATTTCTTCAACGCCACACACCACAAATCAGACATCACACACCACAAATCAGATATGACACAAACGTATTCTCACTTTGCTTTTATTTACTTCAACGGTACGAATCTGCCACTTCAATTTAGGTTCTGCGAGGACACGCCTCTCGCAGAGCTCATTACCATACTCAACTCTCTCTCTCTCTCTCTCTCTCTCTCTCTCTCTCTCTTGCAATATTCATAAAATTAGAGGGTAGTCAAGCTCAAGTATCGTTCACCATCACTTGACACTGAAGGAAAGATCAAGTTCACCAAGTTTGAGCTGAAGAAGGATGACGATTTAAAGGTTATGTGAAGTACTTTTCATCAATACTCTACTAAGGGTCTGATTCAATTGGATGCAAAGATTCAGAGATCAGGTGAAGATGTTATCAAAATATTGTGACGTTCTCAGTTACCCGTTTATAATAATATGTAATGTTAAATTTATGTTTTAATATCTATGTAATTTCTACTTTCAATGTTAAATTTATGTTATTGTTTATGTAATATCAATGTTTCAAAATCTATGTTATATCTATTTTTCAAGGTCAATGTTTCAATGTTTCTGTTATGGAGAAATCATTCAGTGTTTATTTCAGAAATGTACATCGGAAATAAAGCATTGGATATCTTTGGAAATACATCTCCAAGTTTACCCCAAAAAAATAATATTTCGTAACTTTGGTAATACATCTTTGAAATCACCCTAGAAAAATGAATTTTAATACGTTCGGAGATACATCTCTGAATTATGGGAATAAAAACAGAATTTCGCCAAAGATAACTAAGAAGGTGTAAGAATGGGGAAAGAAATTTCAAACCTCTATAAATCTTTGGTGCAATTCTCTTACCTCCTATCCCTTTTTATTTTCGTTATTTATTTATTTCTAATGTGATTAAATCCATTATATATTCTGATTTTGTTTTCTTTTTTAATTCTGATGCTCACTCTTTGTTTGATTTACAATATTATTTTAAACAATTTATTTTATTAATTTTTATCGGACATTATTTTTTAAACCCGTACAATTCATCCTTTTTTGTGTTTGAAATCACTTGTCTAGCCAATATATGTCCATTGCAAAATGAAAAATGTCAAATATTTTGTAACAATTTTATTATAAACAAATAAATTATTATCAAAAGAGTATACAAAATCCCTTTTAAGACTTTTACAAAACAAAATATTTAAGTTAAAATCTACATTAGTTTAGTTGGTAATCTTGTAGTAAAACACTTTTATAGGTATGCTTGAGTTTGATAGACAGGTGATTAAAATAATCAATATTTTACCTTGAGTTTGACTTGAAGCACATTGAGTTTGTTTTGGGGACAAATTGGAGTTTATAATAAACTTTTTTTAATGATAAATTGTTAGTAGTTGATTTTTATACTTGGACATTGAGCTTGTTTAGGGGACAAATTAGAGTTTATAATATATTTTTTAATAATAAATTGTTGGTAGTTAATTTTTTTTTCTTTAACTTTCCTTAACTTAAGAAAGTTCAAACTAATTGAACTACACCCCTCCACCCAATTGATGTGTCCCTATAGGTGAAACTCATTAAGGAGTCCTTAACTTAAGAAGTTCAAACTAATTAAGGTGTTCATCAGAAAAATTGTCTACATAAATTAACAAATAGTTAATTAAATTCTATTTTCAAAAATTAGATTATAAAATCATTTTACTTACACATTTTAAAAGTTGTTTTTTTGTTTCTTCAAAAGAAGCCTGTCAAACAAACTAAGAGCTGTGTTTGAATAAAAAATATATCATTGAGGTAAAAGTCATATTCATACCATGATTTGTAATTTGTAACCTCATCAGCCAAACATTCAAAGCTACCAACATAAACAAGAATCAAAATGATTTCAAGATGTGTCCCTAGAGGTATGACTCAGACCACTCAAGGAGTTTTGTGAAGAAGGTACAGACTTCAATTTCTAATACTAACAGATTTTCCTATCCTAATAAACTAATCATTAACAATGTCTATAAAAAAATAAACAAAGTTTCATGACCTTTTCATGGAATCTCCTATTCATCAAAGGATTGTCAGCTGCATAACCCAATGGACTTTGACAGTGAGTATGCCAAACTGTTATAAAATGTGTGAATAATCAGCAAAATCTCTCAGGTACATGATGTCGACGCATATGTGGAGAAAACTCTCAATCAAACTATATATGTTGTTTGAATTGCTTGTATGATAATCTATCTAAGTTGATTCTACTTTGAGAACTATCTTCATGAACTCGTATACAAAGTAACTAATAGCAGCCGATGGTAATACCTGAAAATCATAAAATTGGATATTAAATCATGAGTTTAATTTTGACATTTGATCCATTGTTAGGATAAAAGTTCTATATTGTCAACAAATTACAACTAATCATACGTGTGACATTAGAAGCAATTACAATTTCAGTAAAATGTTCTAGTGATCTGACGAATATTACTTAGAGTGACTATAAAAAGTTGAAACATAAATCATCTAATCTTGATGATGGTTCAAATAGGCGTCTACATGAAATTTAATGTACAACTTGCTGCACAGAACACAGTATATATATATTTCCAGAGAAGAGATTATACCTGCAATAAGCTGGGAGTCAATCCTGCATAGAGAGCAGGAACACCTCCTTGCTCAACAATCTTGACACAAGTCGCCAGCGCGTTCAACCTAGTCGCTTGAACTTGCAATTGAAGCTGTCTCCTTACAACTTCAAAGGGATATGTAGCAGCTTCAGAACAACAACCAGCAATAGCACCATATAATAAAGTTCTAACGGTGCCCAATTCCAGTTGTTCCAAAGCATTCAACTCCTGAGTCTCTTCTTTCATATATTGGATTCTTTTCATTCCCTCGGGCGAATGTAAATATGCCGACTTTAAAATATCGTAAACACCATAGTAGACAGCACCTGAAGGTGCCATGCTGATAATGGAAGGTACTAAACCTTTGTAAAGAGAAAAGAAGCCCTCCGTTTTGATCATATGACGGAAGACACCGATTACACCTCCCAATGCTTCACCACCAGGTGCTACCATAACTGTCCTGATCTGAAAGAAACCACTCTTAGAATGCAACTACTACTTTTATGCGTTCCACATCTTCTAAGACGAGACACTATATATGGACCATCAACAGCGCCTTAGGTATTCAAATAAAATCATAAAGACGGGCTTTTTTTAATAAAACATGATGCAAGTTTCAAGGTTATTGTTATTTAACAATAATTATGCACAATCAAGGAGCATCCTCAAGAAATATAAATATCAAATTAGACGGTCGAGATTGTAACTATGTGATGCAATTACAACTGGGAATCTATTTCCATCATAATCGAAAGAAAACTTAAACACATATCAAGAAAAAAAGTAGTATAAGAGTCCACGGATTTGCACTCACAGTGTCCATGGGCAAGCAGAGCAAGGTAGCTGTAATCCCTGCAGCAGCACCAGCAACAAACCTCTCAAAATTTGTGGACTCTTCATTCCCCAACATTCTCACCAGTTTATTTTTATATGTATCATAGGCATAAAAATTTATAGCCTTAAAAGGCGCCGTCCGAAGAATATTCACAAAATTTCCTTTCCAAAAACCTTTCAACCCTTGAGAAACTGCAATTGTCTGAATGAGCTCAACAAGATTCTTCTGTTCTCCTCGAACAATGTATTCGAGCTTAAGTCTCTCCAATGGCGCAACAAAAGTCCTGAAAACCCCAACATGAGAATCAATGTTGTGACCAAATATAACAGTGTGAGTAAAGCAAATTTGAAAAGAAAAACCAATGATTTAAGAAGTGAAGACCTTGAGACCATGGCGGAAAAAGCACCAGCCCAGAGATGTTTGGTCATGTTAACAGCACCGGATCCGTTAACCTGAAGACTCTCCTTCTCCTTCTCCTTCTCTTTCTCTTGATACACACCTTCTTCCACTTTTTTCTCATGTTGCTCTGAAACTTCATTGGATTCTGGAGTGTATCTATGACTATGATCTGTGCCGGTTCCGTTTATTGAAAGACTCAACGACGAGAAAACGCAACTGCCACCATTAATGGCAGGTTCTACCCTGAGAATCTCGGCGCCGACCCTTTTTCTGATACCCCAGGAAAAACATGAAACTGTGGCTGAATTGGATGAAGAAGATGGAGTTAAGGTAAATAAGGATGTTGGAAGGGTGGTAGCGTCAAGGAAAAGACCACCTGGGAAGAACGAATCCGAGGGTTTGTTGTTTTGTTTGATCAAGTGGGACATTGTTTTTATTTTTGTTTTTAGTTGTGAAAATTGATCTTGTTTGAGTTTTTGACGTTTTGGTTGGAATGGGTGAGGAAGTCGAGAATTGGAATGAAATGCGAGTTGGGTGTTCAAGATTGGGAGAAAGAGAGAGAATGCTATTTTAATTGGTGATTCATCATAGTTTCCACCGTCGCAAACTGCATTGTGTTCGGTTCGCTGACGGAGGTTGGTGCATCGTATCGTGCTTCTTTATTTAAATAATCGCTTATTTTAAAATTCACTAAAGTTTTTCTTACTTTTTCCACTTTTCTAAATTTCAATTTTGCCTTTTGTGTTTTCTTTTTTCGACTTTTCCATTTTTAATCTATTTTTTTCTTTTTTAAATGATGCTCTCTGCCTACAACTTTTAGCTTTTTGTGACTACTAGTGTTGTGCAATTCTGATACTGCTAGGGTCACAATCAAATGATTATGATTCGCATCTTAAGCGTGTTGTTAAAATACTTTCTCTTTTATTGTTGTAGTTGTAGGAAATACTAAGTAGAGGAATTTTTGTTGTCTTTTGTTTGAGGACTTATAGGTTAGGCCGACGATTAGGACGTACAACTTAAATTTTATATCATAGTTAACAAAACAAAAATTTAATTAGTATTACCTCCCGAAAAGTTAGTAATATTTGATTTTTATTCTAATTATTTATAAATTAATATTTTTAAATGGTGTGATGTATTGATTTTGTAAAAAAAATTATATTAATACTAATTAATTTTATAAAACAAATATAAATTCAAGATTTAATTATAGAATTTAATTGATATACACCGATAATGTAAAGAAGTTTTATGTCGTCAGTTAGTCATAACCATCAAATATTTATAATTGTTTGATTTTTATTTTAAACACATTCAAAGTATTATATAAGAGTGATTGTAATATTCTGATTGTATACAAAAATTACTGACAATACATATCAATTAATCTCTTAATAATATATCTGTTAAACAATTATTATAACTCTTAGATTTTTTAAAAAGTTTAATTTTTATTTTCCACTCTTAGAAGTAATCCACTTGTAACCGTTAAACTATTAAATTAAAGTTGTAATGAAAGGTAGATTTAGCAAATTACTTTTGCTTGTGGAGAAAACTATCTCATTGGTAGATATCTTTAGTGTTATAAGTAATTCATATTCAACAGTAATTTGTTAGTTAAAAGAAGGTTTTTCATGTTGTTGTTCCATAAGTTGAGTATAGTTTCTGGGTTTGGTTTGATTTGGTTTGTTTTGTCAGTTTCTTTTAGTAGTGTCTGGCATAGTTTACTTATGTGTCATGTTAATTTTGGTGTATTTAAACACCTTGGTGTAAAGAGTTTTACAGTAAGTACTTAATAGAGTTTATATCTCTTAAAAGTTTATTATAATTGTTTTTCTTTCTCTTCTCTTTCCTATCTTCTTCCATCTTCATCTTCAACTTTGTGCTCCAACAATTGGTATCTAGAGCTTTAGTTCGATTCATAGGGAAACACGAGTGTACGTGAGGCGTGTGTGATTGATTTTGTCATTTGAATTCGTGTTGAATTCACGATCAGAATCGTAACAGAATTGTATTTCTTAATTTTGGAGGATAGGGAAACACATGTGTTTGGTGAGATCTGAGACCTATTTGAGTTTCAGTGACAAGAACAAAGATGAACGGCAGAAATTGTTTGAATATTATGCTTCTGGTGTTTGATGGAAAGAATTGGAATCAGTGGATGACTCAAATGCGTGTGTTGCTCGGTGCTCAAGACGTTCTTGATCTCGTCACTGAAGATTATGTTTTGGTTGCAGCGGATGCGACGGAGGAACATAGAAACGCATAAAGAGATACGAGGAAGAAAGATCAAAAACTGTTGTTCTACATCCATCAGTGTGTGGATGTGAATGTGTTTGAGAAGATTGTTGATTCAACGACGGCGAAAACTATGTGGGATATACTGACATGGTGCTACGATAGTGATGCGTCAGTGAATAAGGTGAAACTTCAGTCTCTATGTAAGCAGTATGAGAATCTCAATATGAAGAACAATGAGAAGGTATCTGATTACATTTATAGAGTGATTTTAATCACAAATAAGATGAAATATTATGGAGAAACTATGTATGTACAAGTAATCATTGAAAAGGTATTGAAGTCTCTTACTCCTCAATTTGATTGTGTTGTTATAGTAATTGAACATTCTAAGAATCTTAGCACCATGAGAACTGAATAACTGCAAAGTAGTCTAGAGATACAAGAGTTGCGTCTGACTGAGAGAACATATGAAAGAGAGGTAGAGCAGGCTCTAAAAGCTTCTTTTGTCAAGAAGGATCAGAAGCATTCTTAGTCAGAAGCCAAGAAGAGACATGCTGGTGGTTCTCAGAAGTCAGAAGTCTTCAACTCTGATGAGAAGAAACATCAGAAGAGAAAGGAAAAGCTTTACAATAGAAAGGTTTAATGCTATTGTTGTAATAGGTTTGGTCACTTTACTAAGAATTGTTGGTCAAACAAGAAAAGGAAGTTAGAAGAAACAAATATAGCCAGAGAAGATTCTGATAATGAACTTGTGCTATTGATGACTTCTAAGTCTGATGGTAGGTATTTGGTAGACTGATGGTATATGGAGATTGGCGGCTCAAATCACTTAACTAGAAACAAACAATGGCTGGTTGATTTTGACTCCAGAAAGAGGACAAAGATCAGATGTGCTGATGATAAATACCTTAATGCAAAAGATATGAGAAATATCAAAGTCAGAGTGAAGAATGGAAGAATTGTTCTGATCAAATATGTTTGGTATGTTCCTAGTTGAAGAACAATCTAATAAGTGTAGGTCAACTTATTGAGAAAGGTTTCTTAATTATCATGAAGAACAATCTTTTGAAGTTGTATGACTGCAATCAGAAGATGATTATGCAATTTGAGCAGAGAAACAACATAACATTCAAGGTGAATATAAAGTCATCTAAAACTAAATGCCTTAGTGCAAAAGGCTCTGAAAGTGGTAGTGAGTTGTGGCACAAGAAATTGGGGCATCTGAACTTCAGAAGCTTAGGGCATCTGAGTTTTAAGAAGTTAGTATATGGCATTCCTAAGATTGTGAAGCCTGAGAATTCATGTGAGATATGCATGAAAGGAAAGTAAGCCAAATTTCCAGTTGCGTTAGAAGTATCCCCAAGAGCAAAGCATGCTTTGGGAGTAGTGCATTCTGATGTATGAGGACCATTTTCAGTACCTTCACTTGGAGGAAACAAGTATTTTATGTCGTTTTTAGATGAGTTCACAAGAATGGCATGGGTAGCACTCATCAAGTTTAAGCATGAGGTGTTTACTGAGTTCTAAAAGTTGAAGGTGAACGCTGAGAAATATAGTGGTCAGAAGTTGAAAGTTCTCATAATTGTGGGTGAAGGTGAGTATAACGCTACAGAGTTCTAAAAGATCTGTGAGGAGAACGGAATTGAGCATGAGATTACTGCTTCATACACTCTTCAACATAATGGCCTTGATGAAAGAAGAAATAGAACTTTTCTTGATATGACAAGGAGCATACTGAAAGAGAAGAAGTTCCCTCACACCTTGTGGGGAAAAGTTATTGTCACTTCAACATATGTGTTTAATAGGTGTCCAACGAAGAAGCTGAAGGAAATTATTCCTTTATAGAAGTGGACTGGAGATAAGCAAAGTGTGGGTCATTTCAGAGTATTTGGTTCTGTCTGTTACAAACATGTTCCAGATGCTAAGAGAAAGAATTTGGATGATAAAATAAAAGTAATGGTGTTGATTGGGGTACATGTTTACTGTGGAAAAAGGTAAACAACCGCTAGTTTTCCCAAAGCCTAAAAACCAAGGGATACTTGCAGGATCGACTAATTGATCTTAAGAAATGTGTTAATATATCTAAGTATAACTTGTTCAACCGACGTAAGACTTTTCTTTTTGAGAAACGGTTTTCTATGAAGGATAGAACAAGCATGAGTTTCCACAGTGTAATGTTTTGACCGACTAAAGGTGACTCGTGACCGACAGTAGGTTATGACTTTTTAAATGAAATAAATGTTGAGTGACTTTTTAGTAAATTCTAGTATAGAGATAGAACGAGTTTCAAAAGTGTAGATGATAATATAAAAGGATCGTTCAAAAGTAAAAAAAATTAAAGCAAAAGATTCAAAAGGAAGAACTGAAAAGAAAGGAATTTGCATTGACATAAAGATGGTGATTCACGTACATTAACACCTTTGAAACCCTCTGCTTCCTTACGCTTAGAATATTGGGTTTGCTAAGTGATTCTAGTACAAAGTGAACACCCTGAATCTTACATTGGATCCTTTTATTTATAGTAGTTACAAATTTAACTGCCTATGTACTAGAACACACTATATACTTGACACGTATTTGGCCTTAAGATAATTGCTTATCTATATTTTCACCATGTACTTGGCGCTTAATTTGGAAAACTATCTTGCAACTGTTGATATTTTCAAATTTCAAAATTATCCTGTTCCAGCTCTCACTTTGACGCCATCCTTTAGCGTAGATAGACGATCAAAACTTCTATGACTCTTAGATTTCAATTTGGTCGACAAGACCAAACTTCGACTAGCTTGTTTATCAATTGTGTCAACTTTCCACTGCTGACTAATAATTTTTCCAACTATTTCTCATTCTCAAGCTTAATTTCCTTACAACCTTTATTTTTAGGATACCATCTTCTTAACTCGTGGGACTACCCTCATTAATTATGCAATATATACCTTAAAATATTTTTTTAAGGTAACAAAGTGCCCCCAGAGATGCCATTTTCGAATTTCAGCCAACATGAGACAATGACATCTTTGAAACATCAACCACTTTTCCAGCAACTCATTCTCTTCCATTTCTCCCTTAGTTGGCATAATTGTTCCCCCCTTACTCATGACATCACGCCATCATGATAGCGTATCACATCTTCTCCTCGAGACGTGCAACTATTAATTCTCCATCTATTCTTTTTCTTAGTGGGAGACGTGGCCCACCATCTCGATACTCCCTCTCACCATGTGTCCATAGATTAAGTGACACGAATTTGGGGAGTTGGGAAAGAAAATTTTAATCACTTTCTTGATTATTTCCTTTTCCTTTTTACTTAGGGTTTTCCTTCTATAAAAGCCATTTCTTCTCTCTTTTGACTCTTCTCTTCAACCTGACTCAACGCATTCTGTCTTCAGAGAACACAAATCTTTTTTCCTTCCAATCTTCTTCTTCTTCAAGCTTCTCTGTCTTTTCCAATGGCAAGCTCCAGTAGAAAGGTTCCTTCTTCTGCAACACTTCCACATCCATTCCTTATTGATGGGAAGGAATACGTTCCTAAGCCACCTTTCTCAGAAGAAAAATCAAAGATATGGCAATCACAAGTATTAATACCTTTCTCTCTAGATGATAAACCCCTGGCATTTCTAGGTCCTCTCCATGAAGAACATAAACCAAAGATTTCTATGGAAGAACATGCATTATTCCCAACCAGTTACCTTACCAAACCACTGGTTTCTCTTGAAAAGCCTTTGTCACTACACTATGTAGATAGAAACTTCAGGACTGCTCCTCCCAGAAATTGCCCTAAGTTTCGTGCTTGGCTGACACGTTTAGAAGAAAAAAAACTCGACCAATGGCAAAATTTAGGTATTTACACTCTTTTACAAATCTCTTGTTGTGGTCCTCCTTATTCCTGCGGTATGCTGCTGGCTGCAATCCAATTTTGGGAGGGTTCAGCCACTACCTTTCATACGAAGTGTGGCATGATTACTCCCACACTTTTAGACATTGCTGCTATCACTGGATTAAAACCGACTGGTCGCGTATTCAATCATGGGGATGCAGACCCCATATCTTTGAAGTTTGATGTAGGTGATTCTGGTAAACCGATGTATAGTAACTTCATCGACTATCATTCCAAAACCCCAGGCCTGTGACTCCTGAAGAGCATGTAGCATTTCTGACCTTATGGTTGTCTCGCTTTGTTTTTTGTTCAAGGTTTATGCAGATAGCCAAACAATTTTTATATTTGGCTACTCAGTTACATCAAGGTCGTGATATTGCTTTGGGCCAACTTATATTGACTTCTCTTTACGAGTCATTATCTGATGTTGTTTCTCAAATCAAAACTTTCGACCCTACCAACTCCAAGAAGAAGAATGTTTTGGCCTATGGCCCCTTTTGGTTCTTACAATTGTGGCTCAACGCCACTTTCTCTAAAGATATCAGGCCATATAGGATGAGAAGAGTGGCGTGTCCTCCAGCAGAATGCCATGTTGTTTAGAAACGCCTAATTCCTATGACCCCTGGTGATAAAACTTCACCCAGCGCCAAGGTATTTCAACTCTTGTTCAGCATTATATTGACTCGTGTCGATTTTGAACCTTTAATGGCTCCTTTCTGTAATAGACCTGGTGACCCTGAGTGGTTTACTAGAGTTTTTCCTCCTCCAAGAAATGAAAACAAGAGTAATTATTTAGTTATCTGGAGGCGTTTTTTGGTTCCTCAGTTTCTGTTAGTTGTAATTGTTGGTACCACTCCAGGCTTGGTTTCTTATTAAGCTAATTTTATGGCTCGGCAATTTAGGCTCTATCAGTTTATCCCCAAATCTCTATTTCCCTCCTTTGAGTTGCTTTTTAATATCACCAGCGATCAACCTTATGATGTCTTCAGAGCAGACGTCGAGAATTTTTGGGAAAAGAGGCCTAAGCTTGGTTCTATCCCTTTTCAACCTGAATTTTAGTGTACCAAGGAATTTGAAACTTGGTGGCAGTCATATATTACTGCATATGTTGGTGCCCCTGAGACAAAGCTAGTTTAACTAACTGAAGCTTTTACCAATTTCAGGCGAAGGCAACCAAATGTAAGACTACTCATGCCAAACAAATTCAAGCTTTCCAGCAGTATTTCTGAGTTGTGTATCAACCTAATAATCTTCGTCGGACCATTTTTGAGGCTGCCAAAGAATTAAAGCAGGAGGTAACAAATAGGATCCTAAAACTTAAAATTCCTGGTTACGCGATAGATAAATATCTTTATGCCCTTCACTTTGGAAAAATTAGTTTTCCTCCTTTGCCATCTAGCCCCTTGGCTTTGACCTTTGGCCCACTTATTCCCGACTGGTGGTATAGCCCTTGGTCATATATTGAAAACGCTTATAAGAAAAAGGTCGAGAGAATGGTATCGACGAAGCATTATCTACCCAACTACTCAGGGCCTCTTCATATTGATCATCAATATGTTAGAGTACGCTCTACCATGCAAGTTGGTAACAATTTTTTTTAGGAAGCTTTCCCCTTTACTCTTTTGGCTCTTGTTACTTATTTGATTGTTCTTTCCTTACAACCATCCAAATAGAGCAAGGGGACATTCCTGTCGACCAGACTGGTCCTTTGACAGAAAAGGTTTAGGCTTGAACTATACTGATTCTTGTTCTTTATCTAGCATCATACACTTAGCCAATTTTCAAACCTTGTAGGTTACTCCTGATAAATCTCCCTCTAACGATGACACTATTTCGACTGCTCTTAAGAAACCCAGTTCTTCAGTACGTGTGTTTGTACGCTATTCCTTCAACTTTCCTTATGATTTAAACGGTTGCTAACACTTCATCTATCTGCAGAGTCAAAACCATTCGACAAATTTGACTGCTCCTTCCAACAAATCCAAAATGTATAAGAAGGACAAACCTCATTCAACTACGGGGATATAGGTGTTTCTTGTCGGCTTAGCCACCCTTTTTTACAAATAGCTTATATTTCCTTCTATTGTCTTCAGCCATCTCCTAATACTCAGTCCCCTCAACATTCCCAAAAATCCAAAGGCCACAAAAGGAATAAAGATTCTCCTACCAAGAGTGGAGTAGCAAAGAGGAAAAAGAAAACAAGGTGCCTTTGGCCAAAGACTTTGAGGCCAACCCTGATTTAGCTACTGATACCATAGTGGTGGACACAACAATTTTTGACCCACTTCCTCCCCCCAAGATTCTTGGAGCTTTAGGGCCAACTAGGACCTGTTGTACCCCAATTTTTTCCCATAAGATCCCTTCATCATACCATATCGATTCAATCACAACAAGGTCACATTAGGGCTCTTGGTTCTCCTCCCTATCTTTAGCTTTGCTCTTTGAGGAATCACCAAGCACCTTGACTTGTTTTTATTTTGAGATAATTCATGTTTTATTTTGACTTTCCTTTTAACTAATAAAATTCAATGTTGGTTTGTCTTACTTGTTAATAATGTAGGTAAAGGCAATGTGGCTTGGCAAGTTGATCCATGGGTTCATTAGTTTATTTCTATTCCCTAGTCAATAAAGCTTGAGAAGTTAAAACCTCACCATTGAAGTTATATTGGAAGAAATGGCATGGAAAGGTTTACCTTGGTTCACCATATTTCAAAGTTATCAAGATTGATTTAAAGGTGCAAGGGGTTGATTGAAGAAGTTGTCATGTTTGGACAAGGCTTTGTTCCCATTGGTCACAAGTGTATATTTCTCTCAATTCTCAAGATATGGAAGTGGTTTTGGTGGCTATGAGTTCTCATTATCATCCTCAAAAACTTATATTTACAAAGTAAAAGTTTTGGTATAAGAAGGTTGTTCAAAATTGTCAAAGTTCTTCAAAGCATTTTCTTGATCTAGGAGCTAGGGTTTTGAACTTCAAAGAACTATATCTTTCTCATCTTTTGGTATTTTTGAGTGATTCCAAAGACATCCTTCTATTCAAAGGTTTATTAATAAATCACTTCAAAAGTTTCAAGGATTTTTCATGTGGAAGAAGCTTGATGATGAAGAGAGATTACAAGTCCTCCAGATGACCCCCCAATTTCTCATGTGTGACTTCAAATGATCATAACTTGGTCCATTTTTATCATCTTGAGCCCACTCTTTTTCCACAATGATCTTGAGGATGTGAAGTTTATTCCTTCTTTTATGTGCAAAGTGATAAAATGAATGGAAGATTCCCTAAGGATACAAATTATTATAGGTTATTTCATGATTTTTTGCCAACTTTAACAACTCATAACTCTCTAAATTTTTGGATAATTTGAATGGTTCAAGTTTCAAAATGTCATTAAAGAGGTCTATTTCATACCATCTTTTTTGGTCAAGAGCAAATTCCAAGAGGAAGGCCATGTTTAGATGCAAAACATTATAGGTCACTTTTGAAGAAAAACTTGAAATATTTCTAACTATGGAAAGTCAACCCTTTTCTTCCAACTTTGACTCAACACAACTTCTTTCTCAAACATCCAATTGATCTCACTCCTTTCACATTGTAAAGGTTGTGCCTTCATCTTTCAAATGCTTCAAAAATCACATCATATGGTGCCCTACTTTGTTGGCACCATGGTTATGAAAGTAGCATCATAAAATGGAAATTCCAAGTTCATTCAGATTTGAAAATTGGTTTAAATCCAATTACAAGCCTGTTTAAAGATCAATTTCGTGTCTAATCATGTTTAGGAACTTGCCATAACAGGAAATGACCCTTAAACAATTCATTTTGCTGCATTTTGAGCCATGTGAAGTCACACTTTTCACACTTAGCAGATCCACACGATTTCACTAATTTTGCCTCTGATTCACACGCTTGAGCCTTCCATCATGATCAACTATAAATAAGGATCATCCCTCACTCATTTTGGAGAGCTTTTGATAGCCAATTAACCCCTGTTCAGATCCCACACGAACTCTGAATTTGAAATTCTGATTTCTTACATTCTCACCTTCAAACACCAAAAGCTCCATTCAGTTAGCTTCATTGAACTTCTCTGAAGCTAACCATACAGTTACTTTTAAGAATTGTGACATATATTGATCTGTAGAAGTCCAATTTCAGAGCAACTTCTCACTACTTCGTTCAGGTAGATTTCTTAGCCAAATTGATTCAAATAAAAGACTAATCCACTCCTTGTATTCTTCTGATCCTCGTGCTCTTTATAGTTTGCAATTTCATTGACAATTGAGTGAGATATCCCAGATTTTCGTGCTCGCTATTTTTTCTGGTTTTCTTTAAACACAGCCTTGCATAATTTATATAAATTATGCGCGATGGTACCATTAGAATCGTCTTGAAGAGGCAAATCTAATGGTACCGGTTTGGTTTGCTAATTTTATAGTTTGAAGGATTCAATTTGGGGATGGCTGGAGGTTGAAGACGATGACATGTCTGTCTTCAACTAATGACATGAGGCCACGTTATTTTTTTGAAATGGATACAATATGCTTGCCTTACCATGCGCGTGCCTCAGGAGCCCTTGGATCTGATTACTTTTGTGAGTCAGACTCCATCCAACGCGCCACATTTTAAGTTGTTTTAGTTTAAAAATGTTGGATCTGGTGTGATATTTAGTAATGACCATGATATGCACAGCGCGCCAGATCCCTTGGATTTGATTACTAACGCGTTTTGACTCTCATCCATTGGTCCACATCTTTTTGGTTTTTATTTTATTTTCTGATTTTTATATTTAATTGTTTTATATTTCAAAAAATTACAGAAAATTCATTTTAAGTCCAAAAAATCTGGAAAAAATTATAAAAAATATTTTTGATTTTTCTCTTTCTGATTTTTATTTTTTCATAATTTTATTTTTTGTTTTGATATTTTTTATAAAATTTCACTTTATTTGAATTGTTTTAAATGTTTAAAAATACTTTTATGCATTTTTTAATTCTGAAAAAAAATATGGAATGATCCAATGATATGGAGACAAATATTGGTGACCTCATTCATCTTTTATTTCTGACTTTGTTATTTTTTATCATTTTTGGTTTATTTTACTCATTTATTTTAATTTTAAAAATAGTTTCTGACTTTTAAAAATTACCAAAAAATTTATAAAAATATTCGAGTTCATTTCTGATTTTTCTATGGTCTTACTTAATATTTCTTTGATTAATTTGAACATACTTAATATTTTTCTCTTTTATTTCTATTTTAAAACATTTTTTAAAACCCTTTTTAATGTATATATTAAATGCAATATTATTTTGTGATTATCTTCTGGTTGTTCTTGGGTTAAATTTTTTATCATGAACTTTATTAACATCATTGGATCCATGGTGTTGAGTCTAACTCCACAAAAATGGATGAATCATTTTAATAATAGTTTGATTAAAATTTAATTCAAATGTGGGTTGTATATTCTTTCCCACCCCTCTTCATCTCATCCCTTTCTTATTGCACTAAGTTTTATTGGAGCATGATCTCTATATCATGTCTCAAAATAAATGGTGCATAGATTGCTATCGGTCGGCCTCAAAATAGGTGTGACTTCTATATAAGTCCATTTACGATTGCTTAACATAGCGCTAAATTTTGTTCTGATTCGAATAAATGATCATTCGTGGCCCAAACCTATGTTTGCAAGCCCAAGTATGTTAATTTGATCTCTTTGATCCAATAACTTTGAGATTCATTTTATGGAGGCTTTGGTTTTACCAATCCTCTAATGGATCTACAATACTTTTGGTCAACGCGGATCACTTAAACATCATTGATCATTAAATGGTACTTTTGAGGATTCCAAATGGATGATATACTTGACAAAAAGCAAATGCAACTTGTTGTGTGGAGGCTTTGGTTCTACCAATCTTCTAATGAGTTCCAAATACAAGTTTCAAGATGGTCATCCAACTAACCACTAATTATTAAATTATTTTTACTTTATGCTTTTATTTTTTATGCTTTGTGTACCCTTTACTTTAAGCATTACATTTCATGTTATTTGTATTTTGCTCACTTGAGTATTTATATTCTTGTTATCTTTATTTTGCTTACTTGAGCCTTTCTTTTCTTTTTCAAGACACATAATAATCAACATGAACCCTAAAAAAACCTTTAATGATACTTGGACTATTTGGTTACTATCCTTGGCATTATGAAGCATTGGACTTCTTGGACTTAGGATTAGAAACCTTGGCCTATGTTGGAGACCTTGGACCTTAATTGATATTTTGTCTGGGGTTCTTGAGGTTTACCTTAAGACATTGGGTTGTTTGTTTGTTTTGTGTGCAAGTTATTGTGATTACATTCTTTGTTTGTAATCTGGAATTCACCCGTATACAGTCATTACTCTGCCCAATTTTTGTGAAGAATTAATACACTTGAAGTTTAGCTCTCTCAAGAGGTCTAGTATCTTTGCTTGCTTGGTTTCAATCCAAAGAATGAGAATTTTATATTGACTCATAATGTCAAGTATTGGCTTCTTGTTAGTTAGATGGTTCTTCTCCCTAGCTTTTACCTTATGCTTTAGGATAGTCTCTTCTTTTCCTCCCATCTTCTTTAATTTCAAAAATCTTCTCCCTCCTTTTGAAAACTATTCTTGTTTTTAAACTTGAACGACTTTCATAATAAACTTGGACTTAGGTCCATGCATTTTAAAATATTTTCATAAACAAACTTCAATCAACTTAATAATACCTTGACATTTTTTGTGAGAAGACTAAAAGTCAATCAATCTCATTCCAAACCATTTTGCCACTTTGGCTTTTATTTTAAAACCTTTCTCAAAAGATTGGACTCTTGTCAATCTTTATAGTGATGCAAACAACTATACTTCTACAATATATAGTGAAGAGAGATATTTTCCACTTGGGTGTTAAGTGAGACATTATTGATTTTAAAATCCAAGTCATATCCTCCACTTTGAGATGATGTAAATTCTCCTTTTTTCATGATTGTGGGTAGTAAGTATGTTTTCCTACGGACAATGACGATGATGTCTTATCCCATAAAATTAACCAACATACTTGTGTTTTAAAATCTTTTAAAAGGTAAACTACGTGTACCAAGATCCCCTATTACACGAAATGTGATACGTCGGCACTAAAGGTTCACAACCGCGGCGGGTGCAAAAATTTAAAAAATATATATATTTCTTTTCTCACCTCCACCATCTATTTTACATACAACATTTTATAGCCAAAATATACAGATTTTTCAAAGAGGTTCCTGCGGAGTACCGTAGATGTTTAGGGTGCTAATACCTTCCCTTTGCATAACCAAACCCTTTACCTTGAATCTTTCCCCCTCTTTTGGGTTACTCGCTCTTTTCCCATTCCTTTGGAAACAATAAAGCGCGGTGGCGATTTTTATTTTGATCTGTATAAGTCTAGTCAATCCAATGGCTTAGTCTTAAACATTTCTACCGCTACAAAAAAAATAGCGACTTCATTGAGGAAATATTAACCTCTTGCTGGTCCATCCCTATGTGGGTTGAACCTATCTTTGTTTATATCTATATATGTGCTATTGTTGTTTATGTGTTATATGTTGTATATATGTTTGCCTGGATTTTCCTGGTTTTCAGGGTGCTTGGTGATTACTCATGAGTCCTATACCCGGACTTGGGAAAACTTTAAGATAGGACGGGCGGTATAGTCATGTTAACTTTGAGGGAGTAATCCCAAAAAAGGAGGCATGAAATCTCCCACTCAGTGGAGGCCCCTTTGACTGTAGTGTTGTATACGGAGTAATCAGGAAGATGTACTGCTTTCTACCTGGGAGCCTGCTGAAGCTGAGGACCGTAGAATACCTAACCCATCTTAGCCTTTTAGGTGTAGTTAGTAAGCTATGATGGAGTAATTCGAAATAGTTGTCACACGATACTATGTTCAGACGAGTTTTTCTTGAGAATATTACTAATTACCGAGTCAATCAGGAAGTTGGTAATATCCGAAGGAAGGATGTAGACTCTGGGAACCTCTAGAACCCTGTTCGGCAGGTGATAAATTTTAGATCATACCTTATGGGTAGTACCTTCGACCTCATGCTCGTGATGTTGAACCTATAAACACTATGTTTGTGATCTTGTGTGTGATTGTTGCATCATGCATCCATGCACTCATAAGCATCTTTTGAAGAAATTTATTTTCAAGGGACTTGAAAGTTGACCATTTGTAAATATCTCAGGTAGCTTTTGACCATGGATTCTAGAAAAAGAGAGACCGGAAAATACAGTTTCAAAGATCCCAAGATAGATGAGTTGATCAGTCTAATTCATGAGATCGAGTGTTCTGCAGATTTCCGGAAGAAGTATGGATCCATCATTCCTCTCATGAAGCTTAGGATGAAGGAGGGTATTCTCCCAACCTTGGTCCAGTTCTATGATCCGATGTATCATTGCTTTACTTTCCCCTACTATCAGTTGATGCCTACACTAGAGGAGTATTTTTATCTGTTGGATTTACCTATTACCGATCGTGTTCCTTTTACTGGTTTTAAGGGTGAGCCAAAACCACATGAGATTGCTGCCTTGATCCATCTGGGGAAGTCTAAGGTTGAAGCCCATATGACTACTAAAGGAGGGATTAAAGGATTACCATCTTAGTTCTTATTGGAGAAAGCTCGTTACTTTTTCAGGATGAAGAGTACAGTCGCTTTTGAGGCCATCTTGTCTCTACTTGCTTACGGGTTGTTTTTATTTCCTAATATGGATAAGTTTGTCGACGTTAATGCTATCAATATCTTCATGATTGAAAACTCAGTTCCTATATTGTTGGGTGATGCTTATTACTCTATTCATCTTCGAAGTTCTTATCATGGGGTGATGATTATCTGTTGCACGCCTCTGTTGTATCTGTGGTTTATTTCTCACATGCCTCAATCTGATGCTTTCTGGGATGTCAGGAAGGAACCCCGTTGGGCTCCTAAGATCATGGCACTTACTCACTCGAATATTGATTAGTATCATCGAGCTTACCGAGATGAAGAGATTGTCGATAGTTGTGGTAGTTTCCCCAATGTACCTCTTCTTGGTAGAAAGGGAGGAATTAACTATAACCCTGTTCTTGCATGATGACAACTTGGTTATCCGATGAGGGATAAACCAAATAGTATCCATTTGAGTAGTTTCTTTCTGAAGGAGGGAGAAGACCATAAGGAATATAGGGAGCAAATTGCGAAGGCCTGGCGTCGTATTCATAGGAAGAGTAGGAAAGACTTGGCCCTAGGGGCTGTTTCTTTGGAGCCATATCTTCAGTGGGTCCAAGCGAGAGCTATTTAGTGGAAGATGTCGTATTCCCGGGAAACACCTATGCCTGATTTATTTATGAAGACCACTCCTCCCTTATTGGATGATATAGAAGAGCTACAGTTTGCTTTGGTCAGGATGCAGCAGGAAAAGGACGCTTGGAAGAATAAGTGCCAAACTTTAGAGATTTACTATAGATCAGACTTGAAGGAGAAAGACGACTTAATTGAGATTTTTGAGAGTCGGGCAGTAGAGACAATGGAGAGGTAAGTGGATTTATTTTCTCCTAAGCCTAAGTCAGATGCTAGTTGCTCACTTCAAGATTCAGATAATTGGAATGAGGTTGCCATCAGATATGCGGAAGAAAATCAGAGGTTGAAGGCTCAGATTGCCAGGCTTATAGGGAAGCACCAACGTATAGAGTGATCTCCGTCAACTTTACTTCTTAGGGTTTTAGAATTTATTTTCATCTTGTACTTAGGATTATTGAAACTTGCAATCCATTTTGAAGTTATTATAATAAAAAATTTCAGTATTTCAAATGTGTTATTACTTTGATATTTGAAATATGTCTATAAATCTTTAAGTCCCTTGAAATATTAATAAATCATGTGCATTGCACATCATGCATCATATTGCACATATTTCTTACATTTTTATGCATATCCAGGTGTCTTACCAAGCTTCTTTACTTCGTTCAGCAAGTTGTCTCACCACTACAACACTCAAGATAATTTCAGAAGGAAGATGGATAACTTAGAACAAGAGAATCGCGAGTTGCGCGAGGAAGTTTCTGCTCTGAAGTCCGGCATGGCCAATCTTACTGCTCTGATGGAATCTCTAGTGGATGCTTAGAATCAACCACCGAGTGTTTAACCTCAACCAACAAGGGTCACTACTGAAGCTCCGAATGTTCCTGTGTCTGCTACTCCAGCTGTTTTTTAGAATCGCATGCCTCGATGTTATCCATGGGGAATGCCAAAGAACTGTGTGCCTGAAGGTTTCAATCTTGGTCCTCAAGATACTCCAATTGTTCAAACTATTGTTACTCCTGAACCTCTTGTGGTGCATGCTGCTTTTGTTGTGCCTCCTTCGGTAAGCATGGTCCCATTTGCTAATGATGATACGTATCGTCCTTTTCCTCCATCAAGTGAAGACTTGGGTCTCTATGATAGAATGGATGATTTTCAAGAACAGTTTGACAAGATACAGAGGGAGATGAAGGCCCTCAGGGGAAAGGAATTGTCCGGGCAGAATGTGATTGATTTATGCTTGGTCCCAAATGTCAAGATACCTGCGAAGTTTAAAGTCCCAAATTTCGAGAAGTACAAGGGTAACACTTCTCCTCGTACTCATCTTGTGATGTATGTAAGGAGAATGTCTACCCATACTGATGATCAACGTTTGCTGATTCACTTTTTTCAAGATAGTTTGACTGGTGTTGCGCTGAAGTGGTATATGAGTTTGGACAACGTCAATATCCATACTTTCAATGACTTTGGAGAAGCATTTATCCGATAATACAAATACAACATAGACATGGCGCCTGACCGTGATCAACTAAGGGCCATGGTCCAGAAAGATTGGGAATCATTCAAAGAATATGCACAAAGATGGCGTGAGGTAGCCGCCCAAGTAATTCCTCCCATGGAAGAGAAGGAGATGAGTAATATTTTTTTGAAAAGTATGGGTGCTTTCTACTATGAAAGGATTGTAGCGAGTGCGCCAAGTGACTTTACTGAAACGGTAGGCATGGGTATTCGCTTAGAAGAGGCTGTAAGAGAGGGCCGTTTAACAAAAAGTGAAAGTTACGGAAATACGAAGAAGCAATCTTATGGGTTTTCCTAGAAGAAGGAAGGAGATACAAATGTTGTTATGCAAGAGAGGAGGGTTAATCTTTCTAGAAGAAATTATCAGCGTCATCAGCAAGTCGCCCCAGTTACTCCAGTTATTGGTATAGCTCCAACCACCGTTGCTTATCAGAGACCATCCCATCAGGGGAATAAAGGGTATAATTAGAGAAGGGAGAGTTATGATCCTATCCCTATGAGCTATACAGAATTACTACCAGCGTTAATTTAGAAGAAGTTGGTTCAGACCCGACCACCTCCCGTTGTACCATCACCATTGCCTTGGTATTATAAGGTAGACCAAACATGTGCTTTTCATCAGGGAGCGCCAGGGCACAATGTTGAGAAATGCTATCCTCTGAAGACTGAAGTACAAAAATTGGTGAAGTATGGTATCTTATCTTTCAAGGATGTGGGCCCCAATGTGAAAGATAATCCTCTACCAAAGCATAGAGGAGCGAATGCTGTGAACATGGTGGCCGGTTGTCCAGGCGACTTCTGGATTTTTGATATTAAATTGGTTAGAGGAGATTTGGTGAAAATGCATGCAGACCTCTATGAATTTAACTACTATATGCATGACCATTCTGGTTGTGCTATTTGCAGTACAGATATACATGGTTCCGACAAGATAAAGGCAGATTTGCAGGAGATGATGGATGAGGGCCTCATCCATATAATCAGGCCTAGGTCATAGTATGAAGAGGAAGTAAACATGGTTTCTGGATGTCCTGGAGAGTTCACAATCTTTGATGTGGAATATATGAATGAGGATCTTGTACAATTGCATGCTACTTTCTGCCACATGGTTGGCCAGGTAGAACATCAGTATGGATCTTGCCGAATTTGCTGTCGGGACTCCCAAGGATGTTCAATTGTAAGGAAAGGTGTTCAGTTGCTGTTGGATAATGGAACTATCAAGGTTACAAGTCAAAGGGGTGATTACCATGAAGTTGCTATTATTGAGGTTTGTTTGGTGGAAGAAGAGTCAGATGATGAGTATGCTTCTACATATGAGTACTTCTCCTCAGATGAGGATTTGTTTTCCAGAGATGAATTTCTAATGACTGATTATGTTGAAGAGGGAGTAAACGTTATTGTGACTTGTTTTAGTGCACCCGCCCATTTTGAAGTTGAATATCATAGCAAGCCAGCTATTACTCCATCGGTGATTAGTTTGTCGGGTCCTGTCCCCTACAAGTCAGACAAGGCGGTACCCTATAAATATAATGCTACAATTTTAGAGGATGGTGTGGAAGTTCCCATCTAGCCAATGCCTAATGTTGGAAATATTTCTAAGACTAGCAGAGTGACCCGCAGCGGTCGTGTATTTGCACCAATTGTTCGTGGAGATGTTAGTACTGGAAAAGAAAATTGTTGAAGATGTTGAACCCAAGAAGGCAGTGGGTGAATCTAGTGGAGCTACGCTAGAAAAAGAGGTGGGCGATATTTTGAAGATAATCAAGATGAGCGACTACAAAATTGTAGATCAGCTACTGCAGACTCCTTTAAAAATATCTATCTTGGCTTTATTGATGAACTCCTTTGCTCACAGAGAATCTTTGATGAGGGTATTGGACCAAGCTCTTGTGGAAAGCGATATGCAGGTAGACCAATTCAGCAGTGTAGTAGGGAACATTACTTCATGTGATAACCTGAGTTTCTACGATGATGAACTGCCCGATGCAGGAAGGAATCACAACCTGGCCCTCCACATCTCTATGAACTACAGGAATGATTCACTATCCAATGTGCTGATTGATAATGGATCTGCATTAAAAGTTATACCGAGGAGCACGCTCATGAAGTTGAAATATCAAGGAGCGCCCATGCGCCCAAGTGGCATTATTGTGAAAGCATTTGATGGATCAAGGAAATCTGTTATTGGTGAAGTGGACTTTCCTATTCATATAGGCCCACATTTGTTTCAAATTACTTTCCAGGTCATGGATATTGTACCCGCTTACAGCTGCTTGCTGGGACGGCCGTGGATACATGAGGCAGGGGCTGTCACTTCGACTTTACACCAGAAGTTGAAGTTTGTACGTGAAGGAAAAGTGGTAATTATAAATGGAGAACAAGCATTATTGATATCTCATTTGTCTTCTTTCAGCATTGTGGAGGCGGATGAAGCTGCTATTGGGACCCAGTTCCAAGCTTTATCCATTAATGACATAAGAGGAAATGAGAACTCTATGGCTTTGTTTAAGGATGTGCAACAGGTTGTGCATAATGGTCATAGTGAAGTATAGGGACAAATTATTGATCCACCTGTAAACAAGAATAGAGTTGGCTTGAGGTTCTCTGCGAAGAATTATAAAGGTAAGAGCTTGAAGCCGAAGTCTGCTACAGGCAAGTATCAAGACATCTTTCGTAGCGGGGGTTATCTTCATCCAACTGTTTCCGGGATTAATGCCATTGTGGAAGATGAAGCAGAGCCAGAAATGCCAAATTATGTGACACACTGAGTTAGGGTTCAGAACTAGATCACCATTTATGTTCCCTCTTGCATACATGTTTCAAAGTAATTTGTTGTTGTTAATCTTTTTGAAAAGCTTTCACTGTGCCCAAGGTGAAAGTATTAATATTGTATGGGCTTATCTGTCTGCTGTGATTTTTAAAATCAATAATAAAAGTTGTCTTTGTTTCCCAAGTTGTGTCTTTTATTTTCTACTTTTTCTTGGAAAATGGTAATCAGAAAAAACCTATCAGAATATATGATAACTGAAATTCAATCTTCATGATCACTTGTTATATGTGTCAGTTTCTAAAAGCAATCATAAATTATATGTGCAGATTAACTAAAAAACCCGTTGAATATAATGACCCTGCACCCTCTCCCAACTTTGAATGTCCTATGTATGGGGCTGAAGAAGAAGACTATGATGAGATTCCAGAAGAGGTCTCACGGTTGCTTGAGCGCGAGGAGAATTCCATTCAGCCATATAAAGAGCCATTGGAAGTAATCAATTTGGGTTCATAAGAAGATCCGAAGGAAGTCAAGATTGGAGCATTGATGCATCCTGATGTAAAGAGCAGGTTGATTGAGATGTTGAAATAGTATGTGGATATTTTTTCTTGGTCTTACCAAGATATGCTTGGTCTAGATACAGATATTGTAGAGCACCGTTTACCGCTGAAGCCAGAGTGCCCTCCAATCAAATAAAAGTTGCGAAGAACTCACCCAGATATGGCAGTGAAGATCAAAGAAGAAGTTCTAAAGCAGATTAATATCGGTTTTCTTGTGACATTAGTGTACCCTCAGTGGATTGCCAATATTGTCCCGGTACCGAAGAAATACAGAAAAGTTTGCATGTGCGTAAATTACAGAGATCTAAATAAATCTAGTCCAAGAGATGATTTTCCATTACCACACATTGATATGTTAGTGGATAGCACGGCAAAATTCAAAGTTTTCTCGTTCATGGACGAATTTTCCAGATATAATCAAATAAGGATGTCTCCCGAGGACATGGAAAAAACAACATTTATCACACCCTGGGGAACATTCTGTTACAGAGTGATGCCCTTCGGGTTGAAGAACGCTGGTGCAATGTACCAGAGGGCTATGACAATCCTATTCCATGATCTGATGCACAAGGAAATTGAGGTATATGTTGAAGATATGATTGCTAAATCCCAGACTGAAGAAGGGCATGTAGAAGATTTGTTGAAGTTATTTCAGCGTTTGAGGAAGTATCGTCTCCACTTGAATCCAAATAAATGTACCTTCGGTGTTTGGTCAGGGAAATTATTGGGTTTCATTGTTAGCCAGAAAGGGATTGAAGTTGACCCTGATAAAGTCAAAGCAATTCAAGAGATGCTAGCACCGAGAACTGAAAAGCAAGTCAGAGGGTTCCTTGAGCATTTGAATTATATTTCCAGATTCATTTCCCACATGACTGCAACGTGTGAACCGATCTTTAAGTTGTTAAAGAAAGATATAGGTTGTGTGTGGATAGATGACTGCCAAAGGGAATTTGAAAGTATTAAAGAATATCTGCTTGAACCTCCTATCTAGCTCCCTCCTGTTGAAGGAAGACCATTGATTATGTGTCTGACAGTGTTAGATAATTCCATGGGTTGTATTCTGGGATAACAAGATGAAACAGGGAATAAAGAGTATGCCATTTATTATCTTAGTAAAAAGTTTACTGATTGTGAATCGAGGTATTCCATTATGGAAAAGACATGTTGTGCTCTGGCCTGGGCGGCACAATGTTTGCACCAATATATGTTGAATCACACTACTTTGTTGATCTCCAAAATGGATCAATCAAGTACATTTTTGAAAAGCCTGCTCTTACAGGGAGAATTGCCCGCTGGCAGATGCTGTTATCTGAATATGACATCGAATACCGCACTCAAAAAGCTATTAAAAGCAGTGTGTTGGAAGCTTATCTTGCTCACCAACCAGTTGGTGATTATCAGTCTGTGATGTATGATTTCCTCGGTGAGGGTGTGATGTTTTTGAAAGTGAAAGATTGTGATGAACCACTGCCTGAGGAAGATCCTGATCCTAAATCTCGCTGGAGTATGATATTCGATGGAGCTGTGAATGCTTATGGTAAAGAAATTGGTGATGTGATTGTTACTCCACATGGATCACACATTCCTTTTACTGCAAGGTTGACATTTGATTGTACTAATAATATGGCAGAATATGAGGCTTGCATCACGGGTCTCGAGGAAGCTATTGAACTCAAAACTAAAATTCTAGATGTGTATGGAGATTCAGCTTTGGTAATAAATCAGATTAAAGGAGAGTGGGATACTCGTCACCCCGGCTTGATCCCTTACAAAGATTATTCTAGAAGATTGTTACCCTTCTTTAATAAAGTTGAATTCCATCACATCCCCAGAGACGAAAATCAGATGGAGGATGCTCTGGCAACTCTTTCTTCTATGTATCAAGTGAATACTTGGAATGATATACCTCGAGTTATAGTTCAGAGACTGGATAGGCCTACTCATGTGTTTACAACAGAAGAGGTAGCAGATGAGAAACCTTGGTATTATGATATCAAGCATTTTCTCCAGACTCAGGAATACCCGATTGGTGCTTCGAATAAAGATAGAAAGACATTGAGAAGATTGGCTGGTAGTTTCTTCCTCAGTGAAAATGTGTTGTACAAGAGAAATTATGACATGGTCTTGCTCAAATGCGTGGATAGACACGAAGCAGACATGTTGATGCATGAGATTCATGAAGGTTCATTTGGAACTCATGTCAATGGACATTCGATGGCTAAAAATATGCTAAGGGCAGGTTACTATTGGATGACAATGGAATCTAACTGTTACAAATTTTCCAAGAAATGCCATAAATGCCAAATTTATGCAGACAAAATTCATGTGCCTCTGACACTTCTCAATGTTATTTCTTCCCTGTGTCCTTTCTCTATGTGGGGTATTGACATGATTGGAATGATAGAACCCAAAGCTTTTAATGGACACCTTTTTATCTTGGTAGCAATTGATTACTTCACCAAATGGGTGGAAGTTGCTTCATATGCTAATGTTACTAAGCAGGTGGTTGTGCGCTTCATTAAGAATAAACTTATATGTCGGTATGGTGTGTCGAGCATAATTATCACCGACAATAGATCGAATCTGAACAACAAGATGATGACAGAACTTTGTGAAGAATTCAAGATTGTCCATCACAATTCATCTCCGTACAGGCCGAAGATGAATGGGGTTGTTGAAGCTGCTAATAAGAATATCAAGAAGATCATCCAGAAGATGGTTATTACTTATAAAGATTGGCATGAAATACTCCCTTTTGCTTTACATGGATATCAGATATCTGTCTGTACTTCAACAAGAGCAACCCCGTTCTCCCTTGTGTATAGAATGGAAGTTGTGCTCCCAATCGACGTTGAAATTCCCTCTTTGCATGTGATAATGGAAATAAAGTTGTCAGAGGTTGAATGGGTCCAGAACATGTTTGACCAATTGAGTTTGATTGAAGAGAAGAGAATGACGACTTTGTGTCATGGGCAGTTATATCAGAAGAGAATGAAGAAAGCTTTTTATAAAAAGGTCAAACCTAGTGAATTCAGAGAAGGCGACCTCGTGCTCAGGAAGATCGTGTCTTTTAATGCTGATTCTAGGGGCAAGTAGACTCCCAATTTTAAAGGCCCATATGTTATCAAGAAAGCCTTCTCTGGCGGTGCATTAATTCTTGAAACTATGGATTGTGAGGAGTTCCCACGTCCTATGAATGTTGATGCAGTCAAGAAATACTTCGCCTAAAGAAATAAAAGAACAACTTGCTAAGTTGAAAACCTGAAAGGGAGGCTTAGGCAAAAAAGAGCGTCTCGGTAGGCCAAAAACCCGAAAGGGCGGTCTAGAGAAAAATTAGAGACATAAACAGAACAAAATTTCCCGCTAAGTTGAAAACCTGCAAGGGAAGCTTAGGCAAAAGTTAGGGACTTTCTTGGCAAGTAACTACATCAGACAAGACTTGATCATTGAAGCAACAATCTTCTTGGGTCTTCACCATACTTCAACAGGAGCTGCTCCTCAGGATTTCAAAGTTATTAGAGGGAATAGTGGTCATTGTATCTTAATGTATCTTTTCCATTATATATATTACTATTTTCTAAACTTTTTAATTACCCATGGTGTCTCGCCATTCACAGACTACTATTCTATCAATAAAATTAGAGCTTTTACCCAATTCTTTGTAGTTATTATTTTTATTCAGCATACAAAGACTCCATTTATTATTGATGATAATTTTCAAAGCGAAAAGATTAAATAACAAAATTGTTTTTCAAAAAAGAATTTACAACTTACTTTTACTTTAGATTTCGTGATTCAAGAGGAAAAGAAAGATGGTGACCCCAGGAATGGGCGAACTCCCATAATTTTGAGAAGTTTTGTTTTCCCCCCGAAAAGGTTTTCTCATGTTGTTTTCGTTGGTATGCGCGTGTTTTTTGTATATTGAAGACGATACCAATGAGCGTAAGGTGCAGTATCGAGTTTGTGATCCCAGTGTCCCCATTCAAGTGTTGGTTCATTTTCTGATTTTTGTGTTTGCATGGTCTGAGGTCTCTATTCCAGATTCCCCGACAAAGTCTTCCCTCATATGATGAAAGGTCTTTTTCCCTTGATGTGCTGAGATGGAACTATTTGCAAAATGTCGTTCTTTCTGCAGTGTTGGCATTATTGTTGGTATTTATTTCCCAGGTAACTGGATTAGGGCAGTATATTTTCTAAGAAGTGTTGAGATAGTTGTTAACCCTTTGGGTTTTTACCCGCCAAGTGTTGGGTTTGATTTAAAATCCCCAAGAGGTTGACTTCTTTCTATATGTTGACTTCTTTATTCCTCAAGAAGGCTATCCCGGGGCATCTTTTGTTGGAAAAAGTTTGCATGATATGAAGGTTCAATCCAGGGTTCCCTAATGAAGGCCTCGCTATTTGATAAATGTCTTTTCTCTCTGGGTGTGCTGAGTTTTTGACTCATTTATGAAGCATCTCCCTCTCGGCAGTACTTGCAGTTCGTTTGATTGCCCGATGTGATCGGTGGATCTGGAACTGACTGTTTAACGCTGGTTCGTGAAATGTCGCGGAAGCAAGAGTCGCCACCGTCTTTTATTTTCTCCAAATGGAAAGGACAAAAGCACAGAAAAATTCCTTATAGAGATTGCTCTCGGTTCGGGAGGTAGATTATAGAAAGGGAAGGTGTTAGCGCCATTTCTATCCATGGTTATCCATGGGCTCTTAGGTACTTGCTCATTTGTGTTTTCAAAAATGGTTTGTTTGCTTTTCAACTGTGGGTTTTAAAAAAAGTTCCTTTGAAAATTTCAGTTCGACTCTTGTATCAGTCCTCAAGAGTGTTTGAAAAGTTGCTTTCGAAAGCTTTTTGAAAAGGTGTCGGTATGAAAAGTATTTTTGATTTGTTTTTTTGAGATTAGAGCAAGTATCTAGAGTCGTCTACCTACCCTAAGGAATTCGTCTGTGTAAATGTCCTTAAAGTAGTGTCATCCCACCATTGAGAGGTAGGTAGCACCACCGTTGGAGGTGTTCGGGTCAATTCGAGGTTCGGGACATGGTGATCACCGGAGCAATGGGAGGACACCTTAGAAGCTACCCTCATGCCATGTTCATGGACATGAGGACTTACTAAAACATCCTCTACTCGACGATCACCTTTCGAGGGGCAAGGCAACAGTGAGGCGTACCCTAGGGGTGGTGTGTGATTTGTGTGTCGTTTTCAGATATTTTTGTCTTGTCATGTATTGGTGAGCTACACTTTGTTTTTATTTTGACATTCATTCTTTCATGCAATAATTAACAGTTAAAAATGCGAAATTAAAAGTTCCTACGCTATTACAAAGGCGCGGGTCCACATCGCCAAATTAATCCAGGACCCGATTTAAAATAAAAAATAAAGTGCGAGAAATAAATGTCTAATTAAGCTATTACATGGCTTTGGGAGAATTACATGAATATTCACAAAAAGGAAATAAAACGCGAAGAGAATTAAAGTCGGGAAAGCGAGGGCGTTGGACCCTTTTTATGAAATTAAATTAAAATTAATAAATTAAGTTAAATGAGAAAGGAAATTATTTTTGGAGTTTTTTTGTATTTATGGATTTTAATGAGAATTAATGGAATTTAAAACCTAATTCTAGCTATTTTTTAGTTTATTAAAGAAAAATGTGAAAATTAAATCTAAAGTTAACCTAGTTAATTAATACAATTTTGTTTACAAAAATAATTAATTATTAATAATGATAAAAGAAAAGAAAAAAAAGACAAAAGTAATTAAAACCCTAATTCTACATTTTTTAGTTTATTAAGAAAAAAAAATATTAAAATTTAAACCTAGAATTAACTAAATTAATTAATACCATTTATTTACAAAAATAACATTAAATAAAATATTTTTATAATTTGTGACTTTTCTGATTTTTTTATTATTTTTTATATTAATGAAAAATTAATTTATGAATTAAAAGGAAATAATCAAATTAAACAAGTAAAAATAAAATAGGAAAAAGAAAAGAAATGCAAACCCTTGGGGGTGTTGACCCCAGTTTGGAGGTATTTTGGCCAGTAATTAGGCCCAATCATTAAGGCCTTCAGTTGACTTTTCTGACCACGCGCATATGCATTGACATGTGCCCATGGTATTCTTCAGATTAGGGCCCTTGGATGGAGATCAATGGGCGCGTGGCAAGCTTGGATGGTGGATGTATGATGAATCCCTGGGGTTGAAGCTGCATGGGATTATATTGGAACAAAATATATTAAGAGAGTGAGGGGACCTGGGAATCGAACCCAGGTCCCAATGTTCAGAGGACAACGCACTAACCAACCGTGCCATTTGCTTTCTTTGTCATTATAGTGGGATGCAATTAATATATAACAAAACAAAATGTTAATACTGTTAACTCAAAAAACGCGCTAAAACCTGAATTGTCCTATCACATGGAGACAAGTCATCATCTTCTTCGTTTGTGCGTTTTGCCCTGAAAAAAAACAATTAGATAGCGGGGGTTTTAAACCCCCACTAAGTGATAAACAGGATAATAGCGATTAGCATATGGTGGCTCATAAATTAAGCGCGACATGTGTGTTCAATTCGCATGAAGCTTCTGAGTCGAATGGTACAAGTCTTGTTGCCTGATTTTTCCTTAAACGTAAAGCCCCAATTTTACAGTTTTGTAACCCTAGCAAGCTTCAATGGCAACTTCGCGTATAGGCAATGAAAACTCAATTAAACAGTATGATTAGCTTCAGAGTGATGAGACTAGTACAAAACAAGCGTTAGAAATAAAAAATATGGCATGAATGAAGAAACACGATTATGCAAAAAATATGAAACAGTTTGACTTCTATGTACCAATTCTTGATGCTATGGGCGTGGAAAAGTATTCAGTCAGGTTCAATGATGTCTTAGGAAGCTTTTGGGATCAATATTTTCCTTTGAATCGTCCTCTAAGACAGTTTTCAGTTTTTGATTTTTTTGACAAAAGTACAAACTTTGTTCTTGATGTGAGGCGCAGTTTTCAGGTCTTTGCATTAGGTCTAGCTTCTGGCTTATGTATGGAATGAATTAGGGTTGAGTTTTGAACCAAAAGATCCTTGCATTGATGTATGAGATATTTGATTTTCATGGCATATTTTCCAAATCTTTTTCATGTGTTTTTGATTCCAATCATGGCCAATCTTTCCAATTTTGGTATGCACGAAATCTTGAGTATCCAATGAGTGATTACACTGCATAAAAAGATTCAAATGCATTGGTTTAGTATTTTTTCCATATTTTATTTAATTAAATGAATTAATTGTGATTAAAAATTCAAATAAATAATAAAAATGATGAAATAAATCCCTTTTGGGCCAAATGGTCGTGTATATGCTTTGGATGATGAATCTTGGAAGAAAATGTGGCCCATTAGCAATTTTGAGGCATTTGAAGTAAAGTTGACTTTTCAAAATTCCCAAAAATTTCCCAACTTCCACAAGGCATATCTTGCTCAATTTTTAAGCTTTGATCATGTTCTTGGACATTTTGGAAACATCTTAAAGTCCTCTAACCAATGTCTTTGGTCCCATGTCAATTTGATTTACCAATCTCAAGTTATGGCCTTTGACTTAAAGTCCCTTTTTGTTGACTTTTGAAAATGACCTATAATGTTGAAATTGATAACTTTTTGTGAGAGCATTTCTTGGACTTGAAGTGTGAAGAGGAGTTGTAGGAAATGTGATTCTCTTCAAAATGAGCTTTGGATGGAATTTTTCTGATAAACCATGTGGAAGTTATGCCTTGGTCAAGTTACAGTTGACTTTTTCAACTGTCCAAATATGGAAACTTTTGCATCTTGAGACTTTTTGAGCCATGCTTTGAGAATCATGATCAAGAATTGATCAAATGATGTTTGTGGCTTAAAAATAAGATGTTGACCAAAAATTTGAACTTTTGACTGTCAAATGACCATTTTGCCCCTGTAGTTGACTGCTGAGCAATTAGGGTTTTTGACTGTGCAATTTTGTGTTGTAAGTCTTGCAACTTGACATGAGGATACTTGACAATGTTTATAGGCATATGGGACTTGATTGGACCCTTGGAAACTTCAATTTCTTTGTCATAACCAAAACCCTAGTTTTTGACTGTTTAGGAGGCCCTTGAACTATGCAACCCTTGGGGAGATTTTGAAGTCTGCTCTTTGCAAATCTTGAAGAATATGGGAGGGCAAATTTTGGGGTACTACAGTTGCCCCTGTTCAATCTTCTTAGACCTGAGGATGCAGATTGGCTGACGTGCCTTTCGTAATCCGAAGGTGGAAGATGATTGAACACTAGAGTGCCCAGAAATTTGCGCTCACATAGTAGTGTGATGGTGGGAATGGGCTTATAGATGCCATTTGGAGATTGATGGATGGGCTTATAGATGCCATGCTAAGAGATGATGGATGAGTGGATGGGCTTATAGATGCCATCTGGAGGTGTCGATCGCGTAAGAGATTCCTTAGCGAGAACTTGCATACCTGCAAAGGAAAATGATTACCTGACCTGTTGCAGGAGCTGGTCTTCAAATTCTTTGTGCAGATGTATCCTGACTGGTTACAGGAGCTGGATCTGGAGCTTCAAAAAAAGTGATGAATGAACCAGGGATGATTACTACCTCAACGGGATGGTGAGAGAACCTTGGACGATTTCTACCTCAACAGGAATGCTGAGAGAACCTTGGATGATTACTACCTCAACAGGGACGCTGAGAGAATCTTGGACGATTACTACCTCAACAGGAACGCTGAGAGAATCTGGGGACGATTACTACCTCAACAGTAACGCTGAGAGAATCATAGGCGACTTCAACCTCAACAGTAACGCTGAGAGAATCTTGGGCGACTTCAACCTCAACAGTAACGCTGAGAGAATCTTGGGCGACTTCAACCTCAATAGTAACGCTGAGAGAATCTTGGATGTCTTCTACTGAGTCTTTATCAGGAAAATCTTTTAGGGGTCAATTTAACTGGACTAGAGAAGGCCTTTGACTGGATAAGAAACAGGAAAATCTTAGGGTCGATTTAACTGAACCGGACAAGGTCTTGAAATCTTCAACTGGATAAGAAACAGGGAGATCTTAGGGTCGATCTGACTGAACCAGAGAAGGCCTTTGACTGGATAAGAAACAGAAAAATCTTAGGGTCGATTTAACTGAACCGGTCTAGGTCTTGAAATCTTCAACTGGATAAGAAACAGGGAGATCTTAGGGTCGATCTGACTGAACCAGAGAAGGCCTTTGGCTGGATAAGAAACAGAAAAATCTTAGGGTCGATTTAACTGAACCCGTCTAGGTCTTGAAATATAGCTGAGAACTTAACTGGATCTTTCCTGAAAGGTAAAGGTCAGTCATATGCAATGCATGATATGGATCAAGCAATGATGTTCTCAACATAAATGAGATTTGTAAGATATGATGCGTATATGCATGCTATAATGTATGAAAATGCGATGTTTATGAATGTATGTTTTCGTCTTAGGAAAATAAATCCTTGACGGGTGCCGGGAAGTCACTCTTGGGCTGATGTTTGAAGAATAGATCTTTGCTTCCGCTTGGGATGATAGTTGTAAGAATACCGGTAGGAGAAGATGACTCCGTTGGGGAATAAACTTGGTGAATGGGTTACTCTGCGGGGAGAAAAGTACTCTAACGATCTTGCTGGGGAACAGTACTCTGTGGGGAGAGAGGTGCTTTGCTGGGATGATAACTCCACTGGGGATACCGTTGTTGTGTTGGAAGCGTTAATAGACTTCGCTGGGGATAAGAAAACTTTGCCGAGGACGATCTTCTCATGGCTTTTGGCTGAGGATAACCCAGTTACACCCTGGTAGGGAAATAACTCTTTGAATAAAGCCGGGAGACGCGTTCGTGCTCTGCGAGGATAAGCTTCCAGAATCTACTGGGGATAAGCCTACTGCTTGGGGAGATGGATTCCAACTTTCCTGGGGAAACTGGATTGGACTCTCCTGGGGAAATTAATTTGATATGCCGGGGGAAGTTTTGAACTTCATAGGGGAAGTGACTCCTTTGACTGTCTGATATACCGCCGGGGAACAATCTTTAGACTAAGACTGTCGGGGATGCTTGTTAAGAATTCATGTATATTGCTGGGGAATGTTGAGGTCTGCTGGAGGATACCCAACTTCCCTAAGGCTGATATCATAACTTTGCTTGAGAGAGTGTACTGACTTGCTGGCTCACTCTCTGGGGAATTAAGGTATACTGGCTATGTTCTTCAGCTGAACCTACCTTGATACCTTGGAGGATGGAACAATTAGATTGCTTTGACAACTCTTATTGCCCCTGTTTCTAATGTTGCCTGTAATTAATCCTTTGTTTCGTATGCAAATATTCATGAGTTAGCAAATTATTGTCAATGCATACATCACAAATTGAACCTTGGACGTTCTTCGCAAAACAAAACAGAAAAGGAAAACAATTGGCAATTTTAACTGAAAAGTGATTTTTGTATTGATTTTGAGTTTGCCTGTAAAGTAGGCGTTTAAGTACAAGAGGCTGACGTCCTAGTAAGAGAACGTCGCCGAACAAAAGAGTTTATACAAATTTGTACAAGAGAAACTAAAACAGCTGTGTGAAATGAATGATCCACTGGGTTTCAACTCTGCTATCGCCTTTATGTCTTTGAGCGTCTCATCACTTGATGACCTTAGTTGAAGATGAAGCTGACTGATCGATGCCGTCTGAACTTGATGTAGATACCGGATTCTGGATGTGAAGTGATCCAATGAGACATAGTATTACGCTTTATCCCTAACTTTTGCCTGGACCGCCCTTTCGGGTTTTCAGTCCACCGGGATACCCATTTTTGCCCAAGTCGCCTTTTCAGGTTTTCGACTTGTCGGGTGTACAGATTTTTTTCATTTCATCCCTTCATTTTTCCCGAACCCTTTTGGTTCGCCGGGAAGCCCTAATTTTTGCCTAGGTATGTCAACCTAACGGGTCTTTTTCATGCGTAGTATCTTTTTACTATGTCTGCATTAGCGGGGTGAGGAAGGTCGTCACCATTGGTTAGGATCATGGCTCCTCCTGAGAACACATGCTTAACCACAAATGGCCCTTCGTACGTAGGGGTCCATTTGCCCCTTGGATCACTCTGAGGAAGGATGATTCGCTTGATTACCAGATCCCTAACTTGATACTCTTGTGGTCTGACCTTTTTGTTAAATGCCCTGATCATTCGTTTTTGGTACGTTTGACCATGACAAATAGCAGCAAGTCTCTTTTCGTCAATAAGGTTTAACTGATCAAGTCGTGTCTGGATCCAATCATCTTCGTTCAGATCTGCATCCTTCATTATCCGGAGAGAGGGTATCTGCACTTCGATCGGTAAGACTGCCTCCATACCATAGACCAAGGAGAAAGGAGTTGCCCCGGTTGACGTCCTGGATGAGGTACGGTACCCATGTAGAGCGAACAGTAACATCTCGTGCCAATCTTTATAAGTCACTGTCATCTTCTGCACGATTATCTTAATGTTCTTATTTGCTGCTTCTACAGCCCCATTCATCTTCGGTCTGTAAGGAGAAGAGTTGTGGTGCTGTATCTTGAACTGCTCGCAGAGCTCAGTGATCATCTTGTTATTGAGATTGGTACCGTTGTCTGTAATGATCCTTTCCGGGACACCGTATCGACAGATCAGATTATGCCGAATGAACCGTGCCACAACATTCCTGGTTGCTGTAGCGTAGGAAGCTGCTTCAACCCACTTTGTGAAGTAATCAATCGCCACTAGGATGAAGCGATGCCCATTGGATGCCGTAGGCCTGATCTCACCGATCATATCAATGCCCCACATTGTAAAAGGCCAAGGCGCAGTCAGAACATTTAGAGGAACTGGAGGAACATGCACCTTGTCTGCGTAAATCTGGCATTTATGGCATGTCCGAGAATGTTGATAGCAGTCGGCTTCCATTGTGGACCAGAAATACCCTGCCCGAAGGATCTTCTTAGCCATAGTGTATCCACTGGAATATGTCCCGAAGGTCCCTTCATGTAGCTCTTCCATAATCCTTTTTGCTTCTGGCTTGTCCACACAACGCAGTAAGGTCGAATCATGGTTTCGCTTATACAGTATGCCGTTGCTAAGGAAGAACTTCGCTACGAACCTTCTCAGAAATATCTTATCGTTGACAGATGCACCTTCAGGGTATTCCTGAGCTTCCAAATATCTCTTCACCTCATGGTACCAAGGCTTCTCAGTCACCAATTCAGTCTCAAGATCACAACAGTATACCGGTTCGTCCAGTTTCCAGATAATGATCCGGGGAGCCTCATTGTCCCATTTGACCTTGAACATAGAAGACATCGTAGCTAACGCGTCCGCTAACTGATTCTCCTCTCTCGGGAAATGTTTAAAGGTTATCTTTGTGAAGTGGGGGATCAAGGTCAACACACATTCTCTATAAGGAATAAGATTCGGATGTTTCGTATCCCACTCCCCTTTGATCTGATTGATCACGAGAGAGGAATCTCCGAAGACACTCAGAAACTTGATCCTTAGGTCGATCGCAGCTTGAAGACCCATGATGCACGCCTCATACTCCGCCATGTTGTTGGTACAGTTGAAACATAGCCGGGCAGTAAGTGGAGTATGAGTGCCTTGAGGGGATATGATCACAGCGCCGATACCGTTACCCAAAGCATTGGAGGCTCCGTCAAAGTGCATAGACCATCGGGATCCTTCCTCAGGTCCTTCATCCGGTCCAGGTACTTCACAATCAGTCACTATCATGATGCTCTCGTTTGGAAACTCGAAGTTCATTGACTGATAGTCGTCTACTGCCTGATGTGCCAAGTGGTCTGCCAATACACTTCCTTTGATGGCTTTCTGGGTCGTGTACTGGATGTCGTATTCCGTCAAGATCATTTGCCATCTTGCTATTCTCCCAGACAGAGCAGGCTTTTCAAATATGTATTTTAGAGGATCCATCTTTGAGATCAACAAGGTAGTGTGAGTCAGCATATACTGTCTCAGCCGGCGAGCAGCCCATACCAAAGCGCAGCAAGTTTTCTCGAGCAGTGAGTATCGGGTCTCACAGTCGGTAAACTTTTTGCTAAGGTAATAAATGGCATGCTCTTTTCGGCCAGACTCGTCATGCTGCCCCAGCACACACCCCATTGAGTTGTCAAGTACTGTCAGGTATAATATCAGAGGTCTCCCTTCAACCGGCGGCATAAGGATGGGTGGTTCTTGGAGATACTCTTTGATTCTGTCAAAAGCAGCCTGACATTCATCATTCCAACGTACTACCTGATCTTTCTTCAGCAGTTTGAAGATTGGCTCACAGGTAGCAGTTAGGTGCGAGATGAATCGAGCGATGTAATTCAGGCGTCCTAAAAAGCCTCTGACCTCTTTCTCTGTCTTAGGAACTGGCATCTCTTGAATAGCTTTAACCTTGGCAGGGTCCACTTGAATACCCTTATCACTTACCACGAAGCCTAGCAACTTTCCAGATCTTACCCCGAAGGTGCATTTGCTCGGATTCAACCTCAGCTTGTACAACTTCAGACGGTCAAACAATTTCTGCAGATGATCAAGGTGCTCTTCCTCAGTCTAGGACCTTGCGATCATGTCGTCAACATACACTTCTATCTCATGATGGATCATGTCATGAAATAAAGCAACCATGGCACGTTGGTAGGTTGCCCCAGCATTTTTCAGTCCAAAAGGCATGACCTTGTAGCAGAAGGTGCCCCACTGAGTAACAAATGTAGTCTTTTCCATGTCTTCAGGTGCCATCTTGATCTGATTATAACCTGAGAAACCATCCATGAAAGAAAACACCTTATGCTGAGCAGTATTGTCAACAAGGACATCAATGTGAGGTAGAGGGAAGTCATCCTTGGGGCTGGCCCTGTTCAGATCCCTGTAGTCGACACACATTCTGACCTTTCCATCTTTCTTAGGTACCGGCACTACATTAGCAACCCACTGAGGATAAGAAGTTACTGCAAGGAACCCGGCATCAAACTGTTTCATAACCTCAGCTTTGATCTTCTCGGACATCTCTGGACGCATACGGCGGACCTTTTGCTTGACCGGAGGGCAGTCTTCCTTGATAGGCAAATGATGGACCACAATGTCGGTATCCAACCCGGGCATGTCTTCGTAGGACCAGGCAAAGATTTCCATGTAATCGTGTAGCATTTGAGTCAACCGTTGCTTCACGCTGAGTTCTAGGTTGGCACCAATCTTTACCTCCTTTCTGTCCGTATCGGTACCCAGATTTATTGTTTCCACCGGCTCTTCATGTGGTTGAATTGCCCTCTCTTCCTGGAGTAACAGTCTTGCAAGCTCGCCAGGCACTTCGCAATCATCTTCACCTTCGTCTTCGGCTAAGTTGATCGGATTTTTGAAGTCATAACTGGCAGTAGCAGAGTCGTTACCAGTGAGATCCAGAGTGGATTGAAACCTGTATGAGTGAGTGTGTGTAAATACAGCTGTTTTGTAATATATAAAGAAAGGAAAGAAAGAAAAGGAGCATAAGATTTGAAATGCGAGAAAACGTCCAAGGTCTTTATTCATGATATATGAAATGACAATTTAATATACCCTCACAAATGGAGCCACAGCGCCTCGGGTAAGACACCGGGCCATAGAGTTTTAATTGTTTATTACAAATAACAAAACAAAGAAGTTTATTACTGCGTAACAAAAGTAACAGGAGTATGATCCTTAGCAGTCCAATTGGTCAATCCACCATCAGTCGTCGGGTAGATCCAGCTATTGAATTCTGACTCTTCCACTTCATCTTCGTCCCCAACAGCATTCACTCCTGGACTGGTAATGAGCACAGGAGGTCTTCTGATCTTTGCCTTGCGCACAGCCTTCTGACCCTCTGCAGTAAAACCCAGTCCAAACTTATCAGTTTTTTGCGTAAAATCAGGGAGCCTGCCCCAGTTAGCACATTCAGCTTTCTTGATCACAGCCCGGGCATCCTTCAAGGAAGCCATCTTCAAAGGAACATCCTCTTCGACCACTGTTTCTGCTGCTGCCAATGTCGGAGGTACCTCTTCAAAGTGCTGAAAGGGGGTTTCAATAAACTCCCCGTCCATCTCAATATACCTGAAGGAATTCAAATGGCTTACCATATACTCCTCCTCTCCCTGCACAGTGACAATCTTCCCTCGGACGGGATACTTGAGCTTCTGGTGCAGGGTAGAGGTCACTGCCCCAGCTTTGTGGATCCAAGGTCGACCCAGTAGGCAAGAGTACGATGGACGAATATCCATCACATAGAAAGTAGAGTCGAATACTTGAGAACCCACACGAATAGGAATGTCTACCTCTCCATGAACCATCCTCTTAGAACCGTCAAAGGCTCTGACGATGATGTTGCTAGGTTTCAGCTCCAGGCCCTCACAATCCAACCGGTCTAAGGCCTTTTTGGGTAGCACATTCAGGGAAGAGCCAGTGTCCACCAGCACGTGCGCAAGAGTAGTTCCCCTGCATTCTATAGAGACATGCAGGGCGTCATTGTGGTCCTTTCCCTTAGCAGTAAGGTCAGCATCTGAGAAACCCAAACCATTGTCCGCTGTCAGATTGGCTACGCAATCAGTAAACTGGACTGCAGATGTCTCCTGTGGCACATGGGCCGTCTTGAGAAATGAAATCAAGGCCTTAGCATGGGCCTCTGAGCATAGCAATAAGGAGAGCATGGAGATCTTGGAGGGTGTATGCCCCAGCTGCTCCACAACATTAAAGTCACTCTTCTTGATTATCTTTAGAATTTCCTCCATCTCTTGTTGGGAGGCCTCAGCATTCACAGATTTTGGCGCCTCCATCCGGGCAGGCTCATCTTCAATCCCTTTGCCCCGAGCATTAGATGACTCGGCAGCAGGGGAAACAACTTGATCATAACTGGGAACAGGTACACTTGTAGGTGTTATAGTGAGGGGTCTTCGCATAGCTGGTGGTGCAATGTCAAGCGAGAAGAGCCTGCCACTGCGGGTAACCTTTGCTGGACCAGTGATATTGCTGATGCTGGTGCCAGTGTTGAACTCTTGCTTGATTCCATGTACATACACGTCTGCCCCATAGTGCCAGGGGACAGCCTTATCAGATTCATAAGGGAGAGGCCCCAGAACAGTAATAACAACAGGTGCGACTGTCATGATTTTAACCGGCTTCCTTGGGATAGCCTTGATCGGATTATTAAAGATTGTAACAACAAAAACTTCTTCCACCGGAACAAACTGAACAACAGTCTTCTTAAACAGAATCTCTTTGATGTCCATTAGGCTTTGGATGCCCAACTTCAGCAAAGGACAACCAGAAAGGGAAACAGCACAAAAAAGGCAACCTTCACTACAACCCGGAAATAAACCGGCCAGCAGTAGGTTCCTCTTAACAGTCATTAAGGGAGTAGCTACATCATTCACAGAAACGGCGTATACCTCTTCATCAACGGCATTTACTCCATGTTGGGGCATAGGAGCAGTCACCACATTTGGCCTCTCAGGCGCTTCAAACTGTATCTCTTTTGCGTCAATAAGGTCTTGCACCTTATTCCTTAAGGCCCAACAGTCATCAGTGGAATGCCCCGGGCTATCGGAGTGATAAGCACAGCGGGCATTTGGATTGTATTTGGGAGAAGCAGTATTCACAACTTTCGGGGCCTCCCTGACAGTCACTAGGTTGGTGGACAACAACTGCGGCAAGATTTGCGATAGGGTCATACTCAAACGGGTAAACTCTCTCCTGGGTCTTTCAGCCCTTTGAGGATTGGTTTGCCGAGGTGCGGCAGCAGGCTTTGCAATCATCACCGCGTTGACAGATTGGCGGCGCTCGGGTTTCTCTTGTCTTCTAGACCCATATACGGCACTGGCCTCCTTCTTAAAGGGCTTCTTCTCAGAACTTACAGATGCACCCTTCTGAATTTTACCAGACTTCATCCCAGCCTCTATTCTCTCTCCAGTCAGAATAAGATCAGTAAACCCTGCAGACGAGTTACCGATAAGATGATTGAAAAATGGCCCAGATAGGGTCCCCAAGAACATGTCTACCAACTCCCGGTCAGTTAACGGAGGCTGCACCCTGCCAGCCAGGTCCCTCCATTTCTGTGCATACTCTTTAAAACCTTCGCTTGACCCTAGCGACATACCCTGGAGTTGGGTACGTGTAGGGGCAAGGTCGGCATTATATTGATACTGCTTGTAGAAAGCAGTAGCCAACTCCTCCCAGTTACGAACTTTGGTCCCATCCAGCTGATAGAACCATTCGAGATGAGTCCCTGAAAGACTCTCCTGGAAGAAGTGGATCCACAAATTCTTGTCCACTGAGTACAGTTGAATCTTCCGCACATAAGACCTGAGGTGTAGCTTGGGACAAGACGCCCCGTCATATTTGGTGAAGGATGGTGCCTTAAACTTGTGAGGAATAATCACACCAGTAGATAAGCCCAAGTCTCCGAAATCCAGCCCAGGCACTTGTTGGATCTCCATAGCATTCAGTCTGTCCTCCAACTGCTTGTACCGGTCTTCAGCCGGAGGATACTGTTCCTCATCAAAGTCAGTCTCGTTGTCAGAGACTACCAGACTAGGACCTTTTCCCCCTTGGGGACTGCTCTTGCCTATAGAAGAACCAGCCTCTTCATTCTGCAGAGTGTTGCCAAACCTTCGGCCCGAGTTGAAAAGAACAGTTCTCTTCTTCTTCTTCTTCTCCTTCTTCAGGAGCAGAGCCTTCAGCTCTTCTTGGCCCTGAGCCAAGCCCATGATCAGTTCCTGAAATTGCGCGTTCTGCGCCTGAAGAGCCTTGATAGACATCTCAGTTGATGATGAGTCAGGATTCATGATGCTGAAATAAACAGCGAAGAACAGTAAGCAACCTGAAAAGAAGAAAACCTGCTATGCACATGATGAATGGAATGCGTATGATTTATGTTTTCAAAGACAATCGGGAATCAACTTTGTAAACAAAAAGGAACACACTTCATTATATTCAACTTTGAAACTTAAATTTTTCAACAGGTTGCCCTTAGGCGTTACATGAAAGGAAATACTGAAAAGGGAAATAAAATAGTAAAAAGAACATCCAGAGCTCCTTATTGATCCCATGGTCTCCTCTTCTCAGTACGGATGTAACCATTCAGAGCTCGCTCATTCTCCAACTGCTTTGTCAGCTTCTGGATCTTCAATTCCTGCTCGTTGAACTTTTCCCGATACGAATCCCGTTCTTCTCACAGTTGCGACCAAGACCTCTTTAATGTCTCATGATCAGTAGGTATCTGAGGAGGGAGGACAGTCGGAGAAGCCCCATCTTTGTCAGGATACTCAAGAATGATAGGTCTGACAGCTTCGTATGGCATACCTAACTTCTGAGCACGGATGCGAACCCATTTGCAGTAGGCTTCCATAGGTAGAGAAGTATTTGGCCCCAACTCTTGTGGGTCAGCTTTATGAACTTTATCCCAAGCCTTGATGAACCTACGACGCAGCTCGTCACTATCCACCTGAAACTCAAAACTGGTGTGAGGCACCAACATCTCATGGGGTCCTGCCCTTCTGGCCCTTCCAAACTGACAGAGCGCTAGACATGGATTGTAAGAGATTCCTCCTTGAGTACCAATCAAAGGAACATTAGGGTATTCTCCGCAACGATCAATAACAGCTATCTCATCCAAACCTCTGAAAGTCCAAATGATGTCCTTATCAATGAGAGACATTAACCTATGAGCCCAACCTCTTCCTTCTTGGTTCTTCAGCACGAACTTAGGGAGGTGCGAAATAAACCACCTCGCCAACAAAGGGATACAACACCATAGAGTTCCTCGTCTTCGGGCAGTACGAGCACAAAGTTGTTGCAGGATGTCACCCAAGAGAGTGGGCACAGGGTTCTGAGACATAAAGATCCTTATGGCAGTGACATTGATGAAGTTGTCAGGATTAGGAAACAAGACTAGCCCATATATTAGAAGAGCCAAGATGTCTTCATATGCCCTAAAGTCCAGGTCATTCCAGAAACTGTTAGCTTTACCAATCAGAAACTTGGCCAAGAAGCCCTTAACTCCGCTTCTAGTCACCCAGTTGTCCATTACTTCTTGGTGGGTCAAAGGAAGAGCTGCAGCAACCTCCTCAAGCCTGAGGGTCTTCTCCCAACCAGTAAAGGGAGTCTGGTCCAAGATAGGGATACCAAGCAAATCAGAGAACTCTTCCAGGGTAGGGACTAGCTGGAAGTCTTGAAAGGTGAAGCACTGGTACAGAGGGTCATAGAACTGAGTCAGGACACTCATCAACTATTGATCCCGCTTTGCAGTGACTAAACTGAGAAGAGAACCATGCCTCTGGATGAAGGATGTGGTATTTGGAATTCTGCTAACCAACTCTTCAAGCAACTCAGGTGGGTGAACAAAGTTGAACCGGATAGTATTCCTTCGCACAGGCATCATAATGTCCTACAAAACAGAGCAAAGGTGAAACCCTCTTGTCTTTGAAATGGTTAGTCCTTATGCAGGATGCATGCAATGCTCATGATGTTATGATGTTATGATAAAGCACACCACAAATATTTACAAAGGCACACATGTAAGGCACACAAGTCACACAAGGCAAGCCCTTAAAGTTTAGGCCAGCATGAGGTCTAGGTACTACCCTCTTTCAGTTTGTTGGTTCATACCTGTCCTATCAAAAGTAATCGGGTTCTTAGAGGATCCCAATATCATTGACTACCCTCAATCGGTCATAACTCCAGCATCGCAATCTTTTCTTGCGGCCAGAACCATCACGAGAGTTTAGCCTCAATGGGCGTAGCATACTGCTACTGTTCTAATGGCCAAGTTGTGTCATTTAAGGTTCTAAGGTTGTTGGTGCTTAATGACTCCTCAGAAGACCCATATTCTCCTCGTTGCGACACAAGGGATATCGGTACAGACCAAGGTTCCACACCAACGTAGCCACTGCTTCACCCGTGTCGGTCTACGCCGGACAAGTCCCTCACAGCTTATGCTACCTAAACAGGGTATCCCCAGATCCGGGTTAGGATCTATGTAACTCCCAAGACAGTACCCACAATTTAAAACAAGCAAATCAATACAATTGAAAACACAGTTATGAACTACCCTAAGGTACACCTCACTTTATAAGTATCCCCAGCAGAGTCGCCAGTTCTGTGATCGGTGGATCTGGAACTGACTGTTTAACGCTGGTTCGCGAAATTTCGCGGAAGCAAGAGTCGCCACCGTCTTTTATTTTCTCCAAATGGAAAGGACAAAAGCATAGAAAAATTCCTTATAGAGATTGCTCTCGGTTCGGGAGGTAGATTATAGAAAGGGAAGGTGTTAGCACCCTTTCTATCCATGGTTATCCATGGGCTCTTAGGTACTTGCTCATTTGTGTTTTCAAAAATGGTTTGTTTGCTTTTCAACTGTGGGTTTTAAAAAAAGTTCCTTTGAAAATTTCAGTTCGACTCTTGTATCAGTCCTCAAGAGTGTTTGAAAAGTTGCTTTCGAAAGCTTTTTGAAAAGGTGTCGGTATGAAAAGTATTTTTGATTTGTTTTTTTGAGATTAGAGCAAGTATCTAGAGTCGTCTACCTACCCTAAGGAATTCGTCTGTGTAAATGTCCTTAAAGTAGTGCCATCCCACCATTGAGAGGTAGGTAGCACCACCGTTGGAGGTGTTCGGGTCAATTCGAGGTTCGGGACATGGTGATCACCGGAGCAATGGGAGGACACCTTAGAAGCTACCCTCATGCCATTTTCATGGACATGAGGACTTACTAAAACATCCTCTACTCGACGATCACCTTTCGAGGGGCAAGGCAACAGTGAGGCGTACCCTAGGGGTGGTGTGTGATTTGTGTGTCGTTTTCAGATATTTTTGTCTTGTCATGTATTGGTGAGCTAAGCTTTGTTTTTATTTTGACATTCATTCTTTCATGCAATAATTAACAGTTAAAAATGCGAAATTAAAAGTTCCTACGCTATTACAAAGGCGCGGGTCCACATCGCCAAATTAATCCAGGACCCGATTTAAAATAAAAAATAAAGTGCGAGAAATAAATGTCTAATTAAGCTATTACATGGCTTTGGGAGAATTACATGAATATTCACAAAAAGGAAATAAAACGCGAAGAGAATTAAAGTCGGGAAAGCGAGGGCGTTGGACCCTTTTTATGAAATTAAATTAAAATTAATAAATTAAGTTAAATGAGAAAGGAAATTATTTTTGGAGTTTTTTTGTATTTATGGATTTTAATGAGAATTAATGGAATTTAAAACCTAATTCTAGCTATTTTTTAGTTTATTAAAGAAAAATGTGAAAATTAAATCTAAAGTTAACCTAGTTAATTAATACAATTTTGTTTACAAAAATAATTAATTATTAATAATGATAAAAGAAAAGAAAAAAAAGACAAAAGTAATTAAAACCCTAATTCTACATTTTTTAGTTTATTAAGAAAAAAAAATTAAAATTTAAACCTAGAATTAACTAAATTAATTAATACCATTTATTTACAAAAATAACATTAAATAAAATATTTTTATAATTTGTGACTTTTCTGATTTTTTTTTTATTTTTTATATTAAAGAAAAATTAATTTATGAATTAAAAGGAAATAATCAAATTAAACAAGTAAAAATAAAATAGGAAAAAGAAAAGAAATGCAAACCCTTGGGGGTGTTGACCCCAGTTTGGAGGTATTTTGGCCAGTAATTAGGCCCAATCATTAAGGCCTTCAGTTGACTTTTCTGACCACGCGCATATGCATTGACTGGTGCCCATGGTATTCTTCAGATCAGGGCCCTTGGATGGAGATCAGTGGGCGCGTGGCAAGCTTGGATGGTGGATGTATGATGAATCCCTGGGGTTGAAGCTGCATGGGATTATATTGGAACAAAATATATTAAGAGAGTGAGGGGACCTGGGAATCGAACCCAGGTCCCAATGTTCAGAGGACAACGCACTAACCAACCGTGCCATTTGCTTTCTTTGTCATTATAGTGGGATACAATTAATATATAACAAAACAAAATGTTAATACTGTTAACTCAAAAAACGCGCTAAAACCTGAATTGTCCTATCACATGGAGACAAGTCATCATCTTCTCCATTTGTGCGTTTTGCCCTGAAAAAAAACAATTAGATAGCGGGGGTTTTAAACCCCCACAAAGTGATAAACAGGATAATAGCGATTAGCATATGGTGGCTCATAAATTGAGCGCGACATGTGTGTTCAATTCACATGAAGCTTCTGAGTCGAATGGTACAAGTCTTGTTGCCTGATTTTTCCTTAAACGTAAAGCCCCAATTTTACAGTTTTGTAACCCTAGCAAGCTTCAATGGTAACTTCGCGTATAGGCAATGAAAACTCAATTAAACAGTATGATTAGCTTCAGAGTGATGAGACTAGTACAAAACAAGCGTTAGAAATCAAAAATATGGCATGAATGAAGAAACACGATTATGCAAAAAATATGAAACAGTTTGACTTCTATGTACCAATTCTTGATGCTATGGGCGTGGAAAAGTATTCAGTCAGGTTCAATGATGTCTTAGGAAGCTTTTGGGATCAATATTTTCCTTTGAATCGTCCTCTAAGACAGTTTTCAGTTTTTGATTTTTTTGACAAAAGTACAAACTTTGTTCTTGATGTGAGGCGCAGTTTTCAGGTCTTTGCATTAGGTCTGGCTTCTGGCTTATGTATGGAATGAATTAGGGTTGAGTTTTGAACCAAAAGATCCTTGCATTGATGTATGAGATATTTGATTTTCATGGCATATTTTCCAAATCTTTTTCATGTGTTTTTGATTCCAATCATGGCCAATCTTTCCAATTTTGGTATGCACGAAATCTTGAGTATCCAATGAGTGATTACACTGCATAAAAAGATTCAAATGCATTGGTTTAGTATTTTTTCCATATTTTATTTAATTAAATGAATTAATTGTGATTAAAAATTCAAATAAATAATAAAAATGATGAAATAAATCCCTTTTGGGCCAAATGGTCGTGTATATGCTTTGGATGATGAATCTTGGAAGAAAATGTGGCCCATTAGCAATTTTGAGGCATTTGAAGTAAAGTTGACTTTTCAAAATTCCCAAAAATTTCCCAACTTCCACAAGGCATATCTTGCTCAATTTTTAAGCTTTGATCATGTTCTTGGACATTTTGGAAACATCCTGAAGTCCTATAACCAATGTCTTTGGTACCATGTCAATTTGATTTACCAATCTCAAGTTATGGCCTTTGACTTAAAGTCCCTTTTTGTTGACTTTTGAAAATGACCTATAATGTTGAAATTGATAACTTTTTGTGAGAGCATTTCTTGGACTTGAAATGTGAAGAGGAGTTGTAGGAAATGTGATTCTCTTCAAAATGAGCTTTGGATGGAATTTTTCTGATAAACCATGTGGAAGTTATGCCTTGGTCAAGTTACAGTTGACTTTTTCAACTGTCCAAATATGGAAACTTTTGCATCTTGAGACTTTTTGAGCCATGCTTTGAGAATCATGATCAAGAATTGATCAAATGATGTTTGTGGCTTCAAAATAAGATGTTGACCAAAAATTTGAACTTTTGACTGTCAAATGACCATTTTGCCCCTGCAGTTGACTGCTGAGCAATTAGGGTTTTTGACTGTGCAATTTTGTGCTGTAAGTCTTGCAACTTGACATGAGGATACTTGACAATGTTTATAGGCATATGGGACTTGATTGGACCCTTGGAAACTTCAATTTCTTTGTCAGAACCAAAACCCTAGTTTTTGACTGTTTAGGAGGCCCTTGAACTATGCAACCCTTGGGGAGATTTTGAAGTCTGCTCTTTGCAAATCTTGAAGAATATGGGAGGGCAAATTTTGGGGTACAACACCTGATAATCAGGCAAGGGCATTGCTTTATTTAATAAGTGTTAAATTGGTTATCAATTTTTTAGGTTTTCACTCGCCAGGTGTTGGGTTTGATTTAAAATCTCCATAAGATTGATTCCTTTCTATAATGTTTGACTTCTTAACTCTTCAAGTTGTTGTCCCCATGAGATTTCATACTTTTCCCCCAGAGAAGCTGATGCAATACTTACTCTCAATATTAAAGAACGTATCTCTGTTTTCCCCAGTGACGAACGTATCTGGATTTCCCCTCTTTGATGTGATGTTGGTGTCTCCCCAATGAAGTCAGCACGAGGTCCCCTGATGATATCTCGATGAGGAGGCACTATCTCCCCTAGTGAAGTCTGTATGATATTTCTCCATTGAAGTCAGCTCGAAATCCTCAGTTGATGTTTTGCCGATATGATGTCCGTCTGCCTTATTTGAAATTAGTATTGCAATCCCCAATAGAAGTACGAACCGTGAAAGCATTTGTTTTCCCATTGAAGTTTGAGTGCTATTCCCTGGTGAAGCTTGGAGAAGGATATTGTATCCCTGTATCTGTACTGTTTTGTCACTATGATTTGTTTACTTCCGATTATGTTCCTTCCCAGTGAAGTTAAGCCGTGAAATAGGATTATGCTCCTTAGTTGGTGCTTATCTTTCTTATGGAATGTTCATCTTGGATGTGATTTAGCCGAGTGTTGTTTGTGCCCGAGTTGGTTTTGTTTGTTTATCCCCAGTGTTATATGTCTGTTTTGTCAGCATATACATGATAACACTCATACATTCATACATACATCATGCATAGTTAAATTTAGCAAATCATTTCTCATTAACATTCGTTAATATTTTGTTGACATATTACCCTGTTTTGCAGAATTGTGTTATCCTCTCTCCAATAGAGTGTAGGCCTTAAGCAGAAAGTGTATATTCTTTCAATTTCCCCACTGAGTTATCCCTCGTGGAAGATTTTTACTTTAGCCTTCCTGTACAGCTCTTTGTCTGGATGATTTGGATTTCCCTCTTGAGTTTATTTCTCAGAGGATATATTTTGGTTGACTGTTTCACTCCAGTGTATTTTTGGTGTGAATCTTTGTTTCCCAACAATATTATTACTTTGGATTTCTGCAAGCTTCGAGCTTTGGTTTGAGAATGTGCATTTATTTTGCACGAGAATAATTTATCTCCTCAGCAGGAATATATTGGCATTTCCCCAGGAAGTCATGATTCATTCCCCAGGATGTCATATTTCATTCCCCAGGAGGTAATATTTCATTCCCCAGGAAATCATATTGCTTTCTCCAGAAAGTCATTTTTTACAATCCTTCCTATAACAACAAGTAGCGGGTCTCTTTATTTGAGACAGCTTATATATTACCCTTTCCAGGCGGAGTGCCTTGGTTAAAGAAGAAGTTGAAACCCTTTCTAGGTGAAACGCCCGAATTTTAGGGAAACTTGTTATCTTTTTGCTACCTTCAGTAAACGTTGGTAGTTCATCGTCAATGAATGGTGATGCTATGATATTTCTTTTCTCTCTACCTTCAGTGAAAGTTGGTGGATCACCATCAGTGAAAGATGGTGATTTTCATCTTTTTGCTACCTTCAGTGAACGTTGGTAGTTCATCGTCAGTGAATGGAGGTGCTATGATATTTCTTTTCTCTCTACCTTTAGTGAAAGTCGGTAGATCACCATCAGTGTAAGTTAGTGATTGTTATCTTTTTGCTACATTCACTGAACGTTGGTAGTTCATCTTCAGTGAACAGCGGTACTATGATATTTCTTTTCTCTCTAACTTCAGTGAAAGTTGGTAGATCACCATCAGTGAAGGTTGGTGATTGCTATCTTTTTGCTACCTTCAGTGAACATTAGTAGTTCATCATCAGTGAACGACGGTGCTATGATATTTCTTTTCTCTCTACCTTCAGTGAAAGTTGGTAAATCACCATCAGTGAAAGTTGGTGATTGTTATCTTTTTGCTACCTTCAGTGAACGTTTGTAGTTCATCGTCAGTGAATAGCGGTGCTATGATATTTCTTTTCTCTCTACCTTCAGTGAAAGTTGGTAGATCACCATCGGTGAAAGTTGGTGATTGTTATCTTTTTGCTACCTTCAATGAACGTTGGTAGTTCATCGTCAGTGAACAGCAGTGCGATGATATTTCTTTTCTCTCTACCTTCAGTGAAAGTTGGTAGATCACCATCAGTGAAAGTTGGTGATTGTTATCTTTTTGCTACCTTCAGTGAACGTTGGTAGTTCACTGTTAGTGAACGACAGTGCTATGATATTCCTTCTTCTTACTACCTTCAGTGAAAGTTGGTAGTTCATCGTCAGTGAACGTCGATGACTGTTATCTTTTTGCTACCTTTAGTGAACGTTGGCAGTTCACCGTCAATGAATGGCGGTGCTACGATATTTTCTCTCTACCTTCATTGAAAGTTGGTAGATCACCATCAGTGAACATTGGTGATTGTTATATTTTTTCTATCTTCAGTGAACATTGGTAGTTCACCGTCAGTGAACGTCGGTGCTATGATATTTCTTTAATCTTTCTACCTTCAATGAATGTTGGTAGTTTCGCCTTCAGTAAAAGTTGGTGTATCCTTTGACTTTTTACCATCCTCTATGAGTCGGGTCTTTTGATCCACTAGTGATTTATTTTCCTGGATGGGTTTCTCTTTTGATCCTTATTTCCTTTGATACATCCCAAGTGGTGTTTTGCGTCCCTTTGAAGTTGTTCATATGCATTCATAATCATAAGAATTGCATGCCATCTTAGGGCCAAAAATAGGGTTTATTTTATATTTAAGTATCTTCGATCGCGTCGACACAAAGATTTTTAACCTTCGTATCTCCGGATAGAAGAAACTTAAATAAGGGAAGCTGTTGTACCCTAATTTCCCCCCCTAAGATCCCTTCATAACACCATATTTATTCAATCACAACAAGGTCACATTAGGGCTCTTGGTTCTCCTCTCTATCTTTAGCTTTGCTCTTTGAGGAATCACCAAGCATCTTGACTTGTTTTTCTTTTGTGATCATTCATGTTTTGTTTTGACTTTCCTTTTAACTAATAAAATGCAATGTTAGTTTGTCTTACTTGTTAATAATGTAGGTAAAGGCAATGTGGCTTGGCAAGTTGATCCATGGGTTCATGAGTTTATTTCCATGCCCTAGTCAATAAAGCTTGAGAAGTTCAAACCTCGCCATTGAAGTTATATTGGAAGAAATGGAATGGCAAGTTTTACCTTGGTTCACCATATTTCAAAGTGTGATGCGGTGGGAGAACTTACTTGAGGTTTTGCGTTTGTGTTCACAAATGTTGTGGTTAGCAAGAGTCGCCACCGACTTTTCTTTTATCCAAAAGGAAAGGTAAAAAAGCACAGGAAAGACCTTTGATATGTTTTCTTGAGTTCGGGGGGTAGATTATGAAAAGGGAAGGTGCCAGCACCCTTTTCACCCATGGTTTTCCATGGGCTCTTAGTTACTTGTTTAGATCACTTGCTTTGCTTTGTTTTGTTTGAAATGGTGCTTGGTGTGGTTTTGAAAATGTTTTGTAAAAGAGGCCATTCGTTTAGGCAATCTTTGTAATGATCCTCGTTCGTAAGAATGTATACAAAGATGTTTGTCTTTTGAAAATGTTTTCAATGTTTTGTAAGATGTCTTTGAAATATGTGTGTGTTTGTTTTTGAAAATAGCAAGAATTGTTTTGAAATGTAACAAGTAACTAGAAGCTAATCTATCTACTCAAATGTCTTTCTTGTGCATTTTTATTCCTTTGACATTGTTGACTTACCATTGATTTGGTAAAAAAACCTATCTTTGGATGTAAACAGGACGGGCGTGGGTCATCGTATGACCATGATAGCAATGTTGCCAAGTATCTTTAGCATTTTGAGGGACTAAGATCATTTTGTTTAGGCAACCTTTTGATAGCGTCATCGAGGGGTTATGATCTTATATTTGTTTTATTTCGCCAAGATACTTCGCATGCGTAATATGGCCATTTTATTTTAGGAAACCAATTGGGAGAAACCCTAAGGGTTCTTGTGTGCAAAGTGTGTCATTTTCATTATTTTGTCTTGCATTAGGTTTTTTCTATTTGTTTTGTTTTTGATCTTATCATGCAAAACCTAGTTACTAAGCATAGTATATAAAGCAATAAATTGCGTAAAATAAACTAAGCTATTACAACAATTATTATGGGAGGGGGGATACAAGTTTTGAATGGGGATTTTGCATAAATATAAACCTAAAAATACTATTACAACCCAATCGAATATTGCGTGAATTAAATAAATGTACAAATATTTAAAATGCAATGAAATGTATTTATGTAAAAAATGTTTTGGTATTTGTTTTTTGTATGAGAAAATAAATTAATTTAAACCCTAAAAAGAAAGGAAAAATAATATTATTTTTGGAAGGGTGAAACCCTAGTTTTTTAATTAAAAGAAAATAATATTTCAATATTTATTTTGTCCATTTTTTGTACAAGAAAATAATAAATAATATTATGTGCAAATATTAAAAATTAAATATGTATGGAAAATAAATATTTTATGTGTATAAATAATATAATAAAAATATTAAGTATTTTTTATTGTATTTACAAACTAATTAAGAAAATAAGTTCTATTTATCATAATAAACTATTTTTTTATGCAAAAAATAATAAAAAAATAAAATAAAATTGCAAAAAATAAAGAAATTATTTTTAGGATTTTTATTATTCAGAAAAAATAAATAAAAGTTATAAATATGAAAATATGAAAGAAATATGAAAAATATAACAAATAAGTCAGGGGGTGCAAATAGCAAATCAGGGGGTGCAAATAGCAAAACCAAAAAGGCCAGGCGCCAAAAAAAGCCCAGAACACTGCTTCGTCCCTGTCCTTGGTCATCTCCTCCGCGCGCCATAGTTCAAACCTGTAACTTTCAAATGCTTGCACAAAAACAAAAACTTATAACATGAAACATGTGGCATTTGATCTCACGATTTCAACCATATAAAATTTGTAACCTAACTCTCAAAGATCAGGGAGAATTTTAGAACCCCTAATTCGTGACCTAAAAATTCCATGAACTTCAAGCTTTAAATTCTCTCAACATAATTAATATAAATGAAAAGTATGCATATGTACAGCTTTGTTATGATAAGGACTGCATTTGTTCTTTACAAATCGTGGCTTGAGGATACCTATTCAGAGAGATAGAGTTTAAGAAATATACCTCCTTCAGCTGGATTTGAATAGAGCAATGTAGGTACTTTAATGGAGGCCTGAGGATTGTGTGAGCTTCCTTGAGCTTCCCTGAAGCTATTCCAATGCTTAGCTTGCTCTGAGGATGGCTGAAACTCTTTGCACAAGTCAAGTTGCAAGCTTCCAAAGTGAAAATGGTGGATGATGAAACATGGCTTACAGAACCAGGGTAAGGGCCTGGCTTGCTTTGGTATGATATGTAGAAGGTGTTTGAAGTGTTAAAATACAAAACGCACGAGTCAAAAATTAGTTGGCTTGGGTTTTGCAGAGATGCTGTGTTTGGACAGAAAAAATGGTGTTTTTGAGTTTGAGTGAGTTATGGATGTAAGCAAATCGTGCTAAGCCTTGCCACAACTTTGTATATTTGTATAGAATGGATACAAAGTCCACTTCTTACTAGCTGTACCAGTTCTGACCTTTTGGCAACCTTTCTTGTATTTTAAGCAAAGTGAAGTGACCAATGCTAACATGCTTGTAGTGGCTAGCTTGAGGACTGAAAAGAGCTTGTACAAATTGCTTAAAACCTGTGTGAATTTCTTGCACCAAAGGGACAGGTCCAAGGCTCAAGATTGACAAAGTTGCAAAAGTTGCACTTTATGAAAATGGCATTGTAACCTTTATGCCTAAAATGGAATTATCTCTTGTACAATGCTTCAAAAGCAAAGATAATGCCTTTGTCAACTCAGTTTGCATTTAATTATGGAGTGTAAAATGAGTTTAGGACCTGTAAAGCAAGGTACAAACAACATGGATTGGATTTGCAACTTGATGCTTTGTAAAAATGGCTTGAACAAAAGTGAGAAAATGCAAAGTTCCCTTCTTCGATTCTCCCTAACCAAAAATGATCTTGGAGAGTTCTTGGACATTTTGGAAATCTTGCAATGTTCTTTATAATCCATATTTGAAATGCATTTTGAGATACCTCTTGGAACTAGGTGAAAAATGTCCATGAAGTTGGGTCCAAAAACTGCCTAAATTAGGGCAAAATTTCACTAAGTTATTTAGTTCATGAACCTATGTTCACAAATTCATAACTTGAGATCCAAGCATCTTTTGGGAAAAGTTTGTGAATAAAAGTTGTATATTTCATGGAGGAATACAACTTTCATGTTGGAAGTTTTCTTTGAATCAAATTGCATCATGGTGAAAAAGTGGTGGAAAGTTGGGAAAAAATAAGAAATTTTTATACTTACAAAAATTCGAAGTTATGAAAATTTTTCAAATCAATACCCTAATTTGAAAATTTGAGTTTCTTGATGAACAAGCTTCATATTTTGACATATCTTGATGAATTATGACCCTTGGCATTTGATTTTGACCAAAAAGTCAAAGTTTGACTTTTCAGTGTACAATTGACTTTTGATCAGTTGACTGCAAAATTCATCTGTCAATCCAATGAACTTGAGTTCTTTTGAACCATGTAATTAGGTCAAGATGATGCCATTGGATCCTTGAAATCATGTTTGAACTCAACTGGTCATTGGCTAGGTTAAAAAATCAGAAATTGCCCTTTCTTAGTCAAAACCCTAATTTTGACCATTTTGCCCTTTTGATGATTTGATCAAATTTCTTGAGGAGTTGTGATCCAAACTTGATGAAATGGTACATAGGAGTCTAAAATGTTGATGTAGATAAAAAATTATGAAGTTTGACTGTAAATTGGCCATGGTTGACTTTTTCCCCAATATAGCTGATTTTGAGGTCAACTGTCCAATTGACTGATAAAAAATGTGGTTCAAGGCTTGAAACTTGACATGAGCAATCTTAGGGGTCCAAAATGATGTATGAAGGTCACATGAAGTATTGATGGTCCAAAAATCCTTGTGCAAACTCAAACCCTAATTTTGGGTTATCAATGCAAGATGAGATGTCCTGAGCTGACCAAACCCTAATCTTATCTTGAGTCCAAGAAGTCTTGTGAGAAAAGTCTTGGTAAATTAGAGGGAAAATTTTGGGGTACAACACAAAGTTATCAAGATTGATTCAAAGGTACAAGGGGTTGATTGAAGAAGTTGTCATGTTTGGACAAGGCTTTGTTCCCATTGGTCACAAGTGCATATTTCTCTCAATTCTCAAGATATGGAAGTGGTTTTGGTGGCTATGAGTTCTAATTATCATCCTCAACAACTTCTATTTACAAAGAAAAAGTTTTGGTACAAGAAGGTTGTTCAAAATTGTCAAAGTTCCTCAAAGCATTTTCTTGATCTAGGAGCTAGAGTTTTGAACTTCAAAGAAGTATATCTTGCTCATCTTTTGGTATTTTTGAGTTATTCCAAAGACATCCTTCTCTTTGAAGGGTTATTAACAAATAACTTCAAAAGTTTCAAGGAGTTTTCATGTGGAAGAAGCTTGATGATGAAGAAAGATTACAAGTCCTCCAGATGACCCCCCAATTTCTCATGTGTGACTTCAAATGATCATAACTTGGTCAATTTTTATCACCTTGAGCCCACTCTTTTTCCACAATGATCTTGAGGATGTGAAATTTATTCCTTATTTTATGTGAAAAGTGATAAAATGGATGGAAGATTCCCTAAGGATACAAAAGATTATAGGTCATTTCATGATTTTTTTCCAATTTCAACAACTCATAACTCTCTCAATTTTTGGATAATTTGAATGGTTCAAGTTTCAAAATTTCATTCAAGAGGTCTATTTCATGCCATCTTTTTTGGTCAAGAGCAAATTCCAAGAGGAAGTCCATGTTTGGATGCAAAATTATAGGTCACTTTTGAAGAAAAACTTGAAATATTTCTAAGTATGGAAAGTCAACCCTTTTCTTCCAACTTTGACTCAACACAACTTCTTGCTCAAACATCCAATTGATGTAACTCCTTGCACATTGTAAAGCTTGTGACTTCATCTTTCAAATGCTTCAAAAATCACATCATATAGTTCCTGTTGTACCCCAAAATTTGCACTCCCATTTCTCAAAGATTCAACCTAGACTCTCAGTTTTGCTTCTATTATGTTCCAAGTCTTGAATCATCACTTTTCAAGGAAATCATCCATAAGGGCAAAATGGTCAAAAGCACACTGAAAAAGTCAAACTTTGACTTTTAAATCAAAATCAAGTTCCAAGAATCATATTTCATTAAGGCATGAAATTGGTTCATCAAAAATCAGAAGTCAGAAGTTACTTTGGAAAAAAAAATCAAATTTTCTAAACATTTAGAAAATTTTCTAAGTGTCTAGAGAATGTGATACTTCAGAACTTCTGATCCAGCCTCTATGCAAGTGCAGTCAGAAGTTGCAAACACGGTCTAGAACATGACGCTTCAATCAGAACATGCAGAAGCGTTGCTCTTTGGTTAGAACATAACGCTTCAATCAGAACATGTAGAAGCGTTGCTCTTTGGTCAGAGCATAACGCTTCAATCAGAACATGCAGAAGTGATGCTCTTTGGTCAAAACATGACGCTTCAATCAGAACATGTAGAAGCATTGCTCTTTGGTCAGAACATAATGCTTCAATCAGAACATGCAGAAGCGTTGCTCTTTGGTCAGAACATAATGCTTCAGTCAGAACATGATTCTTCAGCATATGGAGGCTATGTTCAATGCTCCGGTCAGAAGATGCCCCTTCAGCATTTGGAGGTTACGTTTCTGATCTTCTACAATCATAACATCACCAAATCCCAAACCCTCGTTTAAGTAACATGCTGCCCTGCTATGGCACAGTCCTGCAACCAGCTGCCACAACGCTCCAAATTGCTGCTGACCCAGTACATGTCTGCACTTTCTCAAACCCGATACTTGCATCAAACTGGCATACGAAAACTGTGACTAAAAAGCAATGGAACAGTATACCAAAAAGGTTTGAATCCCTTTTGTTTTTCCCGCCAAAACCACAACAAACCCATCTATAAATACTTTGCTCCATCACACGTTCAAGGGGCTGGCTTTTGGAGAGAGAGAATCACCAAAAGAAAGAAAAAAAGCCTTGAATCCATGCAAAAATTCCAAGAATCCAAAACTTGTAAACACCAAAGTAAAAAACCTTAGCATTTGATTCTAGCATCAAAACTCCATTGTTCCTTGACTAAAACCACCCCCACAATTGCTGATTCACATATTAGAAGTTATTCTAACTTCTGTATTCATAGTTCCATACACCCTCCATTCACCTCCACCTCAAAGAAGTCAAAACATCACCCTTGGGCTGTTCCATAAATTAAAAACTTCCATCCTACTGAGTACGTGAAGAAGTGGCTCAGAACATCACCAGAGTTCAGGACCAACCTCTAGTTCACAAAATATTTTCAGCTGCAAGGTAAGCTTCTACTGACTCTTATCACGTTACTTAAGCATTACCAGATTTGCATGTTCAAAAATACAATGTAGACATCATGTTTCTGATGTTGTACATATTCTGAGGCTTCACGTATTTATATTCCTAAGTATGGAATAAATCAGTTCAGAACTTCTGGAAGAAATTAGAACTCAGAATTAGAATTAGCAAATTCACGCTTGCATCTGATTTATAGTTCTGATTATTTCTTGTTTCTGAAATGCTATGAAACCTGTCATAACTGTTATATGTGCAACTTATGTTCTGTTGAAAAATGACTAAGTTAAATATGTTCTGACTAGCACGGAGAGGGAGACGAAGTTCTGTCAGTTGGCATCAGAACTTCTGAAGACTTTTGTGTTCGCAGCAGACCCAGAACTTCTGACTTTCCCTTTTTCTATTAATGTTTGTTTCTGTTTGTGCAGCACGTCAGAGTCAAAACTTCTGACCTCTTCTATTTTAGCATTTACGCTGATTCTATTTTATTTCCTTCTATCATTTTTTGCCATCTCTTTTATTTTTCATCAATCATAAAAGACCAAAAAATATTTTCTTAAAACAAAACTTATTTCTTTTCTTAAATAAATAAGCAATTTACGTTTCTTGCATATTCTGATCCATTTCGATATGGTTGTAATAGTAACTTAGGATTTAATTTTACTTGCAACCCCCATTCATAAATATGTACCCCCATCCCCCTAATGATTGTAATAGCGTAGGATGCTTACTTTCCGCACTTTTATTGCTTTCATATATTGCTAGTAATTAGGGTGTGTATGGCAAGATAAAAATAACAAATAGATAACCCTAAGCAAGACTAAATGCATGCAATCAAATACACTTGCACACTAACACCCTTAGGGTAATCTCACTTGTGGCCTATCGAAAAATAGTCATATCCCTCGAACATGGGCGTTTTAGCAAAAGACCCTCGATAAAAGATCGTAGTCCCTCGATGACTCTCGATGTTGCCTTCGGTAAACGATCTAGTCCCTAAAACGACATTGCTAAAATGTCCCGTGGGTTACCTTCTATGACTATACAAACATCCTAATGTGCGTCCCTTCACATCCAACGATGGGGCTTCTTACCAAATCAATGATAAGATAACATCATCTAAAGGAGGAGGAAAATCACATTTAAGACCTTTTGAGTAGGTAGATTCGCTCCTAGTTACTCACTTGCTCACAACAAAAACATTTTATGCACCAACACTCTCACTTTGAAACATTTTCAAAAGATAAACACTTTGTACGTGTTCTTATAGAAACGAGAACCATTACAAAGAATACACCTTTTCAAAATCACTTTCAAAAACACATTCCACAAACACATCTTTGAACTATTTTCGAAACAACACTTTGTACGCGTTCTTATAGAAACGAGAACCATTACAAAGACATTTTCAAAAATACTCTCAAAACACAAACCACAAACAAATTCAAACAAAAGCAAGTGATCTAGCGAGTAACTAAGATCCCATGGAAAACCATGGATGAAAATGGTGCTAATACCTTCCCTTTTCATAATCTACCCCCCGAACTCAAGAAAACATCTCTAAAGGTCTTTCCTGTGCTTTTTCACCTTTCCTTTTGGATAAAAGAAAAGTCGGTGGTGACTCTTGCTAAACCGCAAAATTTGCGAACACAAACGCAAAACACCCAAGTCAGTTCTCCCACCGTATCACAGAACTGGCGACTCTGCTGGGGAATAATTTAAAAGTGGGGTTACCTTAGGGTTAGATCACCTTTACTTGCTTTCATTGTTTGATCTGCATGCTTTACATTTTGTTCTTTGTTTGGGTTTGCTTTGATCCTCCACCCGGATCTGGGACACCTTTTTTAGGTAAATAACAATATATTGTGGAAACTGTACGACATAGACCGATATGGTTGAAACAATGGCTATGTTAGTGTGACACATTTGTGGGTACCAGTATCCATCGTGGTGAATCGAGGAGAATACGGGGCCGCTGAGTGGCGTCACGAAGCACTAAATGACTTTAGAACCCTAATTGAACAAACTTGGCCATTAGGACGTAGTGAGATAACCAGTTTCGGTGTAGAGCTGAAAATTGGTTGATACTCGATGCTACACTCATTGAGGCTAGACTTTTGGGATATCTCGGCCGCAAGAAAAGATTGATTATGCTGAGACAATGCCTAAGATAAAGGTCAGTGATATTGAGATCCTTTAGAACCCGATCACTATTACTAGGACAAGTTGAGCCAACCAAACTTCAAGAGGGTACTTGCCTATAAAACCCCATGCAAGCCTAAAACATAGGGATTTGTTTGCTTTGTGTGTATATATTTGTACATAACATCATAAACATCATAAGCATCATGAGCATTCTCACTAACCATTTCAAGGATTTAGAAGTTTATCTTTGTTTTTGTTTTGTAGGTCATGAATTCCGTCCGAAGGAACACCATCCGTATAAACTTTGTAAAAGCACACCCTCAGCTTCAAGAGTTAGCCTCAAGAGTGCCCGAGGATTCTCCTTTTACCAAGAAATATGGTCGACTCCTCAGTTTGGATACATCCAGTTTCCAAGAAGAAATTATGTGTGTATTGTTCCAATTCTTTGATCTCGTACATCATTGTTTCACTTTCCCGGACTATTAGTTGGTACCTACACTGGAAGAGTTCTCTTTACTCTTAGGGGTGCCCATGCTTGATCAGATACCGTTCACTGGTCTAGAGGGGATTCCAAAACCTGAAGTCATCGCCGAAGCTTTGCATCTGAAGAGAGTCGACATCATAGCCAATTGGGAGACAAGAAGCGGGGTCAAAGGTTTCCTAGCCAAGTTTCTATTGGAGAAGGCTTGTTCATTCTGGGACGACATGGATTTCCAAGCTTTTGAAGACATCTTGTCTCTTCTCATTTATGGTTTGGTTCTGTTCCCCAACTCAGACCAATTCATAGATGTTAACGCCATCAAAGTATTTCTCTCTCGCAATCTCATACCTACTTTACTGGGAGACATCTTGCATTTCCTTCATACTCGCACCACGAAGAAAAGAGGTACTCTTTTGTGTTGTATTACCCTACTCGCTAAATGGTTCACTTCACACCTACCTCAATCAGCATTGAAGAATGAGCAAAGACTGATATGGTCCCAAAGGACGATGTCCCTCACCCACTCTGATATTCGTTGGTGTTTGAGATCTTTGGAAGATGTCTCTATCATTGACCGCTGTGGGGAATTCCCTAACGTACCTCTGCTTGGTATTAGGGGAGGTATCACCTACAATCCCTGTTTAGCTCTTCGACAGTTTGGATATGCCCGAAGAGATGGTCCTCACGAGATGCTCATCCAAGGTTTGGTGTTCGACTATAAAAAAGAAGACCAAGGTTACCGCTAGAGGTTTACACGAGCTTGGAGAATGGTGAACAAGGTGGACAGTAGAACTTTGGGACACAAAAACTCTATCTCTCTCGAGCCTTACCTTAGGTGGGTTCGAGCTCGTGCTCAGAGTTTCGTGATGCCTTACCCTTCCATCCACCCTGTTATCATAGAGCCTGCTATTAAAGGAGATGTCCCATACACCACCCTTCATCCTGACATGCCTACCTCTCTCGAAGACTTGCAGAAAGCTTGGGTTCAGTTGAAGGAAGAGCGAGACACCTTTGAAGCCCAGTTTTACGCCAGTGAGAAGAAGGCTCTGGAGTTCACCAAGCTGCTTCATGAAGAGAAAAACCTGAACGCCTACATTGCTCGAAAGAGGATGCGTTCAACCTTCTTGTCTTAGGAGTTTTTGTTGTATCCTGTTTCTTTCATTGTAAGCCCGAAGAGGCATGATGTATTCAAACTTGGATTTAATATAAAGTGTGTTCGTTTGGTTTGAACAAATTTAAATCTCTAATTTCCTTGAAATCATTTGCATATTGCATCTTCATTCATCATAACATCTTACAGGTTTCTTATAACAGGTCTCCTTATCCTTCTACTATTTATTTCAGTGAGATGGATATTGAACAGACAGTGAAAGATCTTCAGACGCAAAACGTCCAGTTTCAACAAATGCTCTTGACTCTGACAAAAGGACAAGAGGAGTTGAAGACTCTACTGGCCAAAGAGAAGAAAAAGAAAGCGAAGAAACCAACCGGTATTGCGATCATGGGAATAAGGTTCAAAGGATAAGCCATACGGACTTTGGACTTTGCAACATCATCGTGTGAAGGATATAATCAAGGAGACGGGACCCAGGAAGTGAACAACGACCCAGCATCCGAGGAAGAGGAAGAACCTGATTACTCTGAGGAACAATATCCTCCTGCTGATGATAAATACAAACAGCTAGAGGATCGTTTGAATGCTATGGAGATTCAGAGGGTACCCGAATTGGATTTTGAAGAATTGGGACTTGTCTCAGGGGTTGTCATCCCAGAGAAATTCAAGGTCCCCACTTTCGCCAAATACGACGGTGTCTCTTGACCAAAGCTACATCTAAGGTCATACGTCAGAAATATTTAACCCCATACGGCTGATAAGAATCTGTGGGTGCATTTCTTCCAAGAGAGCTTGTCAGGGACGCAGTTAGATTGGTTCTATCAATTGGAAGGGACCAATGTTCGCAATTGGGAAGATTTGGTTGCCGCCTTCTACAAACAATATCAGTACAATGCTGATTTAGCTCCAACTCGGATGCAATTGCAAGGCATGTCTATGGGAACAGGTGAAGGTTTCAAAACCTATGCTCAGAAATGGAGGGATCTCGCAGGCAGAGTCCACCCCCTCTATCTGACAGAGAATTAGTGGATATGTTCCTATACACCTTATCAGGTCCATTCTTCAACCACCTGGTCGGAAGTTCTTCAGCTGGATTTACTGAACCGATCATGACTGGTGAGTGGGTCGAAGCCGGTATAAAAATGGCAAAATTCAAAGAGATGCATCTTCGAGCACAACGAAGAAACCGTTCACTGGTAAGAAGGAGGCCAGTTCCATTTATGACCCGAGAGATCGAAGCAGAGTGGGATACCGTCCAACGGTAAGTGCTGTAATAATACCTAGGCCTGCGGTTGCCCCACAACACAACAATCAGCAAAGGGTAGAAAGACCACAAAGGAAATTCACCCGGATCAACATGACATTGACAAAGGTTCTACCCCATCTATTGAGATCCAACTTGGCAACTTTAAAAGAGGCTCCCAAGAATCCTAATACCTCTTCTCCTCGTTACAATCTGAACGCTAGGTGCGCCTATCATTTTGGGAGTCCTGGTCATGACACAAATGATTGTTGGAATCTAAGAAATAAGGTACAAGACCTGATTGAAGCTAAGGAGATTGAGTTCGATGCTCCGGAGAAGCCCAATGTCATAACTGCTCCCATGCCTAAGCACAACCATGGAGTTAACGCCATTGATACTAATCTATTTGTAACCTCGGTGGATGAAGTTTCCACTCCTCTTATGATTGTTAAAAAGAATTTGTTGTTGGCCGGTTTATTTCCGGGTTGTGGTGAAGGTTGCCACATGTGTTCATTCCTATCTTCTAGTTGCCATTTGCTGAGGTCAGGTGTTCAACGCCTGATGGACAGTAAATAAATTTTGTTCGAGAAAACTCTGGTTCCTGTTATTCCATCTGAAGACATTGCTATTATAACCATTTCTGCCAGTCCTTCCAAGGCCTCCTCGAGAAGACCTGTTAGGATTACACCCGCTACGAGAATTGCTTCGCTGATAATCACATGTCCTAGTCCTATCCTGTACGCCTCGGACAAAGTCGTCCCTTGGCATTATGGCGCCGATATTTACTATCATGGCGTTAAACAAAACTTGAAGGCCGAAGAAGTTGATCCTGATGTCGGTAACATTATCGAGACCAACAAGATTACTAGAAGTGGAAGGGTTTTCTCTCCTGATATTTCCCCTAAGACTGTCAACAAGCCTATTATCATTCCATCTGCTTTTCCTGCTAGCACGTCAACTATTATTCCTGTTCTCACTCCAGCTGTCACCCCTGCCGATAAGTCATCTGGGACTCACGGCAAAGAAGTTGTAGGTGATCCTGCCCAGACGGAGGCACCTAGAAAGATTTTCGTGGAAGCCTCTAAGCAAGAGATAGAGAAAATTTTGAAAATAATCAAAAAAGTGACTACAATGTGGTCGAACAGTTGCGGCAGACCCCCTCAAAGATATCCATGTTATCCCTGTTGTTATGCTCCGAGGCCCATGTAAAGGCTTTGATTGCATTCCTCAAAACTGCGCATGTGCCGCAAGAGACTTTAGCTGATCAATTCAAAGATTGCGTGGCTAGCCTGACTGCCGACAATGGACTGGGTTTCTCAGATGCCGACTTGACACCAAAGGGAAGAAAGCATAATGATGCTCTGCATGTCTCGATTGAATGCAGAGGCAGCACTATGGCTCATGTGCTGATAGATACTGGGTCTTCACTGAATGTTCTGCCAAAGAAAGCGTTGGACCAGTTGGATTGCGAGGGTTTGACTTTAAAGCCTAGTAACATTGTGGTAAGGGTTTTTGACGGATCGAAGAGAATGGTGCATGGGGAGGTGAACATCCTTGTCAAAGTAGGCTCTCAGACGTTCGAGTCCACCTTCTATGTGATGGACATCAGGCCATCATACTCCTGTTTGTTGGGTCGTCCTTGGATCCACGAAGCTGAGGCTGTTACTTCCACACTTCACCAAATGCTGAAGTATCCGGTGAAAGGAAAGATTATCACAGTACGGGGTGAAGAAGAATACATGGTGAGCCACCTCAATTCCTTCCGCTACGTAGAGATGGACGGAGAATTTATAGAGACTCCTTGTCAAAACTTTGAAGAGGTTCCCCAGATTTTGGCGTCAACTGAGACCACTACCAGTACCAAATCTCCTCTGAAGATGGCTTCTCTCAGGGACGCAAGAGAAATAGTTGAAGAAGGCAGGAATACCAATTGGGGACAGCTTCCTGAGTTTATTCACAAAACTGACAAGTTTGGCTTGGGCTTTACTTCAAGAGCTCATAGGGCTGTTCGACGCGCTCGAGTTGGAGGACCTCCCCTACGCATCAGCAATCGAGAGGTCAATGCTATTGAATACAATGAAGAAGACTCTGATTTCGACAGCTGGATTTACCCGACTACCAACGTTGGACCGAGTAATTGGACGACCAGAGATTTCATGCTAGTTTCTTTTATTCCGCAGTAATTGTCTTATTTGTTTTTAAATTTGTAATGAACAATTTAAACTTTATAGCCTTGTGTCTTGCCCGAGGCACGATGGCTCTATCTGTGTGGGTTATTATATGTCATCTCATATATCATCAATGAAACATTGGACTTTCTTTGCATACAAATTCCGCACTCTCTGTTTTTCTTTTTTTCCTTTGCTTTATCAATACAGCTATGCTCTTACACACACTCACATATCAAACTGCAGATTCATATCCACTCTGGATCCCATTGATAACAATCCTGCTATTTCCAGTTATGACTTTGAAAATCCGATCAACCAAGCCAAGGACGAAGATGAGGACGATTGTGAGGTACCTGGAGAACTTGCTAGACTGCTACAGCAGGAAGAGAGGGCTATACAGCCTCATGAAGAGCCAGTTGAGACAATAAACTTGGGTACAAAAATAGACAGAAAAGAGGTTAAAATAGGTACAAATCTGGAGCTTAGCGTCAAACAGAGGTTGATACAAATGTTGCACGACTACGTTGAGATATTCGCCTAGTTCTATGAAGACATGTCTGGTTTGGACACTGATATTGTGGTACATCGCCTGCCGACTAAGGAAGACTTCTCGCCAGTTAAACAGAAGGTCCGCCGTATACGCCCTGAAATGTTAGAGAAAATTAAGGCAGAGGTTATGAAGCAGTTTGACGCAGGATTCTTAGTTGTCACCTCCTATCCGCAGTGGGTTGCTAACGTTGTTTCGGTGCCTAATAAGGACGGCAAGGTACGGATGTGTGTGGATTACAGAGATCTGAACAGGGCAAGCCCCAAGGATGACTTCCCGCTTCCTCACATTGACGTTTTGGTCAACAACACCGTCCAACACAAAATCTTTTCCTTCATGGATGGTTTCTCTGGCTACAACCAGATCAAGATGGCTCCCGAAGACATGGAAAAGACAACTTTCATTACACAGTGGGGCACTTTCTGCTACAAGGTGATGCCTTTTGGGTTGAAGAATGTTGGGGCAACCTATCAGCGGGCCATGGTCGCTTTGTTCCATGATATGATTCACTATGAAATCGAAGTTTATGTTGATGACATGATAGCCAGGTCTCAGAATAAGGAAGAGCACCTCTACCACCTACAAAAGTTGTTTGACAGGTTGAAGATATATAAGTTGAGGTTGAATCCGAACAAGTGCATTTTTGGGGTAAGGTCCGGTAAGCTTCTGGGTTTCATTGTTAGTGACAAAGGTATTCAAGTAGATCCTGCAAAGGTAAAAGTTATACAAGAAATTCCAGCTCCCTGTACAGAGAAGGAAGTTATAGGTTTCTTGGGACGCCTGAATTATATCGCCAGGTTCATTTCACATTTGATTGCTACTTGTAAGCCAATCTTCAAGTTTCTGAAGAAAGATCAAGTGGTAAAATGGAATGATGAATGCCATACCGCTTTCAAAAGAATCAAGGAATACCTACAAGAACCACCAATTCTGATGCCTCCAGTTGAAGGGAGACCTTTGATATTGTACCTGACAGTATTAAACAATTCAATGGGGTGTGTGTTGGGGCAGCATGACGAGTCTGGTCAAAAAGAGCACGCAATATACTACCTTAGCAAAAAGTTTACCGACTGTGGGACACGGTACTCACTGCTCGAGAAAACTTGTTACGCTTTGGCATGGGCTGCTCGCCGACTGAGACAGTATATGCTGACTCACACTACCTTGTTGATATCTAAGATGGATCCGATCAAGTACATTTTCGAGAAGCCCGCTCTCTCCGGAAGAATAGCAAGGTGGCAAATGATCTTAACTGAATACGACATACAATATACAGCCCAAAAATCAATAAAGGGGGTGTATTGACTGATCATTTGGCTCATCAGGCCGTGGATGACTATCAGTCCATGAATTTTGAGTTCCCGGATGAGAATATCAAGTTAGTAACCGACTGTGAAGAACCTGGATCGGATGAAGGACCTAAGGAAGGATCCCGATGGTCTATATACTTTGATGGAGCATCAAACACATTGGGCAATGGCATCGGTGCTGTAATCATATCTCCCAATGGCTATCATACTCCGTTCACTTCCCGTTTATGTTTCAACTACACCAACAATTTGGCAGAGTATGAAGCCTGCATCATGGGTCTTCGAGCTACCATTAACCTAAGGATCAATTTCTTAAGTGTATTCGGGGATTCCGCTTTGGTGATAAGTCAGATCAAAGGCGAGTGGGATACAAAACATTTGAATCTCATCTCGTACAAAGAGCATATACTGACATTGCTCCCACACTTTAAGGAGGTAACCTTTGAACATTTCCCACGAGAGGAGAATCAGTTGGCGGACGCACTAGCTACCATGTCTTCCATGTTCAAAGTCAAGTGGGACAATGAAGCTCCTTGAATCACCATTGAAAGGTTGGATGAACAGGCACACTGCTGTGAAATCGACACCGAAGAGGTAATATACAAACCCTGGTTTCATGAAGTCAAAAGGTATCTTGAGGCTCAAGAGTATCCCGAAGGGGCATCTGTCAACGATAAGAAGTTTCTGAGAAAATTCGCTGCAAAGTTCTTCCTCAGTAATGGAATCCTCTATAAACGCAACTATGACTCTACCTTACTGCGGTGTGTAGGTAAGGGTGAAGCAGAGAGGATCATGACAGATATACATGAAGGTACCTTCGGAACCCATTCCAGTGGACACACCATGGCTAAGAAGATCCTACGGGCAGGATACTACTGGTCCACCATGGAAGCCGATTGTTACCAGTACTCTCGAACTTGCCATAAGTTCCAAATATACGCTAATAAGGTGCATGTGCCTCCGGTCCCCTTGAACGTCTTGACAGCTCTGTGGCCCTTTGCAATGTGGGGCATCGATATGATCGGAGAAATCAGGCCCACCGCCTCTAATGGGCATCGCTTCATCCTAGTAGCCATTGATTACTTCACGAAGTGGGTTGAAGCATCCTCTTTTACCACAGTAACCAAGAACATGGTGGCGCGGTTTATCCGACATAATCTGATTTGTCGATATTGTGTGCCAGAGAGGACCATTACTAACAATGGTACGAATCTCAACAACACAATGATCACCGAGCTCTATAAACAATTCAAGATACAACATCACAACTCTTCTCCCTATCGGCCAAAGATGAATGGCGTTGTCGAAGCAGCTAACAAGAACATCAAGAAGATTATACAGAAGATGACGGTGACATACAAAGACTGGCATGAGATGCTACCATTCGCTCTTCATGGGTACCGTACCTCAGCACGGACATCGATAGGGGCAACACCCTACTCTCTGGTATATGGCATGGAGGCAGTCCTACCCATTGAGGTTCAGATTCCTTCCCTAAGGATTATGAGAGATGCAGGCCTAAACGAAGACGACTGGATCCAAACCCGACTTGATCAGTTAAATCTAATCGATGAAAAGAGACTTACTACTATCTGCCATGGTCAGACGTATCAAAAGCGAATGATCAAGGCTTTTAACAAGAAAGTCAGGCGTCAAGAATATCGAGTCGGAGATCTAGTGATCAAGCGCATCATACTGCCGCAGGGTGACCCCAGAGGAAAATGGACTCCCACATACGAAGGACCATTTATGGTTAAAAACATTTTCTCAGGTGGAGCCATGATCTGACCATCGTGGACGGTGACGACCTTCCTCAACCTGTTAATGTAGACATAGCGAAAAGATACTACGCATGATAAAAGACCTGCTAGGTTAACTGGCCTAGGCAAAAATAAGGGCTTCCCGGCGAACCAAAAGGGTTCAGGCAAAAATAAGGGATAAAAATGAAACAAAATCTGTACACCCGGCAAGTCGAAAACCTGAAAAGGCGACTTGGGCAAAAAAGGGTATCCCGGTGGACCGAAAACCCGAAAGGGAGGTCCAGGCAAAAGTTAGGGATGAAAAGCATATCACTATGTCCCATTGGATCACCCTACGATCTGACCTCAGTATCAACTATCAAGCTCAAACGGCATCAATCAAATCTAATCAGCTTCGGACAAGCAACAAAGTGAGGAGACTCCCGAAGACATAGTGGCAATAGTCGATTTGAAACCCAATAGGATTGTTGCACATAGCTGTTTTCTTTCCGTTGTACACAATATTGTATATCCTTCATTTTTATGGCGGCGTTCTCTTACTAGAGCGTCATCTTCCTTGTACAAAAGCGCCTGTTATAGGCCAACTTCAAAATTAATACAAGTCATTTTTACAAAACTATTTGTTTTTCTTTTTCTGTTTTGTTTTTGCAAGAACGTCCAATGATTTATTCTTGATATATGCATTTGAATATGATTGCTGTTCACAAATATTTTCATAAAGAAACCAAAGACAATTACTCGTAACTCCAGAAACAGGGGGCAAAAATAGGAAATGTCAAACCCGACGGTTACCCTGTCCAGTAGGTACCAGGGAAGAGACAACTTTGGAGCATAGTCATCAATACATGTGACCTTGTAACATCTGTATTCTCCACAGAGTAGAGATAAACAAAGCCTTGATATCAGCTCTCTCAGAACGGGAAGTAATCTCCCTAGCCAGGGCTGCCCAGAAACCTGACATCTATATCCCCCAGCCAAATTTCATAATCGCGAGCAGATCATCGTAAATTCTAACTCCCCAAGCAGAGTTTGTTTTTCTGGATACAGGAGCTCAATCCCCGACAGAGCCCATTACTTCATCTAGGGAAGTTCACCTTCCAAGTTGTTCCCCACAAAGTTATTCTCAAAACAGAATCTCAATCCCTGACAGAAGTACAGTCACTTCCATTCATTATCCCCATCGGAAGTAGAAGAGTCATATTTCTCTACAACAGTCAGGAATTCTATTTTCTCCAACAGCGGTCAGGGATTTATTTTCCCGGACTCGATATGTCATAACCAACATCCCATGCTCATACATCATGACATGCACATACATATCACATATAGCATAATCTCGAGAATGTCATCTCACAATGCATTTCATGCATCGCATAAAACTAACCCAGTTATCTTTTCAGGAAAGACAATTATCACCAATAATTCCAGCAGTTATACATGTCATATATGCAGGCAACCAAGAGAAAATCAGTTCCCGAAACCAAATGGGTTAACTAATCGACATGATCAAACGAAGTAACCCTACTACCCAGGTTCCTTCTCACAGCCCTACTATCCAGGCTTTCATTTCGAAGTAACCCTACTATCCAGGTTCCTTCTCACAGCCCTACTATCCAGGCTTTCATTCTGAAGTAACCCTACTATCCAGGTTCCTTCTCACAGCCCTATTATCCAGGCTTTCATTCCGAAGTAACCCTGCTATCCAGGTTCCTTCTCACAGCCCTACTATCCAGGCTTTCATTCCGAAGTAACCCTACTATCCAGGTTCCTTCTCATAACCCTACTATCCAGGCTTTCATTTCGAAGTAACCCTACTATCCAGGTTCCTTCTCACAACCATACTATCCAGGCTTTCATTCCGAAGTAACCCTACTATCCAGGTTCCTTCTCACAACCCTACTATTCAAGCTTTCATTTCGAAGCAACCCTACTATCCAGGTTCCTTCTCACAGCCCTACTATCCAGGCTTTCATTCCGAAGTAACCCTACTATCCAGGTTCCTTCTCACAACCCTACTATCCAGGATCTCATTCCGAAGTAACACTACTATCCAGGTTCCTCCTTACATCCCTACTATACAGGCTTTCTTTTTGAAGTACCCTACTATCCAGGTTCCTTCTCACAGCCCTACTATCCAAGCTCTCATTTCGAAGTAACCCTACTATCCAGGTTCCTTCTCATAGCCCTACTATCCAGGCTTTCATTCCGAAGTAACCCTACTATCCAGGTTCCTTCTCACAACCCTATTATCCAGGCTTTCATTTCGAAGTAACCCTACTATCCAGGTTCCTTCTCACAGCCCTACTATCCAGGCTTTCATTCCGAAGTAACCCTACTATCCAGGTTCCTTCTCACAGCCTTACTATCCAGGCTCTCATTCCGAAGTAACCCTACTATCCAGGTTCCTTCTCACAACCCTACTATCCATGCTTTCATTCCGAAGTAACCCTACTATCCAGGTTCCTTCTCACAGCCCTACTATCCAGGCTCTCATTCCGAAGTAACCCTACTATCCAGGTTCCTTCTCACAACCCTACTATCCATGCTTTCATTTCGAAGTAACCCTACTATCCAGGTTCCTTCTCACAACCTTACTATCCAGGCTCTCATTTTGAAGTAACCCTACTATCCAGGTTCCATCTCACATCCCTACTATCCAGGCTCTCATTCCGAAGTAATCCTACTATCCAGGTTCCTTCTCCCTTATCTCTAGACAACAGGTTACAACACTGTAAAGCCTGGACCCGATCAAATATGGTCGATTTCATATTTCCCCAGCGAGTTGCTATAAGCCTGGACCCTGACCAGGTATACAGTCTTCTTTCACCTCTTCAATCAAGAGTTAATTCCCCAGTAGAGTAATGGACAACCAAAAGCTCCTAGACTTTACTTCCCAGTGCATAAATCAACATTCCCCGGCAAAGTCCCCCTTGACAGCAGGTACAAGAATTTTCACCCAGGAATCTCTTATGCAACCAATCTCTACTGGATGGCATCTTTAAGCCCATCTCCTATGATTTCTCGTTGCCTTCCAAATGGCATATGTAAGCCCATTCCCGACATCACCAATCATTATCACTTATTGCGAGTGCAAATTTCTGGGCACTCTAGTGTTCAATCATCTTCCGCTTTCAGATCACAAAAGGTAAATCAACCAATTTATATCCTCAGGCTTAAGAAGATTGAACAGGGGAAATTGTTGTACCCCAAAATTTTCCCTCCCATTTCTCAAAGATTCATCCTGGACTCTCAGTTTTGCTTCTATCAAGTTCCAAGTCTTGAATCATCACTTTTCAAGGAAATCATCCATAAGGGCAAAATGGTCAAAAACACACTGAAAAAGTCAAACTTTGACTTTTAAATCAAAATCAAGTTCCAAGAATCATATTTCATTAAGGCATGAAATTGGTTCATCAAAAATCAGAAGTCAGAAGTTACTTTGAAAAAAAAATCAAATTTTCTAAGTGTCTAGAGAATATGATACTTCAGAACTTCTGAGCCAGCCTCTATGCAAGTGCAGTCAGAAGTTGCAAACACGGTCCAGAACATGACGCTTCAATCTGAACATGCAGAAGCGTTGCTCTTTGGTCAGAACATAACGCTTCAATAAGAACATGCAGAAGCGTTGCTCTTTGGTCAGAACATAACGCTTCAATCAGAACATGCAGAAGCGCTGCTCTTTGGTCAGAATATGACGCTTCAATCAGAACATGCAGAAGCATTGCTCTTTGGTCAGAACATAACGCTTCAATCAGAACATGAAGAAGTGATGCTCTTTGGTCAGAACATAATGCTTCAGTCAGAACATGATTCTTCAGCATATGGAGGCTATGTTCAACGCTCTGGTTAGAAGATGCCCCCTTCAGCAATTGAAGGTTACGTTTCTGATCTTATGCAATCAGAACATCACCAAATCCCAAACCCTCGTTTAAGTAACTTGCTGCCCTGCTATGGCACCGTCCTGCAACCAGCTGCCACAACGCTCTAAATTGCTGCTGACCCAGTCCACGCCTGCACTTTCTCAAACCCCATACATGCATCAAATTGGCATACGAAAACTATGACTAAAAAGCAATGGAACAGTATACCAAAAAGGTTTGAATCCCTTTTGTTTTTCCCCTCAAAACCACAACAAACCCATCTATAAATACTTTTCTCCATCCCACGTTCAAGAAGCTGGCTTTTGGAGAGAGAGAATCACCAAAAGAAAGAAAAAAAGCCTTGAATCCCTGCAAAAATTCCAAGAATCCAAAAACTGTAAACACCAAAGTACAAAACCTTAGCATTTGATTCTAGCATCAAAACTCCATTGTTCCTTGACTAAAACCACCCCTACAGTTGTTGATTCACATATTAGAAGCTATTCTAACTTCTGTATTCATACTGCCATACACTCTCCATTCACCTCCACCTCAAAGAAGTCAGAACATCACCCTTGGGCTGTTCCAGAAATTAAAAACTTCCATCCTACTGAGTACGTGAAGAAGTGGCTCAGAACATCACCAGAATTCAGGACAAACCTCTAGTTCACATAATCTTTTCAGCTGCAAGGTAAGCTTCTGCTGACTCTTATCACGTTACTTAAGCATTACCAGATTTGCATGTTCAAAAATACAATGTAGACATCATGTTTCTGATGTTGTACATATTCTGAGGCTTCACATATTTATCTGCCTAAGTATGGAATAAATCAGTTCAGAACTTCTGGAAGAAATTAGAACTCAGAATTAGGATTAGCAAATTCACGCTTTCCTCTGATTTATAGTTCTGATTATTTCTTGTTTCTGAAATGCTATGAAACCTGTCATAACTGTTATATGTGCAACTTCTGTTCTATTGAAAAATGACTAAGTTGCAGATGTTCTGACTAGCACAGAGAGGGAGGCGAAGTTCTGTCAGTTGGCATCAGAACTTCTGAAGACTTTTGTGTTCGCAGCAGACCCCGAACTTCTAACTTTCCCTCTTTCTATTAACGTTTTTTCTGTTTGTGCAGTACGTCAGAGTCAGAACTTCTGACCTCTTCTGTTTCAGCATTTACGCTGATTCTGTTTTCTTTCCTTCTATCATTTTTTCCATCTCTTTTATTTTTCATCAATCATAAAAGACCAAAAAATATTTTCTTAAAACAAAACTTATTTCTTTTCTTAAATAAATAAGCAATTTACATTTCTTGCACATTCTGATCCATTTTGATATGGTTGTAATAGTAACTTAGGATTTAATTTTACTTGCAACCCCCATTCATAAATATGTACCCCCATCCCCCTAATGATTATAATAGCGTAGGATGTTTACTTTCCGCACTTTTATTGCTTTCATATATTGCTAGTAATTAGGGTGTGTATGGCAAGATAAAAACAACAAATAGACAACCCTAAGCAAGACTAAATGCATGCAATCAAACACACTTGCACACTAACACCCTTAGGGTAATCTTACTTGTTTCCTATCAAAAAATAGTCATGTCCCTCGAACATGGGCGTTTTAGCAAAAGACCCTCGATAAAAGATCGTAGTCCCTCGATGACCCTCAATGTTGCCTTCGGTAAACGATCTAGTCCCTAAAACGACATTGCTAAAACGTCCCGTGGGTATCCTTCTATGACTATACAAACGTCCCAACGTCCATCCCTTCACATCCAACGATGGGGCTTATTACCAAATCAATAATAAGATAGCAACATCTAAAGGAGGAGGAAAAGCACATTTAATACCTTTTAAGTAGGTAGATTCGCTCCTAGTTACTCGCTTGCTCACAACAAAAACATTTTATGCACCAACACTCTCACTTTGAAACATTTTCAAAAGATAAACACTTTGTACGCATTCTTATAGAAACGAGAACCATTACAAAGAATACACCTTTTCAAAATTACTTTCAAAAACACATTCCACAAACACATCTTTGAACTATTTTCGAAACAACAATTTGTACGCGTTCTTATAGAAACGAGAACCATTACAAAGACATTTTCAAAAATACTCTCAAAACACACACCACAAACACATTCAAACAAAAGCAAGTGATCCAGCGAGTAACTAAGAACCCATGGAAAACCATGGATGAAAAGGGTGCTAATACCTTCCCTTTTCATAATCTACCCCCCGAACTCAAGAAAACATCTCTAAAGGTCTTTCCTGTGCTTTTTCACCTTTCCTTTTGGATAAAAGAAAAGTCGGTGGCGACTCTTGCTAAACCGTAACATTTGCGAACACAAACGCAAAACACCCAAGTTAGTTCTCCTACCGTATCACAGTGCCCTACATTGTTTGCACCATGGTTATGAAAGTAGCATCATAAAATGGAAATTCCAAGTTTGGTCAAATTTGAAAATTGGTTTAAATCTAATTACAACCCTGTTTAAAGATCAATTTCGTATCTAATCATGTTTAGGAACTTTCCATAACAGGAAATGACCCTTAAACCATTCATTTTGCTGCGTTTTGAGCCATGTGAAGTCACACTTTTCACACTTAGCAGGTCCACACGATTTCAATGATTTTGCCTCCAATTCACACACTTGAGCCTTGCATCATGATCAGCTATAAATAAGGATCATCCCTCACTCATTTTGGCAAGCTTTTGATAGCCAATTAACCCCTATTCAGACCCCACACGAACTCTGAATTTGAAATTCTGATTTCTTACATTCTCACCTTCAAACACCAAAAGCTCCATTCAGTTAGCTTCATTGAACTTCTTTGAAGCTAACCATACGGTTACTTTCAAAAATTGTGACCTATATTGATCTGTAGAAGTCCAATTTTAGAGAAACTTCTCACTACTTCGTTCTGGTATATTTCTTGGACAAATTGATTCAAATACAAGACTAATCCACTCCTTGTATTCTTCTGATCCTCATGCTCTTTATAGTTTGCAATTTCATTGAGAATTGAGTGAGATATCCCATATTTTCGTGCTCGCTATTTTTCTAGTTTTCTTCAAACACAGCCTTGCACAATTTATATAAATTTGGCGCGATGGTACCATTAGAATTGTCTTGAAGAGACGAATCTAACGGTACCGGTCTAGTTTGCTAATTTTACAGTTTGAATGATTCAATTTGGGGATGGCTGGAGGTTGAAGATGATGACATATCCGTCTTCAACCAATGACATGAGGCCACGTTATTTTTTTGAAATGGATACAATATGTTTGCCTTACCATGCGCGTGCCTTAGGAGCCCTTGGATCTGATTACTTTTGTGAGTCAGACTCCATCCAACGCGCCATATTTTAAGTTGTTTTATTTTAAAAATGTTGGATCCGATGTGATATTTAGTAATGACCATGATATGCACAGCGCGCCAGATCCCTTGGATTTGATTACTAACACGTTTTGACTCTCATCCATTGGTCCACATATTTTTGGTTTTTATTTTATTTTCTGATTTTTATATTTAATTGTTTTAAATTTCAAAAAATCATAGAAAAATCATTTTAAGTCCAAAAAATCTGAAAAAATTATGAAAAATATTTTTGATTTTTCTGTTTCTGATTTTTATTTTTTCACAATTTTATTTTGTGTTTTGATATTTTTTTATAAATTTTCACTTTATTTGAATTGTTTTAAATGCTTAAAAATACTTTTCTGCATTTTTTAGTTCTGAAAAAAATATGGAATGATCCAATGATATGGTGACAAATATTGGTGACCTCATTTATCTTTTATTTCTGACTTTGTTATTATTTTATCATTTTTGGTTTATTTTACTCATTTATTTTAATTTTAAAAATAGTTTCTGACTTTTAAAAATTACCAAAAATTTTATAAAAATATTTGAGTTCATTTCTGATTTTTCTATGGTCTTACTTAATATTTCTTGATTAATTTGAACATAGTTAATATTTTTCTCTCTTATTTCTATTTAAAAACATTTTTTAAAACCCTTTTTTAATGTATATATTAAATGCAATATTATTTTGTGATTATTTTCCGGCTGTTCTTGGGTTAAAATTTTGATCATGAACTTTATTAACATCATTGGATCTATGGTGTTGAGTCTAACTCCTCAAAAATGGATGAATGATTTTAATAATAGTTTGATTAAAATTTAATACAAATGTGGTTTGTATATTCTTTCCCACCCCTCTTCATCTCATTGCTTTCTTATTGCACTAAGTGTTATTGGAGCATGATCTCTATATCATGTCTCAAAATAAATGGTGCATAGATTGCTATTGACCGACCTCAAAATAGGTGCGACTTCTATGTAAGTCCACTTACGATTGCTTAACATAGCGCTAAGTTTTGTCTCGATTCGAATAAATGATCATTTGTGGCCCAAACCTATATTTGCAAGCCCAAGTATGTTAATTTGATCTCTTTGATCCAATAACCTTGAGATTCATTGTGTGGAGGCTTTGATTTTACCAATCCTTTAATGGATCTACAACACTTTTGGTCAACGCGGATCACTTAAACATCGTTGATCATTAAATGATACTTTTGAGGATTCCAAATGGATGATATACTTGACAAAAAGCAAATGGAACTTGTTGTGTGAAGGCTTTGGTTCTACCAATCCTCTAATGAGTTCCAAATGCAAGTTTCAAGATGGTCATCCAACTAACCACTAATTATTAAATTGTTTTTACTTTATGCTTTATTTTTATGCTTTGTGTACCTGTAATACGGTGGGATAACTGACTTATAGGTTTTGTGTTTGATCGCAAATGTTGCGGTTAGCAAGAGTCGCCACCGACTTTTCTTTTATCCAAGAAGGAAAGGTGAAAAAGCACAGGAAAGACCTTTGAGATTGTTTCTTGAGTTCGGGGGGTAGATTATGAAAAGGGAAGGTATTAGCACCCTTTTCATCCATGGTTATCCATGGGCTCTTAGTTACTTGCTAGATCACTTGCTTTTGTTTGAAATTGTGCTTTGTGTGGTTTTTGAAAGTATTTTTTGTAAAGAGGCTATTGTTTAGGCAATCTTTGTAATGATTCTCGTTCGTAAGGATGTATACAAAGATGTTGATATTTTGAAAATGTTTTCAATGTTTGTAAGATGTTTGGAAATGTGTGTGTTTGTTTTGAAAAATAGCAAGGGGGTTTATTTTGAAGTGGAGCAAGTAACTAAAAGCAATTTACCTACTCAAATGTCTTTCTTGTTCATTTTCTTTTCCTTTGATATTGTTGTCTTACCATTGATTTGGTAAGCAACCATGTCTTTGGATGTAAACGGGACGGGCGTGGGTCATCGTATAGCCATGATTAGCATTGTTGCAAAGTATCTTAGCATTTTTGAGGGACTAAGATCATTTTTGTAAGACAACTTTGAATAGCATCATCGAGGGACTATAATCTTGTATTTGTTTGTTTTTGCTAAGACACCTTATATGCGTAATATGGCCATTTTGTATAAGGCAACCAAGTGAAGTAACCCTAGGGGTGCTTGTGTGCAAGTGTGTCATTTTCATGCTTGATTTTGTCTTGAATTAGGGTTTTCTATTTGATTGGTTTTATTCTTTCCATACAAACCCTAATTATTAGCATATTATGTAAAAGCGATAAATTGCGAAATTTAAAGTTACTACGCTATTACAACATTTGTGGGAGGCGAATATACAATTCATGAATGGGGATTGCAATAATATAAACCTAATTAATCTATTACAACCAAATTGAATATGTACAAATAAATGGAATAAATAGTATGCAGGATGAATTAAATATGCAAAGATATGTAAATGCAAATAAGATTTTGTTTGGTTTTCATGTGAAAAAGTTTTAACCTAAACCTAATTAGAAAAATAAATAAATCAAGATTAACTTTAAATTAATTAAAAATAAAATGATTAAGAAAATATTTTTTTAATAAAAACCCTAATTCTATTTGATTAAAAGAAAATAAGTTTTCTAAGAAAAAAGTATTTTTGTATTTTTTTTGTCTTGAAAATAATATATGGCATTATGAGATATTTTTGGTCCTTTTCATATTAAAATAATATATTCAATGGGTATAAAGAAAAAATAAATATTAAATTAGTTCTAATTTAATTTATAAGTTTATTTAATAAAAATAGATGATATGTGACTAAATAAAAATATTTTATGTGAGAAAGATAAAATAAAATAAGCCAAAATGTAAATCTATCATTTTTTAATATTTTTTTATGATTTTTAATATTAAGAAAAATATATTTAAGAAAATAAAATGAAAATAAAATAAATAAATAAAATGATATGGGCCAGGGGTGTCACAAGCAAACAGGGTGCAGAATGTTAGAAACAATCATAGGCCCATGAAGCAAAAAGCCCAACGCTGCAAAGGGACAAAAAATGGAAAAAATGTGAGAAAATACAAAAGGCAGCACACTGAGGCTCGAACCCATGACCTCTAGCATTTACGCGCGCTACCTTACCACTGGGGTGGCTGTACATCCGTTTATGTAAACAAAACCACAAATATATCTTAGAAAACGCCTCCTGAAGGCAACTTCATCTTCAACCTTGAGCCATGGCCGGACCACCTGTGTCTTCTTCATTTCTCCATAAAAATGGAAAATTCAAACATGAAAGTTATGGTGTTTCTTCCCACGAGTTCAACCATATAATATGTAAACTAAAGGTCAAAGATAAGATCTAATTTTACTGGCCCTAATTTGAAACCTAATTTTTGCAGAAATTTCAAATCCAAAATTCTCTATACACAACTAATATAAATAAAAACTATGAACATGGTTAGCTTTAGAGCAAGGATATCTACATTTTGCTTTCACAAATCGGGACCAAATGATGCTTGTATGAAGAGATAGTAGTTTGAGTTTTTACCTCTTGCAGCTGGGATCGTGAATGGAGTTTGAGCAAGTTTTGAGAAGGCTTGAGGATCTGTTTAGCTTGCTTGGACCTCCTTGAGTGTATTCCAATCCTTACTTTGTCCTGAAAGTCCATGAATCTCTCTACTCAAGTCAACCTACAAACTTGATATTTAAAAATGGTGGATGGTGAAGGAGGAGCTACATTCCTGAAACAGGGGTCTGGATCACTTAGATATGATGTACATTAAGTGTTTGGGTGGTTAAAACTCAATACGCACGAGTGGATTTGGAGATGGCTATGTAAGGTTCAAAACTGTCAAGCTATGGTAGATTATGAGTTACAAAGTATTTGTGAGTGTTTTTGAGTCTTAGCATTCGTGTCTTATGTTGCAATATACTTGTGTATATGTATGGAAAAGGTTTGAGATCAGATTCACTCCAGGTTTTTGAGTTCTAGCCTTTTGGCTCTATAACTTGCTTTTGAAGAAAAGTGAGGAGACAAGTCTCAAAGTGTTGTACAAGCATGATCTGAGTTGGTAGAGGCTTTAGACAAGTTGCTTTTGGTTTTGACTTTGCTTGTATGCAGAGAAAATAATTGAGAGGCTCAAGAAGTTGATAATTGCAAAAGTAATGCTTTATCAAAATGGAAATGACAACTTTGTGCCAAAAATGGAATTGTAACTTGGATAAAGGCTCAAGTGTTTGGATTAAAGCTCTAGCAGCTGTGTAAACATTTAATTATGGAGTGAGAAACAAGTTTTAGGCGTGAAAAGCAAAGATTATGCAGCCTAGGCTTGGATTTGAATTTTTGTTCATCATGAAATGGCTTGAAATCAAAGTGATAAATCACCAACTTCATCTCTTCGACTATCCCTACTCAGGAATGATCTCAAGGATTTCTTGGACATTTTGGAAATATTGAAATGTTCTCTACAACTCATCTTTGAATTGCTTTTGAAAATTCCCTTTGGAACTATGTCAAAAATTGGCATGAAGTTAGGTAAAAAATCTGCCTAACTAGGGCAAAATTTCACTAAGTTATTTTAGTTCATGAGCATGTATTCACAAAATCATATCTTGAGATCCAAGAATTTTTAGGAGAAATTGTGTGAAGAAAAGTTTTAGATTTCATGGGAATCTACAACTTTCATGTTGGAAGTTTCCTTTGAATCATCTTGCATAATGGTGAAATTTTGGCTCAAAGTTGAGAAAAAATAAGAAATTTTCTATACTTAGAAAAATTTCTAAGTTAAGAAATTTCAACTTTTCAAAACAAAATCTTGAATCCTTGATTTCTTGATGAAAAAGTTTCACATTTTGACATGTTTTGATGAATTATGATCTTTGGCACTTGATTTTGACCAAAAAGTCAAAGTTTGACTTTTCAGTGTACAATTGACTTTTGATCAGTTGACTGAAAAATTCATCTGTCAATCCAATGTATTTGTAATGTTTTGAATCATGTTATTAGTTAAAAATGATGCAATTGAACTCTTGAAATTATGCTTCAAACCAATTGATCATTTGCTAGGTCAAAAATCAGAAATTGCCCCTTCCCAATCAAAACCCTAATTTTGATCATTTTGCCCTTTTGATGATTTGATCAAATTTTCTGAGGAATTATGGTCCAAAATTGATCAAATGATACATATGAGTCTAATATGTTGATGTGGATAAAAAATTATTAAGTTTGACTTTAAATTGTCCATGGTTGACTTTTCCCTCAATACAATTGATTTTTAGGTCAACTGTTTAATTGACTGATCAAAAGTGTGATCCAAGACTTGAAACTTGACATGAGTAATCTTAGGGGTCCATAATGATCCTTGAAATTCATATGAAGCATTGATAGTCCAAAAATACTTGTGCAAACTCAAACCCTAATTTTTGTCATTAGTGTATGAGGAGGTGTCTTGAGCTGGTCAAACCCTAATGCAGTCTTGAGTCAAAGAGATCTTGTGAGAAAATTCTTGATAAGTGAGAGGGAAAATTTTAGGGTACAAAAGCTTCCCCTGTTCAATCTTCTTAAACCTGAAGAGTTTGATCATTCGTGACTCGAAGGTGGAAGATGATTGGACACTAGAGTGCCCAAAAATTTGCACTCGATGATGTGATGATAGAAGGAATGGGATTAAAGATGCTATTTGGAGAGGTGATAAAATGCTATAGGAGATGGGCTTGCAGATGCCATCCAATAGTGATTGTTGAATTGTAATTTGTAAGCTGAAAGAATGAGTATCAAAATGGCGTCCGTGTCTGGAGAGTATCTGAATTGTATCTGAAAGTTGAATCTGAATGAGTATCAGAATGCCATCAGCGTCTGGAGCGTATCTGAATTGTATTTGAAAGTTGAATCTGAATGAGTATCAAAATGGCATCCGTGTCTGGAGCGTATCTGAACGCTGCATTGAATGAATATCAGAATGGCATCCGTATCTGGAGCATATCTGAACTATATCTGGAAGCTGTATTGAATGAGTATCAGAATGGCATTCGTATCTGAAGCGTATCTGAACTGTATCTGTAATCTGAATGAGTATCAGGATGGCATCCATATCTGGTGCATATCTGAACTATCTGGAAGCTGTATTGAATGAGTATCAGAATGGCATTTGTATCTGAAGCATATCTGAACTGTATATGTAATCTGAATGAGTATCAGGATGGCATCCGTATCTGAAGCGTATCTGAACTGTATTTGTAATCTGTATTGAATGAGTATAATAATGGCATTCGTATCTGAAGCGTATATGAACTGTATCTGTAATCTGAATGAGTATCAGGATGGCATCTGTATCTGAACTATATCTGGAAGCTGTATTGAATGAGTATCAGAATGGCATTCGTATCTGAAGCGTATCTGAACTGTATCTGTAATCTGAATGAGTATCAGGATGGCATCCGTATCTGAAGCGTATCTAAACTGTATATGTAATCTGAATGAGTATCAGGATGGCATCCGTATCTGGTGCGTATCTGGACTGTATCAAAAGATTTTGGAATTTTGTTAATGGTAGTTGTTAACCTTATCCTGAAAAGGGTAAAATGTTAGCTAAAACAATATGTCTATGTTGTATGAAATGCATAATATAATGCATTTGTGTTATCAATGTTTATTATATATGGATGCAATGTATGCGTATGTGAGCTAATTTGCTGCACTGTTGTTGGATTAGGGAAAATAAATCCCTGACTGCTATTAAGGATATGTAAGTCTTCATGTCTTGAAGTCGAAGTATTGATGAATTTCTGCCGAGAGAAATAAACTATGTTGTAAGGACAATGCCGTATACTGCTTGTAAAAATCCTTTTGGGGAATCCTGAGAAATTTGACGACTTCTACTGGGGAGCAACAATTTGAAATTTTGTTCCGCTGGGGATTTAAACGACGTACTGCGGGGATTACTTATGGAATAGCCTAGAGATATTTTCCTATCCTTTCATCTTATCAGTAATTTCCTCTTTTCATTTTATTTATTTGTAAACAGTAATTATATTCAAATGCATATGTTCAATAATGAATCATTGGACGTTTTTGTAGACAAAACACAAGCGTAAAGAAAAACATATAGTTTTTGCACTTTTAAAGAGATATCTTTGTATTGACTTTGAGTAAGTATTTTTGTACAAGGAGACAAACATTCTGGTAAGAGAATGCTGTCATAAAAAATGAAAATTTTGATATAAAGAAAAGACATCTATGTGTGATAATCCCATGGGGTTTCCATTCTGCTATAGTCTTTGTATCTCTTAGCTTCTTGTCTATTTGTTGCCTCGCCTGAAGATGATTGAATTGACCAGAACCTATGAGTTTGTCAGTGGAAGCCATAGTTTGTCCATAAAGTGATCTAACGGGACATAGTCGTACGCCTTAATTCCCTAACTTTTGCATAGACCGCCCTTTTGGGTTTTCAGTCCACCGGGATACCCTTTTTTGCCCAAGTCGCCCTTTCGGGTTTTCAACTTGTCGAGTGTACAGATTTTTTTGTTTTATCCTTAACTTTTGCCCGAACCTTTTGGTTCGCCGGGATGCCCTTGTTTTGCCTAGGTATATCAACCTAGCGGGTCTCTTATGCGTAGTATCTTTTGACTATGTCCGCGTTCGCAGGGTGTGGCAGGTCGTCGCCATCCATGGTGGCCAAGATCATTGCCCCATCGGAGAATATGTTTTTGATTACAAATGGTCCTTCATAGGTAGGAGTCCATTTGCCCCTAGGATCACCTTGTGGCGAGATGATGCGTTTGATCACTAGATCTCCAACTTGATACACTTGGCGCCTGACTTTCTTGTTGAAAGCCTTGATCATCCGTTTTTGATACATCTGACCATGGCAAATAGCAGTAAGTCTCTTATCATCAATCAAGTTTAGATGATCAAGTCGAGTCTGGATCTAGTCATCTTCGTTCAGCCCTGCATCCTTCATAATCCTCAGAGAGTGGATCTGGACCTCGATAGGCAAGACAACTTCCATGCCGTAAACCAAAGAATAGGGTGTTGCCCTGGTTGATGTGCGAGCCGTGGTACGATACCCGTGGAGAGCAAACGGTAACATCTCGTACCAATATTTGTATGTGACTGTCATTTTCTGTATGATCTTTTTAATGTTTTTATTTGTAGCTTCGACAACACCATTCATCTTTGGCCGATAGGGAGAATAATTATGATGCCGAATCTTGAATTGCTCGCACAATGCAGTGATCATAGTGTTGTTGAGATTTGTACCATTGTCAGTTGTAACGACCATAATTTAATTAATTATTTAATTAAATTATATTTGGAATATTTGTGAAGTAGTGTTATTAATTGGATTTATTTTATTAAATGGAGAAATAATAATATATTTGAGGTATTATATTATTATGTGAAATAATGTTAGAAGCTAATATTATTTAATGTGGGCCTATATGGTGTGAGTGGAAGTAATAAGGAGGTGTAAGTTTGGAGCCCACTAAGGAATAATATAATAATATTAGGTTATTTTATTATTTGTTGAAAGAATAGAAGGGGGCAGCTGTAAGAAGAGAAATAAGGATTTGAGGAGAACGTGAAGCTGTTGGATTTTGAAGGAAACGGCAAGAACGAAGATTCAACCCGGAAATTGTAGAGCGACCTTCAATCCAAGGTAAGAGTGGGGTTCTGGCTTTATAATTGGGTTCGTCATGTTTGATATGTGGGATTAGAGGATTACTGTTTTTGTTATTGAATTGAATGATGTATGGTGAAGATTTGATGAATTGTTGATGAATAATGATGTTATTATGTTATTTGATCAATGGAGTAATAGAGTGTAATATTAGGTGATGAATTATCATGATCATAATGAGGTTTGTAGGACTGTAATTAGATTCCCGTGGTGAAATTACAGTAGAAAACGCAGAAAATTATGCAGAAAATCGTAGGATGCGTCGACCTCAAACTGGATGAGTCGATGCAAGGAGGCTGTTGGACTCAGGATGAGTCGATGCATGCAGAGGATGTATCGATACATGAGTGTGTGAGACTCAGGATGAGTCGACCGATGCAATGCATGTGTCGATACATGCTGCGTTTTGAAGTCAGGATGAGTCGATCGGTAAGTGCATGTGTCGATACATGCTGTGATTTGAAGCAGAATGAGTCGATCCATAAGGAGGATGCGTCGACTCATAATGAGCAAATGAAGCAGGATGTGTCGATCTAAGGAGTTTTGTGTCGACCCATACTGAATAATTTTGACAGAATCAGTTTTGAATTGCTGTAACTTGAGTTTTAAGATGCTGTTTGAGATGCCGTTCAAAGCGTTGATTAGCTAACACGATGAACTTTATTCTAGATGATTAAAATGATGATTAAGGGGTGTAATCCCAATAACAAATTTAGGATTTAGAATTAATTCCCGTAGATGACCATTGTGCTGTTTTTGGGACAGATTGATGATTATGAGATGTTAGAGGTTGCTGTTAGAATTATGACAGTAGGATTAGTGACAGTAATGATGTACAGTAGCAGAATAAAAGTATGGATTACTGTATTATTGATATACAGCTGAGTTATTAGTAAGATGTGGTTAATAAAATGATGTTTGATAAATAAGTAATGTTTAATAAATTATTTTGAGATGTTTACGAGATGCTGTAATTGAGATGTTTATGAGATGTTGTTGTTTGAGATGACTGAAATGTTGTCATTTTGATGATTGAGATGTTGTTGTTTGAGATGACTGAAATGTTGTCATTTTGATGATTGAGATGTTGTTGTTTTGAGATGTGTTTTGAGATGTTGTTAACTGAGTGTGTTATTACATTCATGTTGAGTCGCATACATTGCATTTTTTTGAGATGGAGCTTATGCTCGTTGAGATGGCCTGGATTGGAAAATTTTGAGATGAAGGTTATGCCTTGTTGATGCTTATATTAATTGGCAGATTAGATTTTTGAGATGGGAGTTCTGCTCCAATGGTACCACATGCATTTGTATAGTTTTGAGTCGCATCATATGAATGAATAATGAGATGTATTTTATGTTGATGAATGAGTATATATGCTGTAATTGTTGTTGATTATGAGATGAGAAGTGGTGATATATTATTGATCTAATTTAATATATTGATTATTATGCGCTTTATTATATTGTTAGATATCTCACCCCTTCTGTTTGAATGTTGCCCCTATGTTGGTAACGGGCAGGTAATCGAGAGTGAAGGTCGTATACCTTCAATAGATCGAGTCGGTGTCATTGCTCTGATATGTAACACTCGGGGGGATGAACGCTTACTGATTTTTGATTGTTGATTTCTAGTTGTTGAACTTTAAGTTGTTTATTTACTAAGTATGAGATGTTTCGAAGTTGCTGTTTTCATTTAAAGATGTTATTAAAGAATTCCGCCGCGTAGTTGTTGAATTATTTTATTAAAGATGCTATGTTGATGGTTCATCCGATATTTTGAATAAGTGTTATATATCCATGATGAATGCAATGCATTTGTTAGAAGAATTTGTGATGTCCCGATTCATTTGTATGATTGAAATTTTATAACTCTAATTTATTTGCATAAATTGCTTGGGGTAGAATTGGGGTGTTACAAAGTTGGTATCAGAGCAAAAGGTTGGTCCAACCTTGTCGTCGAGTCTTAGTTGTCTAACAATCGAGTATTGTTATTTTGAGTTCTAACAGTTGTTTGTGTTGTAGTGATAAGTTGAGATGGCTGGAAGGAATGATGCTGCTCTTGCTGCTGCTCTAGAAGCAATGGCTCATGCAATGGAAAATCAGCCGAATGCTGATGGGAATGCTGGATCTCGTAGCTTGGCGACTTTCCAGAGAGAGAATCCACCTACGTTCAAGGGAAAATATGATCCTGAAAGAGCATTGGAATGGTTGAAAGAGATTGAGAGGATCTTTCGCGTGATGGACTGCACTCCAGCGCAGAAGGTTCGTTATGGGACTCATATGCTAGCAGTCGAGGCTGATGACTGGTGGCTAGAGACTTGCCAGAAGTTGGAAGCTGCAGGTGAGAATGTCACTTGGGCTGTGTTCCGTAGGGAATTCCTAAGAAAGTATTTTCTTGAAGATGTCTGTGGAAAGAAGGAGATTGAGTTCCTTGAGCTGAAGCAAGGAAATCTGTCAGTTGTTGAGTATGCTGCCAAGTTTGCTGAATTGGCCAAGTTTTATCCGCATTACGCTGAGGAAAATACTGAGTTTTCGAAGTGTATTAAGTTTGAGAATGGGTTGCGCCTGGAAATTAAGAAGGCAGTTGGATACCAGAAGATCCGTGTCTTTGCTGATCTGGTTGATAGCTGCAGGATTTTTGAGGTAGATAATAATGCACATTACAAGATTATTAGTAAGAAGAGGGGTAAGCACCCGCAGAGTCGTGGTAAACCTTATGATTCCCCAGCTGGTAAGGGTAAGCAGAGAGTTGCTCATGGTCAGAGGACTAGTGGGGGAGATGCTCCTGCTGGTGTGATTTGTTTTAAGTGTGGGAAACCTGGACACAAGAGTAATGTGTGCATTGCTTAAGTGAAGAAATGTCACCGTTGTGGTAAGAACGGACATATTGTATCTGAGTGCGAGCACAAGAATGTGGTTTTTTTCAATTGTAAGGAAGAAGGGCACATTGGTAGTCAGTGTCCGAAGCCGAAGAAGGCTCAGTCTAGTGGTAAAGTGTTTGCTTTGGTGGAGGATCAGACAGCTTCCGAGGACAGACTTATTAGAGGTACATGTTTCATTAATAGTACTCCTTTAATTACTATTATTGATACCGGGGCTACGCATTATTTTATTGCTGCTGATTGTGTTGAAAGATTGGGTCTTGTGTTGTCTTCTTTGAATGGGGAAATGGTCGTCGATACTCCAGCCAAGGGATCAATGACTACTTCTTTTGTGTGTGCTAAGTGTCCCTTGTCGATCTTCGACAGAGACTTTGTTGTTGATTTGATTTGTTTGCCGTTAAGAGGTTTGGATGTGATTCTTAGTATGAACTGGTTAGAGCATAATTATCTTCATATTAACTGTTATGACAAGTCAGTGAAGTTTTCTACTCCTGAAGAAGAGGAAGATGGTTTGTTGTCTGCTAGACAGTTGAGGAAGTTGATGCAAGAGGAAGCACAAATGTTTTCGTTGATAGTGTCGCTATTTGTAGAGACTCAAGCTATAATTGAGGAATTGCCAGTGGTATGTGAATTTCCTGAATTTTTCCCTGATGAGATTCCTGATGTACCGCCAGAGAGGGAAGTTGAATTTGCAATTGATCTTGTACCTGGTACCAGACCTGTGTCTATGGCACCATACATGATGTCTGCGTCTGAGTTGTCAGAGTTGAAGAAGCAATTGGAAGAGTTACTTGAGAAGAGGTTTGTAAGACCAAGTGTATCGCTGTGGGGAGCTCCAGTGTTGTTAGTGAAGAAGAAAGATGGAACTATGAGGCTATGTGTTGATTATAGACAGTTGAATAAGGTGACAATTAAGAACAAGTATCCGCTTCCAAGAATAGATGACTTGATGGACCAATTAGTGGATGCTCGTGTGTTTAGCAAGATTGATTTGAGGTCGGGTTATCATCATATTAAAGTGAAGAATGAAGATATTCAGAAGACGGCTTTCAGAACGCGTTATGGACATTACGAGTATTCAGTGATGCCTTTCGGTGTTACTAATGCGCCGGGAGTATTCATGGAATATATGAATCATATCTTCCATACTTATTTGGATCGGTTTGTAGTGGTGTTCATTGATGATATTTCGATTTACTCTAAGTCAGAAGAAGATCATGCTGAACATTTAAGAGTAGTATTGCAAGTTTTGAAAGAGAAGAAGTTGTATGCAAAGCTGTCCAAGTGTGAATTTTGGTTAACAGAGGTTAGTTTTCTTGGTCATGTGATTTCAGATAGTGGCATTGCTGTAGATCCATCGAAGGTTGATGTTGTGTTGCAATGGGAAACTCCAAAGTCAGCTACTGAGATTAGAAGCTTCTTGTGATTAGCTGGTTACTATAGAAGGTTTATCGAAGGGTTTTCTAAGTTGTCACTTTCGTTGACTAATTTGACTTGTAAAGGTAGAGCTTTTGTTTGGGATGTTCAATGCGAAGAAAGTTTTACAGAATTGAAGAAGAGGTTGACATCGGCTCCGATTTTGACGTTGCCTAATCTTGGAGAGCCTTTTGTGGTGTATTGTGATGCTTCCAAGATGGGTTTAGGAGGTGTGCTTATGCAGAGTGGTAAGGTAGTTGCTTATGCATCGAGGCAGTTAAGGACTCATGAGAAGAACTATCCTACGCATGATTTAGAACTTGCTGCAGTTGTTTTTGTGTTGAAGATTTGGAGGCATTATCTTTATGGTTCTAGATTTGAAGTGTTTAGTTACCATAAGAGCTTAAAGTGTTTGTTTGATCAGAAGGAGTTGAATATGAGGCAACAAAGATGGTTGGAATTGTTAAAGGATTATGATTTCAGTTTGAATTATCATCCAGGAAAGGCGAATGTGGTAGCTGATGTGTTGAGTCGAAAGACTTTACATATGTCAGCAATGATGATCAAAGAGTTGGAATTGATTGAGCAGTTCAGAGATATGAGCTTAGTTTGCGAGGTTACTCCGCAGAGTGTTATGTTGGGTATGTTGAAGATTAATAATGAATTTTTAGACAGTATCAGAGAAGCTCAGAAGTTGGATGTGAAACTGGTAGATTTGATGGTTGGGACTGATCAATCTGAGAATAGTGATTTTAAGTTAGATGAATAAGGTGTGTTGAGATTTCGTAATCCGATTTGTATTCCTGATGATGCTGAGATGAAGAAAGTGATACTTGAAGAGAGTCATAGAAGTAGGTTGAGTATTCATCCAGGAGCTACGAAGATGTATCAAGATTTGAAAGGTTTGTTTTGGTGGCCTGGGATGAAGAGTGATGTGGCTCGGTTTGTGTACACATGTTTGACTTGTCAGAAGTCAAAAGTTGAACATCAGAAGCCTGCAGGATTGATGCAACCGTTGGAAGTTCCATAATGGAAATGGGATAGTATTTCAATGGACTTTGTGACGAGGTTGCCTAGTACTATAAGAGGACATGATTCGATTTGGGTGATTGTTGATAGGCTTACAAAGTCAGCTTATTTTATTCCTATTAACATCAGTTTTCCAGTGTCGAAGTTGGCTGAGATTTATGTTAGTGTGATTGTGAAACTGCATGGTGTTCCTTTGTGCATTGTGTCAGATAGAGATCCAAGATTTAATTCTGATTTTTGGAAGAGTTTGCAAGAAGAGTTGGGTTCTAAGTTGAGGTTGAGTTCAGCGTATCATCCTCAGACAGATGGTCAGACTGAACGGACGATTCAATCGTTAGAAGACTTGTTGAGGGCATGTGTTCTCGAGCAGGGGGGTTCGTGGGATACTTATCTTCCGTTGATAGAGTTCACTTATAATAACAGTTACCATTCTAGTATTGGGATGGCTCCTTTTGAAGCGTTGTATGGTCGAAGATGTAGAACTCCGTTATGTTGGCATGAATCTGGTGAAAGTGTAGTACTTGTACCTGAACTTGTTCGTGAGACTACTGAGAAGGTGAAGTTGATTCGAGAAAAGATGAAAGCTTCACAAAGTAGACAGAAGAGTTATCATGACAAGCGAAGGAAAGATTTAGAGTTTCAAGCTGGTGATCATGCGTTTTTTAGAGTTACACTTGTGACTGGTGTTGGTCGAGCATTGAAGTCTAAGAAGCTCACTTCTCGTTTTATTGGACCGTGTCAGATTTCAGAGAGAGTGGGGAATGTTTCTTACAGAGTGGCTTTACCTCCTAATCTTTCGAATTTGCATGATGTTTTTCATGTGTCGCAACTTCGGAAGTATATTTCAGATCCATCTCATGTGATTCATATGGACGATGTGCAAGTATGGGATAATCTTACGGTGGAGACGATGCCTGTACGAATCGCAGATCGTGAAATGAAGAATCTGAGGGGCAAAGAGATTTCCTTGGTTAAAGTGGTTTGGTTAGGAGATGCTGGTGAAAGCATGACTTGGGAATTGGAGAGCAAGATGCGAGACTCCTATCCTGAATTGTTTGATTGAGGTAAATTTTCGAGGACGAAAATATTCTAAGTGGGGGAGAGTTGTAACGCCCGTAATTTAATTAATTATTTAATTAAATTATTTTTGGAATATTTGTGAATAAGTGTTATTAATTGGATTTATTTTATTAAATGGAGAAATAATAATATATTTGAGGTATTATATTATTATGTGAAATAATGTTAGAAGCTAATATTATTTAATGTGAGCCTATATGGTGTGAGTGGAAGTAATAAGGGGGTGTAAGTTTAGAGCCCACTAAGGAATAATATAATAATATTAGGTTATTTTATTATTTGTTGAAAGAATAGAAGGAGGCAGCTGTAAGAAGAGAAATAAGGATTTGAGGAGAACGTGAAGCTGTTGGATTTTGAAGGAAACGACAAGGACGAAGATTCAACCCGAAAATTGTAGAGCGACCTTCGATCCAAGGTAAGGGTGGGGTTCTGGCTTTATAATTGGTTTCATGATGTTTGATATGTGGTATTAGAGGATTGTTGTTTTTGTTATTGAATTGAATGATGTATGGTGAAGATTTGAAGAATTGTTGATGAATAATGATGTTATTATGTTATTTGATCAATGGAGTAATAGAGTGTAATATTAGGTGATGAATTATCATGATCATAATGAGGTTTGTAGGACTGTAATTAGATTCCCGTGGTGAAATTACAGTAGAAAACACAGAAAATTATGCAGAAAATCGCAGGATGCATCGACCTCAAACTGGGTGAGTCGATGCAAGGAGGCTGTTGGACCCAGGATGAGTCGATGCATGCAGAGGATGTGTCGATACATGAGTGTGTGAGACTCAGGGTGAGTCGGCCGGTGCGATGCATGTGTCGATACATGTTGTGTTTTAAAGTCAGGATGAGTCGATCGATAAGTGCATGTGTCGATACATGCTGTGATTTGAAGCAGAATGAGTCGATCCATAAGGAGGATGCATCGAATCATAGTGAGCAAATGAAGCAGGATGTGTCGATCTAAGGAGTTTTGTGTCGACCCATACTGAATAATTTTGACAGAATCAGTTTTGAATTGCTGTAACTTGAGTTTTAAGATGCTGTTTGAGATGTCGTTCGAAGCGTTGATTAGCTAACGCGATGAAATTTATTTTAGATGATTAAAATGATTATTAAGGGGTGTAATCCCAGTAACCAATTTAGGATTTAGAATTAATTCCCGTAGATGACCGTTGTGCTGTTTTTGGGACAGATTGATGATTATGAGATGTTAGAGGCTGCTGTTAGAATTATGACAGTAGGATTAGTGACAGTAATGATGTACAGTAGCAGAATAACAGTATGGATTACTGTATTATTTATATACCGTTGAGTTATGAGTAAGATGTGGTTAATCAAATGATGTTTGATAAATAAGTAATGTTTAATAAATTATTTTGAGATGTTTACGAGATGTTGTAATTGAGATGTTTATGAGATGTTGTTGTTTGAGATGACTGAAATGTTATCGTTTTGATGATTGAGATGTTGTTGTTTGAGATGACTGAAATGTTGTCGTTTTGATGATTGAGATGTTGTTTTTTTGAGATGTTGTTAACTGAGTGTGTTATTACATTCATGTTGAGTCGCATACATTGCATTTTTTTGAGATGGAGCTTATGCTCGTTGAGATGGCCTGGATTGGCAAATTTTGAGATGAAGGATAAGCCTTGTTGATGCCTCTATTAATTGGCAGATTAGATTTTTGAGATGGGGGTTCTGCTCCAATGGTACCACATGCATTTGTATAGTTTTGAGTCACATCATATGAATGAATAATGAGATGTATTTGATGTTGATGAATGAGTATATATGCTGTAATTGTTGTTGATTATGAGATGAGAAGTGGTGATATATTATTGATCTAATTTAATATATTGATTATCATGCGCTTTATTATATTGTTAGATATCTCACCCCTCCTGTTTGAATGTTGCCCCTATGTTGGTAACGTGCAGGTAATCGAGAGTGAAGGTCGTATACCTTCAATAGATCGAGTCGGTGTCATTGCTCTGATATGTAACACTCGGGGGGATGAACGCTTGTTGAATTTTGATTGTTGATTTCTAGTTTTTGAACTTTAAATTGTTTATTTACTAAGTATGAGATGTTTCGAAGTTGCTGTTTTATTTAAAGATGTTATTGAAGAATTCCGCTGCGTAGTTGTTGAATTATTTTATTAAAGATGCTATGTTGATGGTTCATCTGATGTTTTGAATAAGTGTTATATATCCATGATGAATGCAATGCATTTGTTAGAAGAATTATTGACGTCCCGATTCATTTGTATGATTGAAATTTTATAACTCTGATTTATTTGCATAAATTGCTTGGGGTAGAATTGGGGTGTTACATCAGTGATGATCCTTTCTGGGATACCGTACCGACAAATGAGATTTTGCTTGATGAAACAGGTAACAACATTCTTGGTAACGGAAGCGAAGGAAGCTGCCTCCACCCATTTTGTAAAATAATCAATGGCCACTAAGATGAAATAGTGTCCATTGGAGGCCGTCGGCTTGATTTCCCCAATCATATCAATCCCCCACATAGCAAAGGGCCAAGGAGCTGTCAAGACATTCAGAGGAACCGAAGGTACATGTACTTTGTCAGCATAAATTTGACACTTATGGCAGGTTCGAGAGTGTTGATAACAATCTGCTTCCATGGTAGACCAGTAATAGCCTGCCCGTAGGATTTTCTTTACCATCGTATGCCCACTGGAACGGGTACCCAAAGTTCCTTCGTGTAATTCATCTGTGATCCTTTCAGATTCAACCTTATCTATGCACCGAAGTAACACAGAGTCATGATTGTGTTTATACAGGGTGTCGTTACTAAGGAAGAACTTAGCAAAAAATCTCCTTAAGAACTTTTTATCATTGATTGAAGCTCCTTCTGAATATTCTTGAGCCTCGAGATACCTCTTGACTTCGTGAAACCAAGGCTGGTCCACTACTTCTTCAGTATTAATATCGTGACAGTGTGCTGGTTCATCCATTCGTTCAATGGTGAAATGGGGAGCCTCGTTATCCCAATTAAGTTTAAACATAGATGACATTATGGCTAGAGCGTATGCTAGCTGATTTTCTTCTCACGAGAAATGATCGAAGGTAATCTTCTCAAAATGTGGTAGCAATGTCAAAACATGTTCTTTATAAGGGATAAGGTTAGGGTGTTTGGTGTCCCATTCCCCTTTGATCTGACTGATGACTAAAGATGAATCTCCAAACACATCTAAGGATTTGATTCCCAAATCTGTGGCAGCTCTGAGACCAAAGATGCATGCTTCGTATTTTGCCATGTTGATTGTACAATTGAAGAAAAGTATGGCAATAAAGGGAGTATGACACCCTTATGGAGATATGAGTACAACACCAATACCATTGCTGAGTGCATTAGAGGCTTCATCAAAGAACAGGGTCTATCGGGATCCTTGTTCAGGTCCGTCATATGGCCTGATTTCTTCACAGTTGTCTAATGTCATGATGTCTTCATCCGGAAATTCGAACTTCATGGACCAGTAGTCTTCTATAGCTTGGTGAGTGAGGTGATCAGCTAGTACACTGCCCTTTATAGCTTTCTGGGTAGTATACTGTATGTCATATTCTGTCAGGATCATCTGCCATCTCGCTATTCTCCCAGAAAGAGCAGGTTTCTCAAAAATGTATTTTATCGGATCCATTTTAGATATCAACAAGGTAGTATGAGTCAGCATATATTGTCTTAGCCGGCGAGCAGCCCATGCTAGAGCGCAACAAGTTTTCTCGAGCAGTGAATATCTGGTTTCACAGTCGGTAAACTTTTTGCTCAGGTAGTAAATAACATGCTCTTTTCATCCAGACTCGTCATGCTGCCCCAATACACACCCCATTGAGTTTTCTAAAACAGTCAGATACATGATCAATGGTCTTTCCTCGAATGGCGGCATCAATACAGGAGGCTCTTGCAAGTATTCTTTGATTTTGTCAAAAGTAACTTGGCACTCGTCATTCCATTTGACCACTTGATATTTCTTCAATAGTTTGAAGATTGGTTCACAAGTAGCTGTCAGGTGAGAGATGAATCTGGCAATATAGTTCAAACGTCCCAAGAATCCTCTGACTTCCTTTTCAGTGCGAGGAGCAGGCATCTCTTGTATTGCTTTAACTTTGGTAGGATCGACCTCGATACCTTTGTTGATGACGATAAAGCCTAGGAGCTTACCAGACCGTACCCCGAATTTGCACTTGTTTGGATTCAACCTCAGCTTGTACTTATTCAGTCTCTCAAACAGTTTTTGTAAGTGATCGAGATGCTCTTCTTCTGTTTGAGATCTGGATATCATATCATCCATGTAGACCTCTATTTCGTGATGTATCATGTCGTGAAATAGAGCTATCATGGCACGCTGATAGGTTGCCCCAACGTTCTTTAGTCCGAATGGAATCACATTATAGCAGAAAGTGCCCCACTGTGTGACAAATGTTGTTTTCTCCATACCCTCAGGCGCCATTTTGATTTGGTTGTAACCTAAGAATCCGTCCATGAAGGAAAACACTTTGTGTTATGCCGTATTGTCAACTAGGATATCAATGTGGGGGAGTGGAAAGTCATCCTTAGGGCTTTCCCTATTCAAACCTTGGTAGTCCATACACATTCGCACTTTTCCGTCCTTTTTGGGCACGGGAATAACATTGGAAACCCATTGGGGGTAAGAGGTGACAGCCAAGAATCCTACGTTGAATTGCTTCATGACCTCTGCTTTAATCTTTTCTGACATATCCGGCCTTATTCGATGAACCTTTTTCTTTACTGGCGGACAATCCTCTCTTATAGGCAGACGATGTACCACAATATCTTCATCAAGTCCTGGCATGTCTTCATATGACCAGGCAAAGACTTCGAGGTAATCGTGTAACAACTGAATCAGACGCTTCTTGATACTAGGTTCCAGATTGGCACCCACCTTGACCTCTTTTTTATCTTCTTTGGTACCTAGTTTGATTGTATCCACAGGTTCTTCGTGAGGTTGGATGGTTCTCTCTTCATGTTGTAGTAGTCTGGCAAGTTCCCCTGGTACTTCACAATCTTCCTCACCTTCGTCTCCGGCTTGGTAGATTAGATTCTCAGAGTCACAAAAGGCCATAGAAGTATCGTTATCCATGGGATCCCGAATGGATGTATACCTGCATTGTGAGTGTGGGTGTGTGTTAGGGTATAACTATCTTTGAAAAAAAGTAAGATGTAAAAGAAAAACAATGAGCACAAAAGTTTGTATGCGAAAACGTCCATGATTCATTGATGTCATATGAAAAATGAGATAATAACCCTTACAAATGGACCATTGTGCCTCGGGTAAGACACAAGGTTTTAAGAGTGCGAATTGTTTTAAATATTACAGATCCAATAAAATGTAAAGACAAACTACTGAGGGATAAAAGTGATCGGGATAAAGTCTCTAGCCTCCCAATTGTTGAGCCCTCCATTGACAGTCGGGAAGATCCATTCCTCTAGGTTGCAACCATCTTCACCATCTTCTACCGCGTTGACCTCACGTTTGTTGATCTTCAAGGGTGACCCTCCAGCACGGGCGCGACGTACAGCCTTCCGAGCACTTGAAGTGAAACCTAGGCCAAACTTGTCAGACTTATATGGGATATCTAGAAGTTGTCCCCAGATAGTGCACCCTCCTTCCTCTACCACTGCTTTGGCATCCTTCAGAGACGACATCCGGAGTGGAGGCCTTGTAATCTTGGGAACAGTCTTGGTCACTTCCACGTCTTGGGGAACCTCTTCAAAATGTTGAAATGGAGTTTCAATGAATCCACCATCCAATTCCATATATCTGAAGGAATTGAGATGGCTGATCATGTATTCTTCCTCTCCATGAACAGTGATAATCCTCCCTTGAACTGGATAGTTAAACATCTGGTGTAACGTAGAAGTAACAACGCCAACATTGTGGATCCATGGTCGGCCTAACAGGCAGGAGTATGAAGGGCGGATGTCCATCACATAAAAAGTTGAATTGAAGGTTTGAGTTCCAACCTTTATGGGAATGTCTACCTCCCTATGCACCATCCTCTTCGAGCCGTCAAAAGCTCTTACCACTATGTTGCTTGGCTTCAAAGTCAACCCCCTCACAGTAAATTCTATCAAGAGCTTTCTTGGGTAATACATTTAGAGATGAGCCAGTATCCACCAAAACATGTGCCAGAGTTGTGCCCCTACATTCAACTGAGACATGCAATGCCTCATTATGCTTCCTTCCCCTCGGTGTCAGATCAGCATCTGAAAAACCTAAACCATTATCCGCAGTTAGGCTGGCTAAGCAGTCTTGAAACTGATCGGCAAACGTCTCTTGAGGTACATGGGTGTTTTTTAAGAACTTCACCAAGGCTTTTGCATATGCCTCGGAACATAGTAGTAATGCCATCATGGATATTTTAGAGGGAGTTTTCCCCAGTTGTTCAACTACATCGTAGTCGCTTCTCTTTATAATTTTTAGGATCTCCTCAATTTCTTTCTTGAAGGTCTCATGGATAGTCAATGACTAAGCCTTCATCCGGATAGGCTCAATCATAACACCTTTTTCTCGAGCCTCGGTTAACTCGGCAGCAGGAGTGTCAGTAAGAATGATTACAGGGGTTGTAATGGTTTTTTCAATTGGAGTATTTGCATAGATGATTATGGGTGTAGGAGTAACCTTTGGAGCAGCCACAGGGATGATTACGGGTCTAGAAACTGCTTTTGGGGGAACAATTTCTGGAGAAAAGATCCTACCACTTCGGGTAATTTTGCTAGTTCCTGCAATGTTACTGATGTCAGAGTCTTCTTTCTCAGAATTTATCTCTTCGGAGGCCGGCCAGTCTTACTTGATGCCATGGTAGTAGACGTCCCCTCCATAATTCCACGACACGGTTTTGTCTGACACATATGGGACTGGCCCTGACATTGTGATTATTAAAGGAGTTGCTTTCGGAACTGATGTAATTCTAGCGGGTATTTTGGTAGAGACCCTGGAAGAATTGGCGGAAATGGTAATGATTGAAACATCTTCAAAAGGAACAGGTGGAACAAGAGTTTTTTTGAACAAAATCTCTTTGTTATCTATCAGGCACTGAACGCCTACTTTCAACAAAGGACAGCTAGTTGGTGAGGATAAACATAAACGACAATCTTCATCACAGCCTGGGAACACACTGACATTCAACAAGTTCATTTTAACAGTCAGAAGTGGGGTCATGAGTTCATCAATTGAAGTAACAAACAAATCTTCTTCAACGGCATTGGTATTGTGGCCATGTATGGGCATAGGAGCAGAAATGACATTTGGCTTCTCGGGCGCGTCGAACTCAATTTCTTTTGCTTCAATGAGGTCTTGTATTTTATTCTTCAAATCCCAACAGTTATTAGTATCGTGACCAGGACTTTCAGAGTGATATGCACAACATGCATTGGGATGATAATGAGGAGATGTTGTATTGGGGTTTTTCGGAGCTTTTTTCAAGGTCACCAAATTGGATCTTAGCAGATGTGGTAATACTTGAGACGTGGTCATGTTAATTCTGGTGAACTTCCTGACTGGCCTTTCCATCCTTGGTTGATTACTTCTTTGTTGATCAGATGTAGGCTTAGGAATCATAACAGCCCCCACCATTGGTCGGCGTTCGGCCCTATCTTGGTTTCTCTGCGGATATACGGCAGCCACCTCTTTCTTTCCGATAAAGGGCTTCCTTACATCTGTAGAAGAGGATGTGTCTTTCTGAATCTTTCCATTCTTTATACCAGCTTCTATCCTCTCTCCGGTTAATATTAGTTCAGTAAAGCCTGCAGATGAACTTCCGATTAAATGATTGAAGAAGGGACCAGATAAGGTGCCTAAGAACATGTCTACCAATTATCTCTCATACAGAGGGGGTTGAACTCTTCCAGCCAGATCTCTCCATTTTTGTGCATAGTCCTTGAAACCTTCATTGGACGCCATGGCCATACTCTGGAGTTGAGTACGGGTAGGCGCTAAATCTGCATTGTAATAATATTGTTTGTAGAAAGCTGCAACAAGATCTTCCCAATTGTGAATGTTGGCTCTTTCAAGTTGGTAAAACCAGTCAAGTTGAGTTCCAGACAGACTATCTTGGAAGAAATGCACCCATAGGTCTTTATCAGCGGTATGGGGTTGAATTTTCCTCACATATGACCGGAGATGCATCTTAGGGCATGAAACTCCATGATATTTGGCGAATACAGGTTCTTTGAATTTCGGAGGAATCACAATCTCCGACACTAAACCCAATTCTTCAAAATCCAAGCCAGGCACCTTTTGGATTTCCATCGCGCTCAAACGCTCTTCAAGATGTTTGTACTTGTCATCAGCTGGAGGGTATTGCTCTTCAGAGTAGTCCTCTTCTCCCTCTTCCTCTTCTGATTCTGACGGGATAACTGTTTCCTTGCCTTTACCATCTTGGTTGTGTCTTTCACCGGATGTTGTTGCAAAGTCCAAAGTCCTTCTTGTCTGCCCATGAAATCTTCTTCCCATGTTCAAGACTCCAGTTACCTTCTTTGTTTTCTTTTTCCTCTCTTCAGCCAGTAGAGTCTTCAACTCTTCTTGTCCCTTAGCTAGGGTCAAAAGCAATCATTGAAACTGTGTATTCTGAGCTTGGAGATCTTTCACTGCTTGCTCGAGATCCATCTTACCGAAATAAACAGTAGAGAGATGAGGAGACTTGTTGCAAAAGACTTGTTTATGCTATGATGAATGATATATGCATATGCAATGTTTTCAAGGATTTCAAAGATTCAAATTTGTTTTAGACAAAAAAGGAAACACACGTTATTTTAATAAGATAAAGTTTGAGTACATCAATGTCCCTTAGGCAAAATAATACAAAAACTCTAAGATGAAAAAGTAGTACGCATTCTCTTTGGTGCAATGTAGGCATTCATAGTCCGCTCCTCATGAAGTAGCCTAGTGAGTTCCAAAACCTTCTTCTCTCTTGCATAGAATTGGGCTTCGAATGTATCTCGCTATCCTTTGAGTTGTATCCAATCCCTTTGTAGGTCTTTAAGAGATGTGGGCATGTCAGGATGTAGGATAGTGTATGGAACATCTCCTTCCTTAACAGGATCAATGATTACCGGGAGAATGGAGGGGTAAGGCATCATAAGACTCTGAGCACGAGTTCGTACCCATTTGAGGTAAGGCTCAAGAGGGATGGAATTCTTGTGCCCTAAAGTCTTGCTATCCACCTTGTTTAGCATCCTCCAAGCTCGGATAAATCTCTGGTGAAGACCTTGATCTTCGTTGTCATAGTCGAATACTAAACCTTGAATCAACATCTCGTGCAGGCCATCCCTCCGGACGTAACCAAACTGCCTTAAGGCTAAACATGGGTTATAAGTGATGTCTCCCCTAATGCCAAGTATAGGTACATTAGGGAATTCTCCACAATGGTCAACAATGATAACATTCTCTTTGGATCGAGAGCACCAATGAATGTCTGAATGTTTGAGCGTCATCAACCTTTGTGACCACCTTTAACCTTGATCATTTTTTAATACAGATTGGGGAAGATGAGAAATAAACCATATTTCCAATAGAGGAGTGCAACACATAAGGACACCTCTTTTCCTCATTGTGCGAGTGTGAAAAGAGTGTAGGATATCCCCTAGCAATGTAGGCACTGGGTTGCGTGATGAATATTTTGACGGCGTTCACATCTATGAGATGGTCAGGATTTGGAAACAAAACCATCCCATAGATGAGGAGAGCCACAATTTCCTCAAAGGCTTGCAAGTCTAAGGAATTCCAAGAGCCTTGGGCTTTCTCAAACAGGAACTTTGCTAAGAAACCTTTGACGCCACTCCTTATTTCCCAATGGGTTGTGACATCATATGAGTGCAAGTGTAGAGCTTGAGCAATCTCTTCTAGCTTTGGATCTCTTTTCGTACCATTGAAAGGTAGTTGATTGAGAATGGGAATTCGTAAGAGTTGGGAGAATTCTTCCAAAGTAGGCACTAGTTGATAGTCGGGGAATGTAAAGCAATGGTGCAAAGGATCAAAGAACTGAAAAAGCACCTTCATCATGTCCTCATTTGTGTTGGAGGTGACCGAGTTGAGTAGCCGACCATGTCTCTCGATGAATGGAGAGTTCTCAGGAATCCTTGAAGCTGGCTCCTTAAGTTGTGGAGGGATCTTCACAAGGTTGATTTGAATAGTTTGCTAAGACACCTTACATGCGTAATATGACCATTTTGTATAAGGAAACCAAGTGGGGTAACCCTAGGGGTGCTTGTGTGCAAGTGTGTCATTTTCATGCTTGATTTTTTATTGAATTGGGATTTTCTATTTGATTAGTTTTATTCTTTCCATACAAACCCTAATTATTATCATATTATGTAAAAGCGATAAATTGTGAAATTTAAAGTTACTACGCTATTACAACATTTGTGGGAGAGGGATATAAAATTCATGAATGGGGATTGCAATAATATAAACCTAATTAATCTATTACAACCAAATTTAATATGTACAAATAAATGGAATAAATAGTATACATGATGAATTAAATATGCAAAGATATGTAAATGCAAAGAAGATTTTGTTTGATTTTCATGTGAAAAAGTTTTAACCTAAACCTAATTAGAAAAATAAATTAATCAAGATTAAATTTAAATTAATTAAAAAGAAAATGATTAAGAAAAGATTTTTTTAATAAAAACCCTAATTCTATTTGATTAAAAGAAATAAGTTTTCTAAGAAAAAAGTATTTTTGTATTTTTTTTTGTCTTGAAAATAATATATGACATTATGAGATATTTTTGGTCCTTTTCATATTAAAATAATATATTTAATGGGTATAAAGAAAAAATAAATATTAAATTAGTTCTAATTTAATTTACAAGTTTATTTAATAAAAATAGATGATATGTGACTAAATAAAAATATTTTATGTGAGAAAGATAAAATAAAATAAGCCAAAATGTAAATCTATCATTTTTTTAATATTTTTTTATGATTTTTAATATTAAGAAAAATATATTTAAGAAAATAAAATGAAAATAAAATAAATAAATAAAATGATATGGGCCAGGGGTGTCACAAGCAAACAGGGTGCAGAATCTTAGAAAAAATCATAGGCCCATGAAGCAAAAAGCCCAGCGCTGCAAAGGGACAAAAAATGGAAAAAATGTGAGAAAATGCAAAAGGCAGCACACTGAGGCTCGAACCCATGACCTCTAGCATTTACGCACGCTTCCTTACCACTGGGGTGGCTGTACATCCGTTTATGTAAACAAAACCACAAATATATATTAGAAAACGCCTCCTGAAGAAAACTTCATCTTCAACCTTGAGCCATGGCCGGACCACCTGTGTCTTCTTCATTTCTCAATAAAAATGGAAAGTTCAAACATGAAAGTTATGGTGTTTCTTCCCACGAGTTCAACCATATAATTTATGTAAACTAAATGTCAAAGATAATATCTAATTTTACTGGCCCTAATTTGAAACCTAATTTTTGTAGAAATTTCAAATCCAAAATTCTCTATACATAGCTAATAAAATAAAAACTATGAACATGGTTAGCTTTAGAGCAAGGATATCTAGTTTTGCTTTCACAAATCAGGACCAAATGATGCTTGTATGAAGAGATAGAAGTTTGAGTTTTTACCTCTTACAGCTGGGATCGTGAATGGAGTTTGAGCATGTTTTGAGAAGGCATGAGGATCTGTTTAGCTTGCCTATACCTCCTTGAGTGTATTCCAATCCTTACTTTGTCCTAAAAGTCCCTGAATCTCTCTACTCAAGTCAACCTGCAAACTTGATATTTGAAAATGGTGGATGGTGGAGGAGGAGCTACAGTCCTGAAACAGGGGTCTGGATCACTTAGATATGATGTGCATTAAGTGTTTGGGTGGTTAAAACTCAATACGCACGAGATGATTTGGAGATGGCTATGTAAGGTTCAAACCTGTCAAGCTATGGCAGATTCTGAGTTACAAAGTATTTGGGAGTGTTTTTGAGTCTTAGCATTCGTGTATTATGTTGCAATATACTTGTGTATATGTATGGAAAAGGTTAGAGATCAGATTCACTCCAGGTTTCTGAGTTCTAGCCTTTTGGCTCTATATAACTTGCTTTTGAAGAAAAGTGAGGAGACAAGTCTCAAAGTGTTGTACAAGCATGATCTGAGTTGGTAGAGGTTTTAGACAAGTTGCTTTTGGTTTTGACTTTACTTGTGTGCAAATAAAACAATTGAGAGGCTCAAGAAGTTGACAATTGCAAAAGTAATGCTTTATCAAAATGGAAATGGCAACTTTGTGCCAAAAATGGAATTGTAACTTGGATAAAGGCTCAAGTGTTTGGATTAAAGATCTAGCAGCTGTGTAAACATTTAATTATGGAGTGAGAAACAAGTTTGAGGCCTGCAAAGCAAAGTTTATGCAGCCTAGGCTTGGATTTGAATTTTTGTTCATCATGAAATGGCTTGAAATCAAAGTGATAAATCACCAACTTCATCTCTTCGATTCTCCCTACTCAGGAATGATCTCAAGGAGTTCTTTGACATTTTAGAAAGCTTGAAATGTGCTATACAACACATCTTTGAATTTATTTTGAAAATTACCTTTGGAACTATGTGAAAAATTAGCATGAAGTTAGGTCAAAAATCTGCCTAACTAGGGCAAAATTTCACTAAGTTATTTTACTTCATGAGCATGTATTCACAAAATCATATGTTGAGATCCAAGAATCTTTATGAGAAATTGTGTGAATAAAAGTTGTAGATTTCATGGGGATCTACAACTTTCATTTTGAAAGTTTCCTTTGAATCATCTTGCATCATGGTGAAAATTTGGCTCAAAGTTGAGAAAAAATAAGAAATTTTCTATACTTAGAAAAATTTCTAAGTTAAGAAATTTCAACTTTTCAAAACAAAATCTTGAATCCTTGATTTATTGATGAAAAAGTTTCACAATTTGACATGTTTTGATGAATTATGATCTTTGGCACTTGATTTTGACCAAAAAGTCAAAGTTTGACTTTTCAGTGTACAGTTGACTAAAAAATTCATCTGTCAATCCAATGGATTTGTAATGTTTCGAATCATGTTATTAGGTTAAAATGATGCAATTGAACTCTTGAAATCATGATTCAAACCAATTGATCATTTTCTAGGTCAAAAATCAGAAATTGCCCCTTCCCAGTCAAAACCCTAATTTTGACCATTTTGCCCTTTTGATGATTTGATCAAATTTTCTGAGGAATTATGGTCCAAACTTGATCAAATGATACATATGAGTCTAAGATGTTGATTTGGATAAAAAATTATGAAGTTTGACTATAAATTGGCCATGGTTGACTTTTTTCCCAATACAACTGATTTTTAGGTCAACTGTTCAATTGATTGATCAAAAGTGTGATCCAAGACTTGAAACTTGACATGAGTAATCTTAGGGGTCCATAATTATCCTTGAAAGTCATATTAAGCATTGATAGTCCAAAAATCCTTGTGCAAACTCAAACCCTAATTTTGGTCATCAGTGCATGAGGAGGTGTCTTAAGCTGGTCAAACCCTAATGCAGTCTTGAGTCAAAGAGATCTTGTGAGAAAATTCTTGATAAGTGAGAGGGAAAATTTTGGGGTACAACACTACCCTTTAATTTAAGTATTATATTTCATGTTATTTGTATTTTGCTCACTTGAGCATTTATATTATTGTTATCTTTATTTGGCTCACTTAAGCCTTTTTTTTTCAAGACACCTAATAATCAACATGAACCCTAAAAAACCCTTTAATGATACTTGGACTATTTGATTACTATCCTTGGCATTATGGAGTATTGGACTTATTGGACTTAGGATTAGAAACCTTGGCCTATGTTGGAGACCTTGGACCTTAATTGATATTTTGTATGGAGTTCTTGAGGTTTACCTCAAGACATTGGGTTGTTTGTTTGTTTTGTGTACAGATTATTGTGATTACATTCTTTGTTTGTAATCTGGAATTCACTCGTATACAGCCGTTACTCTGCCCAATTTTTGTGAAGACTTAATACACTTGAAGTTTAGTTCTCTCAAGAGGCCTAGTATCTTTACTTGCTTGGTTTCAATCCAAAGAATGAGAATTCTATTTTGACTCATAATGTCAAGTATTGGCTTCTTGTTGGTTAGATGGTTCTTCTCCCTAGCTTTTACCTTATGCTTTAGGATAGTCTCTTCTTCTCCTCCCATCTTCTTTAATTTCAAAAATCTTCTCCCTCCTTTTGAAAACTCTTCTTGTTTTTAAACTTAAACCACTTTCATAATAAACTTGGACTTAGGTCCATGCATTTTAAAAACATTTTCATAAACAAACTTCAATCAACTTAATAATACCTTGACATTTTTTGTGAGAAGACTAAAAGTTAATCAATCTCATTCCAAACCATTTTGCCACTTTGGCTTTTATTTTAAAACCTTTCTCAAAATATTGGACTCTTGTCAATCCTTGTAGTGATGCAAACAACTATACTTATACAATATGTAGTGAAGAGATATATTTTCCACTTGGGTGTTGACTGAGGCATTGTTGATTTTAAAATCCAAGCCATGTCCTCCACTTTGAGATAATTCAAATTCTCCTTTTTTTCATGATTGTGGGTAGTAAGTATGTTTTCCACATTGACAATGACTATGATGTCTTATCCCATAAAATTAACCAACATACTTGTGTTTTAAAATCTTTTAAAAGGTGAACTACGTGTACTCTGATCCCCTATTGTATGAAAGGTGGTACGTAGGCACTAAAGGTTCTCAACCGCGGTGGGTTCAAAAATTATTTAAAAAAATGTATATTTCTTTTCACCTCCACCATCTATTTTATATACAACATTTTATAGCCAAAATATACAGATTTTTCAAAGAGGTTTCTGCGGAGTACCGTAGATGTTTAGGGTGCTAATACCTTCCCTTTGCATAACCAACCTCCTTACCTTGAATCGTTCCCCCTATTTTAGGTTACTCGCTTGTTTCCCATTCCTTTGGAAACAATAAAGCACATTGGCGATTTTTATTTTGATCTGTATAAGTCTAGTCAATCCAATGGCTTAGTCTTAAACATTTCTACCGCTATAGGACCATCATTGATATCCCTATTAAAGAGAATATAAATGCCAATCTTGACTTGTCGGCACAGGTAGTCACCTATTCCACTCTCATTCAACTTGTTGGATTCATCTCATTAATATATTTTCTCTTTTGAGGCTGATACTTCTGATCGACAGCCCCAAAGTATGGTCGAATATAGCCCATTATAAATGGGTTATTCTCCTTATAATCAAGGAACTCTTGTCTTCGATGTTGGTGAGTTCGTTGATCTGACTATTCTGGCTACTCATAGTGATTTTGACTCAATCGCTAGTCCTGCCACACATAAGGATTCTAGCTCGACTAGTTCTGACTCTAGTCTTTCAGATTCCTTGCAGGGTTCAGGGGCGAAAAAAGATGCCACCACCTCTGAAACTGCGCCCCCAAAATCTAATGAGCGATAAAATGCTGATTCGCCTATATCATCGAAGAAAGTTGTGATAAAACCTTCTGCTACTCTGGAGGCAATGTCTAGACTATGTATCTTAATAAGCTCTCGTGAGCTCTCTTATGGATCCGACCAATCTCAACTTCACAATGGAAAATTGGGACCTGAGGCAACAAAAGCCAAGATTTTGACGGATAAGATTCATACTTATGCGTTGAATCCAGATTTGCCTCATTTGCTTCTTACGAAGCCAATTATTGGTCCAGAGATTTTGGACCACTTGCTTAATTGAAAGAGCTCAATATTTCTGAAGTTGATCGAACCATGATGACTGCGTTTGAGAAATTGTTTACCCCTATGCTCCGCAATATTGAGAATATCAGAAAAAACAAGCAATTGGTCGAGTCGAATGAGACTTTTGAAAAGGAGAGTTGGGAGGTGGTGGTAAAAGCCAACAAAGAGGTCACCAAGATGTTGACAATGATTGAGGAGAAAAAGGCAGAGTTGATTCCCAAACAGCAAAGGGCTGCTGAAATATTCCTTCAGATTGTTGTTTTACATAAAGAATTGGAATATATTGTTGAGCAGGAGGAAGAAATCATTGACAAGATTATCAACCCGATTCAAGAACAAGTCGACCAGACTGCATTGGATGTTAGGGCCATAGGTAAAGAAATATCTTCTGTCGAGACAAAGATAAAGAGACTTAAAGCTCAAGCAGGAGATTTTGAATCCCAAGTCGTATACTTCAATGTCGAACTGCAAGCATTCCAGACCAAATTTCGGAACTTCTAATCATCGTATCAATTTTAGGATTTTTTACGTAATATTTGAATAATGGCCTTGAGCCAGCTTTTACTGTAACACTTTAACGCGGTGGGGGAACTGACTTGGTTGTTTTGCGTTTTATCGCAAATGTTGCGGTTAGCAAGAGTCGCCACCGACTTTTCTTTTATCCAAAATGAAAGACTGAAAAGAACAGGAAAGACCTTTGAGATGTTTTCTTGAGTTTGGGGGGTATATTATGAAAAGGTAAGGTATTAGCATCCTTTTCATTATCTACATGCTCTTAGTTGCTTGCTAGATCACTTGATTTTGTTTGAAAAATGTGCTTTGTGTGCTTTTTGAAAGTATTTTGAAAAGGCGCCATCGTTTAGGCAAACTTTCTAATAATTCTCGTTCATAAGAATGTATACAAAGTGTTGATCTTTTGAAAATGTTTCAAGTTTGAAAGTGTTGGTCTTTGTTTTGAAAATTGTAAGGATGTTTTGGTTTGAAAATGAGCAAGCAACTAGGAACATTCTACCTACTCAAAAGTCTTTCTTGTTTATTTCCTCTTTCCTTTGACATTGTTATTTTACCATGGATTGGTAAGTAACCTTATCTTTGGATGTAAAGTGGCGGGCGTGGGTCCTCGTATAGCCATGATAGCAATGTTATGATATATCTTAGCAATTCTCTTTGAGGGACTAAGATCATTTTGAAAAGGCAACATTGATAGCGTCATCGAGGGACTATGATCTTTTATTTTTATTTGTTTTTGCTAAGATACCCCACATGCATAACATGGCCATTTTTGTAAAGCAACAAAGTGGATTTATCCTAAGGGTGTAAAGTGTGCATAGTGTGTTTGATTTGCATGCATTTAATCTTTAATTAGGGTTATCTACTTGTTGATTTTATCTTCCCATACAAACCCTATTTACTAGCATTTATATGAAAGTGATAAATTGCGGAAAGTAAATATTCTACGCTATTACAATCATTAGGGGGATGGGGTATACAAATTTACAAATGGGGATTTGCAAGAAAATTAAACCTAATTATCTATTACAACCATATTGAATAATGTACAAGAATTGAAAATAACGCACAAATGTAAAATGGAAAAAGAAATGATTTTTGTTTGTTTTTTTGAGGAAAGGGTCTTGGTTTTAACCTAATTAACTAAAATAAATAAATAATTAAATTAAGAAAATTAAACCAAAATTAATTAAGAAAAGAAATTAAGTTAGAAAGCATTTTTTAGGGTTTTTTAGAAAAGGTTTTAAGTTTAATAAAAATAGTATAGAAATTAATTAATTAAAAGAAAACCTAAATTCTAAGTTAATTTTAATTAAAAAGAGAATAAATAAACCTAAGTCAATTATTAATTTAATAAGAAAAAGAAATTAAGTTTTTTATAAGAAAAATGTTTTTTTGTCTTTTGTTTTTAAAGGAATAAAATATATAGAATGCAAATAATAATAAAAAATATTTTTTGGAATTTTTTATATGAAAATAATAATAATAATAAAAATATAAAGAAAAAGTAAAAATAAAATTTAAAAAAAAAAGATTAAAAAAAGTTTTATGAGCTGACACATGAGCTCGTGTATTGGCTCATGCAGGTTTCGTATTAGCTCATGTGTCGGCTCATGTATTGGCTCATGTATATTATATGTTCCTGGAAGTCAAAACAACTCAGTATGAGTCGATGCATACTGGTTTCGTGTCGACTCATAACCATTTTGTATCGATGCATACGTGTTTCGTGTTGACTCATAACCTATTTTGAACATAATATGTGTCGACTCATAGCATTTCGTGTCGACGCATAACTGCTGTTTTTTGCTTTTATCACTGTTTTGCTACATGCAAAATTTAATTCTCAACACATGGTTAGTGAAAATGAAAAGCAAGCATATGGTTAGCTTCAAGGCAATGATATCTACATTTTATCTTCACAAATGGACCATTAATGATGCTTGTATGAAGAGTTCAAAGTCAAGAAAACTTACCTTGAAACTGAAATTTGTGCTTTGAGTTTGAGCTACTATATGGGCTGTTGTTGAGCTTGGGAAGTGATGATAGTGATGTTATAGAAGTTGTTTTTATGTTTGAACAACTTCTATATGATGTATGTGGAGTGATTGGATGGTTTGTTTGGAGAAAACTTGCAAGGTATGAGATTCAAAGATTTGGACTTCAAAGCTCAAAAATGGAGGTTTTGTAGACAATTCTGGTTTTTGACAGCAAAAATGATTTTGAGTATTAGTTTCCCCTTTTTTTTCTTACCCCTTTTCTCTTGCAATTGGCCTCTCTATTTATAGAGAAGGTTTGATACTTCAAACAACTCAGATTTTGAATCCATGTTATGGCCATCTTACTTGTTTTTGAAGCAAGCATGAAGAACATGTTTCCAATGCTTGTACCAAGCTATATAAAGTGGTTGATCACTTTAAACATGTTTTTTGTGACTTGTAGAAGTTGAGTGTGATTAGAACAACAAGTTAGAGGCTCAAGAAATTGACTTTATGATTAAAGTGAACTTTGCAAGAATGGCAATGGCGCATTTGTGCCAAAAATGGGAAGATGCAATGGACAATACTTGAACCACTTGGATAATGGTTCAATCAATTATGTAAAAATCTTATTATGGATAGATTTTCAAGTCAAGAGGCCTGCAAAGTGAAGATTATGCAGCATGGCTACGATTTTGGTTCCTTGTTCATCACAAATCTTCCTTGTAAATCAAGAATGAATGTCCAACTTCAGATCCTTGAATCTCCTAGCTCAAATATGATAAATTCATGCTCTTGGATGTTTTAGAAAGCTTGAAACACCCTCTATAACTTTCATGTTGGCCATTTTGACAAAATCATCTTGTAACTATGTGAAAAAAATGCCAAGAAATTGGGATAAAATCCTGACCAAAACTGTTGAAAATTTCTCTAAGTGTTTAATCAAAAATGCCATGACTTCATAAATTTATAACTAAAAATCCAAGCATTTCTAGAAAAAGTCCTGTCCTACAAAGTTTTAGATATCATTGATATCTACAACTTTCATGTTGGAAGTTTTCCTTGAATCATCTTACATCATGGTGAAAAGTTGGCATGAAGAAATGAAATTATCATGTATTAAAAACACTTAGAAAAATGTCTAAGTCTTGACGAGTTTGAATTTTCACATTGACTTTTGAATTTCTTGATTTCTTGATGATCAAGTTTCATATTTTTGAATGTCTTGATAAATTTTGATATTTGAGACTTAATGTTGATCAAAAAGTCAAAGTTTGACTTTTAGTGCTACAGTTGACTTTTTCATCAGCACAACTGATTTTTGGTCTCTTGGTCAATTGACTGAGAAGACTTGAAAATTGACATGAGCACTCTTGAAGGTCTATAATGATCCAAGAATGTCACTTGAAGTATTATAAGTCTGATTGTCCTTATGCAAATTCAAACCCTAATCTTAAGGTATCAATGCTGAGGAGATGACTTGACCTAGTCAAAACTGGTGCAAGCTTGAGCTTTCGCAGGTCTTTGTGAGAAATGTCTTGAGAAATGAGAGGGAAAATTTTGGGGTATGTTGTACCCCAAAATTTTCCCTCTCATTTTATCAAGATTTCTCATCATAAGACTCTTTGAACTCAAGACCATATTAGGGTTTTGAACTACTCAAGACATCTCCTTGCACTGTTGACCTAAATTAGGGTTTGAGTTTGCACAGGGATTTTTTGACTTCCAATGCTCAAAGTGACTTTCATACTTCATGTAGGACTTATAATATTGCCCATACCAAGTTTCAGGCCTTGAATCAAGTTTTTGCCCAGTCAATTGGACAGTTGACCTAGAAATCAACTATATTGGGGAAAAAGTCAATTGTGACCAATTTACAGTCAAACCTCATTAATTTTGATCCACATCAACATTATAGACTCATATGGACCATTTGATCAAGTTTGGACCACCACTCCTCAAGAAATTTGATCAGATCACCAAAAGGGCAAAATGATCATTTTTTAGGGTTTTGACTGCACAAGGGAAATTTCTGATTTTTCACCTAGCCAATGGAAAATTGGACTCAAACATGGATTCAAGGACTCAATGGAATCATCTTGACTTATTCACAAGGTTCAAAAGATCTCAAAAGCATTGGATTGACAGATGAATTTTTCAGTAAACTGATCAAAATTTGACTGTACACTGAAAAGTCAAACTTTGACTTTTTGGTCAAAATCAAGTGCCAAGGGTCATTTTTCATCAAGATGTGTCAAAACATGAAACTTGTTCATCAAGAAACCCAATTTTGCAAATTAGGGTTTAAAGTTGAAAAATTTCATAACTTAGAATTTTTCTAAGTTATGAAATTTCCTTAATTTTTCCCAACTTTGCCCAATATTTTCACCATGATGCAATTGGATTCAAACAAAACATCCAACATGAAAGTTGTAGTCCTCCAAAAATTCTACAACTTTGATTCTTAAAGTTTTCTCAAAAGAAGCTTGGATCTCAAGTTATGATTTTTTGAACAAGGGTCCATGAAACTTTTAACTTAGTGAAATTTTGCCCTAGTTTAGGCAGGATTTTGACCTATCTTTATGGCAATTTTTCACCTAGTTCCACTTGAAATATCAAATTGTATTTGAAATATGGATTGTAGAGCATGTTGCAAGCTTTCCAAAATGTCCAATAACTCTCCAAAATCATTTGTGGTTAGGGAGAATCGAAGGCTTGAAGTTGGCAAAAACTCACTTTTTATCCATGGCATGTTCATATTGATACAAGTTACAAACTCTAATCATCCTTGATTGCACTAGATTACAGGTCTCAAAACCCTTCCATACTCAATAATTAAATGCAAATCTATTGGTCTAAGGCTTTGTTTTGGTCATTAGAAGATTGCACACAAGATTAGTCCTTAAATAGAAAAAGGCAACTTAGCCATTTTTGTCAAAAGTGCTTTATGTCAAACCACATCTCTTGAGCCTTGAACAAGATCTTGTACTGCACACAATATCCACAAACTTGAGGGGCCAAGAGAATAAGGTGCAGACTGCTAGATAGCCTGTACAGGCTTGTCTTGCATCATGGTTTGCTTTTTGCTTCATATACAAGAAACATGTCAAAATTCAGATAACTGAAACATCAGATAGAACCAACTCTTTCAAGCTTTTGAGACAAGTTTCACACATTGCATTGAACCAAAAACACGAGCCTTTGAGCCCTGAAACTTCCCATAGCACAAAATCACCTTCCATTGGCAAAACAGGGCAGCTTCTGCATCTTGAGTTCTATCTCACAAGTTGCTCGTGCGTTTTGCCCCAAACCTGTTTAAACACATTCCATACAACCTATCCAAGCTATCCTAACTCTTAAACACTGACTGTAACTCCCTTTACAAGGTTTGCCATTTTTTATTTCATCTTGTGCAGGTTGAGTTCTGCAGGCTTCTTCAAGCAAATTTAAGGCAAGCTAGGCATTGGGGAAGGTCAGAGGAAGTTCAAGCAAGCTCCTAAACATCTCAGGCCTCATTGAAAAGCCCCACATTGTCAGACACGATCTCAACTGAAACAGGTTTTTATCAACTTCCTATCTCTCTTTTTAGGAATCATTAGGCTTAGGTTTGTGAATAAAAAATGTAGTATTCATAGCCATGAAGCTGTACATATGCTCAGTTTTCATTTAAATTAAGCGTGTTAAGAGAATTTGATCCATGAACTTCCTGAAAAAATTAGGTTAGGATTTAGGGCCAGAGAAATTATCTCTGGTCTTTGAGAGTTAGAATGAGTTCTTTACATGGTTGGATTCGTCTTGAAAAATGCTACAACTTTGATGTTTTGAGTTTTTGCATTAGAGCACGTATGCAGGATCTAGCATTTTGTACAGGGCGCGTGCATTTTTTAGCCAAGGTTAAAGATGAAGTCTGGATTTGGGCTGGGCTTTGGCTTTTTGTTTTTGGCACCCCCCTCATTACTGACTGCATCCCCCTGGCCCATTTCTTCATATTTTTGTATTTTTCCATTTTATTTTCATTTCTGATTTTATTTTATTATTTTTAAAACATTGAAAATACCAAAAATATTTTTATAAATTTTCACATTTATTTTTATATTTTTATTTTATTTTTCTAACATGAAAAATTATTAATTAGTATATACTTATTATTTTCTTTAATAAAAACAAATAAACATTTTAGAAATATTGTATATTTTTATTTTATTATGTATACATATAAAAATAATATTTTTCTAAATATATTTTATTTTTGTATATACATTATTTTATTTTATTGTATATAAATAGTATATTTAATATATTTACATTCTTAAAAGAAAATTAGGGTTTTACCCTTAATAAAAAAATATATAATCTTTTATTTCTTGTTTATATATACACTAAATATTTTTTACATACATAAAAAATAAACAAAACATTTTTGCATATTCATAATATTTTGTATATTTATTTAATTTGTTTATTTAAATATTGTTCATTTATTATTTATACCAATTATTCAATTTGGATGTAATAGTAAATATTAGGGTTTTATTTTCTTGCAAATATTCCCCATTCAAAAATTGTGCCCCCCCCCCCCCCCCCATATCAAATGTTGTAATAATGTAGATTTATTTCACGCATTTATGCTTTCAAATATGCCATGCTAGAGATTAGGGTTTGTATGCGAATATCCAAAATGAAAACAAATAGCTTGACTAATACAAAGACAAAAAGCATGTAAAATGACAACACAATGCACACATGCACCCCTAGGGTTTCACCCACTTGTTGCCTTTAAAATTGGTCATGTTATGCATGTTGAGTACTTTGGCAAAACAAAAACAAAAACAAAAGATCATAGTCCCTCGATGACGCTATCTTGGTTGCCTATACAAAATGATCTAGTCCCTCACAAATTTGCTAAAGATACTTAGCACAATTGTTATCATGGTCAATACGATGACCCACGCCTGTCCCCCATCATCCTAATACAAGGTTGTTTACCAAATGCAATGGTAAAACAACATTGTCAAAAGGGTTAAAAATGTGTAGGAAAGATCTTTGAGTAAATTAGGGTAGACAACTCTTAGTTACTTGATCAAAACTTGCAAAAACATCCTTGCTATTTTCAAACACACCTCACAACACAATTTCAAAACATTTCCCAAATCAAACTTTCAAACATTGAAAAATCTTTTCAAAAGACAATACACCTTTGTATATATTCAAACAAGAATCATTACAAAGGTTGCCACAACGATGGCCTTTTTCAAAACATCTTTCAAAACCACACACAAAGCACCATTTCAAACAATTGAAAAGCAAAAGCAAGTGATCTAAACAAGTAACTAAGAGCCCATGGATAACCATGGATGAAAAGGGTGCTTGCACCTTCCCTTTTCATAATCTACCCCCCGAACCCAAGAAAACATCTCAAAGGTCTTTCCTGTGCTTTTTTACCTTTCCTTTGGATAAAATAAAAAGTCGGTGGCGACTCTTGCTAAACCGAAACATTTGTGAACACAAACGCAAAACCTCAAGTCAGTTCTCCCACTGTATCACAGAACTGGCGACTCTGCTGGGGAAATATTTGAAAGTGGAGTAACTTTAGGGTTTAGATCACCTTTACATGCTTATCTTGTTTGCTTTGATTGCTTTACATTTGGTTCTCTTGTTTGGATTTTGAATCCTCCACCTGGATTTTTGGGAAACATTCATAGGTAAATAGAAATACGTTATGGAAATTGTGCGGGGTATATCGACATGGTTGAAGCAATAGCTATATTAGTGCGACATATTTGTGGGTACCAGTAGCCTTTGATTCAATCAAAGAGAATACGGGGCTGCTGAGTGATGTCATGAAGCACTAATGAACTCTTAGAACCTTTACTTGACCATCTTGGCCTTTTTTAGGGGTAGTGAGATGACCGGCTTTTGTGCAGTCCGAAGTTGGTAGATACTCGATACTACACTCATTGAGGGTTATTTTCTTGGAATATTTCGGTCGCCAGTTAAGTGGCTAAACTGAAACAATGAACACATAAAATAATCCAGTGATATTGAGCTCCTTAGGACCCGGTTACTATTTATAGGACAGGTTGAGCCAACTAAATTCAAGAGGGTACTTACCTATGAAACCCCATGCAAGCCTGAAACTAGGATCTTGTGTGATTTGCTTGTACATATACTTGTGCATACATCATGAACATCATGAAGCATCATATGCATCCACTAACCATTTCAAGGGTTTGGATTTTCATCTTTGTTCCTGTTTTGTAGGCAATGGAATCACTTCGCAGGAAAACAATCCAGGTCAACCTTGTGAGAATCCCTCCTCAACTCAAGGAGCTTACTTCCAAGATTCCATAGAATTCTCTCTTCAGTGAAAGACATGGCAGACTTCTCAACTTGGTCAACTCCAACATTGAAGAAGATATGGTGAAAGTTCTCTTCCAATTCTTTGACCCCCTACACCATTGCTTCACATTTCCTGATTACCAACTAGTATCTACTCTGGAGGAATTTTCTCAACTCCTGAGGATTCCCATTCTCCATCAACTACCCTACAACGGTACGGAAAGAGAACCAAAGCCTGAAGATGTTACTCAAGCCTTACACTTGCAACCATCTGATATCAAAGGTCATTGGGAAACCAGAAGTGGTGTCAAGGGTTTCTTGGCAAAGTTTCTGTTTGAGAAGGCACAAGACTGCTGGAATTCTCTAGATCTGCAAGCTTTTGAGGAGATTGTAGCACTTCCCATCTATGGGTTGGTCTTGTTCCCAAACCCTGATCAGCTTATAGATGTGAATGCTATCAAGATTTTCATATCTCGGAATCATGTGCCTACATTGCTTGGGGACATCCTACACTCATTTTACACACGAACAATGAGGAAAAGAGGTGTTCTCATGTGTTGTACTCCTCTTCTAGCAAGGTGGTTTATTTCACACCTTCCCCAATCAGTATTGAAGAATGAGCAAGGCTTGAGGTGGTCACAACGATTGATGACTCTTACACATTATGATGTTCATTGGTGTTCTCGGTCCAGAGAAAATGTCATCATCGTTGATTGTTGCGGAGAATTCCATAATGTACCACTACTTGGTATTAGGGGAGGCATTACCTACAACCCATGTTTAGCTCTGAGACAATTTGGGTATTCCCGAAGGGATGACCCTCATGACATGCTGATTCCAGACTTGGTTTTTGACTTTGACAATGACGCTCAAGGACTTCGACAAAGGTTTATCCGAGCTTGGAGGATGCCCAACAAGGTGGACAGTAAGACACTGGGATACAAGAATTCCATCCCCCTTGAGCCTTACCTCAAGTGGGTACGAACCCGCACCTAGAATCTTATGATGCCTTACCCCCACATTCTGCCTATGATCAAAGATCCTGTTATGGAAGGAGTTGCGGTACCTTCCGAGTCTGAGGCTAAAGAGGAAGAAGAAGAAGAGGATGAAGATTACTCTGAACAACAGTACCCTCCTGCGGACGATAAGTATAAAAATCTGGAAGATCGGCTGACAGCCATGGAGGTACAAAGAGTACCTGGGCTGGATTTCGAAGAACTAGGGTTGGTTGCTGGGATCGTCATTCCCCCTAAATTCAAAGTGCCTACATTTTCTAAATATGACGGTTTGTCCTGTCCGAAGATGCATCTGCGGTCCTACGTCAGAAAGATCCAACCTCACTCTTCTGATAAGGATTTATGGGTCCACTTTTTTCAGGATAGTTTGTCGGGTACGCAATTGGACTGGTTCTATCAACTTGAGAGATCTGATGTTCATAACTGGGAGGATCTGGCTGCTGCCTTCTATCGGCAATATCAATACAATACAGACTTAGCACCTACCCGTACTCAACTATAGAGTATGGGTATGGTTTCTAATGAGGGCTTTAAGGAGTATGCCCAAAAGTGGAGGGACCTGGCTGGAAGGGTGCAGGCACCTTTGTCTGAAAAAGAACTGGTTGATATGTTTTTGGGGACGCTGTATGGTCCATTCTTTAATCACCTGATAGGGAGTTCATCGGCAGGGTTCATTGAATTAATTCTGACTGGTGAACGAGTTGAAGCTGGCATCAAGAGTGGTAAGATTCAAAAAGATACATCTGCTTCTGCCGCTGTCAAAAAACCTTTTCCAACCAAGAAAGAGGTGTCAGCTGTTTACTCTCAGAAAAGTAGAGGAAGAATAGAGCGCCGACCAACGGTGGGGGCTGTAATGATCCAAAAGACAGTAGCTGATCAGCCTAGGAATGATCAACCAAGAACCAACAACAAAGAGGAGGAAGGCATGCTAGGAAGTTCACCAAAATAAACATGACGCCTGCCCAGGTCCTCCCCCATCTCTTAAAGCTGAACCTTACAACCTTGAGAAATCCGCCACAAGATCCGAATACGACTTCTCCTTTTTACCATGCCAATGCTAAATGTGATTACCATTCCGACAACATAGGGCACGACACCAACAACTGTTGGGCCCTTAAAAACAAAATCCAAGATTTGATAGATGCCAAGGAGGTAGAGTTTGACGCACCTGAAAAACCTAATTTGATATCCGCTCCAATTCCAAAACATGGTCATAATGTCCATGCTATTGTAGAAGATCTTCATGTTACTGTTGTTGATGACTTAATGACTCCGTTGCCAATGATCAAGATGAATCTGTTGAAAGCCGGTATTTTCCCGGGCTGTGAAAAAGATTGTTAACTTTGCTCAACCTTACAATCTGACTGTCCGCTATTGAAGTCAGGCGTCCAACGCCTGATGGATACTCAAGAAATCCTCTTCAAGAAGACTCCTATTACTCTTGTTACTCTTGTTACTCCTGTCACTCCTGTTACTCCAATCAATGATGTTGCTATAATCACCATTTCCGACAATCTTTCCAAGGTCTCCAAAAGACCTGTTAAGATTACACCCGATCCAAAGTTTGTACCACTGAAGATTACTATGCCGGGGCCTATCCCATACAAGTCCAACAAGACAATACCGTGGAATTATGGAGGAGAGATCTTCTACCATGGTGTTAAGCAGATCGAATCAGTCGAAGAGAATTCCGATGAAGAAACTCCTGACATAGGAAATATTACGGGGACAAGTAAGATCACTCGTAGCGCAAGAATCTTCTCTCCGGAGATTTCTCTTCTAAGGGCGATCTTCACACCCTCAAGTGCTCCTGTGCCAGTCAATATATCTGTGCAAAGTCCAGTTATTAAAGAAATTGTTACTCCTGAAGCTATACCCTCTGCTGTTACTGCTGATAAAGGTAAGGGGATCCAAGAAGCGTCCGTCGGGACTAGGGCTCAGACTTTGGTTATCCCCGAGACCACCCAAAAGGAAATGGATGAGATTTTATAGATAATTAAGAAAAGCGACTATGATGTCGTAGAGAAGTTGGGGCAAACCCCTTCAAAATTCTCCATGCTGGCCTTATTGCTCTGCTCCGAGGCTCATGCCAAAGCCTTGATCAAATTCCTGAAGATGGCACACGTGCCTCAAGAAACTTCTGCGGATCAGTTTCAAGAGTGTGTAGCTAGCCTTACAGCTGACAATGGTCTTGGCTTCTCTGATGTTGATCTAACGTCTAAGGGAAGAAAGCATAATTATGTGATGCATGTCTCGGTAGAGTGCAGAGGGACCACTCTTGCTCACGTTCTGGTTGATACCGGTTCATCTTTAAATGTCCTACCAAAGAAAGCATTGGACAGGCTAGACTGTGAAGGTTTGACCCTAAAGCCCAATAATATCATTGTTAGAGCCTTCGACGGTTCTAAGAGGATGGTCCACGGAGAGGTGGACATCCCAATTAAGGTGGGAACGGAAATTTTCAACTCTACATTTTATGTGATGGACATCCGTCCTTCATATTCATGCTTGTTGGGAAGGCCATGGATCCATAATGTTGGGGCAATCACTTCTTCTCTACACCAAATGCTAAAATATCCAGTCTAGGGTAAAATCATAACAGTTCATGGTGAGGAGGAGTATATGATAAGCCACCTTAAATCTTTTCGCTACGTGGAGTTAGATGGTGAATTCATAGAAACACCTTTCCAACACTTTGAAGAGGTTTCTCCTGAAGTTGCGGTATCCAAGACAATGACTGATGTGCCCATCGTTACCAAACTTGTGTCCCGGATGTCATCCCTTAAAGATGCGGAGGCTGTGATCAAGGAAGGAGGAAGCACAGTATGGGGTCAACTACCATATTTTCCTTACAAGACAGATAAGTTCGGTTTGGGTTTCACTGCTGCTAGTCAGAAGGTTGTGCGTCGCTCTCGGGCTGGAGGACCACCATTAAAAATCACTCATCATGGAATTCATGCTTTGGAAAATGTTGAAGATGAAAGCAATTTTGAAGACTGGATCTTTCCAACTATTGAAGGAGGACTGAACAACTAGGAGGCGAAAGACTTTGTTCCCATTACTTTCATCAATCAATAATTTATCTTTTGAACATTTCCTGTTTGGTCTGTAATAATTATTAAACAATTCGTACACTCTTTTCGCCTTATACCTTACCCGGGGCATATAGGTCCATTTGTAAGGGTTTTGATTCTTCATTTTCATATGCCATTTTTAATGAATCATGGACGTTTTCATCTATAAACTTTTGTGTGTTCATTTTCTTTCTTTTTACATTTTATTTTGTTTAAAGGTGGCTATCCCTTACACACACCCACACTCACAAAATGCAGGTACCCATCCACTCCGGATTTCATGGGTGACAATTCTACTATGGCCTTCAGTGACTCTGAAGATCTGGTCAATCATGCTGAGTACGAAGGTGATGAAGACTGTGAAGTTCCTGGAGAGTTGGCTAGACTTTTGCAACAAGAAGAAAGGGTTATTCTGCCCCATGAAGAGTTGTTAGAGACTATCAATTTGGGTACTGCCGAAGACAGAAAAGAGGTTAAAGTGGGTGCCAGCCTAGAGCCAAGTGTCAAAGAGTGCTTAGTTCAGCTGTTGAATGAATATGTTGAGATCTTCGCCTGGTCCTATGAAGATATGTCGGGACTGGATACAGATATTGTGGTTCACCGTCTCCCTACAAGAGAAGACTGTCCACCAATTACACAGAAAGTCTGCCGAATGAGGCCCGACATGTCCGAAAAGATCAAAGCTGAAGTGATGAAGCAGTTCAATGCTGGCTTTCTTGCTGTTACTTCCTATCCATAATGGGTTGCTAACATTGTACCCGTGCCTAAGAAGGACAGTAAAGTCAGAATGTGCGTGGACTATAGAGACTTAAACAGGGCTAGCCGTAAAGATGGTTTTCCACTACCACACATTGACATCTTGGTTGACAACACAGCTCAACACAAGGTATTCTCTTTCATGGACAGATTTTCAGGGTACAACCAGATCAAAATGGCCCCCGAAGACATGGAGAAGACTACTTTTGTTACGCAGTGGGGTACCTTCTACTATAAAGGGATGCCATTCGGACTGAAGAATGTCGGGGCAACCTATCAGCGAGCCATGGTAGCTTTGTTTCATGACATGATACATCATGAGATCGAAGTCTACGTAAATGACATGATAGCCCATTCATAAACAGAAGAAGAACACCTCGATCATCTGCAAAAGCTGTTTGTCAGGTTAAAGGAATACAAGCTCAGACTGAACCCTAACAAGTGCACTTTCGGAGTCAGGTCCGGTAAACTTTTGGGATTCATCGTCAGCAATAAAGGCATTGAGGTTGATCCTGCCAAAGTCAAAGCTATACGAGAAATGCCTGCCCCTCGCACTGAGAAGGAGGTCAGAGGTTTCTTGGGATGCCTAAACTACATTGCAAGGTTCATTTCTCACCTAACATCTACCTGTGAACCAATCTTCAAGCTGTTGAAGAAAGATCCGGTGTGTGATCGGTGGATCTGGAACTGACTGTTTAACGCTGGTTCGCGAAATGTCGCGGAAGCAAGAGTCGCCACCGTCTTTTATTTTCTCCAAATGGAAAGGACAAAAGCACAGAAAAATTCCTTAAAGAGATTGCTCTCGGTTCGGGAGGTAGATTATAGAAAGGGAAGGTGTTAGCACCCTTTCTATCCATGGTTATCCATGGGCTCTTAGATACTTGCTCATTTGTGTTTTCAAAAGTGGTTTGTTTGCTTTTCAATGTGGGTTTAAAAAAGTTTCTTTGAAAGTTTCAGATCGACTCTTGTGTCAGAGTGTTTGAAAAATGCTTTCGAAAGCTTTTTGAAAATGTGTTGGTGTGAAAAGTATTTTTGAATTTTTGTTTGAAATTTAGAGCAAGTATCTATGAGAACCTACCTACCCTAAGGAATTCGTCTGTGTAAATGTCCTTTAAAGTAGTGCCATCCCACCATTGAGAGGTAGGTAGCACCACCGTTGGAGGTGTTCGGGTCAATTCGAGGTTCGGGACATGGTGATCACCAGAGCAATGGGAAGACACCTTAGAAGCTACCCTCATGCCAGGTTCCCGGATCATGAGGACTTACTAAGACGTCCTCTACTCGACGATCACCTTTCGAGGCAAGGCAACAGTGAGGCGTACCCTAGGGGTGGTGTGTACGATTCGTGTGTCGTTTTCATTTGTATTTGTCTTGTCATGTTAAAGTGATCTACGCTTGATTTTATTATGGCCATTCATTCTTGCATGCTTTGTTTAACAGTTAATATTTGCGGGAAAAGTAAATTCTAAACTATTACAAATGGCGCGGGTCCACATCGCCAAAATTAAACCGGACCCGATTTGACAGAAAATAAATAAAATTAAAAGAATTAAAAGTGCGAGAAGTAATATTTACAAGGCTTCGGGAGAGATACATAATTATTTAAACGATATAAAATAAACATGCGAAATTAAACAATTAAGTCGAAAGGAGGGCGTTGGACCCTTTTGCAAAATATTAACAGTAATGAGGAATTAAAAATTAAAATTAAAAGAAAATGTTTTTGGTATTTTTTAGGTTTTTTAGGAATTTGATGAAAAAAGAATTAATTAAAATTAAACTAAAAGGCAAACCCTAATTCTAATAGCTTTTAAATTTATTGTGAAAATATTAAATTGAAACCTAAATTAAACCTAATTTTTTATGTACAATTAATTACAAAAATAAATAAATAATATTATTAGGAAAAAAAAGAAAATAATTAAAAGGAATAAAACTTATTAAACCTAATTCTTCATTTTTTAGACTTTTATTGTGAAAATAATTAATATTAAAACCCTAATTTAAACTAAATCTATTTACATGCATTTATTTATAAAAAAAATATGAAAATAAAATATTTATTATGTTTTTATCTTTTTCTGAGTTTTTTATGAAGTTTTTGTATTTTGTAAAAAAAAATAATTAATTAACTTAAACAAATAAAGAAAATAAAATCACAATTGAAAATAAACTAAAAAAAAAATAGAGAAGGCAAACCAGGGGGGTTCAGGCCCCAATTGTGAGGTGTTGGCCTTAGCAATCTGGCCCAATAGCATGGCCTTGTGGACCTTTTTTGAATCATATGCAGGGCGTTGAATGGGGGTGTAACGTGCTCATCAATCTTGAGCCTTTGATTTGGATCTCTTGGACGCGTGTGTGTTTGATTATTGAGGATGCATGGTGTGCCTTAAGGTTGTGCCTGCATAGGAAGATAAATGGAAAAATAATATGGGCATAATACAGACCTGGGGTTCGAACCCAGGTCTTGGACGTTGATACTCTCTTCGCTTGCCAACTGAACTGAATCACGCGTGTTAACATATTATAACAAATAAATAATAAAAAGAAAAACCAAGGCATTAGTGGTTCAGCGCGCGAAATTTCAAACCAACGTATCATGTGTTGCTACCACATCATCGTCTTCCTTTTCCCTGAAACACAAACATTCAGCCACGGTTTTTTAGCGTTGTTTAAGGTTAGCTTCAAGAAAATAGCGACTAGCGCTATGATGTCCATAAATTAATCGCGAATGGTGTTTCCTCTTCGTACAAGCTTGCTGAGTCTAATGGTGGTGGCCTTGAACCCTAATTTTTCCTTGGGTGAAAAACCCCAATTCAAAACTCTGAAAACCCTAAAGATCGATTATGGTGAAATCTCATATACAGCATAAAAATCCAATTAAACATAACGGTTAGCTTCAAAACATCACAAGGAACAAGAATCCATAAATAAAAAATGCAAAAGATGCGTGAATTATGATGCACGATTCTGGAAATTTCTTGACACAGTTTTTACTCGTTTTACCAGTTCTTGGCGTCTTGATGGATGATTCTGAGTGGAATACGTTCAATAGACCTTGAGCAAGCTATTGGAATGAAAATTAGGCTTTGAATCGCCCTCTAAAGTTGATTTCATAATTGTGTTTTTTGACAATTTTTTCAAGTTCTTCAATGGCCTTTGAGCGCAGCTTGGAGTCCTTGTGCATTAGGGTTCTCATCTAGCATTTGTACTGAAGGCATTAGGTCAAAAATATTGCCCAAAATCTCTTGAATTCATGAATTGGAGATTTGATTTTTCTTAAGGATCTTTTCATATCTTTTTCACATGTTCTTGTATCAATTTGCATCCAATCACCCCAAATCTTTCCTAGTTTGCATTTACACGAAATATTGACCTTAAAACATGTATAAAAAGATTAGTTTGGTTAATTTAAACATTTTTCATATATTTAATTGATTTAATTGAATTAATATGAATAAAAATCCAAATAAATAAATAAATAAATGAGAAAATACTTCCCTTTGGGCCAAGTGGTCGTGTATATGCTTGGACTGATGAATCCTGGAAGAAAAATGGGCCCATTAGCAATTTTAGGTCATTTGGATCAAAGTTGACTTTTCAAAATATTCAAAACTTTCCCAAATTCCACAAGGCATAACTTGCTCAATTTTTAAGCTTTTCTCATGTTCTTGGACATTTTGGAAAGGTCTTTGAGTCCTCTAACCAATGCCTTTGGTCCCATGTCATTTTGATTTACCAATCTCAAGTTATGGCCTTTGACTTAAAGTCCCTTTTTGTTGACTTTTGAAAATGACCTATAATGTTGAAATTGATAACTTTTTGTGAGAGCATTTCTTGGACTTGAAGTATGAAGATGTGATGTTGGAAATGTCTTTCTCTTCAAAATGAGCTTTGGATGGAATTTTTCTGATAATCCATGTGAAAGTTATGCCCTGTTCAATTTCAGTTGACTTTTTCAGCTGTCCAAATAAGGAAACTTTTGCATCTTGATGATTTTCTGAGCCAAATTTTGAGAATCATGATCAAGCATTGATCAAATGATGTTTGTGGCTTCAAAATGATATGTTGACCAAAAATTTGAACTTTTGACTGTCAAATGACCATTTTGCCCCTACAGTTGACTGTAGTGCAATTTAGGGTTTTGACTGTGCAATTTTGAGTTGAATGCCTTGAAACTTGATGTGAGGATGCTTGACCATATTTGTAGGCATATGAGACTTGATTGGGCCTTTGAAAACTTCCTTTTCTTGATCAGAACACAAACCCTAGTTTTGACTGTATAGGAGACCTTTGCATTATGCAACCCTTGGAGAATCTTGCAGCTTGACTTGGCAATTTCTTGAAGAATATGGGAGGGCAAATTTTGGGGTACAACAGTTGCCCCTGTTCAATCTTCTTAGACCTGAGGATGCAGATTGGCTGACGTGCCTTTCGTAATCCGAGGGTAGAAGATGATTGGACACTAGAGTGCCCAGAAATTTGCGCTCACATGTTAGCAGTGTGATGGGAATGGGCTTATAGATGCCATTTGGAGATTGCTGGATAGGATGATGGGCTTATAGATGCCATCTGGATGTTGATCGCGTAAGAGATTCCTTAGCTAGAACCTGCATACCTGCAAAAGAACAAATGAGTACCTGACACGTTGCAGGAGCTGGTTTTCAGATGTTTGGTATAGATGTGTCCTGACTGGTTACAGGAGCTGGATCTGGAGCTTCAAAAGATGATGAATGAACCAGGGATGGTTACTGCCTTAGCATGAATGGTAAGAGAACCTTGGGTGATTTTAACTTCAACAACGCTCGTTGAGAAAATCTTGGTGGGAAATACCATCTTCGCAGGATCGGAACGAGAACCATAGGCCATTATAATCTGAAAGGGAATCACCTCACTCGCCGTTGGAGAGGGAATCATAGGAAAAGGAATTGTCACCTCACTCACCGTCGGAGCGGGGACCATGGGAGACTATCACCTCACACTCACCGTCGGAGAGGGAAACATCTGAAAAGGACTTACCACCTCACTCACCGTTGGAGAGGGAACCATGGGAGACTATCACCTCACACTCACCGTCGGAGAGGGAAACATCTGAAGAAGGAATTACCACCTCACTCACCGTTGGAGAGGGGACCATAAGAGACTATCACCTCACACTCACCGTCGGAGAGGGAAACATCTGAAGAAGGAATTACCACCTCACTCACCGTTGGAGAGGGGACCATAAGAGACTATCACCTCACACTCACCGTCGGAGAGGGAAACATCTGAAGAAGGAATTACCACCTCACTCACCGTTGGAGAGGGGACCATAAGAGACTATCACCTCACACTCACCGTCGGAGAGGGAAACATCTGGGATAACTTCTACTGAGTCTTCATCAGAAAAATCTGTTGGGAGTCGATTTAGCTGGACTAGAGAAGGCCTTGGACGGGATAACAACAGAGAATCTTAGGGTCGATTAACTGAACCGGTCTAGGTCTTGAAATGTCTTCAACTGGAATAAGTGTCAGAACGTCGCCATATCTGATTCATATCTGGACTATATCTGGAAGGAAATCTGGAAGCAGCATCAGAACGTCACCATATCTGGTTTACATCTGAAACTATATCTGGAAGGAACTCTGGAAGCAGCATCAGAAAGTCACCATCTCTGGTTTACATCTGAAACTATATCTAGAAGGATATCTGGAAGCAGCATCAGAACGTCACCATATCTGGGTCATATCTGAAACTATATCTAGAAGGATATCTGGAAGCAGCATCAGAACGTCACCATATCTGGGTCATATCTGAAACTATATCTAGAAGGATATCTGGAAGCAGTATCAGAACGTCACCATATCTGGGTCATATCTGAAACTATATCTAGAAGGATATCTGGAAGCAGTATCAGAACGTCACCATATCTGGGTCATATCTGAAACTATATCTAGAAGGAAATCTGGAAGCAGCATCAGAACGTCACCATATCTGGGTCATATCTGAAACTATATCTAGAATGAGTTGCGATAGTTGATAGTAGTCATTTTTGTATTGATCTTTTTCCTGAAAAGGCAAAACATAATTGTATGCAAAATCATGATGCATGAACTGTATGTCTTCAAAATCAATGAGATTTGTGTAGTATGATGCCTATGCATGCTATAATGTATGAAGATGTGATGTTTATGAATGTATATTTGTCTAAGAAAATAAATCCTTGACGGGTGCCGGGAAGTCGTATCCTGGGCTGATGTTGAGGAATAGATTTTGCTTCCACTGGGGATGATAACTGCAAGAATACCGGTAGGAGAAGATGACTCCGTTGGGGGATGAACTTGGCAAATGACGGATTCTGCGGGGAGAAAAGATACTCTAGTGACCATGCTGAGAAGCAATACTCTGTGGGAAGAGGGATGCCTTGGTGAGTGTTGATGATAGTTTGCTGGGGAGCGGAAGACTTTGTCGACGACGCTCTTTCCGTGGCTTTTGGCTGAGGATAACCCAGTTATATCCTGTTAAGGAAATAACTCTTTGAATAAAGCCGGGAGACGCGTTCGTGCTCTGCGAGGGATAAGCTTCCAGAATCTACTGGGGATAAGTTTGCTGCTTGGGGAGATGGATTCCAACTTTCTTGGGGAAACTGGATTGGACTCTCCTGGGGAAGTATTGAACTGTATTGGTTATGTTCTTCAACGGAACCTACCTTGATACCCTGGAGGACAGAACAATCAGATTGCTTAGACCACCCATTATTGCCCCTGTTTCTATGGGGGAGGCACTTGTGGGGTGCTGATAGTTGTTGATGGACAAACCTTCTTCTGGTAGACAGATGGCAGGACATAGTCGTACGCTTTAATCCCTAAATTTTGCCTGGACCTCCCTTTCGGGTTTTCAGTCCATCGGGATACCCATTTTTGCCCAAGCCGCCTTTTCAGGTTTTCGACTTGCCGGGTGTACAGATTTTTTCATTTCATCCCTTATTTTTGCCCGAACCCTTTTGGTTCGCCGGGAAGCCCTTATTTTTGCCTAGGTATGTCAACCTAGCGGGTCTTTGATTTTGCGTAGTATCTTTTCGACTATGTCCGTTCTCAGAAAGTAGGGAGTTGCCCCTGTTAGAAGTGTTTTGTCATGCCACCAGAAGGTATTTGATCAGGCAAGATTCGTTGTTGGAATGCCCTAAGTGACTCAGGCGGAGATTTGCCCCGGACTATTTGTCCTTTGAGAGATTCTCCGAATCTTGATTGGATTACCCCAGATAATGGACCATGGTCATGCCGTGCCCCTTGATTGGAGATACTCTTGTTCATTAGACTTTCGTCATGCGAATTTCTATGTTGTTCAAACAAAAAGTCATATGCAAACAAAGTTATGTTAAAAATGCAAAGCTTAGGTCTGTCTCGAGGATTTTGAAAATGCATTCTCTTTTCATAAAACAAGTGAATGTTTGTAAAACGTGATGTCAACCCGTATTTACCGTAGGCCTTAAGGAGTCAGGATACCTTTCGTGACAGTATGCTTTCGAACTAACCCATGCTTCAGCTAGGACTTTTGAGGGTTATAACGTGGCCTGGTTCACAGTTTAAGAAACAAAGGATAAAGGCTCAAATTTTATTTGTACCCACCCGCTCTTCGTGATGTTCTCCAAGCCTAAACTCAGTTGATCGTGCGTTAGACCTTTTTTGAGTTTTTGTCCTGACGTTCCAATGATGGTTCAGATATTGATGATTTATTCTGAATAGGCGGTCATTTTTGTTTTTGTTGAGGATTTGTAGGACCTCTTTCCTTTTTTTGATTTCGTTATCCCTTTCTTTTTTTGCCTGAACTGTTTCCTTTTTCGGAATTACAGTCAGCGGGATGCCCCAGTTTCGTAAGTCCCTTTTATAGGTTTTGACTTTTTGGGCTTTTCATTTATGATTTTGTTTTTGATAATGACTGCCTGTCCTTATGATTGTTCTGAACCATCACTGTCTTTTGTTTTTGGAAAGACTCATTTGGTGCCATTCATTGTGCACTTGGATCAACCGAGAAGCCTACCCTGCCCCAGGTTATGATTAAGGGTTTCAATTTTCGAAAATAAAACTCCTACTTCTTTGGCTCAGATGGGTTGACGAGGGATTATCTTCCTTATAACTCCAGTGTTTAGGATTTGAAACAATGCCTGTACCTCATCAGCGGGGTCTGTTCAAAAGCATACTGTAAAGATAGCGGTATCGTTTTCGTCATCCTCCCTCAAGAGGCTTAGAATTTTAGATCCAGAGTTGACATCAGAAAAAATATGAAAAGAAATTTGAACATAATGAAAACAATTGTATTAATTCCCAAAACAGACGTATGCGATGCATTGATAGAATAAAAGAGTTTGCTATGACATTAATTGTTTGTATAAGCAAAGAAAAATACAACTCAAAAATTCAAATAAACAAAAGGCTTCAATGATTGGGTAACGGAGCAGTGATTATGTTCGGAGTCTCAGGCACTTCAAACTGAATCTCCCCGGCGTCGATCATGTCTTGAATTTTGTTCTTGAGAGGCCAGTAGTTGTCCGTAGTATGCCCCGGGCTATCAGAATGATATGCGCACCTATCGTTGGGATGATAGTTAGGAGCCGAAGTGTTCGGATTCCGAAGGGGAGCCCTTAAGGTGATCAGCCCTGCCTTCAACATTTGTTGTAGTGCTTGATCCAGCGACATGTTGAGTTTGGTATACTGTCGTTTCTCCTTGCGCTGCTGCCCCTGTCCTTGTTGAGCAGGTCCAGGATTGGAGATCTGGATTGCCCCTACCTCATGACGGCTCTTTTTACCGTGCACAGCATTAGATTCTTTCTTTCCATGATGAGGTTTTTTATCAGAAGGTGCAGCCTCTTGAATTTTCCCAGACCGGATACCAGCTTCTATTCGCTCTCCAGTCAAGATAAGATCTGTGAATCCAGCAGACGAATTCCCAATTAGGTGGTTGTAGAACGGATCAGACAGGGTCCCCAAGAACATATCGACAAGTTCCCGATCAGTCAGAGGTGGTTGTACCCTTCCAGCAAGATCCCTCCATTTCTGCGCATATTCTTTAAAACCTTCACTTGATCCTAACGACATACCTTGGAGTTGGGTACGCGTAGGAGCAAGGTCGGCATTATATTGATACTGCTTGTAGAAAGCAGTAGCCAACTCCTCCCAGTTACGAACCTTGGTCCCATCTAGCTGATAGAACCAATCGAGATGAGTCCCTGAAAGACTCTCCTGAAAGAAGTGGATCCACAAATTCTTGTCCACCGTATATGGTTGAATCTTCCGAACATAGGACCTGAGATGTAACTTGGGACAAGACGCCCCGTCATACTTGGTAAAGGATGGTGCTTTGAACTTCCGAGGAATAATCGCACCAGTTGACAAACCCAGATCTCCAAAATCCAGCCCAGGTACCTGTTGGATCTCCATAGCATTCAGCCTATCCTCCAACTGTTTGTACTTGTCTTTGGCAGGAGGGTATTGTTCGTCGTTGAAATCTGTCTCGTTGTCGGAGACCACTGGACTGGGAACCCTTTCCCCCTGATGGCTACCTTTCCTCACAGATGGAGTTGTCCTCTCAGTTTCAATCTGCGGTGCATTCCCAGATCTGCGTCTAGGGCTGAACAAAACAGTCCTCCTCTTCTTCTTTTCTTTCTTCAAGAGCAGAGCCTTCAGATCTTGTTTCCCCTGGGTCAAGTTCATGATCAACCCTTGGAACTGGGCGTTCTGAGCCTGGAGGGCCTTGATGGACTGCTCAGCTGATGATTCAGGATTCATGACGATCGGCTGAAATAAACAGCGAAGAAGGGTAAGCAACCTGTCAAAGGGACACCTGCAATGCAATGAGATGTATGACATGCATGCAATGATTTCAAGGACCTCGCGGGGTAAACAGAGAAACTTGTTAGAGTTGGAAACTGGCAACTTGATTGAAGGAACTTCCTGTTGTAGAGAGCCCTTCTTCAAGGGTCAAAGGCTCACCATATCCAGTGGGTCATAGCCCCTGACAACCTTGGCTAGAGGAAAATAAATCCTCTTTGCCCCTTGCTAGATGTTTGATTCATCATGACCTGCATCACAAGCCCTGGAGATCCTTGAAATGGGTTAGGATGTATGCAATGATATGATGTCATGCTATGCATGGGGTGATGTAAGTAAACCCTGTTATGAGTCCCAATTAAGGACTAAAAACTAAAACCTGCAAGAAGCTTAGGATACCCTGTTATGAGTCCTAATTAAGGACTATAAACGAAACCTGCAAGAAACTCAGTAGACCTTGTTATGAGTCCTAATTAAGGACTACAAACAAAACCTGCAAGAAACTCGGTAAACCTTGTTATGAGTCCTAATTAAGGACTACAAACAAAACCTGCAAGAAATTCAGTAAACTTTGTTATGAGTCCCAATTAAGGACTATAAACAAAACCTGCGAGAAATTCAAGGGTCGGATAATAAGCATGCAAGTAGTCCAAGTAGGAAGGCACACAAGTCACACAAAAGAACCCTTAGGGTTTAGGCCAGCATGAGGTCTGGGTAGTACCCTCTTTCAGTTGGTTGGTTCACACCTGTCCTATCAAAGTAACCGGGTTCTTAGAGGATCCCAATATCATTGACTACCCTCAATCGGTCATAACTCCAGCATCGCAATCTTTTCTTGCGGCCAGATCCATCACGAGAGTTTAGCCTCAATGGGCGTAGCATACTGCTACTGTTCTAATGGCCAAGTTGGGTCATTTAAGGTTCTAAGGTCTGTTGGTGCTTAATGACTCCTTGGAAGACCCATATTCTCCCCGTTTCAACACGAGGGATATCGGTACAGACCAAGGCGCCACACCAACGTAGCCACTGCTTCACCCATGTCGGTATACGCCGGACAGGTCCCTCACAGCTTATGCTACCTAAATAGGGTATCCCCAGATCCGGGTTAGGATCTATGTAACTCCCATGCAACCCACAAATTTAAAGCAGGCAAGTCAATACAATTGAAAACACAGTTATGAACTAGCCCTAAGGTACACCTCACTTTAAGTTTAATTCCCCAGCAGAGTCGCCAGTTCTGTGATCGGTGGATCTGGAACTGACTGTTTAACGCTGGTTCGCGAAATGTCGCGGAAGCAAGAGTCGCCACCGTCTTTTATTTTCTCCAAATGGAAAGGACAAAAGCACAGAAAAATTCCTTAAAGAGATTGCTCTCGGTTCGGGAGGTAGATTATAGAAAGGGAAGGTGTTAGCACCCTTTCTATCCATGGTTATCCATGGGCTCTTAGATACTTGCTCATTTGTGTTTTCAAAAGTGGTTTGTTTTCTTTTCAATGTGGGTTTAAAAAAGTTTCTTTGAAAGTTTCAGATCGACTCTTGTGTCAGAGTGTTTGAAAAATGCTTTCGAAAGCTTTTTGAAAATGTGTTGGGGTGAAAAGTATTTTTGAATTTTTGTTTGAAATTTAGAGCAAGTATCTATGAGAACCTACCTACCCTAAGGAATTCGTCTGTGTAAATGTCCTTTAAAGTAGTGCCATCCCACCATTGAGAGGTAGGTAGCACCACCGTTGGAGGTGTTCGGGTCAATTCGAGGTTCGGGACATGGTGATCACCAGAGCAATGGGAAGACACCTTAGAAGCTACCCTCATGCCAGGTTCCCGGATCATGAGGACTTACTAAGACGTCCTCTACTCGACGATCACCTTTCGAGGCAAGGCAACAGTGAGGCGTACCCTAGGGGTGGTGTGTACGATTCGTGTGTCGTTTTCATTTGTATTTGTCTTGTCATGTTAAAGTGATCTACGCTTGATTTTATTATGGCCATTCATTCTTGCATGCTTTGTTTAACAGTTAATATTTGCGGGAAAAGTAAATTCTAAACTATTACAAATGGCGCGGGTCCACATCGCCAAAATTAAACCGGACCCGATTTGACAGAAAATAAATAAAATTAAAAGAATTAAAAGTGCGAGAAGTAATATTTACAAGGCTTCGGGAGAGATACATAATTATTTAAACGATATAAAATAAACATGCGAAATTAAACAATTAAGTCGAAAGGAGGGCGTTGGACCCTTTTGCAAAATATTAACAGTAATGAGGAATTAAAAATTAAAATTAAAAGAAAATGTTTTTGGTATTTTTTAGGTTTTTTAGGAATTTGATGAAAAAAGAATTAATTAAAATTAAACTAAAAGGCAAACCCTAATTCTAATAGCTTTTAAATTTATTGTGAAAATATTAAATTGAAACCTAAATTAAACCTAATTTTTTATGTACAATTAATTACAAAAATAAATAAATAATATTATTAGGAAAAAAAAGAAAATAATTAAAAGGAATAAAACTTATTAAACCTAATTCTTCATTTTTTAGACTTTTATTGTGAAAATAATTAATATTAAAACCCTAATTTAAACTAAATCTATTTACATGCATTTATTTATAAAAAAAATATGAAAATAAAATATTTATTATGTTTTTATCTTTTTCTGAGTTTTTTATGAAGTTTTTGTATTTTGTAAAAAAAAAAAATTAATTAACTTAAACAAATAAAGAAAATAAAATCACAATTGAAAATAAACTAAAAAAAAAATAGAGAAGGCAAACCAGGGGGGTTCAGGCCCCAATTGTGAGGTGTTGGCCTTAGCAATCTGGCCCAATAGCATGGCCTTGTGGACCTTTTTTGAATCATATGCAGGGCGTTGACTGGGGGTGTAACGTGCTCATCAATCTTGAGCCTTTGATTTGGATCTCTTGGACGCGTGTGTGTTTGATTATTGAGGATGCATGGTGTGCCTTAAGGTTGTGCCTGCATAGGAAGATAAATGGAAAAATAATATGGGCATAATACAGACCTGGGGTTCGAACCCAGGTCTTGGACGTTGATACTCTCTTCGCTTGCCAACTGAACTGAATCACGCGTGTTAACATATTATAACAAACAAATAATAAAAAGAAAAACCAAGGCATTAGTGGTTCAGTGCGCGAAATTTCAAACCAACGTATCATGTGTTGCCACCACATCATCGTCTTCCTTTTCCCTGAAACACAAACATTCAGCCACGGTTTTTAGCGTTGTTTAAGGTTAACTTCAAGAAAATAGCGACTAGCGCTATGATGTCCATAAATTAATCGCGAATGGTGTTTCCTCTTCGTCCAAGCTTGCTGAGTCTAATGGTGGTGGCCTTGAACCCTAATTTTTCCTTGGGTGAAAAACCCCAATTCAAAACTCTGAAAACCCTAAAGATCGATTATGGTGAAATCTCATATACAGCATAAAAATCCAATTAAACATAACAGTTAGCTTCAAAACATCACAAGGAACAAGAATCCATAAATAAAAAATGCAAAAGATGCGTGAATTATGATGCACGATTCTGGAAATTTCTTGACACAGTTTTTACTCGTTTTACCAGTTCTTGGCGTCTTGATGGATGATTCTGAGTGGAATACGTTCAATAGACCTTGAGCAAGCTATTGGAATGAAAATTAGGCTTTGAATCGCCCTCTAAAGTTGATTTCAGAATTGTGTTTTTTGACAATTTTTTCAAGTTCTTCAATGGCCTTTGAGCGCAGCTTGGAGTCCTTGTGCATTAGGGTTCTCATCTAGCATTTGTACTGAAGGCATTAGGTCAAAAATATTGCCCAAAATCTCTTGAATTCATGAATTGGAGATTTGATTTTTCTTAAGGATCTTTTCATATCTTTTTCACATGTTCTTGTATCAATTTGCATCCAATCACCCCAAATCTTTCCTAGTTTGCATTTACACGAAATATTGACCTTAAAACATGTATAAAAAGATTGGTTTGGTTAATTTAAACATTTTTCATATATTTAATTGATTTAATTGAATTAATATGAATAAAAATCCAAATAAATAAATAAAAAATGAGAAAATACTTCCCTTTGGGCCAAGTGGTCGTGTATATGCTTGGACTGATGAATCCTGGAAGAAAAATGGGCCCATTAGCAATTTTAGGTCATTTGGATCAAAGTTGACTTTTCAAAATATTCAAAAATTTCCCAACTTCCACAAGGCATAACTTGCTCAATTTTTAAGCTTTTCTCATGTTCTTGGACATTTTGGAAAGGTCTTTGAGTCCTCTAACCAATGCCTTTGGTCCCATGTCATTTTGATTTACCAATCTCAAGTTATGGCCTTTGACTTAAAGTCCCTTTTTGTTGACTTTTGAAAATGACCTATAATGTTGAAATTGATAACTTTTTGTGAGAGCATTTCTTGGACTTGAAGTATGAAGATGTGATGTTGGAAATTTCTTTCTCTTCAAAATGAGCTTTGGATGGAATTTTTCTGATAATCCATGTGAAAGTTATGCCCTGGTCAATTTCAGTTGACTTTTTCAGCTGTCCAAATAAGGAAACTTTTGCATCTTGATGATTTTCTGAGCCAAATTTTGAGAATCATGATCAAGCATTGATCAAATAATGTTTGTGGCTTCAAAATGATATGTTGACCAAAAATTTGAACTTTTGACTGTCAAATGACCATTTTGCCCCTACAATTGACTGTAGTGCAATTTAGGGTTTTGACTGTGCAATTTTGAGCTGAATGCCTTGAAACTTGATGTGAGGATGCTTGACCATAGTTGTAGGCATATGAGACTTGATTGGGCCTTTGAAAACTTCCTTTTCTTGATCAGAACACAAACCCTAGTTTTGACTGTATAGGAGACCTTTGCATTATGCAACCCTTGGAGAATCTTGCAGCTTGACTTGGCAATTTCTTGAAGAATATGGGAGGGCAAATTTTGGGGTACAACACGGTGGTTGAATGGAATGATGACTGTCAAGTTGCTTTCGATAAAATCAAGGAGTATATGCTGGAACCTCCTATCTTGATGCCACCTGTCGAAGGAAGACCTTTAATCATGTATCTGACTGTTTTGAATAATTCAATGGGGTGTGTATTGGGCCAACATGACGAGTCTGGCCGAAAAGAGCATGCCATTTATTACCTTAGCAAAAAGTTTACCGACTGTGAGACTCACTACTCACTGCTTGAGAAAACTTGCTGCGCTTTGGTATGGGCTACTCGCCGGCTAAGGCAGTATATGTTGACACATACCACTTTGTTGATTTCTAAAATGGATCTGATTAAGTACATCTTCGAGAAGCCTGCTCTATCCGGAAGAAACGCTAGATGGCAGATGATCCTCACCGAATATGATATACAGTACACAACCTAAAAAGCCATAAAGGGGAGTGTGCTAGCCGATCATCTGGCCCACCAAGCCGTCGAAGATTACCAATCCATGAGATTCGACTTCCCCGACGAGGATATCATGACTTTGAGCAACATTGAAGGTAACAGACTGTATGACGAACCTGAACAAGGATCCCGATGGACCCTGTACTTTAATGGTGCCTCCAACGCACTTGGAAACGGTATTGGTGTTGTACTTATCTCTCCAGGAGGTTGCCATACACCTTTCACTGCTAGACTCTGATTCAGCTGCACCAACAACATGGTCGAGTATGAAGCTTGTATCTTTGGTCTTAAGACTGCTATTGACTTGGGAATCAAATCTTTGATCGTATTTGGGGACTCCGCTTTGGTTATCAGTCAAATCAAAGGAGAGTGGGATACTAAACATCCTAACCTCATCCCATACAAAGAACATGTCCTGAAATTGTACCACACTTCGAGCAGATTACCTTCGAGCATTTCTCGCGCGAAGAGAATCAGCTAGCAGATGTGCTAGCTACAATGTCCTCCATGTTTAAACTTAACTGGGATAATGAGGCTCCCCAAATCACCATTGAGCGAATGGATGAACCTGCACATTGTCACAAGATTAATACCGAAGAAGTAGTGGACTGACCTTGGTTTCATGAAGTCAAAATGTATCTCGAAACTCGAGAATACCCTGAAGGAGCTTTAGTCAACGACAAAAAGTTCTTAAGGAGGTTCTCAGCCAATTTCTTCCTAGGCAATGGTATCCTATACAAGCGCAATCATGATTGCATTCTACTCCGTTGTGTAGACAAAGTTGAAGCTGAACAGATCATGGCTGAACTACATAATGGCACCTTTGGCACCCACACAAGCGGTCATACGATGGCTAAGAGGATTCTACGGGCAGGCTATTACTGGTCTACCATGGAAGCTGACTGCCATCAACATTCCAGAACTTGTCACAAATTCCAAATTTATGCTGACAAAGTACATATTCCTCCAGTTCCTCTCAATGTCCTAACAGCTCCTTGGCCATTCGCGATGTGGGGAATCGACATGATTGGAGAGATCAAGCCGACAACATCCAATGGACACCGTTTCATCCTGGTGGCCATTGATTACTTTACCAAGTGGGTCGAAGCAGCTTCCTTTGCCTCTGTTACAAAGAATGTGGTTGCCCGCTTCATCAAGCAGAACCTCATATGCCGGTATGGTATCCCCGACAGGATCATCACTGACAACGGTACAAATTTGAATAACACTATGATCACCGCTCTATGCGAGCAGTTCAAGATTCAACATCACAATTCATCTCCCTATCGGCCTAAGATGAACGGTGTTGTCGAAGCTGCGAACAAAAATATCAAGAAGATCATTCAAAAGATGACAGTCACCTACAAGGACTGGCATGAGATGTTACCATTTGCTCTGCACGGGTACCGTACCACGGCACGCACTTCAACTAGGGCAACCCCCTTTTCTTTGGTATACGGCATGGAAGTTGTTTTACCTATCGAGGTTCAGATTCCCTCCTTGAGAATCATGAAGGATGTTGGTTTGAATGAAGACGATTGGATTCAGACCCGGCTTGATCAACTTAACTTGATTGACGAGAAGCGACTTACTGCCGTTTGTCATGGTCAGGCGTATCAAAAACGTATGATCAAGGCCTTTAACCAAAAAGTCAAGAGACAAGTATATCAAGTCGGGGACCTTGTAATCAAGCGGGTCATCTTACCGCAAAGTGATCCCAGGGGCAAGTGGACTCCTACTTACGAAGGACCATTTGTGATCAAAAACATCTTTTCTGGTGGGGCAATGATTCTGACCACCATGGACGGTGATGACCTGCCACACCCTGCGAACGCAGACATAGTCAAAAGATATTACGCATAATGACCCGCTAGGTTGACACACCTAGGCAAAAAAAGGGCATCCCGGTGAATCGAAAACCCGAAAGGGCGGTTCAGGCAAAAGTTAGGGATAAACAAAAAAATATGTACACCCGGCAAGTTGAAAACCCGAAAGGGCGACTTGGGCAAAAAAGGGTTTCCCGGTGGACTGAAAACCCAAAAGGGCGGTCCAGGAAAAAATTAGGGAATTGAAGCGTATGACTATGTCTCGTCGGATCACTTTAAGGATAATCTCTTCACGGACAAACACCAAGCTTCTGATCAATCCAATCATCTGCGGACAAAGCAACGAATGGACAAGATACTCAGAGTTACGAAGGCTATAGCAGAATGGGAACCCCATGGAATTATTACACATAGCCATCTTTCTTTGTATAAATTTTTTCTCAATTTTATGACAACATTCTCTTACTAGGATTTATGTCTCCTTTGTATAAAATACTTACACAAGTTAATACAAATATACTTCAAAGTGTAGAATTTTGTTTGCTTTCTCTTTATTTTTTACACTTATGTTTTATTTGAAAACATCCAATGATTTATTAAATGAGCATATGCATTTGAATATAATCACTGCTTACAAATAAAACGAAATAAGAAAGAATAATTACTGACAGATTGAAAATATGGGAAAATGTCTTTGGGCTATTCCAGGAGAGATCCTCAAACAGAGCTAAAGCCTTGAAATATATACCCCCAACAGAGTTAAGTTTCAAAATCCCCATCAGATTTGAGTTTCCAAACTCCCAATCCCCAACGGAGCCAGAAAACTTTGAACTGCAAACCCTTAGTGAAGATGAAGCTTTCTTCCCCAATGGAGTCTAAAACTTCAACTCTTAAACCCCAGTGGAGTCCATCCGGTTTCCTCCATTGTCCCTGAAGAGTCACTTTAAAACCAGGTATTTCCCCAGAGAGTTATTCTTCCCCAGTGAAGTCGCCACGATCAAATCAGCACGTCAATAAGATCCCCAGCGGAAGCCATTCAGTTTCCCCTGATACCCCCCATTAGAACAGAGAATCTCGAGGTCCCCAGTAGATTGGTATACAATCCAGACTCCTGATCTCCCCAACAGTATAGCTTCTCCCCACAGAGGTTGTCAAAGATTTTGAATCTCCAGCAATGGTCATAGATTTATTTTCCCCGACAACGGTCAAAGATTTTATTATCTCCATCTATCCATGATTTATTTTCTCAGCAAAACAGCTAATCGGCTTACATGCGCATACATTACATTCATATATCATAGACATTTGATAAAACACATCTTATTGCATCATACATTTCATGCAACATAACTTTGTGTTTCAGCTAACATTCTACCCTTTTCAGGATGAAATTGATAGCTACCTAAGACATGCATTCAAAGCTCAGAAAACGGCTTAGAGATGCCCCAGACACGGATGCTATCTTATTTGCTTATTCAAATCAAGGGACAGATTCTTATTCCAGTTAGGAAGCTTGGGTTCGACCAGATAATACTTTGATTATACTGAAGCCCGGAGATCGACCGGAAAATAGTTGAATCCCCTGCAAATTCTTCTGAAACCTGGACGTTGACCAGATAGGAAGTAAAGTATCGTGAAGCCTAGATGTTGACCAGATAGCAATACAAGACTGTGAAGCCTGGATGTTGACCAGATAACAGTAAGGTACACTATGAAGCTTGGATGTTGACCAAATAACAGTTTACTCGGCCAATTACTTTGAAGCCCGGATTCAACCGGATATTAGTAGGCCCCAAATCAAAAGGGAAAACCGGATGCGACCGGATAACCATTTTATTTCCTCCTGAAGACTGGATGTTGACCAGATAGGAAGTAAAGTATCGTGAAGCCTGGATGTTGACCAGATAGCAATACAAGACTGTGAAGCCTGGATGTTGACCAGATAACAGTAAGGTACACTGTGAAGCTTGGATGTTGACCAAATAACAGTTTACTCGGCCAATTACTTTGAAGCCCGGATTCAACCGGATATTAGTAGGCCCCAAAATCAAAAGGGAAACTCGGATGCTGACCGGATAACCATTTGATATCCTTCTGAAGACTGGACGTTGACCAGATAGGAAGCAAAGTATCGTGAAGCCTGGATGTTGACCAGATAGCAATACAAGACTGTGAAGCCTGGATGTTGACCAGATAACAGTAAGGTACACTGTGAAGCTTGGATGTTGACCAAATAACAGTTTACTCGGCCAATTACTTTGAAGCCCGGATCCAACCGGATATTAGTAGGCCCCAAAATCAAAAGGAAAACCGGAGGCGACCAGATAACCACTTGATTTCCTTCTGAAGCCTGGATGTTGACCAGATAGGAAGTACAAGACTGTAAAGCCTAGATGTTGACCAGATAACAGTTCACTGTCACCTCTCCAACCAAAAGGTGACTCCCCAGTAGAATAACAGACGACTGAAGTTCTATTTCTACCACAACAGAGACCAGCATTCCCCGGCATAATACTCCTCAACAACAGGTGTATGGGCCCTCGCAAAGGAATCTCTTATGCGATCAATTTTTTCTTGGATGGCATCTTTAAGCCCATATCTGAAAAGATTCTCTCACATCTCCAAATGGCATCTTTAAGCCCATTCCCTCAGCTATACTCTGACGAGCGCAAATTTACGGGCACTCTAGTGTCCAATCCTCTTTTACCTTCGAGTCACGAAAGGCAAACTCGCCAATCTAACTCTTCAGGTTCAAGAAGATTGAACAGGGGCAGCTGTTGTACCCCAAAATTTTCCCTCTCATTTTATCAAGATTTCTCATCATAAGACTCTTTGAACTCAAGACCAGATTAGGGTTTTGCACTACTCAAGACATCTCCTTGCACTGTTGACCTAAATTAAGGTTTGAGTTTGCACAGGGATTTTTTGAATTCCAATGCTCAAAGTGACTTTCATACTTCATGTTGGACTTATAATATTTCCCATACCAAGTTTCAGGCCTTGAATCAAGTTTTTGCCCAGTCAATTGGACAGTTGACCTATAAATCAACTATATTGGGGAAAAAGTCAATTGTGACCAATTTACAGTCAAACCTCATTAATTTTGATCCACATCAACATTATAGACTCATATGGACCATTTGATCAAGTTTGGACCACCACTCCTCAAGAAATTTGATCAGATCACCAAAAGGGCAAAATGGTCATTTTTTAGGGTTTTGACTGCACAAGGGCAATTTCTGATTTTTCACCTAGCCAATGGAAAATTGGACTCAAACATGGATTCAAGGACTCAATGGCATCATCTTGACTTATTCACAAGGTTCAAAAGATCTCAAAAGCATTGGATTGACAGATGAATTTTTCAGTCAACTGATCAAAATTTGACTGTACACTGAAAAGTCAAACTTTGACTTTTTGGTCAAAATCAAGTGCCAAGGGTCATTTTTCATCAAGATGTGTCAAAACATGAAACTTGTTCATCAAGAAACCCAATTTTGCAAATTAGGGTTTAAAGTTGAAAAATTTCATAACTTAGAATTTTTCTAAGTTATGAAATTTCCTTAATTTTTCCCAACTTTGCCCAATATTTTCACCATGATGCAATTGGATTCAAACAAAACATCCAACATGAAAGTTGTAGTCCTCCACAAAGTCTACAACTTTGATTCTTAAAGTTTTCTCAAAAGTAGCTTGGATCTCAAGTTATGATTTTTTGAACAAGGGTCCATGAAACTTTTAACTTAGTGAAATTTTGCCCTAGTTTAGGTAGGATTTTGACCTATCTTTATGGCAATTTTTCACCTAGTTCCACTTGGAATATAAAATTGTATTTCAAATATGGATTGTAGAGCATGTTGCAAGCTTTCCAAAATGTCCAATAACTCTCCAAAATCATTTGTGGTTAGGGAGAATCGAAGGCTTGAAGTTGGCAAAAACTCACTTTTTATCCATGGCATGTTCATATTGATACAAGTTACAAACTCTAATCAGCCTTGCTTGCTCTAGATTACAGGTCTCAAAACCCTTCCATAATCAATAATTAAATGCAAATCCATTGGTCTAAGGCTTTGTTTTGGTCATTAGAAGATTGCACACAAGATTAATCCTTAAATAGAAAAAGGCAACTTTGCCATTTTTGTCAAAAGTGCTTTATGTCAAACCACATCTCTTGAGCCTTGAACAAGATCTTATACTGCACACAATATCCACCAACTTGAGGGGCCAAGAGCATAAGGTGCAGACTGATAGATAGCCTGTACAGGCTTGTCTTGCATCATGGTTTGCTTTTTTACTTCATATACAAGAAACATATCAAAATTCAAATAACTGAAACATCAGATAGAACCAACTCTTGCAAGCTTTTGAGACAAGTTTCACACATTGCATTGAACCAAAAACACGAGCCTTTGAGCCCTGAAACTTCACATAGCACAAAATCACCTTCCATTGGCAAAACAGGGAAGCTTCTGCATCTTGAGTTCTATCTCACAAGTTGCTCGTGCGTTTTGCCCCAAACCTGTTCAAACACCTTCCATACAACCTATCCAAGCTATCCCAACTCTTAAACACTGACTGTAACTCCCTTTACAAGGTTTGCCATTTTTTATTTTAGCTTGTGCAGGTTGAGTTCTGCAGGCTTCTCCAAGCACATTCAAGGCAAGCTAGGCATTGGGGAAAGTCAGAGGAAGTTCAAGCAAGCTCCTAAACACCTCAGGCCTCATTGAAAAGCTCCACATTGTCAGACACGATCTCAAATGAAACAGGTTTTTATCAACTTCCTATCTCTCTATTTAGGAATCATTAGGCTTAGCTTTGTGAATAAAAAATGTAGTATTCATAGCCATGAAGCTGTACATATGCTCAGTTTTCATTTAAATTAAGCGTGTTAAGAGAATTTGATCCATGAACTTCCTGAAAAAATTAGGTTAGGATTTAGGGCCAGAGAAATTCTCTCTGGTCTTTGAGAGTTAGAATGAGTTCTTTACATGGTTGGATTCGTCTTGAAAAATGCTACAACTTTGATGTTTTGAGTTTTTGCATTAGAGCACGTATGCAGGATCTAGCATTTTGTACAGGGCGCGCGCATTTTTGAACCAATGTTGAAGATGAAGTCTGGATTTGGGCTGGGCTTTGGCTTTTGGTTTTTGGCACCCCCCTCATTACTGACTGTACCCCCTGGCCCATTTCTTCATATTTTTGTATTTTTCCATTTTATTTTCATTTCTGATTTTATTTTATTGTTTTTAAAACATAGAAAATACCAAAAATATTTTTATAAGTTTTCACATTTATTTATATATTTTTATTTTATTTTTCTAACATGAAAAATTATTAATTAGTATATACTTATTATTTTCTTTAATAAAAATAAATAAACATTTTAGAAATATTGTATATTTTTATTTTATTATTTATACATATAAAAATAATATTTTTCTAAATATATTTTATTTTTGTATATACATTATTTTATTTTATTGTATATAAATAGTATATTTAATATATTTACATTCTTAAAAGATAATTAGGGTTTTACCCTTAATAAAAAAATATATAATCTTTTATTTCTTGTTTATATATACACTAAATATTTTTTGCATACATAAAAAATAAACAAAACATTTTTGTATATTCATAATATTTTGTATATTTATTTAATTTGTTTATTTAAATATTGTTCATTTATTATTTGTACCAATTATTCAATTTGGATGTAATAGTAAATATTAGGGTTTTATTTTCTTGCAAATATTCCCCATTCAAAAATTGTATCCATCCCCCCATATCAAATGTTGTAATAATGTAGATTTATTTCACGCATTTATGCTTTCAAATATGCCATGCTAGAGATTAGGGTTTGTATGCGAATATCCAAAATCAAAACAAATAGCTTGACTAATACAAAGACAAAAAAGCATGTAAAATGACAACACAATGCACACATGCACCCCTAGCGTTTCACCTACTTGTTGCCTTTAAAATTGGCCATGTTATGCATGTTGAGTACTTTGGCAAAACAAAAACAAAAACAAAAGATCATAGTCCCTCGATGACTCTATCTTCGTTGCCTATACAAAATGATCTAGTCCCTCAAAAATTTGCTAAAGATACTTAGCACAATTGCTATCATGGTCAATACGATGACCCGCGCCTGTCCCCCAATATCCTAATACAAGGTTGTTTACCAAATGCAATGGTAAAATAACATTGTCAAAAGGGTTAAAAATGTGTAGGAAATATCTTTGAGTAAATTAGGGTAGACAACTCTTAGTTACTTGATCAAAACTTGCAAAAACATCCTTGCTATTTTCAAACACACCTCACAACACAATTTCAAAACATTTCCCAAATCAAACTTTCAAACATTGAAAAATATTTTCAAAAGACAATACACCTTTGTATATATTCAAACAAAAATCATTACAAAGGTTGCCACAACGATGGCCTCTTTTTAAAACATCTTTCAAAACCACACACAAAGCACCATTTCAAATAATTGAAAAGCAAAAGCAAGTGATCTAAACAAGTAACTAAGAGCCCATGGATAACCATGGATGAAAAGGGTGCTTGCACCTTCCCTTTTCATAATCTACCCCCCGAACCCAAGAAAACATCTCAAAGGTCTTTCCTGTGCTTTTTGACCTTTCCTTTGGATAAAATAAAAAGTCGGTGGCAACTCTTGCTAAACCGAAACATTTGCGAACACAAACGTAAAACCTCAAGTCAGTTCTCCCACCGTATCACAGAGTACAACACACTCTTTTTTATTTATTGCACGCACTATATATGCCTTTTAGTTGGTTTCAAACACAATTTTCTCCAACTTATTTACTTGACTTATGTTTATTCTGTCAAAATTTTGACCTCTTGAAGAATAGGCCTATACTTCTTCAAGTACTTCCCGTTCACCCTTAAGATTCATCGATATAAGGACAACTCTTCAATTTCATAAGCATTGTTGGAAAAACGTGCACTACCTTAAAAGGTCCTTCCCAATTTGGGGACCATTTTCCCAAAATCCTATCATTTCTATTCATAGGAAATATGACTTTCCAAACTAAATCATGGACAGAAAATACCTTGTCCTTTACCTTTTTATTGTAAGCTTTGACAACTCTTTCCTTTTGTCTTCTTAACGAGTCTAGGTCCAACATTCTTTCTTCGTCTAAGTCAACAAGTTCATCTACCATCATACTCCAATAGTCTTCAGATGGTATTTCGTGTCTTTGAATCCTCACTGACTGGACATGGATCTCTACTAGTAGCACTGCAGCATGTACATAAGTTAGTCGAAACGACATAGTCCCTGTTGCCTCCTTTGGCGACGTCCTACATGCCCATAAAGCTTGATCTAGTGTTTTGTGCCAATTTTTTGGTTTCTTTCCCACATGCTTCTTGATCAGGCTAATTATGACTTTATTGGTCGCTTCAACCTAACCATTTTCCTGGGCATAGTAAGGAGTAGACGTTAACGGTTTAATCTCAACTTCTTTTGTGAAATCTTGCATTTTTTGTCTTGTAAAGACTAGCCTTTGGTCGGTTGTGATTGTCTCTGGAATCCCAAGCTGATACATGATGTGATTTTGGATGAAGTCTATAACAGCTTCTTGGTCGACATTCACCAAAGCTATGGCTTCGACCTATTTTGTAAAATAATCAATGCCGACTAAAATATACTTTTGTTGTTTTAATGAAGTTGGTCTTATTTCTCCAATCACATTCAATGCCCATCCTCTAAAAGGACAAGGTTTTATCACTGCATGCAATTTACTTGCAGGAACATGTTGTATGCCCCCATGAAATTGGCATTCTTGGCAACCTTTAGCGAACTCAATGTAATCTTTCAACATTGACGGCCAATAGTCACCCATACGCACCAAGAGCCACTTCATTTTTTGTCCATCGTGATGCGCACCATAAGCTCCACAATACACATTCGACACAACTATATATGCCTCACTTTCTCCAAGGCATTTAAGCAACACTCCTTCAGTTGTATTTTTGAATAACTCATTCTCTATCAAGACGTAACTGAGAGCATGATATTTGATTTTATGATCTTTCGAACCCGTAGGGGATAGTAGATAGTCGACCAGTGGCTTTCGCCAATCATTTCCTGACAAATTGTCAATGGTCAGGATCTCAAAATTTTCGGCATCCACGATCCCTAATTTTATAATCGACAAGTCTGAAGGCGACAACAAAGTTGATCCCACCTTCTCCCTTACTTGCATTGGTTCTTAATTTTGGTCTTTCAAAACCTTATATCCTGAAGCTTCTTGCGCTAGATCATTAGCTTCTTGATTCTCCTGTCGGGGTATGTGTTGAATACTCACTTGTTCAAACTATTTAAGCAATTTGACGGCGATCACGAAATACATGATTAAGTTTTCCTTAACACATTTATATTCTATCGATACTTGTTTAATTACCAGTTCATAATCTCCCATAATTTCGACATTCCTTGCCCCCAATTCTAGCAGAAGTTTAAGTCCTGTTATCGAAGACTCATATTCTGCTTCATTATTTGTACGCACGTCGTCGATTCTGTACTTGAATTCTACTGGAATGCCATTTGGAGAAATTATAATTCCTCCTATACCAACTCCATTTTTATGGTTAGAACCATCGAAATATAACTTCCATAGCCTTATTTCCAAATAATTCTGGGGCATTCCGACCATTGAATGGTCGACTAGGAAATCAGCCACTATTTTCCCTTTCATTGCTTTCAAAGGCATATATGTCAGAGAATACCCAGTCAATGCTAGAGCCTATTTACCAATTCGATTATGCAGAATTGGTTTGGACAACATATATTTAATAATATCAAAATAATAAGACACATACACATCTATTGGTTTGATATATTGCTTTAATTTGATACAAGATAAGTACAAGCATAGGCATAGTTTTTCTATATCACTATACCTAGTTTCAGGGTCATTAAGCATTCGACTAAGATAATATATAGGTCTTTCAATGCTTTTTTCGTCCTCTTGGACTAACATGCTCCCTATAGTTGATTCTAACGCTGAGATATATAACCTCATTGGCTTATCTCTAGCAGGAGGTGCTAATATTGGAGGCTTCATCAAGTACTCTTTAATTTTGTCGAAAGCATCTTGATGTTCTTCCTGCATACAAACTCCTCATTCTTCAGTCTAAGTAATGGTGAAAATGCTTTAATTTTACCGCTTAAGTTGGATATGAATCTTCTAAGGAAATTTATTTTGTCCAACAATGATTGAAGCTCCTTTTTGGTCGATGGAGGATTTACGTCCATAATGGCTTTGGTTTTACTTTGATTTACTTAAATTCCTTTTTTATGCACCACAAAGCCAAGGAAGTCATCTGCTTGCACACAAAAAGCACATTTTAATGGATTCATTTTTAACCCATATTTTCTCATTCTCTCAAAGGCCTTTCGAAGATGATTTGCATGAGTTGGCCTACTATTCGATTTTATCACAATGGCATCAATGTATACTTGCATAAAATCTTCAATAAAATCATGAAACATTGAATTCATTGCCCTTTGGTATGTCGCTTTGGCATTCTTCAGGCCGAATGGCATGACAAACCATTCATAGGTGCCCAAGGCTCCTGGACAGCGAAAATGCTGTTTTTGGCACATCTTCGTCTGCAATAAAAATTTGGTTATACCCAGAATAACCATCAAGCATACTTAAGTATTCAAAACTAGCAGCAGAGTCGACTAACATTTCTTCTACGGGCATGGCATATTCATCTTTAGGAGTAGCAACATTTACATCTCTAAAATCAATGCATACTCTTAAAGTTCCATTTTTTTAATTACGGGCACTATATTTGCTAACCAGTCGACATACCTTGCAGTTCTTATGAACTTGCTTTTGAGGAGTCTTTCTATCTCCTCTTTTATTTTTAACATTATGGCTGGGGTGAAACGCCTAGGAGTTTGCTTTACTGGATTTTTTTCCAGTTTTTATTGGCAATCTCAACTCTACCAAGTCCCTGCTTAAACCAAGCATTTCATTATAGTCCCAAACAAAACAATCTTTAAATTCTTTAAGCAAATATATTACCTCAGATTTCAGCTCTTTGTCGATATTAGAGCTAATATATGTTGGTCTTTTATCCCCATCTCCGTCAAGATTCACTTCTTCTAAAGGGTCATGAGGTTTCATCTTTTCTGGCGCCATTAGATCCTTCTCGAAACCTAGGGGTTCGTCGTCATAAATGCAGTCCAGACGCTAATTGTTGACGCTTTCCTCAGTCATTTTTGGCTTGTTTGGTGGTTTTGGCTCAATAGCCAAAATGATTCCCTCTCTTTGTATCTAAGATTTATTGGCTTCGATAGCCATATCATCTTCAGCTTCTAAAGCTGAATTCAACTTGTTTTCAGTAATATATGCCAAAATCTTATTTAGAGCTTCTAGCTCAGACATCATCATCCGTGATGTCTCCCTATCCTGTCGGCCAGATTCCTCCATAGTATGTTTCTTCTAAGGGCTCTACATTCCAAATGAAACCATGAGTCTCATGTAACTTAAAAGAAACAAATGCCTCATCCAAATTAGGATAAACATCTTTAGCTGGGTTGCAAGGAGAGATGTTAGCTAACTTTCTCTCAAATTGCCTTTTGCCAAAATTATTCACATAGGCCATGAAATACCCTTGATCTGCTTCGATATTTTCTACTATTCCATCTTCTCTCCAGATCACCAGACACTGGTGCATATAAGATGACACAGACCCTACGCCATGTAGCCATTCTCTTTCCACCATAAGGTTGTAGCTTGGTTTTACATTGATTACCATAGATATAGTCGGCTTGGTAATGGTGCCGACAATTATGTCTACTTGGATTACACCCATGGTGCCTCCAGTTTTACCCACAAAGTCTGATAAGACCACATTGTGATATCTTATATCAATGTCATACTTTCCGATTTACTTCAGCAGGTGGTGTGGTATAATATTTACCGTAGCACCACAATCTATCAACAATTTGTTGATAGCTATCCCTTCAACTTTAGCTCGGATTAAAAGAGGTTTTAGATATCTTTTCATAGCCATACTTGGTTTTTCAAAAAATGCATCTTGGTTCTCTACAGAACCATTATTCATCACAAAATAACATGTAGCTTATGTAAAGCCATTTCCTCAGCATCGGCATCTTCTGAATCTTCTACTTCAGTGAGACAATCATATTCAGACGGAAAAATTGACACCATATTAACCAAGATGTTCAGACTCTCCTCAGAATCTGACTTGAAGTTATTAGTGACTTCCTCGGAGCATTTGACATTTGGTCGGCTGATGAACTCTCTTAACTGTTCCTTTGCAGCGGTATCAACTTTCACCGCGTATTTCTTTCCAACACCTACTTTGTTTGCAGCATTCTGCTCAGCAGCTTGCCTTTCGGCCTGCCTTCGACGCTGGAAACGCCTCCATTGAGTCCTAGTCATGGGATTCTTACCCATGTAGTTCTCAGAGACATGACTCTTTTTCTCGTACCTGAACTCGCGCCTATAATGGACAACCGACTTTCCTTTATCTCTAGCAGTGGCAACACTTTTTTGTGTCTCCATTTTTCCTTGAGGCTTAATCCATGTGCCTTTAGGGGCCCTGATAGATGGAATGAAACTCCTTGGTTTGGATTGGAAGTTTCTCACATTATTTCTTGAAGTCCCCTCTTTCTTCTAATGGAACCTTTCGTTAGAGAATTTGTCTTTGGTTTTCTCTAGCTGTAGCCTCTAAAAGTTTTCAGCTGCAATTTTATCAATAAGAGCACCACATCTAGGGCATAAACAAGCTTGTGAGCCCTTGTTCTTGCATCGGTATAAAAAATCTAGCAGATCTTCTTCAGGCTTGGGATACACTTCAGCCAAGCCTATGTCAGGACTTTCATTAGTTCCTTCGACCATATATGCATCCGCAATTCAGTTATTTCTACCATATGGATATCGACAGGGTCTAAGAACAATGCTTCTTCTTGTTGGAAAGGATCAACATCAATTTTCCTTTTTCGGCTAGCAAACTTCAATCTTCCTTCCTCCAGTGATTTCTGCACAAGATCCCTGAAAAGAAAACATTGAGAGGTTGTGTGACCAAGATAATTATGATACTTGCAAAAACCTCTTTTTTGTCGTTTTTCTAATGATGGTAACTTAGCACTTAGAGGTACTAAAATTTGACCATCTTTAACCAGTAAATAAAAAATTTCTTCACATTTAGTGACATCAAAAGTATAAGTTTTCGCTGAAAATTTTGGATTATTCTCGACAGGATTTTTTCCTTTAGAGGGGAATAATAATTTACATTCATAAGAAGGTCATGGCTTCATCTCAGCCACATCGACCTCTACCTTAGTCGGTAAGATATAATTAGCTTCGTAAATAGGATTTGTATTATCAAAGTTTACAAAGGCCACTTTTTCTTTTTTAGTCTTGGTATGTCTGACTTTTTCTAATCTCAGACATTCAAGATGTTAAACTCTATCAGCTAACTGCGACACACTTTTCACAAAGGTTGAGTCGGTTTTCTTCCTAATGGAATAGTCCAAACCCTCCTCAGCTGCCATTTGAACAAGTTCATGTCCAGACACCTGCGTAAAGCACCTTGCCTTCAACGAGCGAAACATATTTAAATAATCATCAATACTTTCAACAAACCTTCTTTTTATGTTTGATAATTCTACCAAACTAATTTTTGAATGTCCCTCATGAAATTGTTCATGAAAAAGTTTTTCCAATTTAGTCCATGACTCAAACGAATTTGGGGGTAAGGTAGTAAGCCATGTGAATGATGCCTTCGTAAGGGATGAAGGAAAATTCTTTACCCTTAGGTTTTCATTATTTTTCATATCCCATGACTCAGTTAGATATCTAGCAATGCGTTCCATTATCGACTCACCTGATTCACCCCCAAACTTTGTGTATTTAGGGATTTTCCATCCTCTAGGTAATTCAGTCTGCAAAATGTATTCAGACAAAGGGGAAGAATATGTTGACCTCTGCAGTGTGGTATTCATACCATTCCTAGCCATAATTGTTTCAACAATAGTTGTTAGGTTATTTTCTACTGCTAAATCCTCTTGTCAATATTGATCAACAATTTGATCAGTATCTTGTTATCGATTAACCAATATCATCGGATGGCGTTCTACCACTCTTGGTTCGACAACTTGATTTTGCTGACTCGTGGTCTAGGCACTTGCCCCTGGTAGATTGTTTCATCTTCCACTTCCCCCCATTTCCACTTGGACAGGGACAACTAGTCAAACAACATGTGGTACCTGTCGAATAGGCACTTGGGGTGCCCCCAGAAAATTACACAAGCGTGTCAATTGAGTGGCTACCTACCTATTTGTTTCAGCGGACTGTCTATTAGTTTCAATCGACTCCTGTATTACAGGGTTAATCACAGAACCCATTTGATTGGTTAATAAATTTACCAACTCATGGTTACTATCATCCATTTGCTGCCTCAAAATCGCTACTGATGTATTAGTTAAAGGCGGAATTGCTGGAGGAGGCCCCGCTCAATTTTGGTTATTCCAATTTAAGGAATTTCCTCCTGGTGCAGACCCCTGCAACGGGGAATTCATACTTTGAGCGTTATCAGCCAATAGCGATGGGTTTGATGTTGACTGATATCCTGGCATTAAGGAATACGACATTCAATAAAGAGGATCTGCAGTGCCGAAATGAGGTACATTAGGACTAACGGTTGTGGCCATCACTGGTCCTGGACTTACTGGCGGAGCCTGAGGAATTGACACTAGAATTGCGCCTACAATTGACATTGTTGCAGTTGTGTTTGCCAACAGGGGCAAAGACACAACTTGAGACACTACTGTGCCTGTGGTAGTTATTGTTCTTTGTGGCACTACATCCACATTAGGGTTGGTAGGATTAGTCATCCTTGGTGTACGTTGCTTAACTTGTGGTCTATCGTACTTTTTGGTTAGATTCTCACTTCTAAGTTTCATACAATTACTAATACCCAAAAATAAAACTTGAAAACCACTACACTAGCACTGTCCCATCAGGTGTGCCAATTTGTTTTCTGTGAAAAAAGGTAAATAACCGCTAGTCTTCCCAAAGCCTAAAAACTAAGGGTTACTTGCAGGATCGACTAGTTGATCCTAAGACACGTGCTAATGTATATAAGTATAACTTGTTCAACCGACATAAGACTTTTCTTTTTGAGAAACGTTTTCTCTGAAGGATAGAACAAGCATGAGTTTCCATAATGTAATGTTTTGACCGACTAAAGGTGACTCGTGACCGGCAGTAGGTTACAACTTATTTAAATGAAATAAATGTTGAATGACTCTTTAGTAAATTCTAGTATAGAGATAAAACGAGTTTCAAAAGCGTAGATGATAATATAAAAGGATCGTTTGAAAGTAAATAAAATTAAAGCAAAAGATTCAAAAGGAACAACTGAAAAGAAAGGAATTTGCATTGACATAAAGATGGTGATTCGCATACATTAACACCTTTGAAACCCTCTGCTTCCTTACGCTTGGAATGTTGAGTTTGTTAAGTGATTCTAGTACAAAGTGAACACCCCAAATCTTATACTGGATCCTTTTATTTATAGTAGTTACAAATTTAACTGTCTACATACTAGAACACACTATATACTTGAGACGTATTTTCCATTAAGATAACTGCTTATCTATATTTTCACCATGTACTTTCCGCTTAATTTGGAAAACTATCTTACAACTGCTGGTATTTTTAAATTTCAAAATTATCCCGCTCCAACGCTCACTTCGATGCCATCCTTTAGCGTAGATAGACGATCCAAACTTCTCTAAGTCTTAGATTTCAATTTGATCGACAAGACCAAACTTCGACTAGCTTGTTTGTCAATTGTGTCGATTTTCCACTGCTGACTAATAATTTTTCCAACTATTTCTCATTCTCTAGCTTAATTTCCTTACAATATTTATTCGTAGAATACCATCTTTTTAACTCGTGGGACTACCCTCATTAATTACGTAATATATACCTTAAAAGATTTTTTTAAGGTAACAATATCACAGTACATGTGCGTACAAGCTTTATTGTCCAGTCACTAATAAAGTTGAAGTCAACAGAGACATAATTGTGAAGGAGTCTGAAACATGGGATTGGAGCAAGTCTCAATTCAACTCTGGTGTAATGACAATACCTGAGGTAACTTCTGAAGATAGTTCAGAATTTGAAGGTTTTAAAGATGAGTCAAAGTCAGAAGGAGATTCTGAAGATGAGTTAGAGTCAGAAGATGATTTTTATTTTGAAGGTGAATCTAATTCTTATCTAGGTTCTGATAATGATCTAGAATCTGGTGGTCAAGACTCTGGCGGTCGTGCTTCTAAAGGTGAAACTTCTGAAGGAGGAACTTATGGAGGGAGTTTAACTTCTGGAGTTAGTGCAACATCTCAAACTATTCTACAATCAGAAGGAGATTATGAACAAGTCCAGAGGCCACAAAGAATCATACAAATACCAAAGAGATTTACAGAGTTTGACATGTTGCAAGATACTGAGATAGACTTTGAAGGGAAAGTCAATCAGTATGTTGTGTTAGTAGACTCTGAATCAGTGAGTACTAAAGAAGCTCTCAAGAAGAAAGTATGGTTGAAGCCCATGAAATAAGAACTCGAGGCTATAGAAAGAATCAAGATCTGAGAGTTGACTAAGCTTCCAAAATAGAAGAAAGTCATCAACGTCAAATGAGTTTTCAAAGTGAAATTAAATCCAGATGGATCAATTGACAAACACAAAGCAATGTTAGTAGTTAGAGGATTTTTACAGAAATCTGGACTAGATTTACTTTGAAGTGTTTGTGTCTATAGTTAGACATGAAACAATCATATTGGTGATTGTTAAAGCTGCAAATAGAAGTTGGCCTCTGATGCATCTGAATGTTAAATCTGCATTTCTGAATGGTTCATTACAAGAAGAGGTATATGTGTCACAACCTCCTGAATTCGTAAAAAAGAATCAGAAAGGGATAATGTACTTATTACATGAAGCATTGTATAAACTCAAACAAGCTCCTAGAGCTTGGAATTTGAAAATTGATTTATTTTTCAAACTGCAAGGATTCAGAAAGTGTGAGATGGAGTATGACGTTTATGTTCAGCATACTTCTAGAAGCAATATGATTCTGGTGTGTCTCTATGTTGATGATATATTGCTAACTGTAAGCTATTCAGATGAGATAGTCAAGTTCAAGAAGGTGTTGATGAATGAGTTCGAGATGACGAATCACAAGCTGGATTTTGATGCTAAGGGTGATGGTGTAGATTCTAACTTTTAAACATTTGATTGACTCATTGAAGTATTTGTGTAACACCAAACCTGACATTTGTTATGCGGTTGAAAGAGTGAGTAGGTTTATGAACAAGTCAAAGTGGCCACATTACCAAGTTGTTGTTAGGATACTAAGGTACATAAAGGGACTCTGAGGTATAGAGTATTGTTTCCTTCTGGTGTTAAATCTGACTTAGAAATGTTATGTTATTCAGACTCTGATTGGTGTGAAGATAAAGTTGACAGAAGAAGTACTTCTGGATATTTTTTCATGTATCAGAGAAGTCTCATTTCTTGGTGCTCCAAGAAGCAACCAGTGGTTGTTGTCGACTTGTAAAGATGAGTATATTTCAGGTGCTTTGTCTGTGTGTCAAGCTGTTTAGATGATAAATTTGTTGCAGTATCTGAAGATCGAGGTTATTAAACTTGTGAAGTTGATGATAGACAACAAATTTGTCATAAGCTTTACCAAGAACTCAGTACTGCATGGGAGAAGCAAGCACATTGACACGAAGTTCTATTTTCTGAGGAATCAAGTCCATAATGAAATGTTAGAAATTGTACACTGTAGCATCCAAAAGCAACTTACAAATGTTCTGACGAAAACTGTCAAGACTGAATACTTTGTCCATTTGAAAGATGGAATTGGTGTTGTAGAGTTTAGTTAGTTGGATATGAATTAAGGGATTGCGTTAGAAGTAATTCATTCATAAGTAGTTTGGTAGTCAGGAGCAGAAACTTCTGATGTTGCTGTTCTAGAAGTTGAGCAGTTTCTGAATTTAATTTGTTTTGTTAGCTTGTTTTAGCAGTGTCTACGTGACATAGTTTACTTACGTGTCATGTTGATTTTGGTGTATTTAAACATCTTGGTGTAACTAATTTTAGAGTAAGTAGTGAATATAGTTTCTCTCTTAAAAATTTGTTATAACCGTTTTTTTTCTCTTCTTCCATCTTCATCTTTATCTTCAATCTTATGCTCAATATTTAGGGAGGACTTAGGTCATATCACATCATTCATGATCTTCTTCTCACAATAAAAACAAAACTTCAAACATTCCTTTTTGTCTAATCTCAACAAACACAATTTAAATTCCAATGGTAGCAAAACAACGCTGTGTTCTTTGATTGATACTCGTTCTAATTGTTATTGAGTTCATTTGAGTTCACTGGATTAATGTTTTCTTTTACATGTTTACCATTTTATGCCAGAGCTTATTAAAAGTAGTTGCAATAGTTTTTCAAATGATAATGATACTTGTTGCATAATGCAGGGATGAGGTTGATCAAATGAATTTGGATATAATCAAGCTGAAAATAAAACCTAATATTCAAATAAAAAATAGTTTGTCTTAGGTTTAACAAAAATAATCTGACTTCCCAACAAAACTCATTTTATAGATTTGCTTGGTTCAGATTAGTCGATTTTCAAGTCAATGCCAAAATCGACAATCATCCCTATAAACTACGCAACTCTGCTTTTCATACGCGAGTATCCTAAAGCAAAAGGGATAGGTTGGAGAGGGTTTATATATTTCTGGCCTTGCAATTGCACATACACTCAATCATTCATTATGAAATATTTGATAAAAAAGAAGTTAACATACATCTAAGACAGAATTTAGAGGGCTTGTTTATTACCTGTATTCTTACATCCAAAGACTAATTGCCTAACAAATGAAAAAATAACTACCAATCTTTTTTGTCACGCATCAAAACATTACCACAATTTGTCCCATGCACCAATTAACTGATCGATCGTTGATGTGAAAGCATGCTTTCTCTAGCTTCACATAACATTTATGAGGTCATTCCCAGTATTATGCTCACTGAATATGTATATCTCCTGATTCTTGGGAGAAACTCCTCTAACATGCACAACCTCCTCCCTGCTGCTCTGTATTGGATGAATTCACCATGGGTTTTAAATTTACGTCAACCATGTCTTCCTGTTTTGTAGAAGAAAGAGTTTCCATCCCTGGCAAGGCAGAAGCAATCTTCCGAAACAAAGGCTGCAATTTTGCATTGACAGATAACAATGAGAAAACAAGAATTAACAAGGGAAAAGTGAAGACTAGTTGGTCATGACTTTTAAGTTAATCATATCAACATTTTGCACATTGATATTATAGATCACGTGCACCCTAGATAGTTGAGGTGCATGCTCAAATAAAACAAAAACACCAGAGCAAGTAACAACAGCTATGAAAGTTCATTAGTTTTCACCTTGATATTGAAGCCTGCTTTGGCACTTGTTTCTATAAACATGATTCCAAACTCTTTGGACTTGGTATCTCCTTCCTCTATAGATACTTGCCTGTTAAGTAACAAAGTGAACATGTAAGAAATAACTAGACTGTAACATCGCCTACTTGAAACATCAAAGGCAAACACAAAGTGCAAGCCACCTGGTAATATAAAATTAGATGGTAACATCACAATGCTTATAACTATTAATACATATTTCATACCCTAAAAAAAACTTAGGTTTAAGTATCCAAAATTATATTTAATCTACCAAACAATAATAATTCTAGATTAAAAAGAAATTCCAATATTGTAGATATTAACTTCACTGCAAATATGGATTTTGATATGATAGATAACAATATAAAGTAGTCTTAGTACGATCCTCTATATTTTGAGTGTTGTTTAATCAATGTATTATAATAGAAAGTTGATTGTGATCAACCTTTGTTGATGAAATTAATGAATTAATTAATTGAATTGGTTATTAGGCACTCCACTGCAAGACACCAATTCTATCATATCAAAACTATAAAGAACACGGTAAATTATTAACAATTTCTTTACCAAAAATTTGAGCAAATAAACAAGATGCATTGGAACATAATTTGAAAAATCCCATATGATATTCAACAAAAACTAAACCATATCCAGTCAGTGTGCTGGTTGTGAATATATAGACTGAACTCGGTAACTCAGCACTCACCTTTTCTCGACAAGATCAGTTTTGTTTCCAACCAAGACAATGATAACATCACTGCCGCGTTCTTGACGCACCTCCTCAATCCACTTGTTAGTGTTCAGAAATGATTGCCTGTCTACATTAGAACAACTTACTTAAGGCTAATAACTATAAATTGAGGTTAAATATACTGTTATTTATCTGAAAAATGAGCGTTGTACTGGCTAAATAACTTCCCGATCCAAATACAGAAATAGTTCAGATATAAAAAAGTCGTAAGAGAACAGACATATGCTTGAATGCGGGCACATACATCCAGGGAGGGAGGGAGAGAGACGTTCTCATGAATCATGAAAACATAATGTGTTTCTAGAAAATATCAGAACAGTCACTCACTCAAACACCAATAAATTGAATGCATTCATTTGCTACAAAATCCTTTTCCCGGGAAACCGGGATAACACGCTAAGTCTTGGAATTCCACATCGAGAGAAAATCAGCAAAGATAAAAAAAAAAAAAACTAACATGTAAAATAGATAATAAAATTAACATTAAAAATTGTAAACTTACTAGCTACATCATATACAATAACTGCAACAGAAGAATCTCTGATGTAGCTCGGAATGAGACTTCTAAATCTTTCTTGCCCTGCAGTATCCCTGGAAATTAAATATACTAAGATCAGATATAGTAAGAAGAAAAGGTGAAACAAAAAATACCTACATGGCTACAACACCTGTAGTAATGTGCATTCTAAAACAAATTCAGAAAAATTAACACACATAGAAATAGACCGAGCTTGTACATATATGATTTGAAAAGGAACTTATCCTACCAAAGCTGCAAACGAACAGTTCTATCTTCAAGGTACATTGTTTTTGACAAAAAGTCAATACCGATAGTAGCCTGAAATTATATGACAAATTTTTTTGTAAGTAACACGGAGAAGGAAAATGTGAATGTTAAAATGAAAAATAACAAAGAAAATAAGACTCCATTCAGAGTCGTCTCAAGTTTTTGGAGGTTGTGTAGGTTAACCAGAGTTTAACCATGGCAAAACAAATAGAGACCTACTTAATCATAATTTAACCTGACAGGTATATTATGAGGCCCTATTTAATTTGAGGCACTGTGCGGTAGTCCACCTTGCACGTACTCAAAGTCGGCCTTGGCATTCATTTGACAAGCATTATACAATATTAGAAATTTAACAAGCCTCTTAAAAATCAACACAGCTATAATAATCAAGACCTTAAAAATAACTGATCAACGAATTTCAAGCTCTTCTACCCTATCAAGAGTTTCACATACTCAAATCTCGGATCCTGATTTCTGAATGTTTACGTGATAGTAATAACATACACATATAATCAAAATCAAAATCAAAATCATACCAATTCATTCACGTGATAGTAATAACATAGACATATAATAACGCATTGTATATGATAAAAATCAGAAATCAAGAGAAAATGAACGCATTCAATTTCAGTTTGATTTCACCGAATAAACCATACCAAAATCAAAATCGAGATAGAGAATGAAGGAAAAAGGAAGAATATGGAACCTGATAGGTGGTATCGAATTTGTCGTACATGAACCGGGTGATGATGCTGGTTTTACCGACGGATTGATCGCCTAAGAAAACGAGTTTGTATTTGGCGAGAGGTGAAACCGTCGCCATGTATGAGAGAAATGGTTTGTTCTCGCTCAATGGAATTTTAGATCTGAATGAATCTCTGAAAATGTGTTACGAACAGGGAAATAAAAGAGAAAGAGACGAAATGAAAGATGAGGAAAAAATACACGCCATTTTCGACTGGGTCGTATTTATATATGGGAGCCGAAACCGCTAACCACGTTGAGGAGTAGTACCGCATCATGCTAACTTTCGTATTACCCTTTTCGTCCCTTTTTTTTTTTTTTTTTTTAAATTTATTTATTTAACTATTCTTTAGTCCGATTAAAGGTTTGTTTCGTATCCCACATGGTTAATTGAATCCCTATAAACTATTAAAAATTGTATATTTATTGGTTAATTGAATCGCTATAAATTATAATCAGTTAACTAATAAATGTAAAAATTTTAATTAATAGTTAATAGTAAAATGTATATTTAAGATAAAAATAAAATGAGTTTTAGTTAAAATAATAAAAGTAATAGTGAGAAAAAACTATGAGTTATTTAAAAAAACTCTAAAAAATATTAGAATTTTTTTTTCAAATAATCACTTTTTTCAAAAAAAACTCTCAAATAATCACTTTTTCAAAAATTTTTATCAAAATGACTACTTTTCAAACAAAAAAAATTCGCTATACAGAGGAGTAGCCACTTTGTCTGACGCATGCATTCATTTTTAAGAGGAGACGCCACACATCATGGCTTGTCCTCCTCTGTAAAGCCATGCAATGTGGCGCATCCATGTGTTTTTAGAGAGGAGGCGTCACCCTCATTGGCTTGACAGTGTTATTGCATTTTCTATAAATACATTCATCCATCCTCTTCATTTTTCCACACCATTTGTTACATAACTCTTAGAAAATGTCTTCAACTCCCTTGCCAAAGTTTTCAATGATCAAAAGAGATGCGCATGTTATTTTTTCAGCGACAAAGCCTCCAGTGAAGATCAAACTCTGGAACACACAGACGTTCGAACATTTTTAGAGACACTTGATTTGCTAGTTGAAAGGAGACATTTCTGGAGGTGAACAAATCAGAAAAATAGAAAGGCACATCACAGTGAGGAAGGAAAATGGGGTAAGCCGATCATGGAAAAAGGTGAGATGCGACGCTGATGTTATGATGATGATGATGCTTGGACCAGAGGATATTGTGTTGATGGTCTTTATCTCTTAGATATTATGATTTATTTAGTTGTTTTGTTTGTTTATCATGTTGTTATATTGTTGTCCTGAGTATGTGGTGTTGTAATTTTTTGTGTCATGATGTGAAATTTGTTGTAATCGAATGATAAATTGAACACGAAATGATAACTCGAATTTAAATTGAAATATATCGCGTACAACAAATTAAACACTCTGATAGTTTGCTATAAAAAAGTTAGGTTGCAGAGCTAGATCCAATATTCGGACAATTTTTCTGATTGTGTCCGGGAAGACGACATGTACTGCATAATCTTATCATTTTGTTGGCCGTATCTATTTCAGTTCTAATACGAGTGCTTTTCGGACACCCCTTTTTCTTTCGTCACATTTTTTCATTGTGCCAAACAATGTCCCCTTGATAAGCAGACCAGTAATCCTTCTTTGCCAACACGGAGAAGGTATTGATGTACACACTTAAAACGCTCTTTACCGTGTACACGGGGGATATATGTTGTATTGGGTCCAAGCGAACATGCGAAAATGCCTCTATGACATGAGAGCAAGGAATGCAAAATGCTTGAAACTTTCCGCAATCACACCAACCTCTATCTGGTTCGACCCGATAATATCCCCTTGGCCTCCCCTCATTATGATCCATTATCTCTTGTACACTGAACCAACCTTTAATATGGTCAAACACGGTGACACTATGGGTGTTTTCTTTCACAACCTCCTCGTTAAATGTTTTCATCGTGTATTCACTGAAAAACTGCCTTGATTGTAACATTGCCCTCCATTTTGAACTTCTTGTGTCAAATAATGATCCCATCCTGAAATATGTTGCTCTAACCAAAGCGGTAATTGGTAGGTTTCAAATGCCTTTGAATACAGAGTTCAATGATTCCACCAGATTTGTTGTCATGTGGCCTCATCGTTGACCATTGTCAAATGCCCGAGTCCACTTCTCCATTGGAATGTTATCGATCCACCTTAATGCTTCTGGGTTTGCCAACCAGATTTCTTCGCGATAGTATCGGAAAGACGGTTCTGTTAAGGCATACCCTGCATTAATAACTTTCTTTCGAAGTGTCTTGTCTTTGATATGAAGCATGAAGTTTTGTGTGATATGTATAATGCAATAGACATGTGTCGAAGGGGGATCCTTCCAACCGTTATCAGAGTTATTGTATGCACTCACAATCGATGTATGTCTATCTGAAATCAAACAAAGGTTGGGTTGAGGAGCAACGTGTAATCAGAGATTCTTCAGAAAGAAATTTCATGCACCACTTGTCTCACCTTTAACTAGAGCGAAGGCAGTCGGAAAAACATTATTATTCTCATCTTATGCCACTGCCATGAGTAATATTCCTTTATACTTCCCGTATAACCAAGTTTCATCAATATGTATAATAGGTTTGCAAAATAAAAAACCCTTGATGCATGGTTCAAACGCCCAGAACAATCGATAAAATATTCCATTTCCACTGACACGAGTTCTATTTGGGGTAAAAGTTGGAAGTGTCTCCAAAATTATAACAGTTCCCAGAGCATAATATTTGAGTGCCACCAAAAATATTGGAAGTTCTTTGTACGATTCCTCCCAATTACCGTACACAAGTTCAACTGCCTTAGTCCTCCCGATCCATGCCTTCCTATAAGAGGGAGTATAATTGAATCTCATAGTGATATGAGAAATAATTGTACTCACCTTTAATGATGGATCCTTGTTAATAAGAGGCGAGATTTCTTGACATATTAGTTGAGAACTAAGTTTCGGATGATCCTGTGTCAGAACGGTGGTGATGCAAGTGTGGAGTGGATCAATGGAACTTATTTCCCATGAATCACTTCTCTTCCTGTAAGATACAGTTAACCAAAAAGGGAAAATTGGTTTTTGACGACATAAAATAACGTACCTCCCTGAATTATTTTTATCTACAGTGGAGTAAGCTAAAATTTCCATGTGGTATTTTTTGATAGCTCTAAGACACTCTTCTTTTGTTCGAAATTTATCTCTAACTTTCAAGGCCCCTTCGGTCTACATATAAGGATTGTGAAAGATATATGAGGCTGGTTCATCTTCCCCCAAGTTCAAGTTTGTCATGTGAAACGGAGGGTCGTACGCATGACTTGCAGCTATAGGTTCATGCACTTGATATGCAGCGTCATCATTGACCATAAAATCAATCATTGCCTCATCATCTTCTTCTTCTTGGTCAATAACATCGACTTCGGGATGGTTGTCCTCATCAGATTCATCCTCTTCTTCAAAGTCTTGAGAAGGATCTACCACCTGAGATTGATCTGGTTATTGTGATAAAACATACAGCTCAATCTCATCGAACCCGGATTGTTCATGAGTTCGAAACATGTTTCGAACATCATCATTGTCGCGCACCTTAAGTTGATAAAATTTGACTTAATTGTTGTCAAATAGAAATGGGGACTTGTAAATAATTTGGTAAACTGGACCACACTGCAATTTGGATTCTACTATATCTTTGAAGCGTGCAAAACCTGATTTCTTGTTTATCCAAAAGCGGATAAAATCGGTATTACGAAAATTAAAACCTAAGCTATCGCAGTTGAACGTCTCACCGTTAATATGGACAACAATAGTATAATTTTATGAATGATCCATGTTGTTGAGGTATGTTTTTTGTGAGTTATGGATGTATACTAGTAATTCAACCTACACAGACGATTAAATAGACTGATATTCTGCATGCATGTGCCACCTAGGATGGTTTATCCTCCTATTTTCTCATGCATGCTCCACCTAGGGTGGCTTATCCTCCTCTTTTTGCATGCATGCACCACCTAGGGTGGCTTATCCTCCTCTTTTTGCATGCATGCACCACCTAGGGTGGCTTGTCATTGAACAACAAAAATTGCATGCATGCTGTTGTACCCCAAAATTTGCCCTCCCATATTTCTCAAAACATTTCAAGAAAGATCCTCAAGCTACTCAAGGAAATCCAAGGGTTGACCAGACAAACTCTCTTCTAAGGCAGTCTACCTCAAATTAGGGTTTCATGTTGCATCAAGATACTTGAGTCCAAGGGCTCCCAAATGCTCACCATTGTCCTAATATGTTATCAAGATCATCCATGTCAAGTTTCAAGCCTTGCAGAGAAAGTTTGCTCAGTCAATTGCTCAAAGGCCTGCAAATCGACTATGCTAGGGCAAAAGTCAACTGTGGCCCACATACAGTCAAACTTCAAGATTTTTGGTCAAAATCCTCATTTTGAAGTATCATTCATCATTTGATCAAGGGTTGATCATGATTCATCAAGGATTGCTCACAATTCATTAAAACCCAAAAGTTGCTAAATTAGGGTTTTTTGCAGGAAAAGTCAACTCAACTTTGACCAAGCATAACTTTCTCATACTTTATGATAAATGACCCATCAAAAGCTCATTTTTAAGAAGATGCAATTACCTACAATTAATCTTCATCTCCCAAGTTCAAAATATGCACTGACAAGAAATTATGAATTTAGACATTATAGGTCATTTTGAAAAGTCAACAAAAACACCTTTTTTGTCAAAGCTTCATACATGAACATGGAAGACTCAATTGAGATGGGACCAAAAGGTTTGATTAGAGTACATATTTAGATTTCTAAAAATTCCAATAACATCTTCAAAGAGCCAAAATTGAGGAAGTTATGCATTGGTGAAGTTGACCTTTTTTGCAAAATTGCCAAAAGTCAAAGTGCCTCAAATTGCAATTTTTGCTAAATGGGCCTAACTTCTTGCACTTGTTTTGAGTTGGTAGCATGGTCCATGATCCCTAGATCTTCCCATTTGTCTTTATCTTATTTTTGCTATTTATTTTGATTTTTATTGCAATTAAATCAATTTAAATCAAAACAAATCATGAAAAAATCCAAATCATTGAAACCTCAAGATCTTGTGCACATTTCAGGTCCCATATACATAATTGGTGCAAGGCATAGGTGGGCACAGAAAGATTGATTTTGGCCTATTTTGGAAGGAATTTTATGGAAATCAAATCAAGATTACAAATCATAATTGGCAAAGATTGAGATCAAATTTGTAAACCTAATTCATCCCTTGGTATATAGTGAACAATTGCAGCCAGAAACAACAGGATTTGGAGGCGTGAGAAGTCAGAACTGAATTAAAAAAAAATCACTCAAAAGTGTCGGTTTGAATTACTAGTTAGAGGAAGACTCAAGGCAATTTGAAGCAGCTAATCCACTCCTGGACCTTCTCTGAAGCAGATTCAATTGTTTGCCAGCCCTCCCAAGCCCAGAAACAGGACGTATAGTCATCAAGGTTTGGTATATTTCCCAAATTCGATTATCCAAATTCTTGCATCTTTATCATGTTTCAATAGCATATTCTGAATCCCTAACATGTTTGCAAGCTCATGGTAGAAATTAATTGCATTTTTATTGGCTATACTAGAATCTACCATTGCTAGGTTTTGTTGTCTCATTTTAGGATCTTTTGGTACAGGTGAAATTGGTCCACAAGAAGGGCACCATAATGCTCAGCAGGCAAAGGCGATTTAATTCATGGCTTTAGAATCCATTTATCGTGCCTGTATTTGATTTTGAAGGGTGCAGGGTTTGTAGTGACGAACGTTTGTCTGTAGGTAAAGGTCACTGGACCTTTTAGCAACGGAGAGAGGACATGGACGATGGCGTGGCACCATCCCACTAGTCTATTTAAAAATTCGCGCGCAGGAATTTAACAAAGTTGTTTTTTTTATATATTATTTATTTGTTCCTTTGTATACAACAAACGTGCATAGCTCAGCTGGCATTGATGCAGGTGAGAAGGCCATAGGGACTGGGTTCGAATCCCAGGTCCCCCATGTATTTCATGCTATTTTGCATTATTTAATCAGGCATGCGCATGGGTGTAATGACCACCATGGACCATCATCATCTAACCAACCAGATGTCCACAGGCCAGATCTGAAGGCTATCATGTGATGGTCCACCAAAAACCTTGGTCAACGTGCAAGCACTGAAGCGTGGAAGTCAACATGGATCAGCTTGCTCTTGGGCCCAGAATTGCTAAAGACACCTCTCTAAATTGCTGATTTCAGGCCCTTTTTCTTTTTCTTTTCTTTTATAATTTCTTTTATTTAATTTATTTAATTATTTTACTAACATAAATTAATTCTTTTTATCAAAAAAATCATGAAAATAATTTTCACCCCAATTTAGATTTAGGTTTTATTTTTAAAAAAAAAAAAATTTAATTGGTTAATTTAATTTTTAGGTAACTTTAATTCCTTTTGTAGATAAATTAAAAACAATTAGAAAATTAGGGTTTTAGTTTAATTTAATTTCTATTTTCTTTTTTTCTTAAAAATAACAAAAACACAAAAATAGGTTAAATTTAGTATTTTTCTTAATTTAATTTAATTAGTAATTAGGTTTGTATTTAATTTAAAACCATATTCTTTTTTCTGAAAAAATAATCAAAAACAATCAAAAAATGTTTTTTCTTTTAATTAGGTTAGACGGGGTCAAAACCCTAACTTTTCTCGTTCTTAATTCACTGTGCATGCTTTATTATTTTTTAGAATATTGATGTAATTGCTCATGGGATGTAATAGATTAATTAAGACTTTTTCGTTCATTTATCGTTTTTCTTACGGGTTGTTTTTGGCTATGTAAATTAATACCCGAAGCCTTGTAATAGCGTAGCTTTATTTTCCGCATTTTTTATTTCCGCAAATATTAACTATTAGATGTATGATATTAGGGTTGCATGACAAGAATGTATGTTAATTTTAAAACGGTTAGCAAACCCTAAATGTGCAAAGATAATAACTTGAAATTAAATCACTCGCACATGCGCACTCCTAGGGTACACTCCCACTCCGGTTGCCTTCGGTAAACGGTCATTAAGTATAGGATACTTTAGTGGTCACTCTTTTGTCTAAACAAGGATCAAAGTCCCGTTCGAAAGAGTTGCCTCAGAATGGTTACCTCAGATACGTTGCCTCGAATATTGATCTTAAGACATTAGGGTTATTACTAAGACGTCCTAACGTTGCTCTAGTGATCGTACGTCCCTTTCGAATTGACCCTTAAAGCTCCAATGACGGTGCTACCTACTCACTAATAGTAGGATAACATTGTCTAAAGGAAACAAGAACAGAAAAATTCTCTTCTTCGAGTAGGTAGATTAGTTCTTAAGTACTTGCTCAAAATAAATCTTTTTCACACTTACACTCTTTTCAAACAAAGTTCTCAAAACAACTTCGTAACACTCTTGAAGACAGAAGCAAGGGTTAAATCGAAGTAAAGTAAAAACTTTTTTTTCAAATCAAACACACACAAGCAATTTTGAAAATGATGAGCAAGTACCTAAGAGCCCATGGAAAACCACAGATAGAAAGGGTGCTAATACCTTCCCTTTCTATAATCTACCCCCCGTACTCAAAATCTCGAAAAAAGGAATTTTTCTGTGCTTTTGTCCTTTCTAGTTGGATAAAATAAAAGTCGGTGGTGACTCTTGCTTACCGAGACATTTTACAAACACAAACGCAAAACGCAAACCAGCATTTCAAAACAGTCCGGTTCTGGCCACCGTATCACAGAACTGGCGACTCTGCTGGGGAATTAATAAGTGGGGTATACCTTAGGATTAGTTCATCATACATTGCTTCTATTGTTTGATTTGTTTGCTTTACCTTTGAGGGCTTTATATTGGGATTTACTATAGATCCTAACCCGGATCTGGGGAACACCTTTTAGGTAAGTAGCAATAAACTGTGAGGGAACTGTACAGCGTAGACCGATACGGTTGAAGCAGTAGCTACATTGATGTGGCACATTGGTTGGTACCGGTATCCCTTGTGGAGAAACGAGGAGAATACGGGGCTGCTATATGGGTCGTTAAGCATCAATTGACCTTAGAACCTATAATTTACCAACTTGGCCATAGGAAGTAGTGAGATAGCCGGTCTTGGTGTAAAGCTGGGAACTGGTTGATACTCGATGCTACACTCATTGAGACCATACTCTCGAGATAGTGGCTGCAAGAAAAGATTGCGTGAGCTGAAACCATGACCGATGGAGGATGGTCAGTGATATTGAGAACCTTTAGAACCCGGTTACTATTATTAGGACAGGTTAAAACCAACTGAACTTCAAGAGGGTAATACCTGAACCCCATGCAAGCCTGAAACTTAAGGGCTATTGTGTGACTTGTTTGCCTTTACCATGTCTGTTATCTGCTATACGTGTTGTGTGTTTTATCATGACATCATGCATCATAACATAGCATGCATACTTCATTAGACTAACCATTTCAAAGACCGAGGGGATTTATCTTTGTCTTGTTTTGCAGATTATGGCTTCCATGCGCAGAAACACCATCCGAGTTAACTTTGTGCAAATACCTGCTCAACTCAAAGACTTAGCCTCGAGAGTTTCTGATACTTCTTCGTTCATTAGAAGACATGGTCAGCTTCTTAGTTTGGTTACCTCCAGGTTTGATGAGCAAATGATGAGTGTGCTTTTCCAGTTCTTCGATCCAGTGCATCATTGCTTCACTTTCCCGGATTATCAGCTAGTTCCCTCTTTGGAAGAGTTTTCTCATTTGTTGGGTATATCCATCCTCGAGCAGATGCCCTTCACAGGTTTGGAAGAGACTCCTAGGCTAGAAGACATTGCTTCAGCTTTACACTTGAAAAAGGCTGATGTAGTGTCTAATTGGGAGACGCGAAACGGGGTTGAAGGTTTCTTAGCTAAGTTTCTGATAGATCAAGCTCAGCTATTCTGGGACAGTTTGGACTTTCAGGCTTTTGAAGATATCTTGACTCTCCTTATCTACGGTTTGGTTCTTTTCCTGAATCCAGATTCCTTCATAGATGTGAATGCGGTTAAGATCTTCCTGTCTCGCAATCCTGTGCCTACTCTTCTGGGTGATATTTTGCATGCCCTCTATACTCGTACTGTGCGAAGAAGAGAGACTCTCATGTGTTGCATGCCGCTACTGGAGAGGTGGTTTATTTCTCACCTTCCCAAGCCCGTGTTGAAGAATGAGGAAGGTTTATGATGGTCTTACAGGATAATGTCCCTTGCCCATACATGCATTCTTTGGAGTTCTGAGGCTATGGAAAGCATTGCTGTCATTGATCGATGTGGGGAGTACCCTAATGTCCTACTACTTGGAATTAGAGGGGGAATAACCTACAGTCCTTGTTTGGCTTTACGACATTTTGGTCGCGCTCGGAGAGACGGTCCTCATGAACTACTTCTTACGGACATTGTCTTTGACTACAAGGAGGACGTCGAAAAGCACCACCGAAGGTTTATACGAGCCCGGAGCATGGTGAACAGGTCTGACCCTCACGAGCTAGGATCAAAGACTTCTCTCCCTATGCAACCTTATCTCCAGTGGGTTCGAGCTCGGGCTTAGAAGCTTGGGATGCCTTATGAAGCTGTGTTGCCAATGATTGTGGAGCATATTAATGAAGAAGGTGTTCCTTATACAATCCTTTATCCCTACATGCCTACTGATCTGGGGGCATTGAAGAGATCCTAGATTCAGCTAAAACAGGAGAGGGATACTTACCAGGAGAAGTATCATGAGCAAGAGAGGAATATCTTGAAGCTCACGAGGCAACTTGAGAACGAAAGGACGATCAATGACTACGTCAGCACGAAGGGAAAGCGTCCATGGAATTTCTGATGTTGTTGCTTTTTCTAGTTTAGATTTATTTTCAGTCTATTTCTTTTGTAACGCCTTAAAGGCATTGTTAAGCATTCTTATAAGTTTAATCTAATAAAGTTTGTTATTTCTTGGTTTGCAAATTTAAATCTCCCAAAGTCTTTGAAATCATTTCATACGCATCCCATTATCATGCACATCATTACAGGTACCATTACAAGTTTCTTATCTTCTTCGCTGTTTATTTCAGCATAGAATGTCTTCTGAAATACCTACCGATCAAGCCATTAAAGCTCTTCAAGCACAGAATTCTCAATTCAAAGAGATGTTCTTGAACCTGGCTAAAAGGCAGGAGGATTTGAAGACTCTCATCCTAAAGGAGAAGAAGAAGAAGAAAAATAAGGTGGTTCTTCTGAATATGGGTCACAGATTTGGGAATAGGTTGCGACAGGAAGCTGATTTGTCTCATTTATCTAAAGGAGGAGAGAATCAAGAGGAAGAAAAGGCTCCTAGTCCTGTAGTCTCTGATAATGACACTGATTTTGATGAAGAATAGTACCCTCCTGCCGAGGATAGGTACAAACAACTTGAAGACCGTCTGAGCGCCATGGAAATTCAGAAGATACCTGGTTTGGACTTCGGAGATCTGGGACTAGCATCTGGGGTGGTGATCCCTCACAAGTTTAAAGCTCCTATTTTCGCTAAGTACGATGGAGTATCCTGTCCAAAGCTCCATCTTCGCTCGTATGTCCGAAAAACCCAACCTTACACTGCTGATAGAAATCTGTGGGTTCATTTCTTTCAAGATAGTCTGTCAGGGACTCAGCTTGAATAGTTTTATCAATTGGAAAGAGCTAATGTCCGCAACTGGGGGGACCTTGCTGCTTCTTTTTACAAGCAATACCAGTATAACGCTGACCTTTCTCCCACGCGTACTCAGCTTTAGGGTATGTCTATGGGTGAAGGTGAAGGCTTTAAGGACTATGCTCAGAAGTGGAGAGATCTGGCTGGAAGAGTCCAACCCCCTCTGTCTGATAGGGAGTTGGTGGATATGTTTCTTGGGACTTTGTCTGGTCCATTTTTCAATCATTTGATCGGGAGTTCGTCATCAAGGTTTACTGAATTGATTTTGACTGGGGAGAGGGTAGAAGCTGGTATCAGAAGTGGCAAGATACATAAGGGTGCTTCATCAAGTACAGAAAAGAAACCTTTCAAGAAAGAAGCTAGTGCAGTTTACACCTCGAGGAGCCAAAACCGACCTGAACACTGCCAAGCAGTGAATGCAGTAGTAATATCAAGACCCAATGTTTCTCCACAATACAACAATCAGCAAAGAGTAGAGAGACCGCAAAGATAGTATACTCGGCTCAGTATGACCTTATCTCAAATTCTGCCGCAATTGTTGAAGACCAACCTGATCACTCTAAGGGAAGCCCCGAAGAATCCCAACACCATATCTCCGCTATATAATCCGAACGCCCGCTGCGCCTATCACTCTGATAGCCCAGGGCATGATACAAACAACTGCTGGGCCTTGAGGAATAAGGTGCAATATTTGATTGAAGCTAAATAAATTGAGTTTGACGCACCGGAAAAGCCTAACGTCATGACTGCTCCTATGCCCAAGCATGGAGTAAATGTTATGGACGATGATTCATTTGTGACCTCTGTGGAAGGCATTTTTACTCCGTTGATGACAGTAAAGAAGAACCTATTATCGGCCGATTTATTTCCGGGTTGTGGCGAAGGTTGCCACCTATGTTCAATCCTGCCTGCTGGTTGCCATTTATTGAAATTAGGTGTCCAACGCCTGATGGATAACAAAGAGATCTTGTTCGAGAAAACTTTGATTCCGTTGATTCCTGTCGAAGATGTTTCCATCATAACCATTTCCTCCAATCCTTCCAAGGCTTCCTCGAGAAAGCCTGTTAGGATTACATCCGTTCCAAGAATTGCTCCATTAATCATTACTATTCCTGGTCCTGTCCCATACACTTCGGATAAGGCTGTCCCGTGGCACTATGGGGCCGATGTGTATTATCATGGGATCAAACAAGACTTGAAGGTTGAAGAAGCTGACGCTGATATCAGCAATATTGTTAGGGCTAGCAAGGTCACTAGAAGTGGAAGGCTCTTCTCTCCCGAGATTTCCCCTCCAACTATTCAAAAGCCTGTTGTTATTCCATCTTCCAGTACATCAGCTACTGTCCCAGTACGTATTCCAAATATCACCCCTGTCGCCGAGCCATCAGACGCTCGGGGAAAAGAAGTTATAGGTGAGCCTGCCAGGACGGAGGCACCTAATAAGATTGCTGTAGAAACCTCTAGACAGGAGATAGAGGAAATTCTGAAGATTATCAAGAAGAGCGACTACAATATAGTTGAGCAGCTGGAGAAGACCCCATTAAAAATCTCCATGCTATCCTTGTTGCTGTGCTCAGAAGCCCATGCAAAGGCTTTAATTGCTTTCCTTAAAACTGCGCATGTGCCGCAGGAAGCCTCTGCTGATCAATTCAAAGACTGTGTAGCTAGTTTGACCGCTGACAACGGGTTGGGTTTCTCCGACGCAGATCTGACTGCTTAAGGAAGAAATCACAGTGATGCCTTGCACGTCTCGATCGAATGCAGGGGCACTACTTTGGCCCATGTACTGGTAGATACTGGGTCCTCATTGAATGTTTTACCCAAGAAAGTGTTAGACTGGTTGGACTGTGAATGGTTGGTTCTGAAGCCGAGTAATATTGTGGTTAGGGCCTTTGACGGGTCCAAAAGGATGGTGCACGGGGAAGTGGATGTCCCTGTTAAAGTTGGATCTCAGACCTTTGCATCTACGTTCTATGTAATGGACATCCGACCATCCTATTCCTGTTTGCTGGGTCGCCCGTGGATTCATAAGGCTGGGGCAGTGACTTCTACGCTCCATCAGATGTTGAAATATCCAGTGAAGGGGAAGATTGTTACAGTACGAGGAGAAGAGGAGTACATGGTGAGCCATCTTAATTCCTTTCGGTATGTGGATATGGATGGAGAGTTCATCGAAACCCTGTGTCAAAACTTTGAAGAGGTCCCCCAGACTCTGGCGTCGACCGAAGTTGCTGTTGAAGAACCTCCAATGAAGATGGCTTCCCTCAAGGATGTTAGGGTTGTTATTGAAAAAGGTGGGTGTGCAAATTGGGGTCAACTCCCTGACTTCGCACACAAAACTGTCAAGTTTGGTTTGGGCTTTACTACAGAAGCTCAAAGGGCTGTTCGGCGCACGCAGATTGGAAGACCTCCCCTGCATATCAGTAATCAGGGAGTGAATGAATTTGAGGATGATGAAGAAGAGTCAGAGTTCGAAAGCTGGATTTATCCGACTACCAATGGTGGACTGAACAATTGGACGGCGAAGGACTTCGTGCCCGTTTCTTTTATTACACAGTAATAGACTTTTGTTTTGAAATTTGTAACAAAAAATTTGAAACTTTATAGCCCTGTGCCTTGCCTGAGGCACCTTGGCTTTGTTTGTGAGGGCTTATTATTTGTCATTTTCATATATCATCAATAAAGCATGGGACGTTTTCTTGCATTACAAATTTTACGCTCCTTGTTTTTCTTCTCTATCTTGCACTTTATCAAAACAGCTATTGTCTTACACACACTCACATATCATAATGCAGATCCACATCCACTCTGGATCCCATTGATAACGACTCTGCTACTGCCAGTTATGACTTCGAAAATCCGATCAACCAAGCTGAGGAAGAAGGTGAGGATGATTGTGAAGTGCCTGGGGAACTTGCTAGACTGTTACTACAGGAAGAGAGGGCTATACAGCCCCATGAAGAGCCAGTGGAATCAGTGAATCTGGGTACAGAGGAAGACAAGAAAGAGGTCAAGATCGATGCAAATCTGGAGCCTAGTGTCAAGCAACGGTTGATACAGATGCTACGCGACTATGTTGAGATCTTTGCTTGGTCTTATGAAGATATGCCTGGGTTGGACACCGAAATTGTGGTACACCGCTTGCCAACTAAAGAAGACTGTCCTCCGGTAAAGCAGAAAGTTCGCCGTATGCGCCCAGAGATGTCTGAGAAAATCAAAGCTGAGGTCACTATAGAGATTTGAACAGGGCGAGCCCCAAGGATGATTTCCCGTTCCCTCACATCGACGTTCTGGTCGACAACACCGCGCATCATAAGATCTTCTCCTTTATGGACGGTTTTTCTGGTTACAATCAGATTATGATGGCTTCTGAAGACATGGAGAAGACGACCTTCGTTACGCAGTGGGGCACCTTTTTCTACAAAGTTATGCCGTTCGGATTGAAGAATGTTGGGGCAACGTATCAGCGCGCCATGGTTGCTTTGTCCCATGACATGATTCATCATGTGATTGAGGTATACGTTGACGACATGATTGCAAGGTCCCAAACTGAAGAAGAACATCTTGACCATCTCCAGAAACTATTCGACAGGTTGAAGATGTACAAGCTGAGGTTAAACCCGAACAAGTGCACTTTCGGGGTAAGATCTGGTAAGCTGCTGGGTTTCGTCGTTAGTGATTATGGTATTCAGGTGGGTCCTGCCAAGGTAAAGGCTATACAGGAAATTCGAGCTCCCCGAATGGAAAAAGAAGTCAGAGGCTTTTTGGGACGTCTGAATTACATTGCCCGATTCATTTTGCATCTGACTGCTACTTGTGAACCAATCTTCAAACTATTGAAGAAAGATCATGTAGTAAGATGGAATGATGAATGTCAGGCCACTTTCGAAAGGATCAAGGAATATCTCCAAGAGCCCCCTATTCTGATGCCTCCAGTTGAAGGAAGACCTTTGATCTTATACTTGACAGTACTCGACAATTCGATGGGATGTGTGCTGGGGCAGCATGACGAGTCTGGCTGAAAAGAGCATGCTATTTACTACCTTAGCAAAAAGTTTACCGACTGTGAGACCCGATACTCACTGCTTGAGAAAACTTGTTGTGCTTTGGCATGGGCTGCTCGCCGGCTGAGACAGTATATGCTGACTCACACTACCCTGTTGATATCAAAGATGGACCCAATCAAGTATATCTTTGAAAAGCCTGCCTTATTCGGAAGAATAGCAAGATGGAAGATGATCTTAACTGAGTATGATATCCAATACACAAACAAAAAAGCAATCAAGGGGAGTGTGTTAGCAGATCATTTGGCGCATCAGGCCGTGGATGATTACCAGTCTATGAACTTCGAGTTACCGGATGAGAACATCATGTTGGTGACCGACTGTGAAAAACCTGGACCTGATGAAGGACCTGAGGAAGGATCCCGATGGTCTATGTATTTTAACGAAGCTTCAAACACGTTGGGTAATGGCATTGGTGCCATGATTATATCTCTTGAAGGCTGTCATACTCCGTTCACCTCCCGATTATGTTTTAACTGCACCAACAACACGGCGGAGTATGAAGCGTGTATCATGGGCCTGCGAGCAGCTATTGACCTGAGGATTAAGTTCTTGAGTGTATTCGGAGATTCCGCTCTCGTGATCAGTCAGATTAAAGGCGAGTGGGATACGAAGCACCCAAATCTTATTCCTTACAAAGAGTATGTATTGACGTTGCTTTCACACTTCGAGGAGATAACCTTTGAACACTTCCCGAGAGATGAGAATCAGTTAGCGGACGCGCTAGCTACCATGTCTTCTATGTTCAAGGCCAGGTGGGACAACAAAGCTCCCCAGATTACCATTGAGAGGTTGGATGAACCCGCACATTGCTGTGACATTGAGACTGAAGAGATAGTAGATAAACCCTGGTTCCACGAGGTAAAGCAGTATCTTGAGACTCTGGAGTACCCCGAGGGTGCATCTGTAAATGATAAGAAGTTTCTGAGGAGTTTCGCAGCGAAGTTCTTCATCAGTAATGGTATCCTTTACAAGCGTAACCATGATTCAAACTTATTGTGATGTATGGATAAGAGCGAGGCAGAAAGGATCATGGCAGAGTTACATGAAGGTACTTTCAGAATTCATTCCAGTGGACATACCATGGCAAAGAAAATCCTACGGGCGGGATATTATTGGTCCACTATGGAAGCCGACTATTATCAGCATTCTCGAACTTGTCATAAGTGCCAAGTCTATGCTGATAAGGTGCATATACCTTCAGTTCCTCTGAACGTCTTGACAGCTCCTTGGCCCTTCGCAATGTGGGGCATCGATATGATTGGCGAGATCAGACCTACTGCGTCTAACGGGCATCGTTTCATTCTGGTAGAAATTGACTACTTTACAAAGTGGGTCGAGGCAACTTCCTTTGCTACAGTGACCAAGAACGTCGTGGCACGGTTTATTCGGCATAATTTGATCTGTCGATATGGTGTACCAGAGAGGATAATTACGGATAACGATACAAATATGAACAATACGATGATCACCGAGCTCTACAAACAGTTTAAGATACAACATCACAACTCTTCGCCTTATCGGCCGAAGATGAATGGGGCTGTTGAAGCCGCTAATAAGAACATCAAGAAGATTGTGCAGAAGATGAAGGTGACATACAAAGACTGACACGAGATGTTACCATTTGCTCTTCATGGGTACCGAACCTCAGCACAAACTTCAACATGGGCAACACCCTACTCTTTGGTATACGACATGGAAGCAGTCTTACCTATTGAGGTCCAGGTACCCTCTCTTTGGATTATGAAGGATGAAGGTTTGAGCGAGAACGAATGGATCCAGACTCGGCTTGATCAGCTAAACTTAATCGATGAAAATAGACTTACTGCTATTTTTCATAGTCAGATGTATCAAAAGCGGATGATCAAGGCATTTAACAAGAAAGTCAGACGACAAGAATATCAAGTCGGGGATCTGGTGATCAAACGCATCATACTGCCACAAGGTGATCCCAGGGGCAAATGGACCCCTACGTACGAAGGGCCATTTGTGGTTAAGAACATTTTCTCAGGAGGAGCTATGATTCTAACCACCATGGATGGTGACGACCTTCCTCACCCCGTCAATGCATACATAGTGAAAAAATACTATGCATAATCAAAGACCCGCTAGGTTGACTGACCTAGGAAAAAATAAGGGCTTCCCGAAGAACCAAAAGGCTTCGGGCAAAAATAAGGGATGAAAATGAAAAAACTGTACACCCGGTAAGTTGAAAACCTGAAAAGGCAGCTTGGGCAAAAAAGGGTATCCCGGTGGACTGAAAACCCGAAAGGGCGGTCCAAGCAAAAAATTATGATTGAAGCGTAACACTATGTCTCGTTGGATCACCTTGCAACCAGACTTCAGTATCAACTATCAAGTTTGGACGATGCTAATCAATCTGATCTACCTTCAGCCAAGAAGCAAAGTGATGAGATGCTTGAAGATATAAGGGCAATAGCAGAGTTGGAACCCAGTGGGATTGTTCACATAGCTGTTTTTCTTTGTTTTACATAAATTATATAATTTCTATCATTCGGCGGTGTCCTCTTACTAGGACATCAACCTCTTGTACAAAAATGCCTATTTACAGGCCAACTTCAAAATCAATACAATTCATTCTCACAAAGAAATTTCAAATTGTTTTTCTTTTTCTATTTTGTTTTGCAAGAACATCCAATGGTTCATTTTTGATATATGCATTTGACAATAATTGTTGCTCATGAATATTTACATGCGAAACAAAAGATGATTACTCGTAATATCAGGAACAGGGGCAAACGAGAAATGTCCAAACCTTACAGTTGCTCTGTCCACCAGGTATAGGGATAGACCTAGCTGAAGAATACGATTAAAGGTACATTCACTCCCCGCAGAGCAAAAGGTATAAAAAAACATTGATTCTCCCCAAGCAGAATTTATCTATCACCAGCATTAGAAGATTATCCTCAGTGGAGCTTGTGATACGGTGGGAGAACTGACTAAGGTTTTGCGTTTGTTTTCGCAAATGTTTTGGTTGAGCAAGAGTCGCCACCGACTTTTTATTTTATCCTAAGGAAAGGTTAAAAAGCACAGCAAAAACCTTTTGAGATGTTTTCTTGGGTTCGGGGAGTAGATTATAGAAAGGGAAGGTATTAGCACCCTTTCTATCCATGGTTATCCATGGGCTCTTAGTTACTTGCTTAGATCACTTGCCTTTTGATTTTCAATTGTTTGAAATGGTGCTTGTGTGTGTGTGGGTTTGAAAATGTTTTGAAAAGAAGCCAATGTGGTGGCAACCTTTGTAATGATCCATGTGGGGATGTATACAAAGATGTATGTCTTTTGAAAAGGTTTTCATTTGTTTTTTGAAGGTTGTTTTGAAAGTGTTGTGAGGTGTGTTTTAGAAAATAGGCAAGTGTTTTGTTCTTGGCAAGTTTGATTCAAGTAACTAAGAGGTTATCTACTCCTAAATTTCTCAAAGTTTATTGCTATATTTTAACCCTTTTAACAAGTTTGTTCCACCATTGTATTTGGTGGACAATCTCATGTTAGGATGTGAAAGGGACGAGCGCGGGTCATCGTTTAGACCATAATTGCAATGGTGCTAAGTATCTTTGGGCAATTTTCTTTAAGGGACTTGATCATTTGATTAGGCAACATTTTGAAAGCGTCATCGAGGGACTATGATCATTTGGTTTGTGTTTGTTTTGCCCAAAGAGACCTAACATGCAATATGGTCCAATTTTGAAAGGCAACAAGTGGAATACCCTAGGGGGTGCAAGTGTGATTTGTGTGTCCATTTTCATGCTTGTTTATCTTGAAATTAGGTCAAAGCTATTTTTCGTTGTTTTTCGCATACAAACCCTAATTCTAACATGGTATAATTGGAAAGCAATAAAGTGCGAAAATAAATTTACTAAGCTATTACAAAACCATATATGGGAAGGGGGGTACAAATGTTCAAATGGGGGGATATTTAGACAAAGAAATTAAACCTAGCTATTACATCATTTTTGGAACATTTACAAGTGATTAATTGCATAAATTAAATGAAAAATAAAATAAAGGTGCAAAAAATGCAAAAAAGGGTTTTTATATGTATGAGAAAAAAAGTATTATTTATGTTAAATAAAAAATAAAAAAAAAGTAAAAAAAGTATTATTTTTTGAATATTTTCATATTTAGGGTCAAACCCTAATTCTATTAAATAAAATGTATTATTTATTCAATATATACAATATTTATTATTTATATACGAAAATAAAAATAAAGTATATTTGTAAAAAATGTATTTTTAGTGTTAAATATTAATAAAATAAAAACATGTATATTTTTGGTATTTTTATCCTAAGTGTATTAATAAATAAATATATATATATATATATATATATATATATATATATATATATATATATATATATATATATATATATATATATATATATATATATATATATATATATTATTCATTAAATATGTATTATATATACAAATTAATAATATTTAATATTTAATAAAAAAGGTATTTTTTCTATAAAATATTTTCAGAAAGTAAAATAAAATAGAAATGTATAAAAAATGTATTTGCACTATTTTAGTATTTTAGATAAAAGTATATGTATTTATCTATTTATGTACAAACTAAAAGAGAATCAAATAAATGCCTAATAAATTCAAAAATGGTGAGAAAAATATTTTCTATATTTTTAATATCATGAGAAAAAATAAATAAGTCAATCCAAAAAAGAAAAAGTCAAAAAACATTAAAAATAAACCAAATGGGCTCAGGGGGTGCAGAAGTAAGTGTATGGTGCAAAAAGAAAATGTGAAACAGGCCCAGCCCAAAGGACCTTCTTCAACCTCCAGCATGTTTGAAACAAGAACAAAGCGCGCGTTTTTTATTGTCAAGCATAGATCCTGATTCTTTGACTTTCATCAAAAACTTACAACAGCAAACTTGTAAAGCATCATGTCACGATTCTAAGCATGTAAAAAAATCAATCTAACTCTCAGAAATGAGAGAGAATTTCCTCTCCCCCAAATTCTGACCTAGTTTTTATGCCATGTTCAAACTCAAAATTCTTGCAGCACACATAATATAAATGAAATCTAATTATATGGGCATGTTCAGGGCTATGATTGTGACATGTTTTCTTCACAAACCTAAAGCTAACAATGCCTAATAAGAGAGATACGAATCCATGAACTTACCTGTTCAGTTGAAGTTCTATCTGGCAATGGAGAAGCCTTCAGTGCAAAATGATGATTGGTATAGCTTCCTTGATGTCCAGGGATGCTATTCCAAGCTTTACTTTGTATTCAAACCTTTTGAATCGTGCTAGAGCTCTTCACCTGCAAACCAGAAAAGTGAAAATGGCCAAAAGGGTTAGAGGAGTTACAGGTTGCTTCTAGTGCTTTGGATAGTTTGGATTGATTGTAGGGAAGGTGTCTGAAGTGGTTTGAGCAAGAATGCTTGAAAGGATTGAGAGTTGGAACTCAATCTGCAGAGGCAACTCTGTTTTTGCAGTTTGAGAGTGATTTTGGCAATGGGGAGGTGTTGATGGTCTTAGGTTCGTGCTTCAGCTTGGTTAGGATGTTTGGAATGTGTCTACAATATTTGCTTAAGGTCACTGATGCTGAGATGATAGTTGTGTTGTGATATGGGATGTTTCTTAACACTTAAGCCAACAAAAGCCAAGTTGTGTTCTAGGCATGTAGAGGGCCTCTAATCATGCTGCAAAACTCCTCCTTGATCAGTGTGTTATGCCCATAATCTTGTGCCAATCAGATTGTATTTGTACTTGCTTGGATTTTCAATTTGACATAAAGCTTGCTTTTGCAAAAATGGATAAAGTACTTTATCTATTTTGGGATTAATCCACTATGCAATGTTAGAACACAAAGAACATGGTCTTGGCACAAAGAATATGCATTAAATTTATGAGTGTAATTGAGATAAAAGGCCTGTAATCAAGTTGTGCAAGCTGAGATTTGAAATGCATAGTGCTATGAACATGTAACTTGGCCTAATCAAAAGTGAGTTTTTGCCATATTGCAAAATTTGATTCTCCCTAACCATGAGGTTGTTTGAGAAGTTCTTGGACATTTTGGAAAGCTTGGAATGTGTACTACAATCCATCTTTGAAATGAAAAGTGAAATTCCAAGTGGAAGTGTATGGAAAATGGCCTTGAAGTTAGGTAGAAAACCTTGCCAAAATAGGTTAAAATTTCACTAAGTTAAGAATGGTTTAATACCCTTATTCCAAAAATTGTAACTTGAGATACAAGCTTCATTTGGGAAAACTTTGTGAATCAAAGTTGTAGATTATGCAACAAGCTACAACTTTCATGTTTTGACTTTTGTTTGAATCCAAATGAATCTTGGTGAGAAAGTGGGGCAAAGTTGGGAAAAAATTAGGGTTTTTCATAACTTAGAAAAATTCTAAGTTATGAAAAATTCTCATTTCAAACCCTAATTTGCAATTTTTGATTTCTTGGTGAACAAGTTTCATGATTTGGCATGTTTTGATGAAAAATGAATCTTGACTTTTGATTTTGACCAAAAAGTCAAAGTTTGACTTTTCAGTATACAGTCAAAATTGATCAATTGACTGGGAAATTCAACTATCAATCTTGTGTATTTGGGATCCTTTGAACTTGTTGAGCATGTCAAGATAATTCCATGGGGTCCTTGAGTCCATATGTGAGCTTGGTTTGCCATTGGCTAGGTCAAACAGTCAAAAATTGCCCTTGTGCAGTCAAAACCCTAAAAATGACCATTTTGCCCTTTTAATGATCTGATCAAATTTCTTGTGGAGTTGTGATCCAAACTTGATCAAATGGTCCATGTGAGTTCATAATGTTGATGTGGGTCAATTTTCATGAGATTTGACTGTCAATTGGCCACAATTGACTTTTCCCCCAATACAGTTGATTTCCAGGCCAACTGTCCAATTGACTGGGCAAAATTTGGAATTAAGACTTGAAACTTGGTATGGATAAACTTGGGAGTCCAACATGAAGCATGAAAGTCATCTTAGGCATTTTAGGTCAAAATATCTTTGTGCAATCATAAACCCTAATTTGGGTCAACAGTGCAAGGAGAAGTCTTGAGCAGAGGAAACCCTAACTGGATCTTGATCTTCAAGGGTCTTGTGATGAGAAAATGTTGATGAAATGGGAGGGCAAATTTTGGGGTACAACAGAGCTTATTTCTTCTACATGCAGAAACTCAATCCCCAACAGGGTTCATTACCACCAGCAATGATGATTCATCCCCAGCCGAGGTTATTCCTCCGAATCAACAAATCCTCTAGTAGAGTATCTCCTCCCCACATAGTCATTCTCTCGCTAGTTTATTCTCCAGCAGAGTTATTCTCCCACCAATTTATTCTCAAATCGTCTTCATTCACTATCCCCAGCGGAAATGAAGAATTCAACTCCTTGCACTCTCCAGCAGCAATCCGAGATTTATTTTCCCCAGCTAGAGAATATCATAAAAACATGCATATCCATACATCATGACATAAACATACGCATCACATAACACGATCTCATTTATTTTGAGAACATCATTGCTCGATACATGTCATGCATTACATACGACTAACTCTTTACCTTTCAGGGAAAGATACAATCAAATTCTCAACAAGTTCAAGCTATGAAGCCCAGATCCGACCGGATAGTATCTTGATTTCTACATCATATTGTGAAGCCCGGAGAACGATCAGATAACAATATCGAACACCGCGAAGCCTGGAATCTACCAGATAGTGGTTTATCTTCAAGATATGAAGCCCTAATTCATCCGGATAATAGTTTAATCCCTAGCAAGCCGTGAAGCCCGGATTATGACCGGATAATAGCTCAGCAAGTACCATGAAGCCTGGATTCGACCAGATAGTGGTATATCCTAAACACAAGCCGTGAAGTCCGGATTACGACCGGATAATAGCTCAACAAGTTATTGTGAAGCCTGGATTACGACCAGGTAGCAATATAAGTTTCTGTGAAGCCTGGATTACGACCAGATAACAGCCAAAGACACCGCGAAGCCTGGATTACGACCAGGTAGTGGTATATCTTTAATACAAGTTATGAAGCCCGAATTCGACCGGATAGTATCTTGATTTCTCCTAACACCATGAAGCCTGGATTCGGCCAGATAATGGTATGAGACGTCACGAAGCCTGGATTACGACCAGATAGCGGTAAAAGACATTGAAGCCTGGATTACAACCAGATAACAGTGAGGGACACTGTGAAGCTTGGATTACGACCAAATAGCAGTTTACCCGGCCAATTACTATGAAGCCCGGATTCGACCGGATATTAGTAGGCCTAAAAAATCAAATGGAAGCCCAGAGGCGACCATATAACCACTTGATTTCTTCTGAAGCCTGGATTACGACCAGATAAGAAGCAAGGTATTGTGAAGCCTGAGTTACGACCAGATAGCAGTACAGGACACCATGAAGCCTGGATTCGACCAGATAATGGTATAAAGCACCGTGAAGCCTAGATTACGACCAGATAATGATAAAAGGACTGAAGCCTGGATTACGACCAGATAACAGTACAAGACGTTGCGAAGCTTGGATTTTGACCAAATAGCAGTTTACCTGGACAATTACTAAGAAGCCCGGAGTCGACTGGATATTAGTGTGCCCTAAATTCAAGTTGAAGCCTGGACGTGACCGGATAACAACTTAATTCCTTCTGAAGCCTGGATTACGACCAGATAAGAATCGAGAAATTGCGAAGCCTGGATTACGACCGGATAGCAAGTTTAATCTCACCTCCCCAGTAAGTCACTATAAAGCCTGGATTACGACCAAATAGCAGTCGGTCTTATCACTATGAAGCCTGGATTACGACCAGATAGTAGTTCATTTTCACCTCCTCGACTAAGAGACGATTCCCCAGTAGAATAATGGATGACCGAAGCTCCTAAAATTCTATTTCTCTCAAGACAGAGACCAGCACTCCCCAGCGTAGTCTTCCTCAACAACAGGTATACTGACTCTCGCTAAGGAATCTCTTAGGCGATCGACACTCCTTCAGATGGCATCTTTAAGCCCATCTTCCGTCATCAATCTCCAAATGGCATCTGTAAGCCCATTCCCGACATCACAAGACAAATACCACTTCATGCGAGTGCAAATTTTGGGGCACTCTAGTGTTCAATCATCTTCCACCCTCGGATCACGAAAGGCAGAAAAGCCAATCTACATCCTCAGGTTTAAGAAGATTGAACAGGGGTAGCTGTTGTACCCCAAAATTATCCCTCCCATATTTCTCAAAACATTTCAAGAAAGATCCTCAAGCTACTCAAGGAAATCCAAGGGTTGACCAGACAAACTCTCTCCTAAGGCAGTCTACCTCAAATTAGGGTTTCATGTTGCATAAAGATACTTGAGTCCAAGGGATCCCAAATGCTCACCATTGTCCTAATATGTTATCAAGATCATCCATGTCAAGTTTCAAGCCTTGCAGAGAAAGTTTTCTCAGTCAATTGCTCAAAGGCCTGAAAATCGACTATGCTAGGGCAAAAGTCAACGGTTGCCCACATACAGTCAAACTTCAAGATTTTTGGTCAACATACTCATTTTTAAGTATCATTCATAATTTGATAAAGGGTTGATCATGATTCATCAAGGATTGCTCACAATTCATCAAAACCCAAAAGTTGCTAAATTAGGGTTTTTTGCAGGAAAAGTCAACTCAACTTTGACTAAGCATAACTTTCTCATACTTTATGAGAAATGACCCATCCAAAGCTCATTTTGAAGAGGATGCAATTACCTACAATTCATATTCATCTCCCAAGTTCAAAATATTCACTCACAAGAAATTGTGAATTTGGACATTATAGGTCATTTTGAAAAGTCAACAAAAACACCTTTTTTGTCAAAGATTCATACATGAACTTGGAAGACTCAATTGAGATGGGACAAAAAGGGTTGCTTAGAGGACATATTGATCTTTCTAAAAAGTCCAAGAACACCTTCAAAGAGCCAAAATTAAGGAAGTTATACATTGGTGAAGTTGACCTTTTTTGCAAATTTGCTAAAAGTCAAAAGTGCCTCAAATTGCAATTTTTGCTAAATGGGCCTAACTTCTTGCACTTGTTTTGAGTTGGTAGCATGGTCCACGAGCCCTAGATCTTTCCATTTCTCTTTATCTTATTTTTTCTATGTATTTTGATTTTTATTGCAATTAAATCAATTTAAATCAAAACAAATCATGAAAAAATCCAAATCATTGAAACCTCGAGATCTTGTGCACATTTCAGGTCCCATATACAGCTAGCAAGTGAATCAATTCGTGCAAGGCATAGGTGGGCACAAAAAGATTGATTTTGGCCTATTTTGGAAGGAATTTTATGGAAATCAAATCAAGATCACAAATCATAATTGGAAAAGATTGAGATCATATTTGTAAACCTAATTCATCCCTTGGTATATAGTGAACAATTGCAGCTAGAAACAATAGGCTTTGGAGGCGTGAGAAGTCAAAACTGAATTAAAAAAAAATCACTCAAAAGTGTTGGCTCGAATTACTAGTTAGAGGAAGATTCAAGGCAATTTGAAGCAGCTAATCCACTCCTGGACCTTCTCTTAAGCAAATTCAATCGTTTTCCAGCCCTCCCAAGCCCAGAAACAGGACGTATAGTCATCACGGTTTGGTATATTTCCCAAATTCGATTATCCAAATTCTTGCATCTTTATCATGTTTCAATAGCATATTCTGAATCCCTAACGTGTTTGCAAGCTCATGGTAGAAATTAATTGCATTTTTATTGGCTATACTAGAATCTACCATTGCTAGGTTTTGTTGTCTCATTTTAGGATCTTTGGTACAGGTGAAATTGGTCCACAAGAAGGGCACCATAATGCTCAGCAGGCCAAGGCGATTTGATTCATGGCTTTAGAATCCATTTATCGTGCCTGTATTTAATTTTGAAGGGCGCAGGGTTTGTAGTGACGGACGTTTGTCCGTAGGTAAAGGACACTGGACCTTTTAGAAACTGAGAGAGGACAGGGACGATGGTGTGGCACCATCCCACTAGTCCATTTAAAAATTCGCGCGCAGGAATTTAACAAAGTTGTTTTTTTATATTATTTATTTGTTGCTTTGTATACAACAAACGTGCGTAGCTCAACTGGCATTAATGCAGGTGAAAAGGCCATAGGGCCTATGTTCGAATCCCAGGTCCCCCATGTATTTCATGCTATTTTGCATTATTTAATCAGGCACGCGCATGGGTGTGATGACCACCATGGACCATCATCATCTAACCAACCAGATGTCAACAGGCCAGATCTGAAGGCTATCATGTGATGGTCCACCAAAAACCTTGGGCCCAGAATTGCTAAAGACACCTCTCTAAATTGCTGATTTCAGGCCCATTTTCTTTTTCTTTTCTTTTATAATTTCTTTTATTTAATTTATTTAATTATTTTACTAACATAAATTAATTCTTTTTATCAAAAAAATCATAAAAATAATTTTCACCCCAATTTAGATTTAAGTTTTATTTTTTTACAAAAATTAATTTAATTGGTTAATTTAATTTTTAGGTAACTTTAATTCCTTTTGTAGATAAATTAAAAACAATTAGAAAATTAGGGTTTTAGTTTAATTTAATTTCTATTTTCTTTTTTTTTCTTAAAAATAACAAAAACACAAAAATAGGTTAAATTTAGTATTTTTCTTAATTTAATTTAATTAGTAATTAGGTTTGTATTTAATTTAAAACCTTATTCTTTTTTCTGAAAAAATAATCAAAAACAATCAAAAAATGTTTTTTCTTTTAATTAGGTTAGACGGGGTCAAAACCCTAACTTTTCTCGTTCTTAATTCATCGCGCATGCTTTATTATTTTTTACAATATTGATGTAATTGCTCATGGGATATAATAGATTAATTAAGACTTTTTCGTTCATTTATCGTTTTTCTTACGGGTTGTTTTTGGCTATGTAAATTAATACCCGAAGCCTTGTAATAGTGTAGCTTTATTTTCCGCATTTTTTATTTCCGCAAATATTAACTATTAGATGTATGATATTAGGGTTGCATGACAAGAATGTATGTTAATTTTAAAACGGTTAGCAAACCCTAAATGTGCAAAGATAATAACTTGAAATTAAATCACTCGCACATGCGCACTCCTAGGGTACACTCCCACTCCGGTTGCCTTCGGTAAACGGTCATTAAGTATAGGATACTTTAGTGGTCACTCTTTTGTCTAAACAAGGATCAAAGTCCCGTTCGAAAGAGTTGCCTCGGAATGGTTGCCTCAGATACGTTGCCTCGAATATTGATCTTAAGACATTAGGGTTATTACTAAGACGTCCTAACATTGCTCTAGTGATCGTACGTCCCTTTCGAATTGACCCTTAAAGCTCCAATGACGGTGCTACCTACTTACTAATAGTAGGATAGCATTGTCTAAAGGAAACAATAACAGAAACATTCTCTTCTTCGAGTAGGTAGATTAGTTCTTAAGTACTTGCTCAAAATAAATCTTTTTCACACTTACACTCTTTTCAAACAAAGTTCTCAAAACAACTTCGTAACACTCTTGAAGACAGAAGCAAGGGTTAAATCGAAGTAAAACAAAAACTTTTTTTTCAAATCAAACACACACAAGCAATTTTGAAAATGATGAGCAAGTACCTAAGAGCCTGTGGAAAACCACGGATAGAAAGGGTGCTAATACCTTCCCTTTCTATAATCTACCCCCGTACTCAAAATCTCGAAAAAAGGAATTTTTCTGTGCTTTTGTCCTTTCCAGTTGGATAAAATAAAAGTTGGTGGCGTCTCTTGCTTACCGCGATATTTTGCAAACTCAAACGCAAAACGCAAACCAGCATTTCAAAACAGTCTGGTTCTGGCCACCGTATCACACATGCCATCTGATCCCCGCCACGCTGTAGGTTTACATGCATGCAAAAAGCAACAAGCAATGTTGAATGGCGCCTATGTACATCAAAGAGAGCATAGACGTGAATTGGTCCTAAGGGAGCCGATCTTGCAAGATGACTTAAAACCGACGCTCCAATATTTGAGATGGTACACATCAGTTTCAACAAATTTGTTTCTGTCTCAAGAGACTTATTTGATCGACCCACGCCAAAGAGCTGTAACATACGTCCAACAACAACCCCAACAACCAACCCCTCAACAATACCAAACCTAACAACGAACCCCTCAACAATACCAAACCCAACCACAATGTCAATCCACTCAAACCCAACAACCATAAACCACCTCATTCAACCAAACTCATCATCAATTCGTGCCACACACACAAACACAATACCAAGAGCATGACCCAATCCATCACCAACAATATGCACCATCCTCATCCTACCACAACATCCAAGACACATATGATACATCTCCTTCCTACCATACTACCCAACCTACATACAGTCAAACATCACACCGTCGAAGTACCCAGCCATCATACAGATTTCATACACCACAAGAACTGTTGCTTCGTTTCTATCACGATTCAACATCCCAATACTATCAACCACCCCACCACCCACACATATCCGAACCAACAAGACAAAATTTCAACCACATGGGCACCAATCTCTTTGGAAGCACAACACAGTGGGCAAAATGATTGATGAGATGTATGATCCTGATGTACCAGGACAATCACATCAAGCACCTCATAATCAAGCGAGTCAGAACATACCACAAACACCTCAGGAAAATCAACAGAGAGGAGTGAGACAAGGGGCGAGGCAAAAGAGCGGTCGTTTATGTCATACTGGGACCCGCTTAGGTCAAGGGGACGTCCAAAAAAAATGTATCCATGCGTTGTGTAATATTAAATATTAATATAAAATATTTTTAGTTACTTTTATTTTATTTAAAAAAAATTGCAATAACACTGTCAAGTCAAGGAGGGTGGCGCCTCCTCTCTAAAAACACATGCATGCGCCATACTGCATGGCTTTACAGAGGAGGACAAGCCATGCAGTGTGGCACCTCTTCTTAAAAATGAATGCATGCGCCACACAGAGTGGCTAATCCTCTATGTGGCAAAAAAAATTATTTGAAAAGTGGTCATTTTGGTAAATTTTTTGAAAAAGTGGTTATTTGAAAAAAAAATTTCAAAATATTAAGTTATAAGTTAGTAAAATGAATTATAAATTTATGATAAAAAATATTTTTTTTTATTGTTGCATCAGGTAAAATAATATGATAGTACAAAATGTATTTTGGTAAAGATGTAACACGTGGAATAAGATATTCCAACATGCGTGTAATATATGGACTCAGTCTGTTGTTTAACATGAAATTTAGTTAACAAGCGTTAGTTTTCTAAAAACTGATACTTGTAGAATCAAGTTGATCCTAGGATATATGTGCATGAGTGTTCGTGACTTTGTTTGAATGTTTCAATGTGATGTGAAATCTTCCACTAAATAAAAAGTAAAATTTTACTGAAAGTAAAAGAACTTTGACTTGGTCGAAATCTGGGTAAAAAGTAAGGAGAAAAGTAAAAATAAAGTGTCGGAAAAGATAATTTAAAGGGAAGTAAAAATGCTTAAAATGTAAAGAGCGTGGTGTTTAATATGTACATTTCGCTCAATGACTTTTTTCTCGCTTGAAACTTGGATACTTTGAGTTTGTGAGCTTTTGTTATTCTGGATGAAACTAATCTTTGCTTCTTGATCGATATTGGGTAGAGGAATTACTTCTATCCACTTAGTAAAATAATTTATCCCCACTAAGATGTATTTATTCCCCCTTAATAATGAAGGTTTCATTTCGCCTATAATTTCTAATGCCCAACTCTGAAGGGCCATGGCGTAACTATTTGAGTGCAACTCACTTGAGGATACATGTTGGAAACATAAATGACTTTAGCATTCTTAACAACCCTTAGCAAAGTCTATGTAGTCTTTCAACATGGTTGGCCAATAAACTCCTAGTCGAAACAATAATCATTTCATCTTTTGGCCTGCCTGATGGGAACCACGTGACCCTATGTACCTCTGAGATTGCCATGTATGCCTTGCTTTCGCCAAGACATTTAAGAAGAATTTCATCATGGGTTTTCTTGAACAATTCGTTCCCCATAATTACATAACCCATGGCTCCGTACTTTATCTTTCGATTTGTTGTGCCCACTGGGTTTTCCAGATATTCGACGATTGGTTTTCGCCAATCACTATACTCTCAGGGGGTGTATATTCTATCTAACTCAGGGGGAGGGGGTATTATGGATCCAAAATATATTGTTTTATTTCTTTTACCACCTTCCTTGAGAGATGCATTGTCATCATTAAAAAGGAGGAGAATGTGAAACCTTGTTTTGTAGGTAATAGGTTTTTCTTTTGATGATGGCAACTACAAGTTATTTAGATAGCGCCCTAATGATGTACAATGGATAGGAATATCTTCTTTCCTTTTAAATGACCAACAAAGGCTAGGAATATCCTCTTTCCTTTTAAATGACCAACAACAACTATATTTTAAATATCTAATCGATTAGATTAAAGGTCTAATCGATTAGACAACTGTCAAATTCATTGAATGAGATTTTTGTTTTGGGCATTTTTCTTACCTATAAATAGAGGCATCGTTTTTTGTTTCAAATCATCCAGAATATGATTTATGTATTGACACTCACTTTTCTCTCTCTCTCTCTCTCTCTCTCTCTCTCTCTCTCTCTCTATATATATATATATATATATATATATATATATATATATATATATATATATATATATATAAATTTTATTTTTCACTTTCTCTCACTAGTTCTTATGGTCAAATGTTTTTATGAGGAAAGTTCCATTTGTGAGTGAGATGTTGTTTGTAATTCTCGAAAGGTAGCATTGTATAATTTCACCAAGGATGTTGTTTTGCACCTTGGATGAATATTGTCCATTTATGGATTATATATCTGGTTCGAAGCTAAACCCGTTAAAAGCTCATGGTTATGGATTATGTGATCAGTTCCTACGAGTTTATATATATATATATATATATATATATATATATATATATATATATATATATATATATATATATATATATATATATATATATATATATATATATATATAGCTTTGAAAATCTTACTATTGGTTCATGGTTAGCCCGGTTAAAACCATGATAGGCTAGGGATGTCAATGGGGCGGGGCGGGGCCGGGGGGACACTTCCCCATCTTTTTCCCCGCCATCAAATTCATTCCCCGTCCCCGTCCCCGATCTCCGTCACGGGGGAATTTCTATCCCCATCCCCGTTCCCCGCGGGGATCCCCATAGATCCTACATTTATTCATTAATATTTTATTTTTTTAAAATGTTTATATTTTCTATAAAAATAAAAAGCACAAAGAATTCACATATTTATTATGTTATTAAAAAATTCTAATATTTACATTTCTCTCTCTTAATAAATACATGAATATTTATTTATTTATTTTTATAAATAAACATAAAGGAAATGACTAAAAAACCTAATCTAAAATATATATATTAAATTAACTATATTAAAATAATAGGCGGGGTGGGGTCCCCGCGGGGCGGGGGGTGTATTCCCCGTCCCCGTCCCCGAAATGCTCTCGGGGGAATTTTTCTCCCCATCCCCGCCCCCACGGGGGAAAATTCCCCATCTTTGGGGCCCCGAACGGGGCGTTCCCCGCGGGGATCCCCATTAACAGGTCCAAACTGACATCCCTAATAGGCTTTAAGATCAACTCGGTTAAAATCTCTATAGGTTATTTAGTAATCTTGTTAAACCAACTGAGCTCATATATATTTTGGAACTTGAAGACTAACTGCTAAAGGTCCTTGCTCATGGAGAGAAGACTAACCGCTTTAATCTACAGTTGGGAAGGAAGGTTGTCCACTTCAATCTCAACAACTTATTGGAAAAGACGAAAACACCCATATCCATCGTATTGTATTATTATAGTTATAGGACAACCACCATTTACTTGTGTAAGGGGGTTCGTGAGTCTTTCCTACTAAAAGCTATCAAGTATTACTAGAAATTTTCAAGACCAGGTCTTGGGGAGAGGAGTGAGTCCTTTTTTATTTTGACTGAACCTTTATAATTCTTGGTGTCTTTCTTTTTCTTTTAAACTTTTTGTTTCTGCACTTTAAAATATTTTTCTACTGCTTAGAATTAGAAAATATTTGCAATCTCTGATTAAATTGCCAAAAGTTTTCAAAACCCATGTTTTTCCCAACCATACAATTCACCCCCTCTTGTGTGTGAAGTCTCAGTTCCAACACCTTAGTCGAAATGAGTTTCTATTACACCTCAATCAATTCCTTTAGCCTTTCTCTAGGAACTTTGTAACCTGACGCTATTTGAGCCAAGTCATTTTCCTTTTTGTTCTCTAGTCGAGGTACATGATCTATGTTGACGGAGTCGAAGTGTTTTAACAAAGAATTGGTTGTAACAAAGTACATAATTAGATTTTCTTTGATGCACTTATGTTCCTTTCTTAACTGTTTCACAACCAGTTATGAGTCACCCTTTATCTCGACATCATTTCCCCCAGTTCCAACAAAATCTTGAGGTCCGCTACCAAAGTCTCATATTCAGCCTCATTGTTTGAACAATGGCCTTCGATTCTGAACTTGAACTTGCTTGGAATCTCTTGTGAGGAAATTATGAGAACTTCAATCCCCATTCCGTATTTGTGTTTAGAACCATAGAAATACAACTTCTATGACTTTTTATTTATGAAATTCGATGTTACTTCGGCCAATGAGTGCTCGACTACGAAGTCTGCCACAATTTGGCCTTTAATGGCTTTCAATGGTGCATAAGTTAATGAGTATTCTGTAAGGGCTAATTCCCACTTTCCTATTCGACTATGTAGAATAGGTTTTGATAACATATGCTTAATTATATCAAAGTGAGAATACCCATAAATATTAACATGTTTAATATAATGCTTTAACTTGGTACATGAAAAGTATGGAGAGAGACAAAGCTTATTTATTAAGTTATATCTAGTTTCAGCATCATACAATATTAGACTAAGGTAATATACGACTCTTTCTATACCACTATCATCTTTTTGAGCCAACATGCTTCCTAAAGTCATTTAAGATCCTGATATGTACAATTTCATGACCTTATTTCTAGTAGGTGAGCCAATATAGGCGGCTTCGTCAAATAGGATTTGATCTCGTTGAGTGCCTTCTGATGTTATTCTTCCCATCTGAAATTTTCCTCTTTCTTTAGTCTAAGTAGTGGCGAGAATTCTTGTGTTTTGCCACTTAAGTTGGATATGAACCTCCTTAGGAAGTTTATCTTTCCTAGCAATTATTCAAGTTGCTTCTTTGTCGAAGGAGGCTTAGTCTCTAGGATCACCTTTGTTTTATTCTAGTTGATCTCAACCCCCTTCATATGGACCACAAAGCCAAGAAAATTCCATGCACTAACACAAAAGGCACATTTCAAGGGATTCATTTTTAGTCCATGTCTTCTCATCCTTTGGAAAGATTTTTTAAGATGGTCTATGTGACCACTTTTTGACGAGGACTTTATTACTACATCATCAATGTATACTTGCATAAAGGTGTCGATATAGTCATGGAACATTAGGTTCATTGTCCTTTAGTAAGTCACACATGCATTCTTTAAACCAAAAGGCATTACAACCCATTCATAGGTTCCTAATACTCTTCGGTATAGAAACACCATTTTTGGTACATCTTTTTCTGCCATGAAGATTTGATTGTACCCTGAGTTTGCATCTAGCATACTCAGATAATCAAAGCCTTCAACATAGTCGACTAGCATTTACACTACATGCATTGGGTACTCATCTTTGGGTGTTGCATTAATTAGATCTCTAAAATATATGCACACCCTGAGATACTTGTTTTTCTTAATAACTGGTACAATGTTAGCCGACCATTCGATGTACTTCGCCATTTTGATGAACTTACTCCGCAAGAGTCTTCCAATTTCCTCCTTGATTTTGGAAATTATCTATGGTGTGAACCTCCTTGGCTGTTGTTTCATGGGTTTCTTCCCTAGTCGTATTGGCAGCCTTAATTCTATCATCTCTCGACTTAAATCGAGCATTTCAGTGTAATCATATGCAAAACAATATTTGAATTTTTTTAGCAGTTTTACCACTTGATCTTTTAACTCTGGAGTAATGTTGGCACTCACGTACATTGGCCTTCATAGAACCTTGTCCCCAAGATCAATCTCTTTAAGAGGGTCCTGAGCCTGAATTTTATTTTTAGATGTTGTTGGATCTTTCTCAAAACGTAAAGGTTTGTCATCATATGTACAGTCAAGCTTTCAATATGTCAAATGATCACAATCGTCGATTGCATCCGCTTCAATTGCCAATTGGTGTTGTAACTCAGCCTCTTAGACCGTTTTTCTTTGATTTTCAACTATGTAAGTCGTTATTCGAGTCCATGCATTCGACTCAGCTATATTGTTGGCCTCACTGGCCATTTTGTTTATTGCCTCGGCTTCCTGAGCTAACTTTTTATGAGTTTTGTCCTCAGAGGCCATATTTTTCGCTTAAGTATTTAACCTAGAGATTGGAAATTTTGTTATCTCCCCAGCCTGTGGTGCCGTTTCACCTTCCTGTAGGGATTATTCGCATAAGAAACCATTTATGGGATGGAGTCTCACAGAGTTGAAGTCATTCTCATGTTCTTTGAATCCTGGGTTGGCTGGTGGGCATGACACAATGTTCAACAAATTTTTGTCGAAAGTTTTCCTGTTAACCTGGTTTACTTCTTCCAGGTAATAACTTTGATCTGCCTCCATATTCTCCATTATTCTATCTTCCCTAAAATCAATATTCTATGGGGTAAGGATGAAGGAATAACCCCAATAATGTGGATCCATTATCTCCCTAACAATAAGTTATGGTTAGATTTGCTTGGGATGACCATAAACAAGGTTAGTCGAACAGTGATTCCCATAGCCATATCTACCTATATTGCTCCTAGGGAGTGTCCCATTTTACCCTCATAGTTAGAGAGCACCATGTTGTAGGGCCTCAAATTAGTATCAAACTTTCCTATTTTCTTCAATAAAGGGTGTGGAATCATATTTATCGCTGCACCACTATCTACTAACACTTTGTTGACACCAATGTTGTCAATTTTCACCTTGATAAATAGGGGTTTGAGACGACTCTTCATCCCCATATCCGTATTTTAAAAAACATGATTTTATTCCTTGATGCACCCGTCATTAATTACATAAAATAACACCGGTTTGTAGCCATCCATGTTGCTGGAGCGATAAAGCGGAAAGCAAAAAGTAAGTTATTAATTTATAGGGTGATATTTAGATTATATCGTATCGTGTCCATGGAGATTGGTGTATTGAAATGTTGTTCGACAAATCTCTCGTTAATGAGTTTGGGGATAAATGGGTTGAAAGGAAATGTATCAACAGAAAATAAATGTATAAAAAGGAAAAAGGAATAAATTATCAAGCATGCATATATACTACTTCTCACAAGCTTAAACCTATCGACCTGTTATACTAAACCTACGAGACTCATCAATGTCATCACATGTCAAACACAACACCCATTGTATCACCTCGGTAGTGATCTCTCAACCAACCTTAACAACACATAAGTCAACTGTGCTTTCTTGCATCGACGATCTCTCAGAGCAACACAAATAACACAAAGGAATTAATCACACACACCCTAAGTGAATAACAACACTAAATCTATCTATAGAATTAAGACACTATTAGGTAATCATCCTAGATAAGAATCTAAGCAGTATATGTTTATAGCAACTCAAATCCCTAGCACAGAGCAAAAATCAAGGATAACAATCGACAAAGATTTGTAAATCAAGTTTTATATAATTCCAAGGGCGACAAATATACATGAGTTCAAAGAAAATACATATACAAACCCAACCAATAGAGAATACACAAATAAAAATAGAAATGAACCGCAAATATACTAGTTTATCAGCACTGATCGAAGAGCAATCCACCCCAGATCATCCGTATGCAAGCTCCATAAATGTTATCTACGCTAATCCTAACAAAATTTGAGGTTGATGGAGTTGGTAGCAAAAACTTCCCCAAACCCATAACCAAAAATGAGCTACAAATGAAGTTATAAAACAAATCTCAGCAGACCTCGCTTAGCGGGCTCACCGTGCTAAGCGGGCTGCAAGATATTTACACATTAAACCGACCTAAACTGTATTAAGCACGCTATCCGCGCTAAGCGGGCTCCAAAACAACGCTTCTGCCAAAATGTCAAAACTTAAGCAGCGCACTACAAAATGCGCTGAGCACACTCGTGCTTAGCGGCCTTTTGCGTGCTAAGTGGGATCTCCTGGACAGAACTTCCAAAAACTGGTCTTTTATTCTGAAAACACGCATCCGGATCCGTTCCTTCGACACCTTATTCCTTGATGCTTCAAAATGCAACAAATACCTATAAAATGAATGGAAAAACATCAAATAGTACACTATGTACACAAATACACAAATAAACACAAACTAAACATATTTACACAAAAGTCGGGTTTATTCAACAATATTAACAATAAAGAGTCGATAAGTGCAACAAAAAGTATATATAAAAATATCTAAAATTTCCACTTATCATATGTTTACTACCAGAAAGTCCTCCTCGTCATTCGTTATCTATGTAATGACATCATACTCAATGGGCAAAACATAAACCATATTGTATACGATGTCAAAATCATCCTATGGGTGTGAGGATTCCTCTACAATCACATCTTAATCATATTCCTTGGGTTCATATTCCTTAGGTTCTTCGACCTTGGGAGAAGGCACTGCGCCTAGTATTATCTTTGCTGGTGTCTGACTTCTGTGAGTACAACTTCACCATTAGATGTTTTGTATGATGTCAAAACTAGGAAAACTTAGCATTTTTGTATGTTGGATGGTATCTCAATGTCTCATGGCACTCCCTTGCATTAGGGGTCTTAGGAATCATTAAAACCCATTTTTAAATTGATCCAAGTCATGAAAAACAAGTTTCTGCATATATTTTCATTGCATGTGTTGAAACATACAAATTTCAGGTCGACACATATAACTCAGTTTTGAAGCTTGTAGCTAGCCTCTAGAAGGCTTAAGTCGACAGATGCATCATATAGGTCGATACATAGTGAAGCTTTTATCAAATTGAAAAAATTCTTATTTTATGTGTCGACACATATGAATTTCAGGTCGACACATTTACTGTTATTTTGAAGCCTGTAGCTACTGACTTGCTTCGTTCGACACGTCCATTATTTCAGTTCGACGCATACTGTTTAATAAGGTCAATTTTTCAATTCTTTTTAATTCTGAAAATCTCCTTTTTGCATCTAAACTTCCACAACTATAAATACATCATTCATTCATTCATCTTTCCAACTCAATGATACCATACATATTTCCTGCAATTTCTCTTCACCTTTAACCTCCAACCTATGCATACACACTAACAAATCATCGTAATAATATTTTGTTGGGGTTCCATTTAGACGAGGTTTGATAACATCCAATTAGGTTCTTGGGTTGAGATTTGCAGGGGTTTTCATCCGGAAAAACTGTGGGTTTGTCCTCCAAGATCATTGGTTGGTTTGGGGGTTTTTGTGCAAGACATTCAAGAGAGGATTGCGGCCTAGTGAAAGCCTTTGGAGATAAAGAACGTAAAGGACCCTTTGGAGATAAATAATGCAAAGGAAGTAGCGCGATAACGACGAATCAAATTGAAGTCTTGTGTTGTAATAGGTATAATTGATCGTGCACGAAAGCTTTGGAGATAAAGAACATAAAGGAGTAGCAATATCGATAAGTGAATTGGGATCTATTATGTCTTGGTCTTTCTCAAGATCAAAAGAAGAGAAGAGGTTGAATCAACAACAAAGAGTTAGGGTTTGTAGGGTTGCTCTTGGAATACTTCTCTTGTATCAACATTTGCATAATAAGAATTATCCTAATTCCATTGAAACTAGGCGCAAACATACCCATACGCAAGGACGAAAGCGGGGAACTGTGTAGACAAATCCCCGTGTGATTTTTCTTATCGCTTTTACTTGCTTTAATTTTCATCAATCAATTTTTCTAATAGCATTGCATAATAAATTGACTCGTAGGAATTTTTCCAGACTGTTTTTGTTTTGAATCAAGTGTTGATATTGCTTATAATCACTTTTGATTATAAGTGCTTTTTGTATCAACATAACTCAAAGGAAAATTATGAAAATTCAATTGCACACCAAGTGTTCGAAAAATTATTTTGTTAGTTCTTTTGATAATTACCAATGGAAATAGTATTGCTAGTAATTTGCTATAAATGATTGATAACTTGTTACTTGATTGAAGTATACTTAATTCAGATTATTATATTCATTCCATAATCAATTTTATATTTTCATATCTGACTTCTAATAACACGATTCGTATAGACGATATATTTTGAAAAACTTTCGCTTGCATTCTTTTATTAAACAATTTTAAAACCATATTTTTTATCTGAATTTTTGGCTTGGTGATCTATTCACCCCGTCTAGATAAGGCATCATCGTTTAACAACTTCTTTGACCCTTGGTACCACTAGTGGTGGAGTTGGAAAGACTCTCTCTCTCTTGCTGGATTTCTAGCCACCTCTTTGGTTGGTTCTTGTTTCTAATGATCATTGGAACTTGCATCATCTAGATTTTGCTTCCTCCGACGTTGATATCTTCGCCAATGGGTTCTGGTAATTGGGTTTTCCCTTTTTAGTTAGGACTGCATACATATGCCTTCGACCAATGAGAGTTGTTATGTATGGTCGAACTTGAATTCAACATTGTCTTATCCTTACTATTGAGATTGTTGTTTTCTTCCTGTCACATCCATTCTCATACAAATGCCTCTGATGAGGGCTTGTAAGTTTTGGTTCAACCCCCTTTGTTCTCAGTAGTGGTGTTAGGGACCCTGTAAGGAATGCCCCTCTTGTTAAAAGCATACCTTGGTCTATCTCGGGACTAATTGTTCTTTCCATCAGGCTTGGGCTTAAACTTCTGCGCCTCTTTAGCAGCCTTCTCGTCATACACAGAGTGGCACAATGGGCAGAGCATGGGCTTTGAATATTTCAGCTTGCACCTTTGGAGGAAATCCACGAGATCCTCTTCAGCATGTGGATAAACCACTTTAAGCTTTTTGACGTACTCATTTTCAAACACCTCCATGGCTTCGTTGAAGCCTTCAATAGCTTTGACCACTAGAAAATCCACATGCTCTGTGTAGTTCGTGTCCTTGATTTGCAGTGGGTCAGCATCCACTTGTATTTGGTTTTTCGCTTTGTAACACTCTAAAAATATAGATTAATTATTTAATTAATTTAGTATGAATATCAGTGATTATTGGTGAATATATGAATTATGATGAATTAGTTGATGCAATGTATTTATTTGAGTTGATAGATTTTATGATGTGATGTGATGTGATGTGGTGCGCTTGTTGATGATGAGATGTCTTAGAAATTATAGAAGCTGAGGTGTTAAGGGTGTATGATCGAAACCATGGAACCTTGGGGGTGTGGTGAGAAGACTAGTAATTATTTTATTATTATTATTATTGTTATTATTATTATTATTATTATTATTTTTATTATTATTATTATTATAGATACAAGTTATTTATAATATTAGTAATTAAATAATTAATTAAAAATAAGAAAAGGCAATATGGGGTTATTGATATTAGGGGTCTAAAGAGATAGAGAGAATCATTATTCTCAATCGATCGTAGAAACCAGAGAAGAGGGAAAAAGAGCACTTTTGGAAGAGGAGAAAAGGAAGAACCTAGGGCTAAAGGGAAGACTCCATTGGAGAAGGGAAGAGAATTCAAAACCTAAGGTAAGGGTTGGGTTCTAACTCTATAAGGGTTTGTATGACAGTGTGTTATGGTTGAGTTAGATTATGTAATTATATGTTCATCTTTGTGAGAATTGGGTGTTTTATGTGATTTATCTATGTGACAATTGTTGGTGATGAATGGGTGTGAAATTCTTGCATTTGATGTTGTATAAATGAAGTTAATTGATGTGTGATGTTTGAGTGTAATTGTTATAACAATGATTTTTTATTTGGATGAAAGAATCACTTAATTTAAGTGCTTAATTGTGTTTTTGTGTGAATTAAAATGTTTGGTATTGAGGTATGAATGTGTAAAGTTCAATTATAAACATTAACTGTATAATAGGTGGAAGTTAGACATGTTTATCGGACAAATAAGTGTTTTTCGTAACATAAAAATCTGGTTTGTTTTTATTCTGGAACAATGGGAATTGATTATCATATATGGGTACCCGGTTACTATTCGAAAAATAGCATTTTTGGCCGTTTTGACAGGGGGTAACCGGTTACCATATATGGGTATCCGGGTACACTACTGAAATTAACAGATTTTGGAAATCTTTGAAAATTCATAACTTTTGACTCGGGTGTCTGTTTGACGCGTCGTTCAAACTATGTCAAGCTAAAAATATTTTCTACTCGATAAAAATGATTTGAAAATAGTTTGAGATGATTTTATGGATTTTGTTTCGTTCCGATGTTGTTTTGATGTAATTGCAAAGTTATGAATATGATGATGGAATCGATGAGATTGATATTATGATTGAGTACGATGATGTTGCATGAATTTTTTAATTGTGTGACATGACATGCATGGTGATGATGGGCTGTATTGGCGTAACATTGATAAGTAAAAGTAATCAATGTAAAATTGTGTTGTTGCATATCAATGTCGCATACATTCATTAAAAGATGACCTGTATTGGCGAAAGATGGCATGTATTAGCGTTGTTTCCCCAAGTTGGAATTATTAAGTTGAGGGGTTTTGCCCTATTACGATGGCCTGTATTGGTGTTATGAAGTTGCTGCCCCAAGTTGGCATTATTAAGTTGAGGGTTTTGCCTTATTGGTACCACATGCATTTTGCATCAGTGTTAGTCGCATTGCATATTGTTAAATTGTTAATACAATGATAATGTTGAATTACCTGTTGTTGATACGATGATGATGTTGAGTTGCATATTGTGGATATAACGATGAAGTTGAGTTGTATGTTTGAATCATGTTGTATGATGTATGATGATAGTTAAGTGTGTATCTGTGTAATTGTTATGAACTATAATTGGTGATTATTAAGATGAAATCTTACATGATATATCTATCATATATTCATTATTATATATTCGTTTATATTGTTATGATATCTCACTCCTTCTGTTTGAATGTTTCCTCTACGTGTATAACACACAGGTGACAAATATTAGAGTAGCTTGAGGTATAGAGTTGCACCTCATGGTGCGTAGATCGATTTGGGTCTTGCTTTGATACCTAACACAGGGGATGGACGTTTGTTTTGCTTATTTAGTCGTTGCTATCTTTGAAAGATTTTGAGAGTATTATAACTCTTTTTTTTAATTGACGAGACGTTTTTTATGGATTGTTGGAGTTGTTGGCCAATTATATTTTGGATTGTTTTCGTGACATTAATAAAGTGAATTTGAATACCATGATGATTATGATGACGGTTCATCCGAAAATAATGTGTCATGTATCCATTTGTTAATGTTTGAGCAATTATTGAGATGATGAAATGTGACATCCTATTTTGATGTTGATTGGAAATTTTTAATTTACTCTGATTTTTATATAATTTATCAATGGGGAAATAGGGTGTTACAATTGGCATGAGAGCAGGTCGGTCCGTCTGGCCAAGTTGTCTAATGTTGTTTGTTCCTTAGTACGCGACAAGTGTGTGAAACACTATCGGTGTTTGCTTGCTTTTCTAATCACTTTTTTGGAGGAGTGGGGTTGAAACAAGACGGGGAGAAGCTTGTGCTTCTCTGAGATGGTTCAAGTGTGAACAATTGGTTTAGTATGTCGTGAAGTGCATGGGTGCAGACATTAGTGCTAATGTGTTGTTTTTGCAATTTTGTAGAAATCACGAATTCAAGATTTACTCCTAGTGATTGGGTCCGAGTGTCCTTGAGTGGGAATGATCATGTACTTGCGTTGTTCGCGTCTCTAGGAATGGAGGGCGATGTTATGACTAATGATGTGCCAGGTGTGTGTTGGTCTTAATGTTTTCTGGGGGTGATTGCGACTTGTCATTAAAGCAAGATGTTGGATTGACTTAATATTATCCTTGGAGTGGACTGTCTAAAGTGAAACCAAGTGATTACGAATTACTCTGATGAGTCGATTCATATTATTATGTTAGAGGATATCTGTTAAGAAAAGTAGGATGACTTTTAGAAGGTGAAGCTCAGACAATTGTAATGTTTCAGCACTGCCAGTTGATTGTGAAGTTGTCAATGTTGAGTTATCATTGTGTGTGATGTCGATGTACTGAATGATGATAAAGTGATGAATTGATGTAAATTTTATGTCGGAATGACATATGTGAAATTTTATTGATGTTGTTTGAGGGTTGTGGATCGTGAGTCAGAGACGGAACTCGAAGATATTAGTAGCCTTGTGAAAAGAGTTGGAATTTTGATGTTTTGGAAACTGAATTTTGAAGAAAGTAATGCGTCTCTAGAGTTATGAGAAGAATGGGGTTTCAGATATATGTTGGAATGGATTTTGTACACAAAAATGACAAAAAACTGCTTATGTTCCGCCGGTACCCGATTGCCATATATGGGTACCCGAGTACCCTGCGATGAAAATCAGTAGAACTTCAAAAATTCATAACTTGAGTTCTGGACGTCATATTTGAGTTTCATTTGAAGTGCTAGAAATCTAACATGATGAACTTTGTTTTAAAAATGGTTCCAACACCTATAAGTAATTTATTTGTCACGTAATGATGTTGATGAGATGTGAAATTTGATGTTGATCTTGTGCTTGATACCAGACTTATTCATATGGCACCATACAGGATGTCAGTTCAAAATTTGGGAGAATTGGAGAAGTTATTAGAATATATACGGAGAAATAGATTTGTAAAACCGAGTGTATCATTTTGGGAGCTTTGTTGTCATTGTTTAAGGAAAAAGAAAGTCATAAGAAACTGTATGTGGGTTACCGATAACTGATTAAAATAGTGGTTGAGGTTACATATCCACTTCAGATGATTGACGACTGGATGGACCAACTGATAGGCGAGTATGTTCTCAGTATAACTGAATTATGGTCAGATTATCTTCAGATACAGATGAAGAGTGAGGATAGTTATAGGACAACTTTTAGAAATCGGTGAAGTTATTTTGAATAATTGAGTCAGTTTATTACGGTGTGTATTGAGGGCATTTTGGTTTAGTCTGAGTCAGAAAAAGGAGACATTGAATGTCGTGACTAGATTACAGCGTCAAAAGGGAAGGAAACATATGTTAGGAGGTCAAGATGTAGATCATGATTTGAAGAGGTGAATTTTCTTGAACATGCTATTCCGAATAAAGATATTTGTGGAATCTATTCAAAGTAAATAGAGGTTTATATCGAGAGACTCTGAAATTGGTTATGAGACTAGAACTTTTCAGGAATTAACTGGTTATTATCGTAACTTGCTTAAGATGAGGTCAAGTGAGATAAGTTGTTAGTGAATGAATTAAGGGAATGAAATATTTGACATTAGTAAAGATGTGAATGTATTAGGTAAGTGCATAAAGATGCAACTTATGCCGATTAAGCATGATTAGAGTGATGGTAGCGTTGAGATTATGATTAGAATGAGATCCAAATGCGAGACTAAAGGAAATAGTAAGGATTCATTGATGTGGTCAAAATATTCTAACTGGATAAAGACTTATTTTGGAATGAGACGATTTGTATTATACTTGGTGTAGTAGTTTTCATGTATTAGAATATACTTAACAATTGTGTTATGCTGCATGCGCGTAAAGGAGACTATGAAATGAATTTTTGGGCGTTATGTCTCATTGATGAGATTGAAACAAAAGGAATTGAGGAAGATGTTTGTAATTCTTGGAGAGATTGTTGGACATTATGCTCAGGTAACCTTGAGCACAAGGTGAAAGACGCTATTATAGTTGGATAACAATGATTTACGCCACTATTATGGTTGTTGGCTACCTATTGACAAATTGAGGAACTGATCATCCTTAATCTCTTGTTGATAGTAAACGGGATCTTAATGGATGGGATATATGTGTCTTACTATCTTGATGGTGTGTAAAGTGATTGACGTTTTATCAAGAGGATAATTGCTCACCATTTTGTGTCAACCTAATGCAAAAAGTGGCTATGAAAGAGTTGGGATTTATTAAGTAGTTTAGAGACTTGAGTTGGTATGCGAACTAATGTCGCAGAGTAGACGGTTGAGCATGTCGAAAAGTGAATAATGATTTTCTGGTGGTTATTTAGGAGAGTCTGAAGATAGATGTGAAATTTGTAGATCTGATAGTTGGCGGATATCAAAATAAAGGCATTGACTTAAGATAGATGATCAAAGTAGCGCAGTGGAAGTGTAGTGTGACGCATTTTGTTATGTGGTTATGACTTTGGAGTCAAAGGTTAAATATTAGAAGTTGTGAGATAATGCAAACTATTAGACATTACATGATGGAATTGTTAGGTGAAAGGTTACCTATATTATTCGTGTTATTACCATGTCAATATGTGTATTGAATTGCATGATCAATTTTTTTGGGGATATAACATGGTGGGACTAAGGTTGTGTTGATGTTCTTAGGACGATATTGTTGTGTGATGTAATAATATAAATGGTGTTCAAGTTATGAGACTCTGTGTCCTTAAGCTATGCTGTTGTGCCATTTCCTATGGCAAGGACTTGAAGGTGAGCGTATTTTTCCTTATGAAGAGAAATTAGAGAAGCGTTATTTATAGTGACTGAAAAGACCTCGTTGTGTTCCGGTTCAAGCATAGACAATATCGTAAAGTAATAGATCTTACATCACAGGGTGATAAGACAAGGAGAAAAATGGATATGTGCATTCATAACTCGATAGTAATGCATCTTGTTGGACTGTTGTAGTTGACGATATATAATGTTGGATAGTAGTATTCAAAATATTTCCAAACATGACGTTGGAGTTATAGGGTGGGATGCAAGAGTCGTATCCGGAGTTGTTCGCAATAGGTAATTTTTTAGGACGAAAATCTTTTAAGTGGGGGAGAGTTGTAACACCCCAAAAATCTAGATTAATTATTTAATTAATTTAATATGAATATCAGTGATTATTGGTGAATATATGAATTATGACGAATTAGTCGATGCGGTGTATTTGTATGAGTTGATAGATTTCATGATGTGATGTAATGTGATGTGATGTGATGTGATGTGATGTGATGTGATGTGTTTGTTGATGATGAGATGTCTTAGAAATTATAGAAGCTAAGGTGTTAAGAGTGTATGACCGAAACCATGGAACCATGTGGGTGTGGTGAGAAGACTAGTAATCATTTTATTATTATTATTATTATTATTATTATTATTATTATTATTATTATTATTATTATTATTATTATTATTATTATTATTGTTGTTGTTGTTGTTATTATTATTATTATTATAGATACAAGTTATTTATAATATTAGTAATTAAATAATTAATTAAAAATAAGGAATGGTAATATGGGGTTATTGATATTAGGGGTCTAAAGAGATAGAGAGAATCATTATTCTCAATCGACCGTAGAAATCAGAGAAGAGGGAAAAATAACGCTTTCGGGAGAAGAGGAGAAAAGGAAGAACCTAGGGCTAAAGGGAAGACTCCATTGGAGAAGGGAAGAGAATTCAAAACCTAATGTAAGTGTGGGGTTCTAACTCTATAAGGGTTTGTATGCTGATGAGTTATGGTAGAGTTAGGTTATGTAATTATATATTCATCTTTGTGAGAATTGGGTGTTTTATGTGATTTATCTATGTGACAATTGTTGATGATGAACGGTGTGATATTCTTATATTTGATGTTGTATAAATGAAGTTGATTGATGGATGATGTTTGAGTGTAATTGCTATAATAATGATTTTTAATTTGGATGAAAGAATCACTTAACTTAAGTGCTTAATTGTGTTTTTGTGTGAATTAAAATGGTTGGTATTGAGGTATGGATGTTGGAAGTTCAATTATAAACATTAACAGTATAGTAGGTGGAAGTTAGACATGTTTACCAGACAAATAAGTGTTTTTCGTAACATAAAAATATGATTTTTTTTATATTCTGAAATAGTGGGAATCGATTACCATATATGGGTACCCGATTACTATTCGAAAAATAGAATTTTTGACTGTTTTAACAGGGGGTAACCGGTTACCATATATGGGTACTCGGGTACGCTACTGAAACTGATAGATTTTGAAAATCTTTGAAAATTTATAACTTTTGACTCAGGTGTCTGTTTGACGCATCTTTCGAACCTACGGAAAGCTAAAAATATTTTCTACTCAATAAAAATGATTTGAAAACAGTATAAGATGATTTTATGGATTTTGTTTCATTTCAATGTTGTGTTGTGAATGCGAAGTTGCAAATATGATAGTGAATGTGAAGAGATTTCTGGATGTGACGATGTTGTGATGATGTATGTACTCTGATATATGCTTGGTGGCCTGTATTGGCTTATTCTTCTATTTTGGTGTAATTGCAAAGTTATGAATATGATGATGGAATCGATGAGATTGGTATTGTGATTGAGTATGATAATGTTACATGAATGTTTTAATTGTGTGACATGATATGCATGATGATGATGATGGCCTTTATTGGCGTAGCATTGATAAGTAAAATTAATCAATATAAAATTGTGTTGTTGCATATCAGTGTCACATGCATTCATTAAATATGGCTTATATTGGCAAAAGATGGTCTGTATTGGTGTTGTTTCCCCAAGTTGGCATTATTAAGTTGAAGGTTTTGCCTTATTATGATGGCCTGTATTGGCGTTATGAAGTTACTGACCGAAGTTGGCATTATTAAGTTGAGGGTTTTTCCCTATTGGTACCAGATGCATTTTGCATCAGTGTCAGTCACATTGCATATTGTTGAATTGTTAATACGATGATGATGTTGAATTGTCTATTATTGATACAATGATGATGGTGAGTTGCATATTGTTGATATAACGATGAAGTTTAGTTGTATGTTTGAATCATGTTGTATGATGTATGATGATAGTTAAGTGTGTATCTATGTAATTGTTATGAACTATAATTGGTGATTATTTAGCTGGAATCTCACATGATATATCTGTCGTATATTCATTATTATATACTCGTTTATATTGTTATAATATATTACCCCTTTTGTTTGAATGTTGCCTCCATGTGGGTAACGTGCAGGTGACATAGATTATAGTAGCTTGAGGTATGGAGTTGCGCGTCATGGTATGTAGATCGAGTCGGGTCTTGCTCTGATACGTAACACTGGGGATGAACATGTGTTTTGCTTATTTAGTCTTTGTTGTTTAAGAAATATTGTGAGAGTATTATAACTCTTTTTTAAAAAAAAAATTGATAAGACATTGTTTATGGGTTGTTGGAGTTGTTGACCAATTATATTTTGGATTGTTTTTGTTGCATTAATAAAGTGAAGTTGAATACCATGATGATCATGATGACGGCTCATCCGAAAATAACGTGTTATGTATCCATTTGTTAATGTTTGAGCAATTTTTGAGATGATGAAATGTGACATCCTATTTTGATGTTGATTGGAAAATTTTAATTTACTCTGATTTTTATATAATTTATCGACGGGGAAATAGGGTGTTACACGCATTGTCTCTGAACTTGCCTCTCATCGTTCACTGCGCCTTGTACTAGATCTCTGAAAAGAACATATTGTGAAGTCTTGTGACCCAAGAAATTATGAAACTTACAAAATTCTATTTTCTTTCGTTGCTCTAGTGGTGGAATTTTTACTCCCTTGGGAATAATAATTTGGCCATCAGCAACCAAGAGGTTAAAAAATTTCGTCGCACTTAGTTACGTCGAAAGTGTATGTTTTAGAAATGAATTTATCATTCTTGGGTTCGACTGGATTCTTCCCATTGAAATGTTTCAATAGTTTATAAACATAGGGAGGACCTGGCTTTAATTTTGCCATGTTTACGTTGTTTTCTTCGATGTCCCCATACCCTATGTCACATTGTTGGTCTTCATGATTGTTGTACCCTGAAATTTTCTCTTTTCATTTTACCTTACATGGTTTGTGTTTCACCATATGCATTCATGCACTTAGACATGATCAAGGTCTTATTCAATAAGTAGAGTTTGTTTGTGTTGACAATCAACCCAAGATAGATCTCATATCCTATTTATCCTATTGGTTCTAGCTGATAAGGCCTCTAAGGCTTTGTGACGTCTCAAGTTGAGTCTTTGTGTCATCAGAGAATTTAAGTTGGCAAGGGTTTTAAAGGTTTGAGTAATTAGAATTTGAGATTATTGAAGACTTTCTCTTTTAGTAAGCTGCAAGGTTTTCATCTTCAAGCTTCTTTAGACTCAAAGTTTTATTTTCACCTTCAAGGCCAGGGAATTATCTTTAAAGTGAAGTAAATGCAAAGCATGATGCCGGAGATGAAATTGTGGATTCATATTGTGATCAAGACGGATTTTTTCGTTTCAATTACAAGATATTTGGATTTTGAGAATATGAAGTTAAGGGTTCAAGAGGATTTAAATTTGTGAATGAGGTTTGAAAATTGGAGATTCATTTGATCTTATTTCATAAAGTCTAAGTTCCAACTCAAAATGTTCAAGGCATGCTTTCATGATTCAAATCCATATCATTCTTTCATCATCCATTTTTTAAACTTTATCCAAAACAAAATCTTCTCAAAGTTCATCATTCATCATTATCATTCGACCAAAGTTAACAAGATTTCAATCTTCATTCAAATTACTTATTCTTCATTCAAACAATTTCTACAAAGTTTCATTTTATTTTCAAACATCATTCATTCAAATTCAATACATTTGCAAAGTCATTACAAATCCAACAATCATTGTTTAAAATACATTCAAGGTCAAAGTTCAAATACAATATTTTCTTACAAAACCAAATTAAAAGCTTTCTACATCCTAAGTTATCCTATGGGATTTTATTCTTCAAAGTTTCTTCTCCAAAGAATTCTTCTTCAATCTTCATATTTACCTCCAAGCCATGCCACGATTTCCCTTGCCATTTTTCTCCAACCAATCCTTTGTTGCTCACATGAAACAAGTGAAAGAGATAGTTAGAAAACAATCAAATATGAACAAGAAAATTTTCAAAGTATTTTATTCATCACTAGGGTTTTGTTTTAGGAATCAGATTAAAGAGTTTGTTTTTTTTCAATCATGTTCAAGCATACAAGCCTCATACATTGGATTTCAATTTAATCATGGGTCTAACTTTGTCTATTGAAAATCACAAGTTAATTGGTTCACAACAAACAAATTCAAAGAAGTTCAAACAAAATTTCATCACAGTCCAACCCAATAGCAAAATAAAGTTGCAAAACCTGACACGCAACAAAAGCCTCATACAGTTTGGTACTATCACTGGCCAAATTTCTTCTCTACTACAAATCACAAAAACTAGTTTGGTTCACAGTGAGACAAGATCAAAGAAAAACAAACTCAGAAAAGATTCATCATGTTTTACACAACAATCAAAAAGCCTCATTTTTGCTTTGTCCCAACAAAAGTCAGAATTGCATTGTCAGTCATAGGCCTAACATCTTTACTACAAATCTCAAAACAAATACATAAAAGATTTGTTTGGTTCACAGTAAAGTCAAAAAAGCAATGTAATGCACAAAGTATAAATCCAGTGGAAAAAGCAACAAAAAATTCAAGCCAGCAAGCAACAAGTATAAAACATCCAAGCCAGCAAGCAACCGGTACAGAAAATCACAGGGGCCAGCAAACACAATTCACAGGGGCAACATAGCACATCAAAAATCACAAAGTACTGATCGGATTACACTGAGGTATCTAATGATTCAGACTGCAACTGCACAGTCTTATCATGTAGTTTTAAAAGATATTGAACCACATAGACTGATGAATCGAACTACCGTCTTCTATTGTTACTTTGAAAATCTAAAGCTAATGAACATTTGATTGGGTTGTAGGGAAACTAAATACTAAATTAAGTTTAATTTTAATTATCAGTAAGTGGAACTACCAGTATGTAATGGTCGGACCTCGGGAACTAGCAACTGGTTGGGTGTCTTTGCATTTTCAAAATAACTTTCAGTAAAATCTATTTAGTTTAAAAGCCCTCGTCTCACACTGTCGTTTTATTGATCTAGGCTATGCAGTTAAGTCCTAACGTACGCTTCCACCATCCCACTGGAGTTAAAACACTTTTTGAAAACGAAATAGAATCTTAATTAACTTTAAAGTGCTTCCGCTGTATTTTAAGCCAATGCCTAATTACTACTGTCCATTTGAAAGATCTAAAACTTCCGCTTTGTTGACCCTAACCTCTATCTGTTCTTTACTTTCGTAACAAAACAATTTATCGATTAAAAATAGTAACTTAGACCAGAAAAAGGTTTTGTAGTAAAAATTACCCAACTGAGTCACTCGATCCCTTGGTTATGTGACCTTACATACCGATATATGAATTCTAGCCTAGCATAATATCAGACCAAATCACAGAACAATTCCAAAGACAAAACAAAATAAACATGATTATATTAATTAAAAGCAATAACAATTCATAAAAATAAACCTGAGGATAATAATTCTGGATACGGGTACAATTACTTCTAACTCTTGACTAGAAGCACTCCTCCACAAGCTGGTAGGCTTTGCTTCGATCAGGAATAGAGACAATCGTACAGAAAACAAATGCTAGAGGAAATAGAAAATTGCAGGAAAAAAATGCTCAAAGAAAAAATGCTTAAGGAAAATGAATTCTCAAAATATAAAAGGTGACCCTTGGTTGTTGTGTCTAGGGTTCTATTTATAGTCCTTTGTGCGATACGTAGGATTGAGAAAATATAGGAACACTTCGAGTTCATTTGAGAAAAAATAGGACCATGGAGTTGGTTACATCCTTCATGTGTTGACTGAGTGGTGCTTAAAAATAGAATGGCCGTTGGATTGGTGTTTGAACTTTCCTCTTCCATTGGATTTGCAGACTACGTGGTCAAAGAAGGAAAAGGTGGGCGTGTGACGTTCGTCAAGTCCAAGTGACATTGGTCACTTGGTCCATTATGCCCGTGACGACCGGAAGCGTGCCTTGACGATCGTCAAGGTCCTTATGCTAGTGGGCCACGTGCTCACGCCTTGTGATGGGCTTATACTTTCTTCTTCTTTTATTCTTTGGCCCTTTTTCTATTTTTGCACCCTTTTTCTTCATTTCTTCCAAAGTCTTTAACTTAACATTTATCTACAAAATAAGTGAATACCCGCGTAATACCTATATAAAATAATAAAATTAAAATAAAATAAGGGAAATAATTTATGTAAATCAATCTAAAAATATCATATATTTGTGTGTTATCAAACTCCCCCATACTTGAACTTTGCTTGTCCTCAAGCAAATGCTCAGTACGATGTTTTTATAAACATGGTCAGATGCACATACATGACTCGAATCAACTCATATACGACTGCGTTGTGTTTTTGTCAGAAAATTGAAAGCTTGATTCATGCTCCATTACTATGGTAATGACACTAGATAATCCCATTTTATGTAAACTAGTTACAGATACTATCATATCCTACCTCGAGTATTTGTCTCGTTTCGTCCCTTTCATTCGAGCGCAATCACATTAAGCCCTTTATCCTTGCACGCACATAGCAGAACAGCCGGTTAGTGGTTATGATCCCTTTTTTAGCACTTAGATTTCTGGCACAGTAATGTGGCAACCTTTTTCTATCTGTTGTACCCCAAAATTTGCCCTCCCATATTCTTCAAAGTTTTGACAAACATCATCTCAATTTGCTCAAGTCTACTCAAGGGTTGCACAGTTCAAACACCCTCTTAAGCCAGTCAAATTAGGGTATTGGTTCTTGCAAGGAAGTTGAGTTTTTCAAGGGCTCAATCAAGTCCCATATTCTCATATACATTGTCAAGCACCTACATGTCAAGTTTCAAGGCTCACAAGGTCAAGTTGCACAGTCAAAAGCCCTAATTGCTTCACAATCAACTGCAGGGGCAAAATGGTCATTTGGCAGTCAAAAGTCAAAATTTTTGGTCAACATCTTATTTTGAAGCCACAATCATCATTTGATCAAATCTTGATCATGATTCCACAAGAATGGCTCAAAAATCATCAAGATGCAAAAGTTTCCATTTTTGGACAGCTGAAAAGTCAACTGTAACCTGACCAAGGCATAAATTTGTCATGGTTCATCATAAAAATCCCATCCAATGCTCATTTTTAAGGGGAGGACATTTCCTACAACTCATCTTCACATTCCAAGTCCAAGAAATGCTCTCACAAAAAGTTATCAATTTCAACATTATAGGTCATTTTCAAAAGTCAACAAAAAGGCACTTTAAGTCAAAGACCATAACTTGAGATTGGTAAATCAAAATGACATGGGACCAAAGGCATTGGTTAGAGGACTTCAAGACCTTTCCAAAATGTCCAAGAACATGTTCATATGATTAAAATTGAGCAAGATATGCATTGGAGAAGTTGGGAAATTTTTGTGAAATGGCAAAAGTCAACTATCCTTGAAACTTCAATTTTTGACAAAAGGGCCCACTTTTTTCCACTTGATTCAGCCTTGTCATGCCTCCCACGTGTCCCATGATCAATTTCAAGATTAAACATTAATTTTTCTATTTTTATTTAATTTTATTTGATTTAATTCATTTTAAATCCATAAAATTCAAATAAAATCAAAAAAATTAATTAAATAATATCTTTTGATTTGAATGACTTTTACGTGTTATGAACAACCTACCAATTTCGTGCTAGGGCCATTTTATGCATAAAAATTCAAATTTGAACCAAACTTGGAAGGTGCCTTTAATGGTGGTTATGAAGAATCTAAAAACATAATGGCACAAGTTTAAGGCTCCTAAAGGTGAATTATTCTCATTCATGACTACATATGTAAGCCTTGCAAGCCTCATTCACGACCTAGAGTGTGCACAAATGTCCAGAGCAAAATCCAAAAAGTGTAAAAAAAAAGTGTGAGATCAAAAGGAGTGTTGCAAGTATTTTCAGGCCAAAAGGAGAACGTGACTCTCTTCGTTGCCATACTCTGAAGCTAAAGCAACCCTTGCCACGTCCTAAGGTCCATCATACCGCGCTGTAAGTTATCCCAGGTCCCCCATAATTTCCATAATATTTTGCTTCATGTAATTGTGTGCAGGTTTGCTAGCATGTTCCACCGTGTGCCCTCAAGCATTCAGCATGCCAAGTGTCCCAAGCGTCCATCCAAGGGCCAAGAGGTGAGCAGCACCATGCTCTCAGTCAACAAGCATTCTTGGCAATCCAGAAAGTCAACGGGCTTTGTGCAAATGGGCCAGAATATCAACAATAAACCTCCAAAAAAGACCCAAACCCCCATGGTTCCCTCATATTTTCTTTTCTTTTCTTTTTTTATTTTTCTTTTAACTAATTATTATTATTACCACCAAAATTAACCAATTGATATTTTTTTATAAAAAACCAAAAAAAGAAATAATATTATTATTATTATTATTATTAATTTCATGCTATTTTGTAAATAAATACTAATAAATTGAATTAATTTTAATTAGGCAACTTTAACTTTTTTTTTCTTAATAACTAAAAGAAATTTAGGATTTGGTTTTATTAACTTTTAATTTTATTTCCTTTTATTTTATTTCATTAAAAAACATAAAAATACAAAAAAAAATTTTCCTTTTAATTAATTAGTTTAATTATTAGTTTTAATTTCATTTAATCACAAAAAGGACAAAAAAATTCAATTCTTATTCAAAAGGGTCAAAACCCTTAGGACGTTCCCGATTTAATTCTTTCGCGCGTATTTATTTATTCTGATTATATTCATGTACCTGTACAGAGGATGTAATAGTAATTAGGATTTTATTGTTTTCTTTAGTTTTTTGCATTTACTTTTCAAAAACGGGTTTTTGTTTTTGGCGATGTATAGACCCGCGCCTTGTAATAGCGTAGCTTTACATTCCCGCACTTTAATTTTCCGCACCCCTAACTGTTAACAATGCATGAAAGAATGTATGTAAATAAAATTAATCCGTAGCTCACAAATAACATGTACAAAAACAATTAACTGAAAAACAACACACAAAGCACATGCCATTCCTAGAGTACGCTTCACTCGTTGCCTCGAAACGTGGTCGCCAAGTATAGGGTGTTTTAGAGGTCGCCCTCCTGTCTAAAGATTCAGTTGCCTCGAAACGGTTGCCTCGGATAAAAAAGGATCTAGGACGTTAGGGTTACCGCTAAGGCGTCCTACCGTTGCTTCGGTGACCACACTGTCCCGATAATCGAATTGACCCGAACAACTCCAACGATGGTGCTACCTACCTCTCAATGGTGGGATAGCACTATCTAAAGGACTCTTACACAGCTTAATTCCTTAGGGTAGGTAGATGACTCATGGGTACTTGCTCTTTTCAAAACAAACAAAATACTTTTCACACCTTACACTTTCAAAAAGTTTTCAAACAATACTTCATACACTCTTGAGGACTGATACAAGAGTTACCTAGAAGTTTTTAAATGAACTTTTTCAAAACCCACACACACACTTGAAAAGCAAACAATCTTTTGAAAATATAAGAGCAAGTACCTAAGAGCCCGTGGATAACCACAGATAGAAAGGGTGCTAATACCTTCCCTTTCTATAAATCTACCTCCCGAACCGAGAAACATATCGAATAAGGAATTTTGCTGTGCTTTTGTCCTTTCCATGTTGGAGAACATAAAAGACGGTGGCGACTCTTGCTTACCGTGACATTTCGCGAAACCAGCTTTAAAACAGTCAGTTCTATTTCCACCGATCACAGAACTGGCGACTCTACTGGGGACTCTAAAAGTGAGGTGTACCTTAGGATTAGATCATACTTATGTTTTCAATTGCTTTGCTTTGATTGCTTTATATTTGTGGGCTTTGCATCGGAGTTTCATAGATCCTGACCCGGATCTGGGGATACCCTTTTAGGTAGCATAAGCTGTGAGGGACCTGTCCGGCGTAGACCGACACGGGTGAAGCAGTGGCTACGTTGGTGTGGCACCTTGGTCTGTACCGATATCCCTTGTGTTGCAACGAGGAGAATATGGGTCTTATGAGGAGTCATTAAACACCAACCGACCTTAGAACCATAATGTGACCCAACTTGGCCATAGAACAATAGCAGTATGCTACACCCATTGAGGCTAAACTCTCGCGATGGTTCTGGCCGCAAGAAAAGATTGCGACGCTGGAGTTATGACCGATTGAGGGTAGTCAGTGATATTGGGATCCTCTAGAACCCAGTTACTTTTGATAGGACTGGTCTTAACCAACGAAACTGAAAGAGGGTAGTACCTGAACTTCATGCTGGCCTAAACTCTAAGGGTTGTCTGGTGTGACTTGTGTGCCTTATCATGTTTGCCTTTGTGAATACTTGTTGTATGCTTTACCATAACATCATACCATCATACCATTGCATACATCCTACATAAGGACTAATCCATTTCAAAGATCTCAAGGGTTTGTGATGCAGGTCATGATGTCTAGCAAGGGGCAAAGGGGATTTATTTTCCTCTAGCCAAGGTTGATAACTTGAGTCAGGGGCTATGACCCACTCGATATGGTAAGCCTTGACTCTTGAGGAAGGACTCTCAGCAACATGAAGTTCCTTCAATCAAGCTACCCAAATTCAAGTTCTAACAATCTTTCCTGTTTATCCCGCGAGATCCTTGAAAACATTGCATGCATATCATACATATCATTGCATTATAGGTACCCTTGTTATAGGTCACTTACCTTCTTCGCTGTTTATTTCAGCAATGGCTTCCCAACAAGATAACCAGGGTCTCCATGCTCAAGAGACTCAGTTCAGGGAGATCTTCCTAAGCCTATCCAAGGGGCAGGAAGAGTTGAGGACACTCCTCATGGGGACTTTGGTCAGGAACAGTCCTGAAGACGATAGGGACGAACGGCTGAAACATTTACAAGCTGAGGTGGATACAATGAGAACCCAGATGCTGGGGCAAATGGCTCTTATCCAAGACTTATCTCAAAGACAAGGAAAGCTCAGGGTTCTCGTCAACCAACTGCTTCGGGATAACCAACTGGGGCAAACATCTAAGGTTGAAGAGCAAGCCATCATTCAACCACCTGTGGGGCAAGAAGACAAGGGAAAAGCTCCTCAGTTTGCTTCGGGGTCACAAGACCAACATCAACTTCACCAGCGTCAACAGGGTAATCGGCGTAAGCGAAATACGTCTGGAAGACATTTCTCGGAGACTGGTGTGCCATCCTCACTAATACTGAAACGCCTGTTGGAGGCCAAGCTGATTGCTTTAAAGGATCCTCCTAAGAAGCTCAACATAACCTCCCTAAAGTACAATCCTGATGAAAGGTGTGCCTACCATTCCGACAGTCCTGGACATGACACTGACGACTGTTGGAGCTTGAGGAACAAGATCCAGGACTTGATCAACGGAAGGGTGCTGGAGTTCATGCCGGGTGGCAAAATGAAAATCTTCTGCTGAGAATCTTCCATCTGAGATGACTAGTGCAAACTAAGAAGCTTTTGTTCATTCGAATGTTCAAGTTATATTTTTCTATGCTTATTCAAACAATTATCATGTCAAACTCTATTATTTCATTAATGCATTACACGTGTCTGTTTTGAAGTAATTGTGTTCACTATATTCAAAATTGCTTTTATTTTTCTTGATGTTCAACTCTCAATTGTAAATTCTAAGCCTCTTGAGGGGGGATGACGAAAACGATACCACAATCTACAGTATGCTTTTGAACAGACCCCGCTAATGAGGTACAATCATTGTTTCAATTCCTAAACACTAGAGTTATAAGGATGATAATCCCTCGTCAACCCCTTTGAGCCAAAGAAGTAGGAGTTTTCTTTTCGAAAATTAAAACCCTTAATCATAACCTGGGGCAGGGTAGTTCTCTCAGTTGGTCCAAGTGCACAACGAATAGCACCAAAGAGGTCCTCACAAAACAAAAGACAGTGATGGTTCCGAATAATCATAAAGATAGGCAGTCATTATCCCTTAAAATAAACGGCCATTAAGTCAAAACCTATGAAGGAGACTTACAAAACTGGGGCATCCCGCTGACTGTAATCACAAAAGAAGCAGTTCAGGCAAAAAACAGGGATAACGAAATCAAAAAGAAAAGAGGACCTGCAAACCCTCAACAAGGAAATGACTGCCTATTCAAAATAAAATGTCAACATCCGAACCATCATGGGAGTATTAGGACAAAGACTTGAACAAGGTCTAACGCACGATCAACTGAGTTTAAGTTTGAAGAACATCACGAAGAGCGGGTGGGTACAAATATAATTTGAGCCTTTATCCTTTGTTTCTTAAACCGTGAACCAGGCCACGTTATAACCCTTAAAAAGTCCTAGCTGAAGCATGGGTTAGTTCGAAGGCATACTGTTACGAAAGGTATGCTGACTCCTTAAGGCTTGCTGTAAAATACTGAGTTGACATCACATTTTACAAAATTTGCTTGTTTTACTGAAAAAATGCATTTTCAAAAACTTCAAGACAGACATAAGCTTTGCATTTTTAATATAACATTGCTTGCATATGACTATTTGTTTGAACAGCTTAGAAGTTTGCACGACGAATGTCTAATGAACAAAAGCACTTCCAATCAAGGGGCACGACACGATCATTATCCATCATCTGGGGCAGTTAAGTCAAGATTCAGAGAATCTCTCAAAAGGCCAACCAGATTGGGGCAAATCTCCATCTGGATCACTTGGGGCATTGGACGATCAAAGGAAGATCTTCTGGTAGTAGGGCAACGCAACACTACTGACAGGGGCACCTCCCTACATCTTGAGAGCACGGACATAGTTGAAAAAATACTGCACATAATCAAAGACCCGCTAGGTTGACACACCTAGGCAAAAATAAGGGCTTCCCGGCGAACCAAAAGGGTTCGGGCAAAAACAAGGGATGAAATGAAAAAATCTGTACACCCGCAAGTCGAAAACCTGAAAAGGCGGCTTGGGATAAAAAAGGGTATCCCGATGGACTGAAAACCCGAAAGGGCGATCCAGGCAAAAGTTAGGGATCAAGAGCGTACGACTATGTCCCGTCATCTCGTCACTTGCCTACCAGAAGAAGATTGGTCAAATCGGCAGTTATCAAGCACCTCCACAAGGTATCTTCTTCCCCCACATCAGAAACAGGGGCAATAATGAGTTGTCCGAGCGATCTAGTTGCTCTGTCAACCAAGGTACCAAGATAGGTTCGGCTGAAGAACATAACCAAGAGGCCTCCACTCCCCGGGAGTAAGACAAGGTCCAACAATACTCTCCCCCGAGCAGAGTTGGTCTCCCGTCAGCCCTGACAAGGCACAGTATCTCCAGCAAGTCAACAATGCTCTCCCCAAGCAGAGTTAGTCTACTGTCAGCCTTAAGGAAGTTGGGTATCCCCAGTAAATCTCAATATTCCCCAGCGGAGTATACAGATGTTCCTAATCAAGCATCCCCGTCCGTCTTAATATAAGATTATTCCCCAGCGGAATACAGACATCCAGTGGAGCCACTTCCCAGTGCAGTCCAAAGTCTCCCCAGGAGAGTTGAATCAATCTCCCCAGTAGATTCTGGAAGCTTATCCCCAGCAGATTCTGGAAGCTTATCCCCTGCAGAGTACAAACGCATCTCCCCGGCTTTATTCAAAGTTATTCCCCACCAGGGCTTATAACTGGGTTATCCTCAGCTAATTACCACTGAAAGATCGTCCTCGGCGAAGTCCTTCCTATCCCCCAACGGAGTTCATCAAATTCCCCAACCAGCTTATCAACGGTATCCCCAGCGGAGTTATCATCAAAACCTCAGCGAAGTATCTCTTCCCACAGAGTAATTCCCCACAGAGTAATCTCTTCACCAAGTTTATTCCCCAACGGAGTCAACTTCTCCTACCGGTAATCTTGCAATCTTCATCCCCAGCGGAAACGAAGAACTCTACTCTTCAACATCAGCCCAGGATTCAACAAACTCCCGGCATTCGTCAAGGATTTATTTTCCCAGACAAGAATACATTCATAAACATCACATCTTCATACATTATAGCATGCATACGCATCATACAACACAAATCTCATTTATTTTTGAGAACATCTTAAAATCATGCAGTTCATGCATCATGACATTGCATACGACTAATACTTTTCCTTTTCAGGAAAAAGTCAATCAAAAGATGATTACCATCTACCTTTACAGTTCCAGATCAACACCGGTAATAAGCCAGGAAAATTCTGTGGACGACTGATCGTGGGTTAATATCCGAAACCAAACAGGACAATTATCTACTGGATCATCCTCAGGCAACCCTACACCGGTTCCTTTTCTTTCAGAAGAAGTCTTACACGGGCTCATCAACAGGCAACCCTACACCGGTTCCTTCTCAACCTCAGATGTAGTTTTACACGAACTCATCATCAGGCAACCCTACACCGGTTCCTTCTCAACCTCAGATGTAGTTTTACACGAACTCATCATCAGGCAACCCTACACCGGTTCCTTCTCAATTTTTAGACGAAGTCTTACACGGACTTATCATCAAAGTAACCCTACACCGGTTCCTTTTCTTTCAGAAAAAGTCTTACACGGACTTATCTCAAGATGACCTTACCCCGGTTCATCCAGAAGTTTTACACGAACTTATCCTGCAGTAACCTTACCCCGGTTCCTCCAGAAGTCTTACACGGACTTATCTCAAGATGACCTTACCCCGGTTCATCCAGAAGTTTTACACGAACTTATCCTGCAGTAACCTTACCCCGGTTCCTCCAGAAGTCTTACACGGACTTATCTCAAAGATGACCTTACCCCGGTTCATCAAGAAGTTTTACACGAACTTATCCTGCAGTAACCTTACCCTGGTTCCTCCAGAAGTCTTACACGGACTTATCTCAAAGATGACCTTACCCCGGTTCATCAAGAAGTTTTACACGAACTTATCCTGCAGTAACCTTACCCCGGTTCCTCCAGAAGTCTTACACGGACTTATCTCAAAGATGACCTTACCCCGGTTCATCAAGAAGTTTTACACGAACTTATCCTGCAGTAACCTTACCCCGGTTCCTCCAGAAGTATTACACGGACTTATCTCAAGATGACCTTACCCCAGTTCATCCAGAAGTTTTACACGAACTTATCCTGCAATAACCTTACCCCGGTTCCTCCAGAAGTCTTACACGGACTTATCTCAAGATGACCTTACCCCGGTTCATCCAGAAGTTTTACACGAACTTATCCTGCAGTAACCTTACCCCGGTTCCTCCAGAAGTCTTACACGGACTTATCTCAAGATGACCTTACCCCGGTTCATTCAGAAGTCTTACACGGACTTATCCCGAAGTAACCTTACCCTGGTTCCTCCAGAAGTTTTACACGAACTTATCCCGAAGAAACCCTACACAGGTTCTCTCTCTCCAGACGTAGTTTTACACGGGCTCGTCGTCAAAGAAACCCTACACAGGTTCTCTCTTCCCAAAGATGCAGTTTTACACAGACTCGTCATCAGAAACCCTACCCAGGTTTTACTTCTTCCAAGATGCAGTTTTACACGAGCTCATCATCAGTCAACCCTACACAGGTGTCCTTTTTTCCAAGATGCAGTTTTACACGAGCTCATCATCAGGCAACCCTACACGGGTTCCCTCTTTCAACTTACAAAAATTACAATTCAACAGACAACCTCCAGATGGCATCTATAAGCCCATCCACCTACCAACAGTCTCCAAATGGCATCTGTAAGCCCATTCCCGACATCACATTGCTGATACCTCACCATGTGAGTGCAAATTTTTGGGCACTCTAGTGTTCAATCATCTTCCACCTTCGGATCACGAAAGGCACGCAAGCCAATCTACATCCTCAGGTCTAAGAAGATTGAATAGGGGCAACTGTTGTACCCCAAAATTTTCCCTCCCATATTCTTCAAAGTTTTGACAAACATCATCTCAATTTGCTCAAGTCAACTCAAGGGTTGCACAGTTCAAACACCCTCCTAAGCCAGTCAAATTAGGGTTTTGGTTCTTGCAAGGAAGTTGAGTTTTTCAAGGGCTCAATCAAGTCCCATATGCTCATATACATTGTCAAGTACCTACATGTCAAGTTTCAAGGCTCACAAGGTCAAGTTGCACAGTCAAAAGCCCTAATTGCTTCACAATCAACTGCAGGGGCAAAATGGTCATTTGGCAGTCAAAAGTCAAAATTTTTGGTCAACATCTTATTTTGAAGCCACAATCATCATTTGATCAAATCTTGATCATGATTCCACAAGAATGGCTCAAAAATCATCAAGATGCAAAAGTTTCCATTTTTGGACAGCTAAAAAGTCAACTGTAACCTGACCAAGGCATAACTTTTTCATGGTTCATCATAAAAATCCCATCCAATGCTCATTTTTAAGGGGAGGACATTTCCTACAACTCATCTTCACATTCCAAGTCCAAGAAATGCTCTCACAAAAAGTTATCAATTTCAACATTATAGGTCATTTTCAAAAGTCAACAAAAAGGCACTTTAAGTCAAAGACCATAACTTGAGATTGGTAAATCAAAATGACATGGGACCAAAGGCATTGGTTAGAGGACTTCAAGAACTTTCCAAAATGTCCAAGAACATGTTCATATGATTAAAATTGAGCAAGATATGCATTGGAGAAGTTGGGAAATTTTTGTGAAATGGCAAAAGTCAACTATCCTTGAAACTTCAATTTTTGACAAAAGGGCCCACTTTTTTCCACTTGATTCAGCCTTGTCATGCCACCCACGTGTTCCATGATCAATTTCAAGATTAAACATTAATTTTTCTATTTTTATTTAATTTTATTTGATTTAATTCATTTTAAATCCATAAAATTCAAATAAAATCAAAAAAATTAATTAAATAATATCTTTTGATTTGAATGACTTTTATGTGTTATGAACAACCTACCAATTTCGTGCTAGGGCCATTTTATGCATAAAAATTCAAATTTGAACCAAACTTGGAAGGTGCCTTTAATGGTGGTTATGAAGAATCTAAAAACATAATGGCACAAGTTTAAGGCTCCTAAAGGTGAATTATTCTCATTCATGACTACATATGCAAGCCTTGCAAGCCTCATTCACGACCTAGAGTGTGCACAAATGGCCAGAGCAAAATCCAAAAAGTGTAAAAAAAAAAGTGTGAGATCAAAAGGAGTGTTGCAAGTATTTTCAGGCCAAAAGGAGAACGTGACTCTCTTCTTTGCCATACTCTGAAGCTAAAGCAACCCTTGCCACGTCCTAAGGTCCATCATACCGCGCTGTAAGTTATCCCAGGTCCCCCATAATTTCCATAATATTTTTCTTCATGTAATTGTGTGCAGGTTTGCTAGCATGTTCCACCGTGTGCCCTCAAGCATTCAGCATGCCAAGTGTCCCAAGTGTCCATCCAAGGGCCAAGAGGTGAGCAGCACCATGCTCTCAGTCAACAAGCATTCTTGGCAATCCAGAAAGTCAACGGGCTTTGTGCAAATGGGCCAGAAATTAAACAATAAACCTCCAAAAAAGACCCAAACCCCCATGGTTCCCTCATATTTTCTTTTCTTTTCTTTTTTTATTTTTCTTTTAACTAATTATTATTATTACCACCAAAATTAACCAATTTTTATTTTTTTTATAAAAAACCAAAAAAAGAACTAATATTATTATTATTATTATTAATTTCATGCTATTTTGTAAATAAATACTAATAAATTGAATTAATTTTAATTAGGCAACTTTAACTTTTTTTTCTTAATAACTAAAATAAATTTAGGATTTGGTTTTATTAACTTTTAATTTTATTTACTTTTATTTTATTTCATTAAAAAACATAAAAATACAAAAAAAAATTTCCTTTTACTTAATTAGTTTAATTATTAGTTTTAATTTCATTTAATCACAAAAAGGACAAAAAAATTCAATTCTTATTCAAAAGGGTCAAAACCCTTAGGACGTTCCCGATTTAATTCTTTCGCGCGTATTTATTTATTCTGATTATATTCATGTACCTGTACAGAGGATGTAATAGTAATTAGGATTTTATTGTTTTCTTTAGTTTTCTGCATTTACTTTTCAAAAACGGGTTTTTGTTTTTGGCGATGTATAGACCCGCGCCTTGTAATAGCGTAGCTTTACATTCCCGCACTTTAATTTTCCGCACCCCTAACTGTTAACAATGCATGAAAGAATGTATGTAAATAAAATTAATGCGTAGCTCACAAATAACATGTACAAAAACAATTAACTGAAAAACAACACACAAAGCACATGCCATTCCTAGGGTACGCTTCACTCGTTGCCTCGAAACATGGTCACCAAGTATAGGGTGTTTTAGAGGTCGCCCTCCTGTCTAAAGATCCAGTTGCCTCGAAACGGTTGCCTCGGATAAAAAAGGATCTAGGACGTTAGGGTTATCGCTAAGGCGTCCTACCGTTGCTTCGGTGACCATACTGTCCTGATAATCGAATTGACCCGTACAACTCCAACGATGGTGCTACCTACCTCTCAATGGTGGGATAACACTATCTAAAGGACTCTTACACAGCTTAATTCCTTAGGGTAGGTAGATGACTCATGGGTACTTGCTCTTTTCAAAACAAACAAAATACTTTTCACACCTTACACTTTCAAAAAGTTTTCAAACAATACTTCATACACTCTTGAGGACTGATACAAGAGTTACCTAGAAGTTTTCAAACGAACTTTTTCAAAACCCACACACACACTTGAAAAGCAAACAATCTTTTGAAAACATAAGAGCAAGTACCTAAGAGCCCGTGGATAACCACAGATAGAAAGGGTGCTAATACCTTCCCTTTCTATAAATCTACCTCCCGAACCGAGAAACATCTCGAATAAGGAATTTTGCTGTGCTTTTGTCCTTTCCATGTTGGAGAACATAAAAGATGGTGGCGACTCTTGCTTACCGCGACATTTCGCGAAACCAGCTTTAAAACAGTCAGTTCTATTTCCACCGATCACACTATCCAATTGGAAGATGTGGGGGATTAGACCATAATGTGCCCTACCAAGTTCAGTACCAGACGCTCCTGAACCATCTAACAAAGGATTTTTAATGTTACTTTGTAAGGCTTACATCCTTTGGATTAAACGATCGGGTAAGGATCGGCCAATTTAGTTGGTGTATTACCTATCTTCTTAAAGCTTGTAACATTTTTCTGAAATAATAAATTAGATCATCCACTTATATTCATCGACTTCCCGTGTAGTTTGTGTTTAAGACGGTGCTGACTGCTAATATAAATTACTCAGGGTTACTACAAAAACTAAAACTCAGGGTTTTGGAATAACAGGTACTTGAACTAGTCTATCATACTTTGGGGTTGTAAAATGTCTAGACGGTAGTAATTTCGCTTAATCTTGCCATAACTCCTAACTATTAAAGATCTTGCAGCCTATGTACTTGTCAAGTGAGTCAAGTTATGCATAAAACTCTATAAAAAAAAATTTATAGGGCTAAAAAAGATAGAGGAATCGGAAAAACAACATAAATGCTTCAATAGATAACTTGATAACAAAAATTGTATTGAATTAGAAATGACAGAAGGGAAATTACAAAGAAAATAAAAATTACTAGGAAAGGGAAATACTTCCTCCCCCATACTTGAATCATACATTGTCCTCAATGTATTGACAAAAGATGGAAAAGGGAAGTGGAAACTAGACAATTATTCTTCCTCCTCTTGCCTTCGAAATCTACCACGTGTCCTTGCTCTTCTACGTCCTTATTCTTCCTCCTCTTGCCTTCGAAATCTACCACGAATCCATTACCACGAGAAATAACGTTATGCAAGTCTTCAACACGAAGTGTTAAAGCTCGCATATCTTCTGTCATTCCTGCGGTGAATTCCAGCATACTTTGATCGTTCCTGTGAGCATAGTCGCTTTGGTCTCTCTGCATTTGTTTCATGAGATTCAACATCTCAATTTGGCGTGTCTCGAGGCTTTGGTAGCGTTGAGTGGACAGTTGGTTCTGCTGCATTATTGCGGCATAAATTGCATCAATGGTGGAAGGATTGTTGGCTTGCTGTGGTTGGGGCTCTTGCTGCTCTAATTCTTCTTCAATTTCATCAACAACAACATTGTTGGCCTCACCTTGATTTCCTTGCTTATTTACTCCAGATTCGGGTGCATTTAGGTTGTAAAGCTAATTATCAGGATTGCCCAAATTTGTACGATTGTGATTTGGCAAGATGACGCTACGAACTTCTTCATTCTTCACCATCAGATAGTAACCTCCAGCTTCTCTTACCTTGATCAGGAGGCCAACTCTGCAGTTATCAATGTCCATATAAACTGCTGGCAGCGTAGGTAGAAGTTGAATCCTTTCCCCCCAGTTCAGGTGAACTGCGATGGTGGTGACAATGCGTCCAATACAAAAAGGCGTAGTCCCATCTCTCGTCACAAGGTTTTGAATATGGGCCATCATTAATGTAACGTGATTAAGACGAAGATCTTGTGAAAAGGCATAGTGAAGAGCATACAACTCCTTAGTGTTGACTTTGTTGTTGTTTGCCCTTCCAAAAACCGTGTTAGCCATAACGCGGTATAAGAAGCGAATATTTGGGTTGTGAATGTGAGAGGCGTAGCGTGCTTCAGGAATAACATTGGGCTCACCGGTTATTCTTTCCCATAGTACGTATGCACTTCCATTCCAATATATCTCCAAGGGAATACGATATTACACATCATTTCCACGGGGAAAACGAAACATTTTGCTCAAATTTTCATGGCTAAGCGTGTATTCTCGGTTGAACATTCAAAATTGAGTGGCTGCAGTTAGGTGTTCATCAGCATCGTCGCGAGTGTGGTAGGCATAGGAACTCAAGAATTCCAACGTCAGAGCCTCGTAGGTTGGTGTGTTCAACATGCTTATAAAGCTCAGGCCCGCTTTGTCGAGAAAGCATTGCATATTGTTTCGTAACCCCAATTCTTGCAAGCAGCTGTTGTCGATAAATCTTGTGGATGTCAAACCTCGACGATAAAATTTTATGTATCGTTCTCTTTGAAGTTCGCCTATTTCCCCTTGCCGGAACACGAGATGGCTCATGTAGGGTTCTTCTTGGTTTGGTGGGTTTCTTCCACGGGGTGGATTCCTTGGGCGGCCATGATTGTGTTTTTGACAAAGAAGAAAATGTAATGGCGATGAAGGAATGGAAGGAAGGTGGGTGGTAGTGGTGAAAACTAAAGAATGGAAGAAGGGTTTAAATAGATGTATTTTATGAGTGGGAAATTAATGAGGTTTATGAGAAATTTTGAATATGGGAGGTTATAGACATTATGGATGAATGGAGTAATGGGAGTTTTTAGTGGGGTGTTAATGAATAATGAAGTAGTGGGAGTAAAATGAATGGGTGAGGTTCTTGGTCAAATTTTTGTTTAATGGTTCAAACTGTCACGGGAAGGAATCGTGAGAGACAGGGACTGACAGTCGTCACGCATTTCCTGACGTTCATCAGGGTCAAAGGGACATGCTTCCTGACACTCGTCATATGCTTCCTGACATTTGTCAGGGTCAAAGGCGCGTGCTGTGGTTGTCTGACCGCGTGCATGTTATCTTATTGGACGTGCAAATTAAAGCATTTTTTATTTATTCATATAGTTTAAATATTGTTACATGGTTTATATATTTATATTAATAGTTAGTGGCACACAATTTGTAGGGTATATGATAGGAATTATTATTGATACATTGAAAAAATATAGATAATACGTCTATTCGATAATATTTAGTGCATACAATCGAGTGTTAGTATTGTAATCAATATTTCGTGGAATTAGTGTAGGCGTATCAATATGATGCTTCGAGTAGAATCGGAAGAATGATAATCGAATAGAATTAAAAATTAACTAAAAATAGAAATTAACCAAAAACGAAAAATATAGAAATTAACCAAAAACGAAAAATAGGAATATGAAATGAAGTAAATAAATAAATACTATTGAATGAAATAAATATCTGAAAAATTTAGAATCGATTGTAACAAAATATCCGAAAAATTTGAGCGTCAAAATAATAATGTAACCCCCTCCCCATACTAAGAACAAATAGTGTCCTCACTAGGGAGGCATAGGAACAAAACTAGTGATCATGTGGGCCTCCTGGAGGTGCAACAGTAGAGTGCAAATGCTGATAGATATAGTCGAACTGCTCAGTGACGACATCCATGAAATAAAAGAAATCACGGCAAAGTGTGCCGATGTCGTCTCTAACAGCGGTGAGCTCTCCTCGGAGCGTAGTAACATCAGAATGCAGTGTCTCGATAGTATGTGCATGATCTACCATTGGAACATCGACAACTTCGGTAATAGGGGAAGGTGTAGGGTCGTCTAGTGGAGTATACTCATGGTAACCAGGAGGTGTGGAACGGTATCTCTCCTCTCTCTCAGGGTCACGATCATCTGTCTTCTCGAGGTTATACAACCAATTTTTCTTATTATGGATGCTCGTGTTCTCTGGGCTAGGCAAGGTAAAGTAGTAGACAAGATCATTTCGCACTAGAAGCTGAAAGTGAGGTGGGTCTAGGTTACCTATGAGAGTAATGTTAAAACAGAATGGTATGTCCATGGTATGGTATCTGCCATATGGCGTAAGGCGTGATAATGATGATCTCAAGGATAATGCCCCGGCTATCATGGTGACTAGCCCGCCGACACAGATAGGTCCATGGGTACACTGGGCTATGGCAAACATATTGGCGATCATAAATGATGCACCAACTACGGGTCTAGACTGGAAAGCACTGTATCTAATAAATAGCTCATCCCTAGAAACTAAGTGATGGTTTATAGGTTTTCCGAACAGGGTAAAAGCTAAGATATGGTGGAAATACCTAATGGCCGGGTTATGGATATCAGTCACATCCAGGCGGTCAGGGTCCTCAGGGTACTGGCCAGCTATATCCCTCCAAAAATGGTTTAGCTTGAAATCAAGGTAGTCATCTTCGTGGGTCTCCATGTAAGCATCTATGGATCTAGGAAATCCTAGTAGCTCAGCAAGACGACGAACGGTGAAATGGTGGGTAAGGCCGAATAGTCTGAAGGACATTTATCCTCTACTACGCCTTAATCCTAGGGTAGGTTTATAATGGAGTGAGCTCAGGAACTCTAGGGTAAGGTTTCGATAGGTGGGGTACTTATGGGCAAAACAATTTATCGATTAAAAATAGTAACTTACACCAGAAAAAGGTTTTGTAGTAAAAATTACCCAACTGAGTCATTCGATCCCTTGGTTATGTGACCTTACATACCGGTATACGAATTCTAGCCTAGCATAATATCAGACCAAATCATAGAACAATTCCAAAGACAAAACAAAATAAACATGATTATATTAATTAAAAGCAATAACAATTCATAAACATAAACCTGAGGATAATAATTCTAGATACGGGTACAATTACTTCTAACTCTTGACTAGAAGCACTCCTCCACAAGCTGGTAGGCTTTGCTTCGATCAGGAATAGAGACAATCGTATAGAAAACAAATGCTAGAGGAAATAGAAAATTGCAGGAAAAAAATGCTCAAAGAAAAAATGCTTAAGGAAAATGAATTCTCAAAATATAAAAGGTGACCCCTGGTTGTTGTGTCCAGGGTTCTATTTATAGTCCTTTGTGTGATACGTAGGTTTGAGAAAATATAGGAATACTTCGAGTTCGTTTGAGAAAAAATAGGACCATGGAGTTGGTTACATCCTTCATGTGTTGACTGAGTGGAGCTTAAAAATAGGATGGTCGTTGGGTTGGTGTTTGAACTTTCCTCTTCCGTTGGATTTGCAAACTACGTGGTCAAAGAAGGAAAAGGTGGGCCTGTGACGTTCGTCAAGTCCAAGTGACGTTGGTCACTTGGTCCATTATGCCCGTGACGAACGTCAGCGTGCCTTGACGATCGTCAAGGTCCTTATCCTAGTGGGCCACATGCTCACTCCTTGTGATGGGCTTATACTTTCTTCTTCTTTTATTCTTTGGCCCTTTTGCTATTTTTGCACCCTTTTTCTTCATTTCTTCCAAAGTATTTAACTTAACATTTATCTGCAAAATAAGTGAATACCCGCGTAATACCTATATAAAATAATACAATTAAAATAAAATAAGGGAAATAATTTATGTAAATCAAGCTAAAAATATCATATATTTGTGTGTTATCAAGTACCATAGAGTTGATATCAGAAAAATAAGATATAAGAATTGACAAGTCAAATACAAGTTGAACAAGGCCTGTTATCTGAAATCAACTTCAACAAGTCAAACCCTTTGCAGAAAAAGAAAATTGAAAGCTCACTGTTGTACTCCAAAATTTTCCCTCCCATATTCCTCAAGATTTGTCAAGAATAATCTTCAAATGGCTCAAAATTGTTCAAGGGTTGTACAGTTAAACCACCTCATAAGCCAGCTGAAATTAGGGTTTTGGTTCTTTCAAGGAATTTGGGGCTCTCAATGTTTCAATCAAGTCTCATATGCCTATATACATTCTCAAGCACCTACATGCCAAGTTTCAAGACTCACAGTGCGAATTTGCACAGTCAAAAGCCCCATTTGATCCACAGTCAACTGCAAGGGCAAAATGGTCATTTTGCAGTCAAAAGTCAGAATTTTTGGTCAACATCTTATTTTGAGTTCACAATCATCATTTGATGAAGTCTTGATCATGATTCCACAAGAATAGCTCAAAAATCATCAAGATGCCAAAAGTTACTATTTTTGGACAGCAGAAAAGTTAACTGTATCTTGACCAGGGCATAACTTTTTCATGGTTTGTCAGAAAAATCCCATACAATTCTCATTTTGAAGGGGATGCAATTTCCTACAATCCATCTTCACACTCCAAGTTCAAGAAATGCTCTCACAAAAAGTTACCAATTTTTACATTATAGGTCAATTTCAAAAGTCAACAAAAGTGCACTTTGAGTCAAAGGCCATAACTTGAGATTGGTAAATCCAAATGACATGGGACCAAAGGCATTGGTTAGAGGACTTCAAGAGCTTTCCAAAATGTCCAAGAACATGGTCATATGATTAAAATTGAGCAAGTTGTGCATTGGAGAAGTTGGGAAATTTTCATGAATTTGCAAAAGTCAACTTTGCCCAAAACACCTTCTTTTTGCTAATGGGCCTCAAATCTCTTCTTGAAACTTCACCCATGACCTATGCACGACCCATCAAGCTTAATTGGATTTATTTTCTTATTTTTATTGATTAATTGGATTTTTAATTAATATTAATTCATTTAATCAATTTAAATCATAAGAAAATAGAAGATTTGTTTTTTAAATCTTTTTGTGAAGCAAATATGACCTAAATATGCTGGCAAATTCGTGCACAAGTCAAAGATATAAAAAAAAATCCAATTTTGGCAAGTTTGTTCAATCATGAAAATCAAGGATATTTGATTTTTCAATCAAGGATTCAATCATCAATGCAATGGATTTTTGCCCAGCTTTTTGACCTAATTCAATTGCCTTATACATAAGCAAGCTAACCCTGACCTAAAGAACGTGAAAAAGCTGCAGAAACAACCATAGCACATTGAAGAAATTCCAAGAAAATTGAAAACTGATTTTTGCATTCTAGGTCGATTTAAGGGTTTTTGTTGATTCTAATACATTGCAGGAGGTTCCAGGAACGTTTTGCAATCAAACTCAAGCTTCAAAGCTTAAAGAATTAAGGAATACAGAATCACGGTTTGCCTTTTTGATTCAAAATCGTATTGCCTAATTCATGCGCATTTAACATGTTTTCATGATTGTTTTGCATTGCTAGGAACCATACGAAGCTAATGGTATGATTGAATTAGATTATAACACCCTGAATCAAAAGATGCCATGAATAAATTTCTAGGGTTCTTGAGCTTCCAATTAGGGCTTTCTAAACCAAGAAAAATTGGGACCAGTGAGTCACATGGTTGAGATCATGAGAACAAGATGAACAAGCCCAATACCTCGCGAAATATTTATATCAACTGTGCTTCTAATCACTATTTTTTATTGCAGGAATTAGTGGGGGTTAAAAACCCCCGCTATCTAATATTATTTATGCAGAACGAATGAAGAAGATGATGAGGTGTTAGCATCTGGTTGGCTTATTTGAAAAAACGCGCGTTTTTTTTTATAATTTCAGTATATTAATTTGTTTGCATATATAATAAATGCTTATTATTCCAATATCAATTGAAGCATGACGGTGTAATGGGTGAGGCGTTGGCATGTGAACATTGGGACCTGGGTTCGAATCCCAGGTCCCCCAAAACACTTATTCCATTTTTTCTTTATGTGTTCACATGCAGAATTCCAAAGTTAGTCCACCATGCACCTCAAATATCAATGCGCCATGTGGCTTCAGACATAGATCCAGTGGACTTGGATGGGAGATCACCATACTCCCTAGTCAACAAGCATGTAGATGATCATAAAGGTCAAACGTGGCTGGAAGCATAATGGGCCACAAATTTCCAAACACACCTCCTGATTTGGCCCATCACCCCCTAGGTTATTCTTTTATTTTCTTCTTTATATTTTCCATTTAATTGTTTTTATTATTAATTATTATTATTATTACTTAATTAACCAAATTAATTTTTTCATAATAAAATCAGAAAACTAAAAAATATAATATTTTTTTTTATTATTATTAAAATTAATTTCACCCTTTTATTATTTTTGTAAATAAATATAATTAACTAATTTAGTTTTAATTAGGTTAATTTTAACTTTTTCACAATAAATAAAATCAATGTAGAATTAGGTTAATTAATATATTTAATCATTTTATTTTATTTTCCTTAAAGCATAAAAAACTCAAAAAATATTTCTTTCTTTTAATTAATTAATTAGCTTAGGCTTAATTTAATGCAAAATAGCAAAACTTCATTCTTTCTCAAAAAAGGGTCAAAACCCTAAAAAACTCTCCGATCCAATTTTTTTTCTCGCGCGTGTGATTATTCTTGATTCATATTTTGATCCATTATTATGTAATTGCTCTGAGGATGTAATAGCTTTAATTATGACCTTTTTATCGCTTTCATTTAATTTCCCGCAATTTACTTTTTCAAGGGTTTGTTTTTGGCGATGTAAATACCTGACGCCTTGTAATAGTTTAGTTTTATTTTCCGCAACTATTAACTGCTAGATATATGCTAATTAGGCTATGCATGACAAGACTTACCTTAAAATTAAAATCAATCGTAGCTCACCATAACATGTACAAAGATAACATTAACTGAAACATGGCACACTCGCACATGCCACTCCTAGGGTACGCCTCACTTGGTTGCCTCGAGGTGGTCATTGAGTATAGGGTGTTTTAGAGGTTGCCCTCCTGTCTAAAGATCAAAGTTGCCTCGGAACGGTTGCCTCGATAAAAAATGATCTAGGACATTAGGGTTACCGCTAAGGCGTCCTACTATTGATTTGGTGACCACATGTCCCTATAATCGAATTGACCCGAAACTCCAACGACGGTGCTACCTACTTCTCAATAGTGGGATAGTACTGTCTAAAGGACATTTACACAGCTTAATTTCTTTTGAGTAGGTAGAGGTTCTCAGGTACTTGCTCTTTCAAAACAAAAAATACTTTTCGCACCTACACTTTTCTGACAAAAGTTTTCAAACAACGCTTCATACACTCTTGAGGACAGACACAAGAGTTAAATCGAAGTTTTCAAACAAAACTCTTTTCAAAACCCACAAACACAAGAAAAGCAAAACATTTTGAAAACATAGTGAGCAAGTACCTAAGAGCCCGTGGATAACCACGGATAGAAAGGGTGCTAACACCTTCCCTTTCTATAATCTACCTCCCGGACCCGAGAAACATCTCGAAAAGGAATTTTGCTGTGCTTTTGTCCTTTCCTTGTTGGAGAAAATAAAAGACGGTGGCGACTCTTGCTTACCGCGACATTTTGCTAAGCGCAAACGCGAACCAGCATTTCAAAATAGTCAGTTCTCATTCCCACCGATCACACTCACAATATATAAAGATGAAGAACATAATTTACAAAGGAGACACAACACAGTCCACACACAAAGGAAAAAAAAAAGAGAGAGTCATAGCAACAACCACAAACCCTAAAAAGAAAGAGTTTTATAACATCACTTCCCTAACCATGAAAACCCTTCAAAATCGTTTCAAGCAAAAAACCAGAGTTCATACAAATACACAGAAACGAAGTTATCACAAACCCTAAAAATGTTTGGTTCATCATTTTCTCCAAACGAAAACCCTTCAGAAATTATAGAAGGAAAAACAAATCAGAACGAACTCACCCGAGACAGCGCAAGAAGCAAATCAGAGTCCTTAGGGTTTCGTTCACTCCCTTCAAGATCTAGGCCAAACCGTGTACCATATGAGAAAACGAGCCACAGATTAGCAAAGAGGATAATGAGACGAAGCTAAACATGTAAAAAAATGAATATCGGAGCCAAGACGCTGTGAGAGCCGCCGTCCACCGCCGCTGAGGATGATTCTCGGCGAGCCCAAGATAGAAAAAGCGAGAGAACTCAGGGAGATAACAATTTCTTTTGTTTGCTATTATGTTTTAAATACAATTTTATTATTATTTTGTAATATTTGTTTTTCTCACACAAATTAATCTAGAGGTGACACTTGTCATCGCCCTTGTGGCCACAGGCTATTGATCCAATGCAGTTGCTCCATTGTAACCTCCATGGTCTCTCTCTCAATCATTGCTTGATCTTCATCAAGCACCCCAGAAGCAGGTCCACACGGTGCACCCTCACTAAAGCCACACATAAGATCCGGCGTGGGAGGCTATTAGGCCCAGTTTCATTCCCAACTAACACTCCTTGTTTACTTAACAGCAACAATCCCAAATATCTTTTTTTCCAGACTAAAACAAAACAGTTTTGGCCCTAGCAAACACAAATATTTTTCACAAGATCCATTTTCTTTTCAGCACCTGATCCAAATCTTTTACATCTTTCATTTTATTTTATTTTCTTTCCATTTTATTTATTTAATTAAAAAATACAAAAATATATTTTTTATTAAATATTTGAACTAAAATTTGCTAATTTCATCTTGTTTTTGCTTTATTTATTTTAATGATAAAAAAAATCTAAAAAACATTTTCTTTCTTAATTAATTAAAACTAAACTAGACTTAGGTTTTATTTAATTTTTTTTATAATTAATTTAGACTTTAGGTTTTATTTAAACTCCTTGTAATGAATTAGTTTAATTAGGTTAATTAAAACCTTTTCTACCAAAAAATCCATAAAAACATTTTTCTTTCATGTTGTCTTTTATATTCTCGTACATTTTATTATTATGCATTATTCGATTGGGTTGTAATAGGAATTAGGAATTTATTGCTTTATATTACTCATTTGTAAATTTGTATCCCCCATCCCCTAAAGTGATGTAATAGCGTAGGATATTTAAATTCCGTAATTTATCGCTTTCCATATTATTGCTAGTAATTAGGGTTTGTATGGCAAGACTTAAAATCAAACAAGTAGACAACCCTAATTCAAGACAAATTAAATAAAAACAATAAACTTTGTACACATGCACCTCTAGGGTTAACCCACACTTGTTGCCTTGGATATAAATAGTCATGTCCCTCGAATGTGGGATACTTTAGCAAAAGACCCTCGATTACAAGATCGTAGTCCCTCGATGACCCTTCGATGTTGCCTTCGGTAAACGATCTTAGTCCCTTATGAAAAATTGCTAAGGTATCCTACAATGTTGCCTTCTATGACTATACGATAACCCACGCTTGTCCCTTCACATCTAATGATAAGGTTTCTTACTAACTAATGGTAAGATAACATTGTATAAAGGAGGAGGAAAAGAACAAAGACTTCCTTTTGAGTAGGTAGAACGCTCGTAGTTGTTGGCTCATAAACATTTCAAAACAAAACATCTTCCAAACATCAACACTTTCATTGAAATATTTTCAAAAGTCAATACTTTGTATACATTCTTATAGAGACGAGAATCATTACAAATTTCACCTAAACAAAGGCACTTTTCATAAATACTTTCAAACAAACACAAACACATTTTACAAAGAATTTTCAAAGTGAGCTAGCAAATAAGAGCCCGTAGATAACTACGAATGAAAAGGGTGCTAACACCTTCCCTTTTCATAACCTACCCCCCGAACTCAAGAAAATTCTCAAAAGGTCTTTCCTGTTTTTTTCACCCTTTCCTTTATTGGATAAAAGAAAAGTCAGTGGCGACTCTTGTTATCCGCAACAATTGCGATAAAATGCAAAACACCCAAGTCAGTTCTCCAACCATATTACAGAACTGGTGACTCTGTTGGGGACACTAAACTAAAAGTGGGGTTACCTTAAGAGCTAGATCACCTTTATTTGCTTTAATTGTTTTCTTTGTTTGCTTTGCATTTGTGGGTTATGCTTGGGTTTATTCTTGTAAAGATCCTACACCCGGATCTGGGGCACATTAGGTAAGTAGCAATAGATCATAGGGACTGTGCAACGTAATACCGACACAGTTGAAGCGATAACTACGTTAGTGTGACACATTTGTTGGTACCGGTGTCCCTTGAGTCCAGTCAAGGAGAATACGAGGCCGCTGTATGGTGTCATGAATCACTAACTGACCGTAGAACCTTTAGTTGAACAACTTGTCCATTAGAAAGTAGTGAGATAGCTGGCTTTGGTGCAAGACTAAATTTGGTTGATACTCGATGCTACACTCATTGGCATTAGACTTTTGGGATATTTTAGTTGATAATAAAGAAGCTTGTGCTGAAACAATGCCCGATACAGAAAGATCAGATATATTGAGATTCCTCAGAACCCAGTTACTTTCTTTTAGGATAGGTTACACCAACTAAGCTTCAAGAGGGTACTTACCTATAAACCCCATGATAGCCTGAACCTAAGGTTACTTGTGTGACTTGCTTTAATTTATGACCTGACAACTTGAACTCCTTGTAGGGTTTGTCTGTATTCAATATCTAACCTTGAATTCCTTTCAGGGCTTTTTTATAGTCACTACCTTACACTTTTTCTTGGTGCATAGCATACACATCATAACATCATACCATATCATTCTCACTGACCAGTTCAAGGATCTCAAGGGCCAGTGATGGAGGTTATCATAAACCAACATCTAACAAGGGAAAATGGGATTTATTTTCCTCTAACCCATGATGTCAAAGACCAAAGCACGTTATCTTGAGTCAAAGTCTATGAACCACTCAACATGGTGAACTTGATTCTCGTAGAAGGACATTCAACGATACGAAGTTCTTTGATCAAAACTGCCGTCAGATTCAACTTCCAACATTTTCTTATGTTTACCCTGCGAGGTCCTTGAAAACATTGCATCTACATATCATGTATCGTGTCATAAAAGGTTTTCCCCATACATGTTTTCTCATCTGCTTACTGTTTATTTCAGTAAAAGATGGCTTTCGAGCAAACCGTCAGAAATATCCAAGCTCAAGACACTCAGTTCAAAGAAATGTTCCTGGACCTATCCAAGGGGCAAGAAGAATTGAAAGCACTCCTCACTGAGAGCATGACCAAGAAGAATCCTGAAGACAACAAGGATGACCAGTTGGAATAATTGCAAGCTGAGATGGCAATGATGAGAATCCAAATGTTAGGACAAATGAACCTTATCCAAAACTTAGCTCGGGGACAAGAAGAGTTGAGAATCCTCATCAATAAGTTTCATCAAGATGAATAGAACCGTATGGAACAAATGACTAGAATTGAGGATCATGTCATTAATAAACCTCCGGTAAGACAAGAAGTTGGCTTGGTTGAGAGTAGACCTTTCAAAATTGCTACTACACTGCGATCCCAACAGCGACCTCGCCAACAACGAAAAGGTAGTAGGCATAAACAGGATATGACCAAAAGAAAACTTATCAAGATCAATATGTCCTTGGCTTAAGCATTACATCATATGTTGAATGTCAAGTTGGTTACATTGAAGGATCCTCCTAAAAAGTCCAATACTTCTTCTCCCAGTTACAATCATAAAGAAAGGTGCGCATACCACTCTGTGATACGGTAGGAGAACTGACTTGGCTGTTTTGTATTTTATCGCAAATGTTGCGGTTAGCAAGAGTCGCCACCGACTTTTCTTTTATCGAAAAGGAAAGGTGAAAAAGCACAAGAAAGACCTTTGAGATTATTTCTTGATTTCAGAGGGTAGATTATGAAAAGGGAGGGTATTAGCACCCTATTCATCCATGGTTTTCCATGGGCTCTTAGTTGCTTGCTAGATCACTTGCTTTTTTTGTTTGAAAATGTGCTTTGTGTGGTTTTTGAAAGTATTTTGTAAAGATGTCATCGTTTAGGTAAACTTTGTAATGATTCTCGTTCGTAAGAATGTATACAAAGTGTTTTGATCTTTTGACAATGATTTCAAGTTTGAAAGATGTTTTTGAAAGTGTTGGTGTTTGTTTTGAAAATAGAAAGGATGTTTTTGTTTTGAAATTGAGCAAGTAACTACGAACATTCTACCTACTCAAAAGTCTTTCATGTTCATTTCCTATTTCCTTTGACATTGTTATCTCACAATTGATTTGGTAAGTAACCCTATCTTTGGATGTAACGGGACGAGCATGGGTCATCGTATAACCATGATTAGCAATGTTGCAAGGTATCTTAGCATCTTTCTTTAGGGACTAAGATCATTTTGAAAAGGCAACATAGATAGCGTCATCGAGGGACTATGATCTTGTATTTTTGCTTGTTTTTGCTAAGATACCTCACATGCATAATATGGCCATTTTTACAAGACAACCAAGCAGATTTTACCCTAGGGGTGCTTGTGTGCAAGTGTATTGATTTTCATGCTTTATTTAGTCTTTGATTATGGTTTGTATTTGTTGATTTTATCTTCTCATACAAACCCTAATTACTAGCATTTATATAAAGCGATAAATTGTGAAAAGTAAAATTACTACGCTATTACATCATTAGGGGAGGGGGTGTACAAATTTACAAATGGGGATTGCAAGAAAATTAAACCTAATTATCTATTACAACCATATTGAATATTGTACAAAATTGAAAATAAAATGCAAGAATAAAAATGGAAAATAAATGATTTTTGTTGTTTTTTTATGAAAGGGGTTTTGTCTTGACCTAATTAAAGAAAATGATTAATTAAAATTAAATAAAATTAACTTAAACTAACTAAGAAAAGAAATTAATTTGAAAAGGATTTTTAGGATTTTTTATGAAAAGGTTTTAAATTAATGAAAATAAAATGAAGATTAATTAATTAAAATAACCTAAGTTCTAAATTAATTTTAACTAAGAAAATAAAATAATATATTAATTTAACCTAAGTCTAAAGATTAATTATTTAAAAAAAGAAATTAATTTGTTTAAGAAAGTGTTTCTTTTAATCTTTTTGTTTTATAGAGAAAATATATAAGTATAAATAATAAATAAAAATAAATTTGGATTTTTTATGATTTATGAAAATAATAATAGTAATAATAATGATGATAATATTAATAATAATAATAATGATAATAATAATAATAATAATAATAATAATAATAATAATAATAATAATAATAATAATGAAGAAAAATAAAATAATAAAAAAGGAAAATAAAAATATCAAGAAAAGTCAGGGGGGTTAGAAAATGAAACAGGGAGTAAAAATAAGCAAAAAGGTTAGGCCCAACAAAGGGGAGCCCAGCACTGCAAAAATAAAAAAAAACTGTAAAATTGTGAAAAGAAAAAGCAAAAGGCAGCGCTGGGTCTTGAATCCGTGACCTTGAGGTTACCGACGCGCTGCCTTACCACTGGGGTGGCTGTACATCTGTTAATATAACTGAAACGATAAATATATAATACAAAATGCGCCCTGATTACACTTCATCTTCAACCTCCAGCCAAAGGACCTGTATCTTCTTCATCTCTCAACAAAAATGAAAAGTTCAAACATGAAAGTTGTGGCATTTCTTCCCACGAATCCAAACATGTAAATAACTTAAGCTAACAGTCAAAGATGAATAAGAATTTTTCTAGCCCTAACTCAAAACCTAAAAATTTAAGAAAACTTCAACTCTAAAATTCTCTAAGCTCAGGCCATATAAATGCAAACTATGGATATGTACAACTTCGTGACAATGGTATCTACATTTTATCTTCACAAATCAAAATCAAATGATGCATGTATGAAGAGATAGAAGTTTGAAAACTTACCTCTTGCAGCTGGAGTCGTGTATGGAGTTTGAGCAACCTTTGTGATGGCCTGATGATTTCTATAGCTTGCCTGGACCTCCTTGAGTGTGTTCCAACTCCTACTTTGCTTTGAGAATGGCTGAAACTCCCAACTCAAGTCAAGTTGCAAGCTTTAAACTTGGAAATGGTGGATGGTGATGGATGAGTTACATTCAGGAAACAGGGGCCTGAATCACTTTGATATGATGTATATTAAGTGTTTGGATGATTAAAACTCAATACCCACGAGTGGATTTGGAGATGGCTATGTGAGGTTCAAAACTGTCAAGTTATGGTAGATTCTAAGTTGCAGAGTGTTTGGGAGTGTTTTGGGGTCTTATCCTTCATGTGTTATGTTGCAATAGACTTGTGTATATGTATGGACAAGTTTAGAGATCAAATGCACTCAAAGTTTCTGAGTTCTAGCCTTTTGGCTCTATGACTTGCTTTTGAAGAAAAGTGAGAGGACAAAACTCAAAGTGTTGTACAAGCATGTTCTGAGCTCAAAGAGGCTTTAGACACATTGCGTTTGGTTTATAGGGATTGTGTGTGCAGAAGGAACAAGTGCAAAGCTCAAGAAGTTGACAATTGCAAAAGTAGTGCTTTATCAAAATGGAAATGGCAACTTTGTGCCATAAATGGAAATGTAACTTGGATAAAGGCTCAAGTGCTTGGATTAAAGCTCTATCAGCTATGTAAAAATTTAATTATGGAGTGACAAACAAGTTTGAGGCCTGCAAAGCAAAGATTATGCAGCCTAGGCTTGGATTTGAATTCTTGTTCATCATCAAATGGCTTGTAATTTAAGTTTGAAAACCCTAACTTCATCTCTTCGATTCTCCTTGCTCACAAATTATATCAAGAAGTTCTTAGACATTTTGGAAATCTTGTAAAGTTCTATACAACCCCTCTTTGAATCAATTTTGAAAATTCCATTTGGAACTATATGAAAAAGTGCCATGAAGTTAGGTCAAAATCCTGACCAAAACTAGGGTAAAATTTCACTAAGTGTTCAATTTCAAGACCATGACTTTATGAATTAATAACTTGAGATCCAAGGATTTTTAGAAGAAGTTTTGTAAATAAATGTTGTATATATCATGTAGATCTACAACTTTCATGTTTAAAGTTACTTTTGAATCATCTTGAATCATGGTGAAAAATTGGATCAAAGTTATGAAAAAACATGAAGTTTTAAACACTTAGAAAATTTTTTAAGTTAGAAAACTTTGACTTTTCAAAATGAAATCTTGAATTTTTGATTTCTTGATGAATAAGTTTCATATTTTGACATGTTTTAATGAATTGTGATATTTGACATTGGATTTTGACCAAAAAGTCAAAGTTTGACTTTTCAGTGTACAATTGACTTTTGATCAGTTGACTGAAAATTCACTATCAATCCAATTGATCTTCAGAAATGTTTTAGGTCATTCCATTAGGGAAAAAAGATGCAATTGAACTCTTGAAACCATGCTTCAAACCAATTGACCATTTGCTAGGTCAAAAATAAAAAATCGCCCTTTCTCAATCAAAACCCTAATTTTGACAATTTTGCCCTTTTGATGATTTGATCCAATTTCTTGAGGAATTATGGTCCAAACTTGATCAAATAATACATATGAGTTTATAATGTTGACGTGGATAAAAAATTGTGAAGTTTGATTGTAAATTGGCCATAGTTGACTTTTTCCCCAATACAGCTGATTTTTAGGTCAATTGCTCGATTGACTGAGCAAAAGTGTGATCCAAGGCTTGAAACTTGACATGAGTAATCTTGGGGGTCCATAATGATCTACGAAAGTCATATGAAGCATTGAAAGTTCAATTATCCTTGTGCAATCTCAAACCCTAATTTTGGTCATCAGTGCTTAAGGGGGTGTCTTAAGCTGATCAACCCTAGTGCAGTCTTGAACCAAGAGAGAATTTTTGAGAAAATATTTGATAAATGAGAGGGAAAATTTTGGGGTACAACAGCTGCCCCTTTTCAATCTTATTAAACCTGAAGAGTTAGATTGGCAGATCCGCCATTCGTGACTTGAAGGTGAAAGATGATTGAACACTAGAGTGCCCAGAAATTTGCACTCGAAGATGGATGGTGAATGGGCTTATAGATGCCATTTTGAGGAATGTTGGTAAACACTGGAAGAAGTATCAGCACAAATCTCTTGTTGATTTATACTAAAACTTGATGTTTTACCTGTGAGAAAAAGAGTTAGTAAAATGTAGATTCCTGCATGATGTTCACCAGATGTGGTATTATGCTAAATGCATATGGTATGTACATGCTATGATGTATGAATGTGGGTTGTATGTTTTTGTCTGGGAAAATAAATCCCTAACTGCTGCTGAGGAAATTCCGGGGGGTTGAATCCCTGATTGTCGTTGGGGATGAAGAATATGCATATCTTTAAACTTTGTTGAAAGGATGCTTTCATTGGAGAATATCTCTTGAATGTTAGTTGTTATCTGGTTGGATCCAGGCTTCACAATTTGCTGAGGATGAAGTAGTCAGCTGCTATCTGGTCGGATCCAGGCTTCACGGCAACTTATTGAGGGAAGAGACGAATTAACTGTTATCTGGTTAGATTCCAAGCTTTGCAGAAAATTTTCTTGAAATTGAATAGTTATATGGTAGGATCTAGGATTCACAACAACTTGCTGGGGATACAGAAGTTAACTGTTATCTGGTCAGATCCAGGCTTCGCAGAAACTTGAAGTGGTAACTACTATCTGGTCGGGTCCAGGTCTCATGGTTTTTGGAAAGTTGTACTATTATCTGGTCGAGTCCAGACTTCATAGTATCTCTCTAGGGATCATAGTTAGTTGTTATCTAGTCGGGCTCCAGGTTTCACAATAAACTGTTTGAAAAACTGTTATCTGGTCGGGTCCAGGCTTTACAGATTTTTGAGGTTGATGAGGTCAACTACAATCTGGTCGGGTCCAGGTTTCACCATAAACTATTTGGGGATTTAGTTATTATCTGGTCAGTTTCCAGGTTTCACAATGAACCTCTGAGGGTAATTGTTATCTGGTCGGATCCCGGCTTCACAACAACTTGCTTGAAAAGGTGAAATTGAAAACTGATATCTGGTCGGATCCATGTTTCACAGTAATTTGTTGGGGCAGAGGCAAACTCTAAGGGGGAAAAGAAGTTAAACCTTGGTCGGGTTGAGTCCAGGTTCTTCTATATCTTTGAAGAGTTAGACTATTATCTGGTCGGGTCCAAGTTTCATAGTATCTTGAAATTGAGATCAACTGTTATCTGGTCGGGTCCAGGTTTCAGATACTCAAACTGTTATCTGGTCGGGTCCAGGTTTCAGTAATTCACTAGGGATAGTGGCAAAGTCTACTGGAGAAGAGGAGTTTTGCTAATGATTTTGTAGGAATTAAACTGCTATCTGGTCGGGCCCAGGCTTCGCCAATTGAAGAAGTCAAACTATTATCTGGTTGGGTCCAGGCTTTAGTAATAACTTGAAAATTGTGCTAATATCTGGTCGGGTCCAGGCTTCATAGCATCTTTTTGGAAATAGTAGAGGCTTTGCTAACAACTTTACTGGGGATCAGGGGTTGTGGCCCTATGATTTGCAATAATCTGAAAGAAAGATTCAAACTGGAGAGCATAGACTTAGTCGGGTAGGACAGACTTAGCTTGGGGAGGATACACTTAACTGGGGAGGATATACACATCTGGGGAATAACGGGCTCGGCTGGGGAGGATGGACTATGTCGGGGGAATATAGACTCGGTTGGGGAGGATGTACTCGACTGGGGAATTTTGTGGTTCCTCGATTGTTGTTGAGGAAATAAAACCTGTTGGGGAAATAAAACCTGTTGGGGAAATAAACCCTGTTGGGGAAGTAAACCCTGTTGGGGAAGTGAGTTTATTTTAGGAAGAGATTCATGAGACTTCAACTTATAAAAATCGACTTAGCTTGAGAGAGAGTTGCCAAGAGATTGAGACTCTGATCGGGGATTATCCTATACAGAGAGACTTTGTGAGTAACTTTGTTGAGGAGGATGTTAATGGAATAACTCTAAGAAGGTATTCCCTATTTATTTAAAGAAGTTCCTGTTACTGCTTAGGTCATATGTGCCAAACAGTTTTAATTATGCTCATATGCATACGTTCATTCAATTTTAGTCATTGGACAAATTTGCATTCAAAACAAAGACATAAATTTTGCACTTCAAAGTATATCTGTATTGATATTTTACCCATGAATAGGCGTTTTTGTACAGAGAGACGGAGATCCTAGTAAGAGGAAATCGTCGAAAGGAAAACAAAATTGAGAATGAAAACAAATAGCCATGTGAAATGATCTCATTGCCTTCCAACTCTACTATTGTCCCAATGTCCTCGAATGTCCCTTGCCGTTTGTGATACGGTGGGAGAACTGACTTGAGGTTTTGCGTTTGTTTTCGCACTTGTTCGGTTTAGCAAGAGCCGCCACCGACTTTTTATTTTATCCTAAGGAAAGGTCAAAAAGCACAAGAAAGACCTTTGAGATGTTTTCGTGGGTTAGGGGGGTAGATTATGAAAAGGGAAGGTGCTAGCACCCTTTTCATCCATGGTTATCCATGGGCTCTTAGTTACTTGTTTTCGATCACTTGCCTTTGCTTTTCATTTGTTTGAAATGGTGCTTTGTGTGTGTGATTTTGAAAATGTTTTGAAAAAAGATGCCTTGTCTAGGCAACCTTTGTAACAATTCTTGTTTGAATGTTTTACAAAGGTGTTTGTCTTTTTTGAAAAGATGTTTCAATGTTTTTGAAAGTTTGTTTTGAAATTGTGTTGTGGAGTGTGTTTGAAAAATGGCAAGGATGTTTTGCAAGATTTTTGACCAAGTAACTAAGAGTTTGTCTACCCTATTTTACTCAAAGATTTTTTTCTTATGTTTTTAACCCTTTTAACAGTGTTATTTCACCATTGTGTTTGATGAACAACCTTGTGTTAGGATGTTAACGGGACAGGCGCGGGTCATCGTATAGACCATGATAGCAATAGTGTCAAGTATCTTTGGCAATTTTCTTGAGGGACTTGATCATTTTGTTTAGGCAACTCAGATAGCGTCATCGAGGGACTATGATCATTTTGATTGTTTTTGTTTTGCCAAAATACTTGACATGCATAACATGGCCCATTTGTTTAGGCAACCAAGCGAAGATACCCTAAGGGTGCATGTGTGAATAGTGTGTTTTGATTTGCATGCATTTTGTCTTGATTAGGGGTTTCCTACTTGTTGGTTTTATCTTTCCATACATACCTATTTACTATCATTTGTATAAAGCAATAAAAATGTACCAAATAAATATCCTACACTATTACAACCATATTGAAGTGCAGAATAATATAAAGGAAAAAATAAGATAAAAAGAAGAAAATGAGTGTATTTCGACCCAGGCAGTAGCAGCCTTCGATTTGCATTCTGTTGGCCTCCTTCGATTGGGAGTTCGCACCAGTGAGGTCATGGCCTTCGATTGGGCTTTGGCACCAGTCAGGACATGTACTTCGATTGGAGTCTGGCACCAGCATGGGAGTTCCTTTCGTATGAGCCTGGACTTAGTGCAAGTGTGCCTCTGGCTGGGCCTTTCTGCCTTGTTGCCTTCTTCGATTGGGCCAGTGAAATCAGTGTGAGCGTGTCTCTGGCTGGGCCTGGAAGTCAGTGTATGGTTTTCCTCCTGGTTGTCTCTTTCGTTCGACCTGGAGAAAGAGGATAGAAGCCAGAAGCTTCGTTTCCTATTTCCTGTTTCCTGTTTCTTTCATTTAAAGCATTAAATGGCAACATGGCCCGAGGCCATGCTAGTATTTGTCTTGTAACAGTTTAATAGTTAAAGCAAGTTCAGGTAAACAGAAAGCAAAACGAAAGGGTTAACTCTGAAAAATATGTTAAAAATGTGGAAACGAAAGGAACAATGGTATGTACAATGTTTCAAACGAAAAGGAATTATATTTACATGTTATGAAACAAAAAATTCAAAGGTAAGAATAACTTACCTTGCTTCAGGCCTTGAATGGATGTGGGACCTTGAGTGGAGGCCCATGATTCTGGATTTTAAAGAGGGGGCCAACAATTGTGCTTGGAATGCTGGATTCGAAGGAAGGAAAGAAACAAGTCTTATGTTTCTTTCCAAACTGGATTCGAAGGATACTAAAGAGTGTTTGTTCTTCAGAAGTAAGTATGTGATTCTGGGTTTGTTCTCACAAGTGTTGAAGGGACTTGAGAGATTTGTTGTGTTTGAGAAAATTTGGGAGATTCGTTCCTCTGGTCCCAAAAGTCCTCTCTTAGCTTTGCAAGAATTCCTCTATTTATAGAGAAAAAGAATGGACATGTTGTCCAAAGCCAGCCTTGCAAATAAATGATAGAATAATGTAACGTGAAAGTACATGTGGGGGCCTCTTGGCAGTTGGGGTGCAGAAAATAATAAAATAAGGCCCAGCTGGAAAGTAAATGTCCACTTGTGCCACAAAAGCAAGATGAATGGTTCATATGGGGTTGCTTCCTTCTGAAGGAAAATAGGCGCAAGGCTCAAGACATACTTTTCTAAAAGGTAGTACTGTGCTATTAAGTGCAAGTGGTCTTAGACAACAAATGGGTACAGGCCTAAAAAGGGAAGACACGTGGCCTAGCCTATGGGTATGAATGTTCAACTTGATCTTTTGAGTCGAACCCTCCATCTTTCTACACCTTTCGACCAGACTAGGACAACACGACATTCGTTTTCACCAGCTGTGTGTCCTTCGAATGGATTTCTTATATACCCTTCGAATGGGCCTTCTTTGCCAGCTTCAAAGTCCAATTTGAATTTATTTAGAACATTCCCTATTAGACAACTTCAACCAGCCCTTGGCCTTGTGATGAGTCTAAGTTCTGATTTGAAGTGTTCAGAACTTCCTTCATCAGAGCATCTTAGATTAAGAGAAACTCTGCACTGAAATGCCATTCGAAGGTCATTTCGTTCTAATGTTCTTATTAAGGGAAACTCTGAAGTTCCAGTCGAAGGACACTCCGAAGTTCCAGTCCAAGGACCTTTTGAAATGCCAATTGAAGGGTATTTGTCCATATACCAATCAAAGGGTACTTGTTAAAATTCCAATCGAAGGCTTTGTTAATAGGCCAATCGAAAGGTGTTGTTCATGCTAATCGAAGGACATGGTTAACATGTCTGTCGAAGCTGCCTTTACACAAGGCTAAATCGAAGGATCCTGTGGCATGCCAATTGAAAGGCTTGGCCCAGGGTGCCAAACAAAAAGGTCTTTCAGAATTCCAATCGAAGGCCTTGACACAATGCCAATCGAAGTGCTTGTCCATAATGCCAATTGAAGCATTTTTGGACTGTCAATCGAAGTGCTTGTCTATAATGCCAATCGAAGGGAATTATCCATGCCAATCGAAAGGCTCCTTCAGAATATCAATCGAAGGGTCTTTCAGAATGCCAATCGAAAGGTATTTCAAGCACCACTCAAAAATTTTCTTTTTCCTTAGGCAAGGGTTTCTGGTCAACCATGCAGGGGGAAGACTTTGGAAAACATGAGAGGGCAAATTTAGGGGTACAACAGCTGCCCCTGTTCAATCTTCTTGAACCTGAAGAGTTAGATTGGCAGTTTTGCCATTCGTGTCTTGAAGGTGGAAGATGATTGAACACTAGAGTGCCCAGAAAATGTGCACTCGTCAAAGCGTAGTTTGAGGGAATGGGCTTAAAGATGCCATTTGGAGATGTGACAGAATCTTGTCGGAGATGGACTTAAAGATGCCGTCTGGAGATGTGACAGAATGTTATCGGGGATGGGCTTAAAGATGCCATCTGGAGATGTGACAGAATCTTGTCGGAGATGGGCTTAAAGATGCCATCCAAGAATGTTTGTTGAACTGTATGTCATTGGTGAGTGGGTGAGAAGCAGGAAGGTATCTGCGTTTGGAGCATCTCTGGGCTGAGGATAAATTCTGAATGAGTGACAGAATGGCAACCGTGTCAGGAGCGTATCTGGATCGTATCGGAAGTTGAGATCTGTATGAGTAGCAGAATAACTCCCATGTCTGGAGTGTATCTGAAACTGTAACTAGGATCTGATTAAGTGACCGAATGACAACTGTGTCTGGAGCGTATCTGGACTGTATCTGAAGTTGAGATTTGTATGAGTAGCAGAATGACTTCCGTGTCTGGAGTGTATCTGAAACTGTAATTGGGATCTGAATGAGTGACAGAATGGCAACCGTATCTGGAGCGTATCTGGACTGTATCTGGAGTTTGAGATCTGTATGAGTAGCAGAATGACTTCCATGTATGGAATGTATCTGAAACTGTAACTGGGATCTGAATGAGTGACAGAATGGCAACCGTATTTGGAGCGTATCTAGACTGTATCTGGAGTTTGAGATCTGTATGAGTAGCAGAATGACTTCCGTGTCTGGAGTGTATCTGAAACTGTAACTGGGATCTGAATGAGTGACAGAATGGCAATCGTATCTGGAGCGTATCTGGACTGTATCTGGAGTTTGAGATCTGTATGAGTAGCAGAATGGCTTACGTGTCTGGAGTGTATCTGAAACTGTAACTGGGATCTGAATGAGTGACAGAATGGCAACCGTATCTGGAGTGTATCTAGACTGTATATGGAGTTTGAGATCTGTATGAGTAGCAGAGTGACTTCCGTGTCTGGAGTGTATCTGAAACTGTAACTGGGATCTGAATGAGTGACAGAATGGCAACCGTATCTGGAGCGTATTTAGATTGTATCTGGAGTTTGAGATCTGTATGAGTAGCAGAATGACTTCCATGTCTGGAATGTATCTGAAACTGTAACTGGGATCTGAATGAGTGACAGAATGGCAACCGTATCTGGAGCGTATCTGGACTGTATCTGGAGTTTGAAATATGTATGAGTAGCAGAATGACTTCCGTGTCTGGAGTGTATCTGAAACTGTAACTGGGATCTGAATGAGTGACAGAATGGCAACCGTATCTGGAGCGTATCTAGACTGTATCTGGAGTTTGAGATCTGTATGAGTAGCAGAATGACTTCCGTGTCTGGAGTGTATCTGAAACTGTAACTGGGATCTGAATGAGTGACAGAATAGCAACCGTATCTGGAGCTTATCTGGACTGTATCTGGAGTTTGAGATCTGTATGAGTAGCAGAATGACTTCCGTGTCTGGAGTGTATCTGAAACTGTAACTGGGATCTGAATGAGTGACAGAATGGCAACCGTGTCTGGAGCGTATCTGGACTGTATCTGGAGTTTGAGATCTGTATGAGTAGCAGAATGACTTCCGTGTCTAGAGTGTATCTGAAACTGTAACTGGGATCTGAATGAGTGACAGAATGGCAACCGTATCTGGAGCGTATTTGGACTGTATCTGGAGTTTGAGATCTGTATGAGTAGCAGAATGACTTCCATGTCTGGATTGTATCTGAAACTATAACTGGGATCTGAATGAGTGACAGAAAGGCAACCGTGTTTGGAGCATATCTGGACTGTATCTTGGAGTTGAGATCTGTATGAGTAGCAGAATGACTTCCGTGTCTGGAGTGTATCTGAAACTGTAACTGGGATCTGAATGAGTGACAGAATGGCAACCGTGTCTGGAGCATATCTGGACTGTATCTTGGAGTTGGGTTGATTGAGCTGGTCGAGTAGATAGTTGTCCTGTCTGGTTTCAGGTATTAATCTCTGACCTGAGAAAGAAAGATAGTTTTCCTGGCTTATTACAGGTGTTAATCTTCAATCTCTTCATGTAGATAGTTTTCCTGGCTTGTTACAGGTATTAATTTACAATCAGTCGTCAACAGATAGTTTTCCTGGCTTGCTACAGGTATTAATCTGGAACTTGAAAAGGTTGGCCGATGAGATGGTTGTCCTGTCTGGTTTCAGGTATTAATCTCTGACTTGAGAAAGAAAGATAGTTTTCCTGGCTTGTTACAGGTGTTAATCTTCAATCTCTTCATGTAGATAGTTTTCCTGGCTTGTTATAGGTATTAATCTATAATCAGTCGTCCACAGATAGTTTTCCTGGCTTGCTACAGGTATTAATCTGGAACTTGAAAAGGTTGATGATAGCCATCTGTTGATTGACCTTTTCCTGAAAAGGTAAAACGTTAGCAGTATGCAATGTCATGATATATCAAATGCATAATGTCATGATGTTCTCAAAAGTAATGAGATTGTGTTGTATGCACTTATCATATATGTAAATAGGATGTATGAAATGTGAAATGTTAATGAATGTATTTTTGTCTGGGAAAATAAATCCTTGACAAAAGCTGGGGAGTCATTAAATCCTGGACTGCTGTTGAAGAGTATGTGTGTCATCAAACTTTGCTTAGAATATTTCCAATGGATTCCTGTTTTGTTGTTTGAGGAGAACTCTGCTGGGGGAAGTTGAAAACTCTGTGGGGAGTATGTTTATTTCTGCTTGGGAAAAGAGTTTAGGAGTCTTAGTCGTCCGTTGCTCTACTGGGGAGTTGAAGTTGAACTGATATCTAGTCGGGTCCAGGTTTCGCAGTAACTTGCTGGGGATTGTAGAGTAGTCTACTGGGGAAGAGGAGTTGTGGTCCTTTGATTTGTAGTAGTCGGAGAGGCAAACTCAAGCTGGGGAATCCTGGTGTTGTTGGGGAAATAAACCATGTCATCAGTCTGCTAGAGAGGTGACATCTTCGTTGGGGGAAATCCTCGAGGATTCTTGAGGTTGATTCAATTGGGAAAAGGGGATCAGAGATTATACTCTTGCTGGGGAATCATCTTATGAGAAGGATTTTGGGGAGATTTGTCACTGCCCCTAGCAGCGAGTGTTTGTGGCACTGCCTGGAAACGTTTGACTGTATGTAACCCTTTGTTGGGGTTGACGTTCAATGCCCCAAGTGACGGAGATGGAGACTTGCCCCTGGTTACTCTGCACTTCTTCAGAGATTTCTGGAAATCTTGACTGTACTGCCCCAGGTGTGCTGGATAGTGACATGTTAAGTCCCCCTGTTGATAGGAGATTCGTCAATGGAAGTGTCATCCTTCTTGAATTGATTTTGTTCACTGAGAGAGCTTTTGTTCACTGGATATTCATTGTGTGAATTTCTCCGCTGTTAAACAAATAGCCATATGCAAACAATGATATTCAAGTAGTGCAAAGTTTATGCTTGTCTCGAAGTTTTAAAAAATGCGTTTTTTAGCAGAAAACTTCTTATAAGACAAATTCAACACATGATTTAGGGCTAAGCCTTACAGGAGTCAGGATACCTTTTGTAACAGTATGCTTTCGAACTAACCCATGCTTCAATTAGGACTTTTGAAGGGTTGTAACGTGGCTTGGTTCACAGTTTAAGAAACAAATGATAAAGGCTCAAAGTATATTTGTACCCACCCGCTCTTCGTGATGTTCTTCAATCCTAAACTCAGTTAATTGTGCACTTGAACCCCAAATGCGTCTGGAACGACGTTTTTGGTGATGGTTCACACAAGTTGAATTTGTTGGAAGGCAGTCATTTTTGCAACATTTTTCATGTTGTTGAGGATTTGTAGAGACCTTGTTCTTTTGATTTATTATCCCTAACTTTTGCCTGATTGTTCCTGTTTTCGAGATTACAGTCAGCGGGATGCCCCAACTTTCTTAAGCCTCCTTTATAGGTTTTGGCTCAGTGGGCTTTTCTCTTTTGAGAGATTGTCTGCCTATGAGATAAGGAACCACCACTGTCTTTTGATTCCAGAGGAATGCTTTTGATGTCGTTCGTTGTATTATGAACGGAGAGTTTTGCGACTTCAATGCGTATCTTTTGAATTAACTGAGAGACTACCCTGCCCCAGGTTTAAATTAAAGGTTTCAATTTGTGTTTAAAACAGAAAATTCCTACTTCTTTGGCTCGAAGGGGTTGACTAGGGATTATCTTCCTTATAACTCCAGTGTTTAGGATTTGAAAGAAACGCATGTACATCGTCAGCAAGGTCTGTCCAAAAGCATACTGTATGAGATTATGGCATTGTTTCATCATCCTCCCTCTAAAGGCTTGTAACTTTTAGCAAGAGTTGAACGTCATAAAGAAAGCATAATTATAGTGAAAATGAAAGGATGAATTCAAGACAAAAATATGCAATGCATTAATGAAACAAAGTTTGACATTAATAGATAATTGTTTTAATAACAAAAGAAATTACAATTGAAAATTCAAAATGAACAGAAGCCTCTTTGTCTGAACTTGTCACTTTAGGTGGTGAGCCTTTGAGGGACGATAGAAGAATTCAGTCTGGCCATCTTGTGTGAACTCCAGCGTTCCTTCTTCAATTAGATCTTGAATTTTATTTCTCAACGTCCAACAGCTATCGGTGTCATGTCCAGGACTGTTGGAGTGGTACAGACATCTTGCATTTGGATTGTACCTAGGAGAGGCCGTGTTGGGATTCTGAGGGGGGTCCCTTAATACAACCAGTTTGGCTTCCAACAGGTGTTGCAGTGCTTGAGATAATGACATGTCAATTTCGGTGAAGCGTCTTTCAGATGTATTCTGCCTACACCGATTACCCTGTTGTTGTTGGCGAGGTTGCTGTTGAGCTCGTGACACGGAGGCAAAATGGAAAGGTGCACTCTCGGCTTCTTGTCTTAAGGGAGTCTGAATGATGATTTGATCCCCAATCCTAGATGTTTGCCCCATTTGGTTACGTCCATCCCGACGAAGCTTGTTGATGAGGACCCTCAGCTCTTCTTGTCCTTGAGCCAGATTTTGGATAAGAGCCATCTGGCCCACCAACGGTCCCTTCATTATGGCTATCTCAGTTTGTAGCCTTTCCAACTGGCCATCTTTGTTTCCATCAGGATTTCCCATGATCATGCCCCTGGTGAGGAGCGCCTTGACCTCTTCTTGTCCCTTGGATAGGTTCAAGAACATCTCTTGAAGTTGAGAGTTTTGAGCCTGGATGTCCTTGATAGTCTGCTCTAGAGCCATCTCTACTGAAATAAACAGTAGGAGAATAAGGAAACCTGAAAAGGAAAACCTGTCATGATGCAATGCATGATATGTGAATGCATGTTTTCAAGAATCTCGCGGGGTAAACACAAGAAAATGTTAGAGGTCGAATTTTGATCAACATCTTTGATTGGAGAACTTTGTATCGGTGGATGTCTTTCGACGAGAATCAAGCTCACCATGTCAAGTGGGTCATAGCCCCCGATTCCAGTTGTTGCACTTGATCTTTGACGGCGTTTGATCAGAGGAAAACCCTCCTGCCTTTTGGTAGATGTCTGGTTCAACGTGACCCTGCATCAAAAGACCCTCGAGATCCTTGAAATGGTTATGGTAAAAAATGCTATGGTATGATGTTATGATGTTATGTACATGTATGCAAAAGTAAGCAAGTGTATATACAGGTAATCATATTCACACAAAGCAAACAAGTCCTTAGGTTTAGGCTTTCATGGGGTTTGTAGGTAAGTACCCTCTTAAATTTAGTTGGCTCAACCTGTCCTAAAATAGAAACCGGGTTCTAAGGAGCTCAATATCACTGGATTATTTTCTATGTTCATTGTTTTAGTTTAGCCACTTAACTGGCGACCAAAATATTCCAAGAAAACAATCCTCAATGAGTGTAGTGTCGAGTATCTACCAACTTCGGACTGCACCAAAGTCGGTTATCTCACTACCCCTAAAAAGGCCAAGATGGTCAAGTAAGGTTCTAAGAGTTCGTTAGTGCTTCATGACATCACTCAGCGGCCCCGTATTCTCCTTGACTACTCAAGGGCTACCGGTACCCACAAATATGTCACACTAACATAGCTACTGCTTCAACCATGTCGGTATACCCCGCACAGTTCCCTCACGGTTTATTGCTATTTACCTAAAAAGGTGCCCCCAAATCCGGGTGTAGGATTTACAACAAACCCAAACAAGGAACCCAAAAAGTAAAGCAATCAAAGCAATCAAAGTAAGCATGTAAAGGTGATCTAAAACCCTAAGGTAACCCCACTTTTTAGAAGAGTCCCCAACAGAGTCGCCAGTTCTGTGATACGGTGGGAGAACTGACTTGAGGTTTTGCGTTTGTTTTTGCACTTGTTCGGTTTAGCAAGAGTCGCCACCGACTTTTTATTTTATCCTAAGGAAAGGTCAAAAAGCACAGGAAAGACCTTTGAGATGTTTTCGTGGGTTCGAGGGGTAGATTATGAAAAGGGAAGGTGCTAGCACCCTTTTCATCCATGGTTATCCATGGGCTCTTAGTTACTTGTTTTAGATCACTTGCCTTTGCTTTTCATTTGTTTTAAATGGTGCTTTGTGTGTGTGGTTTTGAAAATGTTTTGAAAAAAGATGCCTTGTCTAGGCAACCTTTGTAACAATTCTTGTTTGAATGTTTTACAAAGGTGTTTGTCTTTTTTGAAAAGATGTTTCAATGTTTTTGAAAGTTTGTTTTGAAATTGTGTTGTGGAGTTTGTTTGAAAAATGGCAAGGATGTTTTGCAAGATTTTTGACCAAGTAACTAAGAGTTTGTCTACCCTATTTTACTCAATGATTTTTTTCTTATGTTTTTAACCCTTTTAACAGTGTTATTTCACCATTGTGTTTGATGAACAACCTTGTGTTAGGATGTTAACGGGACAGGCGCGGGTCATCGTATAGACCATGATAGCAATAGTGTTAAGTATCTTTGGCAATTTTCTTGAGGGACTTGATCATTTTGTTTAGGCAACTCAGATAGCGTCATCGAGGGACTATGATCATTTTGATTGTTTTTGTTTTGCCAAAATACTTGACATGCATAACATGGCCCATTTGTTTAGGCAACCAAGCGGAGATACCCTAAGGGTGCATGTGTGAATAGTGTGTTTTGATTTGCATGCATTTTGTCTTGATTAGGGGTTTCCTACTTGTTGGTTTTATCTTTCCATACATACCTATTTACTATCATTTGTATAAAGCAATAAAAATGTACCAAATAAATATCCTACACTATTACAACCATATTGAAGTGCAGAATAATATAAAGGAAAAAATAAGATAAAAAGAAGAAAAATGAGTGTATTTCGACCCAGGCAGTAGCAGCCTTCGATTTGCATTCTGTTGGCCTCCTTCGATTGGGAGTTCGCACCAGTGAGGTCATGGCCTTCGATTGGGCTTTGGCACCAGTCAGGACATGTACTTCGATTGGAGGCTGGCACCAGCATGGGAGTGCCTTTCGTATGAGCCTGGACTTAGTGCAAGTGTGCCTCTGGCTGGGCCTTTCTGCCTTGTTGCCTTCTTCGATTGGGCCAGTGAAATCAGTGTGAGCGTGTCTCTGGCTGGGCCTGGAAGTCAGTGTATGGTTTTCCTCCTGGTTGTCTCTTTTGTTCGACCTGGAGAAAGAGGATAGAAGCCAGAAGCTTCGTTTCCTATTTCCCGTTTCCTGTTTCTTTCATTTAAAGCATTAAATGGCAACATGGCCTGAGGCCATGCTAGTATTTGTCTTGTAACAGTTTAATAGTTAAAGCAAGTTCAGGTAAACAGAAAGCAAAACGAAAGGGTTAACTCTGAAAAATATGTTAAAAATGTGGAAACGAAAGGAACAATGGTATGTACAATGTTTCAAACGAAAAGGAATTGTATTTACATGTTATGAAACAAAAAGTTCAAAGGTAAGAATAACTTACCTTGCTTCAGGCCTTGAATGGATGTGGGACCTTGAGTGGAGGCCCAGGATTCTGGATTTTAAAGAGGGGGCCAACAGTTGTGCTTGGAATGCTGGATTCGAAGGAAGGAAAGAAACAAGTTTTATGTTTCTTTCCAAACTGGATTCGAAGGATACTGAAGAGTGTTTGTTCTTCAGAAGTAAGTATGTGATTCTGGGTTTGTTCTCACAAGTGTTGAAGGGACTTGAGAGATTTGTTGTGTTTGAGAAAATTTGGGAGATTCGTTCCTCTGGTCCCAAAAGTCCTCTCTTAGCTTTGCAAGAATTCCTCAATTTATAGAGAAAAAGAATGGACATGTTGTCCAAAGCCAGCCTTGCAAATAAATGATAGAATAATGTAACGTGAAAGTACATGTGGGGGCCTCTTGGCAGTTGGGGTGCAGAAAATAATAAAATAAGGCCCAGCTGGAAAGTAAATGTCCACTTGTGCCACAAAAGCATGATGAATGGTTCAGATGGGGTTGCTTCCTTCTGAAGGAAAATAGGCGCAAGGCTCAAGACAGACTTTTCTAAAAGGTAGTATTGTGCTATTAAGTGCAAGTGGTCTTAGACAACAAATGGGTACATGCCTAAAAAGGGAAGACACGTGGCCTAGCCTATGGGTCTGAATGTTCAACTTGATCTTTTGAGTCGAACCCTCCATCTTTCTACACCTTTCGACCAGACTAGGAAAACACGACATTCATTTTCACCAGCTGTGTGTCTTTCGAATGGATTTCTTATGTACCCTTCGAATGGGCCTTCTTTGCCAGCTTCAAAGTCCAATTCGAATCTATTTAGAACATTCCCTATTAGACAACTTCGACCAGCCCCTGGCCTTGTGATGAGTCTAAGTTCTGATTCGAAGTGTTCAGAACTTCCTTCATCAGAGCATCTTAGATTAAGAGAAACTCTGCACTGAAATGCCATTCAAAGGTCATTTCGTTATGATGTTCTTATTAAGGGAAACTCTAAAGTTCCAGTCGAAGGACACTCCGAAGTTCCAGTCCAAGGACCTTTTGAAATGCCAATTGAAGGGTATTTGTCCATATACCAATCAAAGGGTACTTGTTAAAATTCCCATCGAAAGGCTTTGTTAATAGGCCAATCGAAAGGTGTTGTTCATGCTAATCGAAGGACATGGTTAACATGTCTGTCGAAGCTGCCTTGACACAATGCTAAATCGAAGGATCCTGTGGCATGCCAATTGAAAGGCTTGGCCTAGGGTGCCAAACGAAAAGGTCTTTCAGAATTCCAATCGAAGGCCTTGACACAATGCCAATCGAAGTGCTTGTCCATAATGCCAATTGAAGCATTTTTGGACTGTCAATCGAAGTGCTTGTCCATAATGCCAATCGAAGGGAATTATCCATGCCAATCGAAAGGCTCCTTCAGAATACCAATCGAAGGGTCTTTCAGAATGCCAATTGAAAGGTACTTAAAGAACCACTCAAAAATTTTCTTTTTCCTTAGGCAAGGGTTTCTGGTCAACCATGCAGGGGGAAGACTTTGGAAAACATGAGAGGGCAAATTTTGGGGTACAACACCATTGATAGAAATTGATTGGTTTGATCTTGGACTGTTTAAACTTGGACCTTGGTGATAAAATTGACTGTGTTGATTCCATGGGACATAGTCATACGCTTTTAATCCTTAACTTTTTCCTAGATCGCCCTTTCGGGTTTTCAGCCCACTAGGATACCCTTTTTTTCCCAAGTCGCCCTTTTGGGTTTTCAACTTGCCGGGTGTACAATCTTTTTCATATATCCCTAATTTTTGCCCAAAACTTTTGGTTTGCCGGGATGCCCTTATTTTGCCTAGGTGTGTCAACCTAACGGGTCTCTTATGCGTAGTATTTTTTAACTATGTCCGTGTTTATAGGATATGGGAAATCTTCACCATCTATGATAGTCAGCATCATGGCACCACCAGAGAAAACTCTCTTGACAACAAGTGGCCCTTCATAGGTGGGAGTCCATTTACCTCTGGGGTCGCCTTGTGGTAGAATGATGCGTTTTATCACCAAGTCACCAACTTGATATACTCGAGGCTTGATCTTTTTGTTGAAAGCCTTGATCATCCGTTTTTGGTACGTCTGACCATGGAAAACAACAGCTAACCGTTTTTCATCAATCAAGTTTAGCTAATCCAATATCGTCTTCGCCTAGGCCTGCCTCATTCATAATTCTCAGTAAGGGAATCTAAACTTCCACTGGCAAAACAACTTCCATGCCATAGACTAGAGAAAAGGGAGTTGCCCCAGTTGATGTTCTAGCTGAAGTACGGTAGCCATGTAGAGAAAACAACAACATCTCATGCAAATCCTTATAGGTTACTACCATTTTCTGCACAATCTTCTTGATATTTTTGTTGCCCTCTTCGACTGCGTCATTCATTTTCGGTCTATATGAAGAAGAATTATGATGCTTGATCTTAAACTGAGTGCAAAGCTCAGTGATCATAGCATTGTTAAGGTTAGTCCCATTGTCGGTGATGATCCTTTTGGGGATACTATAACGGCAGATGAGGTTGTGTCTGATGAATCTGGCTACCACATTCTTGGTGACTGAGGCAAATGAGGCGACTTCGACCCATTTGGTAAAATAGTCGATAGCAACAAGAATGAAGCGATGTTCGTTGGAAGCGGTGGGCTTGATCTCTCCAATCATGTCAATGCCCCACATTGCAAATGGCCACAGAGCGGTCATAACATTTAGAGGGATAGGAGGCACATGGACCTTGTCAACATAGATTTGGCATTTGTGACAAGTTCTTGAATGTTGATGGCAATCAGCTCCATTGTTGACCAATAGTAACCGGCTCTTAAGATTTTCTTAGCCATCATATGTCCACTTGAGTGAGTATCGAAGAGACCATCATGCATTTCTTCCATGATCTCCTCTGTCTCCTTCTTGTCCATACATCGGAGTAGAGTTGAATCACGGCTGCGCTTGTACAATATCCTGTTACTTAGGAATAATTTGGCTGCAAATCTTTGCAAGAACTTTCTGTCATTGATAGATGCCCCCTCTGGATACTCTTGTGCTTCAAGGCATCTCATCACCTCATGGTACCATGGATTTTCCGCATCGGTGTCAAGCTTATAGCAATGTGCAGGTTCATCAAATCTTTCAATTGTTATCATAGGGGCTTCGTTGTCCCATTTGACCTTGAACATTGAAGACATGGTAGCCAAAGTGTCAGCCAACTGGTTTTCTTCCCTAGGGAAGTGCTCAAAAGTGATATCTTCAAAGTAAGGAATTAGGGATAGCACAAGTTCCTTGTAAGGGATAAGATTAGGGTGTTTAGTGTCCAAATCTCCTTTTACTTGGCTGATCACTAGGGCGGAATCCCCAAACACATCCAAATGCTTGATCCTTAAGTCAATAGCAGCTTTCAGACCTGAGATGCATGCTTCATACTCGACCATATTGTTTGTGCAATCGAAGCATAGTCTAGCAGTGAAAGGAGTATGGCAACCTTCAAGAGAGATGATCACAACACCAATTCTGTTACCTAAGGCATTGGAAGCCCCATCAAATACCATAGTCCATTGGGATCCTTGTTCAGGTCCGTCATTTGGTCCAGGTTTCGCACAGTCGGTTACCAGCATGATGTTCTCATCAGGGAAGTCGAAGTTCATTGACTGATAATCATCCACAACTTGATGGGCCAAATTATTTGCTAGTACACTTCCTTTGATGGCCTTTTGAGTCATGTATTGAATGTCATACTCAATCAAGATCATTTTCCATCAGGCTATCCGTCCAGAAAGGGAAGGTTTCTCGAAGATGTACTTGATTGGGTCCATCTTAGAAATCAACAGAGTGGTATGAGTCAACATATACTATCTTAGCCGACGAGCAGCCCATGCCAGAGCGCAGCAAGTTTTCTCGAGAAGTGAATATCTGGTTTCACAGTCGGTAAACTTTTTGCTCAGGTAATAAGTAGCATGCACTTTTCGGCCAGACTCGTCATGTTGGCCTAAAACACTACCCATAGAGTTCTCTAGTATTGTCAAGTACATGATCAAGGGTCTTCCTTCAACTGGAGGCATAAGAATAGGAGGTTCTTGTAGGTATTCTTTGATTTTGTCGAAGGCAGCTTGGCATTCATCGTTCCATTTGACTACCTGATCTTTCTTCAAGAGTTTGAAGATTAGCTCACAAGTAGTAGTCAAGTGAGATATGAAACGAGCAATGTAATTGAGATGACTCAAGAATCCTCTAAATTCCTTTTTAGAATGTGAGACCGACATTTCTTGGATGACCTTTACCTTGGTAGGATCAACTTCAATGCCTTTATTGTTGGCAACAAAACCTAGAAGCTTTCCAGATCGTACTCTAAACGTGCACTTGTTAGGGTTTAACCTCAGCTTGTATTTCTTCAGCCTCTCGAATAATTTGTACAGGTGCTCGAGATGTTATTCTTCGGTTTGTGATTTAGAAATTATATCATCCACATATACCTCTATCTCATGATGAATCATGTCATGAAATAAAGCTACCATAGCCCTTTGATATGTTGCCCCTGCATTCTTTAGTCCGAACGACATGACCTTGTAGCAGAAGGTGCCCCATTGCGTAACGAAAGTAGTCTTCTCCATGTCTTTGGGAGCCATCCTTATTTGATTATAGCCTGAGAAGCCATCCATGAAAGAGAAGACTTTATGCTGAGCAGTATTATCAACTAAAACGTCAATGTGTGGTAGATGGAAGTCATCCTTGGGGCTTGCCCTATTCAGATCCCTATAGTCTACGCACATGCAAACTTTTCCGTCCTTTTTCGGCACCGGTACCACATTGGCAACCCATTGGGGATAGGATGTCACAATTAAGAATCCTGCATCAAATTGTTTCATCACCTCAGCTTTGATCTTTTCAGATATATCAGGCCTCATGCGACGAACCTTTTGTTTGACGGGAGGGCAGTCTTCTTTTGTCTGCAGATGATGAACTACGATATCGATATCCAACCTAGGAATATCTTCATAAGACTAAGCAAATACTTCCACATAATCATGCAACATCTGAGCCAACCTTCTCTTGACACTTCTTTCCAAATTAGCACCGATCTTGATTTCCTTCTTATCTGACTCAGTATCCAGATTGATGACTTTAACTGACTCTTCGTGCAGTTGAATAGCTTTTTCCTCTTGTAATAGAAGTCTGGCTAGCTCTCCCGGTATGTCACAATCTTCTTCACCTTCGTCTTCGGCTTGGTTGATAGGACATTCAAAGTCATAGTCGGAAATAGTAGAGTCATTGGCAATAGGATCCAGAGTGGATGTGGACCTGTAAGATTGTGTGTGTGTGCATGTAAGATACATGGCTATTTTTTTGAAAAATGTATTTGCAAGAAAGGAAAGACAATGAACACAAATATTTGAATGCAAAAGAGTCCAATATACTGAATGATCATATGATTAGATGAACATAAATAAAACCCTTGACAAATGGACCATAGTGCCCCGAGCCAGGAAAATGGCTGAAAAGTCATTGTTAAAATATTACAAAAACATGTTCTTGAATTGAAAGAAAATCAATAACAAGTAGATTACTCCTCAATGAAGGAGATGGGCACAAAGTCCTTTGAATGACAATTCTTCAGCTCCGTTGTAGTTGGATACACCCACTCTTCAAATGCAGCTCCTTCTTCAAAATCACCCACGACATTGACTTCATAGCTTCCAATGCGGAGAGGTGGCTTTCCAGTACGAGCACGCCTCACTTCCTTCTGAGCTTTGAGGGTGAAGCCCAAACCAAACTTTTCTGCTTTAAATGGGATATCGAGGAGTTGCCCCCCAAGTATCGCAGTTTCCTTCTTCAATTGCTGCACGAGCGTCTTTGACTAAAACCATCTTTGGCGTGGCCTTAACAACTTTGTACTCATCAGAAGAACATTTGGTAGCAGCAATTATCGGTGGTACAACCTCAAAGGCTTGACACGGGGTCTCAATGAATTCTCCATCCATCTCTATGTACTTGAAAGAGTTAAGGTGGCTCACCATAAACTCTTCTTCTCCACAGACGATGACTATTCTACCCTTGACTGGATATTTGAGTTTCTGGTGGAGGGTTGAGGTTACTGCCCCAGCTTTATGGATCCACGAGCGAACTAACAGACAAGAATAGGCAGGACGAATATCTATAATATAGAAGTTGGAGTTGAATATTTGGGAGCCCACTTTGATTGGAAGATCTACCTCCCCATGAACAGTCCTCTTAGATCCGTCAAATGCCCTTACAATGATATCGCTTGGCTTCAAGACTAAAACTTCACAGTCTAGACGGTCTAACGCCCCCTTGGGTATTACATTCAGAGAAGAACCATTGTCGACTAGCACATGTGCTAAGGTAGTCCCTTTGCACTCGATAAAAACATGTAAAGCTTTATTGTGATTCTTCCTGAGAGGTGTTAAGTCAGCATCCAAAAATCCCAAGCCATTATCAGCTGCCAGGCTAGCCAGGTAATTCTCAAATTGGTCTGTTGTTGTCTCATGGGGGACATGAGCCTTTTTCAGGAACTTTATTAATTTTCGAGCATGGGCATCAGAGCAAAGCAGCAATGACAACATTGAAATCTTAGAAGGGGTTTTCCCCAACTGTTCTACAATCTTGAAGTCACTTCTTTTTATGATCTTCAAAATCTCGTCCATCTCACGAGCAAAGGGTTCTTCATCAGCTACGCCCTTGGAGGGTACTTCAATCACATCAGGCTCAACAACCTTCTCCTTCCCTCTTGTATTAGTACTTGGCTTGTCAACAGTAATACGAATGGGCGTCCTTATAACAACTGGTGGTGAGATATTGGGTGAAAATATTCTCCCAATTCTAGTTAATTTGCTTGAACCAGCTATGTTACTGACGTCGTCATCTTTTCCTTCTTCGATCCAGGTGTCTTGTTTAATCCCATGATAGAATACCTAGGCACCATAATTCCATGGTACCGCCTTGTTTGAAGAGTAGGGAATTGGTCCGGGATTGGTAATTATTAAGGGAGCAACATTGGGTTCATTTGAAATCCTAATAGGACCTTTGAAGGTGATCCTAAGAGGCTTGTTTAAGATGGTAATAATGGAGAGGTCTTCACATTTGTTAGTCAAACTTTTGGCAAGTGGGGTCTTCTCGAATAGAATTTCGTGGCTATCCATCAGGCGTTGTATGCCTTTCTTCAACCCTTCACATCCATTGAGTTGTTGGGTACAACACACACAACCTTTTACATAGCCAGGGAAGATCCCAACTTTCAACAGATTGTTTTTGATTATATTCAGTGGAGTAGTCAATTCTTCAATAGAGGCAACAAAAATTGTATCTTCAACAACATTAATACCCTTGTCATGCTTCGGAATTAGAGTGGTGATTACATTCGGAGTTGAAGGAGGATCAAACTCAACAGTCTTGTTGTCAATCAAATCCTGGATTTTGTTCTTCAAGGCCCAACACTGGTCAGTCTCATGCCCGGGGCTGATTGAATGGTAAGCACACTTAGCGTTTGAATTATACTTTGGTGACGAGGTGTCAGGGTTGGCGGGAGGATCACACAATGTCACTAAATTAGCCTTGAGAAAATGCTGGAGGGCTTGAGACAGTGACATGCCTAACCTCGTAAATTGTCTTCTTGGAGTTTCAAAATGTTGATGATTTGCAGATGGTCTTGGAGTAGGAGTTAGATTGGAGATTCGGACAACATTGACAGACGGGTGATCGTTCTTCTTGGTATGGGCCCTTTCCCCGTACACAACATTGACTTCCTTATTTGTAGAAAAAGGTTTCTTGATAGGATTGGGAGTAGAGGTAAATTCCATAGAGATCTTCCCACTTTTGATGCCACTTTCAACTCTTTCGCCGATTAAGATCAATTCGGTGAAACCAGAAGAAGAGCAGGCAACCATCAGATTAAAGAAAGGACCAGATAAAGTGCCCATGAACATGTCGATGTGATCCCTATCAGTCAAGGGAGGTTGGACCCTACTAGCAAGGTCTCTCCACTTTTGCACATATTCTTTAAATCCTTCATTCTTCCCCATGGTCATATCTTGCAACTGAACCCTTGTTGGTGCTAAGTCGATGTTGTACTGATACTGATGGTAGAAGGCAATAGCTAAATCCTCCCAAGTATTGATACGAGAATCATCTAACTGATAAAACCATTCAAGTTGTGTTCCAGCCAAGCTCTCTTTGAAAAAGTGAACCCAGAGCTTCTCATCAGCAGTGTGCGGCTGTATCTTGCGCACATAAGATTTCAAATGGAGTTTTGGACAAGAAACCCCATCGTACTTTGAAAAGATTGGTATTTTGAATTTGTGGGGAATGACTATCCCAGAGATCAAACCCAAATCATCAAAATCTAAACCGGGGACGACTTGGATTTCAACAACTTTTAATCAGTCTTCTAAATGCTTGTATTTGATATCAGCGGGTGGATACTGCTCGTTGAAATAATCATTATTGGATACTTAATCATTGATACAGTCAGCCTGAGTACTCTTGACCTCACCAATCTGGTTCTCGTCCTCTTCAGATGAATCTCCTCCTACTGGGATTTGACGAACTGTCTCCTTGAACCTTCTACCCATATTGAGTAGAGCTTTCTTCTTTGGCTTCTTCTTAACGGCCATCAAAGCCATCATATCTTGCTGCCCCTTGGCTAGGGATAGTAGAGTCTTCTGAAACTGAGAATTCTGGGTTTGGAGATCCTTCACAGTTTTCTCTAGATCCATCTTGCTGAAATAAACAGCAGAAAGATAAGGAAACCTGTTATGCGAAAACCTGTCATGTTATGATGCATGGAATATGTACATGCAAATGATTTCAAGGATTAATGAAATTTAAATTTGTATAGACAAAAGAATGAACAAACGTTAATTCTCATTATACAAAACAAGAAATATTACATCATGCCTATTAGGCTTACAAAATAACTTTCTAAGATAAAAAGACCGAACGCATCCTCTTTGGTGCGAGATTAGCGTTCACACTTTGCTCTTCTTGTAGATGCTTAGTAAGCTCCAAGACCCTCTTTTCACTAGCATAGAATTGAGCCTCGAAAGTATCTCGTTCTTCCTTCAGCTGGATCTAACTCTTTTGTAAGTCTTCGAGAGAGGTAGGCATGTCGGGATGGAGGATAGTGTAGGGAACATCCCCTTCGACCACAGGCTCCACGATGACTGGTAAGATGGAGGGATAAGGCATCATAAGTTTCTGAGCACGAGCTCATACCCATTTAAGGTAAGGCTCGAGGGGAACAGAATTCTTGTGTCCTAGTGTCTTGCTATCCACCTTGTTCACCATCCTCCATGCTTGGATAAACCTCTGACGGTAACCTTAATTGTCATCTTCGTAGTCGAATACCAATCCTTGGATAAGCATCTCATGGGGATCATCCCTCCGAGCATAACCAAACTGTCGTAGGTCTAAGCAGGGGTTATAAGTGATACCTCCTCTAATGCTAAGCAAAGGGACATTAGGGAATTCTCCACAACGATCGATGATAGTAACATTATCCAAAGAGCGGGAACTCCAATAAATATCTGAATGTCTGAGCGTCATCAACCTATGGGGCCATCTTGAACCTTGCTCATTTTTCAACACAGATTGGGGAAGATGCAAAATAAACCATCTTGCCAAGAGAGGAGTACAAAACATGAGGATACCTCTCTTCCTCATAGTGCGAGAGTGAAAATAATGTAGGATGTCTCCTAACAAAGTAGGTACCGGGTTACGAGACATGAAGATTTTTACAACGTTTGCATCTTTGAGTTGGTCAGGATTTGGGAACAAACCCATCCCATAGATGAGAAGAGCCACAATTTCCTCAAAATCTTGCAAATCCAAAGAGTTCTAACAGTTTTGGGCTTTCTCAAACAAGAACTTTGCTAAGAAACCCTTGACAACACTCCTTGTTTCCCAATTAGTTGTGATATCAGATTATTGCAAGTGTAGAGCTTGAGAAATATATTATGGCTTTGGATCTTTTTCCATACTGTTGAAAGGTAGTTGATTAAGGATAGGAATCCTCAAGAGTTGTGAGAATTCTTCCAAAGTTGGCACAAGTTGATAATCAGGAAACGTGAAGTAATGGTGTAAAGGATCAAAGAACTGAAAGAGCACCTTCATCATGTCTTCATCAGTGTTGGAGGTGACCAAGTTTAGTAGGCGACCATGTCTTTCGGTAAATGGAGAGTTTTCAGGAATCCTTGATGCTAACTCTTTAAGTTGAGAAGGGATCCTCACGAGATTGACTTGAATGGTTTTCCTGCGAATAGAATCCATGTCCTATAAAACAGAACAAAGATAAATCCCAAGATACTTGAAATGGTTAGTGAATATGAGTATGATGTTATGATGTTTATGATGTTATGTACAATTAAATATATACAAACAAAGCAAACAAGTCCTTAGGTTTAGGCTTTCATGAAGTCTCATAGGTAAGTACCCTCTTGAAGTTTAGTTGGCTCAAACCTGTCCTAGCAATAGTAACCGGATTCTAAGGAGCTCAATATCACCAATTTGTTTTCTCGGTTATTATTTCTGCGCAAGCTCTTTAATGGCGACCGAAATATCCCAAAAAACCAAACCTCAATGAGTGTAGTATCGAGTATCTACCAACTTCGGACTGCACCAAAGCCAGTCATCTCACTACGTCCTAAAGGCCAAGTTGGTCAAGTAAAGGTTCTAAAAGTTCATTAGTGCTTCATGACATCACTCAGCGGCCCTGTATTCTCATTGACTACTCAAGGGTTACCGGTACCCACAAATATGTCACACTAACATAGCTATTTCTTAGACCATGTCGGTATACCCCGCACAGTTTCCACAACGTATTGCTACTTACCTATAAGGTAACCCAAATCTGGGTAGAGGATTCAAACCCAAACAAAGAACCATAATGTAAAGCATACAAGTCAAACAAAGAAAGCAAGTAAATATGATCTAACCCTAAGGTAACCCCACTTTTAGAATTCTTTTCCCCAGCAGAGTCGCCAGTTCTGTGATACGATGGGAGAACTGACTTGGTTGTTTTGCGTTTTAGCACAAATATTGCGGTTAGCAAGAGTCGCCACCGACTTTTCTTTTATCCAAAAGGAAATGTGAAAAAGCACAGGAAATACCTTTGAGATTATTTCTTGAGTTCGGGGGGTAGATTATAAAAAGGGAAGGTATTAGCACCCTTTTCATCCATAGTTTTTCATGGGCTCTTAATTACTTGCTAGATCACTTACTTTTTTTTGTTTGAAAATGTGATTTGTGTGGTTTTTGAAAGTATTTTGTAAAGATGCCATCGTTTAGGAAAACTTTGTAATGATTCTCGTTCGTAAGAATGTATACAAAGTTTTTTGATCTTTTGAAAATGTTTTCAAGTTTGAAAGATGTTTTTGAAAGTGTTGGTGTTTTTTTGAAAATAGCAAGGATGTTTTTGTTTTGAAATTGAGCAAGTAACTAGGAACATTCTACCTACTCAAAAGTCTTTCATGTTCATTTCCTCTTTCCTTTGACATTGTTATCTTACCATTGATTTGGTAAGTAACCCTATCTTTGGATGTAAACGGGACGGGCATGGGTCATTGTATAACCATGATTAGCAATGTTGCAAGGTATCTTAGCATCTTTCTTTAGGGACTAAGATCATTTTGAAAAGGCAACATAGATAGCGTCATCGAGGAACTATGATCTTGTATTTTTGCTTGTTTTTGCTAAGATACCTCACATGCATAATATGGCCATTTTTATAAGGAAACCAAGTGGATTTTACCCTAGGGATGCTTGTGTGCAAGTGTATTGATTTTCATGCTTTGTTTAGTCTTTGATTAGAGTTTCCTATTTGTTTATTTTATCTTCTCATACAAACCCTAATTACTAGCATTTATATAAAGCGATAAATTGCGAAAAGTAAAATTACTACGCTATTACATCATTAGGGGAGGGGGTGTACAAATTTACAAATGGGGATTGCAAGAAAATTAAACCTAATTATCTATTACAATCATATTGAATATTGTACAAAATTGAAAATAAAATGCAAGAATATAAATGGAAAAGAAAGGATTTTTGTTGTTTTTTTATGAAAGGGGTTTTGTCTTGACCTAATTAAAGAAAATGATTAATTAAAATTAAATAAAATTAACTTAAACTAATTAAGAAAAGAAATTAATTTGAAAAGGATTTTTAGGGTTTTTTATGAAAAGGTTTTAAATTAATGAAAATAAAATGAAGATTAATTAATTAAAATAACCTAAGTTCTAAATTAATTTTAACTAAGAAAATAAAATAATATTTTAATTTAACCTAAGTCTAAAGATTAATTATTTTAAAAAAGAAATTAATTTGTTTAAGAAAGTGTTTTTTTAATCTTTTTGTTTTACAGAGAAAATATATAAGTATAAATAATAAATAAAAATAAATTTGGATTTTTTATGATTTATGAAAATAATAATAGTAATAATAATATTAATAATAATAATAATAATGAAGAAAAATAAAATAATAAAAAATGAAAATAAAAATATAAAGAAAAGTTAGGGGGGTAGAAAATGAAACAGGGAGTAAAAATAAGCAAAAAAGGTTAGGCCCAACAAATGGGAGCCCAGCGCTGCAAAAATTAAAAAAAACTGTAAAAATGTGAAAAGAAAAAGCAAAAGGCAGCACTGGGTCTTGAACCCGTGACCTTGAGGTTACCAGCGTGCTGCCTTACCACTGGGGTGAATGTACATCCGTTAATATAACTGAAACGATAAATATATAGTATAAAATGCGCCCTGATTACACTTTATCTTCAACCTCCAACCAAAGGACCTGTATCTTCTTCATCTCTCAACAAAAATGAAAAGTTCAAACATGAAAGTTGTGGAATTTCTTCCCACGAATCCAAACATATAAATAACTTAAGCTAACAGTCAAAGATGGATAAGAATTTTTCTGGCCCTAATTCAAAACCTAAAAATTTCAAAAAACTTCAACTCTAAAATTCTCTAAGCTCAAAATCAAATGGTATCTACATTTTATCTTCACAAATCAAAATCAAATGATGCCTGTATGAAGAGATAGAAGTTTGAAAACTCACCTCTTGCAGCTGGAGTCGTGTATGGAGTTTGAGCAACCTTTGTGATGGCCTGATGATTTCTGTAGTTTGTCTGAACCTCCTTGAGTGTGTTCCAACTTCTACTTTTCTTTGAGGATGGCTGAAACTCCCAACTCAAGTTGCAAGCTTCAAACTTAGAAATGGTGGATGGTGATGGAGGAGTTACAGTCAGGAAACAGGGCATGGATCACTTTGATATGATTTATATTAAGTGTTTGGATGATTAAAACTCAATACGCACGAGTGGATTTGGAGATGGTTTTGTGAGGTTCAAAACTGTCAAGTTATGGCAGATTTTGAGTTACAGAGTGCTTGAGAGTGTTTTGGGGTCTTAGCCTTTATATGTTATCTTGCAATAGACTTGTGTATATGTATGTAAAAGATTAGAGATCAAATGCACTCAAGGTTTCTGAGTTCTAGCCTTTTGGCTCTATGACTTGCTTTTGAAGAAAAGTGAGAGGACAAAACTCAAAGTGTTGTACAAGCATGTTCTGAGCTCAAAGAGGCTTTAGACACATTTATTTTGGTTTATAGGGGTTATGTGTGCAGAAGGAACAAGTGCAAAGCTCAAGAAGTTTACAATTGCAAAAGTAGTGCTTTATCAAAATGGAAATGACAACTTTGTGCCATAAATGGAAATGTAACTTGGATAAAGGCTAAAGGGATTGGATTAAAGCTCTATCAGCTGTGTAAACATTTAATTATGGAGTGAAAAACAAGTTTGAGGCCTGAAAAGCAAAGATTATGCAGCCTAGGCTTGGATTTGAATTTTTGTTCATCATGAAATGGCTTATAATTTAAGTTTGAAAACCCTAACTTCATCTCTTCGATTCTCCTTGATCACAAATGATCTCAAGGAGTTCTTGGACATTTTGGAAAGCTTGTAATTTTATTTATAACCCCTCTTTGAATCACTTTTGAAAATGACCTTTGGAACTATATTAAAAAGTGCCATGAAGTTAGGTTAAAATCCTGACCAAAACTAGGGCAAAAGTTCACTAAGTGTTCAATTTCAAGACCATGACTTTATGAATTAATAACTTGAGATCCAAGCATTTTTAGAAGAATTTGTGTAAATAAATGTTGTAGATATCATGGATATCTACAATTTTCATGTTGAAAGTTTATTTTGAATCATCTTGCATCATGGTGAAAAATTGGCTCAAAGTTCTGAAAAAACATGAAGTTTTAAACACTTAGAAAAATTTCTAAGTTAGAAAAATTTCTAAGTTAGAAAACTTTAAATTTTCAAAATGAAATCTTGAATTTTTTATTTTTTGATGAATAAGCATATTTTGACATGTTTTGATGAATTGTGATCTTTGACATTGCATTTTGACCAAAAAGTCAAAGTTTGACTTTTTAGTGTACAATTGACTTTTGATCAGTTGATTGAAAATTCACTATCAATCCAATTGATCTTGAGCAATGTTTTAGGTCACACCATTAGGTCAAAAAGATGAAATTGAAATCTTGAAACCATGCTTCAAACCAATTGACCATTTGCTAGGTCAAAAATAAAAAATTGCCCTTTCTCAGTCAAAACCCTAATTTTGACCATTTTGCCTTTTTGATGATTTGATCCAATTTCTTAAGGAATTATGGTACAAACTTGATCAAATGATACATATGAGTTTATAATGTTTATGTGGATCAAAAATTATGAAGTTTGACTATAAATTGTCCATATTTGACATTTTCCCCAATACAATTGATTTTAGGTCAACTGCTCGATTGAATGAGCAAAAGTGTGATCCAAGGCTTGAAACTTGACATGAGTAATCTTGGGGGTCCATAATGATTCATGAAAGTCATATGAAGCATTGAAAGTTCAATTATCCTTGTGAAATCTCAAACCCTAATTTTGGTAATCAGTGCTTAAGGGGGTGTCTTGAGCTGATCAACCCTAGTGCAGTCTTGAACCAAGAGAGATATTTGTGAGAAAATATTTGATAAATGAGAGGGAAAATTTTGGGGTACAACACACTCCAACAGTCGTGGACACGACACTAACATTTGTTGGACGTTGAAGAACAAGATTCAAGATCTAATCGATGAAGGAGTGTTGGAATTTACAGAAGATGGTCAACTTGAGTTTTTATGTCATCCCTCAAAGGCACACCATTTGAAGCGACAAATTTAGGCGGAGAAGCTTTTGTTCATTCGAATTTTCAGTTGTAATTTCTCTTGTTTGACTCGAACACTTATCTTTATGTCATACTTTGTTTCCATTAATGCATTGCATATGTTTTTCTTGAATTAATCCATTCGTTTTCACTATACTAGAATTATGCTTTTACTCTTTTTTGTATGATATTCAACTCTTGATTACAAGTTGTAAGCTTTTAGAGGGAGGATGACGAAAATAATACCATAATCTCTACAGTAAGCTTTTGAACAGACCTTGCTGACGATGTAAATGCGTTGTTTAAAACCCTAAACAGTGGAGTTATAAGGAAGATAATCCCTAGTCAACCCCGTTGAGCATAAGAAGTAGGAGTTTTCTTTTCGCACAAACTGAAACCTTTAATCATAACCTGGGGTAGGGAAGTTTATCAGTTAATTCAAATGTGCATTCAGTCACAAGCTTTCACTTCGTACACAATGAATGACATCAAAAACATCCTTCTGAATCAAAAGACGACGATGGTTCCCTGTAAAATAGGCAGTCATTATCTCTCAAAAGAAAAGCCCATTGAGTCGAAACCTATGAAGGAGACTTAAAAAAATTGGGGCATCCCGCTGACTATAGTCTCAAAACAAAAATAGTCAGGCAAAAATTAGGGATAATAAATGAAAAAAGGAGGTCATTACAAATCCTGAACAATAGAAAAATGTTGCAAAAATGAATGCCTTCTCAAATAAACTTCTAGTGCCTAAACCATCACTAAAATATCATTCCAGATTCTATTGGGAGATACACGCACAATTAACTGAGTTTAGGACTGGAGAACATCATTGAGAACAGGTTGGGTACAAATAAACTTTGAGCCTTATCCTTTGTTTATTGAAACTGTGAACCAGGCCATGTTACAACCCTTAAAAGTCCTAATTGAAGCATAGGTTAGTTCGAAAGCATACTGTTACAAAAGGTATCCTGACTCCTGTAAGGCTTACTATAAATCCTGAGTTGAATTCATATTCTTACAAAAAATTTTGCTGCTTGTTAAAAAACTTTGCATTGTTGGAATACTACTGTTTACATATGGCCAATTGTTTGACAATATAGAAATTTACATGACGAATATCCAATGAACGAAAATTCTCTCAATAAACAAAATCACTTCAAATGGAAAGACGCTTCCAATGGCAAATTTCCCATGATCAAGGGGCATGACATGATTATTGTCCAACACATCTGGGGCAGCCAAGTTGAGATTCAAAGAATCTCTTAAAAAGTTCTGAATGGTCAGGGGAAAATCTCCACCTGAATCACTTGGGAGCAATGTTACATTGACCATGGGTTTCAGCAAAATCCACTATGAAAATTAAACCTTTGGTACCATTAAATTGCTTATCTGTACCAGTAGCATCAGATGGTTTCATTATCATGTCTTCGGATCCTTCCATGACAGTTCTTAGAAAAATACTGAGGAAGGTCAAAGGCTATCAGAAACTTGAACAAAAGATCTTCGTTACCACCAAATTGCTTGTCTGTGCTAGTAGTATCAGACAGTGTCAGTATCATGTCTTTAGATCCTTCCATGACAATTCTTAGAAAAATACTGAGGAAGGCCAAAGACTATCATAAACTTGATCAAAAGATCTTCGGTATCATCAAATTGCTTATCTGCTCCAGTAGTATCAGATGGTGTCAGTATCATGTTTTCGAATCCTTCCATGACAGTTCTTAGAAAAGATACTTAGGAAGTTCAAGACTATCATAAATTTGATCAAAAACTTCAAACATCAGATGCACCAGACTAACCCCAGAGGAAAATAGGATCCCACATATGAAAGGTCACGCGCGATCAAGCAAACATTTTCTGGCATTACTACAACACTTACCACCATAGGTAGTGATAAATCTCCGCACACTATGAACGCGGGCATAGTCGAAAGATACTACGTGTGATATGGTGGCAGAACCGACTGTTATACTGGTTTGCATTTTTTGTTCGCAAATGTTGCGGTAAGCAAGAGTCGCCACCGACTTTTATTTCATCCAACAAAGGAAAAGGAAAAAGAATAGAAAAAACCTTTTTTCGAGATATTTTTGAGTACGAGTGGGTAGATTATAGAAAGGGAAGGTGTTAGCACCTTTTCTATCCGTGGTTTTCCACGGGCTCTTAGGTACTTGATCACGTTTTTAAATTGCTTGTGTGTGCTTGTTTTGGAGAGTTTTGTTTACTTCGTGATAACCCTTGTATCGGTCCTCAAGAGTGTGACGAAGTTGTTTTGAAAACTGTTTTGAAAAGTGTTTGTGTGGAAAGTTTTTATTTTGAGCAAGTACTTAAGATTTCTACCTACTCGAAAAAAGTCTGTTCGTTTTCGTTTCCTTTAGACAGTGCTATCCTACTATTAAGGAGTAGGTAGCTCCATCATTGGATTTTTAAAGGGACATTCGAAGGGAGGAAATGGTCTATGAAGGCAACAAGTAAAGATACCTTAGCATTTCGAAGGGACTATCATCATAAGATCAATTCATAGGCAACTCGAGGGACAAGTAGGGACTTATGATCATTTATGAAGACTTTGAATCGCTGGTCATTGCTAAGGTATCCCTACGTTCGAGGGACACGACCATTATTTCCGAGGCAACCAAATGGGGAAAACCCTAGGAGTGAGCATGTGCAAGTGTGTTTTTTTCCAGTTAATTATCTTTGCACAATTAGGGTTATCTACTGTTTTAAATTGATTTATCTTACCATTCAATCCTATTATCCATACATCTAGCAGTTTATAGTTGCGAGAAGTAAAGTGCGAGAAATTAAAACCCTAGCTATTACAAGGCCTTGGGGAGGGGGATTACATAAAAAACCCGAGGAAATAATAAATGTGAAATAGTAAACCTAAATAACTATTACAAACTCGGGGAACTTATAATAATTAATAAAAATAAGGAAAAAAAACAATGCGCGAAAGTTAAGACGGGAACAAATTAGAAGCCTAAGAAATCTAATTAATTAAAAAATATTTTTGTATTTTTTATTGAGAAAAATAGTTGCAATTTACAAGTTAAACCTAATTTACTAATTAATCTTATTTAAAAAAATAATCAATGTTGAAATAATTGAAATAATTAATTTTCAAAATTAATTTAAAATATAAAAAAAATCTAATTCTATTTAATTTTAATTATGGAAAGAAAAGGTAATTAAGTTAACCTAATTTCTATTAAATTTTAATTACAAAAAAGTGTTTAAGTTAACCTAATTAAACTAATTAATTAATGCAAATAAATATTTTATGAAAAAAAACTAAACCTAATATTTTTTGTAATTTTCTGATTTTATGATTTAATAATAAAAAAAGATTTTGTAAAAAAAAATAATTAAGACAAATAATAAAATAAAAGATATAAAAAAAAAGAATAGGATTTGGGCCTGATGTCATGAGCAATTTGGGGATGTGCTGCCAAATTTATAAAGGGCCCAGAATAATGACCCAGAGCCTGGCGCCTGATCCAGTGAAGTCATCTCCTGAGGACTCATGATGGACCTGCGTGTGTTGGGCCTTGGATCTGACTAGAGATGAATCCAAGAGATGAGATCTGAGGGCGCATGGTTTACCTCTAAGCTTGAGATACGCTGAATCCTGCATAGAAAGTTAAGAAAATAGCAAAATATGCATGTCTGGGATTGAACCCAAGTCTTTGGCTTCACATACCCACGCCCTTGCCACTATGCTGAACTATTAATCATGCATATAATCAAATAAAATGAATATAATATAAACATAACGTTATGCCCAAGAAAACACGCGAATTTTAAACAAGTCAATGGTATGCTGCCACACCCTCATCTTCTTCCCCATGGGTTGTCGTTTTAGAAAGAGTTTTTACCTACGGACGAACTCGTCACTATAGGCTATAGTGACTGTTTTTGTTCGTGGCTACAAACCTGTAAACATAAAAAATGCAGCACAAGTAATATCAATCCCAACCAAAGGCAAGGGTCAACAGGAAATAACCCCCTGAGTGCTATGGTACCCATAATCTGGGCGAATTTTCCCTAGAGAAGGAAACCCCAAATTCAAGCTCATGAACCCTAGCCATGGCAGATGTCCATACTTGCACTCAAACTCCAATCAAAAAATTCTAGTACGTTGCAAATGTGATAAAAAACATGGATATATAATTAAAACATGTTTATGATGCAAGAATCATTGTAACCAAGTTTTGAAAAAAAGGCAAACCGTGAAGGTGCTAGCGCGTGATTATGGATGCTTCAGGCCTTGATAATGCTTGCAATCGCTTCAGAGGATGTCCAGGAATATGTTTTGATTCTTGGAATGGCTTGAAACAGTCTGTAATGAAAGATTCGATCTGCACTTTTTCACAAAAAGGTTGAACTTTTTTCTTGTTCTTGGGAGGCAGGCTGCACGTGCATTCTTGTTCTCTAGGGTTGGAAAGACTTCGTATATGCAGTGAATCCCTTTAGGGCAATATTTTTGGCAAGAATCAAAAGAATAATGTCATGGCCTTAATGAAGAAATCAAATCTTGAAAAGTTACCAAATGTTGATATTTTGTGCGTATTTGGTCTTACACAAATTTCTTGTTATTATACAGCCTGTATGGATTGTGATTCAATGCAAAAATCAAATCAAAACAAATCTTCATTATTTAATTTAATTTAATTTGATTTTTAAATGATTAAAATCAAAATAAATCAAATAAATAAGCAAATAATGCATGGAGATGTTTATGGGTCGTGGACCAGGCTAGGAGCAAGATGCAAGCATAAAAAGTTAGGCCCATTTGAAGAAAAATGCATTTTTGGGCATGGTTGACTTTGGGCAAATTTCCAAAAATAGCCAACTTTGACAATGCATATCTCTTTCAATATTAACCCTAAGAGGGTGTTCTTGGACTTTTTAGAAATATTAGGATTTCCCCTAAGCAACCTATTTGGTTTCATCTCAATTGGAACTTCCATGTTCATGTAAGGAGCTTTGACCTAAAAGGTGTTTTTGTTGACTTTTTGGAATGACCTATAATGTCTGAATTTATATCTTTCCATGAGTGCATTTCTTGAACTTAAGGACTGAAGATGAGTTGTAGGGAATTGAATTATCTTCAAAATGAGCCTTGGATGGGAAATTTATGATAAAGTATGAAAAAGTTATGCTTGGTCAAAGTTTGGTTGACTTTTCCTGAGAAACCCTAATTTAGCAACTTTTGAGTTTTGATGAATTAGGAGCCTTCCTTGGGGAATCATGATCAACCATTGATCAAATGATGGATATAACTTAAAAATGTTAATGTTGACCAAAAATCTTGAAGTTTGACTATATGTGAGCCTCAGTTGACTTTTGACCTGATACAGTTGATTTTCAAGCATCTGAGCAGTTGACATGACAAACTTCTTATGCAAGGCATAAAACTTGGCATGAATGGTATTGAGAACATATTAGGACTATGGAGAGCATATGAGGCCCTTGGGACTCACCCATATTGATGAAAATGGAAACCCTAGTTGGAGGTTAATTGCTTTAGGAGAGAGTTTGTCTGGTCAACTCTTGGGCATCCTTGAGCAAGTTGAAGTATCTTAATGAACATATGTTGAGTAAAATGGGAGGGCAAATTTTGAGGTACAACAGCTGCCCCTGTTCAATCTTCTTAAGCCTGAGGATGTAGATTGGCTGGTCTGCCTTTCGTGATCTGAAGGTGGAAGATGATTGAACACTAGAGTGCCCAAAAATTTGCACTCGCATGAAGTAAGGTGATATCGGGAATGGGCTTAAAGATGCCATTTGGGAGTCGGCAGAGATTCTTCTGAGATGGGCTTAAAGATGCCATCCATAAAAGATATCGGTTGCATAAGAGATTCCTTTGCGAGAATTCATGTACCTGCCATTGAGGAAGACTTCACCGTGGAATGTTAATTTATGTCATGGGTAGTAGAGTATAGGAGCTTCAGTTGTCCATTACTCTACTGGGGAATTAACTCTTAATTGAGGAGGTGGAAGTAAACTGCATGTCTGGTCAGGGTCCAAGATGCACATCGACTTACTAGGGAAGTGTGAAATCGACTGTATCTGGTTGGGTCTAGGTTTTACAGTGTTATAAACTATTGTCTGGAGATAAAAGAGAAGGAACCTGGATAGTAGGGTTACTTCGAAATGTGAGCCTGGATAGTAGGGCTATGAGAAGGAACCTGGATAGTAGGGTTACTTCGGGATGAGAGCCTGAATAGTAGGGCTATGAGAAGGAACTTGGATAGTAGGGTTACTTCGAGATGAAAGCCTAGATAGTAGGGCTACGAGAAGGAACTTGGATAGTAGGGTTACTTTGAGATGAAAGCCTGGATAATATGGCTGTGAGAAGGAACCTGGATAGTAGGGTTACTTCGAGATGAAAGCCTGGATAGTAGGGTTGTGAGAAGGAACCTGGATAGTAGGGTTACTTCGAGATGAGAGCCTAGATAGTAGGGCTACGAGAAGGAACCTGGATAGTAGGGTTACTTCAAAAAGAAAGCCTGGATAGTAGGGCTATGAGAAGGAACTTGGATAGTAGGGTTACATCAAAATGAAATCCTGGATAGTAGGGCTACGAGAAGGAACCTGGATAGTAGGGTTACTTTGAGATGAAATCCTGGATAGTAGGTGTGATACGGTGGCAGAACCAACTGTTTTGAAATGCTGGTTTGCATTTTGTGTTTGCAAAATGTCGCGGTAAGCAAGAGTCACCATCGACTTTTATTTCATCCAACCGGAAAGGAAAAAAGTACAGAAAAAAAATCCTTTTTCGAGATATTCTAAGTACAGGGGGTAGATTATAGAAAGGGAAGGTGTTAGAACCCTTTCTATCCATGGTTTTTCATGGGCTCTTAGGTACTTGCTCATCTTTTTAAAATTGCTTGTGTATGTGCTTTGTTTTGAAAAATGCTTTACTTCATGATAACCCTTGTATCAGTCCTCAAAGGTGTGACGAAGTTGTTTTGAAAATTGTTTTGAAATGTGTAAGTGTGAAAAGATTTGATTTGAGCAAGTACCCACTATCATCTACCTACTCGAAAAAAGATCGTTTCTATTCTTGTTTACTTTAGACAGTGCTATCCCACTATTTGAGAAATAGGTAGCACCGTCATTGGAGTTGTAAGGGTCAATTCGAAAGGGACGTACGATCACTAAAGCAATGTTAGGACATTTTAGTAATAACCCTAGAGTCTTAAGATCATATTCGAGGCAATCATTTCCGAGGCAACATTCCCAACGAAACATTCCCGAGGCAACATCTGAACGGGACATTTGATCTTTTTTAGACAGAAGGGTAACCACTAAGACACCCTATACTTAATAATCGTTTACCGAAGGCAACCGAAGTGAGAGTATACCCTAAGAGTGATATGTGCGAGTGATTAGCTTCAGTTATTTATCTTTGCACATTAGGGTTTTCTAACTGTATTAAATTATCATGCAATCTTGTCATATAATCCTATTAACATACATCTAGACAATTAAATATTTGCGAGAATTTAAAATGCGAGAAAGTAAATCTACGCTATTACAAGGCTTCGGGGAGGGGGATTAATTACATAGCCAAAAACCCGGGACAAAAGCGATAAATGAAAACCCTAGATTATTGACAATAATATTGACAAAATAAATAAAATAATACGCGCGCGATGAATCGAATACGAGACAACTAGGGTTTTGATCCTTGACTTAAACCTAATTGCAATTAGTTAAAAAATGTTTTTGTTTTATTTGGTTATTTAGGAAAATAAAGAAATTATTACATTAAATTTAAAAAGAAGAAAAGCCTAATTCTAATTAATTTTAATTAAAAACAATGAATTAATTTATTCTAAAGCCTATTTATTGCATTTTGTTTATTTGAAAAATAAAAGAATTAAATCAATAATTTAACCTAATTTTCTAATTAGTCTTAATCATAAAAAAGGTTAAAATTTCCCTAAGTTAAACCAAATTAAATTAAATTAACAAAATTAATTTTTGATAAAAAAAATCTAATTCTAATTTTTTTTTTTTTTATTTTATGATTTTTTATGAAAAAGAATAATTAGTTGTCAATTAAAATAATAAAAAAGGGTACTAAAAGAATTAAAAATAAATAAGTAAAGAAAAGGTGAGATGGGCCTGTATTTAGTTAAAAGGGGGTTTGAATGCAAATTCCTGGGCCCAAATGGATAGAGGCCTGTTTGACTTTGTTGGATCCAGTGCACACATTGACTGGAGGCGCATGATGGACCTTCAAGGGAGAAGCCTTGGATCTGGGGCGTTGACGAATGAGACGGCTTGATCTTGAGTTGCTTGGTGGATGCTTGGACGTGAGGCATACCTGATCCTTTATTGAAAAATAACATGAAGCAAATATGGGACCTGGGGATCGAACCCAGGTCCTTAGGCATTTTCCAAGACACGTTTACCATCTGAGCTGCATGTGTTACTTGTATATATAATAATAATAATACACAAAATATCAAACACTATGGTTAATCATGAAAAACGTGCGGAATTTCAAACTGCCCAACCAGGGGGTGCCACGCCTCCATCTTCTTCCTCCCAGCCGTCGTGTTAGGCTATACACTTATACCTACGGGCGTGGCTCCATGGCTAAAGACTTGTAACCTTCAACAATCAAGAAAACGCAAGATAAATAAAATCTAATCACATGGTTCTGTTTGTCTTGAACCCACGAACACCATGGCATTACTTTCTTGAACCAATTTCACTGATACAGAGAAACCCCAAAACATAAGAGCAAACCCTAACAATGGCCTCTCTTGATTCCTGTACTAAAACCACAATTAAACACCACCAAAAGCTTGCAAATTTGATGACAAACAAGGATATATACACAAAATATGCTAATGATGCATGAATCAAAGAAAACGAAATCGAAGTTTTGGGACAAAACCGCGACTTCTGTACCTATGGTTTCAGGCGTGATAGAGCTTGCAATTGGTTGGGATATGCTCCTGGGGTGCCCAGCAATCTATTGGCAATCTGAGAATGGCACGAATTGGCCTCTAGTACAGAAATTGGATCACCACTTTTCTTGCAATTTTTTGAGTTTTCTTTCACCTCTACACGGCTGCTTCACCCCATTTCTTGCCTTGGATATGTTTAATATATATTAGAGAATGCCTTAGGGTTGTAAAACTGATCACATCTTTGGAAGTTTTTTAAGATTTGATTTTATTTTCATGGCATATGTAAACCTTCCAAATTTGGCTCAAATCCAATCTTTTTCAAACAAATTGGCCTTGCACGATTTGATCTTCATTTGACAGCCTATAAGATCTTTTTTCAATGCAAAAATCATCCCTAAAATACAATATATAATTTATTAGGATTTATTTGATTTTATTTGAATTTTAAATGAATAAAAAAAAATTAAATAAATGAATAAATAAAACATGGAGGGTCCCATAGGTCGTGGCCTATGTTAGGAATGATATGCAAGCATAAAAAGTTGGGCCCATTTAGCAAAAAATGCAAATTTCAGCATGTTTGACTTTTGGCAATTTTGCAAAAAAGTTCAACTTGGCCAATACATAACTCTCTCAATTTTGACCCTGAGAGGTGTTCTTGGACTTTTTAGAAATATTAGGATGACCTCTAAGAAACCTTTTTGGTATCATCTCAATTGAGTCTTCCATGTTCATGTATGAAGCTTTGACCCAAAAGGTGTTTTTGTTGACTTTTCAAAATGACCTATAATGTCCAAATTCATATCTTCTTGTGAGTGTATATTTTGAACTTGGGAGCTGAATATGAATTGTAGGGAATTACATCCTCTTCAAAATGAGCTTTGGATGGGTCATTTTTGATAAAGTATGAGAAAGTTATGTTTGGTCAAAGTTGAGTTGACTTTTCTTGCAAAACCCTAATTTAGCAACTTTTGGGTTTTGATGAATTATGGGTAATCATTGATGAATCATGATAAACCATTGATCAAATGATGAATGATACTTCAAAATGAGGATGTTGACCAAAAATCTTGAAGTTTGACTGTATGTGGGCCACAATTGACTTTTGACCTAGTGTAGTTGATTTTCAGGCCTTTGAGCAATTGACTGAGCAAACTTCTTCTGCAAGGCTTGAAACTTGACATGGATGATCTTGAGAACATATTAGGACAATGGTGATCATTTGGAATCCTTTGGACTCAAACATCTTAATGCAAAATGAAACCCTAATTTGAGTTAGACTGGCTTAGGAGAGAGTTTGTCTGGTCAACTCTTGAACTTCCTTGAGCAATTTGAGGAACTCATTGCCCTGTGTTGAGAAATATGGGAGGGAAAATTTTGGGGTACAACAATAGGTATGTGAGAAGGAACCTGGATATTAGGGTTACTTCGAGATGAAAGCCTGGATAGTAGGGTTGTGAGAAGGAACCTGGATAGTAGGGCTGTGAGAAGGAACCTGGATAGTAGGGTTACTTTGAGATGAGAGCCTGGATAGTAGGGCTACAAGAAGGAACCTAGATAGTAGGGTTACTTTGGGATGAGAGCCTAGATAGTATGGCTATGAGAAGGAACTTGGATAGTAGGGTTACTTCGAGATGAGAGCCTGGATAGTAGGGTTACTTCGAGATGAGAGCCTGGATAGTAGGGCTACGAGAAGGAACCTGGATAGTAGGGTTACTTCGGAATGAGAGCCTTATAAGTAGGGCTATAAGAAGGAACCTGGATAGTAGGGTTACTTCGGGATGAAAGCCTGGATAGTAGGGCTATGAGAAGGAACCTGGATAGTGGGGTTTCTTCATTTGGTCATATAGATTAGATGTCTGCATATATGACATGTATAACTACTGGGATCGTTGATGATAATTGTCTTTCTGAAAAGATAATAAGGTTAATTATATGCGATGCATGAAATTCATGGTGAAGTGATATTCTCAAAATAAATGAGATTATGCTGTATGTGATATGTATGCGCTTGTCATGATGTATAAACATGAAATGCTTATTAGGACATGTCTGAGTCTGGGAAAATAAATCCCTGACTGCTGCTGGAGAGTATAGCATTCCTGACTGTTGTAGAGGATTGTGGTTCTTCTACTTCCGCTGGGGATGGTGAACGAAATTATTATTACTGGAAAATTACTCCTTGTTGTTTGTGACTATTCCGCCAGGGAGAGACTCTGTTCGAGAATAGCTACGCGGGAGAAAAGCTCTGTTGGAAGGTGAATTTTCGTGGCTGAAGTAATAAGCTCTGTTGGGGATTGAGCTTCTGTATGCAGAGAAATAAACTCTACTTGAGAGACAAATTTTATGACCTGTTTGCGATTATGAAATTCGGATGGGGGATATAGATGTCAGGTTTCTGAGAGACCCTGGCTGGGGAGATTACTTCCTGCTTTGGGAAAGCTGATATCGAATGCCTTGATTGCTTTTACTCTGGGGAGTATAGATACTACGAAGTCATATGAACTGATGATTATATCTCAAAGTTGTCTATGCCTCGGTACCTGCTGGACAAAGTAACTGTCGGGTTTGACATTTCTTGTTTTTGCCCCTGTTTCTTAAGTTACGAGCAATTGTATTTTTGTTTCTTATGTAAATACTTATGAGCAACAATTATATTCAAATGCATATGTCAAGAATAAATCATTGTACGTTCTTGCAAAAACAAATCGGGAAAAGAAAAACAAATGGTTTTGTAAAAAATGATTTGTATTAATTTCTCGAAGTTGGCCTATAACAGGCGTTTTTTGTACAAGGGAGCTGACACTCTAATAAGAGAACGCCGTCGTGAAAAGGAGGATATACAATATTGTGTGAAACAAAATAAAGCAGCTATATGCAATAGTCCCATTTAAGTTTCAATTCTTCTATTGCCGCTATGTCTTCGAGCGTCTCATCACTTGGCTGCTTGTCTGAAGCTGATTAGATTGATCGGTGCCGTTCGAGCTTGATAGTTGATACTGAGGTCTGATTGCAAGGTGATCCAATGGGACATAGTGATACGCTTTACATCCCTAACTTTTGCCTGAACTGCCCTTTTTGGGTTTTCAGTTCAACGGGATACCCTTTTTTGCCCAGACCGCCTTTTCAGGTTTTCGGCTTGCCGGGTGTACAAATTTTTTCATTTTCATCCCTTATTTTTGCCCGAACCCTTTTGGTTTACCGAGAAGCCCTTATTTTTTTCCTAGGCCAGTCAATCTAGCGGGTCTTTGATCAGGCGTAGTATCTTTTCACTATGTCTGAATTGACAGGGTGAGGAAGGTTGTCATCGTCCATGGTGGTTAGAATCATAGCTCCACCCGAGAAAATGTTTTTAACCACAAATGGTCCTTCGTATGTGGGAGTCCATTTGCCCCTGGGATCACCTTGTGGCAATATGATGCGCTTGATTACTAGATCCCCGACTTGATATTCTTGTCGTCTGACTTTTTTGTTAAAAGCCTTGATCATTCATTTTTTATACGTCTGACCATGATAGACAGCGACAAGCCTCTTCTCGTCGATCAGATTTAGTTGATCAAGTCGGGTCTGGATCCAGTCGTCTTCGCTCAAACCCACATCTTTCATAATCCTCAAAAAATGAATTTGGACCTCAATGGGTAGGACTGCTTCCATGCCATATACCAGAGAGTAGGGTGTTGTCCCTGTCGACATCCGTGCTGAGGTAAGGTACCCATGAAGAACGAATGGTAACATCTCATGCCAATCTTTGTATGTCACTGTCATCTTCTGTATAATCTTCTTGATGTTCTTGTTATCCGCTTCAATAACGCCATTCATCTTCGGCCGGTAGGGAGAAGAGTTATGAAGCTGTATCTTGGATTGCTTACAGAGCTCGGCGATCATCGTGTTATTGAGATTCATTCCATTGTCAATGATAATTCTCTCTGGCACACCATACTGACAAATCAGGTTATGCCTGATGAACTGCGCCACAACGTTCTTGGTCACAGTAGCAAAAGAGGCCGCCTCAACCCATTTCGTGAAGTAATCAATGGCCACCAGGATGAAGCGATGTCCATTGGAAGCGGTAGGCTTGATTTCTCCGATCATGTCAATGCCCCACATTTCAAAGGGCCACGGAGCTGTCAACACATTTAAAGGAACCGGAGGCACATGCACCTTATCAGCATAAATTTGGCACTTATGACAGGTTCGGGAATGCTGATAACAATCTGCTTCCATAGTGGACCAGTAGTATCCTGCCCGAAGGATCTTCTTAGCCATGGTATGTCCACTAGAATGTGTTCCAAAGGTACCTTCTTGTAGATCTGTCATAATCCTCTCTGCTTCGCTCTTGTCTACACACCGCAGTAAGGTAGAGTCATGTTGCGCTTGTAGAGGATTCCATTACTGAGGAAGAATTTCGCGGTGAACCTTCTCAGAAATTTCTTATCGTTGACAGATGCCCCTTAGCGATATTCTTGAGTCTCGAGGTACTTCTTCACTTCATGAAACTAGGGTTTGTCTGCCACCTCTTCGGTATCAATCTCATAACAGTGCTCCAGTTCATTCAACCATTCAATGGTGATTCGGGGAGCTTCGTTGTCCCACCTAACTTTGAACATAGAAGACATGGTAGCTAGAGCGTCCGCTAACTAATTCTCCTCTCGTGGGAAATGTTCAAAGGTTACCTCCTCAAAGTGTGGGAGCAATGTCAGCACATGCTCTTTGTATGGGACGAGATTCAGATGCTTCGTATCCCATTCGCCTTTGATCTGACTTATTACTAAGGCTGAATCCATGAAGACATTTAAGAACTTGATCCTGAGGTCAATAGCGGCTTTGAGACCCATGATGCAGGCTTCATACTCCGCCATGTTGTTAGTGCAGTTGAAACATAGTCGGGCAGTGAAAGGAGTATGACAGCCCTCAGAAGATATAATTACAACGCTGATGCCATTACCAAGTGCGTTCAAAGCTCCGTTAAAAACCATAGTCCATCGGGATCCTTCCTCAGGTCCTTCATCTGGTCCAGGTTCTTCATATTCAATTACCAGCATAATGTTCTCGTCCGGAAACTCAAAATTCATGGACTGGTAGTCATCCACAGCCTGATGGGCCAAATGATCAGCTAATACACTTCCCTTGATTGCTTTCTAGGTTGTATATTGTATATCATATTCAGTTAAGATCATCTGCCATCTTGCTATTCTTCCGGAGAGAGCGGGCTTCTCAAAGATGTATTTGATTGGGTCCATCTTAGATATCAACAAAATAGTGTGGGTCAGCATATACGTCTTAGTCGGCGAGCAGCCCATGCCAAAGCGCAACAAGTTTTCTCGAGCAGTGAGTATCGTGTCTCACAGTCGGTAAACTTTTTGCTAAGGTAGTATATTGCGTGCTCTTTTTGACCAGACTCATCATGCTTCCCCAGCACACACCCCATTGAATTGTCTACCACTGTTAAGTATAATATCAAAGGTCTTCCTTCAACCGGAGGCATCAAAATTGGTGGCTCTTGGAGATATTCTTTGATCCTTTCGAAAGCCGTCTGGCACTCGTTATTCCACTTTACCACTTGATCTTTCTTCAGAAGCTTGAAGATGGGCTCACAAGTAGCAGTCAGATGTGAAATGAACCTGTCAATATAATTTAGGCGTCCTAAGAAACCTCTAACCTCCTTTTCTATATGGGGAGCCAACATCTCTTGTATGGCCTTTACCTTTGCGGGGTCTACCTGAATACCTTTGTCACTGACGATGAAACCTAGAAGCTTACCAGACCTTACCCCGAAAGTGAACTTGTTCGGATTCAACCTCAACTTGTATATCTTCAATCTGTCGAACAACTTTTGTAGATGATCCAGGTGTTCCTCTTCAGTTTGAGACCTGAATATCATGTCATCAACATAAACCTCGATCTCATGGTGAATCATATCGTGGAACAACGCGACCATGGCTCGCTGATAGGTTGCCCCAACATTTTTCTACCCAAAAGGCATCACCTTGTAACAGAAAGTGCCCCACTGTGTGACAAAGGTTGTCTTCTCCATGTCTTCAGGAGCCATCTTGATTTGGTTGTAGCCAGAGAAACAATCCATGAAGGAGAAGATTTTGTACTGCGCGGTGTTGTCAACCAGAACATCAATGTGAGGAAGCGGGAAGTCATCCTTGGGGCTCGCCCTGTTCAGGTCTCTTTAATCCACACACATCCATACCTTTCCGTCCTTCTTAGGTACCGGAACGATGTTAGCAACCCACTGAGGATAGGAGGTGACATCTAAGAACCCTGCGTCGAACTGTTTCATGACCTCTGCCTTGATCTTCTCTGACATTTTAGGGCGTATACGGTAAACCTTCTATTTAACCGGCAGACAATCTTCTTTAGTCGGCAGGCGGTGTACCACGATATCAGTGTCTAAACCAGGCATGTCTTCATATGACCAGGCAAAGATCTCAACATAGTCGTGCAACATCTGTATCAACTACTGTTTAATCTTAGTCTCCAGATTTGCGCTGATCTTGACTTCTTTTCTGTCCACTTATGTGCCCAAGTTTATCGTCTCAACTGGCTCTTCATGAGGCTGTATAGCCTTTTCTTCCTGCTGTAACAGTCTATCAAGTTCTCCAGGTACCTCACAATCGTTCTCACCTTCGTCCTCGGCTTGGTTGATCAGATTTTCAAAGTCATAACTAACAGTAGCAGAATTGTTAGCAATGGGATCCAGAGTGGATATGGATCTACAGTTTGATATGTGAGTGTGTGTAAGAGCATAGCTGTATTGATGAAGTAAATGCAGAAAAGAAAAATAGAGAGTGCAAAATTTGTATGCAAGGAACGTCCAATGTTTTATTGATGATATATGAAATGACATAATAACCCTCACAGATAGAACCAATTGTGCCTCGGGTAAGACACAAGGCCATAAAGTTTAAATTGTTTATTACAAACTTTAGAAAACAAGTAAGACAATTACTGCGGAATAAAAGAAACTGGTATAAAATCCCTAGCCATCCAGTTACTCGGTCCACCGTCGGTAGTCGGGTATATCCAGCTGTCAATGTCAGAGTCTTCCTCACTCTCTTCAATGACATTAATTCGTAGATTGCTGATGCATAGGGGAGGTCCTCCAGCTCGAGCGTTTCGAACAACCATTTGAGCTCCTGAAGTAAAGCCCAAACCAAACTTGTCAGTTTTGTGAGTAAAATCAGGGAGTTGTCCCCAGTTGGTATACCCACCTTCTTCAACCACTGCTCTGGCGTCTTTGAGAGAAGCCATCTTTAGAGGAGGTTTGGTGCCGGTAGTAGTCTCAGTCGACGCCAAAATATGGGGAACCTCTTCGAAGTTTTGACAAGGAGTCTCTATGAATTCCCCGTCCATCTCCATATACCTGAAGGAGTTCAGGTGGCTCACCATATACTCCTCTTCGCCATACACAGTGACAATCTTCCCCTTCACCGGATACTTCAGCATTTGGTGCAGTGTAAAAGTAACAACCCCATCTTCATGGATCCAAGGATGACCCAACAAACAATAATATGACGGCCTGGTGTACATCACGTAGAAGGTGGACTCAAAGGTTTGAGAGCCTACCTTGACAGGGATGTCCACCTCGCCATGCACCATTCTCTTCGACCCGTCAAAATCCCTTACCACAATATTACTAGGCTTTAAGGTCAAGCCTTCACAATCCAACTGATCGAGAGCTTTCTTAGGCAGAACATTCAGCGAAGGCCTAGTATCCACCAGCACATGAGCCATAGTGGTGCCCCTGCATTCAATCGAGACATGCAGAGCATCATTATGCTTCCTTCCTTTCGGTGTCAAGTCGGCATCTGAAAAACCTAGCCCATTGTCAGCAGTCAAGCTGGCTACACAATCTTTGAATTGATCAGCTGAGGTCTCATGCGGCACATGTGCAGTCTTGAGGAATGCGATCAAAGCCTTCGCATGGTCCTCAGAACATAACAACAGAGACAACATGGATATCTTCGAGGGGGTCTGCCCCAGCTGCTCGACCATATTGTAGTCGCTCTTTTTAATTATTTTTAATATTTCCTCTATATCTTGCTTAGAGGCTTCTACGACAATCTTTCTAGGTGCCTCTGTCCGGCCAAGCTCATCTATAACTTCTTTGCCTTGGGTCCCAGATGACTCCATGGAAGGAGTAACAATTGGAGTAGTAGTTGAAGTACCGGTAGGAATAGCAGGTGAAATAACAACAGGCTTATTGACAATCCTCGGGGAAATCTCGGGAGAGAAAACCCTTCCACTTCTAGTAATGTTACTGGTCCCGACAATGTTGCTGACATCGGGATCAACCTCTCCATTCTTCAGATCTTGTTTAACGCCATGATAGTAAACATCGGCGCCATAGTGCCAAGGGACAACTTTGTCCGAGGCGTACGGGACAGGACCAGTAAAGGTGATTATTAACGGAGCAACTCTCGGAGCGGGTGTAATCCTAACAGGTCTTCTCGAGGAGACCTTGGAAGGATTGGCGGAAATGGTTATAATAGCAACATCTTCAAACGGAACAGTGGGAATCAAAGTTTTCTCGAACAAAATTTTTCTGCTGTCCATCAGGCGCTGGACACCTGTTTTCAGCAAATAGCAACCAGAAGGAAGAGGTGAACACATGTGGAAACCTTCACCACAACCCGAAAATAAACCGGCCAGCAACAAATTTCTCTTAACAATTATAATGGGAGTAGAAACTTCATCAACTGAGGTCACAAACAGATCGGTATCAATGGCCTTAACTCCACAGTTGTGTTTAGGCATGGGAGTAGTTATGACATTGGGCTTCTCCAGAGCATCGAACTCAATCTCCTTGGCTTCAATCAGGTCTTGTACATTATTTCTCAAAGCCCAACAGTCATTTGTATCGTGGCCAGTACTCTCAGAATGGTAGGCACACCGAGCATTTGGATTGTACCAAGGAACCGTGGTATTAGGATTCTTGGGAGCCTCTTTCAAGGTTGCCAAGTTGGATCTCAGCGGATGGGGTAGAACCACTGTCAATGTCATGTTAATCCAGGTAAAATGCCTTTATGTTCTTTCTACCCTTTGCTGATTGTTGCATTGCAGAGCAGCTGCAGACCTAGGTATCATTACGACACTTACTGTCGGACGGTGTTCAACTCTGCTTTGACCTCTTGGGCTATAGATGGCACTGGCCTTCTTCTTACCAATGAAAGGCTTCTTTATTGAACTCGAAGAGGTGTCTTTCTATATTTTACCACTCTCGATCCCAACCTTTACCCTTTCTCCTGTCAATATCAGCTCAGTGAAACCAGCTGATGAGCTGCCTATCAAATGATTAAAGAATGGACCAGACAGCGACCCAAGAAACATGTCAACCAACTCCCTGTCAGATAAGGGGGGTTGGACTCTCCCAGCCAATTCTCTCCACTTCTGCGCATAGTCCTTAAAGCCTTCACCTGCACCCATGGACATACTCTAGAGTTGAGTACGAGTAGGGGAAAGGTCGGCATTGTATTGATACTGCTTATAAAAAGCAGCAGCTAGATCCTCCCAGTTTCGGACATTGGTTCCCTCCAGTTGGTAGAACCATTCAAGCTGAGTCCCTGACAGACTGTTTTGAAAGAAGTGAACCCACAAGTTTCTATCAGCGGTGTGGGGCTGGATCTTCCTTACAAAGGAACAGAGATGGAGTTTTGGGCAAGATACTCCATCAAACTTTGCGGAAACTGGATCCTTAATTTTCTGCAGGATGACCACTCCCGGCACCAATCCCAGTTCTTCGAAATCCAACCCAGGTATCCTCTGGACTTCCATAGCACTCAAACGATCTTCCAACTGCTTGTATCTATCCTCAGTGGGAGGATACTGCTCATCATTGTAGTCTGTATCATTGTCAGAAACTTCAAGACTAGGGTCTTTCTCCCTTATCTCCCTTTCTTGCTTCTCCCCTTCCTTGGATGAGGAGAATATATCGACTGGTTTCTTTAACGGCCCCCTAAACCTTTTGCCCATATTCATAATACTAGAGACCTTCTTCTTTTTCTTCTTCTCTTTCAGGATGAGGGCTTTCAGATCCTCCTGCCCTTTTTCTAGAGTTATGAACATCTGTTGAAATTGGGCATTTTGTGCCTTGTTGTACCCCAATTTTTGCCCCTAAGATCCTTTCATCATACCATATTATTTCAATCACAACAAGATCACATTAGGGCTTTTGGTTCTTCTACCTATCTTTAGTCTTGCTCTTTGAGGAGTTACCAAGCACCTTGACTTGTTTTCTTTTGTGATCATGGATATTTTGCTTTGATTTTCTCTCTAATTAACAAAATACAATATTGGTTTGTCTTAATTTTTAATAATGTAGGTAAAGGCAATGAGGTTTAGCAAGTTGCATCATGGGTTCATGAGTTTATTTGCATGCCCTAGTCAATAGCTTGAGAAATTCAAACCTCACCATTGAAGTTGTTTTGGAAGAATTGGTATGGAAGTGGTTTTGGTGGCCATGAGTCCTCATCATCATCCTCAACAATTTCTATTCACAAAGGAAGAATATTGGCACAAAAAGTTTGTTTAAACTTGGCAAAGTTCCACAATGCTTTCTCTTGATCTAGAGGCTAGGGTTTTGGACTTCAAAGGAGCATATCTTGCTCATATTTTGGTATTTTTGAGTGATTCCAAAAACATCCTTCTCTTCAGAGAGTTACTAACAAATCGCTTCAAAAGTTCCAAGGAGTTTTCACGTGGAAGGAACTTGGTGAAGAAGAAAGATTATAAGTCACCCAGATGAATCCCCAATTCTCCATATGTGACTTCAAATGGTCATAACTTAGTCAATTTTTATCACCTTGAGCCCATTCATTTTTCATGATGATCTTAAAGATGTGTACTTCATGCCTTCTTTTATATGCAAAGTGAGAAAATGGATGGAAGTTGCCTTAAGAATGCAAAAGATTATAGGTCATTTCATGATTTTTGGCCAACTTCAACAAGTCATAACTTGCTCAATTTTTGGATATTTTGAGTGGTTAAAATTGCAAAATGTCATTCAAGAGGTCTACTTCATTCCATCTTTTTTGGTCAAGAGAAAATTCTAAGTGGAAGTCCATGTTTGGATGCAAAAGATTATAGGTCATTTTTAAAGAACAATTTGAAATATTTCTAAGTATGGAAAGTCAACTCTTTTTCTTCAACTTTGACTCCATGTAACTTTCAAATCAAGCATCCATTTGATTCCATTCTTTTTCCATTGCAAAGCTTGTAACCTCATCTTTCCAAAGCATCAAGAATTATGCCCTAAGACCCCTTGAGGTGAAAATGCCATGGATTTGAATTTGGTAGTTTGAAACTGAATTTTACACAAAGTCAAAATTTTGAAATCTTTGTTTTGGCTTCTAATCACAAGATTTCCACGCGTTTTTGTTTCTAATCATGTTTAGAAACTTGCCAGAAGTGATTAGCATCATGAAACGCACGATTTGGCTGAGTTTTGATCAAGTTTGAGTCACACTTTCTTCATGATGCAAACCCACACGAATTCCCTCCAAAACACATCATTTACTATTCCTTTTGATCCCATTTTCTTCCCTATAAATAGAGGGTCATCCCCCATTCAATTTCCCAAGCTTAGATAGCTAGAATCACCCTGCCAAACTTGCTTCACAACTCAGAATTTAGCAACTTTGAATTCTATTCTCAAGCCTTTTTTAATCCAATTTTCCATCAATTCACCTTCCTTAATCTTCCCTGAAGCTAACCATATAATTACATTCAAGAATCGTGCCCTATATTGCTCCATAGAAGTCCAGTTTCAGAGCTCTGCAACTCAACTTCAATAGGTAGATTCCTTCATCAATTCTTCAAAACTCTGATATCACTGTGTTGCTCTCATTGTCCTGGTTCTAGTCGCAACACTTACAATTCACTGGAAACACGTTTTGACCATGAATTTTCAAATCCCTTTTCAAAACTTTCTTTCCAAATTGCTTGAGCTACAGTTTATATAAATTTGGCGCGAGGGTGTGGTTGTCTTTGTCTTGAAGAGATGAAGCGAATGGCATAGGTCTGAGCTTCTGATTTTATAGTTTGAGAGACCTCTAATTCGTGATGGCTAGAGGTTGAAGATGATCAGCGTGTCATCTTCTAACCAATGAAAGCGGGCCATTTGTTATTTTCAAATTCTAATTTTATTATTGATTCTGTACATTATTCATTAAAGACCATGATATGCACAGCGCGCCAGATCCCTTGGATTTGATTACTAACACGTTTTTACTTTCATCCAATGGTCCACATCTTTTACTTTTATTTTCTTTTTCTGATTTTTATATTTTAATTGTTTTAAATTTCAAAAAATCATAGAAAATTCATTTTTAGTCCAAAAAATCTGAAACAATTATAAAAATTATTTTTGATTATTCTCTTTATGAATTTTTTTTTCACAATTTAATTTTATGTTTTGGTATTTTTTATAATTTTTGCACTTATTTGATTTATTTAAAATGTTTAAAAATACTTTTACACATCTTTAAATTCTGAAAAAATTATGGAATGATCCAATGATATTGTGACAAATATTGGTGACCTTATTTTATTTTTGTTTCTGACTTTACTATTTTTTACTATTTTTGTTTATTTTACCCATTTATTTTAACTTTTAAAAATAGTTTCTGACTTTTAAAAATTCCCAAAAAATTTATAAAATTACTTGGCCTCTTTTCTAATTTTTCTATGGTCTTATTTCTCATTTCTTGATTAATTTGAATATAATTAACATATTCCTCATTATTTTAATTTTTTAAACATTTTTAAACCTTTTAATGTATATATTAATTATATTATTATTTTGTGAATATTTTCTGGCTGTCTTGGGTTGATTTTTTGATCATGGCTTTATTAACATCATTGGATCCATAGTGTTGAGTTTGACTCCACAAAAATGGATGAATAATTTTAATAATAGTTTGATTAAATATTAATTCAAATGTGGTTTCTCTTTTTACCCTAATTCCTCTTCATCTCATCCCCTTCTCATTGCACTAAATGTTGTTGGAGCATGACCTCTATATCATGTCTCAAAACAAATGATGCATTGATTGCTATTGACCGGTATCAAAATAGGTGCGACTTCTATACTTCCACTTACGATTGCTTAACATAGCGCTAAATTTTGTCCCGATTCGAATAAATGATCATCTGTGGCCCAAACTTATGATTGCAAGCCCAAGTATGTTAATTTGATCTCTTTGATCCAATAACCTTGAGATTCATTGTGTGGAGGATTTGGTTCTACCAATCCTCTAATGGATCTACAACACCTTTGGTCAACGCGGATCACTTAAACATCGTAGATCATTAAATGGTACTTATGAAAATTCCAAATGGATGATATACTTGACAAAAAGCAAATGCAACTTGTTGTGTGGAGGCTTTGGTTCTACCAATCCTCTAATGAGTTCCAGATGCAAGTTTCAAGATGCTCATCCAACTAACCACTAATTATTGACTTGTTTATCTTATGCTTTTATTCTTTTATGCTTTATGCACTATTTATTTTTTAGCATTTTTTATTTCAAGCCATTTTCATCTTTGCTCATTTGAGCATTTATATTCTTGTCATTTTTACTTTGCTCACTTGATCTTTTTATTTTTCTTTTCCTAAGACACTTAATAATCAACTTAAACCCTAAAAAAACTCTTAATGGTACTTGGACTATTTGGTTACTATCCTTGGCATTATGGAGCAGTGGACTTTTTCTTGGACTTAGGATTAGAAACCTTGGCCTATCTTGGAGACCTTGTGATCTTATCTGTTTATTTTGTCTGGAGTTCTTGAGGTTTACCTTAAGACATTGGGTTGCTTGTTTATTTTTGTGTGCAGGTTTTTGTGATTACATCCTTTGTTTGTAATCTGGAATTCACCCGTATACAGCCGTTACTTTGCCCAATTTTTGTGAAGACTTAATACACTTGAAGAGGTCTAGTATCTTTGCTTGCTTGGTTTCAATCCAAAGAATGTGAATTCTATCTTGGCTCATAATGTCAAGTTTTGGCTTCTTGTTGGTTAGTTGGTCCTTATCCTTAGCTTTTACCTTATGCTTTAGGATAGTCTCTTCTTTTCCTCCCATCTTCTTTAATTTCAAAAATCTTCTCCCTCCTTTTGAAAACTCTTCTTGTTTCTAAACTTGAACCACTTTCATAATAAACTTGGACTTATGTCCATGTATTTTCAAAATATTTTCATAAATAAACTTCAATTAATTTAATAATACCTTGACATTTTTTGTGAGAAGACTAAAAGTCAATCAATCTCATTTCAAACCATTTTGCCACTTTGGCTTTTTATCTTTTAAACTTTTCTCAAAAGATTAGACTCTTGTCAATTCTTGTAGTGATGCAAACAACTATACTTCTATAATATGTAGTGAAGTGAGATATTTTCCACTTGGGTGTCGAGTTAGGCATTGTTGATTTTAAAATCCAAGCCATGTCCTCCACTTTGAGATGATGCAAATTCTCCTTCCTCATGATTGTGGGTAGTAAGTATGTTTTCCACACGGACAATGACGATGATGTCTTATCTCATAAAATTAACCAACATACTCGTGTTTCAATTTTTTTAAAAGAGGAACTACATGTACCCTGATCCCCTATTGCACGAAAGTTGGTACGTAGGCACTAAAGGTTCGCAACTGCGGCGGGTGCAAAAATCATAAAAAAATATATTTCTTTTCTCACCTCCACCATTCATTTTATATATAACACATTTTTTATAGCCAAAATATACAGATTTTACAAAGAGGTTCCTGCGGAGTACCGTAGATGTTTAGGGTGCTAATACCTTCCCTTTGCATAACCAACCCCCTTACCTTGAATCTTTCCCCCTTTTTTGGGTTATTCGCTCTTTTCCCATTCCTTTGGAAACAATAAAACACGGTGGCAATTTTTATTTTTGATTTGTATAAGGTCTAGTCAATCCAATGGCTTAGTCTTGAACATTTCTACCGCTACATGCCTGAAGATCTTTGACGCTTTATTCATAAGACACTTTTGCTGAAATAAACAGCGAAGAAGATGAGAAGTCTATAATGGTACCTGTATATGCAATGATGTGGATGGGATGCGTATGCAATGATTTCAAGGACTTTGGGAAATTTAAATTTGCGAACCAAAATGGAATAAAGATTTTATTAGTAGAATTCAAAATACAATTGCCTTTTAGGTGTTACAATTAAAAATTCTAAAAACTAAAAAAATCAAGTTTCCCAAGGATGCTTCCTCTTCATGCCGAGATAGACATTGAGGCTTTTTTCCTCATGAAGCTGCTTTGTGAGCTCTAAAACTTTCTTCTCTCGGGCATAGAACTGGTCCCTATAAGTATCCCGCTCTTTCTTCAACTGAATCCAGGACCTCTGTAGTTCTTCAAGATCGGTGGGCATATCATGATGGAGAACCATGTAAGGAATATCCCCTTCAGTAATGGGCTCCACAATCAATGGTAAGACGACTATGTAGGACAACATAAGTTTCTGAGCGCGAGCTCGTACCCATTAGAGATACGGTTCCATAGGGATGGAATTCTTTGGCCCCAAAGTCTTGGCGTCAGATTTGTTTACCATGCCCCAAGCTCGTATGAACCTCTGGCAATACCCTTGAACATCATCCTCATAGTTAAATATAATGCCCTGGATAAGTAACTCATGAGGACCATCCTTTCGAGCGTAACCAAATTGTCGCAGAGCCAAACAAGGATTGTAAGTTATGCCTCCCCTAATTCCAAGTAGTGGGACATTAGGGAACTCCCCACAGCGGTCAATAATAACAATATCTCCCATAACTCGAGAATACTAGAGAATATCCGCGTGAGCAAGTGACGTTATCCTTTGCGACCAACCTAAACCTTCTTCATTTTTCAGTACTGACTTAGGGAGGTGAGAAATAAACCGCCTCGACAACAATGGCATGCAGCACATAAGAAACCCTCTTCTCTTCATGGTACGAGTATGGAGAGCGTGCAAGATATCTCCGAGCAAGGTAGGCACAGGGTTGCGAGAGAGGAAGATATTGATAACATTCACATCTATGAGTAAGTCTGGATTAGGGAATAGTACTAACCCATAGATTAGAAGAGCCAAAACCTCCTCAAAAGCCTGAAAGTCCAAATCATCCCAAAACAGCTGGGATTTATCTATTAAGAACTTGGCTAGAAAACCCTTGACTCCGCTCCTTGTATCACAATTGGATACCACGTCGGCCCGTTTTAGATGCAAAGTTGAGGAAATGACTTCTGGCTTCAGAGCCTCTTCTAAACCTGTGAAAGGCTCCTGGTCCAGAATAGGTAGATTCAATAACTGAGAGAACTCTTCCATGGTAGGAACCAACTGATAGTATGGGAAGGTGAAGTAGTGGTTCTCGGGATCAAAGAACTGAAAGAGTACACCCATCATCTTTTCATCAAAGCTCGAAGTAACCAGGTTGAGAAGTCGACCATGTCTCTTAATGAACGAAGAAGTTTCAGGAACCCTTGATACTAGTTCCTTGAGTTGGGGAGGTATTCTCACAAAGCAGATTCGAATACTGTTTCTACGAGCGGAAGCCATGATCTGCAAAACAGAACAAAGATGAATTCCCTTGGTCCTTGAAATGGTTAGTGTAATGAGAATCAAAACTATGTTATAATGCACGATGTTATGTTTAAACAGAGTAAATCACACACAAGCAAAGCACAAAATAGACATTAGGTTCAAAGGCTTGCATGAGGTTAAAGGTAGGTAACCTCTTGAATTTTAGTTGGTTTCAAACCTGTCTTAGAAAAGTAACTGGGTTCTAAACATTCTCAATATCACTGATCATCCTTTATCAGGCGTTGTTTCAGCTCAGGCAATCTTTTCTTACGGACAAAATATCCTAAAAATCTAATCTCAATGAGTGTAGCATCGAGTATCAACCAATCCTCAGCTTTATACCGAGGCCGGCTATCTCACTACTTTCTAATGGCCAAGTTTGTTTAACTAAGGTTTTATAGTCCGTTAGTGCTTCACGACACCACACAGCAACCTCGTATTCTCCTCGTTTCAACATGAAGGATACCGGTACCAACCAAAGTGTCACACCAACACAACCATCTCTTAAACCATATCGGTCTACGCTGTACAGTGTCCATGATCTACTGTTGTTTACCTAAAAATATGCCCCAGATCCGGGTATAGGATCTTCACAAGAATACCCCCAACAAACCCTTAAAGATAAAGCAGTCAAAGCAAACAAAGAAATCAATTTTAAGATGATCTAGACCCTAAGGTAAACCCCACTTTATAGTTCATTCCCCAACAGAGTCTCCAGTTCTGTGATACAGTGGCAGAACCGACTGTTATACTGGTTTGCATTTTTTGTTTGCAAATGTTGCGGTAAGCAAGAGTCGCCACTAACTTTTATTTCATCCAACAAAGGAAAAGGAAAAAGAACAGAAAAAACCTTTTTTCAAGATATTTCTGAGTACGGGGGGTAGATTATAGAAAGGGAAGGTGTTAGCACCCTTTCTATCTATGGTTTTCCACGGGCTCTTAGGTACTTGCTCACTTTTTTAAATTGCTTGTGTGTGCTTGTTTTGGAGATTTTTGTTTACTTCGTGATAACCCTTGTATCGTTCCTCAAGAGTGTGACGAAGTTGTTTTGAAAACTATTTTGAAATTTTTTTATTTTGAGCAAGTACTTAAGATTTCTACCTACTCGAAAAGTATGTTCGTTTTCGTTTCCTTTAGACAGTGCTATCTTACTATTAAGGAGCAGGTAGCTCCGTCGTTGGATTTTTAAAGGGACGTTCGAAGGGACGAAATGGTCTCTGAAGGCAACAAGTAAAGATACCTTAGCATTTTGAAGGGACTATCGTCATAAGATAAATTCATAGGCAACTCGAGGGACAAGTAGGGACTTATGATCTTTTATGACGACTTTGAATCGCGGGTCATTGCTAAGGTATCCCTATATTCGAGGGACACGACCATTATTTCCGAGGAAACCAAATGGGGCAACCCCCAGGAGTGAGCATGTGCAAGTGTGTTTTTTTCAGTTAATTATCTTTGCATAATTAGGGTTATCTACTGTTTTAAATTGATTTATCTTGCCATTCAATCCTATTATCCATACATCTAGCAGTTTATAGTTGCAGGAAGTAAAGTGCGAGAAATTAAAACCCTAGCTATTACAAGGCCTTGGGGAGGGGGATTACATAAAAAAACCGGGGGAAATAATAAATGCGAAATAGTAAACCTATTTAACTATTACAAACTCGGGGAAGTTACAATAATTAATAAAAATAAGGAAAAAAACAATGCGCGAAAGTTAAGACGGGAACAAATTAGAAGCCTAAGAAATCTAATTAATTAAAAAATATTTTTGTATTTTTTATTGAGAAAAATAGTTGCAATTTGCAAGTTAAACCTAATTTACTAATTAATCTTATTTAACAAAATAATCAATGTTGAAATAATTGAAATAATTAATTTTCAAAAATTAATTTTAAATATAAAAAAAAACCTAATTCTATTTAATTTTAATTATGGAAAGAAAAGGTAATTAAGTTAACCTAATTTCTATTAAATTTTAATTACAAAAAAAGTGTTTAAGTTAACCTAATTAAACTAATTAATTAATGCAAATAAATATTTTATGAAAAAAAACTAAACCTAATATTTTTTGTAATTTTCTGATTTTATGATTTAATAATAAAAAAAGATTTTGTAAAAAAAATAATTAAGACAAATAATAAAATAAAAGAAATAAAAAAAAGAATAGGATTTGGGCCTGATGTCATGAGCAATTTGGGGGTGTGCTGCCAAATTTATAATGGGCCCAAAATAATGACCCAGAGCCTGGCGCCTGATCCAGTGAAGTCATCTCCTGAGGACTCATGGTGGACCTGCATGTGTTGGGCCTTGGATCTGACTAGAGATGAATCCAAAGGATGAGATCTGAAGGCGCATGGTTGACCTATAAGCCTGAGATACGCTGAATCCTGCATAGAAAGTAAGGAAAATAGCAAAATATGCACGCCTGGGATCGAACCCAGGTCTTTGGCTTCACATACCCATGCCCTTGCCATTATGTTGAACTGTTAGTCATGCATATAATCAAATAAAATGAATATAATATAAACAAAACGTTATGCCCAAGAAAACGCGCAAATTTTAAACAAGCCAATGGTATGCTGCCATGCCCTCATCTTCTTCCCCAGGGGTTGTCGTTTTAGAAATAGTTTTTACCTACGGACGAACTCGTCACTATAGGCTATAGTGACGGTTATTGTGCGTGGCTACAAACCTGTAAACATAAAAAATGCAGCACAAGTAATATCAATCCCAACCAAAGGCAAGGGTCAATAGGAAATAACCCCTTGAGTGCTATGGTACCCATAAGCTGGGCTAATTTTCCCTAGAGAAGGAAACCCCAAATTCAAGCTCATGAACCCTAGCCATGGTAGATGTCCATACTTGCACTCAAACTCCAACCAAAGCATTCTAGTACGTTGCAAATATGATAACAAACATGGATATATAATTAAAACATGTTTATGATGCAAGAATCATTGTAACCAAGTTTTAAAAAAAAGGCAAACCATGAAGGTGCTAGCGCGTGATTCTGGATGCTTCAGGCCTTGATAATGCTTGCAATCGCTTCAGAGGATGTCCAGGAATATGTTTTTATTCTTGGAATGGATTGAAACGGTCTGTAATGAAATATTTGATCTGCACTTTTTCACAAAAAGGTTGAACTTTTTCTTGTTCTTGGGAGGCAGGTTGCGCGTGTATTCTTGTTCTCTAGGGTTGGAAAGACTTTGTATATGCAGTGAATCCCTTTAGGGAAATATTTTTGGCAAGAATCCAAAGAATAATGTCATGGCCTTAATGAAGAAATCAAATCTTGAAAAGTTGCCAAATGTGGATATTTTGTGCCTATTTGGTCTTGCACGAATTTCTTTCTATGATACAGCCTGTATGGATTGTGATTCAATGCAAAAATCAAATCAAAACAAATCTTTATTATTTTATTTAATTTAATTTGATTTTTAAATGATTAAAATCAAAATAAATCAAATAAATAAGCAAATAATGCATGAAGAGGTTTATGGGTCGTGGACCAGGCTAGGAGCAAGATGCAAGCATAAAAAGTTAGGCCCATTTGAAGAAAAATGCATTTTTGGGCATGGTTGACTTTGTGCAAATTGCCAACTTTGACAATGCATATCTCTCTCAATATTGACCATAAGAGGGTGTTCTTGGACTTTTTAGAAAGCTTAGGATGTTCCATAAGCAACCTCTTTTTCTTAATCTCAATTAGATCTTCCATGTTCATGTAAGGAGCTTCGACCCAAAAGGTGTTTTTGTTGACTTTTTGGAATGACCTATAATGTCTGAATTCATATCTTTCCATGAGTGCATTTCTTGAACTTGAGGACTGAAGATGAGTTTTAGGGAAATGAATTCTATTCAAAATGAGACTTGGATGGGAAATTTCTGATAAATTATGAAAAAGTTATGCTTGGTCAAAGTTTGGTTGACTTTTCCTGAGAAACCCTAATTTAGCAACTTTTGAGTTTTGATGAATTAGGAGCCTTCCTTAGGGAATCATGATCAACCCTTGATAAAATGATGGATATCACTTCAAAATGTTAATGTTGACCAAAAATCTCGAAGTTTGACTGTATGTGGGCCCCAATTGACTTTTGACCTGATATAGTTGATTTTCAAGCATCTGAGCAGTTGACTGGGCAAACTTCTTTTACAAGGCATAAAACTTGGCATGAATGGTCTTGAGAACATATTAGGACTATGGAGAGCATATGAGTCCCTTGGGACTCACCCATATTGATGAAAATGGAAACGCTAGTTGGAGGTTCATTGCTTTAGGAGAGAGTTTGTTTGGTCAACTCTTGGGCATCCTTGAGCAAGTTGAAGTATCTTAATGAACATATGTTGAGTAAAATGGGAGGGAAAATTTTTGGGTACAACACTACGCATAAAAGAGACCCGCTAGGTTGACACGCCTAGGCAAAAGTAAGGGAATCCCGGTGAACCAAAAAGGTTTGGCAAAAATTAGGGATATACATACAAAAGATTATACACCGACAAGTCGAAAACCTGAAAAGGCGGCTTGGGCAAAAAAAAGGGTATCTCGGTGGACTGAAAATATGAAAGGACGGTCCAGGAAAAAGTTAGGGATTAAAGCCTACAACTATGTCCCGTTATCTCATCACTTGTCTATCAGTAAGAGATTTTTCACTCTGATCAACGTTTACTAAGGACTTTAGAAGATAAGACAAAGTTTAAGTTGTCCAAAAATCCCCACAGGACCACCTCCATGGATTATCCCCACAAAGTAATCTTCACAAGATACATCCCCCACAAGGCTATCCGCGACAAGTGAAGAAGCACCTTCAAACACAAAGCGGGGCATCCTCCAGCCGACGACATAGTCAAACACCAGCGAAAAGAGGAGTTTGATCTTCTCCCAACGAACGCACACATCATTCCAGATAAAGATTTCCGGTAGTTTATCATCTTCTAGATACAGTGCAGATACAATCTAAATATAGATTCATTCTGACACTCATTCTAGATTCTCTTCTAGATACAGTTCAGATACAATCTAAATATAGATCCATTCTGACACTCATTCCATATTCTCTTGTAGATACAGTTTAGATATGATCCAGACATGGATGTCACTCTGATACTCATTCAAATGCCTCTTTTATATATAGTTCATATACAATCTAAATATAGATTCATTCTGACACTCATTCTAGATCCTCTTTCCGATATAATACAGATACAATCCTGATATAGATTCATTCTGACACTCATTCTCTTCTCGATACAGTTCAAATAAGATCCAGATATGGATGTAATTCTGATACTCATTCAATACATCCTCAAATACAATCAAGGCTTTGAAATTATCTTACCTAGCCGAGTTTGGACTTCCGAAATTGAAAAAGAAACCTTGCAAAGTTCTTCTCTTCAGCAACTTCAACTTTCCCTGAAAAATTTGTTTCCCTAGTGAAGTCGCCTCAATAGGGTTTATTTCCCCAACAGACTACAATCTCCCCAGCTTGAGTCTATTCCTCATACTACTACAAATCACTGACAAAAATCCTCTTCCCTAGTAGATTTGCCACTATCCCCAGAAAGTTGCTGCAAAGCCTGTGTAAGACGGTGGGAGATCTGACTTGGGTATTTTGCGTTTGATCACAATTGTTGTGGATAGAAAGAGTCGCCACCTACTTTTATTTTATCCAATAAGGAAAGGTTGAAAAGAACAGGAAATAACTTTCGATATTATTTCTTGAGTTTGAGGGGTAGGTTATGAAAAGGGAAGGTATTAGCACCATTTTCATCCGTAGTTATCTACGGGCTCTTAGTTGCTTTCTAGATAACTTGATTTTGTTTGAAAATGTGCTTGTGGTGTGGGTTTTGAAAGTATTTTAAAAATGTCTTTGTAATGGTTCTCGTTTCTATAAGAACGCGTACAAAGTGTTGTTTTGAAAATAGTTCAAAGAGCTGTTTGTGGAATGTGTTTTTGAAAGTGATTTTGAAAAGTGTCTTTGTAATGGTTCTCGTTTCTATAAGAACATGTACAAAGTGTTTTGTGTTTTGAAAATGTTTCAAAATGAAAGTGTGGGTGTATAAAATGTTTTTATTGTGAGCAAGAAAACAACCAGGAGCATCCTACCTACTCAAAAGGTCTTAATGTTCTTTTCCTCCTCCTTTAGAAGTTGCTATCTTACCATTGATTTGGTAAGAAGCCCCATCATTGGATGTGAAGGGACGGGCGTGAGACGTTTGTATAGTCATAAAAGGAAACCTATGGGACGTTTTAGCAATGTCGTTTAGGGACTAGATTGTTTACCGAAGGCAACATTGAGGGTCATCGAGGGACTACGATCTTTTATCGAGGGTCTTTGCTAAAACGCCCATATTCGAGGGACATGACTATTTTTCCGAGGCAACAAGTGGGATTACACTAAGGGTGCATGTGCGAATAGTGTGTTTGATTTGCATGCATTTAGTCTTTGAACTTTAGGTTATCTATTTGTTGGTTTTTATCTTACCATACATCCTAATTACTAACATTTGTACAAAAGCAATAAAAATGTAGAAAAATAAATCCTACACTATTACAACCATATTGAATAGCAAGAAAATATAAAGACAAAATAAAAATGAAAGAAAGAAAAATGAAAGCTTCGATCTAGGCAGAAAAACCCTTCGGTTCTGCCCTTTTTGGCTTCCTTCGATTTGGGTCAGGACTCAGTAAGGTCATGCCTTTCGATTTGGGCTTAGCCTGAGGCATGAGATGCAGCCTTTCGAATCTGCCTTTATGCCTCCTTCGACTGGGGCCTGGAAGTCAGTGTGGGCACACCTTTCGATTGGGGCCTAGAAGTTAGTGTGGTGTAGCCTGACTTTCTGGCTACTTGTTTCGTTCAACATGGAGTACCCTCTTCACCTTAAGTCCCTTGCTGCCTCCTTCGATTGAGGCTTGGAAGTCAGTGTGGCAGCCTAAGGCTTCGTTTCCTACCTCCTTCCTCCTGTTTCTTTCGTTTGATATTTTTAATAGAAACATGGACTAAGGCCATGCTAGCATTACCTTATGGCCAGGTTAGTTCTTAAAGCATATTTTAATAAACAAAGAAAATAAGTCATAAGAGTATTAAATGAAAACAAACTAAAAAGATGGAGACGAAAAGAAGAAAAATGTTATGTACATGTTTTGAAACGAAAAGGAATATTATTCACATATTATTGTTGTACCCCAAAATTTACCCTCTCACTTATCAAGAATTTGCTCACAAGATCTCCTTGGGCTCAAGACTGCACTAGGGTTTGATCAGCTCAAGAAACCTCCTTAGGCACTGATGACCAAAATTAGGGTTTGAGTTCACACAAGGATTTTTGAACTATCAAAGCTTCATATGACTTTCATGGACCATTATAGACTCCCAAGATTACTCATGTCAAGTTTCAAGCCTTGGATCACATTTTTGCTCAGTCAATTGAGCAGTTGACCTAATAATCAATTGTATTGGGGAAAAAGTCAACCATGGCCAATTTACAGTCAAACTTCATAATTTTTGATCCACATCAACATTTTAAACCCATATGTATCATTTGATCAAGTTTGGACCATAATTCCTCAAGAAATTTGATCAAATCTCCAAAAGAGCAAAATGGTCAAAATTAGGGTTTTGACTGGGAAAGGGCAATTTCTGATTTTTGACCTAGAAAATGGTCAATTAGTTTAAGGCATGATCTCAAGAATCCAATTGCATCATTTTTACCTAATGACATGATTCAAAACATTGCAAATCTATTGGATTGACAGATGAATTTTGCAGTCAACTGATCAAAAGTTAACTGTATACTGAAAAGTCAAACTTTGACTTTTTGGTCAAATTCAAGTGCCAAAAATCATAATTCATCAAAACATGTAAAAATATGAAACTTATTCATCAAGAAATCAAAAATTCAAGAATTCATTTTGAAAAGTCAAAATTTCTAAACTTAGAAATTTTTCTAAGTGTTGGAAATTGTATGTTTTTTTATAACTTTGAGCCAAATTTTCACCATGATTCAAGATGATTCAAGAGAAACTTCCAACATGAAAGTTGTAGATCTCAATGAAATCTACAAATTTTATTCACACAACTTCTTCCAAAAGTGCTTGGATCTCAAGTTATAATTTCAAGAACATAGGGTCATGAAACTAAACACTTAGTGAAATTTTGCCCTAATTTGGCCAGGATTTTGACCTAACTTCTAGGCACTTTTTCATATAGTTCCAAGGGGAATCTTCAAAATCAATTAAAATATGGGTTGTAGAGCACATTGCAAAATTTACAAAATGTCCAAAAACTCCTTGAGATCATTCTTGAGTATGGAGAATCGAAGAGATGAAGTTGGTGTTTTGTCACTTGAATCACAAGGAATTTTGTGATGAACAAAAATCCAATTTCAAACCTATGCTACACAATATTGTTTTGCAGGTCTATAAACCTCAAGATCTCTCCATAATCAGAAGATTACACTTGCTTTTGAGCTATTATCCAAGTGTTCCAAGCATTGTCCATGCCAATTTGCCATTTTTGAAAGAAAGCTACCATTCCATTCTTGAAAAGTTGCTTTAATCACAAAGTCAACTTATCTCAAGCTTCTAACTTGTTCTTTCTGAACACATAACTCCTATAAACCAAAAGCAATGTGTCTAAGACCTAAAAAATCTCAGAACATGCTTGTACAATACTTGAGATTTGTCATTTAACTTTTCTTCAAAAGCAAGTTATAGAGCCATAACCCTATAACTCAGAAACCTGGAGTGATTTTGTTCTCTAATCTTTTCCATACATATTAACAAGTTTATTGCAAGATAAGGCATGATTTCAAGCATCCATAAACTATCTCAAACACCTTTGCTACACAAGACTGATCAACTTGACAGTTTTGAGCCAAAACTCTCCATCTCCATTTCCACTCGTGCATTTTGATTCTTATTCATTCAAACACCTTACATACATCATACACAAGTGATCTAGGCCCTTGTTTCAAGACTGTAACCCCTCCATCACTATCCACCATTTTCAAATATCAAGCTTGCAGGTTGACTTGAGTAGGGAGATTCAGGGACTTCCAAACAAAGTAAGAGTTACAATACACTCAAGGAGGTCCAGGCTAGCTAAACAAATCATCAGGCCATCTCCAAAGTTGCTCAAACTCCATTCACGACTCCAGCTGCAAGAGGTAAGTTTTCAAACTTCCATCTCTTCATACATGCATCATTTGTTTGTGAATTGTGAAGATAAAATGTAGATATCAAGACTCTAAAACTGACCATGTTCATAGTTTTCATTTATATTGACTGTATGTAGAGAATTTCAGATTTGAACTTTCTGAAAAAATTAGGTTTCAATTTAGGGCCAACAAAATTAATCTTCATCTTTGACTTTTAGCTTACATAAGTTATATGGTTAGATTCGTGAGGAAAAATAGCACAACTTTCATGTTTGCATTTTCCATTTTTGTTGAGAAACGACTGAGATACAGGTGGTCCGACTGGCTGAAGGTTGAAGACGAAGTACAAGTCATGGAGAAGTTTTACCTTATGTATTTATTGTTTCATTTTTATTAACGGATGTACATCCACCCCCGTGGCAAAGGTAGCGCGTGTGTGTATGGAAGGTCTTGGGTTCGATACCCAGTGCTACCTTTTGCCATTATTTTTCAGCATTTTTCTCATTTTTGTTCAACTAGGCGCCTGGGCTTCCAATAAGTGGGCCTTGTATTTTTTTTCTTTGTTGACCCCCATCCTGACTTTTGGCACCCCTTGGCCCATTTGTATTTATTTATTTATTTATTTCATTTTTCTCTTTTAAATATATTTTCTAAAATACTAAAAAATCATAAAAAATATAAAAAATAGTAGATTTATGTTTTGACATAGTTTAAATATTTTTCTCACACAAAAAAATATTTTATTCTATACTTTATTTATTTTTAGTAACTAGTCTTGTAAATTTAATTTAAAACTTGGATATTATTTATTTTCTTTTACACTAATTAAAATATATTTATTTTAATATAAAAAAAAGAAAAAAATATTTTACAACACCATATACTATTTTCAAGACAAAAATATAAAAATACTTTTCTTAAACTTAATTTATTTTAATCAATTAATAGACTTAGGGTTTTATTTAAAATCTTTTCTTATTAAATTAGGTTTAATTTTATTATTTTAATTAATTATTTTCTTTTAATTAATTAGGTTAAACAGAAAAAAAAACATTTTCTCATAAAAATCAAAAAATATTTATTTTCTTAACATTAGCATATTTTTGTATACATTTATTTCATTTTGTACATCATATTCATTTAAATTCTTGTACATTTATATAAATTCAATTTGGTTGTAATAGACTAATTAGGGTTTAATTTCTTGCAATCCCCATTTACAAATTGTATACCCCTCCCCACAAATGTTGTAATAGCGTAGTAACTTTAAATTTCACAATTTATCGCTTTCATATATACATTGCTAGTAATTAGGGTTTGTATGGAAAGACTAAAATCAATACTTAGAAAAACCATAATTCAAGACTAAATCAAGCATGAAAACAATACACTTGCACACAAGCAACCCTAGGGTAAGATCCACTTGGTTGCCTTACAAAAATGGCCATATTACGCATGTGAGATATCTTAGCAAAACAAGCAAAATACAAGATCATAGTCCCTCGATGACGCTATCTAAAATTGGCTTACAAATGATCTTAGTCCCTCAAAAATAATGCTAAGATACCTTACAATATTGCTAATCATGGTTATACGATGACTCACGCCCGTCCCGTTTGCATCCAAAGATAGGGTTGCTTACCAAATCAATGGTAAGACAACAATGTCAAAGGAAAAGAAAATGAACAATAAAGACATTTGAGTAGGTAGATTGCTCCTAATTACTTGATCCATTTCAAAACAAACATCCTTGCTATTTAAAAAAAAAGACATACACTTTCAAACATCTTACAAAATTGAAAACATTTTCAAAAGATCCAAACATCTTTGTATACATTCTTATGAACGAGAATCATTACAAAGATTTCCTAAACAATGGCCTCTTTAGAAAATACTTTCAAAAACCACACAAAGCACAATTTCAAACAAAAGCAAATGATCTAGCAAGTAACTAAGAGCCCATGGAAAACTATGGATGAAAAGGGTTCTAATACCTTCCCTTTTCATAATCTATCCCCCGAACTCAAGAAATAATCTCAAAGGTCTTTCCTGTGCTTTTTCACCTTTCCTTTTGGATAAAAGAAAAGTCGGTGGCGACTCTTGCTAACCTCAACATTTGCGATCAAACGCAAAACCTTCAAGTCAGTTCTCCCACCGTATTAAAGAACTGACGACTCTGCTGGGGATAATTCTAAAAGTAGGGTTACCTTAGGGATAGATCACATTTATTTGCTTACATTGTTTGACTTGTATGCTTTACATTTTGGTTCTTTGTTTGGGTTTGAATCCTCTACTCGGATTTGGGATACATTATAGGTAAGTAGCAATACATTATGGAAACTATGCGGGGTATACCGACATGGTCTAAGCAATATCTGTGTTAGTGCGACATATTTGTGGGTACCGGTAGCCTTTGAGTTAATCAAAGAGAATACGGGGCCGCTGAGTGATGTCATAAAGCACTAATGAACTTTTAGAGCCTTTACTTGACCAACTTGGCCTTTAGGATGTAGTGAGATGACCGACTTTGGTGCAGTCCGAAGTTGGTAGATAATCGATACTACACTCATTGAGGTTTGGTTTCTTGGGATATTTCGGTCTCCATTAAAGAGGCTTGTGCTGAAACAATGACCAAGGAAACAAATCAGTGATATTGATCATCTTAGAACCCGGTTACTATTACTAGGACAAGTTTAAGCCAACTAAACTTCAAGAGGGTACTTACCTATAAAACTCCATGCAAGCCTGAAGCTAAGGATTTGTTTGTTTTGTTTGTATATGCATACTTGTACATAACATCATGAACATCATGACATTCATATACATTCACTAACCATTTCAAGGATTTTTTGGATTCATCTTTGTTCTTGTTTTGTAGGATATGGATTCACTTCGCAGGAAAACTATTCAAGTCAATCTTGTAAGGATCCCTCCACAACTTAAGGAGCTAGCTTCAAGGATTCCTGAAAACTCTCCATTCACCGAGAGACATGGTCGCCTACTCAACTTGGTCACCTCCAACACAAATGAGGATATGATGAAGGTGCTCTTTCAGTTCTTTGATCCTTTACACCATTGCTTCACATTTCCCGACTATCAACATGTTCCTACTTTGGAAGAATTCTCCCAACTCTTGAGGATTCCAATTCTCAATCAACTACTTTTCAACGGTACATAAAGAGATCCAAAGCCAGAAGAGATTGCTCAAGCTCTACACTTGCACTCATCTGATGTCATAACTCATTGGGAAACAAGGAGTGGTGTCAAAGGTTTCCTAGCAAAGTTCCTGTTTGAGAAAGCCCAAAATTGTTGGAATTACTTGGACTTGCAATCCTTTGAGGAAATTTTGGCTCTCCTCATCTATGGGATGGTTTTGTTTCCAAATCTTGACCAACTCATAGATGTCAACGCCGTCAAAATCTTCATATCCTGCAACCCGGTGCCTACATTTCTAGGAGATATCCTACACTCTTTTCACACTCGTATAATGAGGAAAAGAGGTGTCCTTATATGTTGCACTCCTCTCTTGGAAAGATGGTTTATTTCACATCTTCCCCAATCTGTATTAAAAAATGAGCAAGTTTCAAGGTGGTCATAAAGGTTGATGACGCTCAAACATTCAGACATTCATTGGTGTTCCCAATCCAAAGAGAATGTTATCATTGTTGACCGTTGTGGAGAATTACCTAATGTCCTTTTACTTGGAACTAGGGGATGTATCACCTACAACCCATGTTTGGCCTTAAGACAGTTTGGTTACGCCCAAAGGGATGACCCGTACGAGATGCTGATTCAAGGTTTGGTATTTGACTACGACAAAGACGATCAAGTTCTTCGCCAGAGATTTATCCGAGCTTGGAGGATGTTGAATAAGGTGGATAACAAGACATTAGGGAATAAAAATTTCATCCCTCTCGAGCCTTACCTCAAATGGGTACAAAATCGTGCTCAGAGCCTTATGATGCCTTACCCCTCCATTCTCCCGGTAATCATTGAGCCTGTCATGGAGGGAGATATTCCATACACTATCCTACATCCTGATATGCCCACCTCTCTTGAAGACCTACAAAGAGATTGGATACAACTTAAGGGGGAGCGAGATACTTTCGAAGCCCAATTCTGCGCAAGTGAGAAGAAGGTTTTGGAACTCACTAGGCTACTTCATGAGGAGCAGACTCTCAATGTCTACATTGCACCAAAGAGGATGTGTACTACCTTTCTATCTTAGAGTTTCTTGTATTTGTCTTGCCCAAGAAAGCATTGATGTAGTCGAGCTTTAATTTATTAATATAACGTGTGTTTCCCTTTTGTCTAAAACAAATTTGAGTCTTAAAATCCTTGAAAACATTTGCATATGCATTTATCATTCATCATAACATAAGCAGGTCTTTTGCAACAAGTCTCCTCATCTCTCTACTGTTTATTTAAGTAAGATGGATCTCGAGCAAACAGTGAAGGACCTCCAAGCTTAGAATACAAAGTTTCAACAGTTGCTCTTGACCCTAGCCAAAGGACAAGAAGAGTTGAAGACTTTGCTGGCTGAGGAGAAGAAAAAGAAAACAAAGAAGGTAACCAGAGTCCTAAACATGGGAAGAAGATTTCATGGGCAGACAAGAAGGACCTTAGACTTTGCAACGACATCCGGTGAAAGAGACAATCAAGATGGGAAAGGAAAGGAAACAATTGTCATGTTAGAACAAGAAGAGGAAGAGGAAGAAGAAGACTATTCTGAAGAACAATACCCTCCAGCTAATGACAAGTATAAACATCTCGAAGAGCGGTTGAGTGCGATGGAAATCCAAAAAGTGTCTGGCTTGGACTTTGAGGAATTGGGGTTAGTGTCGGGGATTGTCATTCCTCCCAAATTCAAAGCACCTGTGTTCACCAAGTATGACAAAGTCTCATGCCCTAAAATGAATCTCCGGTCATATGTAAGGAAAATCCAGCCCTATACCACTGACAAAGACTTATGGGTACACTTCTTCCAAGACAGCCTGTCTGGAACTCAACTTGACTGGTTTTACCAACTAGAAAGAGCCAACGTTCACAACTGGGAAGATCTTGTTGCAGCCTTCTATAAACAATACCAATACAATGCTGATCTTTTGCCTACCCGTACTCAACTCCAGAGTATGGCCATGGTTTCTAATGAAAGTTTCAAGGACTATGCGCAAAAATGGAGAGACTTGGCTGGAAGAGTTCAACCCTCTCTATTTGGGAGAGAATTGGTAGACATGTTCTTGGGCACCTTGTTTGGTCCCTTTTTCAATAATTTAATTGGAAGTTCATCTGCAGGTTTTACTGAACTAATATTGACTGGAGAAAGGGTAGAAGCCAGTATAAAGAATGGAAAGATCCAAAAATATACATCCTCCTCTGCTGCCATAAGGAAGCCATTTATCGGAAATAAAGAAGTGGTTGTTGTTTATCCTCAGAGAAATCAAGATAGGGCCGAATGCCGACCAATAGTGGGGGCTGTTATGATTCCTAAATCGGCGCCTGATCAACAAAGAAATAACCAACCAAGGATGGAAAGGCCAGTCAGACAATTCACCAAAATTAACATGACCCTATCTCAGGTATTACCACATCTACTAAGATCCAATTTGGTGACCTTGAAAGAAGCTTAGAAAAACCCCAACACAACATCTCCTCACTATCATCCTAATGCTCGTTGTGCATATCACTCTGAGAGTCCCGACCATGACACTAATAACTGTTGGGCTCTAAAGAACAAAATACAAGACCTTATTTAAGCAAAAGAGATTGAATTTGATGCGCCCGAAAATCCAAATGTCATTTTTGTCCCTATGCCCAGAAATGGCCATAATACCAATGCCATTGAAGAAGAAATGTTTATTACATCAGTTGATGAACTTATGACCCCACTTCTGACTATTAAAGTGAACTTGTTGAATACCGGTGTGTTCCCGGGCTGTGATGAAGTTTGCCATTTCTGTTTGTCCTCACCAACCAGCTGTCCTTTGCTGAAAGCAGGCGTTCAATGCCTAATAGATAACAAAGAAATTTTATTCGAGAAGACTTCTGTTCCACCTGTTCCTTTTGAAGATGTTTCTATCATTACCATTTCCACCAATTCTTCCAAGGTCTCCACCAAAATACCCGTTAGAATTACATCAGTTCCAAAAGCAACTCCTTTAATAATTACAATTCCTGGACCACTCCCATATTCGTCAGACGAAACCATACCATGGAATTATGGAGGGGATGTCTACTACCATGGTATCAAGCAGGACTGGCCAACCACCGAAGATTTAAGCTTCGAGAAAGTCAACTCTGACATCAGTAATATTACAGGAACTAGCAAGATTACCCGAAGCAGAAGGATATTCTCTCCAGAAATTGCTCCCCCAAAAGCAGTTTCTGGACCCGTAATCATCCCTGTTATTGCTCCCCCAAAAGCTATTCTCGGTCCTACAATCATCTCCGCCAATACTCCAACTAACGAAGCTGCTACAACCCCTGTTATCATTCCTACTGACACTCCTGCTGCCGAGTTAACCGAGATTCGAGGTAAAAGTATTCTGATTGAGCCTGTCTGGACGAAGGCTCAGTCATTGGCTATCCCTGAGACATCCCGGAAAGAGATGGAGGAAATTCTGAAGATCATAAAAAGAAGCGACTACGATGTATTTGAACAACTGGGGCAAACTCCCTCTAAAATATCCATGCTGGCATTACTACTATGTTCCGAGGCGCATGCAAAAGCCTTGGTAAAATTCCTGAAAACTGCCCATGTACCCCAAGAGACATCTGCCGATCAGTTTCAAGACTGCGTAGCCAGCTTGACTGCAGATAATGGTCTAGGCTTTTTGGATGTTGATTTAACGCCAAGAGGAAGGAAGCATAATGAGGCATTGCATGTCTCAGTTGAATGTAGGGGCACAACCTTGGCTCATGTTTTGGTAGACACTGGCTCATCCCTGAATGTATTGCCTAAAAAATCCCTTGATAGGCTTGACTGTGAGGGATTGACATTGAAGCCAAGTAACATAGTAGTAAGGGCTTTTGACGGCTCGAAAAGGATGGTACATGGGGAGGTAGACATTCCCATAAAAGTTGGAACACAAACTTTTGATTCAACTTTTTATAATGGATATTCGTCCCTCATATTCCTGCTTGCTAGGCCGACCATGGATTCACAATGCTGGCGCTGTCACTTCTACGTTGCACCAAATGTTGAAATATCCGATTCAAGGGAAGATTATCACCGTTCATGGAGAAGAAAAGTATATGATCAACCATCTCAATTCCTTCAGATATATGGAATTAGATGGTGAATTTATTGAAACTCCATTTCAACACTTTGAAGAGGTCCCACAAGATGTGGCAGTAACCAAGGTTGTTCCCAAGATCACAAGGCCTCCACTCCGGATGTCATCTCTGAAGGATGCCAAAGCAGTGGTAGAAGAAGGTAGGTGCACTATCTGGGGACAACTCCCAGATATCCCATATAAGTCTGACAAGTTTGGCCTGGGTTTCACTTCAAGTGCTCAAAAGGTTGTACGCTGCACTCGTGCCAGAGGACCACCCCTGAAGATCAGCAACCGCGAGGTCAACACCATAGAAGATGATGAAGATAGTTGTGACTTGGAGGACTGGATATTCCCAACTGTCAATGGAGGGCTCAACAACTGGGAGGCTAGAGATTTTATCCCGATCACTTTTATCCCACAGTAATTTGTCTTTACATTTTGTTGGATCTGTAATATTAAAACAATTCGCACTCTTAAAACCTTGTGTCTTACCCGAGGCACAATGGTTCATTTGTAAGGGTTATTATCTCATTTTCATATGACATCAATGAATCATGGATGTTTTCGCATACAAAATTTTGTACTCATTATTTTTATTTTTTCATTTTTTATTTCTTTCAAGGATAGCTATACCCTTACACACACTCACACTCACAATGCAGGTATACATCCATTCGGGATCCCATGGGTAACGATACTGCTATGGCCTTTTGTGACTCTGAGAATCTAATATACCAAGCTGAAGACGAAGGTAAGGAAGATTGTGAAGTACCAGGAGAACTTGCCACACTACTACAAAAAGAAGAGAGAACCATTCAGCCTCACGAAGAACCCGTGGATACAATCAACCTAGGTACCGAAGAAGAAAAAAAAGAGGTCAAGGTGGGTGCTAATATGGAACCTAATATCAAGGAGCGTCTAATTCAGTTGTTACATGATTATATCGAAGTCTTTGTCTGGTTGTATGAAGACATGCCAGGACTTGATGTAGATATTGTGGTACATCGTCTGCCTACAAGAGAGGATTGTCCACCAGTAAAGCAAAAGGTTCGCCGCATGAGGCCTGATATGTCAGATAAGATTAAAGCAAAAGTCATGAAGCAATTCAATGCTAGATTCTTGGCTGTCACCTCTTATCCCCAATGGGTTGCCAATGTTGTTCCCGTGCCCAAAAAGGACGGCAAAGTGCGAATGCGTATGGACTATAGAGATTTGAATAGGGAAAGCCCTAAGGATGATTTTCCACTCCCCCACATTGATATTCTAGTTGACAATACGGAACAACACAAAGTGTTTTCCTTCATGGACAGTTTCTCAAGTTACAACCAAATCAAAATGGAGCCTGAGGACATGGAGAAAACAACGTTTGTCACACAGTGGGGCACTTTCTGCTATAAGGTGATGCCATTCGGACTGAAGAATGCTGGGGCAACCTATCAGCATTCCATGGTAGCTCTATTTCACGACATGATACATCATGAAATAGAGGTCTATGTGGACGACATGATATCCAGATCTCGAACAGAAGAAGAGCATCTTGATCACTTACAAAAACTGTTTGAGAGACTGAAGAAGTATAAAATGAGGTTGAATCCAAACAAATGCACATTTGGGGTACGATCTGGTAAACTCCTAGGCTTTATCGACAACAAGAAAGGTATTGGAGTAGATCCTGCCAAGGTAAAAGAAATACAAGAGATGCCTGCTCCTCGTACTGAAAAGGAAGTCAGAGGATTCTTGGGGCGTTTGAACTACATTTCCAGATTCATCTCTCACCTGACAGCTACTTGTGAACCAATCTTCAAATTGTTGAAGAAAGATCAAGTAGTCAAATGGAATGACGAGTGCCAAGTTGCTTTTGACAAAATCAAATAATACTTACAAGAGCCTCCTGTGTTGATGCCACCAGTCGAGGGAAGACCATTAATCATGTATTTGACTGTTTTAGAAAACTCAATGGGGTGTGTATTGGGGAAGCATGACGAGTCTGGCCAAAAAGAGCATGCTATTTATTACCTGAGCAAAAAGTTTACCGACTGTGAAACCAGATATTCATTGCTCGAGAAAACTTGCTGTGCTCTGGCATGGGCTGCTCGCTGGCTAAGACAGTATATGCTGACTCATACTACTTTGTTGATATCTAAAATGGATCCGATAAAATACATCTTCGAGAAACCTGCTCTCTCCGGGAGAATAGTGAGATGGAAGATGATCCTGACAAAATATGATATACAGTATACTACCCAAAAAGCAATAAAGGGTTGTGTATTAGCTGATCACCTTGCTCACCAAGCTATAGAATACTACCAATCCATGAAGTTCGAATTTCCAGATGAAGACATCATGACGGTAAATAACTGTGAAGAATTCAGGCCATATGACGGACCTGAACAAGGATCCCGATGGACCCTGTTCTTTGATGGGGCATCCAGCGCACTTGGCAATGGTATCATTGTTGTACTCATATCTCCAGAAGGGTGTTATACTCCCTTTACTTCCAGACTTTGCTTCAATTGTACAAACAACATGGCGGAATACGAAGCGTGCATCTTTGGTCTCAAAGCTGCCATAGACTTGGGGATCAAATCCTTGGATGTATTCGGAGATTCAGCTTTGGTTATTAGTCAGATCAAAGGGGAATGGGATACCAAACACCCTAACCTTATCCCTTATAAAGAACATGTTTTGACATTGTTACCACATTTTGAGAAGATTACCTTTGAGCAATCCCCGTGAGAAGAAAATTAGCTAGCAGACGCTCTAGCCACAATGTCATCTATGTTTAAACTTAATTGGGATAACGAGGCTCCCCAGATCACCATCGAACAAATGGATGAACTAGCACACTGTCACGAGATTAATACTGAAGAAGTAGTGGATCAGCCCTGGTTTCACGAAGTCAGGAGGTATCTCGAGGCTCAAGAATATCCGGAAGGAGCTTCAGTCAATGATAAGAAGTTCTTAAGGAGATTCTCTGCTAAATTCTTCCTTAGTAATGGCATTTTGTACAAACGCAATCATGATTCTGTGTTACTTCGGTGCGTAGATAAGGTTGAAGCTGAAAGGATCATGGCTTAATTGCATGAAGGCACTTTTGGCACCCATTCCAGTGGGCATACGATGGCAAAGAAAATCCTACGGGCAGGCTATTACTGGTCTACCATGGAAGCAGATTGCTATCAACACTCTCGAACCTGCCATAAATTCCAGATTTATGCTGACAAGGTGCACGTACCTCCGGTTCCTATGAATGTCTTGACGGCTCCTTGGCCCTTTGCTATGTGGGGAATAGATATGATTGGGGAAATCAAGCCGACGGCCTCTAATGGACACCGCTTCATCCTATTGGCCATTGACTATTTTACAAAGTGGGTTGAGGCAGCCTCCTTTACTTCCGTTACCAAGAATGTTGTTGCCCGTTTCATCAAACAAAATCTCATTTGCCGGTATGATATCCCGGAAAGGATCATCACTGAAAATGGTACAAATATCAACAACACTATGATCACCGCCTTGTGCGAGCAATTCAAGATCCAACATCATAATTCTTCCCCTTACCGGCCTAAGATGAATGGTGATGTCGAAGCTGCAAATAAGAACATTAAAAAGATCATACAGAAAATGACAATCACATACAAAGACTGGCATGAGATGCCACCATTCGCTCTCCATGGGTATCGTACCATAGCTCCCACATCAACCGGGGCAACACCCTATTCTCTGGTTTATGACATGGAAGCCGTCTTGCCTATTGAGGTTCAGATCCCCTCTATAAGAATTATGAAGGATGCAGGGCTGAACGAAGACGATTGGATCCAGACTCGAATTGATCAACTGAACTTGATAGATGAGAAGAGACTTACTGCTGTTTGCCATGGTCAAATGTATAAAAAACGGATGATCAAGGATTTCGACAAGAAGGTCAGACACCAAGTGTATCAAGTTGGGGATCTGGTAATCAAACGCATCATACTGCCACAAGGTGATCCCAGGGGAAAATGGACTCCTACATACGAAGGACCATTTGTAATCAAAAACATTTTCTCTAGTGGGGCAATGATCTTGACCACCATGGATGGCGACGACCTGCCGCACCCTGCGAATGCAGACATAGTCAAAAGATACTACGCATAAGAGACCCTCTAGGTTGACATATCTAGGAAAAACAAGGGCATCCAGGTGAACCAAAAAGGTTCGGGAAAAAATTAGGAATAAAACACAAAAATCTGTACACCCGACAAGTTGAAAACCCAGAAGGGCAGTTTGGGAAAAAAGGGTTTCCCGGTGGACTGAAAACCCGAAAGGGCGATCCAGGCAAAAGTTAGGGAATTAAAGCGTATGACTATGTCCCGTTGGATCACTTTGAGGATAACCTTTGGCTTCAACTTGTGAACTCGACATTTCCGACCAACTCAATCATCTTCGGACGAGGCAACAAATAGACAAAATGCTCAGAGATGCAAAGGCTATAGCAGAATGGGAACCCCATGGGATTATTGCACATAGCTATCTTTTCTTTGTATTAAAATTTTCATTTTTTCTTACGACGGCGTTCTCCTACTAGAATGTTCGTCTCATTGTACAAAAATACTTACTCAAAGTCAATGCAAAGATATTCCTTTGAAAGTGTAAAACTATCTGTTTTTCTTTACTCTTGTGTTTTGTTTACGAAAACGTCTAATGATTCATTGTTGAACATATGCATTTGAACATAATTACTGTTTACAAATAAACAAAGTAAAAGACAATTACTAATGGCTTTAAGAGGTAGGGAAATATCTCTAAGCTATTTCCATAAATCCCCCACAATTTACAGTTTAATTCCCAGCGGAACAAGCTTCCAATTATCAATCCCCAGTGGAAGTCGTCAAATTTCTCAAGATTCCCCAATAGAATTTTACAAGCAGTATACGACATTTCCCTTACAACAGATTTTATTTCTCTAAGTAGAAATTTGTCAACACTTAGACTTCACAACATGAAGGCTTATATTCCATATCCTCACCAGCAGTCAGGGATTTGTTTTCCCCAATCCAACAGTAGTGCAACAAACTAGCTGACATACGCACACATTGCATCCATATATCATAAACATTGATAACACGAAAGCATTATATCATACATTTCATACAACACGACTTTGCATTTTAGCTAACATTTTACCCTTTTCAGGATAAGATTAACAACTATCATTAACAATGTTCAGTGTTTTTTGATACAGTTCAAATATGCTCCAGACACGAATGCCATTCTGATACTCATTCAGACTCAACTTTGAGATACAGTTCAAGTACGCTCCAGACATTGATGCCATCCTGATACTCATTCAGATTCGACCTTTTGATACAGTTCAAATACGCTCCAGACACGGATGCCATTCTAATACTCATTCAGACTCAACTTTGAGATATAGTTCAGATACGCTCCAGACACGGATGCCATCCTGATACTCATTCAGATTCAACCTTTTGATACAGCTCAGATACACTCTAGACACATATGCCATTCTGATACTCACCCAAATTCAACTCTCAAATACAGTTCAGATACGCTCCGGACACGGATGCCATTCTGACACTCATTCAAAACTAACTTTCAAATACAGTTCAGATGCGCTCCATACACGGATGCCATTCTGATAATCATTCAAATCAGCTCCCAGATACAGTTCAGATACGCTCCAGACACGGATGCCATTCTGATAGTCATTCTTTTAGCTTACAAATTACAATACAAACAATCAATTTTGGATGGAATCTTTAAGCCCATATCCTACAACTTTCTATCACCTCTCCAAATGGCATCTTTAAGCCCATTCCCTCAACCATCACATCACCGAGTGCAAATTTCCGAGCACTCTAGTGTCCAATCATCTTCCACCTTTGAGCCACGACTGACAAAACATGCCAATCTAACTCTTAAGGCTTAATAAGATTGAACAGGGGCAGCTGTTGTACCCCAAAATTTACCTTCTCACTTATCAAGAATTTGCTCACAAGATCTCCTTGGGCTCAAGACCACACTAGGGTTTGATCAACTAAAGACACCTCCTTAGGCACTGATGACCAAAATTAGGGTTTGAGTTTGCACAAGGATTTTTGAACTATCAATGCTTCATATGACTTTCATGGACCATTATGGACCCCAAGTATTACTCATGTCAAGTTTCAAGCCTTGGATCACAGTTTTGCTCAGTCAATTGAGCAGTTGACCTAAAAATCAGTTGTATTGGGGAAAAAGTCAACCATGGCCAATTTACAGTCAAACTTCATAATTTTTGATCCACATCAACATTTTAAACCCATATGTATCATTTGATCAAGTTTGGACCACAATTCCTCAAGAAATTTGATCAAATCTCCAAAAGGGCAAAATGGTCAAAATTAGGATTTTGATTGGGAAAGGGCAATTTCTGATTTTTGACCTAACAAATGGTCAATTGGTTTAAGGAATGATCTCAAGAGTCCAATTTCATAATTTTTACCTAATGACATGATTCAAAACATTGCAAATCTATTGGATTGACAGATGAATTTTGCAGTCAACTGATCAAAAGTCAACTGTATACTGAAAAGTCAAACTTTAACTTTTTGGTCAAATTCAAGTGCCAAAAATCATAATTAATCAAAACATTTCAAAATATGAAACTTATTCATCAAGAAATAAAAAAGTCAAGATTTCATTTTGAAAAGTCAAAATTTCTAAACTTAGAAATTTTTCTAAGTGTCGGAAATTTCATGTTTTTTAATAACTTTGAGCCAAATTTTCACCATGATGCAAGATGACTCAAGATAAACTTCCAAAATAAAATTTGTATATCTCCATTAAATCTACAACTTTTCTTCACACAACTTCTTCCAAAAGTTCTTGGATCTCAAGTTATAATTTCAAGAACATAGGGTCATGAAACTAAACACTTAGTGAAATTTTGCCCTAATTTGGCCAGGATTTTGACCTAACTTCATGGCACTTTTTCATATATTTCCAAGGGTAATCTTCAAAATCAATTCAAATATGGGTTTTAGAGCATATTGTAAGCTTTCCAAAATGTCCAAGAACCCCTTGAGATCATTCTTGAGCAGGGAGAATCAAAGAGATAAAGTTGGTGTTTTGTCACTTGAATCACAAGGCATTTTGTGATGAACAAAAATCCAATTTCAAACCTATGCTGCACAATCTTGTTTTGCAGGCCTCTAAACCTCAAGGTCTCTCCATAATTAGAAGATTACACTTGCTTTTGAGCTATTATCCAAGTGTTCCAAGCATTGTCCAAGTCAATTTGCCATTTTTGGAAGAAAGCTACCATTCCATTCTTGAAAAGTTGCTTTAATCACAAAGTCAACTTGTATTAAGCTTCTAACTTGTTCTTTCTTCACACATAACTCCTATAAACCAAAAGCAATGTGTCTAAGACCTAAAAAGCTCAGAACATGCTTGTACAATACTTGAGATTTGTCATTTCACTTTTCTTCAAAAGCAAGTTATAGAGCCATAACCCTAATACTTGAGATTTGTCATATTTGACTTTTAGCTACATAAGTTATATGGTTAGATTCGTGAGGAAAAATAGCACAACTTTCATGTTTGTGTTTTCCATTTTTGTTGAGAAACGACTGAGATACAGGTGGTCCAGTTGGCTGAAGGTTGAAGACGAAGTACAGGTCATGGAGACGTTTTACCTTATGTATTTATTGTTTCATTTGTATTAACAAATGTACAACCGCCCCAGTGGCAAAGGTAGCACGCGTGTGTATGGAAGGTCTTGGGTTCGATACCCAGTGCTACCTTTTGCCATTATTTTTCATCATTTTTCTCATTTTTTTTCAACTAGGCGCCTGGGCTTCCAATAAGTGGGCCTTGTGTTTTTTCTTTTTCTTTGCCGACCCCCATCCTGACTTTTGGCACCCCCTGGCCCATTTGTATTTATTTATTTATTTATTTCATTTTTCTCTTTTAAATATATTTTCTAAAATACTAAAAATCATAAAAAATATAAAAAGTAGTAGATTTATGTTTTGACATAATTTAAATATTTTTCTCACACAAAAGATTATTTTATTCTATACTTTATTTATTTTTACTAACTAGTCTTGTAAATTTAATTTAAAACTAGGTTATTATTTATTTTTTTTTACACTAATTAAAATATATTTATTTTAATATAAAAAAAAGCAAAAAATATTTTACAACACCATATACTATTTTCAAGACAAAAATATAAAAATACTTTTCTTAAACTTAATTTATTTTAATCAATTAATAGACTTAGGATTTTATTTAAAATCTTTTCTTATTAAATTAGGTTTACTTTTATTATTTTAACTAATTATTTTCTTTTAATTAATTAGGTTAAACAGAAAAAAACCTTTTCTCATAAAAATCCAAAAATATTTATTTTCTTAACATTAGCATTTTTTTTATACATTTATTTCATTTTGTACACCATATTCATTTAAATTCTTGTACATTTATATAAATTCAATTTGGTTGTAATAGACTAATTAGGATTTAATTTCTTGCAATCCCCATTTATAAATTGTATACCCCCCCCCCCCCCCCCCATAAATGTTGAAATAGCGTAGTAACTTTAAATTTCGCAATTTATCGCTTTCATATATACAATGCTAGTAATTAGGGTTTGTATGGAAAGACTAAAATCAATACTTAGAAAAACCCTAATTCAAGACTAAATCAAGCATGAAAATAATACACTTGCACACAAGCACCCCTAGGGTAAGATCCACTTGGTTGCCTTACAAAAATGGCCATATTACGCATGTGAGATATCTTAGCAAAATACAAGATCATAGTCCCCCGATGACGCTATCTAAAATTGGCTTACAAATGATCTTAGTCCCTCAAAAAGAATGCTAAGATACCTTGCAATATTGCTAATCATGGTTATACGATTACCCACGCCCGTCCCGTTTACATCCAAAGATAGGGTTGCTTACCAAATCAATGGTAAGACAACAATGTCAAAGGAAAAGAAAATGAACAAGAAAGACATTTGAGTAGGTAGATTACTCCTAATTACTTGCTCCATTTCAAAACAAACATCCTTGCTATTTAAAAAAAAAACAAACACATACACTTTTAAACATCTTACAAAATTGAAAACATTTTCAAAAGATCAAAACATCTTTGTATACATTCTTACGAACGAGAATCATTACAAAGATTGCCTAAACAGTGACCTATTTACAAAATATTTTCAAAAACCACACAAATCACAATTTCAAGGAAAAAAGATCATTCACTTATTTTCATCGATCCTACACGTAGCGCATGCTTAGGCCAGAGCCGACTACGAGAATAAACTACTTAGGACCCGTTTTGTAAAATTAAAATTATAGCATGGGGAGAAGACGAAATTGACTCTAATATTTACAAGGTCTATGGTGTAAAAGGCGATGTTGATTTTTTCAAAAAGGGTACCTAAGACTAATCACACTTTATCCTAAACCTAAAAACTTTACTTATGGCTCAAAAAACTAACTAAAAACATGTTGTATTCATTTTTAGCAAAAAAATTTCTCAAGGCTAGGAAGTGGTGGAGAACTTAAGGATACACTACGCAAAATGACTCGTCAATCACATGTATTTCATTTAACGACTAAACTACTAAAAGGGGAATAACTAAAAAATACTGGAAAAAAATAAAGTACTAAAAAGGGAAATAACGGAAAAAGAAATAACAGAAAGGAGATAAAAGCGATAAAATGCTCCTCCCACACTTGAATTGGACATTGACCCCAATGTTCCAAAACAAGTCTAGGTAGGAGGTACCTGGTAAAACTAGTGAGGTCCACTAGTACCCTCGCCATCCTGAGGTGAACGTCCGGAACAACGGCTACGGCTACGGAGGCGGTGATCTCTATCGAGGCTAAACTGTGCCATGCGTTCAGTGAGAGCAGCATTTGCATCTTGTAGCTCCCTAGTATGACCAATCAATGTGCCTTGTGTGGCCTTCATTAATTGGAATTGAGTAGCAAACCTAGTCTGCTGACGGTGTTGCTAGTTCTGGAAAGCCAATTGACTTTCCATGATGGTAGTCAGAGAGCGGGCATTTTGAATTTGAGACGCCTGCATGAAAGCCATGTTATCGGCAACCTGTTGCTGGATCGTAGAAAGGAGGGCATCACGCCTCTCCTCTCTAGCCATATGCTCTCTCCACATGTCCTCAGTGACATGGAAGCTCGGGACGTTACCTGCAGGAGGGTTAGAAGAAGATGGTGCAGTGTGTGATGGTGTAAATCGAGGAGGTGACTCTGTTTGAAAGTCATAATCGTCATCAGTGTTGTTCCCCTCCTCTAAAGGAACATTCAGAGGTAACATACCAGTGAAAGCGGGAGCGCTTAAATCATAGGTCCAGTTACGCTCCAATCTAATGTCAGTGCGACGAGTAAAGGGTAGGATAACACTTGGTACAACAGCATTACCAATCATAAGGTAATAGCCACCTTCCCTTCTCGCTTTGCAGAGGCGCATGTCTTTCAAAAATTCCAGGCCTGCAGTACGAGGAGGAAGTGGCTCTAAAGTAGCAAGCTCGGTGGCCAAGCCAAGGGCACGAGCGATAGTAGTAACCAGGCCACTAAAAGAAATCGGTGCCCCCTTTTTTCGGACATAGCTCATGTGAGCAATCATAAAGGGCACCGGGTTAATTTTGGTGTCGGTGAGGCATGCTTGCATAATAATTAACTCTTTAGCATTCACCTTGTTCGGGTTTTCCCGAGCAAAGATGGTGGATGCTAAAAGGTATCGGAAGACACGGATGGCCGGATTCTGGACACTCGAGGCTAGCAGGCCATCAAAAGAATTTGCTTCTTGGTTTGTAAGTTTTTTCCAGAAAGCATAGCCAGCGGTTGTCCATTCCGTATCCAAGGGTGCTTCATAAATAGCACCTTCCCCAAAAGGCATCCCTAACAACTCAGCTAAACCGTCGGTGGAGTAACTATATTCACGGTTAAACATTCTAAATTTTACCCCACCTACGGTACTAGCAGTGTTAGGTGTGACATTATTAATAAGTGAACTTAGAAACTCATATGTCAACCTTGGGTAGGTAGGTTCTTTTGCAGAGAAAATATTATGCATGCCTATTTTATCTAATAAATGAAAAACACTATGATAAATACCTAAAGTGTAGAGACAGTCTTAGTCAATATACCCGGTTGAGTAAATTGCCGTAGACTGTAGCTTTTCGAGCAACTTCCTTTGTGTGGATCCCGGTTTGCCGTTTCGAAGAACATACCCATTGAAGTCCCTTTTGATTGTTTTGAACGATTTGGAGAAAGGAAAATAGTATGGTGGAGGAAGAAAATAGTGATTTTTATAGATTTGGAAGGATTGTAGTGGGAAAGGAAATATGATAAAGAATTAGTTGAATCGGAGAAATTATGGAAGGTATGGTATGAAAATATGGGTAAAATGAGGAAGAAAATGAGGTTTAAATAGGAAAAAATGGAGTAAATGGTGAGTTTTCCGAAAAGTAACCGTTTATTACCGTTGGAGGTCCGCGGGCACGGTCCCTCCCTCCGCGGGCGTGGCCTGTTGAATTTCTAGCTGGGCCGAATTTTGTTCTTTGGGCAATTGAGCTTCAAAAATGGTGGCTTGCTCTTGTCACTTGGGGTGTACCTAGCGTTTTAAGGTGAAAATATATTTTTTTGTAAAATATATGTGTATATCATACACATACATTTTATTTTCTACTTTTTGTAAAATAAAATAAAACAAGTTAAGAGAAAATAAAATAAACACACAATATATATATATATATATATATATATATATATATATATATATATATATATATATATATATATATATATATATATATATATATATATATATATATATATATATGTAAGTGAGTACGAAGTGCAACTGAACTGAAAAACAAAAAAAGTAAGTCTGAGAAATAAAATAAAAATAGTATAATAATAATAACAATGATGGACGTCTCATGATCAGATATCAGCAAAGTGACGTCCTCGCAGCTCAGCCACCTGACATCTGAGCTCAGCAATCTCGTGTGTCAAATCGTCGATCTCGCCAGCATATGTGGAACCATCTAGCGCTACCAGTAGGATGAGATCAGCCACCTCCTGTCGAAGTGTAGCCATCTCAGCTCTCATGGTTTCCATCTGCGCTTTCATGTCGGGCTCCTGTAAGGTCAAGTTATTAGTATAAACAACAGTATGCTCAACCTCAGGTGCAAGCGTGTACTCTGAGGTAAGATTCTCTGTAACCGGATCCTCAATGATCGGGTCGTCTGACTCTGGCTCTGACTATGGTGAATACTCTGGCTCTGGCTCTGACTCTGGTGAATACTTTGGTTCTGGATGGTCAGTGATGTCTATAACTTCCTCGCCCCAACCCTCTAAAGTGTAGTTCCAGTTTGCCTGGTTGGAGACGCAGGTCATCTATGGATCAGACAGGGTGAAATAGTAGATAGTCTGATTGTTAATAAGGAGCCTGTACTGATATGGATGAAAAGAAGCTCGACGCATAAGGCCATGGTCTAAGCAGAAGTCAATGTCAATGCGTGTACTACCACAGTATGGTGTCAGGCGGAGTAACTGGCTATCCAAGCCCAGAGCAGATGCAATCAGCGTCACATTCCCACCAGCGTGCAAGTATCCCTCAGAGGATAACACAGCCATATCTAGACTTTCTATCAAGAAAGCTCCACTCGCAATGGGACGCGACTGACTAGTGCAGTATAAAAATAGTATCTCCTCTGCAGTCACTAAATGATCGCAATAGCTCCTCCCGAAGAAGGTATGACAAAGAATCATCTCAAAGTACCTGAAAGCTGGGTTATGAATCCTCTTAGACAGTTGCTCAGATAGGTCGAGGCTGCCCCCGTCGGTAATAGTTCTCCATAATCTATCTATATCACTGCTTATGAAATACCCTAGAGGAAGCTCAGGGATGGCAGTAAGTACAGTCTCGAATCCAAGCAGATCTCTAAACTGTCTCAAAGTAAAAGCATACTCTGCTCCGAACATGCGAAAACTAATCCACCCACGGTCCTCTCTGGTCCCAACATAGGGCTCATACTCCAGTGAGCTGAGGAACTCCAAGGTGAGGTTCCTGTAGGTCACGTGGATCTCGTCAGCATATGCATCCCAACTGACCTGATGGCACAAATAATGGACACTGGCCTCAATTCCTAGTGCATCCATGCAAGCAGAATCAGGGTATCTAGTCGGAAGCATCGGTCGAGCAGACAGTGTAGCAAATCGCTCCCTCTGAGCGTCGTCTCTGAAGATGACATCGAGTCCATCAACGAAATCCATCTAAAAAAGGTGATATAAGAGCACTTGGTCCTGAAAAAGATAGATGAGTCAGTCCAAAATTACAATTTTAATTACGTAAAATAAAAATAAAAATTAAAAAATAAAGAAAAAAAATCGTGGGTTGCCTCCCACGCAACGCTTTGTTTAACATCGTTAGCTTGACAATAAGATCTCACTTTTCAAGTTGGGATTGGTGGGTATATCAGAGTCTGATTAGATTAGTCAATAGGCAGGTCACCTCCTCTATACAACTTCAGTCGTTGTCCATTTACCACAAAAGGAGCGCTTGTGTTATTCTTGATTTCTACATCTCCTGATACTAACACTTTTGATACCTCGAATGGACCTGTCCATCTTGAACGTAGCTTGCCAGGAAAAAGTCGTAATCTAGAATTAAACAGAAGAACATGATCTCCTATATTGAATTATTTCTTAGTAATTTTCTTGTCGTTCCATATCTTTGTTCTTTCTTTATAGATGATGGCATTCTCATAAGCATTTAGGCGGAGTTCTTCTAACTTATGAATGTCCATAATTCATTTCTCTCCAGCTCTTAGGTAGTCTAAATTCAGGGATTTTATAGCCCAATAGGCTTTGTGTTCTAACTCGAAAGGTAAGTGGAAGGATTTTCCATAGACCAATTGATATGGGGTAGTTCCAATAGGGGTTTTGTAAGTTGTTCTATAGGCCCAAAGTGCATCTTTCAGCTTTCCGGACCAATCCTTTCTGGATATTGACACAGTTTTTTCTAGGATTTGCTTGATTTCCCTATTCGATACCTCCACTTGGCCACTGGTTTGAGGGTGATATGGTGTTTCTACTCTATGTTTGACTCCGTATTTGTTTAAAAGTTTATTGAATATCTTGGATATAAAGTGCGATCCTCCATCACTTATGACTAGACAGGGTGTTCCAAATCTAGGGAATATGATGTTCTTGAACAATTTGGTCACTACTCTCGTGTCGTTTGTGGGTGCCGCTATTGCTTCTATCCACTTGGACACATAGTCAACTGCCACAATAATATATTTATTTCCCATTGATGATGGAAAAGGCCCCATGAAATCTATACCCCATACGTCAAAGAGTTCTACCTCTTGAATATTTCTTAATGGCATTTCTTCACGCCTTGAAATGTTCCCAATGTGTTGACACCGGCCACACTTGGTGATGTAAGTGTGGACATCTCGCCATAAAGTTGGCCAGTAAAGGCCTGCTTGAAAGATTTTGGCACATGTCTTTGATGTGCTTGCGTGTCCACCATAAGGCGCGGCATGACAATGTTTGATGACGCTTTCCACTTTCTCCTCTGGAACACATCGTCTAAAGATGTTTGTCTATTCCTCTTTTGAACAAGAGTGGTTCGTCCCAATAAAAGCTTTTGATGTCATTGAAGAACTTTTTCTTTTGTTGAAAACTTAAGTCTGGGGGTATGATGTCAGCAGCTAGATAGTTCACAATGTCTGCGTACCAAGGTACGTTTCTTATCATTGAGACTTTTTCCGGTTTAAATTATTTATAGGTTTCAGAGTCATCCTCGCTTATTGTGTTTATCCTAGCTATGAGTTCGTCGTAAGTGAAGTGATCGTCTATTGGTATCATATCTGGTTTCAAATGTTCTAGCCTAGATAGATGATCGGCTACTAAATTCTCAGTGCCTCTCTTATCCTTAATGTCTAAGTCAAATTCTTGGAGTAAGAGAATCCACCTGTGAAATCTCGGCTTAGCGTCTTTTTTGTTTAACAGATATCGGATTGCTGTGTGATCAGTATAAACTACAATCTTAGCTCCTACTAAATAAGATCGGAACTTATCGATTGCAAATACTACAGCTAGCAATTCCTTCTCTGTAGTTGTGTAGTTAAGTTGGGCGGTATCTAGGGTTCTACTGGCATAGTAAATGACATGTAATTTCTTGTCTTTTCTTTTCCCTAAGACATCCCCAACTACATAGTCACTAGCATCGCACATGATTTCAAATGGTTGCTCCCAGTCAGGGGGTTGAATGACAGGAGCTAAAATCAGTGCTCGTTTTAGAATTTTGAAGGCTTTAAGACACTTCTCATTAAAGTCAAATTCAGCATCTTTCATAAGAATGTTAGTTAAGGGTTTTGTTATTTTGGAGAAGTCTTTTATAAAGCGTCAGTAGAATCCAGCATGTCCTAGAAAACTTCGTACTTCCCTAACGGTTTTAGGTGGGTTGAGGTTCTCTATAACTTCTATTTTGGCTTTGTCAACTTCTATCCCTCTCTCGGAGATGATATGCCCTAAAACTATTCCTTCGTTGACCATAAAGTGACACTTCTCCCAATTCAACACAAGGTTCACTTCCACACATCTTTCTAAAATTTTCTCAAGGTTCGAGAGACAATTTTTGAAATCGAATCCACATACAGAAAAATCATCCATGAATACTTCCATAATTCCATTGAGATAGTCCGCAAAAATGGACATCATACAACGTTGGAAGGTGGCAGGTGCATTACAGAGTCCAAAGGGCATCCGCCTATAGGCAAACGTTCCATAAGGACATGTGAATGTAGTTTTTTCTTGGTCCTCTGGGTGAATAGGGATTTGGAAAAATTCGGAATATCCATCTAGATAACAGAAATACGAATGCCTAGCTAGACGTTCGAGCATTTGATCTATAAATGGAAGTGGGAAATGATCTTTCCTAGTCTCCTTATTTAGCTTTCTGTAATCGATGCATATACACCATCCTCCTTCTGTTCGTTTTGCTACTTTGTCTCCCTTATCATTTTCAACAACCGTGATGCCTCCTTTCTTCGGCACCACATGTACAGGACTTACCCACTCACTATCTGATATCTGATATATTATACCAGCTTCCAGTAACTTAAGAACTTCTTTCTTAACTACATCACTCATTATAGGATTTATTCTTCTCTGATGCTCTCTAGAGGGTTTCGAATTTTCTTCTAGCATGATCCGATGCATGCATACGGACGGGCTTATCCCTTTCAAGTCAGAGATTTTATATCCTAATGTTGAAGGGTATCTTCGCAAGGTATATAAGAGTTGATTTGTTTCGTTTTGTCCTAGAGTGGCGTTAATTATAACTGGGCGATTCATCTCTTCGTCCAAAAACTCATATCTTAGATTCTTGGGTAGTTCTTTGAGTTCTAGAGATGGCTTTTTAAGACACGGCATAGGATCGGGTGTAAGAGCTAAACATTCAAAGAGGTTGTCATCAATGTAAGGTTCTTTATATCCATCATCCTCTAGAATGGGTGTTGGTGGTAGTTTAATTAAGGATTCATCTTGCTCAAGTTCGTTTACGCATTCATCAATGATGTCGATTGCATAACATGCATCTCCTATCACATGTGCCATAAGGAATTTAGAGAGGATAAATTCTATCTTTTCATCTCCTACTTTGAAGGTAAGTTTTCCTTTCTTAACATCGATTATAGCTCCGGTGGTTGACAAGAATGGTCTTCCTAAGAGAATTGGGATTTCGTCATCTTCTTTAATATCCATTACCACGAGGTTGGGATATACAACTGACCTATTCTAACTGGTATATCCTCTAATATCCCTGTGGGGTACTTGACAGATCTATCAGCTAGTTGTAAAGACATTTTGGTTGGTTGTAGTTCTCCTAAGTTTAACCTCTTGCAGACTGCCAAAGGCATTAAGCTTACGCTTGCTCCTAGGTCTAAGAAAGCTTTGTCGATCATATGATTTCCTAGGATGCAAGGTATAGAAAAACTTCCAGGATCTTTGTCCTTTTTTGCAAGTTTATTTTCAGAGATGGAATGACATTCTAGGTGTTTAGGATTGTCGAGTCTCTGTTTGTTTGACAGGATGTCTTTTAAGAATTTAACATATGATGGTATTTGGGTAATCGCTTCGGTAAAGGGAATATCTACATGGAGTTTCTCTATTACTTTGTTAAATTTTTGGTATTGGCTTTCTATCTTGGTTTGTTTAAGTCTTTTTGGGTATGGTATTGGAGGTTTATAGGGTGGAGGTGGTGTATAAGTTTTATCTTTCGATTCTTCCACCTGGTTCTATTGGGTTCTTGGTTCCTCTAGTTTCTCTACTTGGTCCTCAGGTATGCTATCTTTTATTGGTTTTTCGGGTACACACATCATTGAAAGTTTCGGTCCATCGTAAGTGGTTCCACTTCTTAGAGTGATAGCATTCGCTTGTCCTTTAGGATTAGGTTGAGTTTGTCTAGGGAATTTTCCTCCAGGTGTGGTTTGCATGGCTTGCGTTTGAGCCACTTGCGAGATCTGAGTCTTGAGCATCTTATGATGGGTCATTATTTGGTCAAACTTAGTTGCTAGTTGTGTTACTAGTTCGTTTGTATGGGTGCTCTGGTTCATAAATTCTTTATTTTGCTGAGTCTGGGTTGTGATAAAAGTATCTAGGGTTTCCCTAAGATTTGGTCTTGGTGGCATAGCTTGCATAGGTTGGTTTGATTTTTGAGGTTGAAAACCTTGCGGTCTGGGTGTTCCAGGATATTGGATTGGATTGTTGTTCTTATAGGAAAAATTCGGGTGATTCCTCCATCCAGGGTTATAGGTGTTCGAGAACGGGTTTCCTTGGGTGTAATTGACTTGTTCTGAGCTAGACTCATTCAACAGGTAACAATCTGAAGTTGGATGTCCTTGGGTTCCATAGAGTTCGGATTCCGAGTGGAGTGCAGCTACTGTGGCAGGGTTTTGGGATATGTTATCTACTCTTAAGGCTAGGGCGTTCATTTTAGCTTGCATCATGTCCATGCTACTTATCTCATGCACCCCTCCTTGGGTCTCCTTATTCTCCACTGTCGCTCGTTCTGCCCCCCATTGGTAATGGTTTTGGGCCATATCTTCGATCAGGGAACAAGCTTCAGGGTAAGGTTTGTTCATCAGCGCACCACCTGCAGCGGCGTCGATAGACATTTTGGTATTATAATGGAGTCCATTATAGAAGGTGTGAATGATCAACCATTGCTCTAGGCCATGGTGTGGACAAGCTCTTAAAAGGTCTTTATATCTTTCCCAAGCTTCAAATAGAGATTCTCCCTGGTTTTTGGTGAATCTAGTGATCAGGTTTCTAAGAATAGTGGTTTTGCTATGGGGAAAATACCTGGCAAGGAACACTCTTCTAAGGTCCTCCCAAGTTGTTATCGAATTGGCAGGGAGGGAATCTAACCAATCGTGAGCTTTCCCTCTTAGAGAGAATGGAAACAATCTTAGGCGTATTGCTTCAGATGTGGCACCATTTGCTTTGAGGGTGTCGGCTAATTGGATAAATGCCTTCAAGTGTTGATTCGGGTTCTCGGTAGCGAGACCAGCGAATTGGTTTTGTTGAACTAATTGTAATAGCGAGGGTTTTAGTTCGAAGTTGTTAGTTGTTATAGCTGGATTTACTATACTAGAACTAGGTTCCTCGTTAGATGGTTGGGAAAATTCCTTAAGCGGTCTTTGATTACGGTCCTCGGCCATAGCTTTCTTTAACTTTCGTATAAAGAGACGGGCTCGAGCGAAACATTCAGTTTCTACTAAAGGATCTATTAGGTTACCGGTGCTACGATTTCTACGCATCAACCGTCTAAATAAGTAGCCTTAGTCTAAACGGGATAACAAAAAGGGACACACTGCTGGATTTGTTATAATGATACAAAACATATATATTATATAAAAAAACAAAAATCATTGCCAGAACATAAAAACGCGCGCGTAACATTTGAATCCACCAATGGGCAGGGACACCTCATCGTCCCTGTCCTGAAACCTGTAAAAGAATACATGCGCATTTGAATCCGCAGCTAAAAATGCAGGCCTATCCTAAAGTCTTCTATAGGCCATATAAATCCATTCCAAGAACATGGTTTGACTCGTCCTGGCTTCCTGATCAAAAACATGCCCTTCTTGTGGATCAATTGTCCCTGAAATAGAAAACCCCAAAAAATCTCCAAGAACCCTAACTATGGTGATTCTTGTTACAAATCATATAAATGAAATTCACTAATACAAAAAGCTTACAAATGTTCTTGTGATCACAAATATGCAATTACTTTGTTCAAATGATGCCAGAATAATGAGTTACGATTTCAAGAAAGAAGCAGATCCGCGAGGTACTTACAGTGCTTTAGAGTTCTTAAAAACGCATGGTTTGGATTGTAAAAGCTTCTGGAGATGATCAGCAATTGATTGAGAGAAGTCCCAAGTCCTGAAAACGCCTCTAGCTTGGACTTTGATCTCTCACTTTTTTGTGAATTTTCCAATTCTGATTCTGCCTCTCTCTGCACTCTCCAACCCTGATTTTCGTCCCTTATGCTTGCTTATGTAATGCTCAGTGTATTAGGGTAATAAATATGGACTAAATCTTTCCATATCAATGCATATGAATTTGATTTGATCTCTATTTTAAATCTTTCCAAATTTGATTCAATTCAATCTTTTTGCCCATGATTTGATTTGATACGAATTCCATGGTGATGCTAGCTGTAAACAAAGCCTAAAACAACCAGAAAATCATGAGTTATTAATTCTTGGGATTTTTTATGATTTTATTTGATTAAAAATGAATAAATTCAATAAAAAATAAAATTAAATAATAAAAGTGAAATATGGGCACATGGCTAGATCTAGGGCACGTGGGGAATGATGCAAACCCAAGTCAAGTGGAAAAGAATGGGCCCATTGGACAAAATTTGAAGTTTTGGGGATAATTGACTTTTGGCAATTTTGCAAAAAAGTCCAACTTCAGCAATGCATAACTTCTTCAATTTTGAACTTTTGGAAGTGTTTTTTGACTTTTTAGAGAGCTTGAGATGTCCTATAACCAACCCTTTTGGTATCATCTCAATTTAATATTCCATTATCAAGTTATAAGCTTTGGAAAAAAAGGTGTTTTTGTTGACTTTCAAAAATGACCTATAATATTCAAATTTATAACTTCTTGTGAGTGCATTTTTTGATCTTGGGGTATGAAGATGGATTGTAAGAAATTTAATCCTCTTATAAATGAGCTTTGGATGGGTCATTTCTAATAAATTATGAGAACGTTATGCTTGGTCAAAGTTGGGTTGACTTTTCCTGCAAAACCCTAATTTAGCAACTTTTGAGTCTTGATGAATTTTGAGCAATCCTTGATGAATCATGATCAACCCTTGATCAAATGATGAAATATCCTTTAAAATGAGAATGTTGACAAAAAATCTTGAAGTTTGACTGTATGTAGGTCACAGTTGACTTTTGCCCTAACACAATCGATTTTTGGACCTTTTGAGCAATTGACTGAGCAAACTTCCTCTGTGATGGGCTTTTACTGTATAGTCTAAATTATAACTGCAAGTGCACAGCCTATCGAAGTAATATATAAGATTATCGAACCACAGAGACCAATTGTCAATCTATCGACTCTATTGTTAAGGTGTTTATCTAAGGCAGATCAGTAAGGGATTGAGTTCAGTACAACGAAATAAAAGCGAATAAAATTAAAGAGATAAAACAAACGGGATCGAATGTAAATCACGAGATCAGACAGTGTCCTAGCATGCATGTATAGTATTTACTTTTGGGTAATATTTTCCATTTATAGCAAAGAACTGTTTAACAGGAACTTGTAGCTTTCGCATACTAAGAACCGGGTTTACTCTTTAAATTAAATTCCTTTATTGTCACTTATAAAAGGTGCCTAACGCGTTAAAGAAGTAAACCTATTTTTAAGAAACAAGTTATTTTGACTTAGTGAAAAAGTGTTTTAATTTGGAAAACTTAACTTAAAGAGATCCTTGGCTTTTGACCAAGAATCAGATTTTAATCCCACAAACGCGTCCGCAAATAGTTTCAAAATCGTTTTCTAAAATTATATCAAGTAATCCTACTTAACCAAACGAACTTCTTTCGCTCTTTTCGTTTGGTCAAGAACTAATCTAGCTTAATCTTGAGTATGGACGACTTTCGATCTTACCCATTAACTTTTAAACACATTTAAACCAGTATTAAAAAGCTAAAACATCCCAAAGGTATTTCTATTAGCATGGCATACAGAACATAGTTATGATTCGATCCTTACATTCTAACCCTAATAAATTTAGCTAGACATGGTAAGCATTTAAAGTCTATAAAACATGTAGACTATGATAAGAGCGTTTAAAGTCTATAAAACGTGTAGACTATGGTAAGAGCATTTAGAGTCTATAAAACGTGTAGACTATGGTAAGAGCATTTAGAGTATATAAAACGTGTAGACTATGGTAAAAGCATTTAAAGTCTATAAAACGTGTAGACTATGGTAAGAGAATTTAGAGTCTATAAAACGTGTAGACTATGGTAAGAGAATTTAAAATAAATGAAAGCAATTAAATTAGAACCTTGCTCCAATCGGAGGCTTGAATCTGATACAAGTCGTGGAAATGTAAAAGATAGTATGATAAACTTCAACCAAAGTGCTCCAAACTTGAATACAATCTCGCACACTCAAGTGTGATAACTTCCCGATGTGAGAAGATTATCACTTTACAAAGTAGTAATATATGCCTAAGAAGTAATTTGTCTGGATCTAAGTTTGCATCTAAGTTTGGATGAAAATGAAAATGAAATGAACTTGCTATTTATAGAAGATTCTGAAATTCTGCAAAGACGAGCATGCCCCTTAACTCCTTCTGAGCGGGAAATGGTTTGTGAAGGCCGCAGGCGTGGCCACCCTCCCCGCGGGCACGGTGAGTGAAAATGGAGAGATCGTGGGAACGTGGCAGTTGGCCCCTGGGTGAAAGTGCGCCATGTCAGCGTGTTCCCTATAGCCGGCGGCAGAGCTGGATGCCATGTGTGTATTTTCTTGGAAAAACCCTATTTTTCTAGCGTTTTCGCTCATTTCTTTTCTGAAGGATCTGAAAGGACATGTGACCTGAAAACAAAGGAAACAAGGGCATAATACTAGAAAAACAATAATAAAACTAAGGAAAACATGTGATATTCGAGTCCGAAACATAGTGCGATTTGGTGTTATCACTCTACAAGGCTTGAAACTTGACATGGATGACCTTGAGAACATATTAGGACATTGGGGAGCACTTGAGGTCATTTGGATTCAAGGATCTTGATGCACCACAAAACCCTAATTTGGGGTTAACTGCCATAGGAGATAGCTTGTCTGACCAACTCTTGAGCAACCTTGAGCCACTGGGAGATTTTTCTTGCAATGTCTTGAGAAATATGGGAGGGAAAATTTTGGGGTACAACACTACCCCTCTGTTGTACCCCAAAATTTACCCTCTCATTTCACTCAAAGACATGCCTCTAAAGGTCCTCAACTGCTCAAGGTTGACTAAGGGTTGACCAGACAAATCCTCTTTCTAAGATAATGAGCCTCAAACTAGGGTTTCCATTTTCATCAATATGTTTGAGTTCCAAGGGTCCCAAATGATTTCCATTTCCCTAATATGCTCTCAAGATCATCCATGCCAAGTTTCATGCCTTGCACTACAAGTTTGCTCAAAATCAACTGTGTTAGGTCAAAAGTCAACTCTGACCCACATACAGTCAAACTTCAAGATTATTTGTCAAAATCAACATTTTGAAGTAATATTCATCATTTGATCAAGGGTTGATCATGATTCCTCAAGGAATTCCCCAAATTCATGAAAACTCAAAAGTTACTAAATTAGGGTTTCTATAGGAAAAGTCAACCAAACTTTGACCAGGCATAACTTTCTCATACTTTATCAAAAATTTCCCATATAAGGCTCATTTTGAATAGGATTCAATTCCCTATAACTCATCTTTTCCATAACTTTCAAAAAATGTACTCATGAAAAGATATAAATTCATACATTATAGGTCATTTCAAAAAGTCAACAAAAACACCTTTTGGGTCAAAGCTTCTTACATGAACATGAAAGATCCAATTGAGATGAAACCAAAAGGGTTGTTTAGAGGACATCCTAAGCTTTCTAAAAAGTCCAATAACACCCTCTTAGGGTCAAAATTGAGAGAGATGTGCATTGTCAAAGTTGGCCATTTTTGGAAATTTGCCCAAAGTCAACAATGCTCAAAATTGCATTTTTTCCACATGGGCCCATCTTTTCAAGATTGAATCTCATTCATAACATGGTCCACAACCCATAAACCATTCCAAGCATTATTTACTTATTTATTTAATTTATTTTGATTTTCTTTATTTAAATTCAAATAAAATCAAATAAAATCAAAATAAATAAAATCAAGGGGATGAGATTTGTTTTGCATTGAATTAGAGATCATGCTTGCTGTCACAAAGCTAAACAAATCATGCAAGACTAAAAACAAGAGAAAATCTCCAAATGTGGAAAGATTGGAATCAAAATTCATGGCCATCATATCTTTGATTCTTTCCAAAACCATTGACATATTCTTGATTCTACTACTTATACAAGATCATTGCAACCCTATAAAAGGACCCAAGAAGCTGCGCATCTGCCTCATACAGCAAGAATCAACTTTAATTTTTTGTCAAAAAAATGCTGATCACATATTCCTCCACAAGCTGATTCAAGTCATTCCAAGATCACAAACAGCTTCAGTGAGTTCCTCTGATCAATTCCAGACCTTCACAAGTGACCACAACATTCAGAATCGTAAAATCCATAACTCGGTTCTCCAACTTTTTTTTAATTTTCGATTACATGCATACATGCGTTTTCAATGAAATTTAACCATGCATTTTTGTTTATCATAAGGTTTCAATGCTTTCTGATTTTTTTGATTGAGTTTTAAGTGCATGAATCAAAGGATACCATTGTTAGGGTTCTAAGCTTCAAATCGGGGCTTTCTGATTTAGACATAATTAGGATAAACAAATGCCATCATATTTTTCAGGGGACCAAAACGAGTTGATTCATAGCCTCACCATTAATTTATATTGCATATTTTGAGAATTTTGATTTTTGCAGGGGCTTTAGTGACGCTTGATCCGTTTCTATAAGCTATAGTAATGGATGCAGTCCGTAGGTAAAACTGTGGTAAAAAACGACAATTCTGGGGAGAAAATGAGTGATGTGGCTGACTCCCACTGGCCGATTTGAATGTTGGCGCGTTTTTATAGGCATGCCGCCTTGTTTATGTTATGTTATTATTTGTTAACGAATGAGTCATGTAGCACAAGTGGTAAAAGGCAGCACTGGTGAGAGAATGGACCTGGCTTTGATCCCAGGTCCAAGCATCTTGTAATTTTATTTTCCTAACATACTTTGCAGGATCCCATGCGCCTCACCTTCACAAGACCATCATGCATCCTCAGATCCAACCATGGGATCATCTCAGATCCAGATCCAGCGCCCAAAAATTCACCCCCATGGTGGACCCTCAGAGGCAAGCTTCATTGAATCGCGCGCTGGGCAATGGGGCTATCAGCAAATTGGGCTTGGCAAATTCAACAACAAACCCCCAGTTTTCTATTTCATACCAGGCCCATTTTAATTCTTTTAATTTCTTCTATTTATTTATTTGACTTTAATTATTTCACAAAAAATCATTGTTTTTAATTAAATCATAAAAACACAAAAATATTAGAATTAGGTTTTTTTCATAAAATATTTAATTTCATTAATTAATTAGGCTAATTTAATTAGGGTAATTTAATCTCTTTTTCATAATTAAAATCAATTAGAAATTAGGTTAAATCATAATTTAATCACTTTTCTTTCAAATAAAAATACAAAAATATTTTTCTTTAACTAATTAGATTTCTTTTAGAATTTCAATTTTATTCCCCGTATTTAATTCTGTCGCGCGTAGTCTTTTTCCCTTATTTCTTAATTATTGTAATTGCTTTGAGATTGTAATAGTTTTAACTAGGATTTTATTTACTGCCTTTATTTACTGTTTACGCCCATTTTGGTTATGTAATCCCCTCCCCGAGGCCATGTAATATCTAGGTTTAAATTCCCGTACTTTACTTTCCGCTATTATTAACTGCTTAGACTAATAGGCTTGTATGGAAAGAATAACGAGTAAAATGGTAGATAACCCCAAATGCGCAAGATCAAAATTAACTGAAATCAAACACTTGCACATATTTACTCTTAGGGTATACTCCCACTCCGGTTGCCTTCGTAAACGGTCATGAAGTATAGGGAATTTTTATGGTCGCCCTCTAGGCCCAAAAGATAAAAAATGACCCATTCAAATGTTGCCTCGAAAATATCTTTAGGACTCTAGGGTAATTACTAAGGTTTCCAAACCATTGCTTTAGTGGTCGTAATTGTCCCTTTCGTCCCTTTCGATTGCCTCTTAAAACTCCAACGATGGAGCTACCTACTCCTTAATAGTAAGATAGCACCGTCTAAAATTAAATAAGAAAATGAACAAACACTTTTTTTCGAGTAGGTAGAAACTTTTAGGTACTTGCTCACAACAACAAATTTTTACACATACACTTTCAAACAAGCTTTTCAAAAACATTTTATCACACCCTTGAGGGCTGATACAAGGGTTACCATAAAGTGAAACACCGCACTAAGGCAAATTTCAAAACTTTTTCAAGCACACAAACACATGAAAGCAATTTTAAAAATGAGCAAGCACCTAAGAGCCCTTGGAAAACCATGGATAGAAAGGGTGCTAACACCTTATCTTTCTATAATCTACCCCCCTTACTCAGAAACATCTCGAAAAAGGTTTTTTCTGTTCTTTTTCCTTTTCCTTTGTTGGATGAAATAAAAGTCGGTGGCGACTCTTACTTACCGCACATTTGCGAACAAAAAACACAAACCAGTATTAACAGTCGGTTCTACCACCGTATCACAGAACTGGCGACTCTGCTGGGGAATGAATAACGTGGGGTATACCTTAGGATCTACGTCATTTTTAAATTGCTTTCTTGTTTGTTTTGCCTGCTTTATCTTTAAGGGATTTTGCTTGGGTATTGTTAAAGATCCTACATCTAGATCTGGGGGCACATTTTAGGTAAACAACAATAGATCGTGGAGACTGTACGACGTAGAACGATATGGTTTAAGAGATGGCTGTGTTGGTGTGACACTTTGCTTGGTATTGGTATCCTTCGTGTGGAAACGAGGAGAATACGGGGCCACCGCATGGTGTCGTGAAGCACTAACGGACCTTAGAACCTTAGTTGAACAAACTTGGCCATTAGAAAGTAGTGAGATAGCCGGCCTCGGTATAAAGCTGAGGATTGGTTGATACTCGATGCTACACTCATTGAGATCATACTTTCATGATATTTCGGCCGCAAGAAAAGATTGTCTGAGCTGAAACAATACCTGATAAAGGATGGTCAGTGATATTGAGAATCCTTAGAACCCAGTTACTTTTCTAAGACAAGTTTAAAACCAACTAAAATTCAAGAGGGTACTTACCTTTGACCTCATGCAAGCCTTTGAACCTAAGGCCTATTTGTGTGCTTTGCTTGTTTGTTGATTTACTTTGTTTTAACATGACATCATGCATCATAACATATCATTCATTCTTATTACGCTAACCATTTCAAGGACGGAGGGAATTTATCTTTGTTCTGTTTTGCAGATCATGGCTTTTGCTCATAGAAACACTATCTGAATCAGCTTTGTAAGAATACCTCACCAACTCAAGGAGCTAGTATCAAGGGTTCCTTAAACTTCTTCGTTCACTAAGAGACATGGTCGACTTCTCAACTTGGTTACATCGAGCTTTGATGAAAAGATGATGGGTGTACTCTGTCAGTTCTTTGATCCCAAGCACCACTGCTCACCTTTCCAGACTATTAGTTGGTGCCTACCATGGAAGAATTCTCTCAATTATTAAATCTACATATTCTTGACCAGATGCCTTTCACAGGTTTAGAAGAGGTTCCTAAGCTAGAAGCCATTGCCTCAGCTTTGCATCTGAAATGGGCCGACGTGGTATCCAATTGGGAAACAAGAAGCGGAGTCAAGGGTTTTCTATCCAAGTTCCTAATAGAGAAGGCCCAACTGTTTTGGGATGATTTGGACTTTCGGGATTTTGAGGAGGTATTGGCCCTTCTAATCTATGGGTTAGTGTTGTTCCCTAATCCAGACTTACTCATAGATGTGAATGTTATCAAGATCTTCCTCTCTTGCAACCCTGTGCTCACTTTGCTCGGAGATACCTTGCATGCTCTCCATACTCGCACTATGAAGAGAAGAGGGGTTCTTATGTGCTGCATGCCATTACTGTCGAGGTGGTTTATTTCTCACCTCCATAAGTCAGTGCTGAAGAATGAAGAAGGTATGGGTTGGTCACAAAGGATAATGTCACTTTCTCACGCGGATATTCTCTGGTATTCCCGATCTATGGGAGATATTTCTATTATTGACCGCTGCAGGGAATTACCTAATGTCCCACTACTTGGAATTAGGGGAGGCATAACTTATAATCCTTCTTTGGCTCTGCGAAAATTTGGTTAGCTCGAAGGGATGGTCCTCATGAGATGCTTATCCAGGGCATTAAGTTTAACTATGAGGATGATGTTCAAGGGTATCTCCAGAGGTTCATACGAGCTTGGGGCATGGTCAACAAATCTGACGTCAAGACTTTGGGGCCGAAGACTTCCATTCCTATGGAACCTTATCTCCAATGGGTACGAACTCGTGCTCAGAAACTGATGATGCCATACGTAGCCGTCTTACCAGTGATTGTGGAGCCCATTACTGAAGGGGATATTCCCTACACGGTTCTTCATCCTGATATGCCCACCGATCTTGAAGAACTACAGAGGTCCTAGATTCAATTGAAGAAGGATTAGGATACTTATAGGGACCAGTTCTATGCCCAGGAGAAGAAAGTTTTAGAGCTCACAAAGCAGCTTCATGAGGAAAGAATCCTTAATGTCTATCGCGGCACGGAGAGGAGGCATCCATGGGAAACTTCATTTTCTTTTAGTTTATAGAATTTTCAATTGTAACGCCTAAAAGGCAGTTATATTTTGAATTCTACTAATAAAATCTTGGTTTCATTTTGGATTCGCAAATTTAAATTTCCCAAAGTCCTTGAAATCATTGCATACACATGCCATACATATCAATGAATAAACATGTACCATAATAGGTTTCTCATCTTCTTCGCTATTTATTTCAGCAATAATGTCTTATGAACAAAGTATCAAGGATCTCCAGGCACAAAATGCCCAATTTCAGAAAATGTTCGTAGCCTTGGCTAAGGGGCAGGAAGATCTGAAGGCCCTTATCCTGAAAGAGAAGAATAAGAATAAGAAGAAGAAGAAGAAGAAGAAGAAGAAGAATATTGTTGGTGTCCTGAATCTGGGCAGAAGATTTAAGGGACCATTGAAGCAACTGGTTGATCTGACCTCCTCGTCCAAAGAAGGGGAGAATAAAGAGAGAGAGACAAGGGAGGATGACTCTAGACCTAAGGTTTCTGATAATGACACAGATTACAATGATGAGCAGTATCCTCCCACAGAGGATAGATACAAACAGCTAGTGGATTGTCTGAGTGTAATGGAGATCCAAAGAATACCAGGGCTAGATTTTGAAGAGTTGGGTTTGGTATCTGGGGTTGTTATTCCACCGAAATTCAAGGCTCCGGTATTTGAAAAATATGATGGGGTGTCTTGTCCCAAGCTTAATCTCCGTTCCTATGTGAGGAAGATCCAGCCTCACACTGCTGACCGGAAGTTATGGGTCCATTTCTTCCAAGAAACTTTAACCGGGACTCAACTGGATTGGTTCTATCAGTTGGAAGGAACCAACATCCATACCTGGGAAGACTTGGCTACTGCTTTCTACAAGTAGTACCAATATAATGCTGACCTAGCACCAACTTGAGTGCACCTGCAGAATATGTCCATGGGCTCGAAAGAAGGGTTCAAGGAATATGCACAAAAGTGGAGGGATCTAGCTGGCAGAGTACAACCTCCTCTGACTGATCTGAAATGGTAGACATGTTCATGGGTACTCTGACAGGACCATTCTTCAATTTTCTAATTGGGAGTTCCTCATTTGGGTTCACAGAGATGGTTCTAACAGGAGAGAGGATCAAAAATGGTATCAGAAGCGGGAAGATCCATGTGGCTGCATCTTCTAGTGCTGAGAAGAATCCATTTGGTGGTAAGAGGGAAGCCAATGTTGTGCACGGCCAGAAGGGGAGTAATAAGGCATACTACCACGAATCTGTGGGGGCAGTGTTGGTCTTTAATTCAGCACACACACAACGACCACAACAATAGAACAATCAGCCAAGGGTAGAAAGACCTCTAAGGCAGTTCACCCAAATCAACATGCCATTGTCACAAGGATTGCAATACATGTTGAAGATGAATCTTATTAAGGTGATAGACCCTCATCCAAACCCTAAGACTTCCTCTCCTAACTACAATCCAGATGCAAGTTGTGCTTATCATCTTGGCAGCCCGGGGCACGATACAAACGATTGTTGGGCGTTGAAATACAAGATTCAGAATATGATTGACGCCAAGGAGATTGAATTTGACCCTCCTGAGACTCCCAACGTGATCACTTCTCCCATGCCAAATCATGACTAGGATTGAAAGCATTTTTGTTCATTTGAATTCTCAAGTTGTATTTTCTTTATTTATTTAAACAATTATTGTCATGTCAAAACTTTGTTATTTCATTAATGCATTACACATGTTTGTCTTGAATTAATTTGCTTAAACTGCTTTATACTTCCTTTTCGTGATATTCAACTCTCGATTAAAATCTCTAAGCCTTAGAGGGAGGATGACGAAAATGATACCACAATCTCTACAGTATGCTTTTGAACAGACCCCACTAACGATGTACATGCATTGTTTCAAATCCCAAATAGTGGAGTTATAAGGAAGATAATACCTAGTCAACCCCTTTGAGCCAAAGAAGTAGGAGTTTTTCTTTCACACAAATTAAAACCCTTAATCATAACCTGTGACAGGGTAGTTTTCTCAGTTAATTCAGAGGCGCATTCAATCGCAATCTTCCGCTTCGCACACAATGAATGGCATCGATGACGTCCTTCCAAATCAAAAGACTGTGATGGTTCCGCATAATCGTCAAGACAGGCAGTCATTATCTCTCAAAATAAAAGCCCGTTAAGTCAAAACCTATGAAGGAGACTTAAGAAAAAAACTAGGGCATCCCGATGAATGTAATCACAAAGAGAAACAGTTCAGGCAAAAGAAGGGATAACAAAATCAAAAAAGAAATAGGTCCTACAAATCCTCAACAGAAATAAGATTACAAAAATGACTACCTATTCAAAATAAACTTTTAGTATCCGAACCATCACCGGAACATCAAGGACAGTACTCCAGGACTCAACTGGGATTCTAAACGTGCAATTAATTGAGCATGTGACTGAAGGACATCACGAAGAACGGGTGGGTACAAATGAATTTTGAGCCTTTATCCTTTATTTCTTAAACCGTGAACCAGACCACGTTATAACCCTTAAAAGTCCTAGTTGAAGCATGGGTTAGTTTGAGAGCATACTGCTACAAAGGTATCCTGACTCCTGTAGGACTTGTTACGAATCCCGAGTTGATATCACATTCTTGCAAATTTTATTTTACTACACAAAACACATTTTCAAAAAAAAAATTCAAGAAAGACATGAGTTTTGCATTCTTTAAATGACATTGTTTGCATATGACTAATTGTTTGACAGCAGAGAAATCCGCACAATGGATATTCAATGAAAAGACATCCTCTCAATGAATAGAATCACCTTAGTGGGAAAAACACTTCCAATAACAGGTCTTCTATAAGCAAGGGGAATGACATGATGTCTAACACACCTGGGGCTGGCTCTCCAAAAGTGCCAGATAACCAGGGGAAGATCTCCATCTGAATCACTAGGGGCATTACACACGCATTCCAGCAATGAATCATGTGCCATCAAGAAAACATTTTTGACAGTACTACAACACAACATTATGGACAGTGACAACTCCCCACATAGTAGAGGCGACTAAAGCTTTGACATCGGCTTCCCCAGGCAGGAGCTACTTTCCCCAGCAAAGCTCCTTTAGAGAGCCGACATCTATATTCCCCGGCCAAATTTTATAAGTCACAAATGGTTCATAAATTTGTCTCCCAAGCAGAGTTTATTTCTCTGAATTTGAAAGCTCAACCCCCAACAGAATTTATTCCTCCAGCTACAGAAATTCATCCCCTGTGGAGTTATTCTCTAGCAGAGTCTCTCTCCGGCAGAATATTCATAAACAAAAAGGAGTAAATCCACGACATAGTCGTCTCCGTTCACCATCTCCAGCAGAAGAACCACTTTTTCTACGACGGTCACGAAATCAATTTCTAGTACTCTCCAACAGCAGTCAGGGATTTATTTTCCCAGACTCGGACGTGTCACAATAGCATTTCATGTTCATACATCATGACGTGCGCACACATATTACATACAGCATAATCTCATTTATTTTGAGAACATCATCATACAATGCATTTCATGCATCACATATAATTAATCATGTACCTTTTTAGGAAAGATGGTTATCATCAAAAATTTCCAGCAGGTCCAAGATTTGCTCCTGCGCGACCAAATGCAGATTTACACGGGTTCGTCACGAAGCAATCTTACACGAGTTTCTCCTAAAGGCGGCTTCACACGGGCTTATCTTGAAAAAAATATCACACGGGCCCCTTCTCATACATTTCCAAATAAATTTTCACACGAACTCATCACGAAGTAACCCTACAATCCAGATTCCTTCCCATAGCCCTACACAGACTTATCCCGAAGTAACCTTACCCAGGTTCCTTTTGAAGTTTTACACGAATTTATCCTGAAGTGACCTTACCCAGGTTCCTCCTGAAGTTTTACACAGACTTAGCCCGAAGTAACCTTACCCAGGTTCCTTCTAAAGTTTTACACGGACTTATCTCGAAATAAGCTTACCCAGGTTCCTTCTGAATTTTTACTCAGACTTATCCTGAAGCAACCCTACCCAGGTTCCTTCTTACAATTTCCCGATGTAGTTTTACCCAGACTCATCCTGAAGCAATCCTAACCAGGTTCCTTCTGAAGTTTTACACAGACTTATCCTTAAGCCACCTTACCCAGGTTCCCTCTCGGTTCAGATGCAGTTTTACCCAAACTCATCACGAAGAAACCTTACCCAAGCTCCTCCTCGATTCAGATGCAGTTTTACCCAAACTCCTCACGAAGCAACCTTACCCAGGTTCCTTCTCGGTTCAGATGCAGGTTTACCCAAACTCATCACAAAGCAACCTTAACCATGTTCCTTCTCGGTTCAGATGCAGTTTTACCCAAACTCATCACGAAGCAACCTTACCCAGGTTCCTTCTCGGTTCAGATGCAGTTTTACCCAAACTCATCACGAAGTAACCCTACTATCTAGGTTCCTTCCTATAAGCCCTACTATCCAGGATTTCATCTCGAAGTAACCCTACTATCCAGGTTCCTTTCCATAAGCCCTACTATCCAGGCTTTCATCTCGAAGTAACCCTACTATCCAGGTTCCTTCCCATAAGCCCTACTATCCAGGCTTTCATCTCGAAGTAACCCTACTATCCAGGTTCCTTCCCATAAGCCCTACTATCCAGGCTTTCATCTCGAAGTAACCCTACTATCCAGGTTCCTTCCCATAAGCCCTACTATCCAGGCTTCCATCTCGAAGTAACCCTACTATCCAGGTTACTTCTCATAGCCCTACTATCCAGGCTTTCATTTCGAAGTAACCCTACTATCCAAGTTCTTTCCCATAAGCCCTACTATCCAGGATTTCATTTTGAAGTAACCTTACTATCCAGGTTCCTTCTCTTTTATCTCCAGACAATAGTTTACAGCACTGTTAAAACCTAGACACGACCAGATACGGTCAATTTCATATTCCCCAGTAGAGTAGTGGACAACCGAAGCTCCTAAACTCTATTCCCCACGACAAAGACCAACATTCCTCAGCGAAGTCCTCCCTAACAACAGGAACAAGAATTCCCACAAAGGAATATATCAAAAATCATCATTATTCTGGATGGCATCTTTAAGCCCATCTTAGATGAGTCTCCGTCATCTTATCCAAATGGTATTTGTAAGCCCATTCCCGATATTACCTATACAAATTAAGCATCATTTCAGAAAAGTGCAAATTTCTGGGCACTCTAGTGTTCAATCATCTTCCACCTTCAGATCACAAAAGGTAGACCAGCCAATCTACATCCTCAGGTTTAAGAAGATTGAACAGGGGCAGCTGTTGTATGATGCGGTGTATTCGCAAGTGTACGAATCGCGTCGGAGTAATATAAAAGATTATCGATCCACAGAGACCAATCGTCAATCTATCATTTCCTATTGTTACCGTGTTTAGCTAAGTCAATATTAAACACGAAATATAGCATGCAAGAAAGTAAAATGCGGCGAAATAAACTTCAGATATAAAAGCAGGGTCAAATGTAATTCACATAGTCAGATGATATTCACAATGCTTTGGAATAGAACTACTTATAGGGCAATATTTTCTACTAAAGAAAATAACTAATTTAACAGGAACAGTCGCTTTCGCATAATCAGAACCGAGTTTACTCTCTAATCAGACCTTCTTATCGTCACTTATAAAAAGGCGCGCATTACGTTAAAGTAATAAACCTATTTTTAAGAAATAAAGTACTTGACCAAGTTGAAAAGTATTTTGATTTGGAATTTTTAATAAAAAGGGGACCTAACTTTAACCCTATAAATGCGTCCGAAAATAGTTTCAAAATTGATTTCTTTGATAATAAAAATCCCTAATTAACCGGACAAAGCGCTTTCGCTTCCTTTGACCAGTTAGAACTAACCGAGTTTAACAAAGGGTTGGACGACTTTCGATCTTACCCAATAACAATAAAGTACATAAAACTCGTATTAAAAACCAAAATAGCCCATAAGCATTTCTATTGACACATTATTTGGAATATCGATCTAACTAGATTCCTTACATTCTAGCCCAGTAAGGTTCAGCCCGACATGGGAATGTAAACAGACATGTTAAAATAAATCATGCGAGAAAGTAAATAATTTAAAATGCGGTGCGGGAAATAAACAAAATAAAAGCAGTGCAGAAAATAAACAAGGTAAAAGCAGGTGCGGGAAATAAACAAAGTAAAAGTAGGTGCGGGAAATAAACAAAGTGAAATCAGTGCGGAAAATAAACAAAGTAAAAGCAGGTGCGTGAAATAAACAAAGTAAAAGCATGTGCGGGAAATATAAATAGAAACCTGCTCCAAACGGGGAGGTTTAAAATCTGGTACAAACTGGAAGTAAAATGTGACTGGAAATAAATAGCAGTTGAAAATAAATGTGGCAGGATAAACTTTTGCTGAAGTGCTCCAAACTCGATTACAGACTCAATCTATGAACTCGACCATAGAATCAATCAACAGTGCAATAATTCCCTGATGTGAAGAATTATCGCTTTACAATGGTAAAATTATATGGCTTAAGTTCTCAACTATGGTTGGATCAAGTTTGCAACTAAGCATGGATGAATTAAAATGAAATCAGGAACTTCTATTTATAGAGGATGAAGAATGCAGGAAATCACAGGAATGCCCCCTAACTCCTTTTGGGGGGGAAAACATCGTCCAAAGGTGGCGCCCGCCATGGAGGCCATGGTGCCCGCCATGAGTGTAAATGAAAGGAAGTGGGGAACGTGGCAGTTGAGGTCAGCAGGAGGTGGTCCACGTCATGGCCTACCCTATGATTGGCGCCATGGTGGATGCCATGAGTGCAAATTTGACCTAAACTCCTATTTTCCAGCCTACTTTCCTTCATTTCTTCAGGGGAGCTCTGGATAATTGGAATACTTGAAAAGGAAACAAAAGATAGGCATAATACAAGAAAACAATAATAAAAAACCTAAATAACATGTGAAATCAGAGTAAAAAACAAGTGTAATGTAAGTGTTATCAAATTCTCCCACACTTAAACCTTTGCTTGTTCTCAAGTAAAAACTCTAAATAGATTAAGAAGAAAAATGGTGTTAGTGAACAAGTTGGGATGAAAGGGGCCTCTGGAATTAAAACAGAGATGTATTGATAGGTACTAACTGATTCAAACCAAGGATATCATAGTGACACTCTTCCGTAAAACAGACATAAGCTTCGTTCTTTTACGAACCAATCCATATCATGCCACTATGCTTAGGCCTATATTTTTATTTTTTTCAAATCCTTTTTCATTCAGGCGCAATCACATTAAGCCCGTTATTTGTACATGCTCATAGTAAAGTGATCGGGTAGTGATTCTGATCATAAACCATAGGGCTCTGGTACAAAAAGTTGGTTTAACCCCTTTTATTGACCCATTTATAGTTGCGGGGGATCGGATCGTAATCCTCCCTACCAAGATCAACACCAGATACCTCTGAACCAACTAAAGATGGGTAAAAAAAAATTTCTTTTTCTTTTTCTTCTTCTTTTGCTCTTGCTTTTGCTTTATTTTTCAACATACAACTTTTGTTGAGTTAAATGACTTTGTGAGGGTCACCTATCCTGGGGTTGTAGTTTATAATAAGAACATAGCATATAGATCATTCACTTCTCTTCGGTCCCCTACGTAGAGCATGCTTAGACCGGAGCTGACTGCTAGGATAAACTATTCATGGATTTAAGAATGAAAATTTTAAGGCCACGACATAGGGGGTATCGGGATCGAATTCCTAAATTTATGAAGCTTAAGGTGTAAAAAAGATGTCGATGCTTCAAAAGGGCTTTCCCAAGTCATACTACATCCTATCTCAACCAGGTCTTATAGCCCAACTAAGTTCAAAACACAATGTTTTTCTTAGAAAAATTTTTTGGTTAGGCTCAAGAAATGGGGGAGTGGACATAGAGTACACCATACAGATATAAATGACTTGTTAAACACATGTATTATTTTGAAAAGAAAGAAAGCAAGCAAACTAAAGCAAATAAAGAAGTAAAATAACGAGAAGGAAAATGCAGAAAAGGAAAAATAAAGCGAGAAAAATAAAGCGAGTAAATCTTCTCCCACACTTAAATCGAACATTGTCCCCAATGTTACGAAATAAGATAAGGAAAGAGTCACTTGGTAAAGTACTAAGGCTGGCTAGGTCCCTCGCCATCCTGCGGTGAATGTCTAGGATGACGGGATCGGTTGTGATGACGACTGCTCTGAGAAGCCTCGAACTGGTCAAATCTGGCGGACAAGGCAATCTATGAACTCTGAATCTCGCGAAGGTTGCCTAAAAGGGAACCTTGAGTGGCCTTCATGAGGGCAGAGTGCCTCTGAAACTGGGCTTGTTTCCTATGTTTCTCGCGGGATATCGCCAATTGAGATTCCATAAGACTTTGAAAAGAGCGGTCTGTCTACTATCGTGACGCCTCCATAAAACTCATGTTATCTACCAGCTGTTGTTGGATGGCAGAAAGTAAACCATCTCTTCTCTCCTCCTGGGATAGCTAGTCATGCCACACCGCTTCAGTGATGTAGAAGCCATGAGTCGTACCTGAAAAAGTGTGTGTAGGTGAAGCATGGTGGGGGGACAGAGGTGGGGCATGAGGTTCATCCCTCTGTGCTTGTATTCTTCATCAGCCTCGTGTCCGTCCCCAAGTGGAACATTAGGAGGTAATGGACCCGTAAAAGGTGGAGCATCTAGATCATAGGTCCAGTTCCTTGCAATTCGTACATCAGTACGTCTAGTGCAAGGCAGAACGACTGATGGAATAGCGACACCCCGAACCATAAGTTCAAAGCCACCCGCTCTCCTCACCTTCCACAATTTCATATCTTTTAGAAATTTCAAATTAATTGTGCGGGGAGGCAGGGGTGCTAGGGTAGCTATCTCAACGTCGAGGTGCAGAGCTCTAGCAATAGATGTAACTAGTCCTCCAAAAGCTATGGTCCCTGTGTGTCTCAGGACAGCAATCATGTGAGAAATCATAAACGGGACTGAATTAATTCTTCTATTAGTGAGACTACCTTGCAAAAATAGAAGTTCTCTAGCATTTACCTTGTTTGGATTCTCTTGGCCAAAAATAGTACAGACGAGCATATATCGAAAAATTTGAATAGTCGGGTTATGGATCAATGATGCTAAAATTCCTTCAAAAGAATTTATAGAAGAGTTTTACAATTGACGCCAGAAGGAAAATGCATCAGTGGACCATTCAGAATCCAAAGGGGTCTCACAAATAGCGCCATCACCATGAGGAATACCCAATAGAGCTGCTAGTTCATCGGTGTTATATTCATATTCAGCATTAAACTTATGAAATTTAACTGTATCGACGATACTAGTAGTGTCGGGGTGAACCAAATAAATTAGGGAACTTAAGAATTCCCGAGTTAGCCTCTCAAAGGTGGGCTCTTTTCTAATAAAAATCTCATGCAATCCTAGGATGTCAGCTAAATGAAAAAACTATGATAAAGTCCCAAAGTATACAGACAGTCTTCATCGACATACCTGGTTGAGACAATTTCTGGTCCTTGCAGTTTTTCAAGGATTTTCCGTTGTCGGTCTCCGAGTTTTCCTTCACGAAGAACGTATCCATTGAACTCCATTGTTGCTCCTTTGGAAGAAAATTGAAAAAAAATGGGTTTCAAAATGGGTGTTGGAGATTGGGAGGAGGAAGTTTGAATTTTTATGAAGGTTAAAAAAAATGGATGTTGGAGTGGTTAATGGGGTAGTAGGTGGTTGATAAAATGAGAGTTTTTGGGTGGTTTTGGGGTTGAAAATGGAGAAAGTGAGAGGTTTTTGAAAATCTGCCCGTTATAGTCCCAGACCCCATGGCGGGCGCCATGCTTGGAATTTGGGTTGGGCTCAAATTTCTTTGTTTTGTTGGTTTGGGCTTCTTATTCCAATTTCTTCTCGTAGGTGCAAACATCAATTCTTCATTTGGTGCTTCCAAGGATTGGTGTATTGCATTTTTTTCTTTTATGTTTATAAATTGAAAATAATAAACTCATAAAAATAAAATAAACAATTAATTAAAGAGAAAAAAATAGAAATATACTTAATTATGGTAAGTCACGAAAAATAAAAATAAAAAGAAAGTAGAATGCAAGAGTTAGGCATAAAAATATATAAGTCTGAAAAAGGAAACAACATGATAAAAGCAACAACAAAACAGAAAAACAGTGCAGATATGAATCAATATCATCAAGGAGTAGTAGGGTCCTTGGTCGATTCAGAACCATGAGCTGCAGCTAACTTACTGCGAAGATCATCAATTTCTTGCTGTAGGAGGTCTGCCTCAGTAGAGTGAGTAGCATTGGAAACCATAACCTGAAGAGAGAGGTCTTCAACTGTCTGATGAAGTTGGGCTACCTCTCTACGCAACTCATTAACCTGTGCATAGATGTCGGGTTGCTGCAAAGAGAAATTATTAGAGAATACAGTGGTCCTATCTGGCGATGGACATGGATGATACTCAGGTACCGGAGGTGGTTTTCGCTCGTCCACGGTCTCTCCAAGACCTTCTAAGGCATATGTCCAATTGGCAGGGTTATGGACATTGGTCATCATGGGATCAGGCAAGGTAAAATAGTGAACAGTTTCATTATCAATCAGGAGTCTATACTAGTTGGGATTAAAGTAGACTATTCTCATCAGCCCACGATCCAAACAGAAATCAATATCCATTGTAGTATATCCACAGTAGGAGGTAAGGTGAGATAACTTACTTGTATGACCCAAAGCAGAAGAGATTTGAGTCACTGTCCCTCCCACATGGAGGATACCTTCAGCATACTTAGAAGTCATCATAAGATTCCACAGCAGAAAATTTCCACAGGCTACAGGGCGAGACTGGGTCCCACAGTAGAGGAAAAAGATCTCCTCGCTAACATGGGTATCAGTTTCGGCCTTCCCTAGGAAAGTGTGAGTAATAACCATCTGAAAATACCTGAAAGTGGGGTTGTGAATAACAAGGGATAGCTGAGTGGAAGGATCAAGGCTCCCTCCAACAGTAATATCTCTCCAGAATTTCTCTATGTCCCTAGTCATGAAATATCCAACTGGTAGCTCAGGTATAGCATCGGGTGTGGTCTGGAAGCCTAGCAAGTCGCCAAACTCCCTCTGGGTAAAACAATATTCTATCCTGAATAGTCTAAAAGTAAGATATCCATCCTGGCCATTATATGGCTCAAACTCGAATGAATAGAGGAATTCTAAGGTGAGGTTCCTGTAGGTCACATTTAGGTCATCTGCATACTCGTCCCACTTTAGCTGGTTGCATAGATACTTGATCTTGGCTTCAAAGCCAAGAGCTTCCATGCAAATCTGGTCTGGATATCTGGTTGTTGCCATGGGTCGCTGTGAAAGGACCGCATAGCGTTGTCTCTGAGTGTCATCTCGGAAGGAAACATGCATGTCATCGAAATGCTCCATCTTGAAAAATGTAGTTAGCAAAGACGGCTAGCAGGTGATGCCTGAAATCATAAATTTTGCAACTGTTAGTATAAAGATAAAAATAAAATTTGATAAAGTAAAAAGTAAATAAATGTAAAAAATAAAAATAAACCCATGGGTTTCCTCCCAGGCAGTGCTTGTTTAACGTCGTTACCTTCACGAGTAAACTTCATATATCGGAAACTGGTACTGGTGGATCAATCAGAGTGTGGCTGGAGTAGTTGGTTGGAATGTCACCTCCTTCGTAGTGCTTCAACCTCATCCCATTGAAGATGAATGGGCTACAAGAATTGTTCTTAATCTCGACTGCTCCAGATCTTAGGATTCTAGAGACCTCAAAAGGATCAGTCCATCTTGAACGTATCTTGCCAAGAAAAAGTCGCAACCTGGAATTGAAAAGGAGAACAAGGTTGCCTATATTGAAATCTTTCTTTACAATTCTTTTTTCATGCCAAGTTTTGGTTCTTTCTTTATATATTATAGCATTCTCATAGGCAGGCTGGCGGAATTCCTCCAATTTATGAATGTCAAGGATGCGCTTTTCACCAGCAGTCAAATATTCTAAATTCAGGGTCTTAATGGCCCAATAGGCATTATGCTCTAACTCGAAGGGTAAATGACAAGATTTTACATAGACTAATTGGTAAGGGGTTGTTCCAATAGGGGTTTTAAAAGTTGTTCTGTAGGCCCACAGTGCTTCATGTAGCTTCTGAGACCAATCTTTTATAGAAATTGAAACGTTTTTTTCTAAGATTTGTTTAATCTCCCTGTTAGACACTTCTACTTGGCTGTTAGTCTATGGATGATAAGGTGTTGCTACTTTGTGCTTTACTCCATACTTACTCAAGAGCTTATCAAAGATTCTGGATATGAAATGTGATCCTCCATCACTTATAACGAGACGGGGTGTTCCAAACCTCGGAAAAATGATATTCTTAAATAACTTGACTACCACTCTTGTGTCGTTTGTGGATGATGCAATAGCCTCAATCCATTTAGACACGTAGTCCACAGCTACCAAAATGCAACTATTTCCCATTGAAGGTGGAAATGGTCCCATAAAGTCTATACCCCAAACATCAAAGAGTTCAACTTACTGGATATTCCTCATTGGCATCTCATCACGTCTTGATATGTTCCCAATACGTTGGCATTGGTCGCACTTGACAATGTAGGCATGAACATCGCGCCATAAAGTTGGCCAATAGAGGAATGCTTGAAGAATATTGGCGTGTGTTTTAGATATACCTGCATGTCCACCATAAGGTGCAGAATGACAGTGTCTGATGATGTCTTTTATTTCCTCTTCTGGGATGCAACGCCTGAAAATATTATCTATTCCTCTCTTGAATAGGAGTGGTTCATCCCAGTAGAAATTTTTAACATATTTGAAGAACTTATTTTTCTGTTGGTAATTTAGATCAGGGGGGTGATATCTGCAGCTAGGTAGTTTACAAAATCAGCGTACCAAGGTACGCTCTTCATTACTGAAATTTTTTCAAAATATTTATCTCTGTAAGGCTCGAAATCATCAGTCTTAGCTATAAGTCTGTCATAGTCGAAATCATCATTTATAGGCAATAAGTCAGGTTTTAAGTATTCTAATCTAGAGAGGTGGTCAGCGACAACATTCTCTGTGCCTTTCTTATCCTTAATGTCTAGATTAAACTCTTAGAGTAATAGGATCCATCTAAGTAATCTAGGTTTAGTGTCCTTTTTATTTAATAGATAACCTATGGCAGCATGATCAGTGTAAACAATGATCTTTGCTCCAACTAGGTAGGACCTAAACTTATCTATCGCAAAAATTACTGCCAGCAATTCTTTCTCTGTTGTTGCATAGTTGAGCTGGGCAGTATCTAGGGTTCTACTAGCATAATATATAACATGTAATTTCTTGTCTTTTCGTTTTCCTAGAACAGCACCAACTGCATAATCGCTGGCATCGCACATGATTTCAAAAGGTTGTGTCTAATCTAGGGGTTGCATGATCTGAGATGAAATCAGTGTTTGTTTCAAAAATTTAAAAGCTTCGAGACATTTCTCGTCAAAACAAATTCAACATCCTTCATTAGAATATTAGTCAAAGGTTTTGTTATTTTAGAGAAGTCTTTTATAAAACGCCGATAAAAACGAGCATGTCCAAGAAAACTTCTAATCTCCCTAATGGTTTTAGGTGGGTTGAGGTTTTCTATAACTTCAATTTTGGCTCTATCGACCTCAATACCTCTTTCGGAGACAATGTGTCCTAATACTAAACCTTCATTAACCATAAAATGGCATTTTTCCTAGATTAGCACTAGGTTCACCTCTACGCATCTTTCAAGGATTTTTTCGAGGTTGGAGAGACAATCTTTAAAATTGAATCCACACATCGAGAAATCGTCCATGAAAACTTCCATTATTCCATCTAGGTAATCTAAAAATATAGACATCATACAACGTTGAAAAGTGGCAGGGGCATTACAGAGTCCAAAGGGCATTCGTCTATAGGCGAACGTTCCATAAGGACAAGTGAAGGTTGTTTTCTCTTGATCCTCAGGGTGAATAGGTATTTGGAAAAATCCTGAGTATCCATCTAGATAACAAAAGTGCGAGTGTCTGTCTAGACGTTCGAGCATTTGATCTATAAATGGAAGAGGGAAATGATCCTTCCTAGTTGCTTTGTTTAATTTTCTATAATCTATACACATACGCAAACCTCCTTCTGTTCGTTTAGCAATATGCTCACCTTTCTCATTTTCTATGACTGTGATGCCTCCTTTCTTTGGCAGCACATGCACAGGGCTCACCCAATTACTATCTGGTATTTGGTAAATTATACCAGCCTCTAGTAACTTAAGAACATCTCTTTTAACAACATCGTTCATTATAGGGTTTATTCTTCTTTGATGTTCTCTTGAGGGTTTTGAGTTTTCCTCTAACAAGATCCGGTGCATGCACATCGATGGACTTATTCCTTTTAAATCGGAGATGTTATACCCTAAAGTTGAGGGATATTTTCGTAAGATCTCTAAGAGTTGAGTTGTCTTGTCTTGACTTAAAATAGCATTAACTATAACAAGACGATTCAACTCTTTATCTAAGAATTTGAATATGAGGTTCTTGGGAAGTTCCTTCAGTTCTAAAGATGGTTTCAAAGGGCAAGGCATGGGATCGGGAGTAAGCGATAAACATTCATAGAGGTCGTCATCGATGTAAGGTTCTAAACTTTTAAATCCATCGTCCTCCATATTGGGGGTCGAAGGTAACTTGATATTTTTGTTAGATTCCTCTCGCTTAAGTTCCAAGATACACTCGTCAATGATGTCGATGGAATAACAGGCATCTCCTATGACTGGTGCTATTAAGAACTTTGAAAGAATAAATTCTATCTTTTCATCACCCACCTCAAATGTTAATTTTCCTTCCTTAACGTCAATTATGGCTCCGGCTGTTGATAGGAATGGTATACCTAAGAGGATTGGGATTTATTCGTCTTCTTTAATATCCATAACCACGAAATCAGTTGGGATATATAACTGACCGATCTTAACTAGTATGTCTTCAAGTATGCCTATAGGATACTTAATTGATCTATCATCCAGCTGGAGAGACATTTTAGTCGGCTGCAATTCTCCTAAGTTTAACCTTCTACAAACTGCTAAAGGCATAAGGCTGACGCTAGCTCCTAGATCTAAGAAGGCTTTGTCAATAGTATGATTTCCTAAGATACAAGGAATGGAAAAACTTCCTGGATCCTTTTCTTTCTTGGCAAGTTTATTTTCTGAAATAAAATTGCATTCAATAGGTTTGGGATCATCAAGTCTACGCTTGTTGGTCAGGATGTCTTTTAGGAATTTAGCATAAGATGGTATATGAGTGACGGTTTCGGTGAAAGGAATCTCTACATGGAGTTTTTCTATAACTTTAACGAATCTCTGGTATTGATTGTCAAGTTTGGTTTGTTTAAGTCTTTGCAGAAATAGGATTGGGGGTTTGTACGGGGGTGGTGATTTATTAGTTTTATCTTTTAATTTTGGTTCTTTTTGCTTTTCGGGTTCCTCTTGTTCCTCCACTTGGTCTGTAGGCAAAACATTTGTCTTAGGTTGTGAGGGTGTACTCATGGCTGGATTCTTGGGTCCATCGTAAGTAGTCACACTTCATAAGGAAATGGAATTAGCTTTCCCCTTAGGATTTGGTTGAAGTTGTCCAAGGAATTGTCCTCCAGGTGTAGTTTGTGGGGTTTGTGTTTGGGCTATCTCCGAGATCTGGGTTTCAAGCATCTTGTTATGCATAATTATTTGATCAACCTTAGTTCCTAATTACGTGATTAGTTCGTTTACGTGAATATTCTGATTTAGGAACTCTTTGTTTTGCTGGGTTTGAGCTGAAATGAAATTTTCCATGATTTTCTCAAGGTTTGGTTTGGGTGCCATAACTTGCATAGGTTGATTTGGTCTTTGGGCTTGGAAACCTGTAGGTCTTGGAGGTGCAAATTTTTGTATTGGGCTATTGTTTTTATAAGAAAAGTTTGGGTGATTCCTCCATCCGGGGTTGTAAGTGTTTGAAAATAGGTTTCCTTGGGTGTAGTTTACTTGGTCTGAGCAAGGCTCATTCAACAAGTTACATTTCGCAGGTTGATGTCCTTGGGTCCCACAGAGTTCACATTCAGAAGCTACTGCGGCTACAGTATTAGGGTTTTGAGACATGTTTTGAACTTTTAAGGCAAGAGCGTCCATTTTAACTTGCATCATGTCTAGAGAACTTATCTCATGTTTTCCTCCTTGGGTCTCCTTTTTCTCTACCGTAGCTCGTTCTGTTCCCCATTGGTAATGGTTTTGGGCCATGTCCTTGATAACGAGAAATCGTATCATATAATTGCTACATTTTTAATTGATTTTCATAATGCATTAACCCATTTAACTCCCGATTGTTCCGAGTTTTTATGTCTTTTCACAGGTACAACATGTTTCAAGTCAAATTAGTGAAAAAGGATCGCATGAAGAAAGCTAACCAAAAATCAGAAGAAAAAGAACTAAATCTGCAAAATCTGCAAAGTTTGATGTTGTAACGGCCGTCATACCCCCATTACGAGCGTAACACGCTCACAACTTGAAGGACGCTCGTCACACATCATTGATGAACGTAACACGCTATTTAAGCGCATTACGACCGTCAACTCCTCATGACGACCGTCACACGCGTAATTCAACGTTATGCATAACAGGAGACGTGGGTAACATAATGGATGTTTTCTTCTCCTACAATTTCTCAACTGCAGCAACGAACAGTCTGAGTCTTCCTCCACTCAAGCATGCAAGTCCACGTTCCTAAATTCTCTTAACTGCAAAAATCCTCTTCTATAAATAGGAGGAATATTAATGGAACGAAAGAGAGTTTTTGCTACAGATTTTCTTGCCGAAGCCATGCCAAAATTAAATACTGCATTTTTTGTTCTTGCCTTATTTTTCCCTTTTTCCAATTAATAACTATTTCCAACATTAGGAAATTGTTATTGTAGTCAGAATTTATTTCTAGCCTCAGAATTTGTTTCAAGTTCCGATTTCGAAGTTCCAATCTTTCCGACTTGTGGAAGAGGGAGCTTGACGAATAATATTGTTATTCAGGTTTTTTAATCACATTAAATTTTAATATAATTTGTTTATGTTTATTTATTTATTTATTTTATCATGAATGCTTTATTCTTTCCCGATTATATTTTCTGTATGTCTATTTAGAATACTATGACTAGCTAATTTTCTAGAGTCGGGATGTAATAATAGTAACTGAATGGATTAAATTGTGCCTAAGCTAAAATCTAAATTAACTTAATTCTGGCTGTGACTTTTTATAATTAAAATCAATCTTTTTGTTACGAGAGTAAGAAAAGTAAAATAGGTTAGAATCGAGACCACGAGAGTGTGAGGTTTCAACTGGATAGCTAAAGTTAGGCATTTGATTTAAATACAGCGAGAGCGCTTTAAAACGAATTAGATTTTATTAAGTTTTCAAAAAGTATTTTCTAAACACTTATGGGCTAGCGAGAGCAGGCATAGGGATTTAGGGGTATAATCCGAGATAAGACCACGAGAGTGTGAGTTGAGGGTTTTTAAACTGATAATTTCTACAGAACCATCTAAGTTAAACACCTTTATATGCTTAGGTTCGATTAGATCCACTTAGGTTCACTACATTACATACCGACCGTTTTATTATTATTATTCCCTTAATTCGATTTATTTTTCCCTTACCTTAACCTCTAAACAACCAAACGTGACAACATCCTCCTTAGCTAAACTACCAAACCTTTATAGCACTAGAGTGATTACAAAGTCCCTGTGGGTTCGACATATTTTTATTACTACCATGATAGGATGTGCACTTGCAGTTAAGATACCGTTAGACACATTAGGTCGATCGCGAACATCAAGTTTTTGGCACCGTTGTCGGGGACTTTGATTTAGTCACTAGTGCACTCGTAAAGTAGTACTGTATAGACTAAGGCAACTATTTATTTTTCCCTCTGTTGTATGCCAAATAATCGCTCCCAAAGCGAGCCTTTGCATCTACAAATCAACGATATCGAGCGCTATCTCAGATTAAGACGCAGAGTTCAAGAATACCGTGATCTCAACAATCTTCCTCCGACTAAGCTCCCTGATTTCTCAATCCCTGAATTAATTGAAGAATCTAAGATGGTTGACGTACCAAATCCATCTTGTGCTCTTAAGGATTACGCAGTTCCTTCTCAAGCGGAGCCTCACAACAGCATTGTCGCTCCTGCTATCGCTCAAAACGATTTTGAGCTGAAACCTTCGCTTCTATCTGCCGTTCAGCAGAACCAATTTTCTGGATCTCCTACTGACGACCCTAACCTACATCTGTCAGTGTTTGTGCAGTACGCAGTCACTGTAAAAGAGAATGGTGTAAACCCAGAGGCGATACGATTGCGCCTATTTCCCTTTTCTTTAAGAGACAAAGCTCGAGCATGGCTCCAATCTCTTCCTTCAAACTCAATCACCACATGGGGTGAGTTGAAAAAAGTATTTTTAGCTAGGTATTTCCCACCAAGAAAAACTGCTATGCTTAGAGCCAACATCAATGGTTTCAGACAAAAAGATAACGAATCGCTTTTCGAAGCATGGGAACGCTATAAGGACATGATCAGACTCTGTCCTCATCATGGTTTAGAAGAATGGCTGATCATTCATACGTTCTATAACGGTCTCTTGTACAACACAAGAATGACTATAGACACTGTTGCTGGTGGCGCATTGATGGATAAGCCGTATACCGAGGCAACTCAACTCATTAAAAGCATGGCTCAAAACCATTATCAATGGGGAAGCGAAAGATCTAACATGGAAAAAACCCAAACAAAAGGTGGCATGATTGAAGTGAATAGTCTGGATCAAGTCAACGCTAAAGTAGAAGCCCTTACCCAAAAGCTAGAAAATCTTACTACTGCTCCCGCAGCTACCGTAGCTTCGGTAGTTCAAGCTTGCGATATATGTGGTCTTCAATCACATCCTGCTCCAAAATGCCCACTTCTAACAGGAGTTCCAGCTGAATAAGCGAATTACGTGCAGGGAAACCCTCATAGAAATACATATAACCCTGGTTGGAAGAATCATCCGAACTTTTCATATAAAAGCAACAACGCGTTATACGCACCTGGACAAGCTCCTGCCACACCACCTGGCTATCCAAAAGCTGCCCTAAATCACACCAATAACAGACCTAATACATCCAATGCCCCTAGGAAGTCCAATCTAGAAATCATGATAGAACATTTCATTGCTTCCCAATCTCAAACTAATAAAGATGTTCTGAATCAAAATTTACATACTAATGAGCAGATTAAACAATTATCTAGTAAAGTTGACGCTTTAGCTACCCATAATAAGATGCTTGAAACTCAAATTTCACAAGTGGCTCAACAACAAGCATATACTGCTGCCCCAACTGTATTATTCCCTAGTCAACCACAACCTAACCCGAAAGGACAAGCTAACAATGTAATCCTGAGAAGTGGAAAAGAACTTGATGTACCTGTTGATCCAAGACTCGAAAATCCAGCCATGTACCAAAAGCAGAACAAGCAAGCTGAAATTGAGAATGAACCAAAGGAAAAGGAAAACGAGAACCAAGAGGCAGTGGAGAAAGAGAAGCCTTATGTGCCTCCACCACCCTATAAACCGCCGATTTTGTACCCTCAGAGACTTACCAATTCCAAAACGATGGGCCAATTCAAGAAATTCGTTGAACTTCTGAAACAACTGAATATCACAATACCGTTTACAAAAGCTATTACTCAGATGCCCTCGTATGCTAAATTTCTCAAGGAAATCCTATCTAACAAGAAAAAGATAGAAGATAACAGAACAGTTACACTTACTGCTGAGTGTAGCGCTATTATTCAAAATGATATGCCCCCTAAGTTAAAAGATCCAGGTAGTTTCTCTATACCATGTAACATTGGAAAATTTGTCATAGACAAAGCTCTATGCGACTTGGGAGCAAGTATCATTGTCATGCCCCTATCCATTTGCAAAAAGCTAGAAATGGGAGAACTTAGATCCATAAAAATGTTCGTACAATTAGCTGACCGGTCAGTTAAATACCTTGTAGGTATACTGGAAAACGTCCCAGTTAGAATAGGTCAATTCTATATCCCGATCGATTTCATAATCATGGACATTACTGAGAACTCAGTTACTCCTATCATATTAGGAAGACCCTTCCTAGCCACAGTTGGAGCTATAATTGATGTAAAGAAGGGCAGACTGACATTCGAAGTTGGAGAGGAAAAAGTGGAGTTCATCCTCACTCAATTCTTACAAGCACCAGCCATGAATGACACATGTTATCTAATAGACGTTATAGACGAGTGCGTAAGAGAGATGGAAGTGGAACATACCACATACTATGAAATAATGAAAATCCAAACCCCTCTGATATTCAAAGACGACAATTGGCGTGAACCATACCAAGACGATAGTCTAAGCGAAAGTCTAGCACTTACACCTGATCATATGTCATGTCCAAAGAAACCAGATTTAGAGTTAAAAACCTTACCCAGGAACCTAAGATACGAATTCCTAGATACCAAATGTACACGACCAGTAATAATCAATTCCAGTTTAGGAACGCTCGAAACTGAGAAACTTTTAGACGTCCTAAGGAAGTACCCGACTACATTAGGTTATAACATATCCGACTTAAAAGGAATATGTCCTTCAATTTGCATGCACCGTATTATGCTAGAAGAAGATTGCAAAACCTCTAGAGAACCCCAAAGAAGGATTAACCCAATCCTTAGCACAATAGTCAGAGATGAAATTAAGAAGATATTGGAAGCAGGAATCATATATCCGATCTCCGACAGTAAATGGGTCAGCCCAGTACACGTCGTACCAAAGAAAGGAGGTATCACTGCCGTGAAGAACGCAAAGGGCGAACCGATAACGCAAATAGTAGTAAATGGGCATAAAGTGTGCATTGATTATAGGAAACTAAACAAAGCTACTCGAAAAGACCATTTCCCTCTACCTTTCATAGATCAAATGTTAGAACGACTAGCAAAGCATTCCTACTTCTGCTATCTAGATGGTTATTCCAGATTTTTCCAAATTCCTATTCACCATGATGACCAAGAGAAGACTACATTTACATATCCCTATGGAACATTCACTTATAGACGAATGCCCTTCGGACTGTGCAATGCCCCAGCAACCTTTCAACGATGTATGATGTCAATCTTTGTGGATTTCATCGATAACATCATGGAAGTGTTCATGGACGACTTCTCTGTGTGCAGGCAAAGTTTTGAAGGATGCTTATCAAACCTAGAAAAGATTTTAGAAAGATGTGTGAAAGTAAACCTCGTGCTTAACTGGGAAAAATTCCATTTCATGGTCAGAGAAGGAATCGTACTAGGACATATTATATCTAACAAAGGAATCGAAGTTGATAAAGCCAAGATAGAAGTCATAAAAGAACTTCAACCACCTAAGACAGTTCGAGAAATACGAAGCTTTTTAGGACACGCCGATTTCTATCGATGATTTATCAAGGATTTTTTCGAAGATCACTAAACCACTCACTGGTCTATTAATGAAAGACGCTGAGTTCATATTCGCCAAAGATTGTCTAAAAGCGTTTGAAACTCTAAAATCAGCCCTCATCACCGCACCAATCATGCAACCACCAGATTGGAGATTACCTTTCGAAATCATGTGCGATGCGAGCGACTACGCCATAGGCGCAATTCTTGGAAAAAGGAAGGACAAGAAACTTCATGCGATCTACTATGTTAGTAGAACGCTAGACTCAGCTCAAATGAACTACGCCACAACTGAGAAAGAACTCTTAGCAGTTGTCTTTACGCTTAACAAATTTTGTTCTTACCTAGTAGGAGCAAAGATGATCATTTACACAGACCACGCTGCTATCAGATATCTACTAACTAAGAAAGATGCAAAACCAAGACTCCTTAGATGGATCCTACTTTTGCAAGAATTTGACCTAGAAATTAAGGATAAGAAAGGAATAGAAAACGTCATAGCAGACCACTTGTCAAGATTAGAAGGTATAAAACCCGAACAAGTACCGATTAACGATGATTTCCATATGAACAGCTGATAGCACAGATAAGATGCGATCTAGCTCATTGGACCAAAACAAACAAAAAGCCAAAGAAGTCGTGGAAGCGATCCATACAACCATGGGACTGCCATGGTATGCCGACATAGTCAACTACCTAGATGCAGGCGCGCTCCCACCAGACTTAACCTACCAACAGAAAAAGAAATTCTTCCATGATCTAAAGTATTATTATTGGGATGAACCTTTATTATTTAAAAGAGGACCAGACGGAATTTTTCACCGATGCGTACCTGAAGAAGAGATGGAAGATGTTATCACTCACTGTTATTTGTCTCCCTATAGCGGACATGCCAGCACTTCCAAAACTTGTGCAAAGATCCTACAAGCCGGCCTATTTTGGCCTAATCTATGGAAGGATGTCCACATCGCTGTTAAAAACTGCGATCGGTGTCAACACACCGGTAATATTTCAAGACGCGATGAAATGCCTCAAAGAGGAATACTGGAAGTAGAAATCTTTGATGTCTGGGGAATCGATTTCATGGGACATTTCCCATCTTCTTTCGGAAACAAGTATATACTCGTAGCTGTCGATTATGTTTCAAAATGGATTGAGGCTATGGCCTCTCCTATAAATGACACACGAGTAGTAACTAAGCTCTTTAAAAATACAATCTTTCCAAGATTTGGTGTGCCTAGACTTGTCATTAGTGACGGTGGCTCCCATTTCATTTCGAAAATATTCGACAAACTGTTATCCAAGTATGGAGTAAAACACCGAGTAGCAACACCATACCATCCACAAATAAGTGGACAGGTCGAAGTCTCGAACAGGGAAATTAAACAAATCCTAGAGAAAACAGTCGCCATATCTAGGAAAGATTGGTCATCTAAGCTTAACGAGGCTTTATGGGCTTATTGGACAGCCTACAAGACCCCTATAGGAACTACACCTTTCAAACTTGTATATGGAAAGTCCTGTCATCTCCCGGTAGAATTAGAACACAAAGCATATTGGGCAATCAAAACGCTCAACATAAACTACACAGCTGCTGGAGAAAAGCAAATCCTCGAATTGAATGAATTAGAAGAATTAAGACTAGATGCTTATGAAAATGCTAAAATATATAAAGAAAGAACCAAGAGATGGCACGATAAGCGTTTGACCCGGAAGGAATTCAGTGTAGGAGACGTCGTGCTATTATTTAACTCTAGACTTAGGCTTTTTCCTGGAAAATTAAAATCCATATGGTCTGGTCCTTTTGAAATAACAAAAATATTCTCTAACGGAGCAATAAAAATTAAGGGGAGGAATAGTGACCCGTTCACAGTGAACGGGCAGCGATTAAAGCAATATCATCGTATAGAGAATAGAAATTATGCGAATAGTCTAAAACTCTTCGAATTACCCACTATTTCCCCTGAATGATTTACTGCTAGGCACTACATCAGGCTTATGATGTTAAAAACAGCGCTTAGTGGGAGGCAACCCACCTGTTTATTTTTGTTATTATTTCTGTTTGTTTTTATTTTTGATTTTCTATTCCGTTTCTACATTTATTTCTTTTAAAGCATTATTTTCATATTTTCTTTTTCAATTTTTCTAAAAAATTTTATACAACTGCGTCTGATTTTCAAACAACTTTACAGGTTTTCTAAAAAAGTCTTTTTCTATCCTACCTTCTCCCCTGATTTGCTTTCCCCCTTTGCTATTTACTATGGAAACCACTTTTAGAGGCAGGAACCAAATGAGGAGGTTTGAGGAATTATCACACAGAAATATTGGTATGACATTATATTATGATGAACCAACAATGGATACTTTAGGCATTAAGGATAGTGTCCATTATCTGTTTAGCCAGCTGGGGTGGGAAAAAGCCCACATTAAATCTAGGTTTGTTACATACCGCGAGCTCACCCTTGAATTTCTAAGCTCCTTAGTTCACATACTTGAGCGTGGTTTCGGAACTAGAAAGGGATTTATAGCCTTCAGGTTATTTGGTATTGAATTTGCTTATACCCATAAAGAATTAGCCGACCTTCTAGGATTCCCTAGCGGACCTTTTGCTTTTTCCACCACCCAGGCAGAGTTAATGGATTTTGAGCTAGACTACTTTTGGGGGACTTTAACCGGAAACTACCACCCTGAGCCGGATAGCATGGATAATAATGAAATACATAACCCCGCTATCCGTTATTTCCATAAGATTCTAGCACATACCATTTTCGGAAAAGAACAGAACCGCACTACAGTATCCAAAGATGAGATATTTTTGCTGCAGTGTATGACCCAAGGCCGACTTGTAAATGTAGTTCCATTCTTGATGCAGACCTTTTCCCGCATTGCTCAGAACCCTAGCGAGCCAATCATCATAGGAGGCCTTGTTACCATGATTTCTAACGCCCTCGGGCTTAGATACCAGCTACATAGGTGCACACAATTTAGTTCTATCCGCCCTATGAATATTGATTTTTGTTTCCACCTACGAATAACAGGTAATCTAGGTCCTGCACCTTTCGAATACTTGATAAGGGACGAAGTAGTCACGATATTTACACTTCCTAACCATGCCAAAACAAGTGCCCACAATCGCGACAATTGGGTGTATGAGCTTAACCCTCCCGACCACCCATCGACACCTGAGACACCACAATCCTACAAAGTTTATGATACCATAATGTCTGATGAGAGTGACCCCAAGACCCCTCCTGGTTACCATGATGGTAACAACATCATAGAGGATGTTGACCTCCCTGCAATAACAAAAGGAGAATATGCTGAAAATTTGAGTAAAATCTCTACTACGCTGGATGTTTATCATACGGACATTAATGGAATCAAGAACGAGTTGAAGGGTATGTGTATGGACATTGTTGTACCCCAAAATTTGCCCTCCCATATTTCTCAAAACATTTCAAGAAAATTCACAAGTCCAACCCGGCGCGTTATATTCAGGTGTTCTTTCGCCAAGATATCTCTGATAACATATTCTCAAATTCAGGTTCGGCTCAAGAGTCAATTCTTTAAAAAAGGTATCCGAATGTGTGAGTTTTCTTGAAGAAATATAGTGAAAAAGTGTGCTGAAAGTGCAGTTTTTACGCGCTAAAAAAATTCATAACTTGAAGATCGTGACTCGTTTTGAACCCGTTCCGGTGGCCAAAATTCCGTCTTGACATTATCTACGTTTTCATCTCTCACGGCTGGAAGCCAATTTCGATCAGAAGGTCTTCAAAAATGTGGATTTATCAACTATTTTCGTGCAGAAAATTTGTAACAGAAGTTTATTTGCGTCATGTTCAAAAAATCATAACTTGGTCGATTTTCATCGTATCGAGCTGGTTCTGGCGCCAAAATTTCACAAATTGAGTTGGCTACATTTTCACAGAAGGTATTGAGTTCAAACGGTATTCAAAAGGCCTTTGTTTTTTGCTCAGAGTGCGTGACACGCTGAAAATCCTGAATGCTGAATATTATTTCATCTGGGCCGAAACTTCGAAAATTCATAACTCGGTCAATTTTTATCGGATTGGGCTCATATTTTTACACAAGGTCACTGACTCATAGATCTACAACTTTGCTTCAAAAGTCGAGACCGGATTATGTTCCGATCAATACCAGTTTTTTATTGAAGAACGTGTCAGAGTCGACACTGGAGCCCAAATTAAGTTTGTTTGAGCTGAAACTTCAAAAATTCATAACTAATTCACCGTTTATCCGATTGAGCCGATTTTCGGACAGGAGTTAGTTATCGATGTCAGCTACATTTTGTTTTCACATTTCAACTTCAAAAAATACACTTAAGTCCCTGCGATTTAGCCTGGAAAGTTACGAATTCAAGTGAATATTGGAGGCCCAATTGCACATTCAAAACTCATTTGCTTTACCCTAATTTCCATTATATAATCACCTTCTTTTCACACAAACCAGAGAGGAGAAAAAAGAGGAGGAAAAGAGAAAAAAAACCTTGCCACAACACTGTTAGAATATCAAACTCTTTCAAGAACCCTAAAACCTTGAAATCCTTATTACAAATCTCTCTCTCACTACAAACAAGTCATCTCAGTTACAAACCAACACCTCACTACTTCTTCAGTAAGGATAAGGCTGGCTTGATCTCCATGATCCTAATTTTCCAGTAAGGCATAAAAGCATTCAGGTCACTAATTTTCCAGTAAGGGTAAGATTGATTTGATCTCCATGATCAAAAGGGTATAATCATTCATACATGCCATATTGTGCCTAAACATTAAATTTCTTCATATATTGGCTTTATTTGCATTTTATGATTTTATTTAATGTTTTCGTGAGATTCAACACTGCAGATTTAGACAGGATCTCCATGCAGGTTCATTAAGGAACGTTGAGGCCAAAAGCCAAATGGCCAAAAGCCAAAAGCCAAAAGCCAAATGGCCAAAGTAGAAAAACTTATGCATGACACCAATACATGGCGAGACAGACATCCTAGAAGATTAAGAAATGTTGAGGCCAGAACACAAATGGCCAACAGCCAGAACACAAATGGCCATGAAACCCAATCCAATGGCCAAAGAATGCAGACCACTGTATTCAGGAGTCAATGAACACGCACGTGATGCCAGAAAGTCAAACAAGGCTTTTTGTCTAATGGGCCATATTTCTCATAAAAAACCTCCCTTTGAGTCTGAATACCCCCCATGGTTTGCACATTTTTATTTTTTTATTTGATTTTCCTTTTTATTCTTTTAATTGTTTTCAATTGTTTTCTTTAATTTCATAAATTAATTTTCATAAGATAAAAAATCAGAAACTAAAAATGTTTATTGTTATTAATATTAATTTCACCATTATTTTTTGTAAATAAACTTTAATAATTAACTTAGGTTAATTTAGGTTTCAAAACTTTAATATTTTTCTTAATAAATTAAAATATGTAGAAATTAGGTTTTTTTTAACTTTTCATCATTTTTTTAAATAAATAATTTTCTCATCATTACTATCATTATTAATTACTAAATATTTTGTAAATAAACATGTACATTAATTATTTAATAAATTAGGTTAAACCTTAATATTTTCTTAATAATTAAAAATAATTTAGAATTAGGGTTTCGTTAAACTATAATTTTAATCTTTTTCTTTATTTTCATTAAATACAAAAACAAACAAAAAACATTTCTTTTCTTTTATTGAATACTTAATTAATTTTTAATTCAATTTAATTTCAAAAGGGTCCAACGCCCTCAAACGTTCTATTTTTATTCTTTTCGCACGTTATTTTATTTTCTTATAAATATTAATGTAATTCTCCCAAAGCCTTGTAAACTCGGACATTTTATTTCTTGCACGTTATTTACTTTCTGTCAAATCGGGTCCTGGATTAAATTTGGCGATGTGGATCCGCGCCTTTGTAATAGTTTAGGAACTTTTATTTCTCGCAATTTTTAACTGTTAATAATTGCATGCAAGAATGGCCTAAAATAAAAACAAACGCATAGATCACTTTGACATGACAAGACAAAAATAAATGAATCTGACACACAAATCACACACCACCCCTAGGGTACGCCTCACTGTTGCCTTGCCTCGAAAGGTGATCGTCGAGTAGAGGATGTCTTAGTAAGTCCTCATGATCCGGGAACCTGGCATGAGGGTAGCTTCTAAGGTGTCTTCCTATTGCTCTGGTGATCACCATGTCCCGAACCTCGAATTGACCCGAACACCTCCAACGGCGGTGCTACCTACCTCTCAATGGTGGGATGGCACTACTTTAAAGGACATCTACACAGACGAATTCCTTAGGGTAAGTAGACGGCTCGTAGATACTTGCTCTAATTCAAAACAAATCAGAAACTCTTTTTCACACCGACACCTTTCAAAAAGCTTTCAAAAGCAATTTTTCAAACACTCTTGAGGACTGATACAAGAGTCGAACTGAAATTTTCAAAGAAACTTTTTCAAACCCACTCACAGTTGAAAAGCAAACAAACAATTTTGAAAACACAAATGAGCAAGTATCTAAGAGCCCATGGATAACCATGGATAGAAAGGGTGCTAACACCTTCCCTTTCTATAAATCTACCTCCCGAACCGAGAGCAATCTCTATAAGGAATTTTTCTGTGCTTTTGTCCTTTCCATTTGGAGAAAATAAAAGACGGTGGCGACTCTTACTTCCGCGACATTTCGCGAACCAGTGTTAAACAGTCAGTTCCAGATCCACCGATCACAGACATGATAGGCTTAACTGATATAACTGTGGAGCAGTTTTATCACATAAATGTAGCTTTCGAAGATTTGAAAACGCGACTGGGATGAAGCAGCAAAATCAGCACTTATTTTTACCTTGTGTTTTATGTTTCTAGGCAGTTTATGATTTCATTTTAAACAAGTTTACTCTTTACAGTTTTTAAAGTTCTGTTAGAAACATATATTTATTTCAATTTCAGTTTATTTTCATTTTATTTCATTTTTAGTTTATTTTCATTTTCATTAAATTTACTGTGTGTTACATCAAATATTTTATTCACTGTTCATATTATCATTTTGCAAAAATTTTGTTATACGATGTATGTTGGAAATACTCTGCACGTATTGAATTAATGTGTTATAATATTTTGGAAGTACATCGTTTCGTTCATTTCATAAATACAACTCTTTGAATCTGTAACGATCGTAACGTCCCCATGACGAGCGTAACACGCGTTTCACCGTGTTATGCCCGTTAGCCCACTGTGACGGTCGTCACGCGTGCTCAATAGCAGATTCTGCTATTACAGAAGCCGTTCCATTTCCCATTCATTTTTCCCTTTTTCCCAAAACCGTAACAGCACCCATTCAAATTTTCTCTTAAATTCCAACACTCCAACACTTAAAATCCATTACCCCACTACTCAATCCACATTCCAAACACTTTCACGATTCAATCTCTTGCATGCAATATGGCCAACAACCAGCAAATCCCCAATCTCACTTTCAGAGCCGACGAGCAAGGTGAAACCCAACGACTCAAATTCTAGAAATTCCAACGCCGTAGTCTCCAACCTACTCGGTATCTTGACCTTGATTGTTTGAGGAATTTGGGACTGCTAGACAGCGTCCGACTACTTTTGCAGAATGTGAACCTATGGAACCTATGCCGCCAACCGCAACCCATTTACGATACTCTCACCTTGGAGTTTCTGAGTTCCTTTGCATACATTACCCCCACTAGTGTCACAAACTAACTCTCAGGCATGGATAAATTTTGTCTGTTTGGCACTGAGCATCAGCTGTCCCAAACCGATTTCGCACGGCTGCTCGGTTTCTATTCTGACGAAGGTGTCCACCTTCGGGTGCCGGATAATTTCAGTGAGGAAGCTTTTAATTTATGGCACAGTATGACGAACATTCGTGTCGGATCTTATGACCACCTCAACGCCACACATATTCATAATCTGGCTATCCGATACTTTCACCGCATCCTCTGCAACACCATCTTCGCCCGAGACAGCAACCATAAGCTCAACTCTAAGGAGCTCTTCTTCATGCATTGCGCATTCACCGGCCAGAAGATCAAAGCCGCCCCATTTTTATTGGCCCATATTCACTCTATTTTTGCTAGAGGCGGAAAACCCTTCTATTTCGAAGGGATTGTCACCTCTCTTGCCATAGCCCTGAATTATGGTGCCGCTCTCACAGATATGCCTTCTATGGCACCGGCATTGCTGACTCTGGACCACTGCAAGGCCGCACACCTCATCTACGAGCGGGAGGATGGCAGATTCCATCCTGTGATCAGAAACATTGTTTATCATAACATTACTTTGCCTTGCAGGGACCGAATCGACCCACAAAACAGAGCCAACTGGTTATTCGATCCTGCAGCTCTCGAGGGCCATGTTCCTATTCATGAAGACCAGCCTAATTCCCCCGCGGACAAGATGCAAGAAGAGCTGGACAGTGCTGCCCCCGTCCATAACATTCCAGGCCCTTCATCCGCACCACCTCCTATTAACCTTGAAGAAGTTCTCTGCGCCATCCATCTGCAAAATCAAATGAGTGCCGCACTTGAAAGATGACAACAGGAACAATATGACTATTTATGTGCATAAAACACTCAAATTCTAACCTCCCAGTGGAGCATGAACGAGAGGTTGGATGAGGCCCTGTCTGAACTTAACGCCTTAAGGTTGGACGTCAGCACCCTTGGCTACCAGGACACTGATACCGAAGCCACGCCTACCAGGCGATCACGCACCAGGAGTAGAGGACGTGGCCATCAGTAGTTTTTCTTATTTTCTAAGTAGTCTACTTTTTCTGTCTCTTTTTCTTTCTGTTTGTACTTGTATTTCCCCGCCTTTATACCGCAACATTAAGGACAATGTCGGATTTAGTGTGGGAGAGGTACCTTTCCATCTACCATAAACAAGTAATTTTTTTACGTTATTTCTCAGTTTAAATTCTTCCCTGCTTTATTTAGCCATACCGAAAATTTTTGCTTTATCTTCGCATCAGCCCGACATACCTATCTTAACGAAATCCTAGTTAAGGAAGCCGAGAACGATTCAACAAGATCGATACGGTTATGACACCTTAGACTTCCTACTTATGCGATCCGTTTCAATAACCATTATACCTATATCTTGAGTTTTAGTTCTAAAGTAACCCCTAGTAGTTTATACTAGCAGTCAGCACTGTCTTGACACAAACCATGTGGGGAGCCGATGAATATAAGTCTTTAATGCCTGATCAATGAAATATCCTTCTTATCTCGCTGCTAAAAAGAAGAAAAAAAATTGCACCAAAATACAAGGTCGCATATAAGAGATGAGCAATTAATCAAGGAGTCCATTGTTGGTTGGTTCAGAGGTATCTGGTTCTGAACTTGGCAGGGTGTGCTATGGCTCGATCCCCCACAAACTCTAATTTGGATAATATGTATAGGGTTGCCACATTCGTGTACCAGACCCCGTGCTAAAAGGATCAAAGTCACTAACCGGTTACTCCACTACGTGCGTGCTAAGACAAAGGGCTCAATGTGATCGCGCTAGAACAAAACCGGGTGACATAGATATGAGAAACTCTGGGAAGAACTATAACGAAACTATTGGACAGTTTGTTTGAAATGGAAGCCCATGACTTAGCCTATTGCTTGTGTCATTAGCGTATCGTTAGTTTTTCACTTAAGTATCGGTCGAACTGACGAGGATTTCCCATAATTGCTTTAAAAACCAAAGGTATGTCATGCATGTGCGCTTGATAAAACTTGTCCGATCTTTCTAAATGATTATTTGCTTAAGGACAAGCAAAGGTTTAAGTATGGGGGAATTTGATAACGAGAAATCGTATCATATAATTTCTACATTTTTAATCGATTTTCATAATACATTAACCCATTTAACTCCCGATTGTTCAGAGTTTTTATGTCTTTTCACAGGTACAACATGTTTCAAGTCAAATTAGTGAAAAAGGATCACATGAAGAAAGCTAACCAAAAATCAGAAGAAAAAGAACTAAATCTGCAAAATCTGCAAAGTTTGATGTTGTGACGGCCGTCACACCCCCATTATGAGCGTAACGCGCTCACAACTTGAAGCACGCTCGTCACACATCATTGACGAACGTAATTCGCTATTTAAGCGCATTACGACCGTCACCTCCTCATGACGACCGTCACACGCATAATTCAACGTTATGCGTAATAGGAGACGTGGGCAACGTAATGGATGTTTTCTTCTCCTACAATTTCTCAACTGCAGTAACGAACAGTCCGAGTCTTCCTCCACTCAAGCATGCAAGTCCACGTTCCTAAATTCTCTTAACTGCAAAAATCCTCTTCTATAAATAGGAGGAATATTAATGGAACGAAAGAGAGTTTTTGCTACATATTTTCTTGCCGAAGCCCTGCCAAAATTAAATACTGCATTTTTTGTTCTTGCTTTATTTTTCCCTTTTTCCAATTAATAACTATTTCCAACATTAGGAAATTGTTATTGTAGTCAGAATTTATTTCTAGCCTCAGAATTTGTTTCAAGTTCCGATTTCGAAGTTCCAATCTTGCCGACTTGTGGAAGAGGGAGCTTGACGAATAATATTGTTATTCAGGTTTTTTAATCGCATTAAATTTTAATATAATTTTTTTACGTTTATTTATTTATTTATTTTATCATGAATGCTTTATTCTTTTCCGAATATATTTTCTGTATGTCTATTTCGAATACTATGACTAGCTAATTTTCTAGAGTCGGGATGTAATAATAGTAACTGAACGGATTAAATTGTGCCTAAGCTAAAATCTAAATTAACTTAATTCTGGCTGTGACTTTTTATAATTAAAATCAATCTTTTTGTTACGAGAGTAAGAAAAGTAAAATAGGTTAGAATCGAGACCACGAGAGTGTGAGGTTTCAACCGGATAGCTAAAGTTAGCCATTTGATTTAAATACAGCGAGAGCGCTTTAAAACGAATTAGATTTTATTAAGATTTCAAAAAGTATTTTCTAAACACTTATGGGCTAGCGAGAGCAGGCATAGGGCTTTAGGGGTATAATCCGAGATAAGACCACGAGAGTGTGAGTTGAGGGTTTTTAAACTGATAATTTCTACAGAACCATCTAAGTTAAACACCTTTATATGCTTAGGTTCGATTAGATCCACTTAGGATCACTACATTACATACCGACTGTTTTATTATTATTATTCCCTTAATTCGATTTATTTTTCCCTTACCTTAACCTCTAAACAACCAAACGTGACAACATCCGCCTTAGCTAAACTACCAAACCTTTATAGCACTAGAGTGATTACAAAGTCCCTGTGGGTTCGACATCTTTTTATTACTACCGCGATAGGATGTGCAATTGCAGTTAAGATACCGTTAGACACATTAGGTCGATTGCGAACATCAGTCCTCAATGAGAGCACAAGCTTCTAAGTAAGGTTTATTCATCAATGCGCCACCAGCGGCAGCATCGATAGACATCTTTGTGTTGTAATGGAGTCCAATATAGAAGGTGTGGATGATTAGCCATTGTTCTAGGCCATGGTGTGGAAAGGCTCTTAACAGGTCCTTATATCTCTCACATGCTTCAAAAAGTGATTCTCCCAGGTTTTGGTTAAATCTAGTGATTTGGTTTCTAAGGACATCAATTTTTCTGGGCGGAAAATATCTTTCAAGAAATACTCTCCTAAGGTCTTCCCAGGTTGTTATTGAATTAGGTGGATGGGAATCCAACCAATCTCGTGCTTTATCTCTAAGGGAAAAGGGAATAATCTTATTCGTATTGCCTCAGGCAAAACACTATTGCATTTTAAAGTGTCTGCTAATTGTATAAAAGTTTTTAAGTGTTGATTCGTGTTCTCAGTAGCGAGACCACCAAATTGGTTTTGTTGCACCAATTGTAGCAATGAGGGTTTTAGTTCGAAATTATTTGTGGTTATAGATGGGTTTACGATACTTGAACTAGGTTCCTCATCCAACGGTTGGGCAAATTCCTTAAGGGGTATTTGGTTACGATACTCGGCCATAGTTTTTATAATTCTACGGAGAAAAATGGATGTAACGTTCAGGTTCTGCTAAAGGATCAAATAAGGTTTCGGTGCTGCGAGATCTTTGCATTAACCAGACTGTAAAACTTAGTCTAGACGGTGCGACTATAGGGTGCGAAATTTGAAGAAATTGATCCCCGACAATGGTGCCAAAAACTTGATGCGGTGTATTCGCAAGTGTACGAATCGCATCAGAGTAATATAAAAGATTATCGATCCACAGAGACCAATCGTCAATCTATCGTTTCCTATTGTTACGGTGTTTATCTAAGTCAATATTAAACAGGAAATTGAGCATGCAAGAAAGTAAAGTGCGGAAAAATAAACTTCAAATATAAAAGCAGGGTCGAATGTAATTCACATAGTCAGATGATATTCTCAATGCTTCGGAATAGAACTACTTATAAGGAAATATTTTCTACTAAAGAAAAGAACTAATTTAACAGGAACGAACGCTTTCTCTTAATCATAATCGAGTTTACTCTCTAATCAGACCTTCTTATCGTCACTTATAAAAAGGCGTGCATTGTGTTAAAGTAATAAACCTATTTTTAAGAAATAAAGTACTCGACCAAGTTGAAAAGTATTTTGATCTGGAATTTCTAATAAAAAGGGGACCTAAATTTAACCCTATAAACGCATCCGAAAATAGTTTCAAAATTGATTTCTTTGATAATAAAAATCCCTAACTAACCGAACAAAGTGTTTTCGCTTCCTTTGACCAGTTAGATCTAACCGAGTTTAACAAAGGGTTGGACGGCTTTCGATCTTACCCAACAATAATAAAGTACAGAAAACCTGTATTAAAAACCAAAATAGCCCATAAGCATTTCTATTGACACATTATTTGGAATATCGATCTAACTAGATTCCTTACATTTTAGCCCAGCAAGGTTCAGCCTGACATGGGAATGTAAACAAACATGTTAAAATAAATCATGCGAGAAAGTAAATAATTTAAAGTGCAGTGCAGGAAATAAACAAAGTAAAAGCAGTGCGGAAAATAAACAAAGTAAAAGCAGGTGCGGGAAATAAACAAAGTAAAAGCAGGTGCGGGAAATAAACAAAGTAAAAGCAGTGCAAAAAATAAACAAAGTAAAAGCAGGTGCAGGAAATAAACAAAGTAAAAGCAGGTGCGGGAAATATAAAGAGAAACCTGCTCCAAACGAGGAGGTTTTAAATCTGGTACAAACTGGAAGTAAAATGCGACTAAAAATAAACAGTAGTTGAAAATGAATATGGCAGGATAAACTTCTGCCGAAGTGCTCCAAACTCGATTACAGACTCAATCTACGAACTCGATCACAGACTCAATCAACAGTGCAATAATTCCCCGATGTGAAGAATTATCGCTTTACAATGGTGAAATTATATGGCTTAAGTTCACAACTATGGTTGGATCAAGTTTGCAACTAAGCTTGGGTGAATTGAAATGAAATCAGGAAATTCTATTTATAGAGGATGAAGAATGCAGGAAATCACAGGAATGCCCCCCAACTCCTTTTGGGGGGGAAAACATCGTCCAAAGGTGGCGCCCTCCATGAGTGTAAATGAAAGGAAGTGGGGAACGTGGCAGTTGAGGTCAGCAGGAGGTGGTCCACGTCATGGCCTACCCTATGGCTGGCTCCATGGTGGACGCCATGAGTGCAAATTTGACCTAAACTCTTGTTTTTCAGCCTGTTTTCCTTCATTTCTTCAGGAGAGCTCTGGATAACTGAAATACCTGAAAAGGAAACAAAAGATAGGCATAATACAAGAAAACAATAATAAAAAACCTAAATAACATGTGAAATCAGAGTAAAAAAACAAGTGTAAATTAAGTTTTATCAATGTACCCTAAAATTTCCCCTTTCATTTCACTCAAAGACATGCCTCTAGAGGTCCTCAACTGCTCAAGGTTAACTAAGGGTTCACCAGACAAATCCTACTTCTAAGACAATGAGCCTCAAACTAGGGTTTCCATTTTAATCAAGATGTTTGAGTTCCAAGGGTCCCAAAAGATTTTCATTACCCTAATATGTTCTCAAGATCATCCATGCCAAGTTTCATGCCTTGCACTACAAGTTTGCTCAAAATCAACTATGTTAGGTCAAAAGTCAATTGTGACCCACATACAGTCAAACTTCAAGATTTTTGGTCAACATCAACATTTTGAAGTAATATTCATCATTTGATCAAGGGTTGATCATGATTCCTCAAGGAATGCCCTAAATCCATCAAAACTCAAAAGTTGCTAAATTAGGATTTCTATAGGAAAAGTCAACCAAACTTTGACCTGACATAACTTTCTCATACTTTATCAGAAATTTCCCATCCAAGGCTCATGTTTAAGAGGATTAAATTCCCTATAACTCATCTTCATCCCTCAAGTTCAAAAAATGCACTCATGAAAAGATATAAATTCAGACATTATAGGTCATTTTAAAAAGTCAACAAAAACACTTTTTGGGTCAAAGCTTCTTACATGAACATGAAAGATCCAATTGAGATGAAACAAAAAGGGTTGTTTATAAGACATCCTAAGATTTCTAAAAAGTCCAAGAACACCCTTTTAGGGTCAAAATTGAGAGAGATGTGCATTGTCAAAGTTGGCCATTTTTGGAAATTTGCCCAAAGTCAACAATGCTCAAAATTGCATTTTTTTTCCACATGGGCCCATATTTTCAAGATTGAATCTCATTCCTAACATGGTCCACGACCCATAAACCATTCCATGCCTTATTTATTTATTTATTTAATTTATTTTGATTTTATTTATTTAAAATTCAAATAAAATCAAATAAAATCAAAATAAATAAAATCAAGGGGATGAGATTTGTTTTACATTGAATTAGAGATCATGCTTGCTGTCACAAAGCTAAACAAATCGTGCAAGATTAAAAAACAAGAGAAAATATCCAAATGTGGAAAGATTGGAATCAAAATTCATGGCCATCATATCTTTGATTCTTTCCAAAACCATTGACATATTCTTGATTCTACTACTTATACAAGATCATTATAACCCTAGAAAAGGACTCAAGAAGCTGCGCATCTGCCTCATACAGCAAGAATCAACTTCAATTTTTTGTCAAAAAAGTGTTGATCACATATTCCTTCACAGGATGATTCAAGCCATTCCAAGATCACAAACAGCTTCAGTGAGTTCCTCTGATCAATTCCAGACCTTCACAAGTGACCACAACATTCAGAATCGTAAAATCCATATCTCAGTTCTCCAACTTTTTTATATTTTTTATTACATGGATACATGCGTTTTCAATGAAATTTAACCATGAACTTTTGTTTATCATAAGGTTTTGATGCTTTATGATTTGTTTGATTGAGTTTTAAGTGCAGGAATAAAAGGATACCATTGTTAGGGTTCTAAGCTTCAAATCGGGGCTTTCTAATTTAAACATAATTGGGACAAACCAATGCCATCATCGTGTTTAGGGGACCAAAACGAGTTGATTCATAGCCTCATCATTAATTTATATTGCATATTTTGAGAATTTTGATTTTTGCAGGGGCTTTAGTGACGCTTGATCCGTTGCTATAAGCTATAGTAACGGATGTAGTCCGTAGGTAAAAGTGTGGTAAAAAACGACAGTTATGGGGAGAAGATGAGTGATGTGGCTGACTCCCGCCTGGCCGGTTTGAATGTTTGCACGTTTTTATAGGCATGCCACCTTGTTTATGTTATGTTATTATTTGTTAACGAATGAGTCATGTAGCACAGATGGTAAAAGGCAGCGCTGGTGAGAGAAGGGACCTAGGTTCGATCCCAGGTCTAGGCATCTTGTTATTTTATTTTCCTAACATACTTTGCAGGATCCCATGCACCTCACCTTCATAAGACAATCATGCGTCCTCAGATCCAACCATGGGATCATCTCAGAACCAGATCCAACGCCCAACAATTCACCCCCATGGTGGACCCTCCGAGGCAGGCTTCATTGAATTGTGCGTTGGGCAATTGGGCCATTAGCAAATTGGGCTTGGCAAATTCTGCAGCAAACCCCCAGTTTTCTATTTCATACCAGGCCAATTTTAATTCTTTTAATTTCTTCTATTTAGTTATTTGATTTTAATTATTTCATAAAAAATCATTGTTTTTAATTAAATCATAAAAACATAAAATATTAGAATTAGGTTTTTTCATAAAATATTTAATTTCAGTAATTTTTAGGCTAATTTAATTAGGGTAATTTAATCTATTTTTCATAATTAAAATCAATTAGAAATTAGGTTAAATCATAATTTAATCAGTTTTCTTTCAAATGAAAATACAAAAATATTTTTCTTTAACTAATTAGATTTCTTTTAGAATTTCAATTTTATTCCCCGTATTTAATTCTGTCGCGCGTAGTCTTTTTTCCCTTATTTCTTAATTATTGTAATTGCTTTGAGATTGTAATAGTTTTAACTAGGATTTTATTTATTGCCTTTATTTATTGTGTACGCCCATTTTGGTTATGTAATCCCCTCCCCAAGGCCATGTAATAGCTAGTTTTAAATTCCTGTACTTTACTTTCTGCTATTATTAACTGCTTAGACTAATAGGCTTGTATGGAAAGAATAACGAGTAAAACAGTAGATAACCCCAAATGCGCAAGATCAAAATTAACTGAAATCAAACACTTGCACATTCTCACTCTTAGGGTATACTCCCACTCTGGTTGCCTTCGGTAAACAGTCATGAAGTATAGGGAATTTTAGTGGTTTCCCTCTAGGCCCAAAATATCAAAAGTGACTCATTTGAATGTTGCCTCGGAAAGATCTTTAGGACTCTATGGTAATTACTAAGGTTTCCAAACCATTGCTTTAGTGATCGTAATTGTCCCTTTCATCCCTTTCGATTTCCCCTTAAAACTCCAACGATGGAGCTACCTACTCCTTAATAGTAGGATAGCACCGTCCAAAGGAAATAAGAAAATGATAAGACTCTTTTTTTCGAGTAGGTAGAAACTTTTAGGTACTTGCTCACAACAACAAATTGTTACACATACACTTTCAAGCAAGCTTTTCAAACAATGTTTTCAAAAACATTTTATCACACCCTTGAGGGCTGATACAAGGGTTACCATAAAGTGAAACGCCGCACTAAGGCAAATTTAAAAACTTTTCCAAGCACACAAACACACAAAAGCAATTTCAAAATGAGCAAGTACCTAAGAGCCCATGGAAAACCATGGATAGAAAGGGTGCTAACACCTTCCCTTTCTATAATCTACCCGCCTTACTCAGAAACATCTCAAAAAAGGTTTTTTATGTTCTTTTTCCTTTTCCTTTGTTGGATGAAATAAAATTCGGTGGCGACTCTTGCTTACCGCACATTTGCAAACAAAAAACACAAACCAGTATTAACAGTCGGTTCTGCCACTGTATCACACCCTCGAACTCAAGAAATAATCTCGAAAGGTCTTTCCAGTTCTTTTCAACCTTTCCTTATTGGATAAAATAAAAGTAGGTGGTGACTCTTGCTATCTGCAACAATTACGATCAAACGTAAGACACCCAAGTCAGTTCTCCCACCGTGTTACAGAACTGGCGACTCTGCTGGGGAATTTACTTAAAAGTGGGGTTACCTTAGGGCTAGATCACCTTTACTTGCTTTCCTTGTTTGACTTGCTTGCTTTACAATATGGTTCCTTGTTTGGGTTTGTTTAGGTAAGTGGCAATAGATTTTGGAAACTGTACGGTGTAGACCGACACAGTTGAAGCAATGGCTACGTTATTGTGATGCATTTGTTGGTACCGGTATCCCTTGTGTTGAATCAAGGAGAATGTGGGACCGCTGAGCAGCGTCATGAAGCAATGACTGACTTTAGATCCTCAATTGAACAACTTGGCCATTATGAAGTAGTGATATAGCCGGCTTTATTTCTGACCGAAGATTGGTTGATAGTCGATGCTACGCTCATTGAGATCGGATTTTTGGGACATCTCGGCCGCAAGAAAAGATTGATTGAGCTGAGACAATGCCTAAAAGAAAGGTCAGTGATATTGAGATCCCTTAGAACCCAGTTAATATTACTAGGACAGGTTGAGCCAACTAAACTTCAAGAGGGTACTTACCTACAAACTCCATGCAAGCCTAAACCTAAGGACTTGTCTGCTTTGTGTGTATATGACTATTTGTACATAACAACTTGCTTGCTTTGCATACTTGTATATAACATCATGACATCATATCATAAGCATTCTCACTAACCATTTCAAGGATTTAGGAATTTATCTTTGTTTTTTTTTGTAGGCCATGAATCTCATCTGTAGGAATACATCCGATTTCTCAGCTTGGCTACCTCTAATTTCCAAGAAGAAGTGATGTGTGTGCTCTTCCAATTCTTTGATCCCATGCATCATTGCTTCATCTTTCCTGGCTATTATTTGGTGCCTACACTAGAAGAGTTCTCTCAACTGTTAGGAGTGCTTGTGCCTGATCAAATATCTTTCACCGGTTTAGAGGAGACTCCAAAGCCTGAATTCATTGCCAAAGCCCTGCATCTGAAGAGAGCTGGAATTATAGCAAATTGGGAGACAAGAAGTGGAGTTAAGGGTTTCCTAGCCAAGTTTCTATTGGAGAAGGCTCGTTCATTCTGGGAAGATATGGATTTTCAAGCTTTTGAAGATGTCTTGGCCCTTCTAATCTATGTTTTGATTCTATTTCCCAATCCGGACCAATTCATAGATATGAATGCCATCAAGGTCTTCCTCTCCCGTAATCCTATACCTACTTTGCTTGGAGACATTTTACATTGTTTCCACACTCGCACCATGAAGAAAAGAGGTACTCTCTTGTGTTGCATTCCCCTACTCACCAAGTGATTTAATTTTCACCTACCTCGATCAATACTGAAGAACGAGCAAGGATTGACATGGTCTCAAAGGATAATGTCCCTCACACACTCTGACATTTATTGGTGTTCCCGATCCTTGGAAGATACTACTATCATTGACCGTTGTGGGGAATTCCTTAATGTCCCACTCTTAGGCATTAGGGGAGGTATCACCTATAACCCTTCTCTTGCATTACGATAATTTGGGTATGCATGAAGAGATGGTCCTCACGATGCACTCATCCAAGGTTTGGTGTTCGACTATGAGGGCGACAACCAAGGCTACCGTCAAAGGTTCATACGAGCTTGGAGAATGGTAAACAAAGTGGATACTAAAACATTGGGGCGTAAGAACTCCATTACTTTGGAGCCTTATCTTAGGTGGGTACAAACTCGTTCTCAAAGACTCGGTATGCCATACCCTGCCACTTTTCCTATCGTCATGGAGCCTTTAGTTGAAGAAGATGTTCCTTATACTATCCTTCATACTACCATACCTACTTCTCTTGAAGACTTAAAAAGAGCTTAGATCCAACTGAAGGAAGAATGAGACACCTTCGAAGCTCAATTATATGCGAGTGAGGAGAAGGTTCTAGAGCTTACAAGACAGATTCATGAGGAGTCAAATCTAAACGCCTACATTGCACCAAAGAGGATGCGTTTGACCTTTTTGTCTTAGGAGTTTATTTTGCTTTACTTCCTTCATTGTAAGCCCAAGGGACATGGTTGTAATCAATTTAAACTTATTAATACAATTTATGTTTGCTCCCTTCTTGTCTAAAACAAATTTAAATCTTCTAAGTCCTTGAAAACATTGCATCCATATACCATGCATCATATTATGACAGGCTTTTCCCACACATGTCTCTCATTTGCTTACTGTTTATTTCAGTAGAGATGGCTCTAGAACAGACTATCAAGGACATTCAGACTCAAAACGCTCAATTTCAAGAAATGTTCTTGAACCTATCCAAGGGGAAAGAAGAAGTTAAAGCACTCCTCACTAAGGGTTGACCATGGAGAATCCTGAGGACAACAGGGATGACCAGTTGGAGCGGCTACAAACTGAGATAGCCATAATGAAGGTTTAAATGATGGGACAACTGGTAGGCCAGATGGCTCTTATCCAAATCTTGGCTCAAGGACAAGAAGAGCTGAGAGCCCTTGTCAACAAGCTTCATCAAGACGGATGCAACCAAATGGGGAAATAGCTAGAATCGGGGATCGAGTCATTAATCAGCCTCTAATGAAGAGTGGACCTTTCTAAATTGATGCCACGTAATGGGCCCAACAATGACCTCGTCAACATCAACAAAGGCAAAACAAGCCCGAGAGACAGTTTACTAACATCAATATGCCATTGTCTCAAGCTTTGCAACACATGTTGAGGATAAATCTGATTACGTGAATAAGACCTCATCCAAACCCCAAAACTTCTTCTCCTAACTACAATCCTGATGCCAGGTGTACCTATTATTCCGACAGTCCTGGGCATGATACAAATGATTGTTGGGAGCTGAAGTACAAAATTCAAAACCTGATCGACAGAGGAGCGTTGGAGTTCACACAAGACGGTCAACTGGAGCTTTTCTATCACCCCTCAAGGGCACCCATGTGAAGTGACGATTTGGGCAAGGAAATTTTCTGTTTACTCAAATTTTTAGTTGTAATTCCTTTGTTTGCTTAAACACTTATCTTTATGTGAAACTTTGGTTATTCTCATTAATACATCGCATATGTTTGTCTTGAATTTATCCTTTTTTTTCACTATATTTAAGTTATGCTTTTACTCTCTTTATGACATTCAACTCTTGCTAAAAGTTACAAGCCTTTAGAAGGAGGATGACGAAAACAATGCCATAATCTCATACAGTATGCTTTTATACAAACCTTGTTGATGATGTACAAGAGTTCTTTCAATTCCTAAACACTGGAGTTATAAGGAAGATAATCCTTAGTCAACCCCCATTGAGCCTAAGAAGTAGGAGTTTCCTTTTTACACAAATTGAAACCTTTAATCAAAACCTGGGGCAGGGTAGTCTCTCAGTTAATTCAAAATGCACGTTCAGTTGCAAACTTTCACTTCGTACACAACGAATGGCATAAAAAACTTTCCTCTAGAATCAAAATACGGTGATGGTTCTTTATCACATAGGCAGTCATTATCCCTCAAAAGAAAAGCCCACTAAGTTAAAACCTGCGAAGGAGACTTAAGAAAAACTGGGGCATCCCGCTGACTGTAATCTCAAAATAAGAACAGTCAGGAAAAAATCAAGGATAGAAGATCAAAAAAAAGAGGATACTACAAATCCTCAACAACATGGAAAATATGGCAAAAATGGATGCCTTCCAACAAACTTAACTTGTCTGAACCATCACCAAAACGTCATTCCAGACTCAATTGGAGTTCAAACGTACAATTAACTAAGTTTAGGACTGAATAACATCATGAAGAATGGGCGGGTACAAATACACTTTGAGCCTTATCCTTTGTTTCTTAAACTGTGAACCAGACCATGCTACAACCCTTTCAAAGTCCTAATTGAAGCATAGGTTAGTTTGAAATCATACTGTTACAAAAGGTATCCTGACTCCTGTAAGGCTTACTCTAAATCCTGAGTTGAATTTTCTTACAAAAAATTCTTTGTTTGCTAAAATTCATTTTCAAAACTTCAAGACAAGCATAAACTTTGCATTATTTGAATATCGTTGTTTTCATATGGCTAATTGTTGACAGCGGAAAAATTCATACGACAAATATCCAGTGAACGTAAGCTCTCTCAGTGGACAAAATCACCTCAAATGGGATGACACTTCCAATGACAAATCTCCTATTAAGAAAGGGGGCATGACACGTCACTGTCCAATACATCTGGGGCAGTCAAGTCAAGATTCAAAGAAATATCTCAAGAAGTGCTGAGTAACCAGGGGCATGTATTTATCTGAATCACTTGGGGCATTGAACGTGAATTCCAACAAAGGGTTACGTACGGTCAGGAAAACATTTCCTGGAAATACTGAAAACACTTGCTAAATCTCCGACAAAGTCCTTTTCATAGGGTGATCCCCAGCCAAAGTTTCAATCTCTGAAAACTTCTCCCCGACTGAGTTTGATCTCAAGAACCCTCGAGGAGCTCTGCCAAAAATGCCTCTCCAGCTGATTGGTGATAGGGTTTATTTCCTCAACAAACTACACATTCCCCAGCTTGAGTTTGCCTATCCAACTACTACAAATGACCACAACCCCTCTTCCCCAGTAGACTTTCCTATAATCCCCAAGATAGTTCCCCAGTAGAGCAACTGACAATGAAGACTCCTGAACTATTTTCCCCAAGAGGAAATCAGACACTCCACAGAGTTTTCTTCTAAAAAAAAATTAACATTCCCCAGTGAAATTAGCCAGCTTCTCAGGATTCCCGAACAGGGTTTCACAAAGTCCACAAGCAATGCACAAGCGATTCCCTTCCCCAACAAAGTTTATTTATCTAATAATAGATACCCATCTATCAACACTTCAACTTCAAATATGAAGACTTACACTCCTCATTCCCAGCAGCAGCCAGGGATTTATTTCCCCCAGTCCGACAACACTACAGTAGAACAACTAATATGTTCATACATTGCATTCATACATCATAGCATCAACAACACAAATGCATATACTGCAATCTCATTTATTTTGAGAAACATCATTACGCCATGCATTTCATACATCATGACATTTCATACAACTAACTCTTTACCTTTTCAGGAAACACCAATCAACAGAAAATTATCATCAACAAATTTTCGACAAAATAGGACAACTATCTGTGAACAAATCAATTGTAGATCAATTCCCGAAATAGGACTGAGTGACTATCTACATGACAAATACTTCCTTCATACTTTTGTTGGTTCAGTTTAAATTGATCAATGGTTTATCCTGATTCCTTTCCAGTAGACATTTTCTCTGGTTCAGATAAATCGCTCCAAGATTTATTCTGATTCTTTCCAGTTAAAGAATATTCAGACCACTGCTGGTTCAGTTTAAATCTATCAATGGTTTATCCTGATTCCTTTCCGATAGACATTTTCTCTGGTTCAGATAAATTGCTCCGAGGTTTATTCTGATTCTTTCTATTTAAAGAATATCCAGACCTCTGCTGGTTCAGTTTAAAATGATTAATGGTTTATCCTGATTCCTTTCTGGTAGACATTTTCTCTGGTTCAGATGAATCGCTCCGAGATTTATTCTGATTCTTTCCAGTTAAAGAATATTCAAGACCTCTACTGGTTCAGTTTAAATTGATCAATGGTTTATCCTGATTCCTTTCCGGTAGACATTTTCTCTGGTTCAGATAAATTGCTCCAAGATTTATTCTGATTCTTTCTAGTTAAAGAATATTCAAGACCTCTGTTGGTTCAGTTTAAATCGATCAATGTTTTATCCTGATTCCTTTCCGGTAGACGCTTCCTCTAGTTCAGATAGATCGCTCTAATATTTATTCTGATTCTTTTCCAGACCTTTGCTGGTTCAATTTAAGTCGATTAATGGTTTATCCTGATTCATTTCCGGTAGACATTTTCTCTGGTTCAGATAAATCACTCCAAGATTTATTCTGATTATTTCCAGTTAAAGAATATTCAGACCTCTGTTGGTTCAGTTTAAATCGATCAATGGTTTATCCTGATTCCTTTCGGGTAGACATTTTCTCTGGTTTAGATAAATCGCTCCAAGATTTATTCTGATTCTTTCCAGTTAAAGAATATTCAAGACCTCAGCTGGTTCAGTTTAAATTGATCAATGGTTTATCACGATTCCTTTTCGGTAGACATTTTCTGTGGTTCAGATAAATCACTCCAAGATTTATTCTGATTCTCTCCAGACCTCTGCTGGTTCAATTTAAATTGATCAATGGTTTATCCTGATTCCTTTCTGGTAGACATTTTCTCTGGTTCAGATAAATCAATCCAAGATTTATTCTGATTCTTTCCAGTTGAAGAATATGCAAGACCTCTGCTGGTTCAGTTTAAATCGATCAATGGTTTATCCTCATTCCTTTCCGATGGACACTTTCTCTAATTCAAATAAATCGCTCTAAATATTTATTCTGATTCTTTTCCAATTGAATTCAATTTTAAACGTAGTCTAATTTCTGTCAACAATCACTTTTAGGTGGCATCAATAAGCCTATCTCCGACAACTATCCATGATTTCTCCAAATGGCATCTTTAAGCCAATTCCCTACACAATCAACCACCATATCATCGAGCGCAAATTCCTGGGCACTCTAGTGTTCAATCATCTTCCAACTTTAAGTCACGAATGACAGACTCGCTAATCTAACTCTTCAGGTTTAAGAAGATTGAACAGGGGCAGCTGTTGTACCCCAAAATTTGACCTCTCACTTCTCAAGGCATTTCTAACAAGGATTCTCAAGATTCAAGCTTGCACAAGTACAATTGGATTTTCCAGCATCAAGTTAAAAAGGAAACTGTTAAAAAAGGGGAAATAGGTAAAAAATAATATTTTTGACAAATTGTAGAAAAACAAGTCTTCTTCGATTCACCTCCTTCGACTTGGCGTAGGCCTCTGGCATGTTGGCTTTGATTCACAAGGTAGGGCTTTCCTGCATGCCACCTTCGATTGCATCTTTGGCCTCACAGGACTCACAGTGCAATGGTTGCCTATGTGCCTGCTTCGATTGGATGTTTGATGCTTGCATGCTTGTGTTGACTGGACAAATATTTCCCTTCATGCTTGCTTTGACTCACAAAGTGATAGTTGGCTATATGTAGCCTTTGATTGAGCCATAACTCCTTTTTGGCGCGCAAGAGGCACCCACAAGGCCAGCAGGAACAAGGCAAGAGCCTCTTGTAGGCTCCTTCGATTCCAAGGCAAAAATCCTCCTTTTGGCATCCTTCAATTGCACAATTTGCCACCTGCATGCCTCTTTCGAATCTGGCCATTTTTACCTCCTGCATGCCTCCTTCGTTTGGGCATGTGGCTCCCTTCATGCAAGTCTTCGTTTGAGCATTGGCCTCTTGTATGATTTCTTGGAGTCACAAAGTTTAGACCTCCTGCATGCAGGCTTCGACAGGGCATTGACTATGTTTACACTAGCTTCGACTGGACACACTCCTCTTTAGTATGCTTCAATTCCACCCTTGACAACCTTCAACACACATGGTTGGTGGATTTGAAGGGCATATATAGGAGTCCCTGTCGAAGGATATACCTTACTAGTTCATTCGAAGGACACATTTGGTTCTTTCAAAGATACATACATGACCCATTCAAGGGACATGTCTGGGTGTCCCATTCGAAGGACATGTTTGATGGCCCATTCGAATGGCTTACAAGGCCCACCTTAAGACTTACTTTGGTGACCCATCTAAGGGGCACACATTTGCTCCTTTGAAGGATGCACAAAAGTGGCCCATTCGAAGGATGCTTGTTGGAGGAAAATTAAATAACATTGTTGGAAGAAGGATCTGGTTGAAGAGAGGTCAAAATGAAAGGATGAAATATTCAAAAGATGCTTGCTGCCAAGTTCAGGCCTGGAACACTAGCCATAACGCTCCAAAACTGCTGCACAACAGTCTTGAAACACTTCTCCATTCTTTCACCAAAATGGCATACGAACACTACCCCTCGAAATCTACAAAAAGCACTTTACTCAAATTGTTTTGTTTTTCCTCCAAAACATCAACCAACTTTGCCTATAAATAAGAGGCTCCATAACATGTTTAAGGGGGCTGGACAACACATCCAGAGACTGGTGGGTGGTGGAAAGAATCACCAAACCCTCAAAAAACTCAAACACTCTCAAACACTAAAACACATTTTCAAACACAAACCCAGAATCCAAACACTTGCTTCTTTCGAATCTGAAGCAATCCCCCACACTTTTTTTTCCTTCGAATCTAGTAGAAAGAACATCACACTTATTCTTCTCCTTCGAATCCAACATTATAAACGTCAACTTCTTTTCTTTCCTTCGAATCCAGAAGCATCTAGGAAGCCACTCAAGGTCCAGCACACACATCCCAGTCTTAAACAAGGTAAGTCACTCTTAACCTTGAACCTTTCGTTGCTAGAATAATTGTGATACGGTGGGAGAACTGAATTGAAGGTTTTGTGTTTGATCTCAAATGTTGCGGTTAGCAAGATTTGCCACCGACTTTTCTTTTATCCAAAAGGAAAGGTGAAAAAGCATAGGAAAGACCTTTGAGATTATTTCTTGAGTTCGGGAGGTAGATTATGAAAAGGGAAGGTATTAGCACCCTTTTCATCCATGGTTTTCCATGGGCTCTTAGTTACTTGCTAGATCACTTGCTTTTGTTTGGGTGATCCTCACACGATCATTTAATTCCACTGGTCGCGAACATCCACAAAAAAATAAAAAGTGAAAAATAATAATAAAAGGCATTACCCATTATGGCTGGTTCATAGGTATCTGGTGCTGAACTCGGTAGGGTAGATTACGATCTGATCCCCCACGGCTATAATTGGGTAATAACGGGATTACACCAAATCTTGTACCAGAATCCCATTGCAAAGATCAGAATCACTAACCGGTCACTACACTATGAGTATGTACGAATAACAGGCTTAATGTGATTACACCTGAATGAAAAGGACCTTACCTAGAAGAGAAGTCTTAGCATAGTGGGAGTAATAGGAGTTGACTTGTGTAGGAATAAGGTTTATGTCTTCATTCTGCGGTAAAGTGTCACTTTGATTTATTTTTTTTAGTTCAAATAGTTGGTACCTATCAAACACACTCTCACTTGAACCTTATTGCTTTAGCTCGATAACTAGAAAAAACACTTGTATCCCTTTGACTACTTCTGAGAGTTTTGCTTGAGGACAAGCAAAGGTTTATGTGTGGGAGAATTTGATAACACCAAATCGCACTATGTTTCTGAATCGAATATCACATGTTTTCCTTAGTTTTATTATTGTTTTTCTAGTATTATGCCCTTGTTTCCTTTGTTTTCAGGTCACATGTCCTTTCACAGCCTTCAAAAAAGAAACGAGCGAAAACGCCAAAAAAATAGGGTTTTTCTAAGAAAATACACACATGGCGTCTAGCTCCGTGCCGGCTACATGGAACGCGCTGACATGGTGCACTTTAACCCAGGGGGCAACTGCCACGTTCCCACGATCTCTCCATTTTCACTCACCGCGCCTGCGGGGAGGATGGCCGTGCCTGCGGCCTTCACAAACCATTTCCCGCTCAGAAGGAGTTGAGGGGCATGCTCGTCTTTGCAAAATTTCAGAATCTTCTATAAATAGCAAGTTCATTTCATTTTCGTTTTCATCCAAACTTAGATGCAAACTTAGATCCAGACAAGTTACTGCTTAGGCATATATTACTACTTTGTAAAGTGATAATCTTCTCACATCGGGAAGTTGTCACACTTGAGTGTGCGAGATTGTATTCAAGTTTAGAACACTTTGGTTGAAGTTTATCATACTATCTTTTACATTTCCACGACTTATATCAGATTCAAGCCTCCGATTGGAGCAAGGTTCTAATTTAATTGCTTTCATTTATTTTAAATGCTCTTACCATAGTCTACACGTTTTATAGACTCTAAATGCTCTTACCATAGTCTACACGTTTTATAGACTTTAAATGCTCTTACCATAGTCTACACGTTTTATAGACTCTAAATTCTCTTACCATAGTCTACACGTTTTATAAACTGTAAATGCTCTTACCATAGTCTACACGTTTTATAGACTTTAAATGCTCTTTTCATAGTCTACATGTTTTATAGACTTTAAATGCTTACCATGTCTAGCTAAATTTATTAGGGTTAGAATGTAAGGATCGAATCATAACTATGTTCTGTATGCCATGCTAATAGAAATACCTTTGGGATGTTTTAGCTTTTCAATACTGGTTTAAATGTGTTTAAAAGTTTATGGGTAAGATCGAAAGTCGTCCATACTCGAGATTAAGCCAGATTAGTTCTTGACCAAACGAAAAGAGCGAAAGCAGTTCATTTGGTTAAGTAGGATTACTTGATATAATTTTAGAAAACGATTTTGAAACTATTTGCGGACGAGTTTGTGGGATTAAAATCTGATTCTTGGTCAAAAGCCAAGGATCTCTTTAAGTTACGTTTTCCAAATTAAAACACTTTATCACTAAGTCAAAATAACTTGTTTCTTAAAAATAGGTTAACTTCTTTAACGCGTTAGGCACCCTTTATAAGTGACAATAAAGGAATTTAATTTAAAGAGTAAACTCGGTTCTTAGTATGCGAAAGCTACAAGTTCCTGTTAAACAGTTCTTTGCTATAAATGGAAAATATTGCCTAAAAGTAAATACTATATATGCATGCTAGGACACTGTATGATCTCGTGATTTACATTCAATCCCGTTTGTTTTATCTCTTTAATTTTATTCGCTTTTATTTCCTTGTACTGAACTCAATCCCTTACTGATCTGCCTTAGATAAACACCTTAACAATAGAGTCGATAGATTGACAATTGGTCTCTGTGGTTCGATAATGTTATATATTACTTCGATAGGCTGTGCACTTGCAGTTATAATTTAGACTATACAGTAAAATCCCACCACAGAGGAAGTTTGCTCAGTCAATTGCTCAAAAGGTCCAAAAATCGACTGTGCTAGGGCAAAAGTCAATTGTGACCTACATACAGTCAAACTTCAAGATTTTTTGTCAACATTCTCATTTTAAAGGATATTTCATCATTTGATCAAGGGTTGATCATGATTCATTAAGGATTTCTCAAAATTCATCAAGACTCAAAAGTTGCTAAATTAGGGTTTTGTAGGAAACGTCAACCCAACTTTGACCAAGCACAACGTTCTCATACTTTATGAGAAATGACCCATCCAAAGCTCATTTTGAAGAGGATTCAATTTATTACAATCCATCTTCATACCCCAAGATCAAAAAATGCACTCACAAGAAGTTATAAATTTGGACATTATAGGTCATTTTTGAAAGTCAATAAAAGAACCTTTTTTGCCAAAGCTTATAACTAGATAATGGAATATCAAATTGAGATGATACCAAAAGGGTTGGTTATAGGACATCTCAAGCTCTCTAAAAAGTCCAAAAACACTTCTAAAAGTTCAAAATTGAAGAAGTTATGCATTGTTGAAGTTGGACTTTTTTGCAAAATTGCCAAAAGTCAACTATCCCCAAAACTTCAAATTTTGTCAAATGGGCCCATTCTTTTCCACTTGACTCGGGTTTGCATCATTTCCCACGTGCCCTAGACCTAGCCATGTGCCCATATTTCACTTTTATTATTTAATTTGATTTTTTATTGAATTTATTCATTTTTAATAAAATAAAATCATAAAAAATCCCAAGAATTAATAACTCATGATTTTCTGGTTGTTGGAGAGTGCAGAGAGAGGCAGAATCAGAATTGGAAAATTCACAAAAAAGTGAGAGATCAAAGTCCAAGCTAGAGGCGTTTTCAGGACATGGGACTTGTCTCAATCAATTGCTGATCATCTTCAGAAGCTTTTACAATCCAGACCACGCGTTTTCAAGAACTCTAAAGCACTGTAAGTACCACGCGGATCCGCTTCTTTCTTGAAATCATAACTCATTATTCTGGCATCATTTGAACAAAGTAATTGCATATTTGTGATCACAAGAACATTTGCAAGCTTTTTGTATTAGTGAATTTCATTTATATGATCTGTAACAAGAATCACCATAGTTAGGGTTCTTGGAGCTTTTTTGGGGTTTTCTATTTCAGGGACAATTGATCCACAAGAAGGGCATGGTTTTGATTAAGAAGCCAGGACGAGTCAAACCATGTTATTGGAATGGATTTATATGGCCTAGAGAAGACTTTAGGATAGGCCTGCATTTTTAGCTGCGGATTCAAATGCGCAGGTATTCTTTTACAGGTTTCAGGACAGGGACGATGAGGTGTCCCCTACCCATTGGTGAATTCAAATGTTACGCGCGCGTTTTTATGTTCTGGCAATGATTTTTGTTTTTTTATATAATATATATGTTTTGTATCATTATAACAAATCCAGCAGCGTGTCCCAGTGGTCAACCAGTCAAGTTCCAAGGCGTTAGTGGTTGGAGGTTAGGGGTTCGATCCCTGCCTCCAGCACTTTGCATTTTCTTGTTTCTTTTCAGGTATTCACATGCGCGCGTTAGCTTGCCAACCTACCATGCGCCATTATTCATCCAATTTCCAGATGGCCAAAGGGTAAATCTGAAGGTCCATGATTGGAGGTCTACCATAGGCCAAGTCCAGGTGTGCATATCAGATTCCAGAAAGTCAACAAGGCTAGCACAAATTGGGCCACAAAATTGCTACCAGCACCCCCATAATTCAGGCCCTAACTCTCTCTTTTATTTATTTTATTTTATTTTATTTTAATTGTTTTATTGTTCTATTTAGTTTCTAACCAGTCAAAAATTCTGTTTTTATTAAATAAAATCACAAAAATCTTTTTTATTCAATCAAATTTTTAACTTTTTTTATTTTTCTTAATAAACACTAATTAATTAATTTAGGTTTTAATTAGAATAACTTCAACCTATTTTTGAAAATAATTAAAATTAATTAAATTTAATTAGGTTTTAACCACTAACTTAATTAATTTTATTTTTCTTTCCTAAATAATTAAAAAATCCAAAAAAATAATTTATTTTTATTAATTAATTTATTAATTTAATTTAGTAATTAATTTAGGATTTATTTCTTTCTTAAAATAAAAACAACAAAAAGATTTTTCTTTAACCAAAAGGGTCAAAACCTTAATCATGCGCTCGATTTAATTTCTCGCACGCGTTGTTTATTTTTATCCAATAATGTACTTGCTCCCGGATTGTAATAGTTAAATAGGACTTTCAATTATTTTTTATTGCTTTATTTTATTTTTCAAAGGGTTTGTCTTTGGCGATGTAAATACCCGACGCCTTGTAATTTAAATTCCACATTTAATTTCTGCAAATTACAACTGTTAGATGTTTGATAATAGGGTTTGCATGACAAGACTGAATGTTTTAACCTAAAATCAAATTAGATCACCCTTAACATGTACAAAGATAAAAATAAACTGAAAACGACACACTCGCACATGCGCACTCTTAGGGTACACCCCACTTGGTTGCCTTCGTACACGGTCATTAAGTATAGGTCGTTTTAGAGGTCGTGCTCTTTTCTAAAAGATCATAGTTGCCTTAAAATAGTTGCTTCGAAACAGTTGCCTCGAATAAATGATCTAAGAAATTAGGGTTACCGCTAATGCATCCTAACATTGCTTTAGTGACCGTAAATCCCTCATTCGAATTGACCCTCAAACTCCAACGACGGTACTACCTACTCACTAATAGTGGGATAGCATTGTCTAAAGGAAATTAGCATAGAACAATTCTTTTTTTCGAGTAGGTAGATAGCTCTTAGATACTTGCTCATCCAAAAACAAAACTTTTTCACACTTACACTCCTTTTCAAACAAAGTTTTTTTCAAAACACTTCATTACACTCTTGAGGACAGAAGAAAGAGTTAAATCGAAGTTAAAATAAAAAATTTTCAAAACCCACAAGCACAAAGAAAGCAATTTTGAAAACAATTGAGTAAGTATCTAAGAGCCCGTGGATAACCACAGATAGAAAGGGTGTTAATACCTTCCCTTTCTATAATCTACCCCCGAACCCGAGAAACATCTCAAAAAAGGAATTTTTCTGTGCTTTTTTCCTTTCCTTGTTGGATAAAATAAAATTCGGTGGCAACTCTTGCTTACCGCGACATTTAGCGAAAACAAACGCAAAACACAAACCAGCATTCCAAAAACAGTCAGTTCTTCCCACCGTATCACAGAACTGGCGACTCTGCTGGAGAGATCTTGTCTATAAGTGGGGTGTACCTTAGGAATAGTTCATAATGTTTTCAATTTCTTGACTTGCATGCTTTATCTTTGTGGTTTGAATCAGAGTTACTATAGTCCTAACCCGGATCTGGGGGATACCCTTTAGGTAAGTAGCAATAAACTGTGAGGGAACTGTACGGCGTAGATCGATACGGTTGAAGCAGTAGCTACATTGGTGTGGCACTTTAGTTTGTACCGATATCCCTTGTGGCGCAACGAGGAGAATATGGGTCTTCTAAGGGGTCATTAAGCACCAACTGACCTTAGCACCTATAATTAACCAACTTGGCCATAGAACAGTAGCAATATACTACACTCATTGAGACTAAACTCTTGCGATGATTCTGGCCGCAAGAAAAGGTTGCCAAACTGGAATTATGACCGATCGAGGGTGGTCGTGATATTGAGATCCTCTAGAACCCGGTTACTATTTTAGGATAGGTTTAAACCAACTAAACGGAAAGAGGGTAATACCTAAACTCCTTACCAGCCTGAAATCTAAGGGATATCTGTGTGACTTATGTGCCTTTACCATGTTTTCTCTCTGTGAATACTCGTGGTGTGTTTTTATCATGACATCATGACATTGCATGCATATTGCATTGGACTAACCCATTTCAAAGACAGAGGGGATTCATCTTTGTTCTGTTTTGTAGGTCATGGCACCCATGTGTAGAAACACTATTCGGATCAACTTTGTCCAGATTCCCACTCAGCTTAAGGAATTGGTTGCAAAGATTCCAGATACTTCCTCCTTTATCAGAAGACATGGGCATCTCCTTGGATTGGTCACCTCCAAGCTGGATGAATAGATGATGAGTGTTCTGTGCCAGTTCTTTGATCCACTACACCATTGCTTTACTTTTCCGGACTACTAGTTGGTCCCTACCTTGGAAGAGTTCTCTGATCTACTTGGTATCTCCATTTTAGATAAGACCCCGTTTACAGGTTGGGAGAAGATCATTAGGCCAGAAGAGAATGCTTCAGCCCTCCATCTGACAAAGGCTGAGGTAATGTCAAACTGGGAGACTAGAAGTGGGACAAAGGGCTTCTTGGCTAAGTTCTTGGTTGATCGGGCTAATCAGTTCTGGGACAGTCTAGACTTTTGGGCATATGAAGACATTTTGGCTCTTCTCATATATGGTTTGGTGTAGTTTCCTAATTCGGATTCTTTTGTCGACGTGAATGCAGTAAAGATCTTCATTTCCCATAATCTGGTACCCACTCTCTTAGGTGACATTTTGCATTCTCTTTATGCCCGTACTGTTCGGAAATGGGGGACCCTTATGTGCTGTGCACCATTGCTGGCGAGGTGGTTTATTTCTCACCTCCCCAAATCAGTTTTGAAGAACAAGGAAGGCATGGGTTGGTGTTGGCTCCCAAATTCGACACCCTTGTTTTTATTAATATCAGCCATTAAAGCTGAAGGATGGTTTCGACCAGCTGGGTCTGTCGAAATGCTCATCAGAAGATGGAAATGTACTTAGAGGATTTCTTCCAAGGGAGAATTTGGTTGCCTTCGACGTCGAAGGTGTTTCTCGTCGAAGATGCTTCTCGATGAAGGTGTTCGATTGTTCAGAGTGGAACGGTTTGAGATTCAAACATTTGGATGGAAAACGGTTCCCAGCGGTTACCAAGTGCAACGTGCCAAGATTTGGAGCGTCGAACGATGTGAACGTGCCAAGTGGAGTCATCTCGAAGCAGTTTAACTGCCCGATGGTTACTTGGGATGTGTTTAGTATAAATAGTAGTAGTTCACGCAGTTTTTCGCGTGTGTTCACAATTATATACAAGTCACTCATATAGATTCGAGTACCCAGCGTGAGAGAAAGAATTGTTGAGAATGTATGTGTGAAACACCACTTTATTAATCAAAGTCATTTATTTTCCAGAAACTTTACTTGCTTTCTTCTTTACTTTTCCAGTCGAAAACCTTTATTTCAAGCCTTCCTTTATTTTATCAAGTTCTCTTCTTCATGCAATTTACATAAATCTTCTTTATTTTCTTGTCATTTAACCATTATCAAACTTAGTCAAAACCCCAAAATCAACCATGTCTTAGGATCAATCTGATCGATCCTGCGAGTCACCAAATAAGTAACCTTTTGGAAGATCAGCGGTTGTTTACCAATTCCCACGGTAAACAAATTGGCACACCCGGTGGGACTGTGTGTTGATTTTGAAGTTTAACCTTTTCATACAGAATATCATCTTTTCGAGAAGTATTGCATGTTATTGAGAAGTGGTAGAATATACACTAACAATACCAATACTGCAAGAAGAAGAGAAGCGATGGCGAATCCGCCAAACAATAACGAAATCCCACAAACGAATGTGGGAACAACGGTTATCCCAACCGTAAGTGAAGCGATAACTGCTGGTTCAACACCAGCAGTAACGGTCACAACAACGGGGCCATTACCTCCGTTCACTGGCCCCAGAGTGCCTTTGGGAACTCCCCCACCAAGGGGAAATCTAGGCACAAGGCCTTATGTTCCCCCAGGATTTATGACAGGCGGTCAAAATCGAGAACCACTCTATGGCATGCCAACGTCTGATTTGGCTAGCCTAACGAACGCTGCGTCCACTTTTTCAGACCCTTTAGTGAGTGCCTCTTCGCCACTCCAAGGTTCTGGAGTAGGTATGGCAAACAGAAATAGGACTCAACTTTTAGGAGGAACGTCCCAAGTAGCACATGGCCTTACAAATGCCTCGACAGCAGTCTTGACACTACGCCAAAAACTGCTTTTTGCAGCGCCTCTACTAAAGCGCTTATTGAAAAAGCGCTGCCATAGCCTTCACAAAAAACAAAATTAAAAAAAAGGGAAACCTACGAAGGCGCTTTTTTAAAAGCGCTGGCATAGGTGGGGGATACGAAAGCGCTTTTTAAAAAGCGCTGTGGAAGATTGGCCTTTGAAAGCGCTTTCAAAAGCGCTGGCATAGCTGGACCTATGAAAGCGCTTTTACCCTAAAAAGCGTTGGTAAAAGCCCCCCTATGAAAGCGCTTTCAAAAGCGCTGTTATAGCTTATATTATTTTTAATTTAATAAATTAAAACATCAAAATAACATTATTCATTCTTTTCTCTTCTTCAAACGCAACTCTTCTTCCTCCGTCTTCGTCCGTCCTCCGGCCGTCGTCGCAAGTCTTCGTCTTCATCATCATTTGGAAGAAGGGCAGTGATCAAGTGTATAAGTCATCATCATTTTCTTCATCTCTCAAACACCCAACTCAAAATATTCTCTTCAAGGTAAGTTCTTAGTTAGAACTTGGGGTTAGAAGCTTAGGGTTGTATGTTCATGTGTGGTCTTGTGCTAATGCCTGAAATTCATGACAATGGTATGATTATTGAGTATGCATGTACCGATTTTATGTTTTTTTGTTCCCCAAGCATGTTAGTATAGGTTAGGGATGGATGGGTATGCATTTGATGGGTACCGATTTTATGTTTTTTTGTTCCCCAAGCATGACAATGGTATCATCAACTTCACCTTTAATTCTCGCATTAGTTCTGTCTGAAGCACCCTGCCCCTTTGATGCTAGATCAGTGGCTCCAGATGCCTGTAGTTTTCTGGGGGAAGAGTAAACACAAAATATCATGAAAAAAAAAACTATGAAATGAGGGCATTATGACATGTATACACCAGTACAGTCAACTTAAAGCAACCCTAAAAACAGAACACCGTATCATGTGTTAACTGAGTTTATCTATATAACCTCAGCCATTACATTAATCTGAAGTATAACAAAACTAGATGAAGAAAATATCATCAACATGTTGTCTCTAACACTGACCTATATGTGTCATCCACTAACTTCATCACTTCTGCTTTTCCAAGAACATTCTTCTTCTTAGCACATATTTTGAAAACTGAAAAATAAACAAGTTGCTTAGTTTACAAGAGAAAGCGGAGGAACATAAGAAACACAACTTCACATATTAAAATCACAAAACTGAACTAGAAGCATAAAAGTTAAATATTCCAAAGTTTTCATATTCGATAAACCATGTCATAGTAGAAGTTACCACTACTCCTAAAGCAGTGTTTGAATAGAAAGTTAAAATTAGCAGGTCCAACTAGTCCAAGCCTCAAATATCAGAGGGACTATTTGATTTTATAAGAATGTATGATGACTTCAAAGGTACAACTCTGAATTTGTCCTAGGAGTGTATTCAAAGATGCATCTCCAAATCAAATTTTACCAAAAAAAAATAGTATTTTATACGTTCGGAAATGCATCTCCGAATTCACCCTAAGACATTTTCAAATTTTGAGATGTGCGCGGTGAAAAATTGCCTATATATGATGTAGCATGAGAATTCGGTTGTGAATGTGAAAGATGTATGGACTCATAGTTCACTATAGGCAAGTTCAAATGATGTAGTATTAGACAATCGAAGTGAGATGGTAACGTGAGATTTACCTGGACAAGACTAATTTGTTAGTAAGTAGTAAAATATAAAATACTAAATTGACAATAAGCTGATAAATTAGAGATCTACTTGATAGTAAATTGGTAAATATAAGAAACTTGATAGTAAAATATTCATAATCTTACAAGCCTCAACTATATTGATTTGACCATTTACTTAATCTTAAATTAATATTCATAATCACAATCTTAGATAAGAATTAATCTCCGAATAATGTGATTCAATTAGCTGTTGCGATAGTGTTTCAAGAAATACATGGATGGCAAAAAAAACTGATTAGACTTAGATGAGTGTTGAAAAATCAGTAGGATATAGATGTTTTAAATTACAACATATATATGTACAAAGTAACCCCTACTTATATTATTATATATACAAGAACTGATTTCATTCCTTAGTTTCAGATTCTCATACAAACCCTGATCTTCTTAAGGGCACTTCCATTTACAATATGAATTTTGAACAGTGTTACTTTGATCCTGAACTTCAGACACTTTTAATTACTTGTGTATTACTCAGTCTTTCTGTGCATTTTCTTCTTGCTCGACTTGACCTTTCTGTTTCGTCTCGGTACTTTCAGAGTTGTCAATTGATTCAATTCCATCTCCTACAGCAGCCTGCATTCTAGCTGTGCTTCCATCTATATCTTTCTCATATAAGCCTTCCTCTTCTTCAACTGATGCTTAGCTTTCAGGAATATCTGTAGATGCCTCAATTTGATGACCAATCCTCAGCTTCTAAAGGCTTTGATTCCTGCGATGTTAATAGATTTTATTTAATTAGTCTCAGAAAAATTGAAAGGATACTACAAGTGTGCTAATATTTTCCCAATGCCATAAAGTACCTCATTACCATCCATTTGATTATCTTCTGGTTTTGTAGCAGCAAGTAGGTTGCGGAGGATTTCCCTTTCGGATGATTCATCAACTTTATCTTCCTCCATCTCTGACGAAGGTAATTCCATGGTTTTGGATGTCAATCCAAGATCAACCATCTCAGCTTCAGAACACACTGATATTTCTTGTGGTAAAGGATTTACAACAGAATCCTGCACATATGAAGTCAGTATAATGTAGTGTACTAATGTGCTTGTTTGACTTTTGTTACAGGTCTAATGGCTAGCAATGAAGAAAACCCGCAAGGAAACCAACCAGAAAACCCACCAGGAAACCAACAAGATCATGAAAACTCACAAGAAACAAATCATGCAGCGGATGATACTTCAGCAAATGATGTTGCACGAGGCATCACCATAATGCGCGAAATCATTCGTGCTAGAGATAAGGGAGTGATATATAATGTAGATTGGAATCATTCAAATCAAGTAGTTGAGGTTAATGCTTCAAAATTCACAAGCTACGTTGGTACACTTGTTCGTATGCATGTGCCAATCTCCATATCTAGATGGAATGCGAAACAATGTGAAGCATTGAAGCAAGGAAAAGAAATGTTTTGGGAAGATGTTAAGGTATGTATGTTATATGGTTTATATGGTTATATGTTTATAAGTTTATAAGTTTATATGGTGTATATGGTTTTTAAACTACTTATATGTTTATATGGTTTATATGGTTTTTAAATTACTTATATGTTTATATGGTTTATACGCAGCGGTCTTTTAACGTTCCAGATGAGCGTAAAGGCTTCGTACTTGGGTTGGCCGGGAAAAGATTTAGAGGGTGGAAAAATCTGTTGACGAACACCTATCTTAAGGATGACAAAGGAAAGTGGCTGGAAGAGTTCCCGGCCGGAAGGCCAGAAAAGTATAATCTTTTCATTAAACAAGAAGATTGGACTGAGTTTATTAGACAAAGAGATGACGAATTCCGGCAAAAGAGTGCCAAAAATAGTGAGAGAGCATCAAAGCCCGCGTATCCATACAAAAAAGGGCGTTTGGGATATGCACGCTTAGAGGAAAAAATTGTAAGTAATAAATAGAAATGATATGTTCTTATTAATTGTCTAAATGTGTTGTATTTGACGATCTAACCGTTTGTTTCTATGCATAGTTAGAGGGGACGAAAAGTGATGAAACCTCACTTCCAGCACATTTGCTGTGGAAGGAAGCTCGTGTGGGCAAGAATCAAGCTGTTGATCCAAGTGTTCTAAGAATTTATGATGAATGCGTAAGTATAACATTGTGTCTTTAATTAAATCAAATTTTTATGACTATTTAATTGATTTTTTTATCTCCATTATTTTCAGGAGACATTGTCACAAACGGAGTCCACCGGTGACGACCAGGATACGAGGAGCGTACTTAGTAAAGCACTGAATGTTCCTGAGTATTCCGGTCGGGTGAGGGGTAAAGGTCATGGTGTGACTCCAACCTCTTTCTACCAGCATCATCGGAAAAGAAATCCTACCAATGCAGAAGTGATGAATGTACTTAAGGAATTACAAGCAAAAGTCAATGCATTGGAAAGAGATAAAGAGGTATTAATGAGGGAAAAGGGCAATGCGGCAATGGCGAAAGAAACTAGTGACAACGCTAGTATCAACCGTCAGAATAAATTTCCTGAGGTAATTATAAATATATTGATAAATCTCTATTGTTCAAGTTTCTCATTTTTATTCCACCTCTTTCTATTATTGAATTAAAAGTAATATGTATGCATATTGGTTTAGGGCATTTCATCTTGCCAACTATACGTAATGGCATCAGATTATCACCTTGTTGGCAAGGGAAAAGTGTACAACACTTTGGGAGATTTAATTCATAATACACCGATCCCGGCTGGACACCTGAGAGTATCAGTAGATTATCCTATTGATCCCGATGCGTTGGTACCGGTACCTGACGTGGCCTTGGATATAAGATCGGTGCGAGACGCAGTAGGGTCGTTTGTTTCATGGCCCTTGGACCTCATTTTCATTGATGATGAGGTATGTTTAAAACCGTTAATATGAATCATTTAGATTTCAAATGTCAATTCTGAACCGTTAAGTTAATTATTTTTTAATATTAGCCTCCTACAAAACCCGCTAATAAGGGTAAGGAGATTTTGCAGCAAGGCGGCGAGTCTATGGCATCAATTCCAGAGGTACACTTAAATTGTTTATTATATGATATGAATTTAAAACTGAACGATTTTATAATTTACCTAAGTTATATGATTGTTAGGTATCTGCGAAAGTGTCACAACAAGTGACCCAGCCTGTTCGTAGCAGACCACCCCCGAAAAAGTCAATGCATAAGGGGGGAAGAGGCGGGGGAAGAGGCGTTTTTGTACCTCGATATCGGAATACACTTGGAGTACTTTTGGAAACCTCAGATTTGAAGTCAGGTGGTATTCGTCGAATCCTTATGGATGCAGATATCTTTGGTCTTGACTGCGAAGAAACGATAGGAATGGACGAAATGACTGAGATTATGACGCATGGTGAATTAGGCATCGGCAATGTTCACGCATACATCCGGTATTCCGATAAATATATCATTTAATTAGTTGAACAATTTATTTACACATTTCAATGAAAATAGTCTAATGTTTATATGTTTTTATTTAAGGTTGTTGTACGATAAAAAAATGCGCGAGACTGTATTGGCAAGACGCTTCCATTTCTTGTCTGCCCATATTGTCAGCGGAGCGACAATTGTCAGGGAACCGAGTTCAGTTAGGGAGTACTTAGTGAATCGATACACGGCCTACGTCGGCAACCCAGATAGCTTGTTTATTTTGCCGTATAACACTGTTCCAGTGGGGTGAGTTTTTCATTTATTCTAATATATCTTTGTTTATTTTGCGTAGAAACTTTTCTTCTAAACTGTTGCTTAAATTTTTAGAAAACACTGGTTGTTGTTGGCTATCGATCCGATTAAAGAAGTTGTGTACTTTCTGAATTTGGTAGACGGGGAATGGACTAACTATCCCGCTATGAAGGAAACTGTTGATCAGTAAGTGAGATCGTTCTAACTATTCGTGTATATTTATATATTTAATTATTTCTGTGAGATTGATCTAAATATATGTTTTTATTTTCTTAGATCAATACAAATATTTCGTAGTCAAAGGGACGCACAGGTACCCCGGAGTAAATCATCAAATATTACTTGGATCAAAGTGCAGGTACAAAATTAGTTGCTTATAATAATAGTTATGTTACTTGATAAAATTACATGACAACTATAAAATATATTCTGTTTTTCTATGCAGTGTCCGTTACAGAATAACGATGTAGATTGCGGATACTTTTGCTTGAGGTTTATGAAAGAAATCCTTCATAAAAATCAAGTAGAGATTCCAAGCACGGTATGGATTTATAACTTAGAATAATTTTGTATGATTTCTACATTTAATAACATCATGCATATACTGAAGTAATAATTTCTTATGTAGTACTTTGATGACCTCTATACTATGTCGTACACGAAAGTTCAAGTGGAAGAAGTCAAAGAGGAAATATGTCAATTTTATGTTGAAAACAGATTATTCTGATGGGTATGAATAAAATATTATTGTACGTGTTAGTTTGATTGTGTTGGAGCCTTTAATATTGTTTGTTTAATTTACCGTGTTGTTCATATTCATACTTTGCAGGATGACGACCGTGTCGGTGGAGCATTATTTTCGATGTAATTATATATGATTTAGTTACATATGTATATATATGGTTACAAATTAACACGATACTTTGTATGTGATTTAGTTATGGTTACAAATGTATATATGGTTACAAATTTAGTTATATATGATTTAGTTACATATATATAGATAAGGATTGAATATTATATGGTATACCGGTTTCTGTTAATATAATACCGATTTCTTAAAATATATGTATAGATAAGGATTGAATTACAGGTTAAATTATTGGACCAAAAAAAAATTACAGGCCGCACAGGGAACCTCAAATTATAGGTTTCACTTTAAAAAATTTGTATGAGCTACGAAAGCGCTTTTGGCTAAAAAGCGCTTTCGTAGGCAGCATAAATAAAAAAAAAATTAAATAGAAACCCCCTATCAAAGCGCTTTTTATGGAAAAAGCGCTGTGAAAGACCCCCCTATCAAAGCGCTTTTTCCATAAAAAGCGCTGTAAAAGCCATGATAAATAAAAAAACAAAAATTAAATAGAACCCCTATCAAAGCGCTTTTTATGGAAAAAGCGCTGGGAAAGACCCCCCTATCAAAGCGCTTTTTCCATAAAAAGCGCTGTAAAAGGCCTGATAAATAAAAAAAAATTTAAATAGCACACCTATCAAAGCGCTTTTCAAAAAGCGCTGGGAAAGACCCCCCTATCAAAGCGCTTTTTAAGGAAAAAGCGCTGGGATAGGTCCACCTACGACAGCGCTTTTGGCCAGAAAAAAGCGCTTTCGTAGCCTACGGCAGCGCTGGCTACGGCAGCGCTTTTAAGCGCTTTTAAAGGGCAAAAAAAAGCGCTGTGAAAGCCCATTTTCGTAGTAGTGTGAGGCAACAAATGGACGAAAGCAACCATGATATGGTTCAAATGTTGGCACAAACTTTAAGTACAGTGCTGAACCCTCTAATACAAAACACCACCCAATCGAATCAGCAGATGACAGCGCAGATGACGCGTTTGGCTGATTTCTTTGGAGTACCCCCAACCTATTCGACAGCCCTAAAGGGCGCAAATAAGGGGAAACCAAGGTATACTCTTAGAGGAAGAAACCACTATCAACCAAGTCCAGCAGCCTGTCGAAGAAAACCTTAGGGCACGATTGGAGCAGCCTGTCGAAGAACCTAGGGTTATAGCCCCAGAGGTAAGGTTAGTTAACAGAAACCAAAATGCTGACGAAGTGGTCCAGCATATCCAATACCAGAATATGGGTTTGGAAAATAATCTGGCAGCCATGATCGAAAGAATCATGACTCAAAATGGGATGAACATGGGCTTTCGTAGGCCCAACTTCACATCCCCACTGTCAGAATACGTGTTACAAACAGACTTACCTCCTAGATGTAAAGTCCCTAAGTTCACTAAATTCTCTGGGGACACGAAAGAATCTACTGTCGAACATGTGGCGAGATACTTGATCGAAGCAGGAGATATTTCAAACAACGAAAACCCGAGGATTAAGTACTTCCCAAGTTCTTTAACAAAGAACGCATTCACTTGGTTTACAACTCTCCCCCCCAATTCGATCCATCATTGGACTCAGTTGGAGAGATTGTTCCATGAGCAATTCTACATGGGACAAACCAAGATAAGCCTGAAAGAATTGGCCAGTGTAAAGAGACGTTTCACTGAACCTATAGACGAATATCTAAATAGGTTTAGGCATCTCAAAGCAAGATGCTTTACACAAGTGCCAGAACAGGAGTTAGTCGAAATAGCCACAGGCGGCTTAGATTATTCTATTAGGAAGAAGTTAGACACTCAATACCTGAGAGACATGGCCCAATTGGCCGATAGAGTTCGACAGGTAGAACGCCTTAAAGCTGAGAAAGCCAAGGCAACGAAAACTCATAAAAGAGAGAGGATAGCGTATGTCGAGATGGATGACGAAGATCCAGAAACCTTCGACGAAACTATAACCGTCGAAGAAGGCGAGGTCGATTTAGCGGAACTAAAACAAGGGCCACCATACTCTTGCAAACTGTTAGTCCCCTCAAGTGGGAAAAATCCCACTGGTCCAGAAAGGACCAACGATAGGTTCCCCAAAAAGACTTATAGTTTTGACATTACAAAATGTGATGAAATCTTTGACTTGCTTGTAAAAGATGGCCAAATGATAGTACCCCCAGGGGTAAAAGTGCCTCCTCTTGATCAAAGAAAGAAGAGAGGCTTTTGTAAATATCATAATTTTTTGGGCCATAAAACGTCTCAATGTTTTCTTTTCAGGAATCTTGTGCAAGACGCTATCGAAGAAGGGAGGTTGAAGTTTGCTGGCAAGACCCCCATGACTGTGGACTCTAACCCGTTGCAGGCTGAAGCCCATTATGCTGAACCTTCAGAGGTGAACGTGATTGAGGCATCCAGAAGCCAGTCGAAGAGGCCAGGAATCACAATGGTTGAAGTCTCAAAGGACCATGTCAACATGCCAATCTTTGGCAGTTTTTCTGGGAATCTATCCAGAAAGACAATTGAAGCGGTCCAGAAGGCGGTCGAAAGCCCAAAGTTGGAGACAGTGGGAGCCCAAAAATCTAAAACAAAACCCAGTTCTCACTTGGCTGCAGTTCAAGGCCAGACAGAGGACTTGGAGATTCAGATGAAGCAGTTGACTCTTGCCAACAAAGATACCATGAATGTCAACATGGTCGAAGTCTCTGAACCAAAAGCATCAGAGGAGGCCATGAGGAAAGAACAAGCCAACAAAACTGCTTTCCCTCGGGAAAATGAAAGTCTGGCAGATTTCCTGCAAAGATGCCAGAAAAAAAAGTCAGAAGTGATGCTGTGTCCTCGATGCAGCTCAATCTTCGACAAAAAAGCTGCTGAACATATTCAAGGTGTAAGAGCAGCAAACAGGAAAAGGGAAAGTGTTGATACTCGACATGACCCCAGAAGAGCCTCCCAAAGGGGTTCAAACCAAGAAAAGAGGCCAATGACTTTCAGGCCTCCAACTAATGTGCCAGTTGATACATGGTACACAACATCTGGTCGAAAGAGACCAAGCGAGGAAAGATGGCACTCCTTCGAAGTGCCAAGAGGTTCGTATTTAACACAAAAGAAAGAGCCTCAGGTTGCTACCCCTAAAGTGACACAGGTATCAAGCAACTACAAAGGGAAAAATCCCATGTCTCGATCTCAATGGAGGAGATACCAGAGGCGACGAAAAGCTGAGAGGGAAGCTGCTAATGAACCAAAGGCAGAATCCAGTTCAAATGTTCCTCAGAGAAAGCAAAGGAAACCTCTGGAAAGACAACCAGTAACCAATAGGCTAGTTTGGCCTAACCAGGGTGAAGTTGATAACGATGATGGTTCTGAGTCGGATGACACCTTAGATATCATGGTGAACATAGTCTCAGTTCTGCCCAGAGAGTTCAACCGCCAGGTGGAGGTCGAAACAAGCGATTGGGAAGTGGAGCAAGAAATGGCCAAGCATAGGCCAGTGTGCTATTTCGTCATGGATAATGGCGCTACTGAAGAGCAGAATGGGTTCTTCGAACCACCTACAGAGGCGATGAAAAATCACCTCAAGCCTTTATTTATAAGGGCTAAACTCGAAGAAACCACAGTAAATAAAATCTTGGTGGATTGTGGGGCAACCATCAACATCATCCCTCACTTTATGCTAAGAAAAATAGGCAAAAGTGATGAGAATATCAAGCCTCACAACATGGTCCTGTCGAATTATGAAGGCGGCATAGGGACCATTATGGGTGTGATCCAACTGGACATCAAGGTAGGATCTATCCTTCGACCAACTATGTTTATGGTCATATCGGCCAAACCTAACTATAATATTTTGTTGGGCCGTGAATGGATTCATGGTGTTGGAGATATACCATCATCAATGCACCAGAGGTTACTACTATGGCGTCCTGATGGAATGGTCGAAAACATAGAAGCGGACCAAAGCTATTACCTGGGCGAAGTAAATCACCTAGGGCTGGAAGACTTCGACAAGAACCTGACTCACATTGGGCCATGCCCAACACCTGACTTCGACTTGGCGCCAGTGCCAAATACTTTTTGTTCCCTATACCTGCACCCTGAGCATGGTTTTCAATGGGACAGAGAAGACTTGTCCCACATTGACTTTAGTGGGTTAACTGATATCCAACCAACTGGTTGGGGAAGTGAATTCAGTGACCATGACTGAGTCACAATCATTGCAGCGAATTTCGGCTTACGTAGCCGAAACAAAGATGATAACGGCTCTCGAAGCCGAAGTAAAATATATGGCCACACAGGCCAATGATCAACAGTTATCTTCTACAGGTCCTGGAAAGGACTTCGATCCAGAACCTCCTGATATCATGCCATAAGGGATGCAGGAACAAAGGCTCGAAGCCATCTATGACGATGAGCCTTTGGGATTCGAAAAGGACCCCTTAGCGAACAACATCAAAATGTTAGCGCAGGATCCTTTAGAAGAAATCAACTTGGGCGAAGGGTTAGAGAAAAAGCCAACTTACATTAGCACAAAAATTGACCCAGAACTCAGGTTGGAAGTAATCCATTTGTTAAAAGAGTTCAAGGACTGTTTTGCATGGGATTACGACGAAATGCCTGGTCTCGACAGAGGATTGGTAGAACTTCAGTTGCCAATCAAACCTGGGAAGAAGCGAATCAAGCAAAGTCCAAGACGCTTCGCTCTAGAAATACTGTCGAAGATCAAAACGGAAGTCGAAAGACTACTGAAGTGCAAATTCATATGCGTTACGAGGTATGTCGAATGGATTGCAAACATTGTGCCAGTGATTAAGAAAAATGGTACATTGAGGGTGTGCATAGATTTCAGAGATTTGAATGCTGCTACACCAAAAGATGAATATCCTATGCCTGTGGCGGAAATGCTAGTCGATTCTGCCGCTGGCTACGAGTACCTGAGTATGCTCGATGGTTATTCAGGATATAATCAAATATTCATTGCTGAAGAAGATGTGTCGAAAACAGCTTTTCGATGCCCTGGGGCTTTAGGCACTTACGAATGGGTAGTGATGCCTTTTGGCCTAAAGAACGCTGGGGCAACATACCAGCGAGCAATGAATTCTATCTTCCATGATTTTATTAACACTTTTATGCAAGTATATATTGATGACATTGTTATAAAATCTGTTTCCAGGAAGAATCATATAGACCACCTTCGACAATCATTCGAAAGAATGAGAGAACATGGTCTGAAGATGAACCCTTTGAAGTGTGCATTCTGTGTGAAAGCTGGAGATTTCTTGGGCTTCGTCGTCCACAAGAAAGGAATCGAAATCAACCAGAACAAGACGAAGGCAATTCTGGAAGCGAAAGCGCCATCGAACAAAAAGGAACTGCAATCTCTGTTAGGCAAGATAAATTTCTTAAGGAGATTCATATCTAACCTAAGTGGGAAAGCTCAAGCCTTTTCACCCTTACTTCGATTGAACAAAGAGGTATTCAAATGGGGGCAAGAGCAACAAGAAGCCTTCGACAAAATCAAAGGGTACCTCACAAAGCCACCTATTTTGGTGCCTCCTTGTAGCAACAAGAGTATGAGATTGTACATAGCTGCATCCGACAAAACTTTGGGAAGCATGTTAGCCCAAGAAGATGAAAATGGAGTCGAAAGACCCATTTACTATCTTAGTAGAGTTTTGAACGATGCAGAAACTAGATATAGCAAAGTTGAAAAATTGTGTCTATGTCTGTATTTCTCTTGTACAAAGCTCAAACAATATATAAAACCAGTTGATGTGTATGTTTCGTCTCATTTTGATGTTTTCAAGTACATGTTGTCGAAACCCATCTTGCACAGTCGAATAGGCAAGTGGGCACTAGCATTAACTGAATACTCCTTGACATTCATGCCTCTTAAGGCAGTGAAAGGACAAGTGGTGGCAGACTTTATAGTCGACCACTCAATTCAAGTTGAGAGTATTAATTATGTGGAGATAGAGCCTTGGAAATTCTACTTCGATGGTTCCAGCCATAAAGATGGAACAGGGGTAGGAGTCTTGATTATTTCTCCAGAAAAAATTCCAACAACATTCAAGTACAAGATATCAGGTTCTTGTTCGAACAATGAGGCTGAGTATGAAGCTCTAATTACTGGCCTTGAGATATTGTTGGAATTAGGGGCAACTCGAGTCGAAATAATGGGAGACTCAGAGTTAGTCATTAAGCAAGTCACAAAAGAATATAAATGCATACGAGAAAATCTCATTATGTACTTTGTGATAGCAAATCTTTTGTTGAAAAAATTTGAAATGGTCAACATTCGACATATACCCAGATTGGAAAATCAAATAGCCAACGATTTGGCACAAATTGCATCTGGGTACAAAGTTTCAAAAACGAGATTACAAAGAGCAATCGAAGTTCGAGAAAAGATAAAAGCAACTTGTTTGTCACCAACAGACTTGGAATCGACAAGACTAGGGTATGATGATCAAAGTAACTTCGAAATTTCGTTCATAGACAATTTGTCAGAGCAAGATTGGAGGAAACCCATTGTGGATTATCTTCAAAATCCAGTAGCTTCGACAGAACGAAAAACAAAATATAGGGCGTTAAGTTACGTACTCATGGGTAATGAGTTATTTAAAAAGACGCCTGAAGGGGTGTTGCTAAAGTGCTTAAGTGAAACTGAAGCATACATAGCCCTTTCGACTACGCACGCTGGAGCATGTGGGGCTCACCAAGTAGGCCATAAGATGAAAGGGTTATTGTTTCGACAAGGACTATACTGGACCACCATGTTGAAAGATTGTGTCGAGTTCGCCAAGGGTTGCCAAGAATGTCAAGTACATACAGGCATCCAGCATGTACCAGCAAGCGAACTTCACTCGATAGTGAAACCTTGGCCCTTTAGAGGATGGGCGTTGGACCTTATTGGAGAGATTCGACCAGCATCATCAAAGAGCCAGAAGTATATATTGGTAGGCATTGATTATTTTACTAAGTGGATCGAAGCTATTCCTTTAGTCAATGTAGACCAAGAAAATGTCATTGAATTTATTCAAAAGAACATTATCTTTAGATATGGAATCCCTGAGACAATAACTACTGATCAAGGATCAGTTTTCACCGGTCGAAAGATGCAGGAATTCGCTCAGGAAATAGGCTTTAAACTCCTAACATCAACGCCTTATTATGCACAGGCAAATGGTCAAGTCGAAGCAGCGAATAAAATAGTGATTGGCTTGATAAAAAAGCATGTTGGGAAGAAGCCAAAAAATTGGCATAAGACGTTAGACCAGATCTTGTGGGCCTGTCGAACGTCCCCAAAAGAAGCCATAGGTACAACACCATATAGGCTAACTTTTGGTCATGACGCAGTGTTGCCAGCAGAAATTTGTCTTCAATCTGCAAGGGTTCAGAGACACTGTGATATCCCCTCTGAAGTTTATTGGGATATGATGTTAGACGAACTAGTAGATTTAGACGAAGAAAGAATGCGCGCTCTCGACTTACTAAGGCTTCAGAAGAAAAGAGTAGAAGACTCTTACAATAAAAAAGTGAAACCTAAGGCATTCTCGCCTGGAGAATTAGTTTGGAAGGTGATTCTTCCCATGGATCGAAGGGATCGAAGCATGGGAAAATGGTCACCCAAATGGGAAGGACCATTCAGAATTATCCAAACTTTTTCTGGTGGAGCTTATGAAGTCGAAGAGTTAGGTGAAGATAAAAGACTCTTAAGAGTAAATGGCAAATATTTGAAAAAGTATAAACCTATACTCCAAGAGATCAAAATAAATAGCAAGTAATGACTAAATTAACCATAAATAAGCCAAAATGGAAAATTTTATAAATTAGCCAAAATGGCAATATTGTCAAATACACATTACAATACATGGTTAAAGGGCTAAGTCAATCAGAAGGGGATGGAATCTTTGAGTCGAAGGTACTTCGCCTGCTGCAACTCCAGTCTTTTGTTGCACAAGGCATTCGCCTGGGCAAGCTTGGCAATTTGGTCGTCGAAGGCTTGAGCTTTCTCAGCAAATTCTAGGCCTTGTGTGATTTCAGCTTGACTCTCGGTGTCTGGAACAGTCGAGAGAAGCTCCTCCTTGCGCTTAGTATTGGCATTCATCTTGGCCTCCAGCTCTTCGATTTGCGCCTTGATGGAAGCATTGTCTCGATCTATGGCATCAATTTCTTCCTGCTTAGATGCCTTTTGCTTCGACAACTCTGCAATTCGAGAAGTCGTCTCTGCTACAGCAGTCCAGGCAGAAGAACTTTTGCCATATAACGCTTCGAGCTGGCTGTTGAAGCCCCTATGTCGCTGATAGTCTGCTGAGACTTGATCAATAATGGAGTATAACTTCATGATAAAGCTCGAAACCTCTGGAGTCACAGCGAGCAAGTCAACCACATTCAAAACAGCTCCCAAACACGACGGAGCAGTGGGGTCCCCCTCAAAAGCTTTCATCAAATCTTTCTTGAAGAACTGGGCCTTGACCTTTGTCAATGCCTCATCGAAAGGAGAAGTCTCAGTGGACTTCCCCGACTGAGTAGAAGCCTCCTGACTAATATCAGACGAACTTCCCTTGCTCTCGATAATGGCATTCAGATAGCCAACGAGATCAGTTTGCTTCAAGAGTGCTAAGTCTTCTTTCGACCTATGCTTTGTTGAGGTGGTAACCTTTGCAGCAGCGTTGTCTTGGGGTTGAAGCTGTTGAGCAGCGTTTGCCTCGACTTGACTCTCTTCGACTTGAAGTTCAGCAGTGCCAACGTCAGCGTGATCCCCTTCATCACGTTGTTCCTCCGACAGATCAACCACTTGAATCTCCTTTGGTTGTTGATCTTCTGTTTGTTGTTCTTCTGTCTCAGCATTGGCTTCATCTGTTTCAGCATTGGCTTCATCGTTCGCCAATTCTTTTTCTTGTGGCCTACTGAGTTCAGCAGAATCTAATGTTTCAGAAGTCTTTGGCGCTGAGCTTTCAGTGGTTTCCTGGAAAAAGAAGGAGAATGAACATCTTTCTTCAGCTTTCGCCTTTTAAGAGGGGCAGGGGGAGAGTCGTCTTCTTCGTCGCTCCCAGATTCGACCGTCAGTGCAGGTCGTTTCTTGGGTGAAGGTGCCTAAAAACCAATTGGAGTTCGATTTAGATGCTACATCGAAAGTCAGAATGTTAAAACCAGAAGAAAATAATAAAAGTCTGGTTACCGGTGCCGAAGGTTTTTTCGAAGGACCTTCCCCCTTATGGCTTGTTATAGTCTTCGTCGGTGCTATAGTTTTCGCCGGTGGTGGAGGTTTTGTCAAGGGACCCCCTCCCTGATGGCCTTCTGCAACTTTCTTGGCTGCAGGCTTTCGAACAACTGAAAGAAGACAAATTATAATTTACAGGCTACCAGTCGAAATGGAAAGACAAAATAATGTGGAAGAGTGAACTTACATTTCTTTATTTTGTCCAAGACTAGAACAAAATACTTCTGAAGTTCGTCCACAAAGTCCTTCTCGTCGAAGAACTCTTCAGCGTAGTAACTCTTCCACCACTCTTCGAAGGATGGTGAGCAGAGAAAGTTAAGCTGATAATCGAACAGTGAAAGGACTGTTCGACCAGCATAACTGCCGATATGCTTGGTGGCAGCATCTTCAGTATAGTCGTTGCAAAAATATAACATGGATTTCTCCCTGGGAAAAATAGGAGAAGGAAGTGTTTGAATGATACCAAACTGGCGAGAGACCAAGTTTGGTTGATACGCAATCAAGCTCAAGTGAGTCTTGGAGCTCTTGAAGCGCAGGGGCATTATTCTTGGTGTGAGAAATGCTTCCCACATTATTGTATGTTCTTCGACCTGAGGGTCACTTGATGACTTAGGATGGGGCCTCGTGAACCATTCTGGACCAACCTTTCGTCGAGCAAAGGGAGCCATGGTCGAAACAAATTCTTTCCTTCTTGCAAACATCAAGACGAAGTTTGCAAAAGTTTGTTGAAGCTCCAGCCCATCTTCAGTCGGGGTCAGTAGAGCCAATCCGGTGCCTTCGATGCACCTATTTGCTATCTCCGGAGCTTGCTCATTTATTTGAGTCTTCTGAGGTAAGAAAGACTCGAAGGTGGCATTGAGCCACAGCTGAAGTAGCCAAAAAGGTCCTGCAAGCAGCAGACTGGCTCTATTCTCGATGATCTTCAATAGAGTCGCTCCGCTGCTAATCGACTCGTACAGATTCGCCAAGATTAATTCTGCCAAACAAATATTTTGGCCATGGTGGAGTTGAGTGGCGAGGGTGACCATCTTCTTTGTCACCTGTAAAGACTTTGTGCAAAACACAAAGCGTGACAGCCATAGGGCTAGAAACGCGATATGCTCTACATCCAACACAGTGGTCGTCGACTTATCGTGGTAATGGTTGATATAGGTGGTGTAGGTGGGTTTCGTAGCTGAGAATCCAATCTGATCCTTCGACATTTCCTCTGGGTCGAAATAATCCCCAGTGGGTCGAAGGCCAGTGATGGCAGCCACGTCGAAAAGCGTGGGTGTCACCATTCCACAAGGAAGGTGGAAGGTGAAATGAGTGTAATCCCAGAAGAGTAAGGAGGCTATCAACATCTCAGGGGAATAGTTGAGACCCGTCTTCGACAACATAACTAGGTCGAATATCCCCAGGTCCTTCCAGATCAAAGCCTGGCTTTTTTCCATTTTTTCCAGCCAAGCACTGTAATCAGGAGTGAGGCTAGGGCTAGACCTGAAGGCCCTAACACCCCTATTGAAAAAGCGAAGATCAATTTTCTCCTTAGCGAGATCTTCGTTATCCTCTGCATCTTTTTTAGAGCATCCAACAGGTTTGAGCTTTTCAAGCACTGGAAAGAAGCTTTTGATCTTCATGGCTTCAGCGATGCATGGGTTTAGCGGGCCAGACATGGCAAAGATTTGGTTGGAGTATCCAACAGGAATCATGAGTTGGTGTGAATAGGCTTCACGCTCAGCAGTTTCTAGGGGTTCACGAACCCTTCGTTGGCCTGTAGGAGTAACTATGGGGACAGTGGAGAAGATCTTGGGTTTAACATTTTTGGAGGGGATGTTAGAACTAGGAGTGGTAGAAGAACCCGAGGCCATTGTTGATGTTAAGGTTGAAGATAAAGTGAAGAACAAGGTGTTTGCAAGTTTGAAGAAATTCTGTGTTCAACAAGGAAGTTTGAAGGCAAGATAGCGTGAAAAAGTCCCATAATGGGTACTTGGCGCTATTTATAGTGGTTGGGAAATCCCCAAATTCGAGGCCATTTAATGCCATTTAATGTTGCAGAAGGTAGTGGGACACGTGGCGTCCCCCTGTTGACATAGTCGTTCTGCAGAAATGAAAGGGTGCAGCGTGCGCCCTCGTTTTTGGGAAATTGTCATGATGACAATTTGTGAAAAGACATTGGGCACGCTGCACGCCGTACTGAGGTGACGTCTTAGGTACAGATGAGATGATGGCTTTTTCTTGGGATTGTCAGTGGTTGGTAGAAGACAAAAAGTGCACAGTTTAATTTGTGGCTAAGAATGAAGAGACAGGTGTCGAATGGAATTTCAAAGAATGCCTTTTTCTTTTCAGAGTCGAAATAAGGCATTCTTGGGGGGCAATTTGTTGGCTCCCAAATTCGACACCCTTGTTTTTATTAATATCAGCCATTAAAGCTGAAGGATGGTTTCGACCAGCTGGGTCTGTCGAAATGCTCATCAGAAGATGGCAATGTACTTAGAGGATTTCTTCCAAGGGAGAATTTGGTTGCCTTCGACGTCGAAGGTGTTTCTCGTCGAAGATGCTTCTCGACGAAGGTGTTCGATTGTTTAGAGTGGAACGGTTTGAGATTCAAACGTTTGGAGGGAAAACGGTTCCCAGCGGTTACCAAGTGCAACGTGCCAAGATCTGGAGCGTCGAACGCTGTGAACATGCCAAGTGGAGTCATCTCGAAGCAGTGTAACTGCCCGACGGTTACTTGGGATGTGTTTAGTATAAATAGTAGTAGTTCACGCAGTTTTTCGCGTGTGTTCACAATTATATACAAGTCACTCATATAGATTCGAGTACCCAGCGTGAGAGAAAGAATTGTTGAGAATGTATGTGTGAAACACCACTTTATTAATCAAAGTCATTTATTTTCCAGAAACTTTACTTGCTTTCTTCTTTACTTTTCCAGTCGAAAATCTTTATTTCAAGCCTTCCTTTATTTTATCAAGTTCTCTTCTTCATGCAATTTACATAAAGCTTCTTTATTTTCTTGTCATTTAACCATTATCAAACTTAGTCAAAACCCCAAAATCAACCATGTCTTAGGATCAATCTGATCGATCCTGCGAGTCACCAAATAAGTAACCTTTTGGAAGATCAGCGGTTGTTTACCAATTCCCACGGTAAACAGTTGGGCCTACAGGATTATGTCTTTCTCTCACAATGACATCATCTGGAGTAATAAGGATCTGGAAGAAGTGGCTATTATTGATCGCTGTGGGGAGTATCCCAATTTTCCACTACTTGGAGTTCACGGAGGGATTACCTATAACCCTTGTTTGGCCTTACGTCAGTTTGGGCGAGCTAGGAGGGAAGGACCTCATGAGTTACTGATGCCAAGTATTGTTTTTGACTTCCAAGGGGATAGTGACGAGCATCGCTGCAGATTCATACGAGCTTGGGATAGGGTACACAGGTCTGATCCGCACGAGCTGGGTGCAGAGACTTCTCTTCCAATGGAACCATATCTCTGGTGGGTTTGTATACGTGCTCAGAAGCTGGGAATGCCCTACGAAGCTGTCTTTCCTGTGACTGTAGAGGTTGCTGATAAAGAAGGGGTTACTCCTACCATCCTCCATCCTTACATGTCCACTGACATTGGGGCATTAAAGAGGTCTTGGAGGCAGCTAAGAGAAGAGCGGGATACTTACAGAGAAAAGTATCACGAGCAGGAGAGGAAGATTCTAAAGCTTACAAGACAACTGGAGAATGAGAGGGTCCTCAACGACTATGTCAGCACCAACGGAAAACGACCATGGGAACGCTGATGTCTTTTGATTATTTCTAGTTTTAATTTACTTTTCAGTATTTCCCTTTTTGTAACGCCTTTAAGGCATCTGTTGAACATTTGAATTCAAAAGTTTATCTAATAAAAGTGTGTTTCATTTTGGTTTACGAATTTGAATCGCCAAAGTCTTTGAAATCATATCATCCGCATTTCATTCCATACACCTCATAACAGGTACCCTTATAGGTTTTCTCATCTTCTTCGCTGTTTATTTCAGCATCATGTCTTCCGAAACATCAGCTGATCAAGCTATCAAAGCTCTACAGGCTCAATACGCCCAATTCCAGGAATTGTTCATGAGTTTAGCCAAGGGTCAGCAAGATCTGAAGACCCTTATTTTGAAAGATAAGAAGAAGAAGAAGAAGAAGAAGAAGAAGAAGAAGAAGAAGAAGAAGACGGTCCTCCTGAACATGGGTCACAGGTTTGGAAACAGGCTGCGAGATGAAGTCAATCTATCCCACTCATCTGGAGGAGGAGAAAACCAAGAAGAAAGGAGGGTTCCTAGCCCTGTGGTATCTGACCACGAGACCGACTTTGACGAAGACCAGTATCCTCCTGTCGAGGATAGATATGAACAGCTTGAAGACCGGTTAAGTGCAATGGAGATTCAGAAGGTCCCTGGGTTGGACTTTGGTGATTTGGGTCTGTCATCTGGGGTGGTGATTCCCCACAAGTTTAAAGCACCAGCCTTTGATAAATACGACAAAGTTTCTTGTCCGAAGCTGCATCTCCGGTCGTATGTTAGAAAAATTCAGCCATACACCGCTGACAAGAATCTCTGGATCCATTTCTTTCAAGATAGTCTCTCAGGGACTCAACTTGAATGGTTTTACCAGTTGGAAGGAGCTAGTATCCGTAATTAGGAAGATCTTGCTGTTGCTTTCTACAAGCAGTACCAATACAATGCCGACCTCGCTCCCACGCGTACCCAACTTCAGGGTATGTCTATGGGTGAGAGTGAAGGTTTCAAAGACTACGCTCAGAAATGGAGGGACCTTGCTGGAAGAGTCCAACCCCCACTGGCTGACAGGGAGTTAGTAGATATGTTCCTGGGGACCTTGTCTGGTCCATATTTCAACCATCTGATTGGAAGTTCATCGTCCGGGTTTACTGAGCTGATTATGACCGGGGAAAGAATTGAGGCCGGTATCAAGAGTGGTAAAATACAGAAGGGTGCTTTGTCAAGTGCAGAGAAGAAGCCTTTTAAGAAGGAGTCCAGTGCTGTTTACAGTTCAAAAAGCCATAATAGACTTGAACACCGCCAAGCTGTTAATACGGTTGTTATTTCAAGACCAACTGTCGCCGCACAACACAACAATCAGCCAAGGGCCAAGAGACCCTGAAGACAATTCACTCAGCTCAACATGACTTTGTCTCAGATTCTGCCACAATTATTGAAGACCAACTTGGTGATTCCGAAGGAAGCCCCGAAGAATCCCAATACAACATCACCAATGTACAATCCGAACGCCCGCTGTGCTTTTCATTCTGATAGCCCAGGGCATGATGCGAATGATTGCTGGGTCTTAAAGAATAAAGTACATGATTTGATTGAAGCTAAGGAAATTGAATTTGAGGCACCAGGAAAGCCTAATGTCATAACAACTCCTATGCCAAAACATGACGTGGGAGTGAATGCTATCGGAGATGATGATGATGAAGAGTTTGATATTGATAGCTGGATTTACCCAACTACCAATGGTGGCCTGAGCAATTGGACAACGAAGGATTCTATGCTTGTTTCTTATATTACCCATTAATGAGACTTTTGGTTTGAATTTGTAACAGACAATTTTTAAACTTTACGGCCTGGTACCTTACCCAGGGCACTGTGGTTTTGTTTGTGAGGGCTTTATGTGTGTCATCTACATATATCATTAATAAAAGCATTGGATGTTTCTTGCATTTCAAATTTTGCGCTCCTTGTTTTTTATTTATTATATATTTCAAAATAGCTATTTTACACACACTCACATATACAGGTTTGAATCCACTATGGATCCCACTGATAATGACTCTACTACTGCCGGTTATGACTTCGAAAGTTCGATCAACTTAGCCGAAGACGAAGGCGAAGATGATTGCGAAGTGCCTGGTGAACTTGCTAGACTCTTACTTCGGGAAGAGAGGGCCATACAGCCGCATGAAGAGCCAGTGGAAACAATAAATTTGGGTACAGAGGTAGACAAGAAAGAGGTCAAGATCGGTGCAAACCTGGAATCTAGTATTAAGCAACGGCTGGTTCAGATGCTGCGTGACTATGTTGAGATATTTGCCTGGTCTTATGAAGATATGCCTGGGTTGGATACTGACATTGTGGTTCACCGCCTACCTACCAAGGAAGACTGTCCTCCAGTGAAACAGAAAGTTCGCCGAATGCGCCTAGAGATGTCTGAGAAAATCAAGGCTGAGGTTATGAAACAGTTTGACACCTGTTTTCTAGCAGTTACTTCTTACCCACAGTGGGTTGCCAACGTGGTTACAGTGCCGAAGAAGGATGGTAAAGTTCGAATGTGTGTTGACTATAGAGATCTGAACAGGGCAAGCCCCAAGGACGATTTCCCTCTACCTCATATCGACGTTCTAGTTGACAACACCGCACAACATAAGGTCTTCTCCTTTATGGATGGTTTCTCCGGTTACAATAAGATTAAAATGGCTCCCGAAGACATGGAGAAGACAACCTTTATTACTCAATGGGGTACCTTTTTCTACAAAGTCATGCCTTTTGGATTGAAGAATGCTGGGGCAACGTATCAGCGCGCCATGGTCGCATTGTTCCACGACATGATCCATCATGAGATTGAGGTATACGTTGACGACATGATTGCAAGATCCCAAACTGAGGAAAAACACCTTGACCATCTTCAGAAGCTATTTGACAGGTTGAAGTTGTACAAGCTGAGGTTAAACCCGAACAAGTGCACCTTCAGATTAAGGTCTGGTAAACTACTGGGTTTCATCGTAAGTGATAAAGGTATTCAAGTGGATCCTGCAAAGGTGAAGGCTCTATAGGAAATGCCAGCTCCCCGAATAGAAAAAGAAGTCAGAGGCTTTCTGGGACGTTTGAACTATATTTCCCGATTCATCTCGCACCTGACTGCTACTTGTGAGCCAATCTTCAAGTTACCGAAGAAAGATAAAGTGGTAAGATGGAATGATGAATGTCTGGCCGCCTTCGAAAGAATCAAACAGTATCTCCAAGAGCCACCCATTCTGATGCCGCCAGTTGAAGGGAGACCTCTGATCCTATACTTGACAGTACTTGACAATTCAATAGGGTGTGTGATGGGTCAGCATGACAAGTCTGGCCGAAAAGAGCATGCTATTTATTACCTTAGCAAAAAGTTTACCAACTACGAGACCCGATACTCGTTGCTTGAGAAAACTTGCTGCGCTTTGGCATGGGCTGATCGTCGGCTGAGACAGTATATGCTAACTCACACTACTTTATTGATATCAAATATAGGTCCAATCAAGTATATCTTCGAGAAGCCTGCCTTATCTGGAAGAATAGCAAGATGGCAGATGATCTTGACCGAGTATGACATCCAATACACAACCCAAAAGGCAATTAAGGGAAGTGTGTTGGCAGACCATTTGGCACATCAGGCAGTGGATGATTACCAATCTATGAACTTTGAATTTCTGGATGAGAACATCATGTTGGTAACCGACTTTGAAACACCTGGACCGGATGAAGGACCTGAGGAAGGATCCCGATGGTCTATGTACTTTGATGGAGCTTCAAACGCTTTAGGCAATGGCATTGGCGCCATGATCATATCTCCTAAAGGCTCTCATACTCCGTTCACCACCCGAATATGTTTCAATTGCACCAACAATATGGCGGATTATGAAGCGTGCATTATGGGTCTTCGAGCAGCTATTGACCTAAGGATTAAGTTCTTGAGTGTCTTCGGAGATTCCGCTCTCGTGATCAGTCAGATCAAAGGCGAGTTGGATACGAAACACCCAAATCTTATTCCTTACAAGGAGTATGTGTTGACATTGCTTCCGCACTTCGAGGAGATAACCTTTGAACACTTCCCTAGAGAGGAGAATCCGTTGGAAGATGCATTAGCTACGATGTCTTCTATGTTCAAGGTAAATTGGGACAATGAAGCTCCCCGGATTACCATTGAAAGGTTAGACGAACCTGCACATTGCTGTGACATTGAGACTGAAGAGGCAATAAATAAAACCTGGTTTCATGAGGTGAAAAGATACCTTGAGGCTCATGAGTACCCTAAGGGTGCATCTGTTAATGATAAGAAGTTTCTGAGAAGGTTCACGGTGAAGTTCTTCATCAGCAATGGCATTCTTTACAAGCGTAACCATGACTCAACCTTACTGCGTTGTATGGATAAGAACGAAGCGGAAAGGATCATGATAGAGTTACATGAAGGTACTTTCGGGACTCATTCCAGTGGACACACCATGGCAAAGAGAATCCTACGGGCAGGATATTATTGGTCCACAATGGAAGCCGACTGTTATCAACATTCTCGGACCTGTCACAAGTGCCAAGTCTATGCTGATAAGGTGCACATACCTCCGGTACCTCTGAACGTTTTGACAGCTCAGTGGCCTTTTGCAATGTGGGGCATCGATATGATCGGCGAGATCAGACCTACGACATCCAACGGGCATCGTTTCATCCTGGTAGCAATTGATTACTTTACGAAGTGGGTTGAAGCAGCTTCCTTTGCTACTGTAACCAAGAACGTCGTGGCACGGTTTATTCGACACAATTTGATTTGTCGATATGGTGTACCAGAGAGGATCATTATGGACAATGGTATAAATCTCAATAATAAGATGATCACCGAGCTCTGCAAGCAGTTCAAGATACAACATCACAACTCTACTCCTTACCGGCCGAAGATGAATGGGGCTGTAGAAGTGGCTAATAAGAACATTAAGAAGATTATGCAGAAGATGATGGTGACATACAAAGATTGGTACGAGATGTTACCATTTGCTCTTCATGGGTACCGTACCTCAACACGGACGTCAACAGGGGCAACACCATATTCCTTGGTTTACAACATGGAAGCTGTCTTGCCTATTGAAGTTCAGATACCCTCTCTTCGGATTATGAAGGATGCATGTTTGAGCGAAGATGACTGGATTCAAACCCGACTTGATCAGCTGAACTTAATCGACGAAAAGAGACTTACTGCTATTTGTCACGGTCAAACGTATCAAAAACGGATGATCAAGGCATTTAACAAGAAAGTTAGACGACAAGAGTATGAAGTTGGGGACCTGGTTATCAAGCGCATCATACTACCTCAAGGTGATCCCATGGGAAAATGGACCCATACTTACGAAGGGACATTTGTGGTTAAGAACATTTTCTCCGGAGGAGCTATAATTCTAACCACCATGGATGGTGACGACCTTCCTCACCCCGTCAATGCAGACATAGTGAAAAAAATACTATGCATGATCAAAGACCCGCTAGGTTGACTGGCCTAGGTGAAAATAAGGACTTCCCGGTGAACCAAAAGGGTTCGGGCAAAAATAAGGGATGAAAATAAAAAATCTGTACACCCGGCATGTCGAAAACCTGAAAAGGCGGCTTAGGCAAAAAAGGGTATCCCGATGGACTGAAAACCCGAAAGGGCGGTCCAGGCAAAAATTAGGGATTAAAGCATAACACTATGTCTCATTGGATCACCTTGCAACCAAACTTCGGTATCGACTATCAAGCTCGGACGACACTGATCTACCTTCAACCAAGTAACAAAGTGATGAGATGCTCGAAGATATAAGGGCAATAGCAGAGTTGGAACCCAGTGGGATTATTCACATAGCTGTTTTGTTTAGTTTTTCACAAATTGTGTAAATTCTATTATTCGGCGGCGTTCTCTTACTAGGACGTCAGCCTCTTGTACAAAAAACGCCTATTTACAGGCCAAACTTCAAAATCAATACAATTCATTTTCAGAGAAATTTCAAACAGTTTTTCCCTTTTTCTGTTTTGTTTTGCAAAGAACGCCCAATGTTCATTTTTGATATATACATTTGACATTAATTGCTTCTCGTAAATATTTACATACGAAACAAAAGACAATTACATGTAATATCAGAAACAGGGGCAATAAGATTTGTCCAAGCTTTACAGTTGCTCTATCCACCAGGTACAAGGGTAAATTTAGCTGAAGAATATGGCTGGAATACTTTCACTCCCCCGCAGAGTAAAAAAGCGAAAGTAATGTTAACTCTCCCCAGTTGAGGTATGCAACTGCGAATGAATCGGTAATATTCTCCCCCAAACAGAGTTTATCTACCATCAGCATTGAAAGGTCTTAATATTCCCCAACGGAGTATAAGAATATTCCCCGACAGAGTACAAGATATCCCCAGTGGAGTTTGAAATTTTTCCCAGTGCAGTCTGAAAAAGCTTCCCCAGTGGAGTTTGGAGAATCATCCCCAGTAGGCTTTGGAAGATTTGTCCCCAGCAGAGCTCAAAGGATTATCCCTATTAGAGTCTAAAAGGTTACCCCCAGTAAAGTCGCAACTGAAAGATCATCCCCAGCGGAGTTCTTTCCTTTCAAAAATAAGAAGTCAATCCCCAACAGGATCCAGTATCACCAGCAACGGTAATTCACCCCCAGCGGAATTTATCGGTGGAATCCTCAGCAGAGCATATCTTCCCCACAGAGTAACCTCCTCATCAGTTTATTCCCCAACGGAGTTATCCTCTCCTGCAGGTTTATTCTCGCAATCATCATCGTTCGCCATCCCCAACAGACACGAAGAATCCAACTCTTTTCTCCAGCAGCTATCCGAGATTTATTTTCCCCAGCTAAAAGCATTACATTTCCATACATTATGACGCATGCATATATGCATCATACAACACGATCTCATTTATTTTGAGAACATCATTGTTTGATACATATCATACATTTCATACAGGTAACCTTTACCTTTCAGGAAGGATGCAGTTAAATTCAAAGCTATGAAGCTTTTATCCCAGTCGAAGTACTGACCGGTTCTTAAATCTCAACTGAATTATCCTCGGTTGAATTACATATAAGGTTCTAAATCTCAGCAAAGTTCCTCCGTCGAAGTATGGACGAGTTCTTAAATCTCAATAGAATTATCCTCGGTTGAATTACAGACAAGTCCTAAATCTCGATGAAGATGTTTCTCTCAGTCGAAGTACTGACCGATTCTTAAATCTCAACTGAATTATCCTCGGTTGAATTACAGATAAGGTTCTAAATCTCGGCAAAGTTCCTCCGTCGAAGTATGGACGAGTTCTTAAATCTCAACAGAATTATCCTCAGTTGAATTACAGACAAGTCCTAAATCTCGATGAAGATGTTTCCCTCAGTCTAAGTACTGACCGGTTCTTAAATCTCAACTGAATTATCCTTGGTTGAATTAAAGATAAGGTTCTAAATCTCGGAAAAGTTCCTCCGTCAAAGTATGGACGAGTTCTTAAATCTCAACAGAATTATCCTCGGTTGAATTATAGACAAGTCCTAAATCTCGATGAAGATGTTTCCCCCCGGTTGAATTACGGACAAGTTCTTAAAACTCAGCTGAGATGTTCTCTCGTTTGAAGTACAGGCAAGTTCCTAAATCTCAACAAAGATCATACTTCCCCAAGCAGGAATCTTCCACAACAACAGGTGTGCAAGCTCTCGCTAAGGAATCTCTTATGCGATCGACACCCCTGCATATGGCATCTTTAAACCCTTCCTCCCGCCAACAATCTCCAAATGGCATCTGTAAGCCCATTCTCGACATCACAAGGCTGATACCACTTCATGCGAGTGCAAATTTCTAGGCACTCTAGTGTTCAATCATCTTCCACCTTCGGATCACGAAAGGCTTAAAAGCCAATCTACATCCTCAGGTTTAAGAAGATTGAATAGGGGAAGTTGTTGTACCCCAAAATTTGCCCTCCCATATTTCTCAAGACATTGCAAGAAAAATCTCCAAGTGGCTCAAGGTTGCTCAAGAGTTGGTCAGACAAGCTATCTCCTAAGGCAGTCAACCCCAAATTAGGGTTTTGTGGTGCATCAAGATCCTTGAATCCAAATGACCTCAAGTTCTCCCCAATGTCCTAATATGTTCTCAAGGTCATCCATGTCAAGTTTCAAGCCTTGTAGAGGAAGTTTGCTCAGTCAATTGCTCAAAAGGTCCAAAAATCGACTGTGGTAGGGCAAAAGTCAACTATGACCTACATACAGTCAAACTTCAAGATTTTTTGTCAACATTCTCATTTTAAAGGATATCTCATCATTTGATCAAGGGTTGATCATGATTCATCAAGGATTGCTCAAAATTCATCAAGACTCAAAAGTTGCTAAATTAGGGTTTTGTAGGAAAAGTCAACCCAACTTTGACCAAGCATAACTTTCTCATAGTTTATGATAAATGACCCATCCAAAGCTAATTTTTAAGAGGATGCAATTTCCTACAATCCATCTTCATACCCTAAGATCAAAAAATGCACTCACAAGAAGTTATAAATTTGGACATTATAGGTCATTTTTGAAAGTCAACAAAAACACCTTTTTCTACAAAGCTTATACCTTGAGAATGGAATATCAAATTGAGATGAGACCAAAAGGGTTGCTTAGAGGACATCTCAAGATCTCTAAAAAGTCCAAAAACACTTCTAAAAGTTCAAAATTGAAGAAGTTATGCATTGTTGAAGTTGGACTTTTTTGCAAAATTGCCAGAAGTCAACTATCCCCAAAACTTCAAATTTTGTCAAATGGGCCCATTCTTTTCCACTTGACTTGGGTTTGCATCATTGCCCACGTGCCCTAGCTCTAGCCATGTGCCCATATTTCACTTTTATTATTTAATTTGATTTTTTATTGAATTTATTCATTTTTAATCAAATAAAATCATAAAAAAATCCCAAGAATTAATAACTCATGATTTTCTGGTTATTTTAGGCTTTGTTTACAGCTAGCATCACCATGGAATTCGTATCAAATCAAATCATGGGAAAAAAAGATTGAATTGAATCAAATTTGGAAAGATTTAAAATAGAGATCAAATCAAATTCATATGCATTGATATGGAAAGATTTAGTCCATATTTGTTACCCTAATACGCTGAGCATTACATAAGCAAGCATAAGGGATAAAAATCAGGGTTGGAGAGTGCAGAGAGAGGCAGAATCAGAATTGGAAAATTCACAAAAAAGTGAGAGATCAAAGTCTAAGCTAGAGGCGTTTTAAGGACTTGGGACTTGTCTCAATCAATTGTTGATCATCTCCAGAAGCTTTTACAATCCAGACCACGCGTTTTCAAGAATTCTAAAGCATTGGAAGTACCTCGCGGATCCGCTTCTTTCTTGAAATCGTAACTCATTATTATGGCATCATTTGAACAAAGTAATTGCATATTTGTGATCACAAGAACATTTGCGAGCTTTTTGTATTAGTGAATTTCATTTATATGATATGTAACAAGAATCACCATAGTTAGGGTTCTTGGAGCTTTTTTGGGTTTTCTATTTCAGGGACAATTGATCCACAAGAAGGGCATGGTTTTGATTAGGAAGCCAGGACGAGTCAAAACATGTTCTTGGAATGTATTTATATGGCCTTAAGAAGACTTTAGGATAGGCCTGTGTTTTTAGCTGCGGATTCAAATCCGCAGGTATTCTTTTACAGGTTTCAGGACAGGGATGATGAGGTGTCCCCTGCCAATTGGTGGATTCAGATGTTACGCGTGCGTTGTTATGTTCTGGCAATGATTTTTGTTTTTTTATATAATATATATGTTTTGTATCATTATAACAAATCTAGCAGCGTGTCCCAGTGGTCAACCAGACAAGTTCCAAGGCGTTAGTGGCTGGAGGTCAGGGGTTCGATCCCTGCCTCCAGCACTTTGCATTTTCTTGTTTCTTTTCAGGTATTCACATGCGCGCGTTAGCTTGCCAACCTACCATGCGCCATCATTCATCCAATTTCCAGATGGCCAAAGGGCAAATCTGAAGGTCCATGATTGGAGGTCTACCATAGGCCAAGTCCAGGTGTGCATATAAGATTCCAGAAAGTCAACAATGCCAACACATATTGGGCCACGAAATTGCTACCAGCACCCCCCTAATTCAGGCCCAAACTCTCTCTTTTATTTATTTATTTTATTTTATTTTAATTGTTTTATTATTTTATTTAATTTCTAACCAATCAAAAATTCTGTTTTTATTAAATAAAATTACAAAAATCTTTTTTATTCAATCAAATTTTTAACTTTTTTTTATTTTTCTTAATAAACACTAATTAATTAATTTAGGTTTTAATTAGAATAACTTCAACCTATTTTTGTAAATAATTAAAATTAATTAAATTTAATTAGGTTTTAACCACTAACTTAATTAATTTTATTTTTCTTTCCTAAATAATTAAAAAAATCCAAAAAAATAATTTCTTTTTATTAATTAATTTATTAATTTAATTTAGTAATTAATTTAGGATTTATTTCTTTCTTAAAATAAAAACAACAAAAATATTTTTCTTTAACCAAAAGGGACAAAACCCTAATCATGCGCTCGATTTAATTTCCCGCACGCGTTGCTTATTTTTATCCAATAATGTACTTGCTCCCAGATTGTAATAGTTAAATAGGACTTTCAATTATTTTTTATTGCTTTATTTTATTTTTCAAAGGGTTTGTCTTTGGCAATGTAAATACCCGACGCCTTGTAATTTAAATTCCACATTTAATTTCTGCAAATTACAACTGTTAGATGTTTGATAATGGAGTTTGCATGACAAGACTGAATGTTTTTATCTATAATCAAATTAGATCACCCTTAACATGTACAAAGATAAAAATAAACTGAAAACGACACTCGCACATGCGCACTCTTAGGGTACACCCCTCTTGGTTGCCTTCGTACACAGTCATTAAGTATAGGTCGTTTTAGAGGTCGTCCTCTTATCTAAAAGATCATAGTTGCCTCAAAATAGTTGCCTCGAAACGGTTGCCTCGAATAAATGATCTAAGACATTAGGGTTACCGCTAATGCATCCTAACATTGCTTTAGTGACCCCGTAAGTCCCTCATTCGAATTGACCCTCAAACTCCAACGACGGTGCTACCTACTCACTAATAGTGGGATAGCATTGTCTAAAGGAAATTAGCATAGAACGATTCTTTTTTTCGAGTAGGTAGATAGCTCTTAGATACTTGCTCATCCAAAAACAAAACTTTTTCACACTTACACTCCTTTTCAAACAAAGTTTTTTTCAAAACACTTCATTACACTCTTGAGGACAGAAGCAAGAGTTAAATCGAAGTTAAAATAAAAACTTTTCAAAACCCACAAGCACAAAGAAAATTTTTTTTAAAACAATTGAGCAAGTATCTAAGAGCCCGTGGATAACCACGGATAGAAAGGGTGCTAATACCTTCCCTTTCTATAATCTACCCCCCGAACCCGAGAAACATCTCAAAAAAGGAATTTTTCTGTGCTTTTTTCCTTTCCTTGTTGGATAAAATAAAAGTCAGTGGCGACTCTTGCTTACCGCGACATTTTGCAAAAACAAACGCAAAACACAAACCAGCATTCCAAAAACAGTCAGTTCTTCCCACTGTATCACATGTAGGTTATGAAAATGGAAGGTATTAGCACCCTTTTCATCCGTAGTCATCTGCAGGCTCTTAGTTGCTTGCTAGATCACTTGCTTTTGTTTGAAATGTGCTTGTGGTGTGGGTTTTGAAAGTATTTTGAAAACGTATTTGTAATGGTTCTCGTTTCTATAAGAACGCGTACAAAGTGTTGTTTTGAAAATAGTTCAAAGAGGTGTTTGTGGAATGTGTTTTTGAAAGTTATTTTGAAAAGTGTCTTTGTAATGGTTCTCGTTTCTATAAGAACGCGTACAAAGTGTTTTGTCTTTTGAAAATGTTTCAAAATGAAAGTGTGGGTGTATAAAATGTTTTTGTTGTGAGCAAGTGAGTAACTAGGAGCATCCTACCTACTCAAAAGGTCATAATGTTCTTTTCCTCCTCCTTTAGATGTTTTTATTTTACCATTGATTTGGTAAGAAGCCCCATCATTGGATGTGAAGGGACGGGCGTGGGACGTTTATATAGTTATAGAAGAAACCTATGGGATGTTTTAGCAATGTCGTTTAGGGACTAGATCGTTTACCAAAGGCAACATTGAGGGTCATCAAGGGACTACGACCTTTTATCGAGGGTCTTTTCTAAAACACCCATATTCGAGGGACATGACTATTTTTCCGAGACAACAAGTGGGATTACCCTAAGGGTGCATGTGTGAATAGTGTGTTTGATTTGCATGCATTTAGTCTTTGAACTTTAGGTTGTCTACTTGTTGGTTTTTATCTTACCATACATCCTAATTACTAACATTTGTACAAAAACAATAAAAATGCAGAAAAATAAATCCTACACTATTACAACCATATTAAATAGCAAGAAAATATAAAGACAAAATGAAAATGAAAGAAAGAAAAATGAAAGCTTCGATCTAGGAAGAAAAACCCTTCGATTCTGCCCTTTCTGGCTTCCTTCGATTTGGGCCTGGAGTCAGTGAGGTCGTGCCTTTTGATTTGGGCTTATCCCGAGGCATGAGATGCAGCCTTTCAATTCTACCTGTATGTCTCCTTCGACTGGGGCCTGGAAGTCAGTGTGGGCATGCCTTTCCACTGGGGCCTGAAAGTCAGTGTGGTGTAGCCTGACTCTCTGGCTGCTTCTTTCGTTCAACATGGAGTACCATCTTCACCTTAAGTCCCTTGTTGCATCCTTCAATTGGGGCTTGGAAGTCAGTGTGGCAGCCTAAGGTTTCGTTTCATACCTCCTTCCTCCTGTTTCTTTCGTTTGATATTTTGAATAGCAACATGGCCTAAGGCCATGCTAGAATTACCTTATGGCCAGGTTAGTTCTTAAAGCATATTTTAATAAACAAAGAAAATAAGTCATAAGAGTATTAAATGAAAACAAACTGAAAAGATGGAAACGAAAAGAATAAAAATGTTATGTACATGTTTTGAAACGAAAGGGAAGATTATTCACATATTATGCTAGCAACGAAAGGTTCAAGGTTAAGAGTGACTTACCTTGCTTGAGACTGGGACGTGTGTGCTGGACCTTGAGTGGCTGCCTAGATGCTTTTGGATTCGAAGGAAAGAAACAAAGGTGACATTTTTAATGTTGGATTCGAAGGAGAAGAACAAGTGTGTTGTTCTTTCTACTGGATTCGAAGGAAAAAAAAGTGTGGGGGATTGCTTTAGATTCGAAAGAAGCAAGTGTTTGGATTATGGGTTTGTGTTTTAAAATGTGTTTAAGTGTTTGAGAATGTTTGAGTTTTTTAAGAGTTTGGTGATTCGTTCCACAACCCACCAGTTTCTGGATCTGTTGTCCAGCCCCCTTAAACATGTTATGGAGCCTCTTATTTATAGGCAAAGATGGTTGAAGTTTTGGAGGGAAAACAAAACAATTTGAACAATTTGAGTAAACTGCTTTTTGTAGCTTTCGAGGGGCAGTGTTCGTATGCCATTTTGGTGCAAGAATGGATCAGTGTTTCAGGACTATTGTGTAGCAGTTTTGGAGCGTTATGGCCAGTGTTCCAGGCCTGAACTTGGCAGCAAGCATCTTTTGAATATTTCATCCTTTCGTTTTGACCTCCTTCGACCAGATCCTTCTTCCAACAATGTTATTTAATTTTACTCCAACAAGCGTCCTTCGAATGGGACACTTTTGTGCATCCTTCGAAGGAGCCAAATTTGTGCCCCTTAGATGGGTCACAAAAGTAAGTCTTAAGGTGGGCCTTGTAAGCCCTTCGAATGGGCCATCAATCATGTCCTTCGAATGGGACACCCAGACATGTCCATTGAATGGGTCATCTACGCATCTTTGAAAGGACCAAATGTGTCCTTCAAATGAACTAGTAAGGTATATCCTTCGACAGGGACTCCTATGTATGTCCTTCAAATCCACCAACCATGTGTGCTGAAGGTTGTCAAGGGTGGAATTGAAGCATGCTAAAGGGAAATGTGTCCAGTCGAAGCTAGTGTAAACATAGCCAATGCCCTGCCGAAGCCTGCATGCAGGAGGTTTAAACTTTGTGACTCTAAGCAAGCATACAAGAGGCTAATGCTCAAACGAAGACTTGCATGAAAGGAGCCACATGCCCAAACGAAGGAGACATGCAGGAGGCAAAAATGCCCAGATTCGAAAGAGGCATGCAGGAGGCAAAAATGCCCAGATTCGAAAGAGGCATGCAGGAGGCAAATTGTGCAATCGAAGGATTCTAAAAGGAGGCTTTTTACTTTGGAATCGAAGGAGACTACAGGAGGCTCTTGCCTTGTACTTACTGGCCTTGTGGGCTCCTCTTGCACGCCAAAAAGGAGTTATGGCTCAATCGAAGGCTACATATAGCCAGCCATCACTTTGTGAGTTAAAGAAAGTATGGAGGGGAATATTTGTCCAGTCAACACAGGCATGTAACCATCAAACATCCAATTGAAGCAGGCACATAGACAGCCATTGCACTGTGAGTCCTGTGAGGCCAAAGATGCAATCGAAGGTGGCATGTAGGAAAGTCCTACCTTGTGAATCAAAGCCAACGTGCTAGAGGCCCACGCCCAGTCGAAGGATGCAAGCCAAGCTTGCATCGAAAGAGGCCAAAAGGCCAATCGAAGGAGGTGAATCAAAGAAGACTTTATTTTCTTCAATTTGTCAAAAATATTATTTTTTTAAACCTATTTTCCCTTTTTTTAACAGTTTCCTTTTTAACTTGGTATTGGAAAATCCAATTGTACTTGTGCAAGCTTGAATCTTGAGAATCCTTGTGAGAAAAATTCCTTGAGAAGTGAGAGGACAAATTTTGGGGTACAACATCCTAGAATCTGACCAGATACCAGTTAACTTCATCCTCCCCAAACAAGTCGGAAGATTATCCATCTCTTTTATCCCCAGTCAGGGCATATAAGAATTAAATTCCCCATTAGAGCAACGAACAACTAATGTTCCTGAACTCTACTCCCCAAGCAAGATCAACATCCCCAGTGAAGTTTCCTCAAACAAAGCAAACAGGAGTCCCCGGCGGAAGCATTCCATACAATATTGAAGATGCGCATACTCTTCATCCCCGAAATTAGTCAAGGATTTATTTTCCCAGACAAAGATATTGCGCGAGTTTACAAACACACTTCAATACATTTCATATTCATACATCATAGCATATATAGCACATTCTCATTTATTTTGAGAACATCGTTACGCAATGCATCTCATACATCATGATATTGCATACAATTAACTCTTTTCCTGTCCAGGAAAGATCAATCAATGAACAAAAGACCTCTTCTGGTTTAGATTTACTTTTTCCAGTTAAAGACAGCCAAATGAAGGACCTCTTTTGGTTTAGATTTACTTCTTCCAGTTAAAGACGGGAGAACGAAATACCTCTTCTGGTTTAGATTTACTTCTTCCAGTTAAAGATAGGAAAATGAAGGACCTCTTCTGGTTTAAATTTATTTCTTCCAGTTAAAAACAGGCGAACAAAAGACCTCTTCTGGTTTAGATTTACTTCTTCCAGTTAAAGACAAGCAAATAAAGGACCTCTTCTGGTTAAGATTTATTTCTTCCAGTTAAAAACAGGTGAACAAAAGACCTCTTTTGGTAAATATTTATTTCTTCCAGTTAAAAACAGGTGAACAAAAGACCTCTTCTGGTAAAGATTTATTTCTTCCAGTTAAAATTAGGCAAGATATCTGCTGGTTCAGTTAAAATCGACCAATGATTTATCCTGATTTATTTCCAGTAGACACTTTCTCTGGTTTAGTTAAATTGATCCTAAGATTTATACTGATTCGTTATCCAGTTAAAGACCATTTAAGACCTTTGCTGGTTCAATTTAAATTGACCAATGATTTATCCTAATTTGTTTCCAGTAGACACTTTCTCTAGTTCAGTTAAATCGATCCTAAGATTTATGCTGATTAGTTATCCAGTTAAAGACCATTCAAGACCTCTGCTGGTTCAGTTTAAATCGACCAATGATTTATCCTGATTTGTTTCCAGTAGACAATTTCTCTGTTTCAGTTAAATCGATCCTAAGATTTATGCTGATTCGTTATCCAGTTAAAGACCATTAAAGTCCTCCTCTGGATCATATTAATTTCTGATACTTCTATCAGATATAGGCATCTGCTGGCTCAAATTAAGTTTTGATTCCTCTTTCAGTAGATCTCTCTCCGGCTCAGATTATGTTCTGATACTTCTTTCGGTTAAGAATATAAAGACTTTCTTCGGCTCAGATTAAGTTATGATACTTCATTCTGTTAAAGATATAAAGACCTATGCTGGGTCAGATCAAATCGACCAAATATTTATTCTAATACTTCTCTCAGTAAACCTTTTTCTTGCTCAAATTAAATTGATCGAAAGATTTATTCTGATACTTCTTTCAGTAGACACTTTCTGGATCAAATTAAATCGACCATAGATTTGTTCTGATACTTCTCCCGGCTAAAGACAAACGTAAACATTTTCTGGATTAGATTAGATCGACCAAAGATTTATTCTGATACATCTCCGAGTTAAAGGCAAGTATAGACCTGGTCAAATGTTTCTATCAACAATTAATTTTGGATGGCGTCTATAAACCCATCTCCGACGACTCTCCATCACCTTTGGATGGATTCTATAAGCCCATCTCCGACAATATTCCATCTCTATCCAAATGGCGTCTTTAAGTCCATTATGTTACAAACAACCAACAGTATTACTCCGTGCACCGATGATTGGAAATTTCTGGGCACTCTAGTGTTCAATCATCTTCCACCTTCAAGTTACAAACAGTGAACATACCAATCTAACTTTTCAGGTTTAAGAAGATTGAATAGGGGCAACTATTGTACCCCGAAATTTTCCCTCTTCGTTTTACCTTACATTATTTGTGTTTCATCATATGCATTCATGCACTTAGACATGATCAAGGTCTTATTCAAGCAGTAAAGTTTGTTTGTGTTGACAATCAACCAAAGATAGATCTCATATCCTGTTTATCCTATTGGTTCGAGCTAATAAGTCCTCTAAGGATTTTTGACGTCTCAAGTTGAGTCTTTGTGTCATCAGAAAATTTAAGTTTGCAAAGGTTTTAAAGGTTTGAGTAATTAGAATTTGAGATTATTGAAGACTTTACCTTTCAGTAAGCTGCAAGGTTTTCATCTTCAAGCTTCTTTAGACTCAAAGTTTTATTTTCACCTTCAAGGCTAGGGCATTATCTTTAAAGTGGAGTAACTGCAAAGCACGATGCGGGAGATGAAATTGTGGATTCATATTGTGATCAAGACGGATTTGTCGTTTCAATTACAAGACATCTTGAACTTTGAGAATATGAAGTTAAGGGTTCAAGAGGATTTAAATTTGTGAATGAGGTTTGAAAATTGAAGATTCATTTGATCTTATTTCATAAAGTTTAAATTCCAACTCAAAATGTTCAAGGCATGCTTTCATGATTCAAATCCATATCATTCTTTCGTCATCCATTTTTAAATTTATCCAAAACAAAATCTTCTCAAAGTTCACCATTCGTCATTATCATTCGACCAAAGTTAACAAGATTTCAATATTCATTCAAATTACTTATTCTTCATTCAAACAGTTTCTACAAAGTTTCATTTTGTTTTCAAACATCATTCATTCAAATTCAATACATTTGCAAAGTCATTACAAATCCAACAATCATTGTTCAAAATACATTCAAGGTAAAAGTTCAAATATAATTTTTTTTACAAAACCAAATTAAAAGCTTTCTACATCCTAAGTTATCCTATGAGATTCTATTCTTCAAAGTTTCTTCTCCAAAGAATTCTTCTTCAATCTTCATATTTCCCTCCAAACTTCTCCAAGCCATGCCACGGGTTCCCTTTCCTTTTTTCTCCCATCAATCCTTTGTTGCTCACATGAAACAAGTGAAAGAGATAGTTAGCAAACAATAAAATATGAACAAAAAAATTTTCAAATTATTTTATTCATCATTAGGGTTTTGTTTAAGGAATCAGATTAAAGAGTTTTTTTCCAATCATGTTCAAGCATACAAGCCTCATACATTAGATTTCAATTTAATCATGGGCCTAACTTTGTCTATTGCAAATCACAAGTTAATTGGTTCACGACAAAAAAATTCAAAGAAGTTCAAAACAGAATTCCATCACAGTCCAGCCCAATAGCAAAATAAAGTTGCAAAGCCCAACACGCAACAAAATCCCCATACAGTTTGGTTTTATCATTGGCCAAATTTCTTCTCTACTACAAATCACAAAAACTAGTTGGTTCATAGTGAGACAAGATCAAAGAAAAAAAACTCAGAAAAGATTCATCATGTTTCACACAACAATTAAAAAGCCTCATTTTTGCTTTGTACCAACAAAAGTCTAAATTGCATTGTGAATCATAGGCCTAACATCTTTACTACAAATCTCAAAACAAATACATAAAAGATTTGTTTGGTTCACAGTAAAGTCAAAAAAAGCAATGTATTGCACAAAGTACAAATCTAGTGGAAAAAGCAACATAAAATTCAAGCCAACAAGCAACAAGTACGAAACATCCAAGCCAACAAGCAACCAGTACAAAAAATCACTGGGGCCAGCAAGCACAATTCATAGGGGCAACATAGCACAACAAAAATCAAAAAGTACCACAAAGTTTATATCAGAAGTGATAAGTCCAATACAAGTTAAACAAGGCCTGTTATCTCAAATCAAATTTAACAAGTCAAACCTTTTGCAGAAAAAGAAAACAGAAAGCTCACAGTTTATAAGGATGAAGAACACAATTTACAAAGGAGACACAACACAGTCCATGCACAAAGGGAAAAAAGAGAGAGAGAGAGACGTAGCAACAACCACAAACCCTAAAAAGAAAGAGTTTTGTATCACCACTTCCCTAACCATCAAAACCCTTCAAAATCGTTTCAAGCAAAAAACCACATAGTTCATAAAAATACATAGAAACGAAGTTATCACAAACCCTAAAAATGTTTGGTTCATCATTTTCTCCAAACGAAAACACTTCAGAAATTATAGAAGGAAGAATAAATCAGAGCGAACTTACCAGAGATAGCGCAAGAAGAAAATCAGAGTCGTTAGGGTTTTGTTCACTCCCTTCAAGATCTAGGCCAAACCGCGTACCATCTTCAAAAACGAGCCACAGATTAGCAAAGAGGATAACGAGACGAAGCTAAACATGTAAAAAAATGAAGACCGAAGCTAAGCCTCCGTGAGAGCCACCGTCGACCGCCGTCCACCACCGCTGAGGGCGATTTCCGACGAGCCCAAGAAGACAGAAGAAAGCGAGAGGACTCAGGGAGATAACAATTTCTTTTGTTTGTTGTTCTGTTTAAAATACAGTTTTATTATTATTTTGTAATATTTGTTTTTCTCACACATGTTAATCTGGAGGTGACACTTGTCATCGCCCTTGCAGCCACAAGTTGTTGATCCAATGCAGTTGCTCCATTGTAACCTCCATGGTCTCTCGCTCAATCACTGTTTGATCTTCATCAAGCACCCCAGAAGCAGGTCCACACAGTGCACCCCCACTCAAGCCATGCATAGGATCCAACGTGGGAGGATATTGGGCCCAGTTTCATTCCCAGCTAACACCCCTTGTTTACTTAACAAAAGCAAGCCCAAATATCCTTTTATTTATTTATTTATTTTCTTGACTAAAACAAAACAGTTTTGGGCCTAGCAAACAAAAATATTTTTCACACCACCCATTTTCTTTTTAGCACTTGATCCAAATCTTTTACATCTTTCATTTTATTTTATTTCCATTTTATTTATTTAATCAAAAAATACAAAAATATATTTTTATTAAATATTTGAACTAAAATTTGCTAATTTCATCTTGTTTTTGCTTTATTTATTTTAATGATAAAAAAAACCTAAAAAAAATTTTCTTTCTTAATTAATTAAAACTAAACTAGACTTAGGTTTTATTAAATTTTATTTTTAATTAATTTAGACTTTAGGTTTTATTTAATCTCCTTGTAATTAATTAGTTTAATTAGGTTAATTAAAACTTTTTCTACCAAAAAACCCATAAAAACATTTTTCTTTCATGTTATCTTTATATTCTCGTACATTTTATTATTATGAATTATTCGATTGGGTTGTAATAGTAATTAGGGATTTATTGATTTATATTCCCCATTTCTAAATTTGTATCCCTCATCCCCTAAAGTGATGTAATAGCGTAGAATATTTAAATTCCACAATTTATCACTTTTCATATTATTGTTAGTAATTAGGGTTTGTATGGCAAGACTTAAAATCAAACAAGTAGACAACTCTAATTCAAGACAAATTAAATGAAAATAATACACTTTGCACACATGCACCTCTAGGTTTAACCCACACTTGTTGTCTCGGATATAAACATTCATGTCCCTCGAACGTGGGATACTTTAGCAAAAGACCCTCGATTACAAGATCGTAGCCCCTCGATGACCCTTCGATGTTGACTTCGGTAAACGATCTTAGTCCCTTATGACTAATTGCTAAGGTATCCTACAATATTGCCTTATATAACTTTACGATAACCCACGCTTTTCCCTTCACATCCAATGATAAGGTTTCTTACTAACTAATGGTAAGATAACATTGTCTAAAGGAGGAGGAAAAGAACAAATACTTCCTTTTGAGTAGGTAGAACACTCGTAGTTGCTGGCTCATAAACATTTCAAAACAAAACATCTTTCAAACACCAACACTTTCATTGAAATATTTTCAAAAGTCAATACTTTGTATACATTCTTATAGAGACGAGAATAATTATAAAGTTCGCCTAAACAGAGGCACTTTTCAAAAATACTTCAAACAAACACAAACACATTTTACAAAGCATTTTCAAAGTGAGCTAGCAACTAAGAACCCGTAGATAATTACGGATGAAAAGGGTGCTAACACATTCCCTTTTCATAACCTACCCCCCGAACTTAAGAAAATTCTCAAAAGGTCTTTCCTGTTATTTTCACCCTTTCCTTTATTGGATAAAAGAAAACTCAGTGGCGACTCTTGCTATCCGCAATAATTGCAATAAAATGCAAAACACCCAAGTCAGTTCTCCCACCGTATTACAGTGATCTACAAATAGATAAGAGACCTTTTCTTTCTTGTGGAATTTGTTCGACCTGGTTTTTTATATTTCAGACATTCAACTTATTAAACTCTGTCTACTAATTGAGCCATGTGTCTTAAGTATTGAGTGTCTAGTTTCTTCCTAATCGACTAGTCTAGATCTCTAGCCGCTAGTTCGACTAACTCGTGTTCATATACTTGAGTGAAACATTTGGATTTCATAACCCTGAATCTATTGAGATAGTCATCCATAGATTTAGTCCCCTTTCATCTAACACTGGCTAACTCTTTAATGTTAATTTTCGACTGATCCATATAGAATTGTTCATGGAAAACTCTTTCCAATTTCCCCCAACTATGAATTGAGTATGGGGTGAGGGTAGTGAACCATGTGAAAGCCTTCTTTGTTAAAGATTTTTGGAAATCATATTTTCAGATTCTCATATTGGCTAGATCTCCAACCTCTGATTGATATCGAGCGATGTGCTCGACAGTCGAATATGTCGTCTCCCTTGCAACTTAGGTAAACTTTGGGATTTCTAACCCCTGGGTAATTCGGCTTGCAATATATATATATATATATATATATATATATATTCATAGAAAGGAGAAACAAAATTTAGCCTATGGAGGCCTATGTTTAAACCATTTTGGGCTAATATTTACTCTACCACATTGATTATGTGATTATGCCCTACCAAGTTATTCTGTCGAACATTGCCTAAAATTTGGTCAACGTCTTGGTTTGGTTGCACCATGACAACCTATGGTGCTTATTAGGCTATGGCACCTTAGACTGCCCTTGGCACGGGTGTTTCGACCGCTGCCGCTTGTTATCGAGGTTGTGCATTTGGAAAATGTTGGATTGATAATTGAGGAACGCAAAAGAAGTCAGCAATTCGACCTATCTATTATGCAATAATTCAATTGAAATTAATTCTATTTTTTACTATTAAATAATATAATAAATTTGGAAAGATAAATCATATAGAAATAATTTCAAAGAAATTGAAATAAAACTGTCATTTACTTAATTGGAATTATTTCATTCAACCATTAAATTAATAAAAAGGTTAAATAATTAATATGTAATTTCAAAAATATTACAAAATTAATATATTTTATTAAAATTATTAAGTACACTTGTGATTTTGTAACCTCACCACATTTTTCTTATCAACTCTTGCATAACTTTTCTCCAATATTTTCCAAATTTGTTCTGAGGATGTACAATCACCAACCCTATCAAATTATCAGCATTAACACATTGATGAATGAGATACAAAGCTTTGAAATATTTCGTCATCTCTTCCTTGTGCATAAGTTCTTTGTGAAGTCATTGCACTTTTTACAAGTGGATTAATACCGTTCTTGATTACTTCTAGAACATCTTGATAACCAAACATTATCTTCATTTGTTTGCACCACTTATCCTAATTCTTAACTTCAAGAATAGGGAGATTTGTAGGGACGCGTTCATTGGAGATTGAAAGTATTTTCACACACTAAATGTTCAACCAAAGAATCAAGCTCTTGATGTCAAATGCTGGGTTAAAACCATAATTACAAGAACAATAGTGAATAATAGAGAGATGGAGAAAGTGAGAGAATTGGAGAGAATTAGGGTACAAATATGGCCTTCGTACATTAAGACCTAACTTGGGTATTTAAACCATCATACAGAATGATAAAGCTAACCAACTAATAAGAAAAACTGACTTCTTAGACCTAAAACCAGTTGCATATTTAGTGCAACCAATTACACTAAATCTTCGCCTCAAAATACAAAAACGAGAAGGGGTGTAATTGGTTTCCAATTTGGTGTAACCGATTGCACCAAATATTTTCCTTGTACTGAACACTGCACAATAGGGGTGTAACCTTTTGCACTGACTTGAATTATATTATTTTCTCAACAATAAAAACATGAAAAAACATAGGGAAAATATAATTAGAAAACAGTAAAAACATTGTCGATCATCCATTTTCATGCTCGGTCATCCATGTGCATGCTCGATCATCCCGCTTAGAGGGAATCACATGACCGAGCTATTTCGAGATGCTCTTAACCGCATCATGCTGAATGATATTAACTAGATGTCGTAAGTTTATCACAGTGAGACATGACCCTTTGAGGTGATAACATTCTACTCTAGGTGGATAGCGTATGGATCTTGACTTATGTACCACTATCTACCTGAGTGAGTCATGTGGTAGTTTAGGTTTATCTAGGGTATACCTAAAGACCAGACCATTTTTGCTCGCGCTACTATCCCATGTAGAATGTGATGAGATTTTTGCAACATACTATAATCACATGGTACTAGAGGATTTAATTCGTGTGCCAACTCTTTGTTCATGGAGTACGATATATGATTACATCTAATGATTTATAAAGTGTCACATCCTTACATGACACCATATGCAGAGGGTGATCTTCAAAGTCTAAATCATCATGATATCTTAGAGGAGGATCAGACAATGGGGACCATGTTATTGATGTGTTACCGATATATCACCATATTTTGGATATTGGGAAAGACGCCATAGTTAGGAGCAAGTTGATAAGTGCAAATTGTAGTTATTTTTGTATATACTTTTTGTTGCACTTATCGACTCTTTGTTGTTAATATCACTTGAATAACCCCGCCTTTTGTTGTAAATACATTTAGTTTCATTTTGAGTACATATGGTATCGGTTGATTAGTTTTGTGTATGTTTTGTAGGTATTTGAGCATGGTTGGAGCAATGAGGAATAAAGCTCCAACATGCATTTTTGGATCAATAAAGGAATAAGGCCAAGATTGGAGGCCATTGGAAGTTATGCAGGAAAGCAACAGAAGTTGCTGGACTATCATGGATCGTCGGGCAAAAATTCCTGTCGCCGGGGAATATTTGAAGATAAATTTCTGTGCTGCTACTGCCATGCGTGTCCAGGCGAAAGGAGATATTTTTTATCAGATGAGGATGTGGCTTATTCAGGGCCAAGTGTATAGAAGCCATCGCTAGGTGACGTGTTTGTGTCGCCGGGTGTAGCGGTAGAAATGTTGAGACTAAGCCATTGGAATGACTTAACTCGCACAGATCAAATAAAAAATTGCCACCGCACTTTATTGTTTCCAAAGGAATGGAAAAAGAGCGAATAACCAAAAAAGAGAGGGAGAGAATCTAAGTTCGGGGTTGGTTATGCAAAGGGAAGATATTAACACCCTAAACATGTACGATACTCTGTAGAAATCTCTTTGAAAATTTGTGTATTTTGGCTATAAGAGTTGTATACAAAAATAGATTGTGGGAATGAGAAAAGAAGTATTTTTTAAAAATTTTGCACCCGCCGCGGTTTCCAACCTTTAGTGCCTATGTACCACATTCCATGCAATAGGGGATCAGGGTACTCGTGGTTCACCTTTAAAAAAATTTAAAACACAAGTGTGTTGGTTAATTTTAAGAGATGAGACATCATCGTCATCTCCGAGTGGAAGAACATACTTACTACCCACGATTATGAGAAAGGAGAATTTATGTCATCTCAAAGTGGAGGATATGGCTTGGATTTTAAAATCAACAAAGCCTCGCTCAACACCAAAGTGGAAAATGTCTCACTTCACTATATACCGTAGAAGTATAGTAGCTCATATCACTACAAAGATTGACAAGAGTTTAATCTTTTGGGAAAATTTTAAAGTAAAAAGCCAAAGTGGAAAAATGGTTTGAATGAGATTGATTGACTTTTAGTCTTCTCACAAAAAATGTCAAAGTATTGTTAAGTTGTTTAAAATTTCATTAAAGAAAATATTTTTGAAAATGCATGGACCTAAGTCTAAGTTTATTGTGAAATTAGTTCAAGTTTAAAAGCAAAAAGATTTTTCAAAAGGAGGGAGAAGATTTTTTGAAATTAAAGAAGATGGGAGGAGATGAAGGGACTATCCTAAAGCATAAGGTAAAAGTTAGGGAAAAGAACCATCTAACCAACAAGAAGCCAACATTTGACATAATGAGTCAATTAGAGTTCACATCCTTTGGATTGAAACCAAACAAGCAAAGATGATAAACCTCTTAAGAAAACCAAGCTTTAAAGGCATTAAGTCATTACAAAAATTGGGTAGAGTAACGGTTGTATACAAATGAATTCTCGATTAGAGACAAAAGATATAATCAAAATAACATGCAAGCAAAGAAACAAAAAACCCAATGTCTTGGGGGTAAACCCCAAAAACTCTAGACAAAATAAAAATATAATTCACAAGGTCTCAAGGTAGGTCAAGGTCTATAATCCTAAGTCCAAGAAGTCCATAACTCCATCATGCCAAGGATAGTAACCAAATAGTCCAAGTAACCTTAAAGTTTTTTTATTGTTCAAGTTGATTATTAGATATCTTCAAAAAGAAAATGAAAAGCTCAAGTGAGCAAAAAAAAAGAAGACATAATATGAATACTCAAGTGAGCAAAGATGAAAATAGTATGAAATAAAAATTCTAAAATAGATGTGCTTAAAGTAAAAAACATAAAGTAAAAGCATAAAATAAAGTCAATTATTAGAAATTAGAGGTTAGTTGAATGACCATCTTAAAACTTGCATTTGAAAACTCATTAGAAGATTGATAAAATTAAAACCTCTTAACAACAAGTTTCATTTGTTTTTTTGTCAAGTATATCATTTATTTCAAAATCTCAAGGAACCAATAAATGATCAATGATGTTTAAATGATTCACTTAGTTCCAAAATTTATGAGGATTCATTAGAGGATTGATAAGACCAAAGCCTCCTAACAATGAACCTCAAGGTTATTGGATCAAAGGTTTCAAATTAAATATACTTGGGCTTGCAAACATAGGTTTGAGCCACGAATGATCATTTCTCGAATCAGGACAAAATTTAGTGCTATGTTAAGCAATCACAAGTGGACTTATATAGAAGTCACACCTATTTTGAGGCCAGTCAATAGAAATCTATGTGCCATATATTTGGAGTGATGATATGTAGATCATCCTCTAACAACATGTAGCATAAAGGAGAGAGGATGAGATAAAGAGGGAGGAAGGGATACATTTGAGTCAAAAATTTAATCAAACTATCATTAAAATCATCCATTCATTTTAGTGGAGTTAAACTCAACACTCAAGATCCAATGATATTAGTGAAGTTTATGATCAAGAATCACATAGCCAAAATATATTAGAAAAATAAATTGCATTTAATGAATAAAATAAAAGGAAAAAAATGATTTTTAAATTGTTTTTAAAATGAAAATAAAAGGCAAAATATCAAACCATATTCAAAGTATCAAAGAAAAATTTAAAGAATCCATAGAAAAATCAGAAATAATCTCAAATATTTTTATAAAATTTTTGGTAATTTTTTTTTAAAAAAAAGGTATTTTTAAACTAATTAAAATTACTCAAATATGTGAAGAAATATATAAAAAATAATAGAAGTTAAGATAAAATTCTTGAAAAATTTTAGAAGGTCAGAAATGAGTAAAATGATTTTTATATAATTTTTCAGGATTTAAAAACATCAAAAAGTATTTTTAAATAATTAAAAACAAGTTAAAATAAAGGATAAATTATAAAAAATATCAAATCTGAAAATAAAATTATGAAAAAATAAAAACCAGAAAGAGAATATTTGAATTTTTTTTTTGAATTTTTTCATAATTTTTGAGTGAAAAATGAATTTTCTATGATTTTTTGAAGTTTAAATCAATTAAAATAAAAAATCAGAAAATAAAATAGCAAACCAAAAAAATGTGGACCATCTGATCATTGTCAAAACGCGTTAGTAAACAGATCCAGTGGATCTGGCACGTTGTGCATATCATGAACTTTATTGAATATCACACCTAATCATTTTTTATAAAATAAAAATAACTTAAAATGTGACATGTTGGATGGAGTCTAACTCACTAAAGTAATTAGACTTTAAGGCTCATAACACGCGCGTATGGTAAAGTGAAACGCCAAATCTGTTTCAAAAAAATAACGTGGCTAAATGTCATTGGTTGAAGACGGACATGTCATCGTCTTCAACCTCCAGCCAACCTCAAATTGAATTCCACAAACTGTAAAATTAGCAATCCAGATCGGTACCATTAGATTTGTCTCGTCAAGAAGATTCTAATGGTACCATCGCGCCAAATTTATATAAACTGAGCAAGGCTTAAATTGAGAAAATGCAAAAATAATAGCGAGCACGAAATTCTGGAATATGTCACTCAAATCTCAATGAAATTGCAAATTATAAAAAGCACGAGAATCAGAAGGATGCAGAGAGTAGATTAGTCTTTTATTTGGATCGATTTGACCAAGGAATCTACCTGAATGAAGTAGAAAAAGGTGGATATGAAACTGGACTTTTGTAGATCAATATAGGTTACAATTCTTGAAGGTAAGAGTGTGGTTAGCTTCAGAGAATTTCAATGAAGCTAACTGAATGGAGCTTTTGGTGTTTTGGAGTGAGAAATCAAGAAATCAGAAATTCAAATTCAGAGTTTCTGTGGGATCTGAACAGGGGTCAATTGGATATTAAAAGCTTGAGAAAATGAGTGAGATATAACCCTTTATTTATAGGGAAGCAAATGGGATGCTCAAGCGTGTGGAATGATGAAGTTTGGAGGGAATTCGTGTGAAGTTGCAAGCATAAAAAATGTGACTCATATTTTGCTCAAAACTCAACCAAAACTTGTGTTTGAAGGTGCTAACCACTTCTAGAAGATTTTTAAACATGATTAGAAGTAAAAATGCGTAACAAATTAGTGATTAGAAGCTGAATTGTGCATTTCAAATTCCGACTTAGAGAAATAAGTCAGTTTCAAAGTACCAACTTTGAATCAATGGTATTCACAATTCAAGGAGTCTTAGGGAATGATTCTTGAAGAAATTAAAAGATAAGGTCACAAATTTTACAATGTGAAAATAATGGGATCAATTGGATACTTGAGATAGGATTTGAGATGAGTCAAAGTTTAAAAAAAGATGCTGACTATTTGTAAATTCTAAGTTTTTCTTCAAAAGTGACCTATGATGTTTTTCAAACAAGGCCTTCCTACAAATTTAAGCTTTGATCAATTATGCTAGATTGAATTAGACATCCCAAAGAGCATTGTGAAACTTGAATCACTCAAAAACAACAATTTATGGCCTTGTGAAGATGGTGAAAATTCATCAGATGACCTATAATCGTTTGCATTCTTAGGGAATCTTCCATCCATTTTCAAGATTTTCACATAAAAGAAGAGTTGAAGTTCACACCCTTAAGATAAATATGGAAAAAGAATTGGCTCAAGGAGATAAAAATTGACCAAGTTATGATCTTTTGAAGTCACATAAGGTAATTTGATGGCCTATCTAGAGGACTTATAATCTTTCTTCATCATTAGGAATCTTCCACATAAAATTTCCTTGAAAATATTGAAGTGATTAGTTGATACCCTTTTAAAGAGAAGCATGTATTTGGAATAACTCTAAAATATCAAAAGATAAGCAAGATATAGCCTTTATAAGTTCAAAACCCTAGCTCCTCAAGCACCAAAATGACTTGCAAACCCCTTTCAATTTTGACAAACTTTCTTGCACAATTACTCTTGCAATGTAAATAAAAGTTGTTGTGGATGATAATAAGAACCCATAGCAACAAAAACCACTTCCAAATATTAATAAATGAGAGAGTTATGCACTTGTGATCAAGGAATCAAGAAGTTGTCCAATTAGGTCAAACTTCTTCAATCAACTCTGGCATCTTTTGATTTTCTTTGACAAATTGAGGCATGATGAATCATAGTAGACCTTGTCATGATATTACTTAAAATTATATTTAATGATGAAGCTTGAATCTCAATGAACATTTGGTTAATAAGGCATGGAAATAAACTCATGAACCTATAAATCAACCTGATGAAATGTGTTGTGCCCTTACCTATAATATCACCAATTAGAGAAAACACTCATTGTACTTATTAGTTAAAAGTTAATCAATACTAAACATAGATGATCACATTATAAAAATTAAGGTGATTGGTGATTCCTAATAAGCAAACCTAGAGATATGGAGAAGAACCAAACCCTAGTGTGATCTTGTTGTGATTGAGTTAATATGAGATGATAGAGGAGTCTTAGGGGCAAAAATTGGGGTACAACAGCTGCCCTTATTTAAGTGTCTTTTATCCGGAGATACGAAGGTTAAAATCTTCGTGTCGACGCGATTGAAGATACTTAAATATAAAATAAACCCTATTTTTGGCCCTAAGAGGCCATGCAATGCTTATGATTGTGCATGCAAATAAACAGATCCAAAGGTGACACGGGAAACCACTGGGGAAACATAAATTAAAAGATCAAAAGAGAATTAGACTAGGAAAATAAATCACTGGTGAACAGAAGACTCGACTCTATTGGGGTAAAGCCCAAGGAGGAGACAAAGTAACATCTACTCAAACATTGAGGAGAGAAAATAAAGGATAATAGTGATTGACAACTAACGGCAAACTATCCACTCATTAAGAAGATAGCAACAAAGGTAATGTCAACCCACAAGGGTAAAGAAGTGGTAGGATAATACCATCAAACATCGATATTAGGGTAAGTCACAAATGACCAGCACCAGTACTTATAACTGGAAACAAACAAACTCTTCAGAGCAAAATGAGTCTCAATGACGAACTATCTCCCATAATGATGAGACTACCATTCATCGGAGTAACAAAAATCTCAACAATAAACTATCTCCTATAATGACGAGACTACCATCCATTGGAGTAAACATATCTCAACAACGAACTATCTCCCATAATGACGAGACTACCATTCATTGGAGTAACAAATATCAACAACGAACTATCTCCCATAATAACGAGACTACCATTCATTGGCGTAACAAATTTCAACAACGAACTATATCCTATAATGACGACACTACCATCCATTAGAGTAAACATATCTCAATAAAAAACCATCTTCCAAAATGATGAGATTACCATTCATTGGAGTAACAAATCTCAACAACGAACTATCTCCCATAATGACGAGACTACCATCCATTGGAGTACAAATCTCAACAACTAACTATCTTTCATAATGACGAGACTACCATCCATTGGAGTAACATATCTCAATATTCTCTGGGAACTAATAGACTTACTGGGTAAGTACAGGTTGCTCAAATAAAGAGACCTACCACTTGCTATTATGAGAAGGAGTTGTAATAATGACTTCTTGGGGAAATGCCAATATACTCTTGTTGAGGAGATAAAATCTTCATGTGAAAAATAAATTCCCATTCTCAAACCAGGGCTTAAAGCCTGCAGAAACCAAAATAATAATGTTACCGGGGACCACAGATTCAAACCAGAAATAAACTAGAGTGACACAATCGACCAAGGTAGCACCCAATGAGAAATAAACTCAAAAGGGGATCACATTCCATCCAGATAATGAGCTGAATAGGAAGACTAAAACAAAATTCTTCCACGAGAGATAACTCAGTGGAGAAATTAAAAGGATATACACTTTCTGCTTAAGGTTGAAAATCTATTGGAGAAAGGGTAACATAACTATGCAAATAGGGTAATATGCCAACAAAAATCATAATAAATGCCAATGAGCAGTGAATTTTAATTCAGCTATGCATGATGTATGTATGAATATTATTATGTATATTCTGAAAAAAAAGACATACGACACTGGGAATAACCATACAAAACTAGCTTGGGTAAAGTCAACACTCGGCTAAATCATGTCCAGGAGGAAAAATTTACAAGAAAGTAAGCACCAACTAAGGAAACAAATTCCTATTCAATGACTTAAGTTCACTGGTAAGAAACACAATCCGTAAGTAATCAAATCAAAACAATAAATAAATACAAATATGAGGATATAACATCCTCCTCCAGGCTTTACCGAGGAACATGGCACAAACTTCAACAGGGAAAACAAGTGTATCAACATCTAGATTTCCACTGGAGATTATAATGTTGACTTCATTAGGGAAACTAAAAACTAAATCGTCGAGACTTCAACTGGAGATCTCGTGATGACTTCATTAGAGAGGACAATACCACATCATCGAGAGGTGCCCAAAATACATTCTTCAATACCAAGAGTGATGATTACTCAAACTTCCTTGGGGAGAAACTATGAAACCTCATGAGGATAACAACTTTTCAGAAAGAGACGTTATCTCAGATTTTCTTGGGGATCTAAGAAGTTAAACAATACAATAAGACGTAAAAAATTATGGGGATTTTAAATCAAACCCATCACTTGGTGGGAGAAAACCCAAAAAGTTGACAACTATTTCAACACTTATTAGAAAAGATATTTCCCTTGTATAGTTTCTTGGGAAACAAACAACAACAATAATGCCATCACTGCAAATGGCAATGTTTTGCAAATGATTCTTCCTCGGAACATAAAGGGAGAAAGAACTTTCATCAAATGAGTGAAGACCTCACTGGGGAATCTGGGATAGAGGCTCCAAACCATGCAACCCGAAATCAAAATTATCAACCTGGAGAAAAACTTAACCAAGATTTGACTGGGGAAAATGGGATCACAAACCCAACAATGTACCATACATCAATCGGTATCATTTCTAACTATTTGAAAAACACAAGGAGATCATGCGTGCACCAGCAAGAGTGACTTGAGAGAACTTTCCTGGGGAAAATATACTTCCAAAAAATTTCAGAGTTTGTCCATCCTTGGAATCACTATTTTTGTTTTTCTTGAGTCACAAATCTAAAGTAAAAGGTAGTTTGTAAATTCTTTTCAAAAACAATTTTATTATTAAATCTCTTTGTTTTGAAAGTTACTATCAATAATAAATGGAGTCTTTGTAAGCAGAATAAAATGAGAATTACAAAGAATTGGATAAAAGCTCAAACTTTATTAATAGAATTGTAGTTTGCGAATGGCGAGACCCTACATATGATTACAAAGTTTGGAAAATGGTAATACATTAGAAAATATACATTGAAATACAATGACCACTATCTGCCTAACAACTTTGAATTCCTGAGCAGCGAATTCTGTTGAAGTATGGTGAGAGTCAAAGAAGATTGTTGCTTCAATGATCAAGTCTTGTTTGATGCAGTTACTTGCCAAGAAATCCATAACTTTTTCCTAGGTTGCCCTTGCGGGTTTTTAACCTAGGGGGAAGAATCTATTGTGTTTATGCCTCTAATTTTTGCCTAGACCGCCCTTTCGGGTTTTCTGTCTACCGAGATGCTCTTTTTTGCCTAAGCCGCCCTTTCGGGTTTTCAACTTAGTGAGCTATTCTTTTATTTCTTTAGGCGAAGTATTTCTTGACTGCATCAACATTTATAGAACGTGGGAACTCTTCTCCATCCATAGTTTCAAGAATCAATGCACCGCCAGAGAAGGCTTTCTTGACAACATATGGGCCTTCAAAATTGGGAGTCCACTTGACCCTAGAATCAGTGTTAAAAGATATGATCTTCCTGAGCACGAGGTCTCCTTCTCTAAATTAACGAGGTTTTACCTTTTTATCAAAAGCTTTCTTCATTCTCTTCTGGTATAACTTACCATGACACAAGGCCTTCATTCTCTTTTATTTAATCAAAATCAATTGGTCAAACCTGTTATGGACCCATTCAGCCTCTGACAACTTGGTTTCCATTATCACACGTAAAGAGGGAATCTCAACCTCGACGGAGAGCACTACTTACATACCATACACAAGAGAGAACGGGGTTGCCTCTGTTGAAGTGCGAACAGATATATGATACCCATGTAAACAAAAAGGGAGAGTCTCGTGCCAGTCTTTATAGGTAACAATCATCTTGTGGATGATCTTCTTAATGTTTTTATTAGCAACTTCAATAGCCCCATTCATATTTGGCCTGTAGGGAGATGAATTATGATGGACAATCTTGAATTCTTCACAAAGTTCTGTCATCATCTTGTTATTCAGATTCGAGCCGTTGTCGGTGATAATCCTGATGGGCACACCATACCGACATATAAGATTGTTCTTGATAAAACATACTACCACCTTCTTAGTACTGTTAGCATAGGAAGCTGCTTCCACCCATTTGGTGAAGTAGTATATTGCCACCGGAATAAAACAATGTTTATTTGATGCCTTAGGTTCAATCATTCCAATCATGTCAATACCCCACATAGAGAAAGGCCACGTGGAAGAAATAACATTGAGAAGCGTCAGAGGCACATGAATTTTGTCAGCATAAATCTGGCATTTATGACACTTCTTTGCAAACTTGTAACAGTCAGATTCCATTGTCAGCCAATAGTAACCTATTCTAAGCATATTTTTTGCAATCGAATGTCAATTGGCATGAGTCCCAAAGGAGCCTTCATGAATTCATGCATCAACATGTATGCTTCGTGTCTATCCACACATCTAAGCCAGACCATGTCATAATTTATTTTGTATAGCACATCTTCATTGAGGAAAAAAGTTTCCTTCCAACCTTCTCAATGTCTTTCTATCTTTGTTTGACGCACCAGTCGGGTATTCCTGAGTCTGGAGAAAATGCTTGATATCATAATACCAAGGTTTTTCGTCTTACGTCTCCTATGTTGCAAACACATGAGTTATTCAACCCAAACGTCACACTGTAATACGAGACACATCATTCTAAGTATTTACTTGATACATAGAAGCAAGAGTGGCTAAAGCATCTCTCATCTGATTTTCATCTCTAGGAATATGATGGAATTCAACTTTATTAAAGAAAGGTAATAATCTTCTAGCATAGTCTTTGTAAGGAACCAATCCAGGGTGACGAGTATCTCATTCTCCTTGAATTTGAATTATTATCAAAGTTGAATCTCCATATACATCTAGAATTTTGATTCTGAGATCAATAGCCTCCTCGAGACCCATGATACAAGCATCATACTCTGCCATGTTATTGGTGCAATCAAATTACAACCTTGCAGTAAATGGGATATGTGATCCATGGGGAGTGATAATCACAACACCAATTCATTTCCCATAAGCATTCACAACTCCATCAAACACCATGCCCCAACGAGATTCGGGATCAGGACCTTCCCCAGGCAAAGGTTCATCACAATCTTTTACTTTCAGAAACATAACATCCTCATCAGGGAAATCATATTTAAGATATTGATAATCATCAACCGGTTGGTGAGCAAGATAATCCGCCAACACACTTTTTTATAGCCTTCTGAGTACGGTATTCAATATCATATTTAGACAACAGCATCTGCCAACGGGCAATTCTCCTAGTAAGAGCAGGCTTTTCAAAAATATACTTAATTGGATCTATTTTGGAAATCAACCAAGTAGTATGATTCAACATATATTATCGCAGCTGCTTTGTCTCTCAGGCCAGAGCACAACATATCTTTTCCAGAATAGAATACTGCGACTCACAGTCAGTAAACTTCTTATTGAGATAATAAATGGCATATTCCTTCTTCCCCGTTTCATTTTGTTGTCCTAAAATACAGCCCATAGAATTATCTAACACTGTCAGATACATAATCAATAGTCTTCCTTCAATAGGAGGGTGCAAGATAGGAGGTTCAAGCAGATACTCTTTAATACATTCAAATTCCCTTTGGAAATCATCTGTCCACACACAACCTTGATCTTTCTTTAACAACTTAAAGACTGGTTCACACGTTGCAGTCATATGGGAGATAAATCTGGAAATGTAATTCAAACGCCCAAGAAAGCCTCTAACTTGATTTTTAGTTCTTGGCGCCGGCATTTCTTAAATTTCTTTGACTTTATCAGGGTCAACTTCAATCCCTTTTTGGCTGATAATGAAACCTAACAATTTCCCTGATAGGACACCAAAGGTGCATTTATTTGGATTCAAGTGGAGATGATAATTCCTCAATTGCTGAAACAATTTTAACAAATCTCCTACATGCCCTTCTTCATTCTGGGACTTAGCAATCATATCATTAACCTATACCTTAATTTCCTTGTGCATCAAATCATGGAATATGGTTGTCATAGCCCTCTGGTATGTTGCACCAGCGTCCTTCAACCCGAAGGGCGTCACTCTGTAACAGAGTGTTCCCCAGGGTGTGATAAATGTTGTTTTTTCCATGTCCTCAGGAGCCATTCTTATTTGATTATATCCGGAAAATCCGTCCATGAACGAGAATACTTTGAATTTTGCTGTACTATCAACCAACATATCAATATGTGGTAATGGAAAGTCATCTTTTGGACTAGCTTTGTTTAAATCTCTATAATCCACGCACATGCAAACTATTTCGTATTTATTTGGTACAGGGACAATATTGGAAATCCACTGAGGGTACACTGATGTCACAAGAAAACTGGCATTAATCTGCTTCAAAACTTCTTCTTTAATTTTCACTGCCATATCAGGGTCAGTTCTTCGCAATTTCTGCTTGATTGGTGGGCATTCTGGCTTTAGCGGCAAATGATGTTCCACAATATCAGTATCCAACCTGGCATGTCTTGGTGTGATATGGTGGGAGAACTGACTTGAGGGTTTTGTGTTTGTGTTCTCAAATGTCGCAGTTTAGCAAGAGTCGCCACCGACTTTTCTTTTATCCAATAAGGAAAGGTGAAAAAGCACAGGAAAGACCTTTCGAGATGTTTTCTTGAATTCGGGGGGTAGATTATGAAAAGGGAAGGTATTAGCATCCTTTTCATCCATGGTTTTCCATGGGCTCTTAGTTGCTTTCTAGATCACTTGCTTTTGTTTGAAAAATGTGCTTTTGTATGGTTTTGAAAGTATTTTGAAAAGGTGCCATCGTTTAGGCAAACTTTGTAATAGTTCTCGTTCGTAAGAACGTATACAAAGTGTTGAGCTTTTGAAAATGTTTCAAGTTTGGAAAGATGTTTGGAAAGTGTATGTAATTATTTTGAAAATGGAAAGGATATTTGTTTTGAAATTGAGCATGTAACTAAAAGTAATCTACCTACTCAAAAGGTCTTAGATATGCTTTTCCTCCTCCTTTAGATGTTGCTGCCTTACCATTGATTTGGCAAGAAGCCCCATCGTTGGATGTGAAGGGACGAGCGTTGGGTCATCGTATGACCATGATAGCAATGTTGTGAGATGACTTAGCACTTTTTCTGTAGGGACTAAGATCATTTTGAAAGGCAACTTTGATAGAGTCATCGAGGGACTATGATCTTGTATTTCGAGATTTGTTTGTGCTAAGACATCCCACATGCATAACATGGCCATTTTTGTAAGGCAACAAGTGGAATTACTATAAGGGTGTAAATGTGTGAGTGTGCTTGATTGCATGCATAATTTGTCTTGATTAGGGTGATCTATTTGTCAATTTTCATATCTTGTCATACACCCTAATTACTAGCATATATTGAAAGTAATAACATTGCAGAAATGTAAAGTCCTACGCTATTACAATATTTAAGGGGATGGGGGGTACATATTTATGAATGGGGGTTGCAATTTAAAATCCTAGGTTACTATTACAACCATATTGAAATAGATAAGAATGTATAGGAAATGTAAAATGTTTGTCTGTTTAAAAGAGAAAATCACGTTTTGTTTAAGAAAATATTTTTTGTCTTTTTATATTAAAAGAAAATATATCATGCAAATGTAAAATATTTTTGGTGTTTTTGACTAAAAATATAATATAATATGATGGAAAAATAAAATAAAATAAATAAATGAGCAAGTAAAACGTCATCAGCGCAAGGTGCTAAAAATAAAAGAGGTCAGAAGTTGACTCTGACTTGGCTGCACAAACAGAAACAGGTTAGAAAAAAAATGGGAGTTCAGAAGTTCTGGATCTTCTGAGAACTCAGAAGTTCTTCAGTAGTTCTGACGCAACTGTCAGAACTTTGCCTCTCTCCATGTCAGTCAGAACATCTTCAGCTTAGTCATTTACAGAACAGAAGTTGCATGTATAACAGTTATGACAAATTTCATGAAATATCAGAAGCGTGAATCAGAAGCAACATGTATTTGCTAGTTCTAATTCGGAGTCCTATTTTCTTTATGAAGCTCTAAACTGGGATTTCCTCTACTTAGGCAAGCAGGTGCATGAATTTCAGAATATGTACATCCTCAGAATTAGAATATCTATATTGTGCTAAATATGAAAAATCTGACAATGCTTAATCAGTTAGGATAAGGGTCAGCAGAAAACTTACCTTGCAGCTGGAAAGGATTCTGTGAACTGGAGATTGGTCTTGAATTCTGGTGAAGTTCTGAACAACTTCTTCATGTACTCAGTAGGGTGGAAGTTTGCAATTTCTGATGCAGCCAAGGGGTGATATTCTGACTCCCTTGAGGTGAAAATGAGTGGAGAATGTGTTACTGTTTGATTACAGAATTTGGGATGGCTTTAATAAAACTTGAGGAAAACAATTGAGTTTGAATGTAAGGAATTAATGCTAAGATTTTGGTATTTTTGTGTTTATAGTTTCCTGGGTTCTTGGAATTTTTTGCAGTGGTTCAAAGCTTTCTTTCTCAATTCTCTCGTTTCTTTCACAAATTTTTCTGGTCAAGGGGAGGGGGAGCTCCCTTCAGTGTGCAAATGGTATTCTATTTATAGGCAAATTTTTGCAGTTGGGGCGGTCAAGTGGTGCCAACATCATATGTTAGATGCTAACTTACTCTTGAAGTAAGCTTAAACAAAGTGGGGGTTCAATGCATTCAAGTTGGATGGTTAACAGTGCCTCAGCTGGATTTGGCAGCGTGAATTAAGGAAAAGTAGAAACAGTGCATGGGTCTAGCATACTTTTGCACAGAAGTTTGTCTTCCCAAGACAGTAGGGGTACACGTGGGGAAAATCCCTTGAATACAAACTCAGAGGCGGTTGTGAGCATTAAATGAGTTCCCATGTGAAACTCTGGATCCTTGCTTGACTCTGGATTAGAAGTTCTGCTTCAGCTAGCATCTCATCTTCTGATCCTCTTATCTTCTGACTTCACCATGTTCTGAGGGATCCTTTAGAAATTCCAGTATACTTACAACACGCTTTGTTACCTTCTTTGTCTTAACCTCTGCAAACTCTGACTGGACCTTTGTGAACACTACCTCAGAAGTTCTGAAATTGTCATATTTCTTAAATACTTAGAAAAATTTCTAAGTCTTTAGAATTTGATTCTTCCAAAGTAAAATTTGACTTTTGAAACTCTTGATGAAGCAAACTTCATATTCCAACATGTCTTGATGAAATATGATTTTTGAGATTTGATTTTGATCCAAAAAGTCAAAGTTAGACTTCTAGTATGCAAATGACCATTTTGCCCTTGTGAATGGTTGGCTTAGAAAAGTTGATAATTCAAAGCATGGAATTGGATGAGAGAAAACTTGAGGATCCAGGGTGATTCCTTGGAAATGAGAAGTAAAATTTTGGGGTGCAACAGCTGCCCCTATTCAAACTTCTTGAACCTGAAGAGTTAGATTGGTGGATCCGCCATTCGTGACTTGAAGGTGAAAGACGATTGAACACTAGAGTGCCCAAAAATTTGCACTCGAAGATGGATGGTGAATGGGCTTATAGATGCCACTTGGAGGAATGTTGGTAAAAGCTGGAAGAAGTATTTAGCATAAATATCTTGTTGATTCATACTAGACTTGTTGTTTTACCTGTGAGAACTGGGGTTAGAAAAATGCAGATGCTTGCATGATGTTCACCAGATGTGGTATCATGCTAAATGCATTGTTATGTACATGCTATGATGTATGAATGTGAAATGTGTGTTTTCGTCTGGGAAAATAAATCCCTGACTGCTACTGAGGAAATCTTCGGAGGTTGAATCCTTGATTGCCTGGTAGAAATGAAGAATATGCATATCTCCAAATTCTATTGAATATATGCTTTTGTTGGGGGAACATCACTCAAATATCAGTTGTTATCTAGTCGGATCCAGGCTTCACAGTTGATGAGGATGAAGTATTCGGTTGCTATCTGGTCAGATCCAGGTTTCACGGTGACTTACTGGGAGAAGAGATGAATTAACTGTTATCTGGTCGGATCCAGGCTTTGCAGAAAATTCCTTGGAATTGAATAGTCATCTGGTCGAGTCCAGGATTCACAAAAACTTGTTGGGGATGCGGAAGTTAACTTTTATCTGGTCGGATCCAGGCTTCACAGTAACTTGTTAGAGATGCAGAAGTTAACTGTTATCTGGTCGGATCCAGGCTTCACAGTAACTTGCCGGAGGAAAGGATGAATTAACTGTTATCTGGTCGGATCCAGCCTTCACAGAAAACTCTTTGAAAACTGTTATCTGGTCGGGTCCAGGCTTTGCAGATTTGATGAGGTCAATTGTTATCTGGTCGGGTCCAGGCTTCATAATAAACTGGTCGAAAACTGTTATCTGGTCGGGTCTAGGCTTTGTAGATTTCTGAGGTTGAAGTTAATTGTTATCTGGTCGGGTCTAGGCTTCACAATAAACTGGTCGAAAGCTGTTATCTGGTCGGGTCCAGGCTTTGCAGATTTCTGAAGTTGAAGTTAATTGTTATCTGGTCGGATCCAGGCTTCACAATAAACTGGTCGAAAACTGTTATCTGGTCGGGTCCAAGCTTTGCAGATTTCTGAAGTTGAAGTTAATTGTTATCTGGTCGGATCCAGGCTTCACAATAAACTTCTTGGGGATTTAGTTGTTAACTGGTCGGTTTCCAGGTTTCACAATGAATCTCTGAGGATGATTTCTATCTAGTCGGATCCAGGCTTCGGAATGGCTTTCTTGAAAGGATGGAAATAAGGAATGATATTTGGTCAGATCAAGGTTTCTCAGTCCTTTGTTGGGGATAGAGAGGCAACTCTACTGGGGAAAAGAAGTTAAACCTTGTTCAGATTGAGTTTAGGTTCTTTTGAAGAGTTAGGCTATTATTTGGTCGGGTCCAGGTTTCACAGTGTTTTGAAAAATAAGATCAACTATTATCTGGTCGGGTCCAGGCTTCAGTAACTCAAGAAGTCAAACTGTTATCTGGTCGGGTCCAGGCTTCAGTAATAACTTGAAAATTATGCTAATATCTGGTCGGATCCAGGCTTCATAGCATTTCTTGGTAATAATAAAGACTTTATTGAAGGCTTTACTGAGGATTAGGGATTGTGGCCCTGTGATTTGCAGTCACTTGAAAGGGAAATTCTAACTGGAGAGTATAGACTCAGTCAGGTATGAAAGACTTAGTTTGGGGAGGATACACCCAACTGGGGAAGATGGGCTCAGCCGGGGATGAAGGACTCATCTGGGGAGGATAGATTCTGTTTTGGAGAAAATAGCCTTGGTCAGAGAAGATGTACTCAGCTTGGCAATTTGGACTCAACTGGGGAATTTGGACTCAACTGGAGAAGATATACTCGGCTGAGGAAGATGGATTCAGCTTGGGGAATAATATCTTTATTGGAAGATATACTCCACTGGGGATAAAAAACTCGGTTGGAAAATATACTCCACTGGGTATGATGAGCTCAGCTGGGAAATTTTGGACTCACTGGGGAGTATATACTCAGCTGGGGAAGATGGGCTCAGCTGGGCAATTAAATCTTGGTTGGAAGATATACTCAGCTGGGGAGTGTGTACTCAGCTGGGGAGTGTGGATCCAGATGGGTAAGTTGTGGTGTTTTGATTGTCGTATATGGAGAAATTTGCGCTTAGCTGGGGAAATAACTCTGTTGGAGAAATAAACCATGCTGAGGAGGTGAATTCCTTTTAAGAAGAGATCTCATAGGCTTTAGCTGGGTAGAGAGTTGTCAAGAGGTTAAGACTCTGGCCGGGGATTATCCTATGTGAAGAGATTTTTGCAGGCAACTCTGTTGGAAAAGGTTTATTGTCACCGCCCTGGTGGGAATAATGATGATGAGATAACTCTGTGGGGCTATTTCACATACATTTGAAAGAGATGCTTACTGCTGTTGTGCACTGATGTTCTTTTGTTGATGCTGCTGCTTAGCAGGACACACGTGCCAAGTAGTTTTTAATTATGTTCATTCAATTTTAGTCATTGGACAAATTTGCATTCAAAACAAAGACAGAAAAATTTGCACTTCAAAGTGTATTTGTATTGATATTTTACCCATGAATGGGCGTTTTTGTACATAGAGACGAAAATCCTAGTAAGAGGAAATTGCCAAAAAAGGAAAACAAAATTGAGAAATGAAAACAAATAGCCATGTGAAATGATCTAATTGCCTTCCGGCTCTACTATTTCCCCAATGTCTTCGAACATCCTTTGTCGTTCATCGAAAGTGTTCGGATTGATCCTGGACCATTTGAACTTGGACCTTGGTGATAGAATTTGACTATGTTGATTTCATGGGACATAGTCGTACGCTTTTAATCCTTAACTTTTGCTTGGACTGCCCTTTCGGGTTTTCAGCCCAACAGGATACCCCTTTTTGCCCAAGTCGCCCTTTCGGGTTTTCAACTTGTTGGGTGTACAATCTGTTGCATATATCCCTAATTTTTGCCCAAACCTTTTGATTTGTCGGGATGCCCTTATTTTTCTTAGGCGTGTCAACCTAACGGGTCTCTTATGTGTAGTATTTTTTGACTATGTCCGCGTTTACCGGATGCGGAAAATCTTCACCGTCTATGGTGGACAGTATCATGGCACCGCCAAAGAAAACTCTCTTGACAACAAACGGCCCTTCATAGGTGGAAGTCCATTTTCCTCTGGGGACACCTTGTGGTAAAATGATGCGTTTTATCACCAAGTCACAAACTTGATATACTCGAGGCTTGACCTTTTTGTTGAAAGCCTTGATCATCCGTTTTTGATACGTCTGACCATGGCAAATAGCAGCTAGTCATTTTTCATCGATCATGTTCAGCTGATCCAATATCGTTTGAATCCACTCGTCTTCGCCTAGGCCTGCGTCAATCATAATCCTCAGTGAGGGAATTTGAACTTCTACTGGAAAAACAACTTCCATACCATATACTAGAGAGAAGGTAGTTGCCCTAGTTGATGTTCTAGCTGAAGTACGGTAGCCATGTAGAGCAAATGGTAGCATCTCATGCCAATCTTTATAGGTCACTACCATTTTATGCACAATCTTCTTGATATTTTTGTTGGCCGCTTCGACTGCGCCATTCATTTTCGGTCTATACGGAGAAGAATTGTGATGCTTGATCTTAAATTGGGCGCACAATTCCTTGATCATGGAATTATTGAGGTTAGTCCCATTTTCGGTGATGATCCTTTCGGGGATACCATAACGGTAGATGAGGTTGTGTCTGATGAATCTGGCTACCATGTTCTTGGTGACTAAGGAAAATGAGGCGGCTTCGACCCATTTGGTGAAATAGTCAATAGCAACAAGAATGAAGCGGTGTCCGTTGGAAGCTGTGGGCTTAATCTCTCTGATCATGTCAATACCCCACATTGCAAATGGCCACGGAGTGGTCATAACATTCATAGGGATTGGAGGTACATGGACCTTGTCAGCGTAGATTTGGCATTTGTGACAAGTTCTAGAATGTTGATGACAATCGGTCTTCATCATTGACCAATAGTAGCCAGCTCTTAAGATTTTCTTAGCCATTGTATGTCCACTTGAGTGAGTACCAAAAAGACCATTATGCAGGTCTTCCATAATCTCCTTTGCCTACCTCTTATCCACACATCGGAGTAGAGTTGAATCATGGTTGCGCTTGTATAATATCCCGTTACTTAGGAAGAATTTGGCTGCAGATCTTCGCAAGAACTTTCTGTCATTGATAGATGCTCCCTCGGGATACTCTTGTGCTTCATGGTATCTCACTACCTCATGGTACCATGGCTTTTCCGCATCGGTGTCAAGCTCATGGCAATGTGCAGGTTCATCAAATCTTTCAATTGTAATCATAGAGGCCTCGTTATCCCATCTGACTTTGAACATTGAAGACATGGTTTCTAAAGCGTCAACCAACTGGTTTTCTTCCCTAGGGAAATGTTCAAAAGTGATCTCTTCGAAGTGAGGAATCAGGGATAGCACAAGTTCCTTGTAAGGGATAAGATTGGGGTGTTTAGTATCCCAATATCCTTTTACTTGGCTGATCACTAAGGAGGAATCTCCAAACACATCCAAATGCTTCATCCTTAAGTCAATGGCAGCTTTCAGACCTAAGATGCATGCTTCGTACTCAGCCATATTATTTGTGCAATCGAAGCATAGTATGGAAGTGAAAGGAGTGTGGCAACCTTCAGGAGAGATGATCACAACACCAATTCCGTTACCTAAGGTGTTGGAAGCCACATCGAATACCATATTCCATCGGGATCCTTGTTCAGGTCTGTCATACGGTCTAGGTTTCGCACATTCGGTTACCAGCATAATATTCTCATCAGGGAAGTCGAAGTTCATTGACTGATAATCATCCACAACTTGATGGGCTAAATGATCTGCTAGTACACTTCCTTTGATGGCTTTTTGATTTGTGTATTGAATGTCATACTCAGTCAAGATCATTTGCCATCTGGCTATTCTTCCGGAAAGGGTAGGTTTTTCGAAGATGTACTTAATCAGATCCATCTTAGAAATCAACAAAGTTGTATGAGTCAACATGTACTGCCTTAGCCAGCGAGCAGCCCACGCTAAAGCACAACAAGTTTTCTCGAGCAGTGAATATCTGGTCTCACAGTCGGTAAACTTTTTGCTTAGGTAGTAAATTGCATGCTCCTTTCGGGCAGACTCGTCATGTTGGCCCAAAACACACCCCATAGAATTCTCCAGTACTGTTAAGTACATGATCAAGGGTCTTCTTTCAACTGGAGGCATGATAATAGGAGGTTCTTGTAGGTATTCCTTGATTTTGTCAAAAGCAATTTGGCATTCATCGTTCCACCTGACTACCTGACCTTTCTTCAAGAGTTTGAAGAGGGGATCACAAGTAGCAGTTAAGTGTGATATGAAACGGGCGATGTAATTGAGACGACCCAAGAATCCTCTAACTTCTTTTTCAGACTGAGGGACTGGCATTTCTTTGATGGCCTTGATCTTGGAAGGATCAACTTTAATGCCTTTATTGCTGATAACAAAACCTAGAAGCTTTCCAGAGCATACTCCAAACATGCACTTATTAGGGTTTAACCTCAGCTTGTACTTCTTTAGTCTTTCGAATAGTTTGTGCAGGTGATCGAGATGTTCTTCTTCAGTTTGTGATCTGTAAATCATATCATCCACATATACTTCTATCTCATGATGAATCATGTCATGAAATAAGGCAACCATAGCCCTTTGATATGTTACTCCTGCATTCTTTAACCCGAACGACATGACCTTGTAGCAGAAGGTGCCCCATTGTGTAACGAAAGTAGTTTTTTCCATATCCTCGGGAGCCATCTTTATTTGATTATAGCCCGAGAAGCCATCCATGAATGAGAAGACTTTATGCTGAGCGGTATTATCGACTAAGACGTCAATGTGTGGTAGAGGGAAATCATCTTTGTGGCTTTCCCTATTTAGACCCCTATAGTCTACGCACATGCGAACTTTTCTGTCTTTCTTTGGCACTGGCACTATGTTGGCCACCCATTGAGGATAGGATGTTACAGCTAGAAATCCTGCATCAAACTGTTTCATTACTTCGACTTTAATCTTTTCAGACATGTCAGGCCTCATGCAACTAACTTTTTGTTTAACAGGAGGGCAGTCTTCCTTCGTAGGAAGATGATGAACCACGATGTTGGTATCCAACCCAGGTGTGATACGGTGGGAGAACTGACTTGAGGTTTTGCGTTTGTGTTTGCAAATGTTTCAGTTTAGCAAGAGTCGCCACCGACTTTTTATTTTATCCTAAGGAAAGGTCAAAAAGCACAGGAAAGACCTTTGAGATGTTTTCTTGGGTTCGGGGAGTAGATTATGAAAAGGGAAGGTGCAAGCACCGTTTTCATCCATGGTTATCCATGGGCTCTTAGTTACTTGTTTAGATCACTTGCTTTTGCTTTTCAATTGTTTGAAATGGTGCTTTGTGTGTGGTTTTGAAAAGGTTTTGAAAAGAGGCCATCGTTGTGGAAATCTTTGTAATGATTCTTGTTTGAATGTATACAAAGATGTATGTCTTTTGAAAGTTTGATTTGGGAAATGTTTTGAAATTGTGTTGTGAGGTGTGTTTGAAAATAGCAAGGATGTTTTGCAAGTTTTGATCAAGTAACTAAGAGTTGTCTACCCTTTTTCACTCAAAGATCTTTCCTATATGTTTTTAACCCTTTTGACAGTGTTGTTTTACCATTGCATTTGGTAAACAACCTTGTATTAGGATGTTAAACGGGACAGGCGCGGGTCATCGTATGAACCATGATAGCAATATTTCCAAGTATCTTTAGCAATTTTCCGAGGGACTAGATCATTTTGTATAGGCAACCAAGATAGCGTCATCGAGGGACTATGGTCTTTTGTTTTGTTTTTGTTTTGCCAAAGTACTCAACATGCATAACATGACCCATTTTTAAGGCAACAAGTGGATGAAATCCTAGGGCTGCAAGTGTGCATTATGTTTGTCATTTTCATGCATTTAGGTCTTGTATTAGGTCAAGCTACTTGTTGATTTTGGATTTTTGCATACAAGCCCTTATCTCTAATCATGGCATAATTGAAAGCATAAATGCGTAAAATAATCTATACTATTACAACATTTGATTATGGGGAGGGGGATACAATTTTTGAATGGGGATTATTTGACAAGAAGTTAAAACCCTAATTTTACTATTACATCCAAATTGAATCAATGACATAAATAATAAATGAACAATAGTAAATAAACAAATTAAATAAATATTCAAAATAATATGAATATGCAAAAAGAGTTTTGTTTATTGTTATGTATGTGAAAATATTTAATGTAAAAAGAAAGGAATAAAAAGATTATTTTTATTTTATTAATTAGAGGAAAAAACCCTAATTTTCTTTTAAGTATACAAATATATTAAATATACTATTTATATACAATAAAATAAAATATATTTAGAAAAAGTATTATTTAAGTATAAATAATAATAAAAATAAAAGTATAATATTTTTATGTTTTCATTCTAAAGTATTTATAAAAGTATGTATATATATATATATATATATATATATATATATACATATATATATATATATATATATATATATATATATATATATATATATATATATATATATATATATATATATATATATATATATATATATATATATATATATATATATATATATATATATATATATATATATATATATATATATATATATATATAATTATATTAATTATGTACAATAAAAATAAAATAAAATATATACAAGACAAAAATATATTTAGAACAATATTTTTTGGAGTATAAACAAAATAAAGAATAAAAATAAAAATACAATGGATATTATATATTATTTTCAAGTTTTCAATAAGTAAAGTATATACTAATTAAATTATTTTTTATGTTAGAAAAAATAAAAATAAAATACAAATTTATAAATGTGAAAATTTATAAAAATATTTTTGGGTATTTTTTTATGTTTGGAAATAATAAAATAAAATCAGAAATGACAATAAAATAACAAAACATAAAAATATAAAGAAATGGGCTAGGGGGGTGCATTCAGCAAAAGGGAGGTGTTAGAAACAAAAGAACCAAAGCCCAGCCCAAGCCAGACTTTATCTTCAACCTCTCTTCAAAATTTCGCGCGCCCTGTACCAAACATGAACAACCTGCATACGAGCTCTAATGCAAAAACACATAACATCAAAGTTGTAGGGTTTTCCAAGACGAATTCAACCATATAAAAAACTTGTCCTAACTCTCAAAGACCAGAGAGAATTTCTCTGGCCCTAAATCTTAACCTATTTTTTTCAGGATGTTCATGGACCAAATTCTCTTAGCATGCTTAACTAAAACGAAAACTGAGCATATGTACAGCTTCATGGCTATGAATACTACATTTCTTATTCACAAACCTAAGCCTAATTGTTCCTAAATAGAGAGATATGAAGTTGACAAAAACCTGTTTCAGTTGAGATCGTGTCTGGCAATGTGGAGCTTTTCAATGAAGCCTGAGATGTTTGGGAGCTTGCTTGAACTTCCCTTGACCTTCTCCAATGCCTAGTGTTGTACCCCAAAATTTGCCCTCCCATATTCTTCAAGAATTGCAAAGAGCATGCTTCAAAATTCCCCAAGGGTTGCACAGTTCAAGGGCCTCCTAACAGTCAAGAATTAGGGTTTTGGTTCTGGCAAAGTAAATGAAGTTTCCAAGGGTCCAATCAAGTCCCACATGCCTATAAACATGGTCAAGCATCCTCATGTCAAGTTTCAAGACTCACAGCACAAAATTGCACAGTCAAAAACCCTAATTGCACTACAGTCAACTGCAGGGGCAAAATGGTCATTTGACAGTCAAAAGTTCAAATTTTTGGTCAACATCTCATTTTGAAGCCACAAACATCATTTGATCAATTCTTGATCATGATTCTCAAGGCATGGCTCAAAAAGTCTCACGATGCAAAAGTTTCCATATTTGGACAGTTGAAAAAGTCAACTATAACTTGACCAAGGCATACCTTCCACATGGATTATCAGAAAAATTCCATCCAAAGATCATTTTGAAGAGAAAGACATTTCCTACAACTCCTCTTCACACTTCAAGTCCAAGAAATGCTCTCACAAAAAGTTATCAATTTCAACATTATAGGTCATTTTCAAAAGTCAACAAAAAGGGACTTTAATTCAAAGGCCATAACTTGATATTGGTAAATCAAAATGACATGGTACCAAAGACATTGGTTAGAGGACTTCAAGAACTTTCCAAAATGTCCAAGAACATGATCAAAGCTTAAAAATTGAGCAAGATATGCCTTGTGGAAGTTGGGTAATTTTTGGATATTTTGAAAAGTCAACTTTGCTTCAAATGTCTTAAAATTGCTAATGGGCCACATTTTCTTCCAAGATTCATCATCCAAAGCATATGCACGACCATTTGGCCCAAAGGGGAGTTATTCATCATTTTTATTTATTTATTTGAATTTTTAATTACAATTAATTCATTTAAATTAAATAAAATATGGAAAATACTAAACCAAAGTTTTTAAATCTTTTTGTGCAAGATAAACTCTTCTTAAAGGCTCAAGATTCGTGCATAATCAAAATTGGAAGGTTTTGCCATGATTGGAATCAAAAACATGTGAAAAAAGATTTGGAAGATATGCCATGAAAATCAAATATTGTTTTCATCAATGCAAGGATTTGTGGACTCAGAATTTAACCCTAATACATTCCATACATAAGCAAGATGCAAACCTAATGCCAAAAAACCTGAAAGCTGCGCCAGACAACAAGAACAAAGTTTGCACTTTTTGTGAAAAATTCCAAAACTGAAAACGTGGTTCCAAAGCATTTCAAGGCAAGAAAACTATCCTATTGCGTTCTTGAGGCTTCAAGGAACGTGTCTGAATCAAAATCATCAACTCTAACATCAAGAAACGGTAGAACTAAGTGATCCTGTTTCAAATTTTATACATATTCGTGTTTCAGTTTTCAAGCATTCTCATTGCATTTTTTTTGTGGATTTATACTAATTGATTCATTCTAAAGCTGACCATACATTTTAATTGAGTTTTCGTGCATCATATGAAGAATCACCATTGGAGTATTTTAGGGTTGCAGAGGTTCAAATTTAGGGCTTCTCTGTTACGGAAAAATTAAGACACAAGGCTGGTACCATTGGAACGAGAAACTTCATACGAACCTAACCATCCTATCGCGCCCAATTTCTGATCCAAGACGGCATATTCGCTATTTTTGCATATATCATATAGTGGGGGTTTAAAACCCCCGCAATCTTGTTTATGTTTTTTCAGGAAAACGCAGGACACTTGGGGAAGATGGTGATGTGTAGGCCAATGATTAGCGCGTTTGAATTTCGCGCGGAAAAATATCACTAACTCATGTTTTGACTGATATTATTTATTGGTTATATTATATACAAAGCGTTCAGGTGGTTCAAGTGGCAAGGCGTTGGGTTGTTAATCTCTGGGACCTGGGTTCGAATCCCAGGTCCCCCTTTCTTATTCCATATTATTTTTCTAATCATGCTTCTCTGCAGCTTCAATCCAAGCGTCCACCATACGCTCACAATCCAGGCACGCCACTTGTCCTATAGTCCTAATCCAAAGGCCAATGTTGGAAGAGTACCATGGGCATAAGTCAGAGGTGCCACATACGCGCTGAAAAGTAAACAAAAGGCCTCCAAAGATGGGCCAAAAATGCTGGACAACACCTCCAGTTTGCGGTCAACACCCCCTTGGTTTGTCCTCCTTCATTTTTTCATTATTTTTTCTTTCTATTTTTATTGTTTTAATTAATTTTAATTTAATTCTTTGAATCAATATTTTCATAATATAAAAATAATAAAAAATCAGAAAGTCACAAAAATAAAAAAATATTTTATTTAAATGTTATTTTTTGTAAATAAAACCTTTATTAATTGATTTAGTTTTAAATTCTAGGCATAATTTTAAACATTTTCTTAATAAACTTAAAAATTGTAGAATTAGGGTTTTAATTATTTTTATCTTTTTTCTTTTCTTTTATCATCCCTAATAACTAATTATTTATTTTTATAAATCAAATTATATTAATTAATTAGGTTAACTTTAGGTTTAATTTTCATATTTTCTTAATAAATTAAAAATAGCTAGAATTAGGTTTAAATTTCATTTAATTTTCTCATAAAAAATCATAAATACAAAAACTCAAAAATCTTTTCTTCTTACTTTAATGTAATTAATTCGTTAATCATAATTTAATTTCATTAAAAAGGGTCCAACGCCCTCGCGTTCAATCGTAATTCCAATTCACGCGTTTATTTTATTTCCTCCTTTTATGTAATTCTCCCAAAGCCATGTAAATTCGATATTTATATTTCTCGCACTTTACTTTATTTTATGTTAAATCGGGTCCTGGATTTAATTTGGCGATGTGGACCCGCGCCTTTGTAATAGTTTAGGAACTTTATATTTCTCGCAACTTTTTAACTGCTAATAAATTGCATGCAAGAATGAATGTTAAAATAAAAACAAAAGCGTAGATCACCCATGACATGAACAAGACAAAAATATCTGAAAACGACACACAAATCACACACCACCCCTAGGGTACGCCTCACTGTTGCCTTGCCCCTCGAAAGGTGATCGTCGAGTAGAGGATGTTTTAGTAAGTCCTCATGATCCGGGAACCTGGCATGAGGGTAGCTTCTAAGGTGTCTTCCTATTGCTCTGGTGATCACCATGTCCCGAACCTTCGAATTGACCCGAACACCTCCAATGGTGGTGCTACCTACCTCTCAATGGTGGGATGGCACTACTTTAAAAGGACATCTACACAGACTAATTCCTTAGGGTAGGTAGGCGACTCTAGATACTTGCTCTAAATCCAAAACAAATCAAAAAATACTTTTCACACCGACACCTTTTCAAAAAGCTTTCGAAAGCAATTTTTCAAACACTCTTGAGGACCGATACAAGAGTCGAACTGAAATTTTCAAAGAAACTTTTTAAAACCAACAGTTGAAAAGCAAACAAACATTTTGAAAACACAAGTGAGCAAGTATCTAAGAGCCCATGGATAACCATGGATAGAAAGGGTGCTAACACCTTCCCTTTTTATAACCTACCTCCCGAACCGAGAGCAATCTCTATAAGGAATTTTTCTGTGCTTTTGTCCTTTCCATTTGGAGAAAATAAAAGACGGTGGCAACTCTTGCTTACCGCGACATTTCGCGAACCAGCCTTAAACAGTAAGTTCCAGATCCACCGATCACAGAACTGGCGACTCTGCTGGGGATTTAACTTAAAGTGATGTGTACCTTAGGATAGCTCAGACTGTGTTTTCAATTGTATTGATTTGCTTGCTTTAAATTGTGGGTTGCATGGGAGTTACATAGATCCTAACCCGGATCTGGGGATACCCTGTTTAGGTAGCATAAGCTGTGAGGGACCTGTCCGGCGTAGACCGACACGGGTGAAGCAGTGGCTACATTGGTGTGGCACCTTGGTCTGTATCGATATTCCTTGTGTTGCAACGAGGAGAATATGGGTCTTCTGAGGAGTCATTAAGCACCAACAGACCTTAGAACCTTAAATGACACAACTTGGCCATTAGAACAGTAGCAGTATGCTACGCCCATTGAGGCTAAACTCTCGTGATGGTTCTGGCCGCAAGAAAAGATTGCGATGCTGGAGTTATGACCGATTAAGGGTAGTCAATGATATTGGGATCCTCTAAGAACCCGGTTTTACTTTGATAGGACAGGTATGAACCAACAAACTAAAAGAGGGTAATACCTAGACCTCATGCTGGCCTAAACTTTAAGGGTCTGTCTTGTGTGACTTGTGTGCCTTACCATGTTTGCCTTTGTATCTATTTGTGGTGTGCTTTATCATAACATCATAACATCATGAGCATTGCATGCATCCTGCATAAGGACTGACCATTTCAAAGACAAGAGGGTTTCACCTTTGCTCTGTTTTGTAGGACACCATGATGCCTGTGCGAAGGAATACTATCCGGTTCAACTTTGTTCACTCACCTGAGTTGCTTGAAGAGTTAGTTAGAAGAATTCCAAATACCACTTCCTTCATTCAGAGGCATGGTTCTCTTCTCAGTTTAGTCACTGCAAAGCGGGATCAACAGTTGATGAGTGTTCTGACCCAGTTCTATGACCCTCTGTACCAGTGCTTCACCTTTCAAGAACTCCAGTTGGTCCCTACCCTGGAAGAGTTCTCTGATTTGCTTGGCATCCCTATCTTGGATCAGACTCCCTTTACTGGTTGGGAAAAGACCCTCAGGCTTGAGGAGGTTGCTGCAGCTCTTCCTTTGACACATCAAGAAGTAATGGACAACTGGGTAACTAGAAGCGGAGTTAAGGGTTTCTTGGCCAAGTTTCTGATTGGTAAAGCTAACAGCTTCTGGAATGACCTGGACTTTAGGGCATATGAAGACATCTTGGCTCTCTTAATCTATGGGTTAGTCTTGTTTCCTAATCCTGACAACTTCATCAATGTCACTGCCATAAGGATCTTTATGTCTCAGAATCCTGTACCCACTCTCTTGGGTGACATCCTGCAACAACTTTATGCTCGTACTACCCGAAGACGAGGAACTCTATGGTGTTGTATCCCTTTGTTGGTGAGGTGGTTTATTTTGCACCTCCCTAAGTTCGTACTGAAGAACCAAGAAGGAAGAGGTTTGGCTCATAGGTTAATGTCTCTCACCGATAAGGACATCATTTGGACTTGCAGAGGTTTGGATGAGATAGCTATCATTGATCGATGCGGGGAATACCCTAATGTTCCTCTGATTGGTACCCAAGGAGGAATCTCCTACAATCCATGTCTAGCTCTCCGTCAGTTTGGAAGAGCCAGAAGAGCCGGGCCTCATGAAATGTTGGTGCCTCACATCAGTTTTGAGTTTCAAGTGGATAGTGACGAGCTGCGTCGTAGTTTCATCAAGGCTTGGGACAAAGTTCATAAAGCTGACCCACAAGAGTTGGGGCCAAAGACTTCTTTACCTATGGAAGCCTACTACAAATGGGTTCGCATCCGTGCTCAGAAGTTAGGTATGACATACGAAGCCATCAGACCTATCATTCTTGAGTATCCTGACAAAGATGGTGTTCCTCCAACTGTCCTTCCTCCTCAGATACCTACTGATTATGAGACATTAAAGAGGTCTTGGTCGCAGCTGCGAGAAGAACGGGATTCTTACCAAGAAAAGTTCAACGAGCAGGAATTGAAGATCCAGAAGCTGACAAAACAGTTGGAGAATGAGCGAGCTCTGAATGATTACATCCGTACTGAGAAGAGGAGGCCATGGGATCAATAAGGAGCTCTGGATGTTCTTTTACAGTTTCATTTCCCTTTTCAGTATTTCCCTCTCATGTAACGCCTAAGGGCAACCTGTTGAACAATTTAAGTTTCAAAGTTGAATCTAATGAAGTGTGTTCCTTTTTGTTTACAAAGTTGATTCCCGATTGTCTTTGAAAACATAAATCATACGCATTCCATTCATCATGTGCATATCAGGTTTTCTTCTTTTCAGGTTGCTTACTGTTCTTCGCTGTTTATTTCAGCATCATGAATCCTGACTCATCATCAACTGAGATGTCCATCAAGGCTCTTCAGGCGCAGAATGCGCAATTTCAGGAACTAATCATGGGTTTGGCTCAGGGCCAAGAAGAGCTGAAGGCTCTGCTCCTGAAGAAAGAGAAGAAGAAGAAGAGGAGAATTGTTCTTTTTAACTCGGGCCGAAGGTTGGGCAACACTCTGCAAAATGAAGAGGCTGGTTCTTCTATAGGCAAGAGTAGTCCCCAGGCGGGGAAAGGTCCTAGTCCGGTAGTCTCTGACAACGAGACTGATTTTGATGAGGAACAGTATCCTCCTGCAGATGACCGGTATAAGCAGTTGGGAGACAGGCTGAATGCTATGGAGATCCAACAAGTGCCTGGGCTGGATTTTGGAGACTTGGGTTTGTCTACTGGTGTAATCATTCCTCATAAGTTCAAAGCACCATCCTTTACCAAGTATGACGGGGCGTCTTGTCCCAAGTTACACCTCAGGTCTTATGTGCGGAAGATTCAGCCGTACTCAGTGGATAAGAATTTGTGGATCCACTTCTTCCAGGAGAGTCTTTCAGGGACTCATCTCGAATGGTTCTATCAGCTGGATGGGACCAAGGTTCGTAACTGGGAGGAGTTGGCTACTGCTTTTTATAAGCAGTATCAATATAATGCCGACCTTGCCCCTACACGTACCCAACTCCAGGGTATGTCGCTAGGGTCAAGTGAAGGTTTTAAAGAGTATGCACAGAAGTGGAGAGATCTGGCTGGCAGGGTGCAGCCTCCGTTGACTGACAGGGAGTTGGTAGACATGTTCTTGGGGACCCTATCTGGGCCATTTTTCAATCATCTTATCGGTAACTCATCTGCAGGGTTTACTGATCTTATCCTGATTGGAGAGAGAATTGAGGCTGGGATGAAGTCTGGTAAAATTCAGAAGGGTGCATCTGCAAGTTCTGAGAGGAAGCCCTTTAAAAAGGAGGCCAGTGCTGTATACGGGTCTAGAAGACAAGAGAAACCTGAGCGCCGCCAATCTGTCAACGCGGTGATGATTGCTAAGCCTGCTGCCGCTCCTCGGCAAACCAAACCACCAAGGGCTGAAAGACCTAGAAGATAGTTTACCCGTCTAAGTATGACTCTATCACAAATCTTGCCGCAGTTGCTGCCCACCAACTTAGTGACTGTCAGGGAGGCCCCGAAGGTTGTAAACACTGCCTCTCCCAAATACAATCCAAATGCCCGCTGTGCTTATCACTCCGATAGCCCGGGGCATTCCACTGATGACTGTAGGGCCTTAAGGAATAAGGTGCAAGACCTTATCGACGCAAAAGAAATATAGTTTGAAGCGCCTGAGAGGCCAAATGTGGTGACCGCTCCTATGCCCCAGCATGGAGTAAATGCTGTTGATGAAGATGTATACGCTGTTTCTGTGAATGATGTAGTTACTCCCTTAATGACTGTCAAGAGGAACCTACTGCTGGCCGGTTTATTTCCGGGTTGCAGTGAGGGTTGCCTTTTCTGTGCTGTTTCTCTCTCTGGTTGTCCTTTGCTAAAGTTGGGCATCCAAAGCCTAATGGACAACAAAGAGATTCTGTTCAAGAAGTCCGATGTTCAGTTGGTTCCGGTAGAAGAAGTTTCTGTGGTTACAATCTTTAATAATCCAATCAAGGCTCTCCCAAGGAAGCCGGTTCAAATCATGACTGTCGCACCTGTTGTTATTACTGTTCCGGGGCCTCTCCCCTACGAATCTGATAAGGCTGTCCCCTGGCACTATGGGGCAGATGTGTATGTGAATGGAATTAAGCAAGAGTTCAACACTGGCACCAGTATCAGCAATATCACTGGTCCAACAAAGGTTACCCGCAGTGGCAGGCTCTTCTCGCCTGACATTGCACCACCCGCTGTTCGAAGACCCCTCACTATAACACCTGCAAGTGTACCTGTTCCTGTTGCTGATCAAGTTGTTTCCCCTGCTGCCGAGTCATCTAATACTTGGGGCAAAGGGATTGAAGATGAGCTTGCCTGGATGGAGGCACCAAGACCTGTAAATGCTGAGGCCTCCCAACAAGAAATGGAGGAAATCCTGAAAATAATTAAGAAGAGTGACTTTAATGTTGTCGAGCAGCTGGGGCATACACCCTCCAAGATCTCAATGCTCTCCTTATTACTGTGCTCAGAGGCCCATGCTAAGGCCTTGATTTCATTTCTCAAGACGGCCCATGTGCCACAGGAGACATCCGCAGTTCAGTTCACTGATTGCGTAGCAAATCTGACAGCGGACAATGGCTTGGGTTTCTCAGATGCTGACCTTACTGCCAAGGGAAAGGACCACAATGACGCCCTGCATGTCTCTATTGAATGCAGGGGCACTACTCTGCCACACGTGTTGGTGGACACTGGTTCTTCCCTAAATGTGCTACCCAAGAAGGCCTTAGACCGTTTGGATTGTGAGGGCCTGGAGCTGAAACCTAGCAACATCATCGTCAGAGCCTTCGACGATTCCAAGAGGATGGTCCATGGGGAGGTGGACATTCCTATTCGTGTGGGTTCTCAAGTATTCGAATCTACCTTCTATGTGATGGATATCCTTCCATCTTATTCTTGTCTACTGGGTCGACCTTGGATCCACAAAGCTGGGGCAGTGACCTCTACCTTGCACCAGAAGCTCAAGTACCCCGTCAGAGGGAAGATTGTCACTGTGCAGGGAGAGGAGGAGTATATGGTGAGCCATTTGAATTCCTTCAGGTATATTGAGATGGATGGGGATTTTATTGAAACCCCCTTTCAGCATTTCGAAGAGGTACCTCCAACTTTAGCAGCAGCAGAAACAGTGGTCGAAGAGGATGTTCCTTTGAAGATGGCTTCCTTGAAGGATGCCCGGGCTGTGGTCAAGAAAGGTGAATGTGCTAACTGGGGCAGGCTCCCTGATTTTACACAGAAAACTGACAAGTTCGGACTGGGTTTTACTACAGAGGGTCAGAAATCTATGCGGAAGGCAAAGACCAGAAGACCTCCTGTGCTTATTACCAACCCAAGAGTGAATGCTGTGGGAGATGAAGATGAAGTGGGAGAGTCAGAGTTCAATAGCTGGATCTACCCGACAACTGAGGGCGGATTGACCAATTGGATTTCCAAAGACCATACTCCTGTTACTTTTGTTACGCAGTAATAAACTCCTATGTTTTGTTATTTGTAATAAACAATTAAAACTCTATGGCCCGGTGTCTTACCCGGGGCACCGTGGCTTCATTTGTGAGGGCATATAAATTGTCATTTCATATATCATGAATAAAGATCTTGGACGCTTTCTCGCATTTCAAATCTTATGCTCCTTTTCTTTCTTTCCTTCCTTTATATATTTCAAAACAGCTGTATTTACACACACTCACTCATACAGGTTTCAATCCACTCTGGATCTCACTGGTAACGACTCTGCTACTGCCAGTTATGACTTCGAAAATCCGATCAACTTAGCCGAAGACGAAGGTGAAGATGATTGCGAAGTGCCTGGTGAGCTTGCAAGACTATTACTTCAGGAAGAGAGGGAAATTCAACCACACGAAGAGCCAGTGGAAACAATAAATCTGGGTACTGAGGCAGACAGAAAGGAGGTAAAGATTGGTGCCAACCTAGAGCTCAGCGTGAAGCAACAGTTGACTCAGATGCTACATGATTATGTGGAGATCTTTGCCTGGTCCTACGAAGACATGCCCGGGTTGGATACCGATATTGTGGTCCATCACTTACCTACTAAGGAAGACTGCCCTCCGGTTAAGCAAAAGGTCTGCCGTATGCGTCCAGAGATGTCTGAGAAGATCAAAGCCGAGGTTATGAAACAGTTTGATGCTGGGTTCCTTGCAGTGACTTCTTACCCTCAGTGGGTTGCTAATGTGGTGCCGGTACCAAAGAAAGATGGAAAGGTCAGAATGTGTGTCGATTACAGGGATCTGAACAGGGCCAGCCCCAAAGATGACTTCCCCCTACCTCACATTGATGTCCTTGTTGACAACACTGCCCAGCCTAAGGTGTTCTCTTTCATGGATGGTTTTTCAGGGTATAATCAGATCAAGATGGCACCTGAAGACATGGAAAAAACTACCTTTGTTACCCAGTGGGGCACCTTCTGCTACAAGGTCATGCCTTTTGGACTAAAGAACGCTGGGGCAACCTACCAACGTGCCATGGTTGCTTTATTTCATGACATGATCCATCATGAGATAGAAGTGTATGTTGACGACATGATTGCAAGGTCCCAGACTGAGGAAGAGCACCTAGATCATCTGCAGAAATTGTTTGACCGTCTGAAGTTGTACAAGCTGAGGTTGAACCCGAACAAGTGCACCTTCGGGGTAAGATCTGGAAAGTTGCTAGGCTTCGTTGTAAGTGATAAGGGTATTCAAGTGGACCCTGCCAAGGTTAAAGCCATTCAAGAGATGCCAGTTCCTAAGACAGAGAAGGAGGTCAGAGGCTTTCTAGGACGTCTGAATTACATTGCTCGCTTCATCTCACACCTAACTGCTACCTGTGAGCCAATCTTCAAGCTGCTGAAGAAAGATCAGGTAGTACGTTGGAATGATGAATGTCAGGCCGCTTTTGACAGAATCAAAGAGTATCTCCAAGAGCCACCCATCCTTATGCCACCGGTTGAAGGGAGACCTCTAATACTATACCTGACAGTACTCGACAATTCAATGGGGTGTGTGCTGGGGCAGCATGACAAGTCTGGCCGAAAAGAGCATGCCATTTATTACCTTAGCAAAAAGTTTACCAACTGTGAGACCCGATACTCACTGCTTGAGAAAACTTGCTGCGCTTTGGTATGGGCTGCTCGCCGGCTGAGACAGTATATGCTGACTCACACTACCTAGTTGATCTCAAAGATGGATCCTATAAAGTATATATTTGAAAAGCCTGCTCTGTCTGGGAGAATAGCAAGATGGCAAATGATCTTGACGGAATACGACATTCATTACACGACCCAGAAAGCCATCAAAGGAAGTGTATTGGCAGACCACTTGGCACATCAGGCAGTAGACGACTATCAGTCAATGAACTTCGAGTTTCCAGACGAGAGCATCATGATTGTGACTGATTGTGAAGTACCTGGACCAGATGAAGGACCTGAGGAAGGATCCCGATGGTCTATGCACTTTGACGGAGCCTCCAATGCTTTGGGTAACGACATTGGCGCTGTGATCATATCCCCCCAAGGAACTCATACTCCACTCACTGCCCGGCTATGTTTCAACTGTACCAACAACATGGCAGAGTATGAGGCGTGCATCATGGGTCTTCAAGCTGCGATCGACCTAAGGATCAAGTTTCTGAGTGTCTTCGGAGATTCCGCTCTCGTGATCAATCAGATCAAAGGAGAGTGGGATACGAAACATCCGAATCTTGTTCCTTACAGAGAATGTGTATTAACCTTGATCCCCCACTTCACAAAGATAACCTTTGAACACTTCCCGAGAGAGGAGAATCAGCTAGCGGACGCGTTAGCTACGATGTCTTCTATGTTCAAGGTCAAATGGGATAATGAGGCTCCCCGGATCATCATCTGGAAACTGGACGAACCAGCATACTGTTGTGATCTCAAGACTGAATTGGTGACTGAGAAGCCTTGGTACCATGAGGTGAAGAGATATTTGGAAGCTCAGGAATACCCCGAAGGTGCATCTGTCAACGATAAGAAGTTTCTGAGGAGGTTCGCAGCGAAGTTCTTCCTTAGCAACGGCATCCTGTATAAGCGAAACCATGATTCGACCTTACTGTGTTGTGTGGATAAGACTGAAGCAGAAAGGATCATGGAAGAGCTACATGAAGGGACCTTCGGAACACATTCCAGTGGACACACTATGGCAAAGAAAATCCTTCGGGCAGGGTATTTCTGGTCCATAATGGAAGCCGATTGTTACCAACACTCTCGGACATGCCACAAATGCCAGATTTATGCAGACAAGGTGCATGTTCCTCCAGTTCCTCTAAATGTCCTGACTGTGCCTTGGCCATTTGCAATGTGGGGCATAGACATGATCGGTGAGATTAAACCTACGGCATCTAACGGGCATCGCTTCATCCTGGTAGCGATTGATTACTTCACGAAGTCGGTTGAAGCAGCTTCCTACGCTACGGTAACCAAGACTGTTGTGGCACGGTTCATTCGGCATAATCTGATCTGTCGATACGGCGTCCCGGAAAGAATCATTACAGACAACAGTACCAATCTTAATAACAAGATGATCACTGAGCTCTGCGAGCAGTTTAAGATACATCACCATAACTCTTCTCCTTACAGACCGAAGATGAATGGGGCTGTAGAAGCAGCGAATAAGAACATTAAGAAAATCGTGCAGAAAATGACAGTGACTTATAAAGATTGGCACGAGATGTTACCGTTTGCTCTACATGGGTACCGTACCTCAACCAGGACGTCAACCGGGGCAACTCCTTTCTCCTTGGTCTACGGCATGGAGGCAGTCTTACCGATCGAAGTGCAAATACCCTCTCTCCGGATAATGAAGGATGCAGATCTGAGCGAAGATGATTGGATCCAGACACGACTTGATCAGCTAAACCTTATTGATGAAAAGAGACTTGCTGTTATTTGTCATGGTCAGACGTACCAAAAACGGATGATCAGGGCATTTAACAAAAAGGTCAGACCACAAGAATATCAAGTTGGGGATCTGGTAATCAAACGAATCATCCTTCCTCAGAGTGATCCAAGGGGAAAATGGACCCCTACGTACGAAGGGCCATTTGTGGTTAAACATGTGTTCTCAAGAGGAGCCATGAGTTTAACCAATATGGATGGTGACGACCTTCCTCACCCCGCCAATGCAGACATAGTAAAAAGATACTACGCATGAAAAAGACCCGCTAGGCTGACATGCCTAGGCAAAAATTAGGGCTTCCCGGCGAACCAAAAGGGTTCGGGCAAAATGAAGGGATGAAATGAAAAAATTTGTACACCCGGCAAGTCGAAAACCTGAAAAGGCGGTTTGGGCAAAAATGGGTATCCCGGTGGACTGAAAACCCGAAAGGGCCGTCCAGGCAAAAGTTAGGGATAAAGCGTAATACTATGTCTCATTGGATCACTCTGCATCCAGAATCCGGTATCTACATCAAGTTCAGACGGCATCGATCAGTCAGCTTCATCTTCAACCAAGGTCATCAAGTGATGAGACGCTCAGAGATATAAAGGCAATAGCAGAGTTGAAACCCAGTGGGATCATTCATATCACACAACTGTTTTATTTTCTCTTGTACAAATTTGTATAAACTCTTTTGTTCGGCGGCGTTCTCTTACTAGGACGTCAGCCTCTTGTACATAAGCTCCTACTTTACAGGCAAATTCAAAAAAATCAATACAAATATACTTTTTCAGTTAAAATTGCCAAATTGTTTTTCCTTTTCTGTTTTGTTTTGCGAAGAACGTCCAAGGTTCAATTTGTGATATATGCATTGACAATAATTTGCTAACTCATGAATATTTTCATACGAAATAAAGGATTAATTACAGGTAACATTACAAATAGGGGCAATAAAGAGTTGTCTAAGCAATCTAATTGTTCTGTCCTCCAAGGTATCGAGGTAGGTTCAGCTGAAGAACGCAACCAGTATATCTTAATTCCCCAGAGAGTGAGCCAGCAAGTCAGTGCACTCTCCCCAAGCAAAGCTATTATCAAACTTTAAGGAAATTGAGTATCCTCCCGCAGATCTCAACATTCCCCAGCAATATATATGTATTCTTAACAAGCATCCCCGGCAGTCTTGGTCTAAAGGTTGTTCCCCGGCGGTGTATCAAATATTCAACGGAGTCACTTCCCAATACAGTTCAAAACTTCCCCAGGAGAGTCCAATCCAGTTTCCCCAGGAAAGTTGGAATCCATCTCCCCAAGAAGTAAGCTTATCCCCAGTAGATTCTGGAAGCTTATCCTCGCAGAGCACGAACGCGTCCCCCAGCTTCATTCAAAGAGTTATTTCCTTACCAGGATATAACTGGGTTATCCTCAGCCAAAAGCCACGGAAAGATCGTTCTCGGTGAAGTCTTCTTATCCCCAGCGAAGTCTATTAACACTTCCAACACAAACGGTATCCCCAGCAAAGTTACCATCAACATTCCAGTAAAGTACCTCTCTCCCCACAGAGTATTGCTCCCCAGCAAGATCACTAGAGTAACTTTCCTCCCTGCAGAGTAATCCATTCGCCAAGTTTATTCCCCAACGGAGTCATCTTCTCCTACTGGTATTCTTGCAACTATCATCCCCAGCGGAAGCAAAATCTATTCTCCAACATCAGCCCAGGAGTGACTTCCCGGCACCCGTCAAGGATTTATTTTCCTAAGACAAAAACATACATTCATAAACATCACATACATGATGATACATGCATATACGCATCATATCTCATAAATCTCATTTATGTTGAGAACATCATTGCTTGATCCACATCATGCATTGTATATGACTGACCTTTACCTTTCAGGAAAGATCCAGTTAAGTTCTCAGCTATATTTCAAGACCTAGACCGGTTCAGTTAAATCGCCCCTAAGATTTTCCTGTTTCTTATCCAGTCAAAGGCCTTCTCTGGTTCAGTCAGATCGACCCTAAGATCTCCCTGTTTCTTATCCAGTTGAAGATTTCAAGACCTATATCGGTTCAGTTAAATCGCCCCTAAGATTTTTCTGTTTCTTATCCAGTCAAAGGCCTTCTCTGGTTCAGTCAGATCGACCCTAAGATCTCCCTGATTCTTATCCAGTTGAAGATTTCAAGACCTAGACCGGTTCAGTTAAATCGCCCCTAAGATTTTTCTGTTTCTTATCCAGTCAAAGGCCTTCTCTGGTTCAGTCAGATCGACCCTAAGATCTCCCTGATTCTTATCCAGTTGAAGATTTCAAGACCTAGACCGGTTCAGTTAAATCGCCCCTAAGATTTTTCTGTTTCTTATCCAGTCAAAGGCCTTCTCTGGTTCAGTCAGATCGACCCTAAGACCTCCCTGTTTCTTATCCAGTTGAAGATTTCAAGACCTAGACCGGTTCAGTTAAATCGACCCTAAGATTTTTCTGTTTCTTATCCAGTCAAAGGCCTTCTCTGGTTCAGTCAGATCGACCCTAAGATCTCCCTGTTTCTTATCCAGTTGAAGATTTCAAGACCTAGACCGGTTCAGTTAAATCGACCCTAAGATTTTCCTGTTTCTTATCCAGTCAAAGGCCTTCTCTAGTCCAGCTAAATCGACCCCTAACAGATTTTTCTGATGAAGACTCAGTAGAAGACATCCAAGATTCTCTCAGTGATACTGTTGAGGTTGAAGTCGCCCAAGATTCTCTCAGCGTTACTGTTGAGGTTGAAGTCGCCTATGGTTCTCTCCCCGTTACTGCGGAGGTAGTAATTGTCCCCAGATTCTCTCAGCGTTACTGTTGAGGTAGAAGTCGTCCGAGGTTCTCTCAGCGTTCCCGTTGAGGTAGTAATCGTCCAAGGTTCTCTCAGCGTTCCTGTTGAGATAGTAATCGTCCGAGGTTCTCTCAGTGTTCCTGTTGAGGTAGTAATCGTCCCCAAATTCTCTCAGCGTTCTTGTTGAGGTAGTAATCGTCCGAGATTCTCTCAGCATTCCTGTTGAGGTAGTAATCGTCTAAGGTTCTCTCACCGTTCCTGTTGAGATAAGTAACCATCCCTGGTTCATTCATCACCTTTTGAAGATCCAGATCCAGCTACTGTAACCAGTCAGGACACATCTATACAAAGAATCTGAAGACCAGCTCCTGTAACAGGTCAGGTAATCATTTTCTTTTGCAGGTACGCAAGTTCTCGCTAAGGAATCTCTTACGTGATTGACACCCAGATGGCGTCTATAAGCCCATCCACCTTCCATCATCTCTTAGCATGGAATCTATAAGCCCATCATCCTATTCATCAATCTCCAAATGGCATCTGTAAGCCCATTCCCCACCATCACACTACTATGTGAGCGCAAATTTCTGGGCACTCTAGTGTTCAATCATCTTCCACCTTCGGATCACGAAAGGCACGCAAGCCAATCTACATCCTCAGGTCTAAGAAGATTGAACAGGGGCAACTGTTGTACCCCAAAATTTGCCCTCCCATATTCTTCAAGAATTGCAAAGAGCATGCTTCAAAATTCCCCAAGGGTTGCACAGTTCAAGGGCCTCCTAACAGTCAAGAATTAGGGTTTTGGTTCTGGAAAAGTAAATGAAGTTTCCAAGGGTCCAATCAAGCCCCACATGCCTATAAACATGGTCAAGCATCCTCATGTCAAGTTTCAAGACTCACAGCACAAAATTGCACAGTCAAAAACCCTAATTGCACTACAGTCAACTACAGGGGCAAAATGGTCATTTGACAGTCAAAAGTTCAAATTTTTTGTCAACATCTCATTTTGAAGCCACAAACATCATTTGATCAATTCTTGATCATGATTCTCAAGGCATGGCTCAAAAAGTCTCAAGATGCAAAAGTTTCCATATTTGGACAGTTGAAAAAGTCAACTGTAACTTGACCAAGGCATAACTTCCACATGGATTATCAGAAAAATTCCATCCAAAGCTCATTTTGAAGAGAAAGACATTTCCTACAACTCCTATTCACACTTCAAGTCCAAGAAATGCTCTCACAAAAAGTTATCAATTTCAACATTATAGGTCATTTTCAAAAGTCAACAAAAAGGGACTTTAAGTCAAAGGCCATAACATGAGATTGGTAAATCAAAATGACATGGGACCAAAGACATTGGTTATAGGACTTCAAGACCTTTCCAAAATGTCCAAGAACATGATCAAAGCTTAAAAATTGAGCAAGATATGCCTTGTGGAAGTTGGGAAATTTTTGGATATTTTGAAAAGTCAACTTTGCTTCAAATGTCTTAAAATTGCTAATGGGCCACATTTTCTTGCAAGATTCATCATCCAAAGCATATGCACGACCCTTTGGCCCAAAGGGGAGTTATTCATCATTTTTATTTATTTATTTGAATTTTTAATTACAATTAATTCATTTAAATTAAATAAAATATGGAAAAATACTAAACCAAAGTTTTTAAATCTTTTTGTGCAAGATAAACTCTTCTTAAAGGCTCAAGATTCGTGCATAATCAAAATTGGAAGGTTTTGCCATGATTGGAATCAAAAACATGTGAAAAAAGATTTGGAAGATATGCCATGAAAATCAAATATTGTTTTCATCAATGCAAGGATTTGTGGACTCAGAATTTAACCCTAATACATTCCATACATAAGCAAGATGCAAACCTAATGCCAAAAAACCTGAAAGCTGCGCCAGACAACAAGAACAAAGTTTGCACTTTTTGTGAAAAATTCCAAAACTGAAAACGTGGTTCCAAAGCATTTCAAGGCAAGAAAACTATCCTATTGCGTTCTTGAGGCTTCAAGGAACGTGTCTGAATCAAAATCATCAACTCTAACATCAAGAAACGGTAGAACTAAGTGATCCTGTTTCAAATTTTATACATATTCGTGTTTCAGTTTTCAAGCATTCTCATTGCATTTTTTTTGTGGATTTATACTAATTGATTCATTCTAAAGCTGACCATACATTTTAATTGAGTTTTCGTGCATCATATGAAGAATCACCATTGGAGTATTTTAGGGTTGCAGAGGTTCAAATTTAGGGCTTCTCTGTTACGGAAAAATTAAGACACAAGGCTGGTACCATTGGAACGAGAAACTTCATACGAACCTAACCATCCTATCGCGCCCAATTTCTGATCCAAGACGGCATATTCGCTATTTTTGCATATATCATATAGTGGGGGTTTAAAACCCCCGCAATCTTGTTTATGTTTTTTCAGGCAAACGCAGGACACTTGGGGAAGATGGTGATGTGTAGGCCAATGATTAGCGCGTTTGAATTTCGCGCGGAAAAATATCACTAACTCATGTTTTGACTGATATTATTTATTGGTTATATTATATACAAAGCGTTCAGGTGGTTCAAGTGGCAAGGCGTTGGGTTGGTAATCTCTGGGACCTGGGTTCGAATCCCAGGTCCCCCTTTCTTATTCCATATTATTTTTCTAATCATGCTTCTCTGCAGCTTCAATCCAAGCGTCCACCATACGCTCACAATCCAGGCACGCCACTTGTCCTATAGTCCTAATCCAAAGGCCAATGTTGGAAGAGTACCATGGGCATAAGTCAGAGGTGCCACATACGCGCTGAAAAGTCAACAAAAGGCCTCCAAAGATGGGCCAAAAATGCTGGACAACACCTCCAGTTTGCGGTCAACACCCCCTTGGTTTGTCCTCCTTCATTTTTTCATTATTTTTTCTTTCTATTTTTATTGTTTTAATTAATTTTAATTTAATTCTTTGAATCAATATTTTCATAATATAAAAATAATAAAAAATCAGAAAGTCACAAAAATAAAAAAATATTTTATTTAAATGTTATTTTTTGTAAATAAAACCTTTATTAATTGATTTAGTTTTAAATTCTAGGCATAATTTTAAACATTTTCTTAATAAACTTAAAAATTGTAGAATTAGGGTTTTAATTATTTTTATCTTTTTTCTTTTCTTTTATCATCCCTAATAACTAATTATTTATTTTTATAAATCAAATTATATTAATTAATTAGGTTAACTTTAGGTTTAATTTTCATATTTTCTTAATAAATTAAAAATAGCTAGAATTAGGTTTAAATTTCATTTAATTTTCTCATAAAAAATCATAAATACAAAAACTCAAAAATCTTTTCTTCTTACTTTAATGTAGTTAATTCGTTAATCATAACTTAATTTCATTAAAAAGGGTCCAACGCCCTCGCGTTCAATCGTAATTCCAATTCGCGCGTTTATTTTATTTCCTCCTTTTATGTAATTCTCCCAAAGCCATGTAAATTCGATATTTATATTTCTCGCACTTTACTTTATTTTATGTTAAATCGGGTCCTGGATTTAATTTGGCGATGTGGACCCGCGCCTTTGTAATAGTTTAGGAACTTTATATTTCTCGCAACTTTTTAACTGCTAATAAATTGCATGCAAGAATGAATGTTAAAATAAAAACAAAAGCGTAGATCACCCATGACATGAACAAGACAAAAATATCTGAAAACGACACACAAATTACACACCACCCCTAGGGTACGCCTCACTGTTGCCTTGCCCCTCGAAAGGTGATCGTCGAGTAGAGGATGTTTTAGTAAGTCCTCATGATCCGGGAACCTGGCATGAGGGTAGCTTCTAAGGTGTCTTCCTATTGCTCTGGTGATCACCATGTCCCGAACCTTCGAATTGACCCGAACACCTCCAATGGTGGTGCTACCTACCTCTCAATGGTGGGATGGCACTACTTTAAAAGGACATCTACACAGACGAATTCCTTAGGGTAGGTAGGCGACTCTAGATACTTGCTCTAAATCCAAAACAAATCAAAAAATACTTTTCACACCGACACCTTTTCAAAAATCTTTCAAAAGCAATTTTTCAAACACTCTTGAGGACCGATACAAGAGTCGAACTGAAATTTTCAAAGAAACTTTTTAAAACCCACAGTTGAAAAGCAAACAAACATTTTGAAAACACAAGTGATCAAGTATCTAAGAGCCCATGGATAACCATGGATAGAAAGGGTGCTAACACCTTCCCTTTTTATAACCTACCTCCCGAACCGAGAGCAATCTCTATAAGGAATTTTTCTGTGCTTTTGTCCTTTCCATTTGGAGAAAATAAAAGACGGTGGCAACTCTTGCTTACCGCGACATTTCGCGAACCAGCGTTAAACAGTCAGTTCCAGATCCACCGATCACACCTAGCTTGCCTTGAATGTTCTTGAACAAGCCTACAGAACTCAACCTGCATAGGCTGAAATCAAAAATGGCAAACCTTGTAAATGGAGTTACAGTTAGTGTTTAAGGGTTGGGATAGCTTGGATAGGTCGTATGGAAGGTGTTTGAACAGGTTTAGGACAAAAGGCACGAGCAAATTGTGAGATAGAACTCAAGATGCAGATGCTGCCCTGTTTTGCCAATGAAATGTGATTTTGTGCTATGGGAGGTTTGAGGGCTCAAAGGGTCGTGTTTCTGGCTCAAAGGGATGTGAGAAAAATGTTCCAAATGTTTTCAAAAGTTGGTTTTCACAGATGTGTGTGTTGTGTGATATTGGACATGTTTCTTGTATATGAAGCCAAAGTGGACAAGTGATGCAAAGCAGAACTGTACAGGCTATCCATCAGCTTGCATACTATGCTCTTGGCCCCTCAAGTTGGTGGATTTGATTTGCTGCACAAGATATGGCTCAATGCTCAAGGATGTTGTTTTGACATAAAGCAATATTTAAGCAAAAATGGCAATGTTGCTTTTTCTATTTAAGGATTAATCTTGTGTGCAATGCTCTAATGACCAAAACAAAACCTTAGACCAATGGATTTTCATTTAATTATTGAGTATGGAATGGTTTTGAGGCCTGTAATCTAGTGCAAAGCAAGCTGATTTAAATTTGCAACTTGTATTAACATGAACATGCCATGGATAAAAAATAAGTTTTTGCCAACTTCAAGCCTTTGATTATCCCTAACCACAAATGAGTTTGGAGATTTATTTGACATTTTAGAAAGCTTGCAACATGCTATACAATCCATATTTGAAATGAAATTTGAGATTCCAAATGGAACTATGTGAAAAATGGCCATGAAGATAGGTCAAAATCCTGCCTAAACTAGGGCAAAATTTCACTAAGTTAAAAGTTTCATGGACCCTTGTTCCAAAACTCATAACTTGAGATCTAAGCTTCTTTTGGGAAAACTTTATGAATAAAATTTGTAGACTTTGTGGAGGACTACAACTTTCATGTTGGAAGTTTTGTTTGAATCCAATTGCATCATGGTGAAAATGTTGGGCAAAGTTGGGAAAAATTAAGAAAATTTCATAACTTAGAAAAATTCTAAGTTATGAAATTTTTCAATCTTAAACCCTAATTTGCAAAAATGGGTTTATTGATGAACAAGTTTCATTTTTTGACACATCTTGATGAAAAATGACCCTTGGCACTTGATTTTGACCAAAAAGTCAAAGTTTGACTTTTCAGTGTATAGTCAAATTTTAATCAGTTGACTGAAAAATTCATCTGTTAATTCAATGCAATTGAGGTCTTTTGAACCTCTTGAATAGGTCAAGATGATGCCATTGAGTCCTTGAATCCATGCTTGAGCTCAATTTGCCATTGGCTAGGTCAAAAACCAGAAATTGCCCTTCTGCAGTCAAAACCCTAAAAATGACCATTTTGCCCTTTTGATGATCTGATCAAATTTCTTGAGGAGTTGTGGTCCAAACTTGATCAAATGGTTCATATTAGTCTATAATGTTTATGTGGGTCAAAAATCATGAGGTTTAACTGTAAATTGGCCATAGTTGACTTTTTCCCCAATACAGTTGATTTCTAGGTCAACTGTCCAATTGATTGGGCAAAAATTTGATTCAAAGCTTGAAACTTGGCAGAGGCAATTTTATAAGTCCAACATGAAGTATGAAAGTCACTTTGAGCATTGGAAGTCGAAAAATCCTTGTGCAAACTCAAACCCTAATTTGGGTCATCAGTGCAAGGAAATGTCTTGAACAGAGCAAAACCCTAATCCTGTCTGGAGTTCAAAGAGCCTGGTGAAGGGTAATTTTGATAAAATGAGAGGGAAAATTTTGGGGTACAACAGATGCCCCTGTTCAATCTTCTTGAACCTGAAGATTTAGATTGGCGAGTTTGCCTTTCGTGACTCGAAGATAAAAGACGATTGGACACTAGAGTGCCCGTAAATTTGCACTCGTCAAAATGTAGCTGAGGGAATGAGCTTAAGGATGCCATTTGGAGATGGTAGAATCTTTCTGGAGATGGGCTTAAAGATGCCATCTAAGACTTGTCTGTTGATAATGAATGTCAGAATGGTATCCGTATCTGGAACGTGTCTGAGTTGTATCTGGAGATTGGATTTGTATGAGCAAAAGAATGGCATCTGTGTCTGGAGCGTATCCGAGCTGTAACTGTATTTGATTCTTGAATGAATATCTGAATGACTGCCGTGTCTGGAGTGTATCTGTATTGTATCCGAAATCTGAAATCCGAATAAGCGACAAAAAGACATCCGTGTTTGGAGTATCTCTGGGCTGGGGAATAGGTTTGAATGAGTGACAAAATGGCAACCGTGTATGGAGCGTATCTGGATTGTATCTGAAGTTGAGATCTGTATGAGTAGCAGAATGACTTCTGTGCCTAGAGTGTATCTGTACTGTAACTGGGATCTGAATAAGTGACATAATGACTTCCTTGTCTGGAGTGTATCTGGACTTTGAAATTGATAGTTGAATCTGAATGAGAAATAGAATGGCTTCCGTGTTTGGAGCATATCTAGTCTGTATCTGATTGCTGAAGTTTGAATGAGTAGTAGAATGACCGCCGTGTCTAGGGTATATCCATACTGTATCTGAAACAAGAGACCTGGATGAGTAGCAGAATGACTTCCATGTCTTGGAGCGTATCTGTAATGTATCTGAGATCTTTGAACATTTGTTAAAGGTAGCTTTTAATCTTATCCTGAAAAGGGTAAAATATTAGCTAAAACATAAATTTATGTTGCATGACATGTATGATGCAATAAAATGTGTTTTATCAATGTTTATGATATTTGAATGTAATGGATGCGCATGTAAGCTGAGTAGCCGTCTTGCTGAGGAAAATAAATCCTTGATAGCTGGAGATAATGAAATCTTTAACTGCTGCCGGGGAAAATAAACCCTTGACTGCTACTGAAGATTCAAAACCTTTGAATGTTGAGATTGAGAAATCCTTTGGACTACTGCTGGGGATTGACAATCCTTGGTGACTTGTGGGGATTAACAAGAGCTTTGACAACTTCTGCGGGGAATTGAGAATCCTTCATGACTTTCCTGGCGGATAAGGAAAACTCTGACGATCTCTACTGGGGAATTAAAACCTGGGAGGCTTCAACTGGAGAAATGAGAACAAGAATCTTCGTTCTTCTTGGGAAATAACTTTGTGGGGAGAATGCTTATCCTGTGTGAGAGTTTTCAAAAGCTTGGGTTGTATGCCAATCTATTGAGGAAGCAAGAATGAGAATCTCCATTCAGGCGTTTGGGTTAGGAGGTTGGGTGTATGCTAATCTTCTGGGATTTTAAGAATGAGGATCTTCATTCTATTAAGGGTATCAGGAGCTTGGGAGTATGTCAATCTTTTAGGGTTTTATCCTTGGTTGGGGATAAAAAAAAGTTAACTGTTATCTGGTTGATTTCCAGGTTTTAAGATAACTTGCAGGAGGATTTAGAGAAACCGGATGATTTCCACTGTGGTTTAGAGGTTGAAGTTTTGGACTCCGTTGGGGAAGAAAGTTTTATCTTCAGTGGGGATTTGTAGTTCAAAGTCTTCTGACTCCGCTGGGGATCAGGAGTTTTGAAACTTAGCTCTGATGTAATAGATTTTGAAACTTAACACCGCTGGGGATATGTATTTCAAAGCTTCAACCCTGTTGAGGATCTGGATGATGTTCTGGAGAGGATTTCCTCTGGAAGAGCTTAAAGACATTCTCATATACTTTCAACCTATCAGTAATTATTCTTTCTCATTTTGTTTTATTTGTAAACAGTGATTATATTCAAATGCATATGCTCATTTAATAAATCATTGGACGTTTTCAAATAAAACAAAAGTGTAAACAGAAAGAAAAGGCAAACAAATTCCTGCACTTTGAAGTATCTTTGTATTAACTTTTGTAAGTATTTTGTACAAAGGAGATAGACATCCTAGTAAGAGAATGTTGTCATAAAAAAACTGAGGAAAATTTATACAAAGAAAGATGGCTATGTGTAACAATCCCATGGGGTTCCCATTCTGCTATAGCCTTCACAACTCTGAGTATCTTGTCCATTCGTTGCTTCGTCCGCAGATGATTGGATTGATAAGAAGCTTGGAGCTTGTCCATGAAGATATTGTCCTTAAAGTGATCCGACGAGACATAGTCATACGCTTTAATTCCCTAACTTTTGCCTGGATCTCCCTTTCGGGTTTTCGATCCACCGGGAAACCCTTTTTTGCCCAAGTCGCCCTTTCGGGTTTTTAACTTGCCGGGTGTACAAACTTTTTGTTTATCCCTAATTTTTGCCTGAACCGCCCTTTCGGGTTTTCGATTCACCGGGATGCCCATTTTTTCCCAAGTCGCCCTTTCGGGTTTTCAACTTGTCGGGTTATTTTATGCGTAGTATCTTTTGACTATGTCTGCGTTTGCAGGGTGCGGCAGGTCATCGCCGTCCATGGTGGTCAGAATCATTGCCCCACCATAAAAGATGTTTTTGATCACAAATGGTCCTTCATAAGTAGGAGTCCATTTACCCCTGGGATCACTTTGCGGAAAGATGATCCGTTTGATTACAAGGTCCCCGACTTGATATACTTGTCTCTTGACTTTCTTGTTGAAGGCCTTGATCATACGTTTTTGATACGCCTGACCATGGAAAATAGTAGTAATTTGCTTCTCGTCAATCAAGTTGAGTTGATCAAGCCGGGTCTGAATCCAATCGTCTTCACTCAAACCAGCATCCTTCATGATCCTCAAGGAAGGGATCTGAACTTCCACAGGTAAGACAACTTCCATGCCATATACCAAAGAAAAGGGGGTTGCCCTAGTTGAAGTGCGTGCCATGGTACGATATCCGTGCAGAGCAAACGGTAACATCTCATGCCAGTCCTTGTAGGTGATTGTCATCTTTTGAATGATCTTCTTGATATTTTTGTTCGCAACTTCAACAGCATCGTTCATCTTTGGCCGATAGGGAGATGAATTATGGTGTTGAATCTTGAACTGCTCGCACAGAGCGGTGATCATAGTATTGTTCAAATTTGTACCGTTTTCTGTAATGATCTTGTAGGGGATACCATACCGGCATATGAGGTTCTGTTTGATGAAGCGGGCAACCACATTCTTTGTAACGGAGGCAAAGGAAGCTGCTTCGACCCATTTGGTAGAGTAATCAATGGGCACCAGGATGAAACGGTGTCCATTGGATGTTGTAGGCTTGATTTCTCCAATCATGTCGATTCCCCACATTGCGAATGGCCAAGGAGCTGTTAAGTCATTGAGAGGAACTGGGGGAATATGTACCTTGTCGGCATAGATTTGGCATTTGTGACAAGTACGAGAATGTTGATGACAATCAGCTTCCATGGTAGACCAATAGTAGCCTGCCCGTAGAATCTTCTTAGCCATCGTATGACCGCTTAAGTGTGTGCCAAAGGTGCCATTATGTAGTTCAGCCATGATCTGCTCAGCTTCAACCTTGTACACACATCGGAGTAGGACACAATCAAGATTGCACTTGTATAGGATACCATTGCTCAGAAAGAACTTGGTCGCGAACCTCCTCAAGAACTTTTTGTCGTTGACTGAAGCTCCTTCAGGGTATTCTTGTGCTTCGAGATACCTTTTGACGTCATGAAACCAAGGTCGGTCTACCACTTCTTCGGTATTAATCTCGTGACAATGTGCAGGTTCGTCCATTAGCTCAATGGTGATTTGAGGTGCCTCATTGTCCCAGTTAAGTTTAAACATGGATGACATTGTAGCTAGCGCATTTGCCAGCTGATTCTCTTCTTGCGGGAAGTGCTCGAAGGTAATTTGCTTGAAATGTGGTAACAATGTCAGGACATGTTCTTTGTAAGGGATGAGGTTAGGGTGTTTAGTATCCCACTCTCCTTTGATCTGACTGATAACCAAAGCTGAGTCCCCAAATACAACCAAAGATTTGATTCCCAAGTCAATAGTAGCCTTGAGACCAAAGATACAAGCTTCATACTCGGCCATGTTGTTGGTGTAGCTGAAGTAGAGTGTAGCAGTGAAAGGTGTATGGCAACCTTCTAGAGAGATAAGTACTGCGCCGATACTGTTCCCAAGTGCATTTGAAGCACCATCAAAGTACAGGGTCCATCGGGATCCTTGTTCAGGTCCGTCATACGGTCCGTTACCTTTAATGTTGTCCAATGTCATAATATCCTCGTCAGGGAAGTTGAACCTCATAGATTGGTAATCTTCAACGGTTTGATGAGCTAGATGGTCAGCTAGTACACTCCCCTTTATAGATTTTTGGGTTGTGTATTGGATATCATACTCTGTCAGGATCATCTTCCATCTAGCGATTCTTCCGGATAAAGCAGGCTTCTCGAAGATGTACTTGATCGGATCCATTTTAGAAATCAACAGAGTGGTATGTGTCAACATATACTGCCTTAGCCGGCGAGCAGCCCATACCAAAGTGCAACAAGTTTTCTCGAGCAGTGAGTAGCGAGTCTCACAGTCGGTAAACTTTTTGCTAAGGTAATAAATGGCATGCTCTTTTCGGCCAGACTCGTCATGTTGGCCCAGTACGCACCCCATTGAGTTATCCAAAATAGTCAGATACATGATTAAAGGTATTCCTTCGACAGGTGGCTTCAAGATAGGAGGTTCCAGCAAATACTCCTTGATCTTATCGAAAGCAGCTTGACAGTCATCATTCCATTCAACCATCTGATCTTTCTTCAACAATTTGAAGATTGGTTCACAGGTAGATGTTAGGTGAGAGATGAACCTTGCGATGTAGTTTAGGCATCCCAAGAAACCTCTGACCTCCTTCTCTGTGCGAGGGGAAGGCATTTCTTGTATAGCTTTGACTTTGGCAGGATCAACCTCGATGCCTTTTTTACTGACGATGAATCCCAAAAGTTTACCGGACCTGACTCCGAAAGTGCACTTTCTAGGGTTCAGTCTGAGCTTATATTCTTTTAACCTGACAAACAGCTTTTGCAGATGGTCGAGGTGTTCTTCTTCTATTTGTGAACGGGCTATCATGTCGTCTACGTAGACTTCAATCTCATGATGTATCATGTCATGAAACAAAGCTATCATGGCTCGCTGATAGGTTGCCCCGACATTCTTCAGTCCGAATGGAATCACTTTATAGCAGAAGGTACCCCACTGCGTAACAAAAGTAGTCTTCTCTATGTCTTCAGGGGCCATTTTGATCTGGTTGTACCCTGAAAATCCATCCATGAAAGAGAATACCTTGTGTTGAGCTGTGTTGTCAACCAAGATGTCAATGTGTGGTAGTGGAAAATCATCTTTAGGGCTAGCCCTGTTTAAATCTCTGTAGTCCACACACATTCTGACTTTTCCGTCCTTCTTAGGCACAGGCACAATGTTAGCAACCCATTATGGATAGGAAGTAACAGCAAGAAAGCCAGCATTGAATTGTTTCATCACTTCAGCTTTGATCTTTTCAGACATATCGGGCCTCATTCGGCGGACTTTCTGCTTGATTGGTGGACAGTCTTCTCTTGTAGGGAGACGGTGAACCACAATATCTGTATCCAGCCCCGGCATGTCTTCATAGGACCAGGCGAAGATCTCAACATATTCATTCAACAGCTGAACTAAGCGCCCCTTGACACTTGGCTCCAGGTTGGCACACACTTTAACCTCTTTTCTGTCTTCGGCGGTACCCAAATTGATAGTCTCTAACAACTCTTCATGGGGTAGAATAGTCCTTTCTTCTTGTTGAAAAAGTCTAGCCAACTCTCCAGGCACTTCACAGTCTTCATCACCTTCGTATTCGGCATAATTAACCAGATCTTCAGAGTCACTGAAGGCCATAGAAGAATTGTTACCCATGGAATCTGGAGTGGATGGGTACCTGTATTTTGTGAGTGTGGGTGTGTGTAAGGGATAGCCACCTTTAAACAAAATAAAATGTAAAAGGAAATAAAATGAACACAAAAGTTTATATATGAAAACTTCCATGATTCATTAAAAATGGCATATGAAAATGAAGAATCAAAACCCTTACAAATGGACCTATATGGCCCGGGTAAGGCATAAGGCGAAAAGAGTGTACGAATTGTTTAATAATTATTACATACCAAACAAGAAATGTTCAAAAGATAAATTACTAATTGATGAAAGTAATGGGAACGAAATCTTTCGCCTCCCAGTTGTTCAGTCCTCCCTCAATAGTTGGAAAGATCCAATCTTCAAAATTGCCTTTGTCTTCATCATCTTATAAAGCATGAACTCCATGATGAGTGATTTTCAGCGGCGGCCCTCCAGCCCGGGAGCGACGCACAGCTTTCTGGCTAGCAGCAGTGAAACCCAATCCTTACTTGTCTGTCTTATAAGGAAAATCTGGCAGTTGACCCCATACTGTGCTTCCTCCTTCCTTGACCACATCCTCTGCATCTTTAAGGGATGACATCCTGGACACAGGTTTGGTAATGATGGGCACATCAGTCATTGTCTTGGCTACCGCGACCTCAGGAGAAACCTCTTCAAAGTGTTGGAAAGGTGTTTCTATGAATTCATCATCTAACTCCACGTAGAGGAAAGAGTTAAGGTGGCTTATCATATACTCCTCCTCACCATGAACCGTTATGATTTTACCCTGGACTGGGTATTTGAGCATCTGGTGTAGAGAAGAAGTGACTGCCCCAGCGTTGTGGATCCATGGCCTTCCCAACAAGCATGAATATGAAGGACGAATGTCCATCACATAAAATGTAGAGTTGAAAATTTCCGTTCCCACCTTAATTGGGATGTCCACCTCTCCGTGAACCATCCGCTTAGAACCGTCGAAGGCTCGAACAATGATATTACTGGGCTTTAGGGTCAAACCTTCACAGTCTAGCCTGTCCAATGCTTTCTTTGGTAGAACATTTAAAGATGAACCGGTATCAACCAGAACATGAGCAAGTGTGGTTCCTCTGCACTCTATCGAGACATGCAGCGCATCATTATGCTTTCTTCCCTAAGACGTCAGATCGACATCAGAGAAGCCAAGACCATTGTCGGCTGTAAGGCTAGCCACGCACTCTTTAAACTGATCCGCATAAGTTTCTTGAGGCATGTGTGCCATCTTTAGAAATTTGATCAAGGCTTTGGCGTGAGCCTCAGAGCAGAGCAATAGAGCCAGCATAGAGATTTTTGAAGGGGTTTTCCCCAGTTGCTCTATGACATCATAGTCGCTCTTCTTAATTATCTTTAAAATCTCCTCCATCTCCTTTTCGGTGGTCTCGGGGATAACCAAAGTCTGAACCCTCGTCCTGACGGGCGCTTCTTGGATCCCCTTACCTTTATCAGCGGTAACAGCAGAGGGTACAGCAGAGGGAGCAACACTTTCTTCAATAACTGGACTTCGCACAGATGTCTCGACAAGCACAGGAGCACTTGAGGGTCCGAAGACTTCCCGTGGAGGAGCAATCTCCGGAGAGAAGATTCTTCCGCTACGAGTGATCTTACTTGTCCCCGCAATATTTCCTATGTCAGGAATTTCTTCATCGGAACTTTCTTCACCTGATTTGATTTGTTTTACACCGTGATAGAAGATCTCTCCTCCATAATTCCACGGTATCATCTTGTTGGACTTATATGGGATGGGCCCCGGCATGGTAATCTTCAGCGGTACAAACTTTGGATCGGGTGTAGTCTTAACAGGCCTTTTGCAGGTCTTGGAAAGATTGTTGGAAATGGTGATTATAGCAACATCATTGATCGGAGTAACAGGAGTTCTATGAGTGATAGTAGCAACAGGAGTTTTCTGAAAGAGGATTTCTTAAGTATCCATCAGGCGTTGGATGCCTGACTTTAACAGCGGACAGTCGGATTGCAAGGTCAAACAAAGGTAACAATCTTTTTTACAGCCTGGAAAAATCACGGCTTTCAATAGATTCAACTTGATCATTGGCAACGGAGTCATTAAGTCATCAACAGCGGTAACATGAAGATCTTCCATAATAGCATGGACATTATGACCATGTTTTGGCATAGGAGCGGATATCACATTAGGTTTTTCGGGGGCATCAAACTCCACCTCCTTGGCATCTATCAAATCTTGGATCTTGTTTTTAAGGGCCCAACAGTTGTTGGTGTCGTGCCCCACACTGTCCGAATGATATGCACATTTTGCATTTAAATGATAATAGGGAGAAGAGGTATTTGGGTTTTTCGACGCTTCTTTCAAGTTGGTAAGGTTTAACTTTAACAGATGAGAGAGGACTTGAGCCGGTGTCATATTGATCCGAGTGAATTGTTGTTGTGGCCTTTCCACCCTATTTTGGTTAGCTCTGGGTTGACTACTTCGAGGTTGATCGGATGAGGAGTTCTGGATCATCACAGTCCCCACCGCTGGTCGGCGCTCCATTCTCCCTTGATTTCTCTGGGTGTGAACAGCAGAAACTTCCTTCTTGGTTGGGAAGGTCTTCTTGATAGAAGTGGAAGCGGAGGCATCCTTCTGAATTTTACCACTCTTAATGCCAGCTTCGACCCTTTCACCAGTCAGAATTAATTCTGTGAACCCTGCAGATGAGCTCCCGATCAAGTGATTGAAGAATGGACCCGACAGGGTCCCCAAAAACATGTCAACCAGCTCTCTATCTGACAATGGTGGCTGAACCCTTCCAGCCAAATCTCGCCACTTCTAGGCATACTCATTAAATCCCTCATTAGAGACCATACCCATACTCTATAGTTGAGTACGAGTGGGCACTAAATCTGCATTATATTGGTATTGTCGGTAGAAAGCAGCAGCTAAATCCTCCCAGTTATGAACATCATATCTCTCAAGTTGATAGAACCAGTCCAATTGCGTACCCGACAAACTATCTTGAAAAAAGTGGACCCACAGATCCTTATCAGAAGAGTAAGGTTGGATCTTTCTGACGTAGGACCACAGATGCATCTTCGGACAGGACAAACTATCGTATTTAGCAAATGTAGGCACTTTGAACTTGGGGGGAATGACGATCCCAACAACCAACCCTAGTTCTTCGAAATCCAACCCAGGTAATCTTTGTACCTCCATGGCTGCTAGCCGGTATTCAAGATTCTTATACTTATCATCCGCCGGAGGGTACTGCTGTTCGGAGTAATCTTCATCTTCTTCTTCTTCTTCCTCTTCAGCCTCAGACTCGGAAGGTACCACGACTCCTTTTCCTTTACCAACCCCTTCGTCAGACGTCGAGGGGAAATCTAGGACCCTCCTAGCTTGGTTCTCAAACCTTCTTCCCATAGTGGCCACACCAATTCTTTTATTTTTCTTCTTTTCCTTTTCTTTCTCTTTCTCTAACAGTGCTTTAAGGTCCTCTTGACCCTTTGCCAAAGTCAAGAGGAGTTGCTGGAATTACGAATTCTGTGCTTGCAGATCTTTGACCGTCTGCTCTATATCCATCTTACTGAAATAAACAACAGAAAGATAAGGAAACCTGGTGTGAAGATTTGTTTAGGCATATGATGAATGATGTGTATTCATGTAATGCATTCAAGGTTTCAGAAATTCAAAGTTGTTGCAAACAAAAAGAACACACGTCATATTAATAAGAAAAAATTTGTTAGTACATAAACGCCCCATGGGAAAAATATTACAAAATTTATTAATGTAAAAAGACGTTACGCATCCTCTTTGGCGCGATGTAAGTGTTGAGATTCTGCTCTTCGTGGAGTTGGCGGGTAAGTTCCAAAACCTTCTTCTCGCTGGCGTAGAAGCTGGCTTCAAAAGTATTATGTTCTTCCTTGAGCTATATCCAACTCTTTTACAAATCTTCCAATGATGTTGGCATGTCAGTATGTAGGAGGGTGTATGGAACCTCTCCTTCCACAACAGTATCTTTGATCACGGGGAGAATGTGGAGGTAAGGCATCATAAGACTCTGGGAGCGGGTTCGTACCCACTTGAGATAAGGCTCAAGGGGGATGGAATTCTTGTGTCCCAGTGTCTTACTATCCACTTTGTTGGGCATCCTCCAAGCTCGGATAAACCTTTGTCGAAGTCCTTGAGCGTCGTTGTCAAAGTCAAAGACCAAGTCAGGAATCAGCATGTCATAAGGGCCATCCCTTCGAGCATACCCAAATTGTCTCAGAGCTAAACAAGGGTTGTAGGTAATGCCTACCCTAATGCCAAGTAGTGGGACATTAGGGAATTCTCCATAACGATCAATGATGATGACATTTTCTCTGGTCCGAGAACACCAATGAACATCAGAATGTGTGAGGGTCATCAACCGTTGTGACCACCTTAAACCCTGCTCATTCTTCAAAACTGACTGGGGAAGGTAAGAAATAAACCACCTTGCTAGAAGAGGAGTACATCACATGAGAACACCTCTTTTCCTCATTGTTCGTGTGTGAAATGAGTGTAGGATGTCCCCAAGCAAAGTAGGCACAGGATTCCGAGATATGAAAATTTTGACAGCATTCACATCTATAAGCTGATCAGGGTTTGGGAACAAGACCAACCCATAGATGAGAAGTGCTACAATCTCCTCAAAAGCTTGCAGATCTAGAGAATTCCAGCAGTATTGTTCCTTCTCAAATAGAAACTTTACCAAGAAACCCTTCACACCACTTCTGGTTTCCCAATGACCTTTGATATCAGATGGTTGCAAGTGTAAGGCTTGAGCAACATCTTCAGGCTTTGGTTCTCTTTCTGTACCGTTGTAGGGTAGTTGATGGAGAATAGGAATTCTCAAGAGTTGAGAAAATTCCTCCAAAGTAGGCACTAGTTGGTAATCAGGAAATGTAAAGCAATGGTGTAGGGGGTCAAAGAACTGGAAGAGAACTTTCACCATGTCTTCTTCAATGTTGGAGTTGACCAAGTTGAGAAGTCTACCATGTCTTTCACTGAAGAGAGAATTCTCTGGAATCTTGGAAGTAAGCTCTTTGAGTTGAGGAGGGATCCTCACAAGGTTGACCTGGATTGTTTTTCTGCGGAGAGATTCCATGACCTACAAAACAAGAAAAAAGATGAAGATCCAAACCCTTGAAATGGTTAATGGATGCATATGATGCTTTATGATGTTCATGATGTATGCACAAGTATATGTACAAGAAAATCACACAAGATCCTAGTTTTAGGCTTGTATGGGGTTTCATAGGTAAGTACCCTCTTGAAGTTAGTTGGCTCAACCTGTCCTATAAATAGTAACCGGGTTCTAAGGAGCTCAATATCACTGGATTATTTTCTGTGTTCATTGTTTCGGTTTAGCCACTTAACTGGCGACCGAAATATTCCAAGAAAACAACCCTCAATGAGTGTAGTATCGAGTATCTACCAACTTCGGACTGCACCAAAGCCGGTCATCTCACTACCCCTAATAAGGCCAAGGTGGTCAAGTAAAGGTTCTAAGAGTTCATTAGTGCTTCATGACATCACTCAGCGGCCTCGTATTCTCTTTGATTGACTCAAAGGCTACCGGTACCCACAAATATGTCGCACTAATATAGCTATTGCTTCAACCATATCGGTATACCCTGCACAGTTTCCACAACGTATTGCTATTTACCTATGAATGTTTCCCAAATCCGGGTAGAGGATTTCAAGCCCAAACAATAGAACCAAATGTAAAGCAATCAAAGCAAACAAGATAAGCATGTAAAGGTGATCTAAACCCTAAGGTTACTCCACTTTTAAAGTTATCCCCAGCAGATTCGCCAATTCTGTGATACGGTGGGAGAACTGACTTGAGGTTTTGCGTTTGTGTTCGCAAATGTTTCGGTTTAGTAAGAGTCGCCACCGACTTTTTATTTTATCCTAAGGAAAGGTCAAAAAGCACAGGAAAGACCTTTGAGATGCTTTCTTGGGTTCGGGGAGTATATTATGAAAAGGGAAGGTGCAAGCACCCTTTTCATCCATGGTTATCCATGGGCTCTTAGTTACTTGTTTAGATCACTTGCTTTTGCTTTTCAATTGTTCGAAATAGTGCTTTGTGTGTGGTTTTGAAAATGTTTTGAAAAGAGGCCATCGTTGTGGCAATCTTTGTAATGATTCCTGTTTGAATGTATACAAAGATGTATGTCTTTAGAAAGTTTGATTTGGGAAATGTTTTGAAATTGTGTTGTGAGGTGTGTTTGAAAATAGCAAGGATGTTTTGCAAGTTTTGATCAAGTAACTAAGAGTTGTCTACCTTTTTTCACTCAAAGATCTTTCCTATATGTTTTTAACCCTTTTGACAGTGTTGTTTTATCATTGCATTTTGTAAACAACCTTGTATTAGGATGTTAAACGGGACAGGCGCGAGTCATCGTATGGACCATGATAGCAATATTGCCAAGTATCATTAGCAATTTTCCGAGGGACTAGATCATTTTGTATAGGCAACCAAGATAGCGTCATCGAGGGACTATGATCTTTTGTTTTGTTTTTGTTTTGCCAAAGTACACAACATGCATAACATGACCCATTTTTAAGGCAACAAGTGGATGAAATCCTAGGGGTGCAAGTGTGTATTGTGTTTGTCATTTTCATGCATTTAGGTCTTGTATTAGGTCAAGCTACTTGTTGATTTTGGATTTTTGCATACAAGCCCTAATCTCTAATCATGGCATAATTGAAAGCATAAATGCGTAAAATAATATATACTATTACAACATTTGATTATGGGGAGGGGGATACAATTTTTGAATGGGGATTATTTGACAAGAAATTAAAACCCTAATTTTACTATTACATCCAAATTGAATCAATGGCATAAATAATAAATGAACAATAGTAAATAAACAAATTAAATAAATATTCAAAATAATATGAATATGCAAAAAGAGTTTTGTTTATTTTTATGTATGTGAAAATATTTAATGTAAAAAGAAAGGAATAAAAAGATTATTTTTATTTTATTAATTAGAGGAAAAAAACCCTAATTTTCTTTTAAGAATACAAAGGTATTAAATATACTATTTATATACAATAAAATAAAATTATGTATATACAAAAAAAAATATATTTAGAAAAAGTATTATTTAAGTATAAATAATAATAAAAATAAAAGTATAATATTTTTATGTTTTCATTCTAAAATATATATATATATATTAATTATGTACAATAAAAATAAAATAAAATATATACAAGACAAAAATATATTTAGAACAATATTTTTTGGAGTATAAACAAAATAAAGAATAAAAATAAAAATACAATGGTTATTATATATTATTTTCAAGTTTTCAATACGCATGAGCAAATTGTGAGATAGAACTCAAGATGCAGATGCTGCCCTGTTTTGCCAATGAAATGTGATTTTGTGCTATGGGAGGTTTGAGGGCTCAATGGTTCGTGTTTCTAGCTCAAAGGGATGTGAGAAAAATGTTCCAAATGTTTGCAAAAGTTGGTTTTCACAGATGTGTGTGTTGTGTGATATTGGACATGTTTCTTGTATATGAAGCCAAAGTGGACAAGTGATGCAAAGCAGGCCTGTACAGGATATCCATCAGCTTGCATACTATGCTCTTGGCCCCTCAAGTTGGTGGATTTGATTTTCTGCACAAGATATGGCTCAATGCTCAAGGATGCTGTTTTGACATAAAGCAATATTTAAGCAAAAATGGCAATGTTGCTTTTTCTATTTAAGGATTAATCTTGTGTGCAATGCTCTAATGACCAAAACAAAACCTTAGACCAATGGATTTGCATTTAATATTGAGTATGGAATGGTTTTGAGGCTTGTAATCTAGTGCAAAGCAAGCTGATTTGAATTTGCAACTTGTATTAACATGAACATGCCATGGATAAAAAGTGAGTTTTTGCCAACTTCAAGCCTTCAATTCTCCCTAACCACAAATGAGTTTAGAGAGTTCTTGGACATTTTGGAAAGCTTGCAACATTCTATACAATCCATCTTTGAAATGAAATTTGAGATTCCAAATGTAACTATGTGAAAAATGGCCATGAAGATAGGTCAAAATCCTACCTAAAATAGGGCAAAATTTCACTAAGTTAAAAGTTTCATGGACCCTTGTTCCAAAAATCATAACTTGAGATCCAAGCTTCTTTTGGGAAAACTTTGTGAATCAAAGTTGTAGACTTTGTGGAGGACTACAACTTTAATGTTTGAAGTTTTGTTTGAATCCAATTGCATCATGGTGAAAATGTTGGGAAAAGTTGGAAAAAATTAAGAAAATTTCATAACTTAGAAAAATTCTAAGTTATGAAATTTTTCAATCTTAAACCCTAATTTGCAAAAATGGGTTTCTTGATGAACAAGTTTCATGTTTTGACACATCTTGATGAAAAATGACCCTTGGCACTTGATTTTTCCCAAAAAGTCAAAGTTTGACTTTTCAGTGTACAGTCAAATTTTGATCAGTTGACTGAAAAATTCATCTGTCAATCCAATGCAATTGAGGTCTTTTGAACCTTGTGAATTGGTCAAGATTATGCCATTGAGTCCTTGAATCCATGCTTGAGCTCAATTTTCCATTGGCTAGGTCAAAAACCAGAAATTTCCCTTGTGCAGTCAAAACCCTAAAAATGACCATTTTGCCCTTTTGATGATCTGATCAAATTTCTTGAGGAGTTGTGGTCCAAACTTGATCAAATGGTTCATATGAGTCTATAATGTTGATGTGGGTCAAAAATCATGAGGTTTGACTGTAAATTGGCCATAGTTGACTTTTTCCCCAATACAGCTGATTTCTAGGTCAACTATCCAATTGATTGGGCAAAAATTTGATTCAAAGCTTGAAACTTGGTAGAGGAAATTTTATAAGTCCAACATGAAGTATGAAAGTAAATTTGAGCATTGGAAGTTCAAAAATCCTTGTGCAAACTCAAACCCTAATTTGGGTCATGAGTGCAAGGAAATGTCTTGAGCAGAGCAAAACCCTAATCCTGTCTGGAGTTCAAAGAGTCTGGTGAAGGGAAATCTTGATAAAATGAGAGGAAAAATTTTGGGGTACAACACCAGGCATATCTTCATATGACCAAGCAAATACTTCCACATAATCGCGCAACATCTGAACCAAATGGTTTTTATCATTGCTTTCCAAATTAGCGTCGATCTTGATTTCCTTCTTATCTGACTCAATACCTAAGTTAACAACCTCAATTGACTCTTCATGTGGTTGAATTGCTTTTTCCTCTTGTAACAAAAGTCTGGATAGTTCTCCTGGTATGTCACAATCTTCCTCGCTTTTGTCTTCGGCTTGGTTGATAGGACATTCAAAGTCATAGTTGGCAATAATAAAGTTGTTGACAATAGGATCCAGAGTGGATGTAAAGCTGCAAGAGTGTGTGTGTGTGCATGTAAGATACATGGCTATTTTTGACAATGTATTTGAAAGAAAAGAAAGACAATGAACACAACTATTCAAATGCAAAAGAGTCCAATGTACTGAATGATCATATGATTAGATGAACACAATATAAAACCCTTGACAAAAGGACCAAAGTGCCCTAGGCAAGGCACATGGTTTATGAGTCGTTGTTTGGAGATAATATTACAGACATAGAGTTCTTGAATTGACAGAAAAAGTAAACAGTAATTACTCCTCAATGAAAGAAACAGGAGTGAAATCCTTTGCATGCCAATTGTTGAGCTTCCCTTCGGTTGTCGGGTAGATCCAATCTTCAAAAGCACACTCGTCATCAGAGTCTTCTACAGCATTCACTTCATGATTTTTGAGGTAGAGATGTGGCTTTCCAGTATGAGCACCTCTAATTTCTTTCTGAGCTTTGGAGGTGAAACCTAACCCAAACTTGTCTGCCTTGAATGGGATATCGAGGAGTTGACCCCACCTCTCATTGTTTCCTTCTTCTACCACAGCACGGGCATCCTTAAGAGAAACCATCTTGGGGATAACTTTATCGGCTTTTGGAGTGTCAGAGGAGATTTTGGTGGTGGCCACGACTTCAAATGTCTGGCAAGGAGCTTCTATGAATTTGCCATCCATTTCTACATACTTGAAATAATTGAGATGGCTTACCATAAATTCTTCTTCACCACAAACAGTGGCAACCTTCCCTTGAACTGGATATTTTAACTTCTGGTGGAGAGTAGAAGTGACTGCACCTGCCCCATGGATCCACGGGCGTCCAAGCAAGCAAGAATACGCAGGCCGTATGTCCATTATATAGAATGTGGAGTTGAAAACCTGTGAAATAACCTTAATTGGGAGATCCACCTCTCCATGAACCATCCTTTTAGACCCATTAAATGCCCTCACAACAATATCACTTGGCTTCAAAACCAAACCTTCACAGTCTAGCCGATCTAAAGCGCCTTTAGGTAACACGTTTAAAGATGACCCTGTGTCCACCAAAACATGTTCCAGAGTGGTCCCCTTACATTCAACAGAAACATGAAAGGCTTTATTATGATTCTTTCCCATGGGAGTTAAATCTGCATCGGAGAACCCCAGACCATTATCAGCTGTCAGACTTGCTACGCAATTCTCAAATTGGTCGGCTGTGGTTTCTTGAGGCACGTGAGCCTTTTTCAATAACTTAATCAAAGCTTATGCATGGGCGTTGGAACATAGCAATAGGGATAACATTGATATTTTATAAGGGTTTTTCCCTAACTGCTCTACTATTTTGAAGTTGCTTTTCTTGATGATTTTTCAGAATCTCCTCCATCTCTTGAGTGGATGGTTCTTCCATAACAGACTTTTCAGCAGGTGCCTCTTCCCTGGCAGGGTCACTTTCTTTCCCTTTTCCTTTGGTACTGGCACCAGCATTGCCATTGGTTATGCGGATTGGAACCGTGGTAGTGGTTGGTGGTGAGATATCAGGGGAAAAGACTCTTCCTGTTCTTGTGACTTTACTAGAACCAGTAATATTAGTAACACCAGCTTCATTATCATCAATCCAAGAATCTTGTTTTACCCCATGGTAATAAACCTCGGCACCATAATTCCATGGTACCGCTTTATCAGAGGTGTATGGAACAGGTCCGACAGCAGTGATTATGAGAGGAACAATGATTGGTTCGTTCAAAATCCTGATAGGAAGTTTGGATGAGATCCTAAGAGGTTTGTTTGAAATTGTTATGATGGCCAAGTCTTCACCTTTGTCGATTGAATTTTTTATGGTGGGAATCTTTTCGAATAGGATTTCACGGTCATCCATTAGGCGTTGTACACCTTTCTTCAATTTTTCACACCCATCGGATTGTCTAATACAGCCCACACAATCTTTTTCACAGCCAGGGAACGTCCCAGCTTTCAACAGATTTCTCTTGATTACATTCAATGGAGTAGTTAACTCTTCAACAGAGGCAATGAAAGTTGTATCTTCGACAGTATTAACACCTTTGTCGTGCTTCGGCATTGGAGCGGTAATTACATTTGGCGTCGGAGGAGTATCAAATTCAAAAGTCTTGTTGTCAATTAAATCTTGGATTTTGTTTTTCAAGGCCCAACATTGATCAGTCTCATGCCCAGGGCTGTTTGAATGGTAAGTGCACTTTGAATTTGGATTATATCTCGGTGACGAGGTGTCAGAGTTGGTGGGAGGATCACGCAATGTCACTAAATTAGCCCTGAGAAGATGTTGAAGGGCTTGAGATAATGACATGCCTAACCTTGTAAATTATCTTCTTGGAGCTTCAACACGTTGATGATTCGCAGATGGTCTTTGAGCAGCAGTCGGATTGGAGATTCGGACAGCATTGACAGACAAATGATTATTCATTTTGGTATGGGCCTTTGCTTCATACGCAGCATTAACTTCTTTCTTTGCGGCAAAAGGTTTCTTGACAGGATTGGGAGTGGAAGTAGATGCCACAGAGATCTTTCCACTCTTAATTCCACTTTCAACTCTTTCACCGGTTAGGATTAATTCGGTGAAACTAGAAGAAGAGCAGCCAACCAATAGATTGAAGAAAGGACCAGATAATATGTTCATGAACATGTCAATGTGTTCCTTATCAGTCAAGGGAGATTGGACCCTACTAGCAAGGTCTCTCCACTTCTGCGCATATTCCTTAAATCCCTCATCTTTCCCCATGGTCATACCTTGCAATTGAACCCTCGTCGGTGCCAAGTCGGTGTTGTACTGATATTGATGGTAGAAGGCAGTAGCTAGACCCTCCCAAGTATTGATGCGAGAGCCATCCAACTGATAAAACCATTCAAGTTGTGTTCCAGCCAGACTCTCTTGGAAAAAGTGAATCCAGAGTTTTTTATTTGCAGTGTGCAGTTGTATCTTGCGCACACAGGACTTCAAATGGAGCTTTGGGCAAGAAACCCCACCGTATTTTGCAAAGGTTGGTATTTTGAACTTGTGGGGAATGACTACCCCAGAGATTAAGCCCAAATCATCAAAATTTAACTCAGGAATAGCTTGGATTTCAACAGCTTTCAACCTGTCTTCTAGTTGCTTGTATTTGATGTCTGTGGGTGGATATTGTTCATTGAAATAATCATCATCAGATTCTTGGTCATTGATACAGTCGGTCTGAGTACTCTTGACTTCACCAATTTTATTCTCGTCCTCTTTGGATGAATCTTCCTCTATTGGAATTTGACGGATTGTCTCCTTGAACCTTTTACCCATGTTGAGTATAGCTTTCTTCTTTGGCTTCTTATTAGCGGCCAACAAGGCCATCATATCCTGCTGCCCCTTGGCCAGGCCGAGTAAGGCTTCTTGAAATTGAGAATTTTTGGCCTGGAGTTCCGTTACAGTTTTCTCCAGATCCATCTTGCTGAAATAAACAGCTGAGAGATAAGGAAACCTATTATGCGGAAACCTGTCATGTCATGATGCATGAATATGCAATATGCAAATGATTTCAAGGATTTAAAGAATTTAAATTTGAATAGACAAAGAGTGAACAAACTTTATCTTGCATTTAAAGAGTTCTGATTTGAATAAAAACATGCCTCTTGGGCTTACAATAACATAAATAAGCATAAAGTAAACTCCTAAGACATAAAAGTTGTGCGTATCTTCTTTGGCGCAATGTAGGTGTTTAAGCTCCTTTCTTCATGAAGTTCCCTTGTAAGCTCTAATATCTTCTTCTCGCTCTCATAGAACTTAGCTTCAAAGGTGTCTCGCTCTCCTCATAACTGAACCCAAGCTTCAAGGGAAGTAGGCATATCAGGATAGAGGATAGTATGTGGAATGTCTCCCTCGACTATTGGCTCTATGATAACAGGAAAGACGGATTCATAAGGCATCTTAAGACTTAAGGCGCGAGCCCTCACCCATTTAAGATAAGGTTTCAAAGGAATGGAATTCTTATGCCCCAACGTCTTGCTATCAACCTTGTTAACCATACCCCAAGCTCGTATAAATGTTTGACGGTAACCCTGGGTATCGCTTTCGTAGTCAAATGCAATCCCTTGGATGAGTACCTCATGAGGGCCATCTCTTCTAGCGTATCAAAATTGTCGCAAATCTAAACAAGGGTTGTAAGTAATGCCTCCCCTAATGCCAAGCAGAGGGACATTAGGGAATTCTCCACAGCGGTCAATGATGGTAATGTTCTTCTAAAGAGCGATAATACCAACGAATATCAACATGTGAAAGTGACATCAATCTTCTAGACCATCTCATACCTTGTTCATTATTCACCATGGATCGAGGTAGGTGCGAAATAAACCACCTAGCCAATAGAGGAGTGCAACACATAAAAGTCCCCCTTTTCTTCAAAGTGCTAGAGTGAAGAGAATGCAAGATGTCTCCAAGCAATGTAGGCATCAAATTGCGAGATATGAAAACTCTGATTGCATTCACATCTATAAATTGGTCAGGATTGGGAAATAGTACCAATCCATAGATGAGAAGATCCAAAATTTCCTCAAAGGCTTGTAGATCCAAAGTATTCCAACATTCTTGAGCCTTTTCCAACAAAAACTTCGCTAGGAACCCTTTGACACCACTTCTTGTTACCCAATTTGCTACTATGTTAGATGGTTGCAAATGTAGAGCTCGAGCAATTTCCTCGGGTTTAGGGTCTCTTTCAATACCGTTGAAAGGTAACTGATCAAGAATAGGGATCCCTATGAGTTGAGAAAATTCTTCTAAAGTGGGTACAAGTTGGTAATCGGGAAAAGTGAAGCAATGATGCAAAGGGTCGAAGAATTGGACAAGCACCTTTACCATATCCTCTTCAATACTTGAGGTAACTAGACTAAGGAGTCGACCATGTCTTTTGGTGAACGGAGAATCTTCAGGGACCCTTGATACTAAATCCTTGAGTTGTGGAGGTATCTTCACAAGACTGACTTGGATAGTGCTCCTACGAGCGAAGGCCATGTCCTACAAAACAGAACAAAGATAAATCCAAAAATCCTTGAAATGGTTAGTGATGTTTATGATGCTTATGATGCTTATGATGTTATGTACAAGTGTATATACAAAGCAAACAAGTCCTCAGTTTAGGCTTGCATGGGGTTTCAGGTAATTACCCTCTTGAAGTTTAGTTGGCTCAACCTATCCTAGTCAATAGTAACCGGGTTCTAAGGGATCTCAATATCACTGATCTTTCCCCCAAGTTTCGTTCAATAAGCGATTGACTCACAACCAAACAAAACTCAAGAGTCAAACCCCAATGAGTGTAGCATCGAGTATCAACCAACTTCGGACTGCACCAAAGCCGGTCATCTCACTACGTCCTAATGGCCAAGTTGGTCAAGTAAGGTTCTAAGGTCAGTTGATGCTTTACAATACCATGCGGCAGCCCTGTACTCTCCTTTACTGACTCAAGGGTTACCGGTACCAACCAAAGTGCCACATCAACTTAGCTACTGCTTCAACCGTGTCGATATACCCCGCACAGTTCTCTCACAGTTTTTTGCTACTTACCTAAAAGGTATCCCTCAAATCCGAGTGTAGGATTTAAGACAAACCCAAACAAGGAACCAAAATGTAAAGCAAACAAATCAAGCAATGTAAGCAAGTAAATATGATCTAACCCTAAGGTAACCCCACTTTTAAACTTTTTTCCCCAGCAGAGTCGCCAGTTCTGTGATACGATGGGAGAACTGACTTGAGGGTTTTGCGTTTGTGTTTGCAAATGTCGCGATTTAGCAAGAGTCGCCACCGACTTTTATTTTATCCAATAAGGAAAGGTGAAAAAGCACAGGAAAGACCTTTCGAGATGTTTTCTTGAGTTCGGAGGGTAGATTATGAAAAGGGAAGGTATTAGCACCCTTTTCATCCATGGTTTTCCATGGGCTCTTAGTTGCTTGCTAGATCACTTGCTTTTGTTTGAAAAATGTGCTTTTGTGTGGTTTTGAAAGTATTTTAAAAAGGTTCCATCGTTTAGGAAAACTTTGTAATAGTTCTCGTTCGTAAGAACGTATACAAAGTGTTGAGCTTTTGAAAATGTTTCAAGTTTGGAAAGATGTTTGGAAAGTGTATGTGATTGTTTTGAAAATAGCAAGGATATTTTTTTTGAAATTGAGCAAGTAACTAAAAGTAATCTACCTACTCAAAAGGTCTTAGATATGCTTTTCCTCCTCCTTTAGATGTTGTTGCCTTACCATTGATTTGGCAAGAAGCCCCATCGTTGGATGTGAAGGGACGAGCGTTGGGTCATTGTATGACCATGATAGCAATGTTGTGAGATGACTTAGCACTTTTTCTTTAGGGACTAAGATCATTTTGAAAGGCAACTTTTATAGCATCATCGAGGGACTATGATCTTGTATTTCGAGATTTGTTTGTGCTAAGACATCCCACATGCATAACATGGCCATTTTTGTAAGGCAACAAGTGGAATTACCCTAAGGGTGTAAATGTGCGAGTGTGCTTGATTGCATGCATAATTTATCTTGATTAGGGTGATCTATTTGTCAATTTTCATATCTTGTCATACACCCTAATTACTAGCATATATTGAAAGTAATAACAGTGCAGAAATGTAAAGTCCTACGCTATTACAATATTTAAGGGGATGGGGGTACATATTTATGAATGGGGGTTGCAAGTTAAAATCCTAGGTTACTATTACAACCATATTGAAATAGATAAGAATGTATAGGAAATGTAAAATGTTTGTCTGTTTAAAAGAGAAAACCACTTTTTGTTTAAGAAAATATTTTTTGTCTTTTTATATTTAAAGAAAATATATCATGCAAATGTAAAATATTTTTGGTGTTTTTTGACTAAAAATATAATATAATATGATGGAAAAATAAAATAAAATAAATAAATGAGTAAGGAAAACATCGTCAACGCAGGTGCTAAAAATAGAAGAGGTAAGAAGTTCTGACTCTGACTTGGCTGCACAAACAGAAACAGGTTAGCAAATAATATGAGAGTTCAGAAGTTCTGGATCTTATAAGAACTCAGAAGTTCTTCAGAAGTTCTGACGTAACTGTCAGAACTTTTCCTCTCTCCATGTCAGTCAGAACATCTGCAGCTTAGTCATTTACGGAACAGAAGTTGCATGTATAACAGTTATGACAGATTTCATGAAATATCAGAAGCATGAATCAGAAGCAACATGTATTTGCTAGTTCTAATTTTGAGTCCTATTTTCTTTATGAAGCTCTGAACTGGGATTTCCTCTACTTAGGCAAGCAGGTGCATGAATTTCAGAATATGTACATCCTTAGAATCAGAATATCTACATTGTGCTAAATATGCAAAATCTGACAATGCTTAATCAGTTAGGATAAGGGTCAGCAGAAAACATACCTTGCAACTGGAAAGGATTCTGTGAACTGGAGATTGGTCTTGAATTCTGGTGAAGTTCTGAATAACTTCTTCACGTACTCAACAGGGTGGAAGTTTGCAATTTCTGAGGCAGCCAAGGGGTGATATTCTGACTCCTTTGAGGTGAAAATGAGTGGAGAATGTGTTACTGTTTGATTATAGAATTTGGGATGGCTTTAATCAAGAACACTTGAGGAAAACAATGGAGTTTGAATGTAAGGAATTAATGCTAAGATTTTGGTATTTTTGTGTTTATAGTTTCCTTGGTTCTTGGAATTTTTTGCAGTGGTTCAAAGCCTTCTTTCTCAATTCTCTCGTTTCTTTCACAAATTTTTCTAGTCAAGGGGAGGGGGAGCTCCCTTCAGTGTGCAAATGGTATTCTATTTATAGGTAAAGTTTTGCAGTTAGGGCGGTCAAGTGGTGCCAACATCATATGCTAGATGCTGACTTACTCTTGAAGTACGCTTAAAAAAGTGGGGGTTCAATGCATTCAAGTTGGATGGTTAACAGTGCCTCAGCTAGATTTGGCAGCGTGAATTAAGGAAAAGTAGAAACAGCGCATGGGTCTAGCATACTTTTGCACAGAAGTTTGTCTTCCCAAGACAGTAGGGGTACACGTGGGGAAAATCCCTTGAATACAAACTCAGAGGCGGTTGTGAGCATTAAATGAGTTCCCATGTGAAACTCTGGATCCTTGCTTGACTCTGGATTAGAAGTTTTGCTTCAGCGTAGCATCTCATCTTTTGATCCTCTTATCTTCTGACTTCAGCATGTTCTGAGGGATCCTTCAGAACTTCCAGTATACTTACAACATGCTTTGTTACCTTCTTTGACTTAACCTCTACAAACTCTGATTGGACCTTTGTGAACACTGCCTCAGAAGTTCTGAAATTGTCATATTTCTTAAATACTTAGAAAAATTTCTAAGTCTTTAGAATTTGATTCTTCCAAAGTAAAATTTGACTTTTGAAACTCTTGATGAAGCAAACTTCATATTCTAACATGTCTTGATGAAATATGATTTTTGAGATTTGATTTTGATATAAAAAGTCAAAGTTAGACTTCTAGTATGCAAATTACCATTTTGCCCTTGTGAATGGTTGGCTTTGATAAGTTGATAATTCAAAGCCTGGAATTGGATGAGAGAAAACTTGAGGATCCAGGGTGATTCCTTGGAAATAAGAGGGAAAATTTTGGGGTGCAACACTTGGTATGACCAAGCAAAGACGTCCACACACTCTTTCAACAATTCAATCAACCCTCTCTTCACTTTGGGATGAAGCAACGCTCCAATCTTGACTTCTTTCAAATCTTCTTCTGTACCCAAATTGATTGTCTCCAACGGCTCTTTATACGACTGAATGGAACTTTACTCGCGCTCAAGCAACCGTAAAACCTCTTCTGGGATTTCACCATATTCTTCTTCTTCTTTGGCTACATACACAGGATATTCAAAGTTGGGAGAGGGTGCAGGGTCATTGTATTCAACGGGTTTTTAATTAATCCGTACATAAGATTTATGATTGCTTTTAGAAACTGACACATATAACAAGTGATTATGCATATTTATTTACAGTTATTATTTATTTTGAAAGGTTTTTTTATTTTGATTACCATTTTCCAAGAAAAAGCAGAAAATAAAGACACAATTTAGAAATCTCTCACAAGATCTCCTTTGGTTCAAAACTACACAAGGTTTGATCAGCTCAAGACACCTCCTCAAGCACTGACAACTGAAAATTAGGGTTTGAGTTCTCACAAGGATAATTGAACTTTTAAGGCCTCAAACAACTTTCATGGATCATTAGGAACCCTCAAGATTGCTTATGTCAAGTTTCAAGTCTTGGGTCACATTTTTGCTCAGCCAATTGATCAGTTGACCTCAAATTAACTTTATTGGGGGAAAAGCCAATTGTGGTCAATTTACAGTCAAAATTCATAATTTTTTATCCAAATAAACATTATGAACTCATATATGTCAATTGATCAAGTTTGGATCACAATTACTCAAGAAATTTGATCAGATCATCAAAAGGGCAAAATGGTCAAAATTAGGGTTTTGATTGAGGAGGTCCAATTTTTGACTTTTGACCTAACAAATGACTTATTGGTTTAAGACATGATCTCAAGTATTAAAATGCATAATTTTTACCTAATGGCATGGCTCAAAACATTTCTCAAGATCAATTGGTTGATAATTGAATTTAAGTCAATTGATGAAAAGTCAACTGTACACTGAAAAGTCAAACTTTGACTTTTTGATCAAAACCAAGTTTCAAAGATTACAATTAATCAAGACATGTCAAGATATGAAACATGTTCATAAAGAAATTGAAAAGTCAAAATCATCTTTGAAAAGTCAAAATTCTAAGACTTAGAATTTTTTCTAAGTGTTAGAAAGTTCACATTTTTTTCATAACTTTGTGTCAAATTTCCACCATGATACAAGATGATTCAAGGGAAACTTACAACATAAAAGTTGTATATATCAATGAGATCTAAAAAAATGTAGGGCAGAACTTTTTCTAGAAATGCTTGGATCTCAAGTTATGAATTCATGAAGACATGCTCATGAAACTAAAAAGACTTAGTGGAATTTTGCCCTAAATAGGCAGGATTTTGACCTAACTTCATGGCAACTTTTCATCTAGTTCCAAATTGAATTTTCAAAAATGTCAAACATTAAGGTTGTAGGGGATGCTACAAGCTTTCCAAAATGTCAGAGAACTCATTGATATCATACTTGAGCTAAAAGAATCGAAGGCAAGAAGTTAGGGTTTCAAACTTGTTTTTCAAGTCATTTTCATGATGAACATTGGATCCAATCCGTAGCCATGCTGCATAATCCTCACTTTTCAGGCCTCAAACTTGTTTGTAACTCCATAATTAATTGTTTACACAACTCTTTAGGCCCTTATCCACTTGGTTTAAGCTTTGTCCAAAATGATTTTCGCAAAAAGTTGCCATTTCCATTTTGATAAAGCATCACTTTTGCAATTGTCAACTTCTTGAGCCTTGCACTTGTTCTTTCTGCATACACAACCCCTATAAACCAAAAGCAACATGTCTAAGGCCTCTATCAACTTAGATCATGCTTGTATAACACTTTGAAATTTGTCTTCTCACTTTCTTCAAAAGCAAGCTATAGAGCCAAAAGGCTAGAACTCAGAAATCTTGAGTGCATTTGATCTCCAAACTTTTCCATATGCACAAGTTTATTGCAACATAATACATGAGCTCAAGCACCACAAAACTCTCCCGAGCACTATGCAACCCAAAATCTTCCATAACTTGACAGTTTTGAACCTCACATAGCCATCTCCAAATCCACTCGCGAGTATTATGTTTCAACCTTCCAAACACTTAATATACATCATATCAAAGTGATCCAGGCCCCTGTTTCCTGACTGTAAATCCTCCATCACCATCCACCATTTTCAAAACTGAAGCTTGCAACTTGACTTGAGTTGGGAGTTTCAGCCATCCTCAAAGTAAAGTAGGAGTTGGAATACACTCAAGGAGGTCCAGGCAAGCTTAAAAAGTCATCAGGCCATCTAAAAGGTTGCTCAAACTCCATACATGAATCCAGCTGCAAGAGGTAAATTTTCAAACTTTTATATCCTCATACAAGCATCGTTTGATTCTGATTTGTGAAGATAAAATGTAGATATCATTGCCCTGAAGTTGTACATGTCCTTAGTTTTCATTTATATTGCCTGAGCTTAGAGAATTTTAGGTTTGAATCTTTGGAGAAAGTTAGGTCAAGATTTGGTACTTTTAGAAATTCATGCTCATCTTTGAGAATTAGTTCAAGTTATTTACATATTCAGAATCCTGGTAAAATTTCTAACAAGTTTGATGTTGGATGTTTTGTGAATGGATTAGAAATGAGTGAGTTACAGGAACCATGGCTGGAGGTTGAAGATGAAGTCATTTCTAGGACTGGATTTATGTTATATATTTATTGTTTTGTTTAAGTTAACGGATGTATAGCCACCCCAGTGGTAAGGCAACGCGTGTTTCATGATAAGGGCGTGGGTTCAAGCCCCAGCGTTGCCACTTTTTATTATTTTTCAGCATTTCTTTTGCTCCTTGTTTCATTATCATGCGCGCCTGGGCCTCTCTGAATGGGCTTTCCCTTTTTACTGCACCACACCCCCCTGTACATTTATCACCACACAGGCCCAATCTTTTTTTATTTTATTTTTATGATTACAAAAAAAAACACCATTTGGGCCAGGCTCCAAAAAACTGTTTTTCTAACAAATTTCCAAATTCCATTTCAAACCCCCCTGACTTTTATTTTTATATTTTGTTTTATTTTGTTTTTTCTTTATTTTTTTTATTATTATTATTTTTATTATTATTATTTTTCTTATTATTATTTTTATTATTATTATTTTTATTAATAAAAATCCAAAAATAGTTTATTTATTTATATATCTAATATATTTATATTCATGTATATTTTATTCCTTTAAAAAACAAAAAGACAAAAATATTTTCTTAAACAAATTTAATTCTTTTTCTTAATAAATTAATAATTAGATTTAGGTTTAGTTATTTTATTTTTATTTAAAATTAACTTAGAATTTAGGTTTCTTTTAATTAATTAATATCCATACTATTTTTATCAAACTTAAAACCTTTTCTAAAAAAACCCTAAAAAATGCTTTCTAACTTATTTTCTTTTCTTAATTAGTTTGGGTTTAATTTAATTAATCTTTTTCTTTTAGATAATTAGGTTAAAACTCTTTCCTCAAAAACCAAACAAAATCCTTTTCCTTTCCATTTATATCCTTGTATATTATATTTTCATTTCTTGTATATTATTCAATATTCAATATGGTTGTAATAGATAATTAGGTTTAATTTCTTGCAATCCCCATTTGTAAATTTGTATACCCCATCCCCCTAATGATGTAATAGCATAGTAATTTTACTTTCCGCAATTTATCGCTTTCATATGAATGCTAGTAAATAGGATTTGTATGGAAAGATAAAATCAACAAGTAGATAACCATAACTCAAGATAATCAATGCATGCAAATCAAACACACTATTCACACATGCACCCTTAGTGTAATTCCACTTGTTTCCTTACAAAAATGGTCATGTTATGCATGTGGGATATCTTAGCAAAAATAATAAAAAATACAAGATCACAGTCCCTCGATGACGCTACAAATGTTGCCTTTCAAATGATCTTAGTCCCTCAAAGGGAAATGCTAAGATATATTACAACATTGCTATCATGACTATAAGATGACCCGCGTCCGTCCCTTTACATCCAAAGATAAGGCTTCTTACCAATCAATGGTAAGATAGCAATATCAAAGGAAAGGAGAAATGAATAAAAGACTTTTGAGTAGGTAGAAACGTTCTTAGTTGCTTGCTCACTTTCAAAACAAACATCCTTGCTCATTTTAAAAACAAACACCAAACACTTTCAAAATAAACTTTTAAAACATGAAATATTTTCAAAAAGTCCAACACATTGTATACATTCTTACGAACGAGAACCATTACAAAGTTTGCCTAAACGAAGGCGCCTTTTCAAAATACTTTCAAAAACCACCACAAAGCACATTTTCAAACAAAGAAAGTGATCTAGCAAGCAACTAATATCCCATAGATAACAATGGATGAAAAGGGTGCTAACACCTTCCCTTTTCATAATCTACCCCCAGAACTCAAGAAATAATCTCAAAGGTCTTTCCTGTTCTTTTCAACCTTTCCTTTTGAATAAAAGAAAAGTCGGTGGTGACTCTTGCTAACCGCAACATTACGATCAAACGTAAAACATCCCAAGTCAGTTCTCCCACCGTATTACACAACTGGCGAATCTACTGGGGAAAACTTAAAAGTGGGGTTACCTTAGGGCTAAGATCACCTTTATTTGCTTTCATTGTTTGACTTGCTCGCTTTACATTTTGGTTCCTTGTTTGGGCTTGTTTTGATCCTATACCCGGATTTAGGATACCTTATAGGTAAATAGCAATACATTGAGGAAACTGTGCGGGGTATACCGATACAGTCTAAGCAATAGCTATGTTAGTGTGACACATTTGTGGGTACCAGTAGCCCTTGAGTAGTCAAGGAGAATACGGGGCCGTTGTGTGGTGTCATGAAGCACTAACTAACTTTAGAACCTTTACTTGACCAACTTGGCCATAAGGAAGTAGTGAGATAGCCGGCTTTGGTCCAGTCTGAAGTTGGTTGATACTCGATACTACGCTCATTGAGATCAGACTTCTCGCGATATTTTGGTTGCCATGAAAGAGGCTTGCGCTGAAATAATGCCCGATAAGAAATATTAGTGATATTGAGATCCCTTAGAACTCGATTACTATTTCTAGTACAGGTTTGAGCCAACTAAACTTTAAGAGGGTACTTACCGATAAGACTCCATGCAAGCCTAAACCTAAGGACTTGTTTACCTTATTTGTAAATGCTTAATTGTACATAGCATCATAAACATCATAACATCATAAGCATTCTCACTAACCATTTCAAGGACTATTAGGATTTATCTTTGTTCTGTTTTGTAGGACATGCCTTCTATCTGCAGGAATACTATCCAAGTCAATCTCATAAGAATTCCTTCTCAACTCAAAGAGTTAGCATCAAGGGTCCCTGAGAATTCTTCATTCACCGAAAGACATGGTCGCCTCCTAAACTTGGTTACCTCTAGCATTGATGAAGATATAATGAAGGTGGTTTTCCAGTTCTTTAACCCTTTGCACCATTGCTTCACTTTTCTCGATTATCAGCTTGTACCTACTCTAGAAGAATTCTCTCAACTCTTGAGGATTACCATTCTCAATCAACTACCCTTCAACGGTACAAAAAGAGATCCAAGACCTGAAGAGATTGCCCGAGCACTACACTTGTAACAATCTGATGTCACGAATAATTGGGAAACAAGGAGTGGTATCAAAGGGTTCTTGGCCAAGTTCTTGTTTAAGAAGGCTCAAGATTGTTGGAATTCTTTGTATTTACAAGCTTTTGAAGGAATCTTGTCCCTTCTCATTTATGGGATGGTTTTGTTTCCAAACCCTTACCAACTTATAGATGTAAATGCTGTCAAAATCTTCATGTCTCGCAATCCGGTGCCTACTTTGTTGGGAGATATCCTATATTCTTTTCACTCTCGCACTATGAGGAAGAGAGGGATCCTCATGTGTTGAACTCCTCTCTTGTATAGATGGTTTATTTCGCATCTTCCCCAGTTTATGTTGAAGAACGAGCAAGGTTTGAGGTGGTCCCATAGGCCGATGACGCTCAAACATTCAAATATTCATTGGTGTTCTCGATCCTTAGAGAATGTCACTATCATCGACCGTTATTGGGAATTCCCTAATGTCCTTTTGTTTAGCATTAGGGGAGGTATCACTTACAACCCTTGCTTAGCCTTGTGAAAGTTTGGATACACCCTAAGAGATGATCCTCATGATATTCTCATCCAAGGAGTGGTATTCGACTACGAGAGTGACGATCAAGGTTGCCGTCAGAGGTTTATACGAGCTTGAAGGATGGTAAACAAAGTGGATAGTAAGACGCTGGGATACAAGAATTATATTCCACGTGAACCTTATCTTAAGTGGGTATGAGATCATGCTCAGAAACTCGTGATGCCTTACCCCTCCATCCTACCAGTTATCATGGAGCTTGTGTGTAACGCGGTGGGAGAACTGACTTGGTCGTTTTGCGTTTTATCGCAAATGATGCGGTTAGCAAGAGTCGCCACCGACTTTTCTTTTATCCAAAAGGAAAGGCTGAAAAGAACAGGAAAGACCTTTGAGATGTTTTCTTGAGTTCGGGGGGTTGATTATGAAAAGGGAAGGTGTTAGCACCCTTTCCATCCATGGTTTTCCATGGGCTCTTAGTTACTTGATAGATCACTTTATTTTGTTTGAAAATGTGCTTTGTGTGGTTTTTAATAGTATTTTGAAAAGGCATCATTGTTTAGGCAAACTTTGTAATGATTCTCGTTCGTAAGAATGTATACAAAGTGTTGATCCTTTGAAAATGTTTTCATGTTTGAAATATGTTTTTGAAAGTGTTGGTGTTTGTTTTGAAATAGCAAGATGTTTTGGTTTTGAAATTGAGCAAGCGACTAGGAACAATCTACCTACTCAAAATACTTTCATGTTTATTTCCTCTTTCCTTTGATATTGTTATCTTACCATTGATTTGGTAAGTAACCCTATCTTTAGATGCAAAAGGGACGGGCAAGGGTCATCGTATAGCCATGATTAGCAATGTTGTAAGATATCTTAGCATTTTCTTTAAGGGACTAAGATCATTTTTGAAAGGCAATTTTGATAGTGTCATCGAAGGACTATGATCTTGTATTTTTTGATTGTTTTTGCTAAGATACCTCACATGCATAATATGGCCATTTTTGTAAGGCAACAAAGTGGATTTACCCTAGGGGTGTATGTGTGCAAGTGTATTAGTTTACATGCTTGATTTGTCTTTGAATTAGGGTTTTCTAAGCATTGGTTTTATCTTTCCATACAAATCCTAATTACTAGCATTTGTATATAAAGCATTAAATTGCGGAAAATAAAAATACTAAGCTATTACATCATTTATGAGGAGGGGTGTGCAAATTTACAAATGGGTAATTGGCAAGAAAATTAAGTCTATATAATTATTACAACCATATTGAATATTGTACAAAAATGAAGATAAAGATGCAAGAATATGAATGTGAAAAAGAAATGTGATTTTTGTTTGGTTTTTTGTTTAGAAAAGATTTTTGTTTTAACCTAATTAACTAGAAGAAAATTAAATAACTTAAAAGTAATATATTTAAACTAAGTTAATTAAAAGAATATTTTTTTAGGGTTTTTTATGAAGTTTCTTGTGAAGGGGTCTTAATTAAATTAAACTATTAGGAAAAAATTAATTAACTAAAAATTCTAAGTCTCTAAATTAATTTTAATTAAAAAAGAAAATAAACTAAACCTATTTCTAATTATTATTTTATTTAAGAAAATAAATTAAATTTGTATAAGAAAATATTTTGTCTTTTTAGTCTTAAAGGAAATAAAATATAAATATATTATTACCTAAATAATAAATAAAAATGTTTGTAGGATTTTTATTAATAAAAATAATAATAATATTAATATTAATAATAATAATAATAAATGAAAAATAAACTATGAAATAAAATGTGAAAATGGAGTCACGGGTGTAAAACAGATTTTTAGTGTATGTGTGTAAAAAAGTTTATGGTCTGACCCATTAACATTTTTTAAAGTCAGAAAAAAAAAAGAAATAAATGGGCTGCGTTGTTATTGAGCAAACAGGGGGTATTATTAAGAAAAAAAGTCAGGTCCATGGGGTGGAGGCCCAAGCGCTACCTGAAACAAAAAAAGAAAAATGACAAAAATATGAAAAAAAATGCAAAATGCAGCGCTGAGGTTCGAACCCACGACCTCAACCAATAATGCGCGTTGCCTTACCACTGAGGTGGCTGTACATCCGTTAACTTAAATGGAAGAATAAATACATAATGTAACATGTCTCTATGACATGTACTTCGTCTTCAACCTTCATCTAGCCAGACCACCTGTATCTCATTCATTTCCCAACAAAAATGGAAAATGCAAACATGAAAGTTGTGCTATTTTTCCTCACGAATCTAACCATGTAAACAACTAAAGCTATAGATCAAAGATGAATGAGAATTTCTCTGGCCCTAATTTGAACCCTAATTTTTTCAAAAACTTCAAACTTAAAATTCTCTAAGCTCAAGCCATGTAAATGAAAACTATAGATATGTACAACTTCAGGGCAATGATATCTACATTTTATCTTCACAACTGAATCAATAATGATGCTTGTAGAGAGAGTTCAAAGTTAAGGAAACTTAGCTCAAAACTGGAAATCGTATTCTGAGTTTGAGCACTCCCCAAGGTTTTGTGATGATCAGAATAGCTTCAGTGACACTCCAGGATGCTAATGCAATGTTTAGTTTGTACTTGAGATGGTTGAATCGTAATGGAGAAGTCCAAGTGCAAAGCTCTGTTTTTTGAAAATGGAAGATGGTGCAAATGGTGTTACAGTCGTGTAACAGGGTGTGAGATGAGTTCTAAATGTTGCATGGAAGCTTTATGATTGAATTTGAGTGAGAACGCACGAGTGAAATGTGAGTTTGGAATTCAAAGTCAAAAATGACACAAAAATGGAGTTTGTGTGCAAATTCTGATTTCAGGGAGTTTTAGGGAGTTTCTAGGCTTATCAATTCATGTGTTAGCTTGCATATAGTTCCTTTATTTATAATCAATAGGTTTGGAGTGCTCAAGGTGGTCTGAATTCAAAATCCATGTTTAAACTCAACATGTGATTTTCTTGACAAAACAAGTTTCCATGCATTGTACCTTTGTTCATAGAGTTGTTAGCCGCTTTAAACATGCTTATCTAACTTTGTAGAGGAAACTTGTGCAGAAGGAACAAGTTCAAATCTCAATGCAAGTTGACTTTGCATAAAGCTTGCTTTATGTAAATGGCAATTGTGCCTTTGTGCCATTAATGGAAAATTATCTTGGATAAAGCTTGAATCAAATGAATAATAGCTCCAAAGCAAGTGTAATCTTCTGATTAGGGAGATATTTTGAGGTTTAGAGGCCTGCAAAACAAGATTGTGCAGCATAGGCTTGAGATTTGAATTCTTGTTCATCACAAAAATGACCTATAATTCCAGTTTGAAACCCTAACTTCCTCTCTTAGATTCTCCTTGCTCAAGAATGATATCAAGGAGTTCTTGAACATTTTGGAAATCTTGTAATTTGATCTATAATCCATCGTTGAATCACTTTTTCAAAATCCAAGTGTAACTATGTGAAACTTGGCCAAGAAGTTAGGTCAAAATCTTGACCAAAAATTCTCAAATTTTCACTAAGTGTTTTAGTTTCATGACCATGACTTCATGGATTAATAACTTAAGATCCAAGAATTTATATGAGAAGTTGTGTAAAGAAATGTTTTAGTATCATGGAGATCTACAAATTTCATGTTGAAAGTTTCTTTTGAATCATCTTGCATCATGGTAAAAAATTGGCTCAAAGTTGTGAAAAAATATGAAGTTTTCAACACTTAGAAAAATTTCTAAGTTTGGAAACTTTGACTTTTCAAAATGAAATCTTGACTTTTTGATTTCTTGATGAAAAAGTTTCATATTTTGACATGTTTTGATGAATTTTGATCTTTGACACTTGATTATGACCAAAAAGTCAAAGTTTGACTTTTCAGTGTATAGTTGACTTTTGATCAGTTGACTGAAAAATCAACTATCAATCAAATGACCTTGAACAATGTTTTGAGTCATGCCATTAGGTCAAAATGATGCAATTTAACTCTTGAGATCATGCCTCAAACCAATTAACCATTTTCTAGGTCAAAAAATAGAAATTGCCCTTTCTCAATCAAAACCCTAATTTTGACCATTTTGCCCTTTTGGTGATCTGATCAAATTTCTTGAGGAATTGTGGTCCAAACTTGATAAAATGACATATAGGAATTCACAATGTTGATATGGATCAAAAATTATGAATTTTGACTGTAAATTGGCCACATTTGACTTTTTCTCCAATACAGCTGATTTTTAGGTCAACTGCTCAATTGACTGAGAAAAAATGTGATCCAAGACTTGAAACTTGACATGAGAAATATTGAGGGTCCATAATGATCCATTAAAGTCATATGAGGCATTAAAAGTTCAATTATCCTTATTCAATCTCAAACCCTAATTTCAGTCATCAATGTTTAAGGAGGTGTCTTGAGCTGATCAACCCTTGTGCAGCCTTCAACCAAAGGAGATCTTGTGAGAAAATATTTGATAAATGAGAGGGAAAATTTTGGGGTACAACAACTTCCCTTGTTCAATCTTCTTAAACCTGGAGAGTTAGATTGCAGGATCCGCCATTCGTGACTTGAAGGTGGAAGACGATTGGATACTAGAGTGCCCAGAAATTTGCACTTGAAGATGAAATGGGAATGGGCTTATAGATGCCATTTGGAGGAATGATGGATATTTTCCGGAGATGGTCTTGTAGATTTCATCCAAGGGTGACTATTGATAGAAAATGGCCTAACTCTGAACTTGATTTCAACTGGAAAAGAATCAGAATAAATCTTTGGAGCGATTTATCTGAATCAGGAAAAGTCTTGTATGTTGCTTGACTGGGAAGAATCAGAATAAATCTTGGAGCAATTTATCTGAACCAGAAGTGTTCCTTTGGAAAGTATCAGGATAAACCGTTGAGGGGCTTAAACTGAACCAAAAGAGATCTTGAATATTCTTTAACTGGAAAGAATCAGAGTAAATCTTTGAGCGATTTATCTAAACAAGAGAAAGCGTCTACGGGAAAGAATCAGAATAAACTGTTGAGGGATTTATCTGAACCAGAAGTGTTCCTTTGGAAAGTATCAGGATAAACCATTGAGGGGTTTAAACTAAACCAAAAGAGAACTTGAATATTCTTTAACTGGAAAGAATCAGAGTAAATATTTGAGCGGTTTATCTGAACTAGAGAAAGCGTTTGTGGGAAAGAATCAGAATAAACCGTTGAGAGATTTATCTGAACTAGCAGGGATCTGGAGAAGAATCAGAACAAATCATTGAGAGATTTATCTAAACCAGAGGAAATATCTGTGGGAAAGAATCAGAATAAACCGTTGAGAGATTTAAGCTGAACTGGCAGGGATCTGGAGAAGAATCAGAACAAATCATGGAGAGATTTATCTGAACCAGAGAAGACGTTTGTAGGAAATAATCAGAATAAACCATTGATATATTTAAACTGAACCCGCGGGAGTCTGAAAGAAATATCTGTTATGTAGATGGTTGACCAGCCCTTTCTTGGGAATTGATCTGTAATTGACTTGTTGAAAATTTGACGATAATTTTCTGTTGATTGATCTTTCCTGAAAAGATGAAAGGCTAGTTGTATGCAATGTAATGATGTATGAAATGCATGGTACAATGATGTTCTCAGAATAAATGAGATTGTGTCTATGTATCTGTGTTGTCAATGCTATGACGTATGGATGCAATGTATGGACAAGTTAATTGTTATGTCGTAGTATTGCTGGAGTCAAAGAAAATAAATCCCTGAGCACTGTTGAGAATGAGGAGTGCAAGTCTTCATGTTTTGAAGTGTTGATGAATTGATGAGCTTCCATTTTTTAGATAAACAAACTCTGTTGTGTAAGGGAAACGACGTGAATTGCCTGCGGACCGTGTGAAATCCTGTTGGGGAATTTTGAGAAATTCGGCGACTTTCGCTGAGAAATCTTAGGAGCGGTAACTGGAAGTTTTGTTCTGTCTGGGATGTGAGAGAGCTTGATATCATTAAGCTTCATACTGGAGATACGTTAGCGATCCTGTAGTGGGATGTCCCATTTTCCGCTCTTGTTGGAAAAGTATCTGCGGGGGATTTTATGGAATAGTCTA